>JAPDPM010000013.1:15877500-18377500 GCA_032173925.1 Heritiera fomes | reverse complement strand
GTAATAAATTGCAAATCAGATTGCGCAATAACCCCGCTTAAAGTAGATTTCGGGGTGGCGTGGCCAATAACTACTTCAAAGCTTAGACTTTCACCACCTAAGACCAGGCATGGCTGACCATCTCACTGCTTACTAGCTAGAATTTTGATTTGAGAGAAAAAAAAATCGAATTTAAGGACAATCTGCCATATAATTAAGGTTTTTCTATTTTCTAATAAAATTGCAGTTGTTTCTTTAAAATTCTTAACTTACTTAAACAAAATTGACCCAAAACCCATTGCTAATTAAATAATTGTTTTTTAATGTGTAGTTTTTTAATTAAAGAATAAAATATAAAGAAAAAGTTCATCTTTGTTAAGGTTAGTCGTTTGAATAAATTTCAGCAACTAAAATTAAAATATTTAATTTTTTTGTGGCTTTTAACTTTTAAACCAAACCCTTTTTGCTTTTGCCGTGATATGAAAAAGTAATCATATTCTTTAAAAATGATCATAATTACTTGATTAGAAAACTAGTTATTGTGAAATTTAGGAGTTAACGAAGTTGGTCAGCGTAGTTTTTATAAGAAATGCTGGTTAACAAATATAAAGTTCAAATTTAAACTTAAATGGTTAGCTTAGTGATATAAGGTCACACTAAATTTTTGAGTGAGGATGATTCATAGTGAAAAATCTCGTGTTCGAATATTTATCTAGTCAAATTTCTTTATATCAATGTTAATCACGCAACACGAATAAAAATAATCTCATATTCAATGTAATATGAAAATACTTTATAATTTATCCAAAAAAAATATAAAATTCAAATTTCGATACATACTTTTTTTATTATTTTTTAAATGTGGTCACTTTTTGTGCTCTATATCCCTTAAATCTAAGGCATATGCAAAGGAAAATTCTTTTTTTTTTGGGTAATGTGACAAGTCAAGTAAATTAAAGAAAAGCAATTAAGATGACTAAGGCCAGCTAAAGGAGAGTCAATGGTGGGCTGTCGTTTTCGCCATTGTGCGAGCTTCTCGAAGAAGGGGATGTCATTCGTTGTTGAACATTATGCTGAGATTTGCTCCAAGTTGTCGAACATCCTCGATTGCAGGTCTAAGGCTCCAATGAACTTTGCAGCGTCCTAGCAAGTAGTCTTCCTATTGCTTTTTTGTATCCCTGCAAATAACAATATTAGCTTCATATTCTTTTAATCTGATGAGAACCTGTCTAGTGAGGAGGATTCTTGCTGGTCTTCGGTTGGAGACCTCAATACTTCTGCATAAAACAATGGTCATACTATTCTGGTCCCTGAGTATTGCGCTGACTCCAAACCAGTTTCGTGCACTATCTTTTTGAACACTTAGGAATGTGGTCCACACATGATTTGGGGGGGTGGGGGGGAGGAAGGGGTATTGGGCATGGATTTGGCTATTATCAGCTCATTGCTTGGTTGGGAACCACAAATTTTCGGTGCTTCCTCTTTTCCAAAGGCCTCCCATATGCGAGCCAAATGCACTTTGTGGTGATGGATCACTTGTGTTGGATTGGGGTTAGAGTTTCCAAATATAACTTTATTTCTATGAAACCAAATGCACCATATGATACTAGTGAAGCGACTACAAAACCCAAATGCTTCTGTCTAAGGTGTTCCACCCTTAATGTCAAATCAGAAGCAAACCAAATTGCTTTCGCCAACGGACAAAGGATAAAAAGGTGCTCAATGGTTTCTTCTTCCTGATTACAGAGAGGATAAAGGGGAGAAGTTATTATATTCCGTTTAATTAACTCACCATGCACTGGTAGGCAGTCACTGCAGATTTTCCAAAGGAAAATAATAAGTTTATGTGGGAGTTTCAACATCCATAATGTTGTCCAATGAAAATTGTCTTCATTGCTTGTCATCCTGGAGGAATTTTCCTCCGACAGAAGATTGTAGGTTGATTTCACAATGAATCCCCCATTGAAAGTAGGTCGCCAAACCAGCTTGTCTTCCCCTCCGAAGATTGAGAAGGTTCTATTATTCAAGCTATGCACTGTTGTTTAGTGTAGGAGAACTTGTGCTAGTAAGGAATGCCAGCTGTGGTGCACTTGGTCCATGATTGTTTTGACAGGAATTGCGTCATGGAGAGTTCCATTTAGGGATTCTTCAAGTCTAATGTTCCCCTTTTTTATATAGGCTTGATTTTCGCTCCATACCTGTACATCCATCCTTTTAAGACAAACATTCCTTCCAATTATTATGCTTTTCCATATCCAATAATCAGATGCTTTGGGTTGAACTGTGGTAAAATGTTCCTTTTGGCAATATTTTTTTTTTGTAAAGCTATAGCGGCTATGGATTCAGGTTCGGTCAAAATTCACCAAGCTTGCTTGTCGAGAAGAGCTTTGTTCATGCTTTCAGTTTCTCTTATGCCTAATCCACCTTGATGTTTATGCTTGCAAAGTAGTTCCCATTTCTTCATATAAAGTTTCTGTCACCAACTTTGTGCCCCCACCAGAAACATCTGATCACTTGGTCAATCTTCTTACTTATGTTTGATGGTGCCTTAGAGCACGAAAGGGGGTATAGTGGTATGGCACTCAGAGTAGACTTGATCAGGGTGAGTCAACCTCCTTGAGTGAGACAGTTTGCTTTTCGACTTGATAGTTTACTATGGATTTTGTCCATGAGGGGTTGAAAGAATTCTCGCTTGGATCCCATTTTACTGAAATCGATGCCCAGATATTTGCAAGGTTGCTGAGTAGTTTTGACATTTAAGATACCTCCGAACCATCTTCTATGCTTTGGTTTGCTTGTTGGGCTAAGAAGGAATTCTAAACCTATCCATTTTTTTATGTGTCATGGAGAGTTCCATTTAGGGATTCTTCAAGTCTAATGTTCCCCTTTTTTATATAGGCTTGATTTTCGCTCCATACCTGTACATCCATCCCTTTAAGACAAACATTCCTTCCAATTATTATGCTTTTCCATATCCAAGAATCAGATGCTTTGGGTTGAACTGTGGTAAAATGTTCCTTTTGGCAATATTTTTTTTTTTGTAAAGCTATAGCGGCTATGGATTCAGGTTCGGTCAAAATTCACCAAGCTTGCTTGCCAAGAAGAGCTTTGTTCATGCTTTCAGTTTCTCTTATGCCTAATCCACCTTGATGTTTATGCTTGCAAAGTAGTTCCCATTTCTTCATATAAAGTTTCTGTCACCAACTTTGTGCCCCCACCAAAAACATCTGATCACTTGGTCAATCTTCTTACTTATGTTTGATGGTGCCTTAGAGCACGAAAGGGGGTATAGTGGTATGGCACTCAGAGTAGACTTGATCAGGGTGAGTCAACCTCCTTGAGTGAGACAGTTTGCTTTTCGACTTGATAGTTTACTATGGATTTTGTCCATGAGGGGTTGAAAGAATTCTCGCTTGGATCCCATTTTACTGAAATCGATGCCCAGATATTTGCAAGGTTGCTGAGTAGTTTTGACATTTAAGATACCTCCGAACCATCTTCTATGCTTTGGTTTGCTTGTTGGGCTAAGAAGGAATTCTAAACCTATCCATTTTTTTATTTTTTTTACCCTAATTTCTTCTCTGAATTATTGTTTATCACAAAAGAAATAAGATATAAATAGTAGAAAAATGGGTATATTTAAAATTTTCCAAATGCAAAGGGGACTTTCTTAATAAATCTATTATGGAAGTAAGATGTTCCTATATTCTTCCACGTGGCTGTGGCATACGAGCCCACAGTGCGGACTGAATATTCACACATTTTTTTCTCTCTCTCTTAACTTGTTTAATAACATGCTTAGCTTTTAAAGAAAAATCCCTCTAACCCAGTTTTAGAAAATATTAAAACATTATGAATTAAATGTCACAAAGAGTTCAACTTACAATATTATGAATTTCTTTGACATATTATTTGAAAAAAAGTTTGAAATGCATCTGAAATTAGTCGTTTCTTTTTTATCTCTCAATTTCAAAATACAAATGGTTAAAGCAATTTATGAAATAAAATAGAAAAAGATTGAAGCAAATGTTATAACCTCGATAGTTTAATTAATTAGTTGGGGTCTATTGTGATGGCAAATTGTCAAAATGGAATCTTTGTGCAAAGTTGATCAAAATGCATGCTATCAACAAAATCTACTAATTAACCAAGCACCTACCTTGCTTCCGCGTTTAGCCACATTGTTTTGAAGGAGACTAATTTTAATTGTGTTTACTCTCTAGGTTCATTACACCTAACTTAGATATTTGAATTCGTCTAAATATCTAGTATCCTTTTTTATAAAAATTTAAATTAATAATTAACTTGTTGAAATTTTCAATTCAAAATAAAATGTGTTATATCTTTTTATAAGATATGCGCATAATTATCAAATTAAAAGTTAATACTAATATTGAAATTGAAAATTATTTTCTCCCAATCAAGAACGTTGTTGATGCCGAAAAAGATTTTCTAGATGAATTTCTAGCATTGTTTTCTTAGATTAACTTACAAAACAAAAAAGTCCACTAGAAATTTTCCTAGTGAGACTTACGCCAACGTTTAAGTCAATATGAATTGGAAAATATTTGGGCTTTAGAGAATGAGAGAGAGTATTCAGAATATTGTGCCAACATTTGGCTAATCATGAGACTACTTTTTATAATGATCAAGTCTTCTTTGGCAATGGGGCTTAATGTTTGTGTATTAAATGGGCAGTTATGGAGACAGTAGGAGGTTCCTAAATTTCTGTTCGCTAAGTGGGCAGTTATGCCTCATGCTTGGAACCCACATCATTGGGGTACTAATTAACATAATGCCTCTTGACGAATAGCGATTATAAAGTGATTGGTGTTCGCCAAAGACATGAACAAAAACACAAGACATGATAATGAGGATCATCCACAGAACAAAATTGAATGCTAGCAAGCAATTCAAGGATTCTAGTTTCACAATGTGAGCTTGAAAACTCCTTACTTTTTCTTTTTATCAAGGAGTTATGTTTGTGTTATGACACTTTGGTCAAAGAGCCTTACTTGACCTGATCATTGTTCTGAGGGCTAGTGATGCGTTGAGAAGCTTAGTTCTTTGCTGAAAGGAGGAAACATTGCAAACCAATAGAATAGGATGTGTCGGGAGGCGTAGGAAAGGAAGACTAGAACAAACCTTGAAGAACGAGTGCACCGACAAGTGGTGGTAAAAGACTGAACAAGGTGGAATAAAGTTGAGAAAAAAAATAAAGAAAATATTGTAGAGAGAACATATGAGAGTTTTTATCAAATGGCTTCAAAAAGAATCCCTTAAAAAATAGTTAGAACTCCTATATATAGATGTGAAGAATAGAAGTTCCATATCTTTAACATTAATAGTATAATAATGAGAATTAACAATTACAAAAGAATCAATATTTTGTCTAATGGAAGTTTCACTTTTGAAGATAATGAGTAATTCACTACTTTGTTTTGAAAGAAATAGGTAAAAGTACTTATACTTTAAAGAAAAGTTAAGAGAATAACTTTTAATTATCTCCATAGATGATCCAATAAACCAAACTCTCCAGAATATCCCAATAGTGAAGTTAACCCAAAAATTTTGATTCCAATGTTATTTCCACTTTTTCTTTTTGGTGAAAGTGACGTTCTGTGAAAGAGCTATTCTTACACAATATACTAAAGACTAATAACTTAGGTTTGTAAAATACATATTCTTGTGAGAGGGAGTATAAGTCACGAAAAGCTTTTGTATTTTTTTTCTAATATTATTATTAGAAAGTGAGTTTTTTTTATAATTACAATAAAATGAATTGTATTTTTAGTTGTTTAATAATCTTTGTTGATTTGCATTATAATCGTAAATAAATTTCTCAATTATCTTTATCTATTGATTCAAGAAAAAGTTTTGTATTGGTTCTTAGATATTAATGATATATAGAATAATATATATGTATATCTTTTCAATAAAAAATTTATAGAAAAATAGAATTTATGAAATAAGTGAAATTTGCAACCGCTAGCGAGGAGTCAATTGAGATACAAATGCCTAATGTTGTAAGCTTAAAGAGGCTCAAAATCTTAGCTCTCAAGGCCAGGAGTGAGGAGAAGTCTAAGTTGCTGGTGTTTAAGTAAGTAGGTGAGAGGATGTTCAAGAGATTGGCACTTAAACAAAAGGTGAGTAAATATCTAGGAGACTGGTGTTCTAGCTACAAGCGAGCATATGTCCAAGAGACTGGTGTAAGTTTCTGGGATCATGCATAGGTGGATCATATATATAAAATCAGAATATACGTAACAGAATAACAAGTAGAATTAAAAATTTTACAACCAAGAAACTGATCCTAATGGATCTCTTTGATCAAGAACATTCAAATCATACAAATAATTACTAAAATCATAAAGATGTTTCAAGAAACATACCTATGCTTTTGATATCGTAATGTAAGGCTTACTCTTCGTTGATGATGTTTGGTCTTCTTGCCTTGAATCACAAGATAAGTTTTCTGTGTGTCTAACAATGATCCACACAAATAGCGTAGGGCCTTCGAGAAGGTTGGATTGTCTTATGATTATCACTATACTAGTAATTTAAATTTCATAAACTCAACATAACTTCTTCTTAATCTCTTAAAGCTTATAAACATGAAGAAAACCATTTTCTTGAAGCAAACAAAAGAGAGAAGATGGAGGTCAAAAGGGTGGCGCTAAAGACTCCATAAGGTCTTGTCACGCTAGCTAGGAAAACCCTTCTCCTTTTTTCTCAGGTCTTGTGACTAGCCATAATAGTCTATTTATATACTAAAGGAAATATGGTTCATTAATTGGTACATTTACCTTTTAACCCTTGAACTTACTTTAATTGCAACTGGATCCACCTCTTCATTAAACTATTTAATTAGAGGTAAGGTTCAATATAATTAAGGTTTGGGACTTCAAATTAATTACACCATCTAACCAAACATTTTTAGTCAAGCTCAGTAATTATAATTTGGTCCAATAATTTAATTAAAACCCTTTTAATTAAGTTTAATTAATTAAACACATTTAACTAAGCCTAATTATAATTCTAACCAATAAGTTCAAATGAGAAATTCCAAATTTCCTTAAACCAATCCAATTTAATCCTTATGCTATTCTTTGTGTGTGATCCATTAGGCTCTTAACAAATTGGCAATGAATTAAATCCTTATGTAATTTATAAATCAAGAGTGGCATTTAACAATGCATCATAACCCCCAAATCTTAGAGAAATAAAAGAGTGATTTCAACTTGAAGCCTTTCAATGATTAGCCTTTCAATGTAATTAATATCCTTCCATCAATTATAACTCAAGGAATGAATAAGTATGATGCAGTGTCTACTTATTTAATTCCTCATATTAGTTCTTACAACTTCAAAAAATGACTTTAATGAATCTAAGTGAATTCACTATTCAACTTAATTCATTGTACCATGGCCACGAATTTAATCAAGTCAAGAACAACCGAGATATGTCGCTTAAATTCACTTGGGGTGATAGATCCTCTCTAGACCAGTCATTCACCTTCATATAATCCGAGTCACACCTAAAAGCACCTGTTTTAAGCATTTGGCTCTTCCAAACCCCTAGGGATGAAATCAAAGTGTAACGTTTCACATATAAGATGACTTGATGTCACAAGTCAAAGGGTCATTTATACAACTATCACATGAGAATGTTTCTATAAACACTCGAGTGAATACTACCAAATGAAATTCTCACGTTAGGTCATGTTTAATTAACTTGTTCCCTAACAAGCACCTACATGTTTTGCTCAAGATTCTCTCAGAATTCAATTTATGAGATCAATTGCTTACTTTACAAATAAGAGGCTTCACATGTACTAGTCTCCAGTGCATTGTCAATACCTATTCTTAAAAATACATTAACTAGGAATGATTTTAAGGAACATGGCTTTTATACATAAGGATTTTATAATTGTAACCCTTTATAATTTCTTTGCAATGCCAATTTTGCTCCAAGGTCTTCACCGTATTTAGAGACAAATAATCCTTATTATTTTCAATCTAAATAATGAAGGGAAACCTTTATGTCACTTACCACAAGTAATTATGTGTTGTTATGGTAACATGCTTTTTGCCAAGTAAGTTGGCTCTAAGGCATATGCTAACAATTGACACTCAAGTCACGAGCAAGCTCGCCTAAGATGCTTGTGAAGACTGCAAATTTTCCATACTAAATTTGTAAATAAATGAAGAAATTAAATAAACTTAGTACGCGATGTATTCTGAAAAATTCTATTATTGAGTAACAAAACTGAAGATGTGAGTGTACTGCATTTAACAATAAATTATTAATATATATATATAATTTGGATTTATATAAATAAGTTTGAGATATATATACATACATATATATATATATATATATCTATATTAATTCAATAAGGAAAATAAATTAATTTTTTGCACATTTGTTAAGTAAACCAATAAATTAAATAAATGCACTACAAAACCTACGTGCATATATTGTAAGTGATTAAATAATTAAAAGAACAAATATATATATATATATATTCAACTAAATGAAGGATACAAGTATATTAAATTAAATGCGACATACACGAGTATATGAATAAAATATGTGTATATAAATTTATATAAAAATAATATATATATATATATATATATATATACACACACACACACACACATTAAGTATAAAATATATATATATATATAGAAATTTAAAACAAAGGAAGATAAAAACATATATATAATAGGCTGAATGCTCAAATAAGGATCTAAAGTTTTCGGAAATATTCGATTCAGGATCTAAATTTTTATTTTGCTCCATTCAGGATAAAACGTTTTCGATTTTGCTCAAATAAAGATTTTTTAACGCGCGTGAGTTACACGCGCCGTTAAAATAATAACGGCGTTTTATAAAAGCCACATGGCAGCATGTGATTGGGCCACGTGGTAGAAGTGGACACGTGGCAGCATAAGAGTGGGACACGTGGCAGTGACATATAATTAATTTTCTTTTAATAGGTAAAAAATACATGGACACGTGGCAGCGTATTAGTGGGACACGTGGCAAGGTTGACACGTGGTAGCGTGTGAGTGGGACACGTGGCAGTGACTTATAATCATTAGTGGGACACGTGGCAAAGTTTAGATCCTGAATTGAACATTTTCGAAAACGTTAGATCCTTATTTGAGCATTCAGCCAAATTTTTTTGTTATAAATATTAATAAAAAATTAAAAATTTAAATATTATTTATAATATTATAATTAGTAGTTAATTTTGTTAGTTGATTTTTTAATAAAAAATAACTTTTAAAAATTTATCTTACATTTTCAAAAAAAAATTGTTAAAAAATAAATTTTTATAAAAAATATTTCTGTATTTTTTTTCACTTTGTTTTTCTTTTCTTTCCTTTTTGTTTTTATTTCTTTTATATGATTTAAATTTAAAATAATTTTTTATTGTAAATTAAATATATTTCTTTTTAGAAAATTGAGATTTTCTAGGAAATACGTTTTTTTTAATTACATTAATTTTTCTAAAAAGATAATTCTTACATATTTTTCTTTATTTTTATAGTTTCTTATCTTCTTTCTTTTTTTGTCAATTATAAGAAAATATAGAAAACAAAAAAAGAAGAAAAATAAAAATTAAATTTAGTAATTTAAAATTTATTCTTTAAAAAATATATAATTTCTAATAATTTTATGGCTAATAGTTTTTTTCCTTTTTATGGTAAAAACGAAAAAAAAATTAAGAAAGAAAAAATAATAATTATACTAGTTAAAAAAATTTTATAATAATTTTTATTTTTGAGAATTTATTTTCTAAAACAAAATTTAAAAATTTTAATTATTTCAAAAAATAATTTTAAAAAATTTATTCAAGAAATATTATTTTATCAAAATATATAGTTCTTCTTGAATATAAAAAAAGAAAGAAAAAAAAGTAAAAAATACGTGGATATGTGGCAGCGTATTAGTGTGACACATGACAGGAGTGGACACGTGGCAACGTGTGAGTGAGACACGTGGCAGAAGAAAAATACAAATTAAATTTAGTAATTTAAAATTTATTTTTTAAAAAATATATAATTTCTAATAATTTTATGGCTAATAGTTTTTTTCCTTTTTTTATGGTAAAAACGAAAAAAAATCAAGAAATAAAAAATAATAATTATACTAGTTAAAAAAAGTTTTATAATAATTTTTATGTTTGAGAATTTATTTTTTAAAACAAAATTTAAAAATTTTAATTATTTCAAAAAATAATTTTAAAAAATTTATTCAAGAAAATATTATTTTATGAAAATATATAGTTTTTTAATAGAAAAAAAAGTTAAAAAATATTTGGACACGTGGCAGTGTGTGAGTGAGACACGTGGCGACGTGTGAGTGAGACACGTGGCAACCTATGAGTGAGACACATGGCAGTAATTTTATAATTATTTTTTTAATAGGTAAAAATAAAAGGACACGTGGCGGCGTGTGAGTGTGACACGTGGCAGAGTGTGAGTGTGACACGTGACAATAATTATCCTTTCATCATCAGCCACTCTCTTTAACGGCGCGTGTAGCTTACGCGCGTTAAAAAATTCTTATTTGAGCAAAATCGAAAACGTTTTATCCTGAATTGAGTAAAATAAAAGTTTAGATCCTGAATCGAATATTTCCGAAAACTTTAGATCCTTATTTGAGCATTCAGCCTATATAATACTATTATGGATAAAGATACTGGACATATATATGTATAACATATTTATATATATAATTGAAATAAGAGAAATATATATATATATATATATATATATATCATATGAAAGAAACATATATTTATAATATAAGAAAATACATAATATAATGTATTTAAAAAAAAGAAACAGGTTTCGTGTAGAAAATAAAACCGACAACCCATGAGTGAGTGGAACAAGAGAAAGAGCAGTATAGGCAGTGCAATAGAGCGAGTGAAGAGTAAGAAAAGAAAATCAAAAGAGCAAAAATGGCAGTTGAATGAGTGAGGAGAAAAGAGTGAAACGAGAGAAAGAAAGCAGCGAAGAGCTGCTGGAAGTGACGAGAAATAGGAGCTTTCTTGGGGTGGTTCGGTCACGATCTTGGCTGGACGAGGGTTGCTCTCGGTGGCTGTTCTGGGTTAAGGTGGTATACTGGTTTTTAAGAAGTTTTCTGGTGGCTTAATGGCTTTCAATAGGGGATTTTTATCTAAGATAAATTGGTGGTTGAAGAAAACTCCTTCAGCGTTGATTATTGGCTGATGTTGGAGCAGTCTTTGAGGCACCATAAATGGCTGCTTGTGGATGCTATTGGGGTACAGATTTAAAGCTAATGGCAAGGGTTTGAACCAAAGGTGAGGTGGCTGTTATGGTGACTCGAATAGTGGCTATTAGGAGGGCTGAAGAGGAGTGACTTCCTAGAACCATTGAGGGCTATTCGAGAGCTTGAATGATAAGGATTAATAGGGCTGAAGCACAGCATTATTTTGGTGGTCCAAACCAAGGCTGATCGGGAGGAGTTAGAAAGCTGATTCTTGGCTGGTTCGACACTTGTTTGGGACTGTGCAGGAAATCATTTGGAGTTGAACTTAGGCGGTGCTTAAAGGCTGGACAAAGAGGCTTAGGTAAGACTGATCAAAGGCCATTCAGTGGCCTTTCTAGTGGCAGAACCAAGTGGGTTCAAGTGTTGAACAGGTTAAGAAACATTGGTTCTAGTGTCGAATTGGAATTGCAAAACAAGGCTGAAAAAGAGGCTTTCTTGACACTGGATGTGGGCCACAAAAAGGCTGAAAATGGCATGTGCCAAGGGCTGGATCGATGGTGTTTAGGATAGGATTTTTGGTTTGTTTTTAAAGGTTGTGCAGTGGTGAGTAAGGTGAGGTTGTGGCCACTTGTGGTAGCGATACAGGGCTGCTATTGAGGCATGGAACAAGACTCATTTGGATTGGAAATAGATACAAACCGAGAAGGAGCATTGTAAGGACTGATCTCAAAGCCAAATTTAAAAGGTTTTTAACCAAGGTAAATGTTGTCTTTGAGCTAATTTTTAAGCTGACTTTAAGAGCTATAATGTGCATGAAAATAGGTCATGAAAGGAATACTAGGAATGCTCTCTTGCTTAAAAGTTTTAGATGAATATAAATATAAATATAAGGGTGAGAATGGTGATAGATATTGACATATATGTAAATACATATATATATATCATGATAAATCGATATAATGATATGCCATTAAAAATAAAGTGTATATATATACATAGATATATATATAAATATACAAATGTACTTATGCATGATGCATATTTATATAGAGAAAAAAAAGAGATGAGCATGAGTAAAAATATATATATATATATATCTATAATATATATAATGGAATATACACATGGATATAAACACATAAGTGTGTAAACATATATAAATATATGTGTGTATAAGGACTCAGACCATGGGTATATCGCAACCAACGATTAGGAGGTAGTTTCAGATTAATAGTTAATTGAAATCAATAACGTTTTTAATATCCTTGCTTTAAGTACATGATTAAGCATAATGATAAAAACTTATTGAAATGTTAATGGATTATGTGTAGTGAATCGGAACAGTTGAGGACTTGATTTCGGATTTCAAAAGGTCAAGAAGAAACGATTAAACCTCGAGGTAAGTGGGTTAAATAAACCATACTAGTATCATCTCGTAAGAGATGAAAGAAATTTTTATTCGATAATTATCTAATTTATATCAAGTTCGGTGAAATACGATGGAAAAGACTACGAGGGTAAGTCTTGGTAAGATACAAGTTGACTTGATGTGTTCGTGAATAGTTTTCAGATTATTTGTGAATTATGTGTGGTGTGTTATAACTTATTGTGCTAACTGAGAATACGAACTCATATAAAACATAGGTGCCTATGTCATGATAAATGTATGTGATTTATTTAAGTTGCACCTAGTGAGCATGCCAATACATTGTTACACTTTAAAAATGTATATACGGATTAGTGTACAATATGTATACAACCTACGACATTTAGCTCAAAGAACTCGAATAGCTCTTAGTGGTATTTATCAAAAAACTAGGACACTGAAATTGTATGACCATTGATGTATATATGTGACTCGAGGACTTGAATGATTTTTAGAACATTACTACTAGAAATCATAGGCCATAAAGGCCAATCCGAGTAAAACTCATTCCTTTGTACCGTGTGGCCACCTCTTGAGAACTCAAGGGAACTACATGTTACGCAGCTTTCTTCGTGAACTGCGGGAGCCACCTCTAGAGTCCTTTGAGAGCTAAGTGCTACACGAGTTCCGATGAACCATTAGAAAGCATGCGCCATAGAGGCCAATCCGAGTAAAACTCATTCCTTTGTACTGTGTGAGCCACCTCTAGAAAACTCAAAGGAACTACATGCTACGCAGCTTTCTTCGTGAACTGCGGGAGCCACCTCTAGAGTCCTTTGAGAGCTAAGTGCTACACGAGTTTCGATCAACCATTAGAAAGCATGCGCCATAGAGGCAAATACGTGTAAAACTCATTCCTTTGTACCGTGTGAGCCACCTTTAGAGAACTCAAAGGAACTACGTGCTACGTAGCTTTTTTCGTGAACTGTGGGAGCCACCTTTAGAGTCTTTTGAGAGCTAAGTGCTGCACGTGTATCAATGAACCATTAGGAAGCGTATGCCATAAAGGCCAATCCGAGTAAACCTCATTCCTTTGTACCGTGTGAGCCACCTCTAGAGAACTCAAGAGAACAACGTGCTACGCAGCTTTCTTCGTGAACTGCGGGAGCCACCTCTAGAGTCTTTTGAGAGCTAAGTGCTACACAAGTTCCGATGAACCATTAGAAAGCATGCGCCATAGAGGCCAATCCGAGTAAAACTCATTCCTTTGTATCGTATGAGCCACCTCTAGAGAACTCAAAGGAACTACTTGCTACGTAGCTTTCTTCGTGAACTATGGGAGCCACCTCTAGTGTCTTTTGAGAGCTAAGTGCTACACGAGTTCCGATGAACTATTAGAAAGCATGTGCCATAGAGGCAAATACGAGTAAAACTCATTCCTTGGTACCGTGTGAGCCACCTCTAGTGAACTTAAAGGAACTACGTGCTATGTAGCTTTCTTCGTTAACTGCAGGAGCCACCTCTAGAGTCCTTTGAGAGCTAAGTGCTACACGAGTTCTGATGAATCATCAGAAAGCATGTGCCATAGAGGCAAATACGAGTAAAACTCATTCCTTTGTACCGTGTGAGCCACCTCTAGAGAACTCAAAGGAACTACGTGCTACGCAGCTTTCTTCGCGAACTGTGGGAGCCACCTCTAGAGTCCTTTGCGAGCTAAGTGCTGCACGTGTATCGATGAACCATTAGGAAATGTACGCCATAAAGGCCAATCCGAGTAAAACTCATTCCTTTGTACCGTGTGAGCCACTTCTAGAGAACTCAAGGGAACTATGTGCTACGTAGCTTTCTTCGTAAACTACGGGAGCCACCTCTAGAGTCCTTTGAGAGCTAAGTGCTACATGAGTTCCGATGAACCATTAGAAAGCTTGCGCCATAGAGGCCAATCCGAGTAAAACTAAAACTCATTCCTTTGTATCGTGTGAGCCACCTCTAGAGAACTCAAAGGAACTACGTGCTACGCAGCTTTCTTTGTGAACTGCGGGAGCCACCTCTAAAGTCTTTTGAGAGCTAAGTGCTACACAAGTTTCAATGAACCATCAGAAAGCATGCGCCATAGAGGCAAAAAAGAGTAAAACTCATTCCTTTGTACCATGTGAGCCACCTCTAGAGAACTCAAAGGAACTACGTGCTACACAGCTTTCTTCGTGAACTGTCGGAGCCACCTCCAGATTCCTTTGAGAGCTAAGTGCTGCACGTGTAGCGATGAACCATTAGGAAACGTACGCCATAAAGGCTAATCCGAGTAAAACTCATTCCTTTGTACCGTGTGAGCCACCTTTAGAGAACTCAAAGGAACTACGTGCTACGCAGCTTTCTTCGTGAACTGTGGGAGCCACGTCTAAAGTCCTTTGAGAGCTAAGTGCTGCACGTGCATCGATGAACCTTTAGGAAATGTACACCATAAAGGCCAATCCGAGTAAAACTCATTCCTTTGTATTGTGTGAGCCATGTCTGGAGAACTCAAAGGAACTACGTGCTACACAAATTCTTTGTGAACTGTGGGAGCTACCTTTAGAGTCCTTGGAGAGCTAAGTGCTGCACGTGTACCAATGAATCATGGAAAATCTTATGCCAATGAGACAATGGATAAACGATGGTGGTCTGTGATGCGGTAAATATCGTTTGATAAGATGGATATTATACATACGACAATGATTTGGAATAATTGCCGAACCTTACATATATTATGCTATAGTATCATATACTGTTCAAAATTTTTGTTTATTTCACGTTCAACCATATTGATGAAAGAAATGAAAAGAATGATATTGTGAGAGTTAAAGATGTGAAGAAAAGTATGAATGAGCCTATCTAATCTATTGTACATTGTGAGTTAGTAGCTAATCTTGTCATAGCACATACATGATATTTTATGGAGTTCATGCATGTATGATCATATTTTACGATATAAGCCTAGTCTGTATTTATTTAAGCTACTTACTGAGTCGTGAATTGCTCACCCCTTAATTTAACATTTTAGATCATACGAGTTGAAATCTAGCTTCAGGCTTCGTATAGGCTCTCTCGGGAACTGTACCTAGCTTTGGTACTCGTCTACGTTCTTCGAGCTATGCTTTTGTGTTTTTAAGGTATACGAATGATATATCATTTTGATAATTATGCAAACTTTACAGTACTAGGAAGAAATACGGGATGTAACTTTGGATCGCACTAGATTATTATGTAAGTCCATGTGATTATCGAGTACGATTCAGGATTAGATATATATTTTGAAATATGTATAAACTAAAAAATGTGGAATTACTACTGGTTTAGATTCTTAAGAAACATGTGATGTATGATGGTATGAATTCTGGGAATTAAAGTTGGCTATGTTATGAAAGATTGAAATGTATTTTAATACAGGTGATTTTACTAGGGAAAGTGATAAAATACAAGGAGGAGGTTTTCGACCCGTTTTTTTTGGATAAGTGAAAATAGGGCTAAGATGATTAAAATCACTTTGAGAAGTATAACATAACTAGAGCAATAATATTATTAAGGCAAGATTGGATTTAGTTACTACACTAACACTGAATACAAACCGTAAATAGGAAAAGAAAAATTTGGTTCGTAATTTCCCAAAAGTAATAAGGTAAGTGTTAAGTGGACGTCATTGGCCCTCGAGTCGTGACAATGCTGGCGATAAAGCCATGAGTAATGGCTCCTAATATATTAGTGTTCAAGGTCATAGGTGAACAAGCAGTTAAACTACTGCACATTTTATTTTTACTAGGCTTTGTTAATTGTCAAATAACAAATTGAACTTAATGATTTATAATGGTAAATAAAAGAAAATATTTTAAATGGTGGGCATTCCATGTCCTAGGAATTGTCATTGCTACTACAGTTAATGAACTTCTTCATACACCTCTTCCGTGGTGTGGCCATAATCACGATGGAATGTACAATATTTGCTCTTCTTTGCATATGGGTTAGGACGAGCAAGGTTTGGTCACCTAACAAATGACTCATTAATAATGGCATTCAGTTTCTGCTCCCTGATAGCAGTCAATGGTGAATAAGCTTGGAACTTCTCCTACGAGGATCTCGTAAAGACATCCATTTATGGCTTTTGCATATCCTAGCTTAATTTGGAGTTCATCTATAGTCATTCATTCTCTATGTTTGCCCAATGTGTATCTCTTTGATCTCTTCTGCTTTAGCGAGGCTTTAAACTTTGTGAAGTACCTCATGTAAGGCTAGTAGTTCCTTATCATATAGGGCATAGTAAATATGGTCACTAAATATCACTGTCCTAATTCTTACACAAAAAAGCTATCAATAAGACCTTTTATCTTTGCATAGGCTGTTTTAAACTGCCTTATATACTCTCTCAAGGGTTTCTTTGGTCTTTATACCATGACATCAAGCTCGCTGAAGTTTTATTTTTCTTCTTAGTAGCCAAGAAGCGCCTTACGAACAAGTTAGTCAACTAGTCAAAGTTCTCGATAGAATTCGTTGGAAGGTAGTAGAACCATGATTTGGTTGTTCTCTTTAGTATAGTTGGAAAAGTCTTGCATTTCACAGCATCAGTTGTACCATACAAATCTAAAGTAGTTTGAAAACATACCACATGATCTTAGGGGTACCAAATTCCATCATATTTCTCCTTTGGTACCCTAAAGCTATAAGAGATTATTTCTCTATGAATTTCTTGTGAGAAAGGGCTATCACCTTGCTCCACACAATGAAAAAGTTCTTTCTTACCCTTTTTCATTTCTTTTAATTCTTCATACAAGGCGTCCAATCACTAGTGTACAAAAGCAATAGATTTTTCTGAGGTCACCCTAGTTCTCTTTGTTTGGTTAATGATTGGGAGTTAAATTTCTTTTTTTCCCCTTCCCTTCTCACTTTGAGATGATTGTGCTCATTTTGAGGCTCAACCATGTTAAACTCTTTATGAGATGGAAAATTGGTCAGGCGAATGGTTATGTATCGTGGGCAAGTGCACGTGGCTTGTGGATGGGTAACCCAAGCTTCAAAATGGATCCCTTGGGCCTCTAAGAGAGCAATTTGGCCTTTTGGGAGAATGGTTTAGGCTTATTGGTAGGTTGTAGTCTAGTTGAGGTGTTGGGTGACAGATTCCACCATTTGAGCATAATGGCCATGCTCACTTAAAGCGCTTGATTCTAGGTGAGTAGCATATTGTACTACTTGATTGAAACTGTTTGAGACACATGTAAGGTATGTGTCTAGAGTATTCTAGAAGGTGGTGAGAAGGATACAGGCAAGTTGTAAGGAAGCATTGAAGTTGCAGGTTCGATGGTGGTGGAAGTTATCATAACTTGGTTAAGGGGTTGTGGTATATGGGAGTGGATACTCCACTTATGTAAAAAAGTTTTTGGGTTAGAACAATGGTAAAGTGGCTGGAAAGGTTGAGCTTGCAATTATGGTTAAGGCAACATGAGTTAGGTAAGCATCTTCCTGAGTTGATGCCTGCGGATGTTGAGAACTCAACATGGTTGTTCCTTATTGAGTTCCCACAGACGGTGCTTAAATGTTGTTGCCAAAAAATGTTGATAAGCTTTTGGATGAATTTCTAACCTTTAGCATGATCTCCACTCCTCTGTTTCATAGGGCTTAATGTTTGTGCCCTAAGTAGGCATTTATGAAGATGGTGGAAAGTTCCTCAATGTTCATGCACTAAGTAGACAATTATACCTCATGTTTGGGACTATGTTTAAGTAATAGAAGGTACTGCTTGTTAGTTAAAATCGGTCGCTTAATTTAACGATGCGAGAGCTAAGAGTAGACATCTTGGTTGAGTTTAAAAGCCCTGAAAATAACTAGGACTTTGCCATATGTGTGTTTGTGTCACTCTCTATCTAGTTATCTATTTATATACATATATATATATATATTATTATTATCCAATACATTGCCAGCGAAGTTTTTAGATACGATAAGTGAGTTTTAAGATAGACATGTATTCTTTAAGGAATATTAAAAAAATTATTATTCAATACAATATTAGTGAAGTCTTTATATTTTACTTACAAGTAAGATTAAGATTGTGACATATAATTCTTTAGGAAACATTAAAAGAATATAAATAATGAGTTATGTTGTCATTATCTCAACTCCGTCTATGAAATCTAAAAACTTCACTAACAGTGTATTACATAATAATCCATATATATGTGGGTTTATATATGATATACTGATAGTATATAGTCTTTATACACTGTCAATGCATCAGAGATTAACACCTCATCAATATGCAAATTAAAAATATGCCAAGCCCTTAAAAATAAATACAAATAAATTTTTTTTTCTAATTTGCTCATAAGGACTTATTGATGAGATGTCAACTTCCGATGTATTGATAGTAGATAAAGACTATGCACTGTCAATGCATCATATATAAATTATATTTATATATATATATATAGATTCTTTTGCATACCAATTTTATGTAAGTTAGAAAAATATTTCAAAGTTTTATGATAAATCTAATACTTACGTGGAAAATGGGCCACCCAGGCCGATTGGTAGGCAACAGGAGTTGGCACCTTTCGATGATGGAAATTAATGATTGTTGAAAACTGCTACCCAATATACTTTGTTTCTCTGTTATCAAAATCGTACGATACACGATACGTATCGTACGATTCAGTTCGATTCAGTATAAATTCGATACGTATCTATACAAAAAATCAGTTTTATCATGAATCAATAGTGTATCATCGATACACAAGCGAATCAATACGTATCATACGATACACCGATTCACTTCGATACGCTTTAGAGTAACAATGGGTCAGGCCCAAAAAAATCTAATTTGGCCCAATTAACTAAAAATGTAATTTTAATAGTTTTTTAACCTAAAAAACACTTTAAAACATATTTTTTATATAATTTAATCTTGAAATATTGAAAAAAAAAAGAACTTTTAGTTAGAAAAATAAAAAAATATATATAAAAATATTATTTAAAAATATATACTATTAATGAAGATGTTAAGTGTTTGAAAAAAATCATACTTTTTTATTTTTATCATATACTTACTTAATTCTATTAATATGTATAATATTTTTAATATTTTATTTATCTTACATATGTATATATTATTTATAATTAATTTTAAAATTATTTACCGTATCTTACGATACGATACGATACTCGATACTCGATCCTTAAAAATAAAATTTTGATTCACGATACATATCTCGATTTAATAACTATGCTTTGTTTCATTTAGGACTACAGATGTAATGAAAGCATTAACCAAATGCCACTGTATATATGTTGGACGTCATGATCATGAGGCCTAAGTATAGGAAAAAGTAAAAACTTACCCTTTTCCTCTCGGATTTGAGTTCTTCTGTTTTTTAAATGAATATGGAAGTGTAATAATAGGGCTGGAATTTGAAACGATTTTGCCATGTTTTTTTGAATTGCTTTTATAAATGCTCATTTACCATTACTTTAATTTTTCAATCATTTTTGTTATTAAATACGAAAGATAGCAACCTCTTGAAGGAATTTTTTTTGTCGAAACCACCCGATATTCTCACACCATTTTGATATAAGACTAATCCGGATTCGAGCAGGGTAGGATCCAAGGGGCGGCAAAGCTCTCCCTTAAGAGTTTGAACACAATTGCATACCCAGGGCTCGAACTCCCAGAACTCGAACTCGAGACCTCTGGTTAAGCTAGAACAACCCCTTATCAGCTAATCTACGTGCTCTTGGGTAGTCATAAATCCCACATCAAATGCATTCCCATAGATTTTAACAAAATGAAACGTTCTTAAAATCATATACATGTTAGGTTAATATCCACATAACAGTAATATGGATTATTGTTTTAACTTTATTTTATGTTTTTTTAAAAGTAATATGGATAATTATTTTTATGGTCGTTGTTTTCTTGTTATAACAATATATGACCCTAGTTAATATAAAAAGTAATAGCAGCTGAGACATTAGAGAACCCTATCCCAAATTGAAATAACATGGATAATATAAAAAGTATGTAGGTCATCAAATGCTAAAAAAAAAACCAATAACATTATAAAAATTAATGGAAATTAAAGTCTATTATTTATGAACAAAATAATTTTTCTTGGAGTTGAAAACTTGTTAGAGAATAAAAGGTGAGTTTGGGAGGTCGATTGCCTCCGATGCGGGCCAATAAGGTCACTAAAGACAAAAATGTAGAGAATGAAATTATCCTCTTGCCCCTTCTTTAAATTTTTTTTTATTTTATTGGAAATGATATTTTTTAAGCATTTTTTCATTATATTTAATCTCATCATAGTCAATTTTACCATTAACCCAAATTAGTCGAAAATAGTCCATTACAAAATTGACATAAAGGACAAACTTATTCTTTTTCTTATTCTTATTTAAAAGAATAAATAAAAAGGAAAGAAAAGAAAAGGAAAAAGAAGTTTTATCCATGTCAATTATTTTAGGTAGACGTAAAATAATTGCCACAATATTTGAAAATTGAAATTATTTTAAAAATATCCTAGGAATTTTTTTTTTGTTCGAAAAAATATCCATGGAATTTTAACTGATATTTTTTGATATAGTTTTTTTTTTTTTTGAAGAGATTTGACATAGTTAATTTTAAACAAGAAGATAAAGTCAGAGAAGAAATAAAGAAAAAGGCCCATATAAAATTTGTAGCAGAATGCATATGGGTAAGCTTACATTCATGTCCCCTTCCCCGAGTTGGCCAAAGCTTCAACGGTCAACAAATTCAAATCCCCGGTTTGGGACCAAACCGAACAGGTCCGGATACGAGCGAAGCCCACACAGCAGTGCGTTACAGAGCCCCACTTCACAGCGACGCAGGTTTTATTATTTATTTTATTTTCCAGGACCGGCTCTTGTTTATATGACCAGGTACAACGGGCGAATCAGACGTCGCCGTTTGGAACTCGCGACCACGTAGTGGCTACGTGGCATACACCTGATGACAGTTTCAAGCAGACTAAGGCTTATTCTGTTGCCACGTGTTAAAGTTGACGCCTTCGGTCGCTACCAAAATGGAGTGATTAACAGACCCAGCCGCAGCTTTGATCGCGTGCATCTCATTATTTCATATGGACTCGGCTCGGACGGCTGCGTCATAAGAACACCCAAAGCTATTTATTTATTTAAAGTATATCCTAAGGACGAGGGTGACGGCTTAAATATCAATTTTATTTTAATTAACAATAAATTAAAGTATTGTTATTGGACAATTTGTAGAAGTAACATTAAACACACCAAATCGTTTCTTAAATTTTAGAAATAATTTTAGAAATATTAGCTAATTAAATTTAAATTAATTAATGAAAAAAAAAAGAGAAAAGAGAATTCATAAATGGAGACCACACCTATTTTTTGGAGAAAAATGTGAGATGATGCAAATTCCAAAGTAAAGCATTATTTTAAGTTTGTAACGATTGAAAACAGAAGATTGATCATTCCTAATTATAAATAAAAAAGTTGCAGTTAATTAATACTTAAACTATAATTACAATACTAATTTGAGCGGGTGATCTTTCCAGTTAAAGTTTGAGAAGGTGAAGTCATGATGTGGAGGTGAATACTGAATTATGACTTTTGTCTCTTTTCAACAGGTTCACATTCACTGATTCACAAGTGTTAACGACGCTGGCAGCTAAGGCCATGAATATGATTATATTCATGGATTTGGAAAGGGGGCATGCATCACTTTCTGATGTGAAGATGGGGAGCCACATCATATAATGCATCCAATGCGTCACCTTATCCTCAAATCTAGAATTGCTCCATATAATTTGTGTGGGTGAAATACATAAACTACTTATATTAAAAGGACACTAATCTTTTTAAGTTTCAAAATATTTATTTTTTCCCTTTAACTATCTTTCATCATCATTAGAGTCTTTATCTTAAGAAATTGAAGTATGACATATGAACCAATATCTGAATTTATATTAGATTGTTCATATGTATTCTTCTCATCCTTAGGAGACACTCCAACGATGTTTTCATATTAGTTCATTTTATGAGATTGGACTAGTTTATATGGCTAATTGTCCAAACTTACTATCACCCTTCTCTTTTATCTGAGCTTAGGACTGATCGCGCTAAGTCACACAAGCAAAGTTACTCACACAAGCGAAGTTAACTATTCTTAAATTCAAAAATCGTAAACACTAAATTCTAGATTCTAAATGCGAAAACTATAAATCATAAACTTAACTCTTAAATACTAAACCCTAGATCAAAAACCTCTAAATTTTAAACTCTAAACTCTAATTATAAGGGGAAATTTTGGTATTTTAAAACTAGAGGGGTTAGTGTCATTTTAATATAAGTATAAGGATTTATGTAATTCACCCTAATTTGTCTATGGTCGTTTTAAGTTTGCGGACCGAGTATGGAAGACATTAATGTTTGACACAAATGTTTTACATGCAACATTAGTGGAGAGATTCAGTTCCAAAACATCTTAAAAATATTAACTTAAATTGTCATTAACTTGGAGCTAGCATTACTAGAGATTTCAAAGAAGAAGTATGTATATTAGACAGTTTTGAAGTATAATGTAAATGAACTAATTATATGTGATTTTTTTAGTACAAGATTTATGACCCATAAGCAAGAGATCTACCAAAATTTCAAATTCAAGAATGTTTAGTAAAAGATGGAAGTCGGGTAAAATCAGTGATCCGAAATTGCCTGCAGCTTTGGGAAATGGAACCTAAGAGATATCTAGTAGTGGAGCTACTGAGAAATTAGATTATACTGCCTCAGCCGGTCATTAATGTAAACGACATTTTGGCACCCTGGCCTCTTATTGCCACATGATGAATTGCTGAGGGATAAAATAATGCCAGATATTTTCAACTGAAATATACTTCTCTTTTCTTGATCATTTTCTGCAAAAGAAAAGTGGAACTCTTCGATCTGGTTCTGCGGTCATCTCTTCGATTGCCTGAATACCTTCAAATACTAAAGTTTTAGTGTATTTTCATTATCACATCAAGGATTATGTCCACACTCCACACATAGTAAACGAATAAATAGAATAGTGTCTATCATTTCTTGGAAAAGTTAAAAAGTACATATCCATCATCGTGATAAATGATGATTATTGCTGTTTACCGGACAGGATATTTAAAAAGTCTTTTGAAGGAAATTTTGGATCCGAATCCCATCTGGCAAGCAAAAGCCAGTCCAATTTCTAACCTTAGACAGTAACAGTAAAACTCCACTGCAGAACAAAGCTAATATTATCAGGTGGGTGAGAAGAAAAGAAGACTTTGTTTTCAAGAAAGGAAGTTTGTTGACAAGCCAAACTTGCTATTCGGTGGTAGTTTTACGTTCTTGAAGGCCTAAAAATTTCCAACAAGTGCTTCTTGTTGCAATGTTTCTTTGGTTTAGTTATAATTAACCTTAATCAATCGAACAAATGAAAAGAAGAAAGAAAAATTAAAGTAAAGAGAAGGAGGATCATTAAATTCAGAGGTTGTCGTGGGTGGGGCAGCCAGCAGTCTCAGAAAATCATGAAAGCATTGCACTCCACCATCTTTTAATGGCCCTCTACTTTTCGATCGAACAGACTATGATGAAAGGTGAAAGGGCGTCCTTTGTCCTCACATTCTCTCCCCTTCCGGGCCATTTCATTAGATTATGGTAGTGGTACTTTGCTGCAATGTTTTTCTGCTGATATTTCAGCACCCATTGGGCATCACAAAAATGTCAAAAAGGAAACAACATTAAGGAGATTTTTCTTTTCTATTCCCATGACTCATAAAGTGCCAAACCAACTCCACAACCACAAACCTGAGATAGAAAATAAAAGAAAAAACGTCCAGAGCATTGAGCAAGAGGAATGTGAATCAATGTCCTAGGCTCCTAGCTAGCAGCTAGTAGCTTTCTAATTTATTCCAGTACAATTCTACATGGGATTTGGGAATAGGTTTTCTTTTTAATATCAACCCCATGTGTTAGTGTGATTTTATGAACTGTTAATCACATCTAATGTATAAAAAGAATTGTCCTGAATCTTGGTTCTTTTCATAAAATAATTGACTGTATTAAAAGTAAGGAAAGATTAATGCCCTTAAAGAATGTCAAAAAAGGCACCAACTTCTCAGTCTTCTGATGAGAAGATGAAGCTCATAGGATTCCCTTTATAAGGCTAACGAGTTGTCAAATTATGCCCACTTTTTCCTTACACTTATAACAGGCATTGAGATGGAGATGTAAGATGATTTTTCTCATCAAGCACATTGTCATAGTCTTGGAGTTTTGGAGTGGGATATATTCTTAGGAGCATATGATCCATTCTATAATGTTTAAGATTATATATCCATTTTAATCTGACTGATCAACGTTGATTGCTCTAGATGCCTAGACTCCCAGAAGTTGAAGTTGGAGCATTGAAAAACCAAGCTGAGGAAATGGTTACCCATCTTCGAAACTTGCATTTTGTTATTTGTTAAATGGGAATTAGATCATGACTGAAATTATTGCATATTTGTTCACATAATATTACAATTAATTGTAATATTACAATTGATTTAAACTAATCGATTACGATTGATTTGAAGACTTAATTATAGAATTAATTACGATTCTATTTCCTAATTGTGATTGTATGAATTGTCATTATGTTTCCTTTATTGTCATAGTCTATTGCATGTATAAAAACCTTCAGCCTTCTTATAATATATACACTAGAAATATAATTCTTACTTTCATTCCCTCTTTTTCTTCTTCTCTTTCTTTTTTAATCTCTTTCTTTACAATATTGATGGGAGTAGATCTCGTTTGCATTAAGGGGAAATTTACAGGAGCTTAGAGTTCTTGCTTCTAATAAAACCAACCTTCTCTCTTCTTTTCTGATAAGGGCATTGGCTAGTATTGGTTTTTGTTCTCTACTTTATCACAAACAATGGATCTTAGGCTCAGGCCAGGCTTATTATTTAAAGACAGGCATTTCGGTTATTCTTTGTTGGGCTTGGAGGTTGGGCTTGTTACCAATACAACCAAAAGAGTTAAGCTCCTTTGTGATTTCGTAACAGATTATAAGTTTCCTGTCTCCATCAGAAAATCCCTATAGCAACAAATCTTATCCTTGCAAAATTTCCTTATACTTGCTCAGACGGCACGTGTTGGAATGCTCACCTACCATCCCTAGGAGTGACAAGGAAGTTTGGGACTTTGGGTAGCTTCGTCTCCAAACCACAAGCCCAAGGCGCTACACACTGGAGTTCTGCATAAAACGCGGTTAGACGCTTGCTTGCCACCGTTACATGGCAATTCAGACAGATTTGGTTACTCCTTACGTTGGGGTAAGCAGCCAAAACGGTCAAAAAACCAAGGTCTTAGCTTCGGAAAATTTTACAGTAAAATCATAAATTTTGATCTCATTATAAGATCAACTAGGAGTAAATTATGTTAAAATTATATAAACAATATATGATTAAACATAAATATAAAACTATTAAATCTAAAATATATTATAAGTATGCTAACATCTGATAATTAACATAAACATACATAATACTAAAATTATCATATATTTAATTCTATTAATACTAATGTTTACATTAATAATCAAAATTTTATAATATTTCTGACATTTTACACTTAACGAGTTTAAATTTACGCTTACTCGTATGTTTTTTAATCAAAACTTATGCTTATACTGTAAAAATTCCCGTTTAGCTACACAGAATGAATCAAATCACGATAAGCCCATATGTTCAGCATGCGATGAAGAAAAAGGCTGACAATGGAACAAGGAAAAGGAAACCAAGATCACAATGCAGATAACCGGATCGCAGGCTAAGCCATTCAGCGCGATAGTTCCCTCATAAATGAAAGAATAATTTGCAGTTCCAACTTAGAGATACCAGCTCTCGGCATCTTCACAACAAAGACCCAGCCAGGATGCAAAAACCTAAACACCCCTTTATAACTCATTTCAGTACAAGCAGTTAATGGATTAGATTTTGAGATCAATTTCCTTAAGTGCCAAGAAAACACCAGTTTCTTCAAATAAACTCCAGCCTGCAGAACCCAAAACTACCTTTCCAGCAATCATCTAAATTTAATGTTACATTGTTCATATACTTTGAAAGTTGATAATAGAATGATAAGAAAAAAAAAGGGCCAACCAGACAAGCAAGTAGTACATGGTATAGTAAGATCATGATTATAATTATCTACCTATCCTTTAAGAATGTAATAATTTAAGCTCAAAATGTACCATTTTTGCCCATTATTTTTGTCAGTATAACAGTTCCACACCTTCCTCGGGAAACTTTGATTTTGCAGTAGTTAGATGAGGAGATGAGGATCGAAAGAATATTGGTAAAAGCTACCAGAAGAATACAAACCGTGAAACTGTATCACTACCAAGACGATGAATCACTGCCTAGTCGTGTTCCAGGACACAGGCTATATCCTTGTTTGAGCATGATGCACCATCACAATGTGTGAGACTGTGGATCAGGAGGGAAAAGATTGACGAGAAATCGATGAATCATCTCAAAGCTGGTGAATGTGATAACAGCTGCAGGTGTGGTCCTGAGTAGATTTGTTGCGCACCCACGGTAGAATCCAGCAAGACCTTCTTGCTGATATACTTTCCTGATGCAATCAACCACACCAGAATATCGTTTCTCAGAATGATGTCCCTGTTCTTGAAGCCTTGAGCGTACCACCTATATCATGCAAGAATAAGATGTTCCCTTGTTTCATCAGCTTACATAATTAAACAGCCATTAATGGTAATGAAATTTATATAAATGCAGCTCTTAACAGAGGTTGTGGCAATCAGAACACTGACCACATCCATCTTTTTTTTCGTTGAAAGCACAAACATTCAGAGTAAATGAGTGTTTCTTAATTAACCAAAATGACTGTAAACATTCATTTATCATACCTCATGTGGGTAAGTCATTGTAGATGCAAATATTTTGGAAACCGATGAGGCAACAGCAACATCACGCGCACTGAGTTTATCCAAATTAGTGTTATCTGCCAATGCACATTAAGTTAAAATATTTGCAATTAGGATAATATACATACAACTTATAACATTCAGATTATTAACCTTGATCAGCTAAATAGAATTTGATATTCTCATACGTTGGAAACTGAATTGCGACATGACTGATGCCAGCTAATGCAGGCACAAGACCACTGTTCATCATGCAAAAATCAGACATCAATAGATCATTTCTCAGATCAAACCCGATAAAAACAACTTCGCTCAGAAAGTAGACAAATTAATCATTGTCTTATGAACAGTGATACAAAACCTGTATAGACCTCGAATCCCCTCCTCATGAGCTATTCTCCTTAAAGCAGAAAGCGTACTTCTATAGGGAACCACTCCTGCTCTCATTCCTTGAGTCTAAAGAAAAGAGCAGATGTCAATGCATAAAAAGATCAATGGCTCTAAAGCTATTATCTTTATATAGCAGCATTATACAGTTAAAATAAACAATCAAACCCTGTACACTAGATTATAAATACGGAAAAGATTACAACAAAACAGGTTGTAACCTATAAGCCCAAAACAAACTGCCAAAATAACACTAATCAGTCATCCACCCAGTCAGTTTCTTGTGCATGCCCAAACCACATGAGGTCTCCTCTATCATTTTCTTTCCAAATTTTATTTGCGTTTCTTCTAAAGGGTTATTACTTGACTCTGCTATAGGCTTCCCAGTTTCTTTTTCGTTTTTGAGGGGTTGACAGATAGTGCTAATTAAAAGTAACAACAGTAGAGATGAAAGTTTCTATATCCTGTAAAAAACCATAATTGGAATGAAATAACAGGCAAGATAATTTAGAAATTTAATATATACCAGCATTGCTGCATAGAATGATTGAGCATGCCACACTACCTAGAATTTTCATTTCTTTCATCAGATGTTATTACAAAGTAAAATAATGAAGTATAAACTTGAGAGACGCACTTGAAGTCTTGTCTTCACAACCCAAAGAGGATTTGTAAAAATGGTTGTTGCAGCTCCAGCACCAGATGCAGCTAGCATGTTGGCACCTACTGAGAGATGGTGATTCTCATCTACACATGCACCCAGAAGAACCAGGCCAGAAATTAAAAAGAATACGTGCAAAACAATTAAGTATGGAAAAACAAAACCTAAAAGGAAGAAATAAATGGTCTAAATTAAGACTGAACTGTGAATACTATAGACTATAAACTGACCATTAGAACAAAGAAAGTCTTTGAGCTGCTCATACATTGTAAAATATACCTGCAGAAGGAAATGATTATGTCAATGCAAGCAAACACTAAAAAAGAGTGACAGAGGAAGAAGAAAAATAGAAAAAACCTAAATGCAATAACTGAGTCATGTGAAAAACATCTCGCATTAAGGAGAATAATTGAATAGTTTATACCAAAAACATCCATGGAAATCTAAAGAAACATGTAGCTAGGCAAAAAATCCTATGCATAGTTGGTATAGAATATAGCAAGTATAATAAGTATCATGTTGGGTGGCAAATCAAAATTGCAAATTGGGAAGGAAGCCAGATTTTTACATCTGTAGTTCAACCTTGTGAATGGATATCTAGCTCTTCAATTGCATATAAAACTTCTGCTCCTCCAGATTCAGTTTAGCTCAATTACTCAATAAAAACCCAACTGCTGTAATGCCACTTCTTGTTTAGATAATTTACTTAAAGTTTCTATCCTATCCAGAGTTACAAAATTAAAAAACATTGATGATTTAACTGTGTGAAGGATATGAGCAATTCTGTCCTGAATCTACATTTTCTCTGTCAGGCTATCCCTGTGTGTTTCGTGAAATTAATAATTGACATATATGCTATAATTAAAGGGGGAGATGAGAAACAAAGAAAACATTAGTAGAAACTATCATAAAAGAATTTTGTTTTTCCTGACCTAGCTCAGGATAAAGCATAAGTTCATAATCGAACCCATACGGGAAAGGCTTAGTTTATTCCTGTGTGTATATGCAAAACGTGACTTTACCCTTGGGGAATTTAGCATAGTAAACAGCAAAGAAAGCTTAGAAGCCTCTATCTTCAGATCAAGTTTGTAAGTGGGTGCAAGAAAAGAACAAGAACAAAGAAAATCTCATGCAAGCGATTATTTCTTTAATTTAAATAATCAACTGGTCATGCAACGAAGACTCAAAATCCATATTTCTTTCTCAAATTCATCAATCCTAGTTAACCAGATACAATCTTTAGGATCAACACAAACCGGCAACTAATCCACTTCGTTCTTCACAGACCATTAAGTTAACAAACGTTGACTTTTCCCATTTCATTATAACATCCAAGAATTCCACAAAACTTTATAAAACGGATTGGAACAGCTTAGAGTACAAACAGGGAATACACAACTTACTGCCCAATTAGGAAGCAAAGCGAGTACAGAAGGAGCAAGCCCACGGTACATGCCACGCAAGCCTTCCTTCTGAATTATTTGTTCCAAGCTACCTACTATTAGACTACCTGATCAAATAATTCAAAAAACAAAACAAAACGTAAGAAATTTTAAAAAAAAAATTCTCATACTTCTGTTTTTTCACATGAAACTAAATCAGTATTACATACGTTTAACATTTCCGTTACCGAGCTTTGGCAGCCCATGAACCTGAAATCTGGTCTTTATGACATCTAAAGGACACACGAATGTTGCAGCGATAACACCTGAACGAGCCGAAAAAATCAGTTACTGAGATAACAGCTTATAGGAAATAGAAGGAATTATTCGACATACCGGCGGCGGCGCCGGCCCCAGCATTGCAAAGGAGACCCCTGGAATTAGGGGCATGGGAATCGTTGGTCATTTGGAGAACTTTTTAATTGAATCTGAAAACAGGCGAAGGTTTTAGCCGAACAAAAGGAGTCCTCTCGACAGAGAGATATCGCCGAGAACCAGAGTCGCATTGCCAGAGGATGTAGCTCTTTGGTGGGAAGAGTTGCGTTAGCTTGAGAATAGCAGAGTCTGATCACCCAAGTTAGGGTTCGATCTTCGTCGTTCGTATCTTTTGCTCCCTTTTCTTTTGTTCGGCGGAGGCGCAAGAATCAGGGAAGAGAGAGCTGGCACCAGACTTTGGTTTTTGTACGATAAGATCGAGAAATCGCCGTGAGACCTGGGAAAAAGGAGAGAGCTTTGGCTTGGATTTTTAAAACGTGAGGCTTTTGTTTGGCTACATCAGCCTATCAGCTCTAAGCCGAACGATTCGCCAAACATGGGACCCAGTTGAATAAGAAGGCTCCGATTCCAAGTCAAGTACTAATCTAGGTAGAGGGCAAAAGTTGACCCGACTTGAAAAATCCGTCCGATTAATCCGAATCTAAATCCGACCGATCTGATTTGACTAAAAAAGTCAACAATCCAAATCCAATCCAATCCGAATCCGAATTGATCCGAAACCAAATTTATCCGAATTTACATTAATCCAAACCCGATCGATCCGAACCCGAATTTATCCGAACCCAAATTCATCCGAATTTAGATTAACCCAAACCTGAATTGATCCGAACCCAAATTGATCCGAATCCAAATTGATTCAAATCCAAATTTACCCAAACCTGAAAACATTCAAACTTAAATTTAATATTATTAATAAATATTTAAATGTTAAAATTAAATATCAAAGTATTTTAATATAGTAAAAATATAATTTTTTTCAATAATATGAGTGTTATATATTTTTTTAATATAGTTTAATTTAAATATTCGCTTTTATATTGCATTCATTTGAACATAATGTATAATTATTTAATGGTTAATCTATAATAGAGTACAGAAGCTATATCATCTACACTAATGTCTCTAATTATTCTATAAAAAATCAAACTAAATTAAAGAGATATATAGTATTGTTTTATAATATTTAGTATGGATTATTAAATCACTTTTATTCAAAAGTTATTAATTATTGTAGATAATAAAAATAAAATGAAAAAAACGTAATTAATTTATGAATATTGGTAAATATATTATAAAGAAAACTATCATACAGATTATTAAATTTTTTGATTATTTTAATCCCAATTGTACTATAGGTCATGTAAGAAGACAATTTTATATTCATGAGTTTTGTAGTTCTTAGAAATATGGTTTCAGTTGATTTTTATATCAGATAAATTATATCGAGATGACCAAAGTTTAATCCAATAAATCTGTCAAATCGACCCGAATCCAAATCCGACCAACCCGAATTAACTAAAAAAGTCAACGACTCAAACCCGACCTTATCCGAACCCGAAATGATCCGAACCTGAAATAGATCGATTTTTCCTTGACCCAAACCCGACTTTATACGAACCTGAAATGATCCGAATTCAAAATGATCCGATTTTTTCTTAACCCGAAATGATCCGATCCAAAATGATCCAACCCAAACCCGATCCAACCCGCCCATTTGCCACCTCTAAATCTAGGTATATAAAAAGAATTCTTCGTCCAAGAGTTGTAGTTCAGTTACCAACGCAGGTTAAATTTATAAGAAGAACTCTCAGGTTCGACTCTCATTAAATACATTTTTGAGGAGGAATAAAGAGCTTTAATTGTGATTAAATCCCAAATAAGATTGATCTCAAACCGTTAAAACAAATAAAAATACTTAAAACGAATGAAAATACCTATCATCTATTAAAAAAAAAAAGGAATCCCTCAATGGTTTATTGCTTAACATTTGTTAATGATAGAGGAGCGATGATTTTATGACGTTTATATTTATTTCTAATTTTTTATTTTATTTTTGATTTTTTTATTTTAAAATTTTACATTAAAAATAATATAATTTAGAATGAATCTAAGAAAAAAAAATTAAACATGTACATTTGGTTAATGAATTTGAACAAAAATATTTTTCAAAACAAAAAGATAAAAATAAGAAAGAATAATATATCTTCTTATTATTTGGGTAAAAAATCTATACCTATATATTAAATGAATCTCTCTTAGTAATGTCTATTTTATAGATTAGAACAATGATTGGTTTTTTTTTTGTGAAAATATGGGTTATGCTTTTGTTTTGGAAAGGTAAATTTGCAAAAAAATTTTAAATAAATTAAAACAAATCCTTTTTGGATCTTGAGCATCATGTTTATAGTACTTACACATCTATTGTAATTTATTTTTTAGAAATAAATTCACTTTTTAGATATATATTTTAATTTTTAAAGCTAATAATAAAAATCATTATTTGAAAAATCTCCAATGATGAAAATTATTTTAGAATTTATAATAACAAATTGAAAATATTTTTTAACTTGAAGACTCATGTAATCAACTTTACTTAAATGTAATGAAGTTCTTACAATTTAATTTAATAAAAAATAATTTTGAATTATCTTAAAAAATAATAATTAATTATTATTAAAATTAAGAAGTTTTTTAGTTTATTAGATAAATGAAAATTAATAAAAAATAAGAAAATAGATATTTTGTAAAATAAATATTAATAATTATAAAATAAAATAAATAAATAAAATAATAATTTCAAATGATTAAAAATTTGAGAGAATATACATATTTTGTAAACTAATTTTTTTTATTGAAAATATTTGCCTCCAAATTTCAAAATGAGATAAATATATCCCTTTAAAAAATTTAAATAATTTAATAATTAAATATAAAAAATAATTCTTTTATAATTAAAAGTAAAAGATTAAATTGCTTGAATTAAAACTTAAATCTTATAATATATCACAACTTTTTTAATCATCTGCTAAACAAATTTAAACGTATAAATTAATTTTTATTTTTTAATCAATTCACCAAAAAATTATAAACATAAAAAATTAATTTTTAATTTTTCCACCACAATGTAGTACAGGTAACATACTAGTAACATATAAAAAGGATAGTACATTTGAAGCAAAAAGAGTGTAAAAAATAATTAAAAATAAATTAAAGGTAATTTTTGAATGAAATAAGATCCAATATTAAAATCACAGCAGTAAAAAGTAAAAAATAAATGGATTAAAATTTGATAAAAAAAAATGCATGAATATGAAAAAATTTTAAAAAGTTATATTTTTTTTATGTCATGAATTCTAATATTAAAATTTTGTGTTTTATGCAATATAAATACAATTCTACATTATACAAGTACAAATTATAACCATCGAACCACATGACATTTTTACAAATTGGCAAGTTGGTACACCCCAACCTAGCATGCGGATATAGCAATTTATGTTTTTGATTTGTATCCACAGCATGTAAAATCGAGTTTGGATAGTATAAAACTCAAAAATTTTGTGTCAAAATTCATGTTAACGCCAAGAACACAAAACTTTAGTTTTAATTTTTATCATATTCATATACAATTTTTACCTGTGTCACTTTCATATTTTATATTTATATCGTTACCGTGTCGTGTCTAGAATTATCAGGTATATGCACACCTTTGCTCTCGTTATCGTGTCGTGTCTAGAATTATCAAATATATGCACACCCTTGCTCTGACCCCAGCCCTGGGTTTCGGTTCCTCATCTAATTGGACACCTTACCAAACCTTAAACGGCAGCGGTGTGACTGGCCGGCTAATGCCGCCGGTGCCTACGAGCCACGCAGTCCAAGACCATGTCAGTAACTTTATATACTTTGCAATATATTTTATTTATTTTGAACTAAAAAAATTTTCCACTACATGACATACGGTGGTGGACTGACTGTTGCTCAAATTTGACAGAAGGAAAAATAGAACAATTTTGACAATGTCAATTGCTTACCTCGAAGGTAATTCTAATCCAAACGTGCTAAATTGGTCGAATGATTTATGTTGGAAAATAATCAATGTCCTCGTGCAGGCCCTTGCTTATTTTCCTACAACTGTTGTTTACAATTATTCTAAACTTGGGTCAGTGACAGTCCATTCTACATAGGCATAAAAGAGAGTGCAAATTGAATGTTTCCTTCCAAACCATTGGTGCTACTATTTTCTAACATCTTGTCAGGGATGAATTTGGTGGGTTATTTTCAGACGTGTGGTTTAATTTCAATGCAAAAGCTAAATCGGAGAAAGCATAAAAACTATACTATTTGCTATTATTTCTCTAAAAAAATCAAAGAAATATTTGTTCCTTTACATCTGGATGCAACTTGTAAATCCTATTTTTGTCTGAATCTTTCATAATATTTCAATTAATTCATTTTAGACCTCATTCGTGATTTTGTACTTCGAGTTTATTTAGTTTGTTTTCAAGTTCAATCAATGGGTTGAGTTTTAAAGTAGCAAACTCGAAATTACAAATGAAAACTGGTAATTACTTTTTAGAATTTTTTTAGCTTGTACATTGGGCTTAAGTCCACACATTATTAACCAATTTGGGCCACTTTCTTATTTGTTTTATTTATATTTTTTACTTTTTATTTTATTCTTTATTTTGTTTCACAACTTTTTTTATTTTGTTTCTTATCATTAAAATTCAGAAAATAACAAAGAAAAGGAAAAATAGAAAAATGAAGATCCAAAACAAGAAAAAATTAGAAAGTAAAAAATGAAAAATCTTATTCCACATATCTTGGACAAAGGGAAAGAAAACAGAATCGAAAATCAAGATCAAAATTTGTGAATCAAAGAAATTCAAATAATTTTGGAACAAAATAAAAGCAAAATCACAATCATAACTCGATCTGCCTTGGTAAATTTGATTTGAGATTTTGCTTTAGTTTTCCTAAAAAAATCGATTCTAAGCTATATAACAACATCAATCCTTGAACGCAAACAAAAGAGATCAGAACAGAAATCACACCAGCATAGAAACCAAGGGTGCAACTCTATTTGGAACAGTGGGGGCTCAGTCACTCGCCGCATAAAAGAAATTATTAATTTATATATATATTGTTGTTGCCCAAAATTATTAAACATATGATGATTAGTTAGTTACTTTTCTGTTGTATAGCTGCATAGTTGATAAGGTAGTTAATAATTCAGTTACTACAAAACAAGTATAAAGACTTTCATGTACTGATGACAAATTCATTCAATACAATCATTCAGTTTTCTGCTTCTTTCTTCTTTCCCTTTCTTTCTTAATATGGTATCAGAAGATTTTTTCGTTGCCACACTTTGATCCATTTTTGCCATGGCTAGAGGCAATCATGCTCCACCTCAAGTTGTTATAGGCAGCTCAAATCCCATTGAAGATTCTAGCAGCCCTTTTTACCTTCATAATGGTGATCACCCTGGTTTGGTTCTTGTTACTCATCTTCTTACGGGTTCCAATTGGAATACTTGGAATCGTGCTATGATCATGGCTTTAACAGCCAAGAACAAGATTGGTTTTGTTGATGGCAGCATCCTTCGACCAGCTTCAGATGATTTACTTTTCTGTTCTTGGAACAGATGCAATAGCATGGTTATTTCTTGGATCTTGAATTCTGTAGCAAGAGATATTGCAGATAGCCTTCTATATTTCTCTACTGCTTGTGAGATTGGGTTGATCTTAAAAACCGTTTTCGTCAAAGCAATGGTCCTCGAGTCTTTCAAATCAAGAAACACTTGGCTGCTCTTCAACAAGGGTCACTTGACATCAATGGATACTACACTCGGTTGAAGATCTATTGGGATGAACTTAAAGATTTTCAACCCATTTCTGTTTGTCATTGTGGTGGGATGCAACCATGGATAGATTTTCAACAGCAAGAATATGTAATGCAATTTCTTATGAGACTCAATGATTCATATTCTCAAACTCGTGCCCAAATTCTCATGATGGATCCATTGCCCTCTATCAGCAAAGTTTTTTCCCTTGTTCTTCAAGAAGAGAGACAACGCAGCATAGCTCATGGTTCTTTCCCAACCCCTGACAATTTCTTGCTACAATCTTCTTCATCAGAATCCTCTGTTAATGCATCTGTGTAGACCACCAAGATTAAGAGAGATCGACCATTTTGTACTCATTGCAAGGCTGCAGGTCATACTATTGATCGTTGCTATCAGTTACATGGTTATCCACCATGGTACAAATCAAAAAGACAGTATTCCCAGCCTTCTGCCAAAGTGCAAGTTAATCAAACTTCTCTCCATCTACCAAAAGGTTCAGAATCTATTTCTTCTACTGCAGAAACACTTACTACTGCTCAATGCCAGCAACTTCTTGCACTTCTCAACTCTCAACTTCAACAATCTACTATTACCCCTCACTGTCCAGACCAGACTCACAGTGCCTCTATCTCCAATTTTACTGGTATAGTCTCTCCTACTCTTCTTCCTGCCATTTTCTCTTTTTCTTTTTCTCAATCATCTTGGGTCTTAGACACAGGTTCAACCCACCATGTATGTTGTTTTCTATCACTATTTGCACAGTCCACACCAATGCAAAATTCTTCTGTCACACTTCTAAATGGCCAACTTGTTCCAATAGCTAGGATAGGTTCTGTTCAATTACTTGATGACTTAGTTCTTGATAATGTCTTATATGTTCCATCATTTCATTTCAATCTTCTTTCCATTAGTGCTCTTACTCAAAAACACAACTTTTCTGTTAATTTTGTTATCAACTCTTGTGCAATTCAGGATCATTTACAGGGAACAATGATTGGGATGGGTAATCGTTTTGGAAACTTGTATATTTTGGATTTATCAAAGCCAGTCTCAGCATCTACTTGGTCATCTGTTTGTAATACCACATTGTCTGCAAATGAACTTTGGCATTTTCGTTTAGGCCATCCATCTTACCTCAAGTTACAACCACTACAAACTGAATTAAATATCAACAACATTTCTGAATTTCCTTCACATTGTTCCATATGTCATTTAGCAAAACAAAAACGTCTTCCCTTTACCTCTACACATACTTTGTCTTCTTCTGCTTTTGACTTGATTCATTGTGACATATGGGGACCTTTTTCTGTTGTAACAATTGAAGGCTATAGATATTTTCTTACCTTAGTTGATGATTGTACAAGATATACTTGGATATATTTTCTTAAAAATAAATCTGAAGTCACAAGCATTTTTCCAGAATTCTACACTTATGTTCATACTCAATTTGGCAAACCAATCAAGTCTGTAAGATCTGATAATGCACCAGAGTTGGCTTTTACTGACTTTTTTAAAAACAAAGGAATCATTTCCTATCATTCATGTGTTGATAGACCTCAACAAAACTCAGTTGTTGAACGAAAACACCAACATATCCTCAATGTTGCTAGATCATTGCTTTTTCAATCCCATATTCCATTAACATACTGGAATGAATGTATTTCAACCTCAGTCTATCTTATCAATAGGATACCTTCCCCTGTTACATCAAATATTACTCCTTTTGAACTGCTATGGAACAAGAAACCTTCTTATTCTCATTTAAAGGCCTTTGGATGTTTGTGCTATGGTTCTACTCTAGAAAGGAATCGAAATAAATTCTCTCCTAGAGCAGTACCTGCTGTTTTCATTGGTTATCCTCCAGGATATAAGGGCTATAAACTTCTTGATTTATCTACCAATGTCATATTCATTTCTAGAGATGTTAAGTTTCATGAAAGCATCTTTCCTTTCTCCTCTCAACCTTTAAATGAGTCTGCTTCTATTTTTTCTGATCATGTCATACCTTCTGATCCTCCTATAAATCCAACCCTTTTAGATCCAACCTCCAAACACAATCCAAATCCCACACAATCCACTACTACTAGTCCTATTTCATCATCTTCTCATCCTACTCGACCTATCAAAACACCTTCATACCTTCAAGATTACCACTGTTATAATACACTTTCTGAGCATTGCTCTACTTCCCATCCCCTTCATAATGTTCTGTCATATGATAAGCTTTCCTCTTCCCATAAGTTTTTTGTTCATTCCATTTCTTCACATTTTGAGCCTCCCACATACAAGCAAGCTGCTGGTATACCACAGTGGAAGTGTGCAATGCAGGAGGAGTTACAGGCTCTTGAGCAAAATGGTACTTGGTCTGTTGTTTCTTTACCTCTTGGAAAACACTCAGTTGGATGTAGATGGGTGTATAAATTGAAGTATTAGGCTGATGGCTCATTAGAACGATATAAGGCTCGTTTGGTAGCAAAAGGATACACTCAACAAGAAGGTATTGACTATTTGGACACCTTCTCTCCAGTTGCAAATCTGACTACTGTTAAAGTTCTTCTTGCCTTGGCTGCTGTCCATGGCTGGTCACTTACTCAATTGGATGTAAATAATGCATTTCTTCATGGTGACTTGATGGAAGAAGTGTACATGAGCCTACCACCTGGTTATCATCGTGAGGGGGAGCCTTTGCCAAGCAATCCTGTTTGCAAACTTCACAAAATCATTATATGGTCTGAAGCAGGCTTCACGACAATGGTTTTTTAAGTTTTCTACTGCCCTGTTGGAAATTGGTTTTCTCCAATCTTCTGCTGATAGCTCTCTCTTTACAAAATTTGGTGATGATTTCTTTCTTGCTCTCTTATTCTATGTCGATGACATTGTGATAGCTTCAACTAATCAAAAGGTATTGGATGATTTGAAACATTTCCTCAACGGCAGATTCAAGTTGAAAGACCTTGGGAGTTAAAATATTTTTTGGGTTTGGAAGTTGCTCGATCCACCAAAGGTATTTACCTTTGTCAAAGACAATATGCATTGCAGCTACTTTCTAACACAGGGTACACTGGCTGCAAAACCAAAAAAAAACTCCAATGGACCCTAATATCAAACTTTCCCAGGATGAAGGTGATCTCCTTGATGATCCAACTCAGTACAGGGCACTCATTGGTAGGCTGCTGTATCTTACTATCATCAGGCCAGATTTATCATTCTCTGTTAATAGGCTGAGTCAGTTTCTTGCCAAACCCAGGCTTCCTTATCTCCATGCTGCACATCAAATTTTGGAATATATCAAGACTACCATAGGCCAAGGCCTACTATTTTCTTCTACCTCAGAACTTCAGCCCAAAGGCATTTGCAGATTCTGATTGGGCTTCATGTCCAGATAGTAGGAAGTCAGTCACTGGTTTTTGCATATTCATTGGTGATTCTCTTGTCTCTTGGAAGTCAAAGAAGCAACATACCATCTCGAGGTCTTCAGCTGAGGCTGAGTATCGTTCAATGGCCACTGCCACATGTGAGGTCCTCTGGCTCCTGTCTTTACTTAAGGACTTACATATGCAACATTCCAAACCAGCTCTTCTCTTTTGTGACAATCTGGCAGCTCTTCATATCGCATCTAACCCTGTTTTTCATAAGCGTACAAAGCACATAGAAATCGATTGCCACTTTATTCGTGAAAAGATTTCCAATGGCCAGCTCAAACCACTCCATGTTGCTTCACAAAATCAGCTTGCAGATATTCTTACCAAGCCTCTTTTTCCTTCTCCGTTTAATTCTCTTCTTTCCAAGGTGGGAGTTTACAACATATACTCTCCATCTTGAGGGGAAGTATTAAACATACGATGATTAGTTAGTTACTTTTCTATTGTATAGCTGCATAGTTGATAAGGTAGTTAATAATTCAGTTACTACAAAACTAGTATAAAGACTTTCATGTACTGATGACAAATTCATTCAATACAATCATTCAGTTTTCTGCTTCTTTCTTCTTTCCTTGTCTTTCTTAATAAAAACAACAATAATTTTTTATGAGGTACGAATCTCGAATTGCCTCTTAACCTGTCTCCAAGAACTCTGCAAAATAGAAAACCATCAGGGGGCGCAGGGGGTTTTCCCTGCGCGTGCACTACGATGCTTAAGTCAGATAGCGTTTTGGCAGTATTTTTGTAGGCAAATAGAGCTTCCAGTTAAAAATAATACCTGTGACCTATTTATAGGAGTGATTTTGCATGTAATTACCTTTAAGACCCACAACTTAAACAATAACCCAGTGGATCATTTATGGGCCTTATGAGTCCTCTTTCCTTTTGGGCTTAAATTATCATTCGGCCTAATTATCTTTAGCTTGATTTATAGAAAAGCTCAGTAATCTTTGGTTTGACCCTCATCAATTGCTCCCCACTCTTTCGTAGGGTTTACCCTGTGAAAGAGTATATAAAGAATGGGCTTTTCAAATTCTTTTGCTACCTTCTTTCTGGGATTATTATAAGAGTTTTTTCATCTTCACTTGAGGGCTCAACTAGTAAATTTCATCATTATTTGTAACAGGAATGATATCGTGTCATCATTTCTTTTGTCAAGTGCCTTTTTCAGGACACTACCGGGATATGTTTTTCTCCTTTGAGCTAAATGCTTATCAAGTGGAATATGTCACCTTTCTTTTTGAATTTTAAGGTCTTAGTGGTCCGAAACCAAGTGCTATAAGGAGAAGTTTGTAAGATTGCAAAGCCACCAAAGCCTTCTATTAGCCATGAGAAAGAAAACCAAACCTAAGTTAAAGCTATGAGGGCGCATCGTCAAGAAGTGCTACAAAAGGATGCATATGTTCTTAACTGGTTTCATCAGAGGTGATTTGTACTTGGCATGCTCTTGATTGGTTGAATCTTGATCCAGATGTTGAGGATTTGGAACCTTTTTTGAGGTAGGCACTTATAAAGATCTATCTGATCTTACCAGCTCTTAGGAGCTTTTTCATCGACCCGAGATGGTCGAGGTTCTCACAGGCTTGGACGAAGATGATTTAGATAATCTAGAGACTAACTTTCCTAAGGATCAAGCTCTTGACATTATAGCACCTCAAGACGTACATGCTTGGGTGCCTGTTAGTATCGATACTTCTCTTGATGTAGAGGTTAATCTAGAGTGCTCCCCAGTTTTTTGTGAAAGAGCTTAGTCTTTTACAAACTCATCAACACATTTTTAAACACATTTATAGAGGCAACTACACATTTACCTTGCACTAATCTATAATAATCAAACTTTCTTCGCGCACTTTTCACTTCAAGCCCATGTGTTACCCATCTTGCACATTTTTCGCGTAGGGACTTTATAGAATTGATAAGACTATAACATTGTTTTTATATCCGGAATGCCAATATAAAACGTTAAATGCACTTTTCAATCAATTGTAGCATATATCCAATGATAAAATTGTAACGTACCTCGTACCATACCTTACAGCCTGCATACTGTGTGCTCCCCAAGTTTTTCTTTGTAACTTTTTGTGTCCAAAGAAGAACTTTTACTGGAGTATTGGTCCTGTCTTACGTACTATTTGCTTAAGGACTTGTTAGAATATAATATCGTTTATATCCGAGATGCCAACATAATACGTTAAATGTAATCTTATAAAATTGTAACATACCTCGTTTAGAGACTTATTTTTGCTCTTCTCATACCCTTTTGTGCTTAGGGACTTATTTGTGCCCGTCTTGTATCTTCTTGCTTAGGGTCTTATTTTTACTCGTCTTGCGCATTTTTCGCTTAGGGACTTATTTGTGCTCGTCTTGTATCTTCGCGCTTAGGGACTTATTTTTGCCCATCTCGCGCATTTTTCGCTTAGGGACTTATTTGTGCCCGTCTCGTTTCTTCTTCACGCTTAAGGACTTATTTGTGCCCGTCTCGGGCATTTTTCGCTTAAGGACTTATTTGTGCCCGTCTCGCGTCTTCTTCACACTTAAGGTCTTATTTGTGCCCATTTCGCGCATTTTTCACTTAGGGTCTTATTTGTGCCCGTCTCACGTCTTCTTCACGCTTAAGGTCTTCTTTGTACCCGTCTCGCGTCTTCTTCACGCTTAAGGTCTTATTTGTGCCCGTTTCGCGCATTTTTCGCTTAGGGACTTATTTGTGCCCGTCTCGCGTCTTCTTCACGCTTAAGGTCTTATTTGTGCCTGTTTCGCGCATTTTTCGCTTACGGACTTATTTGTGCCTGTCTTGCGTCTTCTTCACGCTTAAGGTCTTATTTGTGCCCGTTTCGCGCATTTTTCGCTTAGGGACTTATTTGTGCCCGTCTCGCGTCTTCTTCACACTTAAGGTCTTATTTGTGCCCATTTCGCGCATTTTTTGCTTAAGGACTTATTTGTGCCCGTCTCGCGTCTTCTCTTCGCTTAGGGTCTTATTTTTGCCCGTCTCGCACATTTTTCACTTAGGGACTTATTTGTGCCCGTCTTGCGTCTTCTTCTCGCTTAGGGTCTTATTTTTGCCTGTCTTGCACATTTTTCGCTTAGGGACTTATTTGTGCTCGTCTCTTTGGCCAGCTTCCATTTTTTCTTCATCTATTCCTGCACACATGTCTATCAAACATGGAGGATTATCATAGTACATATAAAAATAACTGGCCTTTCGTTTCATAATGTAGTATTTTCAGTTAAATGAAGCAAGTAACAACATAATTGCAGCAAATGTTTAAAACAATAATAGCAAATGTTTACCACCAGTACAATTCCAAGTCTTTGTCTTTGTAAAATCTGTAAAGTGCGAGTGCTAGGACGTTCTACTGTCAATCATGGATCGTGCGCTAAGCCGTGCCTCGATACCAGCAATCTACCTTCATGAGCTTACCACAAGTTGTTTTCGATCCAACTATATCGAACCAAGCTCTTCTTGGCTTGCTGCCTTACATGACAGTGGCTAGTGTCTGCCTCGGACGCTTGCCTAATTCAATCACAACTGTTAGAGTGGACAAGAAAATCGAAAACATCATATGAGAGTACCTCAAATCTAGCTACCACCAGTATGTTCCTGCTTGGTCGATGAAGATTATAACAATGTGTAAGGGACTTAGTTAACCTTGCATCCAAGCAATTGGCTGTGTACTCTTTTTTTTTTTTATGTTTTGACAAAACACTAACAATTCCCCCCACACCAGTGTGCGTCTCTGCTTGAGTGTGCTTGTAATTTTCGCTGTGCCAAGCACTCACTTGTATTGATACTCAAGAATGCTATGTATAGGGGCTTACAAGGGAGATACTGCCTTGATCTCGCCTCCTTAAGCTGGCACATCCTTGTCTTGCTTAAAAGACTCACGAAGTCGACACACCCTTTATATAGACAAACCCTCTTTCACATGTGTGGTTGTCAATAGGCCAAGTGTGTGGCTCTTAAGCCACCTCTAGATGGTTGCTAGAGCAGTTCTTGGAAGCTTCTTTGTCAAACGATTGACAGATGGGCCGAAGGAAGCTTTTGGATACTCTGTCGGATTAGTGTGCGCACTAGGTCTAGAAGGTTCTAGACCTTTTCGCTCAGATCCGCACCTAGGTGTGCACCTGCTCACCCATCAAGCTTTACCAAGTTTTTGGGGAGCTTCTTTCACCTGGAGGTCGCCCGATTCTTGCTCGTTGATCCAGGTCCGTACTCGATAGGGCGTGCACCTGGATCACCCAAATTGGTCAATCGCCTAAATCCTTTACTCGCCTGAATCTAGCTCGCCGTTGACAATGCTGGTCACTTTGTGTTACGAGAGCGTGCACATGACTTGCTGCATTTTCTCCTTATGAGGCCATGCAGCTATTCGCGCCATCGAACTGTGTGAGATCTCTTTGATTTTCTTTGAACCAGGCATGCCTGGGGTGCACCTGGCTAAACATGTTCCTTTCTTGCCTGAATCATGTTCGCCATCAGGATTCCAGATTGAGTCTGGCATGGCTCACCTCTTCATTGGATGGGCAGTCTCCTAACTCACCCAATTCTTTCTCGCCATCTAAGTCACTCTTCGCCTAAGCTTGCATCTGGCTTGCCCTATTTTCATCACTTGTTCACTATGCTCACAATCATTGCTTTGTCGGGCGAGCTCTACCGACAGGCTGAAGTGTCACATGCACGAGCCCCACAATTGCGAAGGTGGCTACCGAAACGGGCTTTTCTTGCCAGCATTTGCTGTAATGGGGAAGCCTATCGTGAACGCAATATGCTCGCCAAAGTTTGCTCTATTGGGCGAGCCTACTGCTTGTATGCTGTGCTCGCCACAATTGCTTGCCATCACCAATCAACATACTGCAAGGACCTTTGCTCGCCCGTGTTGCTTACTAAGCGAGAGTTGCGTGTGGCATACTGGGCTATCGCATGCACGTGGCTTGCCATTGCCAAAAAAGCCTGCGTGTGGAATATAGCTCTCTCGCATTGTGCAACCAAGCGAGTCTTGCATGAGGGTGCTCTGATTGCCCATAATGTTCACTGGGCGTGCATTTGTGTGCGACAGACTGGGCGAGCCTTTTGCGCGAGCTACTCCATCACCAAGATGGCTTGCTACGTATTGAAAGTCTAAGCATTGAAGGATTGCGCGTAACGTTTGCTCACCTTCACTGCTCAACCGGGCGAGCGTTCTATGCGATAGACTGTGTAAGCCGTTTAATTGCCAAAAATGTCATGTTGCCATCAACATCTTTGCTCACCCACATTATTCTACTGGGTGATCCCCTCTAACGTCAAAAAGGCCTCCCTCGTGGACTTGTGCTCGCCCATACTATTGAATTGTCGCGTGAGTGAGGCACTCTTTTGCCAAAGTGGCCTGCATTTGGGACGTGTGCTCTCCAGTCAAAAAGGCATGTCGAGAGCGGCAAACAGGGCTGTCGCCTGCCTTATGGAACTATTCTCGCTGTATAGGTTCTCGCTAAGCTGATTGTCGCGTGGGCGAGCCAATCTATCACGAAAGAAGAGTACCGTGTGGTCCTGCGCTCGCTTGCATTGGCTGATGCATGGGCGAGCCACTCTCTCGCCGAAGGAGTCTGCTGCTTACGATCTGTGTTCTCCCATTACTCTACTTCACCAAAAGGTCCTACTACGTGAGTAATATGCTCACCCATCACTATACGAGACGAGCTTAGGTGCGATATACAAGCCTGTCGCATGCGGGAGACCCTCTATCGCCCAAGGCTTGTTGCGTACGGGAGTTCTATCTAGCCCAAGGCCTGTCGCGCGATGGACATCAAGGAATTTACAATGGATGAGTCTATGTATGCTGCACAGAGTGAGAGACTTCTACTACAGGTTATAGTTCAAGTTCTCTTCTTCGAGCAGGTTAGGGCTGCAGCTGGAGTCCAATTACTTAACAACAATCCACGTGATACTTCCCATTCTAAGAAGAACACTGGTGAAGAATGGGAGAAGACTACAGCTGAAGATTGCAACTTCCTTCCCTCGCCCAAGGCCTTTCGCCGCTTAGACCTTGTTTCCAGAACCATGCATTAATAGTGGCCACCGCGTGTCTTCCTTTTTAAAAGGAAAAAATATTCAAAATATTTATTCCTTCTCTCTAAGACCTTCTGCCTTAGATTTCAGTCGAAAGCGGTTCCTTTTCTACAAATCTTACTCTTCAAATTTCGACATCTAAAACCCAACCTGCTATTGTATCAGCAAAGGTAACGAGATCTCTTCTTATATATTTACTCTTAATACCCTTGTTTTTTACTCCAAGAATTTATTTAATCCCTGTTCAATTTGCATCAACCGACAATGGCTTCCAATGGTGATGCGGTTCAGCTAGGATATTTAGCCAATGAAAATGCAAGCGGGTGACTGGAAGGGGACAAGCTGGCTGCTGTGTAGCAAGCGGCAAGAACAGAAGCAAGCCGAGGTAGCGATGGTTGCAGACGTTCAACTCTTGTGATGGAGTTAAGCAGTCTGCACAGCAGTTGAGGCTAGCAATGTTGTAATGATGCAGTGACAGTAGAGGCATACGACGGTTGCAGACAGTAAGACACAACAGTAAAAGCAGGAGAGGGAATGACATTTCTTTCCATTTGTGCAAATATTTGATGGATGGTAATTTCATCAACTATCTAATTCCCTTATACTTTATTCACTGAGATTGTCGCCTTGTAGTTTATTTTAGTTGTTTATCGCATAATGAAAATGGGGTGTGATGGTTGGTGACCTTGGGAGTTTAGTCACGTGGTCATCATTTAGTGATCTTCCCCTTCTTTTGAAGTTGTAATAATGTGATAAGACACAAGCGTTTTCTCTTTCCTTCCTATTTGATTAGTCTTATCTTTTTATGGTGGAACAAGTAGTAGATGCAAAATGTTTATTATGTTATATAAATATATATATATATATATGTATATCCAATAAGAAATATCATGCACTTTTGGAATAGCCATATTTTTTGAGCATGAAAACCTGTGCGATGTACGCTTTTTCCATGATGAGTCATCATTAAACATGAGGCTCTCTTGCCAAGCTTGTCGGGGGCGAGAGCCAGTCTTTTGCCCAATGCTGTCTCTCGCTTAGTATATTTCACGATGATGCACCGACAGGCTTGTGCGACAGGCTATGTGAGGCTTTGTGCGACAGGCTTGTGACGACAGACTTGTGCGACAGGTTAGCCACTCTCTCGCCCGATGCTATCTCGTGCGGAAGCCACTCTCTCGTCCATTTGCTTTTTCGCGTAAGCCTCCCTCTAGCTTGTGACAAAGTGTCTGTCGCATGTATGTGGGCGCGCGAATCGCTCTATCGCGTGAAACCTTCCGTGCGACAGTAGTCTGTCGCGTGAAACCTTCTGTGCGATAGACTGTTCTATTGCATGTATATATATTTTTTATTTTTTTATTTGTGTGCGACAGACTCTTTTATCTCTCGCGAAACTAGCAGTCTCCCTCGGGTCTTCAACACCCTTTCACAGACTTTTATATTTGGCTTTTTGCTCAATTTTTCACAGTCGGCGCCAATTATTGTTGCCCAAAACAATAAGAATTTTTTATGAGGTACAAATCTCGATTTGCCTCTTAACCTGTCTCCAAGAACTCTGCAAAACAGAAAACCATCAGGGGGCGCAGGGGTCCGATACTTAAGTCAGACAGGGTTTTGGCAGTATTTTTGTAGGCAAATAGAGCTTCCAGTTAAAAATAATACCTGTGACCTATTTATAGGAGTGATTTTGTGCGTAATTACCTTTAAGACCCACAGTTTAAACAATAACCCAGTGGATCATTTATGGGCCTTCTGAGTCCTCTTTCCTTTTGGGCTTAAATTATCATTCGGCCTAATTATCTTCAGCTTGACTTATAGAAAAGCCCAGTAATCTTTGGTTTAACGCTCATCATATATAAATATATATATATATATATATATCTTAAAAATAAAAAGTTTTGCATCTTGTTGAATTTTTTTCAAAAATAAAATTGATGCAGCTTTTGGCAGTAAACTTCAAAACTACATCTAGCATTGAGATGTTAAAGTTAAAAGGAATGGACAATTTTGCTATAAGAATAGTAAAAATTAAAAAAGATATAATCTATTAGTTTATTTGTTACGAACATTAATATTAAATCTATTGATTGTCATTAACATAATTGAAAAAACATTTTTAGCAGTAAATATCTTGAAGACTTGTTTGCATAATAAAGTGAAAAATCAATGGTTGAATAGTATGTTAGTTGTATACATAGCAAAAATTATGTTCAAAAGCATTAATAAAGAAATTATTATGTAATTAGACCCATTCATGGGTCAGGTTGAGTCGGGCCAGATTTGAATCAGGCTTAAACAAGGCATTGAAGAAGTGAGCATGAGCCTAAGTGCAGGCTTAATTTTTTGTCCAAATTCGTTTTTACATATAATGTATAAGTTCAAGCCTACCCAAATATTATTAATTTTTAAAAAAATTATACTAAAATATAATAAAAATTAAAACATATAATAGTTTATAAGTATAACACAATTAGTTTAAATAAATCTTTACAAAAAGATTAGAAGAAACATGAAAATTTAAATTAAAGTATAAAAAAATACAAACCCAAAATAAATTACACAAAAAAATCAGAAATAATTAAAATATATTAATATAAAATAGTAATTATTCTTAATAATTTAATATATTTAAACTATTGTTGAAGCTCAGCCAAGGACCTGAAATAGATCAGTAAACCAAGGCTTCTCCCTCTCCAGACTCAAGCCATGATCCAGTTCCAGACAACATGCCTGAGGTACGCAATTCCTCTCGTCTCTCTCGTCCTGTTCAAGGCTTTCTTTCATAACAGAGCCTAGAATAACGGCTGTCATAGAAGTTTCTCGCACACAAGGAGATGCTGCTGCTGGATGTCACGGTTCTGGGGCGCCATGAATCCTGATTGTCAATTGAGTGACCCGCTTCTGCGACTTGTAGGTTATTAGGTTGATGTATCGCTGTAGGGCCAGAATGACTCAACTGTTTGTATTTGTACCTCCACCGAGACTTCCGATAGCATGAGACTGATCTAAAAGATTAGACCGACCTTGGCTCTTTTTCATTTGATATTTCGGATCTCAGATTGTCATTCTGCAAGTGTGATTGCTTTTTAATGCTTTTTTTTAGGGTTTCTTTCCCTCAAGTACCCACCCTTCTTGCTAGAGTTACGACCTTACGAAATCAGCTTTCAATCCAGTAGGAATAGCAGGTTACATGGCAATATCTCCTGTGAGCAAACAAAGAATTGAGAATCTATTACATCTTACTTGTGCTTGTTAGCAACTTAGTGGCTAGCTTCAACTTTCTTATCTGTACTGGACTATTTTGAATTAGCATCTTTATAGTTTCATCCGATTCTAGATGGAGTTGGAGTCCTTCTTGCTAGTGCTTTGCCTTCCATTTACAGGGTTGGAGTACTATTAGTTGCCTATGGATAAGCAGTCTTTGTTGCCTATTCAATCACAGAATAAAGAGAAGCTTATACAGTAGTATATGTGTACCTTACATATCCTGCAATTCCTTATGCCTTCGATCGAGTTGGAGTTTCATGCCTCACATACAATGCTAGTTTCCTATAAGGCATTGGGAGTTCTCTCTCTGAATCCAGTGGCAGTTTCTTTCCTGGAATGAAAGCTTTGACCTTTAATTTAATTTAATTTAAGGAGTCCCCTATATAAGGAGGCAGGCCAGCAAGACAATTAGAGATGAGATGTCAAGACAGCCAGTGGAAAGATTTGTTGGGGTTTACCTTGAATCCCACATCAAAAGTATAGGAGAAGTTATAAGGGCTCTCCCTTTATAAATAATGTGTTAGGCTTGGTTTGTAAAGTGTCCCAAGGAGTTGTAAACACCGATAAAATAGCTAGAGTTTGGGTTATTAAAGGGTGTAGTTAGGCTTTGGGGTCTTTGTTAGGAGTTTGCAATTTTTCTCTCTAAAAATTGCATGGTTGGGCTTTGTTAGGAGTTTGCAATTTTTCTCTTCTAAAAATTGCACGGTTGTAGTTGCTTGATTGATTATTAGTTTGGTTGGGTGGTTATAGGCCAATTTGGTTGGGCCAAACTACATCTTAAAATTATTGTGTTTGTTTTTTGCTTTCTTCTTTTTGTGGGTGTTTGGTTTGAGGGATATTTTTTTCCTAACAAATGGTATCAAAGCTGAAGGTTCGTGATCCTGAGAGAGGAGGAAATTAGATAAAAATGAAAGCTATGAAGATAAACATGAAAGTTATGAAGATGAAGATGAAAGCTATGTTTGAAGAAGATGAAGATAAAGATGAAGATGAAGATAAAGATGAAGATAAAGATGATGATGATGATGATGATGATGACGAAGATGATGATGATTTAGAAAAAGATGACTATGATGAGTTTGATGATGATGATTGGAAGAAGATGACGAGCATGATAGTGATGACAATGGTGGAGTTACTCTTTAGTTTGAGGATGGTTTGCATATTGTCGAACAGTTTGTGGAGTTTGGGGATTCAAGTCAAGTGAGGATTTGTTGGGGCTTGCCTTGAATCTCACATCGAAAGTATAGGAGAAGTTATAAGGGCTCTCCCCTTATAAATAATGTGTTCAGCTTGGTTTGTAAAGTGTCCCAAGGAGTTGTAAACACCGATAGAATAGCTAGAGTTTGGGCTATTAAAGGGTGTAGTTGGGCTTTGGGATCTTTGTTAGGAGTTTGCAATTTTTCTCTCTAAAAATTGCATGGTTGGCTTTGTTAGGAGTTTGCAATTTTTCTCTCTAAAAATTGCATAGTTGGGCTTTGGGTTTTGGGTTTTGTTAGGAGTTTGTAATTTTTCTCTCTAAAAATTGCATGGTTGGGCTTGTAAGGAGTTTGCAATTTTTCTCTTCTAAAAATTGCCCGGTTGTAGTTGTTTGATTGATTGTTAGTTTGGTTGGGTGGTTATAGGCCAATTTAGTTGGGCCAAACTATATCTTAAAATTATTGTGTTTGTTTTTTGCTTTCTTCTTTTTGTGGATGTTTGGTTTGAGAGATATTTTTTCCCAACAAGATTTTCACCTTATCCAGTGCCAGTTGCAGAACCTTCCCCTTTTTCCGGGGCTTTTTCTGAAGTTTGAATTCCAGTTTGAGTGGAAGGTGGGTTATCTATTCTCGTCGTTTTTCTTGCTTCTACCTATCCTTACGATCCCACTTTCTTTCCCTATTTTACAACTCCCTCCGCCACTTACAGAAACCACAATCGAGAGAGGCAATTGAAACCCACACCAGCATGGAATCATGCACAATGTAGAGAAGAATGCAACAAGTTATGTAACTTATCAAGGTTTTCTTAAACTTTTCTTCAGTTTTGAAACTTTGGAATGTTGGTGATTGTTGTTCCTATTCCCAGCGGCCAAGTTAATTATGAGCATTTCCATTTGTTATTGTTGCACAACTTTTTTGCAGTAAAGTTTCTTAAGTCAAGAACCATAGTGTTGTTGAAGTAGAAGAAGAAACTCACCTAGTTAGTGTTTGCCCCTACTCTGTGTTTGGACAATCTGTTTCTTCCCCAAACTACAAGTTGGAAAAAAAGAGTGCGGATGAGTTGCCTGGTAACAAGTAGGGAAAGCACCTTAGTGGCATGTTTTCTGATTGGGCTTTTTATTAGGCCTAAACTTATCAGTTTGGACTATAATAAGGAAGATTCATATTTTAGTTTTAATCAACTTAATCAGTCAAATTGATTTAATTTGGTTAATATATTATTTATTGAATTAGTTTCGAGTGATTATCAAAAATGAGTTTGAAATAATTTTGGTTTTCATTTCGAAAACCGAATTAACTAAATTAATTAAAATTTTAACCGAAATATAAAAATTTAAAATTAAAACTAAAAATCTATGAAACTTAAAAATATGTTTAATATTTAGAGTTTGTACAATATTTAAAGTTTAATATTGTGATATATTTTAACTTAATTAAAATTAAAATTAAAATTTTTTGTCGAAAAATTTTATCTTATTTGTGTCAAATATAAAAAAATTATGAATATCATAAATAACTTAATTTAAATATGTTTTATTATTTTGTTATATTAAAAAATTAATCAAATTAATAAAATTATATTTGATAAATTCATAAATCCAAATAGATTAATAAGAATAAAATAAAATAATTCCATTTTAAATAAACATATCTCCTCACTGTAACTAATCTATTAGAAGAAAATCTAAAACGATCAACGTTCTTATCTCTTTGAAAATTTGCGTTAACTCCACAATCGGAATAAACCCAACCAGGATTGAATTTTTTTTATGGTTGAGATAGCATCTTATTTTTTTGTGTAAATTACAGGTATCTTCATCCATTTTTAACGATATGAGACTTGTTTAATCACAATTAAGACTCTTCACTCCTTTCTAGAGATGTGTTTAGTGGGAGTCGAACCCGAAAACTCTTCTCACAAACTTAATCTGCATTGTCAACTGAATCACAATCTTTGGGTGATAACATCCTATTTTTGCAATTAAGTAATCGCAACACTGGACTGGAAAACCTTATCCCAAAATTGCATAAAACCCAAAATCTCACCCTCAGTCCACTTTCAACAATTTAAATGCAAGGTATAAATTTTTACGCAACCAATCTGATTATCATATTCTTTCCGATTAGGCATTCTCTTTTCTTTTCTGGTTGGTTCCCATTTGGTTAAGAATAGCTTCTAAATGCACTACATTTATTAAACTTTATACTCAATATATTTTGAGAACAAAAATATCGTTAAATCAAAAAATAATTTTGACTTAATAAAATTTTGATAAAACAACATTCTTCTTCTTCATCTTTATCTTCCCAAAACTCTAAACATTTTCTTAATTCTTTATTCTCCATAAACTTTACAAATCAAAGAAAAAGGATAATTATTACATACATTGACAGTGGAGTTTTTTTACTCCACAAGTAACGTTAAGATCGTGACACATGTTCTATTTTATTTGTTTTAATATTTTTATAAGACACATGTCATGATCTTAACGCTGCTTGTGGAGTAAAAAAACTCCACTATCAGTATATGTAATAATTATCTCAAAGAAAAAATGTCAATTTTTGAAAGTTTGAGTGAAAATAATAATAATTATTATTATAGCATATTTGTGAAGGAGAAACATTAACCAAATTTCAAGAAAAACAGCAAGCAAATGACGTCGCGAGGCACTACGTCTCACTCAAAAGTCGAAAGTGACAATTCAAAAAATTTCACAGTGGTTTAGGAATTTCTAAACAAATTTCACAATCACAACAATTTTTATAATATTTATTTTTAAATTTCAATAAATAATAAATTAAAAATCAAAATCATTCTTAATTGATTGATAAATGTTTGGGGATTTTTTTGGTTTTTAATTTAGGGTTAAAAAATGGGTGTAGGACTTATAGAGAAAATGATGTTGAGAAAGGGTGATGAAATTAAAATAGGGATAAATTATACTATACACTGTTAGTGGAGGTTTTTTAACTCCACAAACAAAGTTAGGATGATAACATGTATCACATTTTATTTATTTTTTATTTTTTTAAATATTTTTAAAGAACACATATCATCATCATATTCTCGCTTGTGGAATTAAAAAACTTCACTAACAGTGAATAGGATGATAATCCTATTTAAAAGTGGAATATAAAAATAAATAAGTTGGGTGTATTTATAAATTCCCTTTCTTTTTTTTGTTGGTTTATTTAAAAATCCTAAGTCATGCCCAAAATTTTATATTGAAATTAGCAATTGGTTCATAATTCTTACATTTGGTTTCACGACGGCCAATTTTTGAATGTTTTATGTTTCTGATAACGTCTTGTCTTTACATTGTTCAAGAATGAGCAATTGGGCCCTAGGCAATTTGGATCGCCTAAGGACAATATGGACTCCTGAAATGGACCGATATTTCATTGATCTAATGTTGCAACAGGTCAATAAAGGCAATAAGATTGGTGATCATGTTTTCAGCAAAACAACATGGAAGAACATGAATTTAATGTTCAACGAGAAATTCAAAATTGAATATGAAAACGATGTTCGGAAAAACCGGCTCAAAACACTTAGAAATTTTTACAAAGGTGTTAAGAATTCTTAAATCAAAAGGGTTTACCTAGGATGCAATGCTATAAATGGTGATTGCTGAGAATACATAAAGGCTGGGATGAATATATCAAGGTGCAAATGCAATGCTTCATTACAGGGGCAGACGGTAGTACACTGTAGGGAGGTCACGATCCCCTCAAAAATTTTAAAATCTCTCTTGTATGTATTCTAAGAGTCTGCTCTCATTCTATGATTGGAAGGCATTGGCCCCCTAATATTTTTGCAAATTTATGTACTTATTTATATGTATAATATATTAAATTATATAAATTCAAATTGATCCCTCAAAAAATAAAAAAAATAAAATTCTATTGATATTTATTTATTTTTTTACTTACCAATCTCTTTAACAAATATTTAAAATTAATTGAGTTGCCACAAATATTATGTCAAAATCATGTGAACTTAAAAAACCCAATTAAACTTTCAATCAATTTAAAAAACAAATAATCCTAGAATGATGTGAAATTACAAAATCTTTCTTCTTTATCACAGTTGTGCCTTATTCTAATAGAGACAGAAAAATAAAAAATATATTATCTTCTGGACAGATTGATTAGACTTGTTTTAACTCTTCTACTGTCTATTGCAACTAGTGAATGAGCATTTTCAGCTATGAAGATCGTCAAAACAAAACTAAGAAACAAGATGGAAGATGAATTTCTTGCAGACAATTTAATTGTCAACATCGAAAGAGAGATTACTGAGACATTTAGTTCGAACTCAATTCTTGAAGATTTTGTTTCTTTAAAAGAACGTCGCTTACAATTTTAGATAAAATTATTTATTTGATGTATTTTCTTTCTTTATACTTTCTATATGATTATTAAAATTTATAATTTTTTACATATATGTTTTATGTTATTAATACATAAATATAAAACTCAACTATCTTTATATAGTTTTACGTTAGTACTTGACCCCCTCAAAATCAAAGATCAAAATCCGCCACTGCTTCATTATGTGATGATTTGAAGGATTTATTACATTGTAGGGTCTTACAGGTTTTCTTAATCACAGGTAAACCCAAATGTTTGTCCTTACGAAGTAAAAACTATTCCATACCATAATGATCTTTGTGTTATATATGGAGATTGGATTGCTGGGAAAAAGGGTAATAATTCTATCCTTTATAATAGCCATTCTTAGTCTGCTCAATGTGATTGTCGGAAGGTTTCGTATATTGCCGATGATTTGTTACCAGGTGATAATGAGCCTGTGACATCATCAAAGAATGATTGCTTCTTTCAATGTGAAATTTGGCTTTAACAATTAACATAAACATACTAAAGAATCGTTTACTAAACACAAAGAAGGCAATATAATGTCATAAAGAATCTTCTTCGACCGGATGGATTTGCCTGGGATGATGCTCGTCAAATGGTGACAGCTGATGATAGTGTATGGCAAGACTACATCAAGGTATGTATCCATGTGTAAGACTCAAACTGCACCTTAAAGCAAAATGATTCAGTCCTGAAACATTCACCTTCTGCGCCGGTTCCTCTAATCTAGGCCATACCATTCATAAGATGTTCAGTTATCCTTTTTTTTGAGCAAAGAAACTTCATTAAAATTTAACTTTCAGTACAATCAAGGTTCAATAATCTCCTAACATTAGAAGGAATTTGATCATGCCCTTCCCAGCATTGATTGCTTCTCGTCTCCACAGCAAATTTGGCAATATTATGAGCAGCAAAATTGGCCTCCCTTTGAACATGTACCACCCTACATTCCGTAAAAGTCTGCATAATCTGCTTACCATCTTCAATTAAATTACCAATAGCAGACATGTCTTTCCCTGTACCATTTAACTTACTAATTACCTGCAAACAGTCCCCTTCCACTAGTATCTTTGGACACCCCAAATTGCTGACAAATTCCAGCGCTTGTAGAGCAGCAAATGCCTCGATCACCAGTGGGTTCGTTGTGTACTCCTTGCAGCCTGTTTTAATGCCCAGTACCATCCCCTGCGAATCTCTAACAACCAGCCCTTAATCATACGCGAAGCTTACAATAAACATAATCTACTTGGAAGCCACACAGAATCTGTCACGTGTACCTTAGGCAGAGACAGTATCCACCATCAAGAATTCATGGTGCCGTTTAATTTTGATATGGTGGCAGATGGTACTGTCTTTATTTAATTTTATACACATATCCACGTGTACCTTATAACTTCGCCTGTGTGAGTTAACGCAGCCGGTCCCAAGCCCGGGTAAAGGAGGAGGGTGGTGGTAGGTTTGGACAACTAGCCTTAAAAATTTGTCCAATCTCATGAAATGAACCAATATCAAAATATCGTTGGGGCGTCTCCTACACAGCGACGCGCTGCATCGGAGCCCGGGTGTAGTGAAAAGTGGGCAAGGGTTGCTAGGTCGTCGCCCGGAAGTGACGCGCCACATCGACTCCTGGATGTGGTGTTAAATAGGCAAAGGTTCCCACACCACAATGGACAGGGGTGGGTAAAGAAGTTAGTCCATAACCATAAGCTTAGGTTAGGATCTTGGAATATAGGTACGCTTAGTGGTAAGTTAGGTGAGATTTGTGAGGTTATGAGTAGGAGGAGGGTTAACATCTTGTGTCTCCAAGAGACCAAATGGGTTGGGGAAAAGGCTAGAGAGATAGCACCTTGGCAATATAAGCTTTGGTACACAGGGAAAGATAGAGACCGAAATGGAGTAGGTATCATTATAGATAAAGAGTACCATAAGGATTTTGTACAGACAAAGGGATAGGATTATTTTGGTTAAACTAGTTTTAGGAGAAGAGGTGTTGAATGTCATTAGCGTGTATGCACCCCAAATAGGACTTGATGAGGTTAGTAAACGACAGTTTTGGGAGGATTTAGATAAGGTAGTACAAGAAGTACCCATAGGAGAAAACTTTTTTATTGGCGGTGATCTTAATGGACATGTAGGTACAAGTAGAGAGGCTTTTGAAAGAGTACATGGGGGTTTTAATTATGGATTAAGAAACGAGGGAGGAGATACTATCTTAAATTTTGCTTTATCTTATGACCTAATCCTAGCAAATACATTGTTTAAGAAGAGAGATTCTCATCTTATAACCTTTAGAAGTGGACCAAGAGCAAGTCAGATAGATTTCTTTTTAACTAGGAGTAGGGATAAACATAGATGTTTGGATTGTAAGGTTATCCCAGGTGAGAGTGTTACCGCGCAACACAGACTCTTAGTTTTAGATATGAAGATAGATAGACGACATCGAAGGAACCAACAAAAAGGAATTGAACGGATTCGATGGTGGAAGCTAAAAGAAGATTGTCATACAACATGTAGAGATAGTTGGATTCAAAAAGAGGCTTGGACAATAGAAGAGAACCCAAATGTAATGTGGAATAAGATGGCAAAAATGCATTCGGGAGGTAGGCAAAGAGACATTAGGAGTATCAAACGAAAGAGTGCCGACTGGAAAGGATGCAACATGGTGGACTGCAGTAGTAAAAGATGCTATAAAGACTAAGCGAGAGCGTTACAAGACTTTAAAGAAGAATAATACAGAAGAGAGTTTTTCGGAATATAAGGTAGCAAGAAAGGAGGCAAAGAAGGCTGTGCAAAAGCTAAGATGAAGGTTGCGAAAGAGATTTACGACAAGTTGAACAAAAAGGAGGGAGAGAAAAGGATATACAGATTGGCGCGTGCAAGAGAAAGGAGGAGTCGCGACCTAGGAGTCGTGAAATGTATTAAGGATGAGCATTAAAGAACTCTCGTTAAAGATAATGACATTAAGGACATGTGGTGAGATTATTTTAACAAACTATTTAATGACGGACAAAATAAAGTTTTGGATAATATTTCGGTGCCTCTTAAGGATTTAAATCGGTGCTTTATGCGTAGAATCCAAGAGACCGAGGTAAAAGAGGCACTAAAGATGATGAAGAATGGAAAAGCTGTTGGACCTGATGACATCCCAATTGAAGTTTGGAAATGCCTTGGAGATGTAGGAGTTAGGTAGTTGACAAATCTATTTAATAAGATTTGGCACACTAACAAAATGCCAGAGGAATGGAGGAAGAGTGTCTTAGTACCTTTATATAAGAACAAAGGGGATATTCAAAGTTGCGCTAACTACCGAGGCATAAAATTGATGAGTCACACGATGAAACTATGGGAGAGAGTGATAGAACGGAGATTAAGAAAGAATGTAGAGATATCAGAGAATCAATTTGGTTTTATGCCGGGTCGATCAACTATGGAGGCAATATATTTGCTTAGACAACTTATGGAGCGCTTTCGAGTAATGGGTAAAGATCTTCATATGGTCTTTATAGATTTGGAGAAAGCATATGATAAAGTGCCTAGGGAGGTACTCTGGTGGTCCTTAATGAAGAAAAAAGTTCCTTTGAAATATATTAAACTAATTAAGGACATGTATATAGGCGCAAGGACACATGTGAGAACAGGTGGGGGGCAAACAAGTGAGTTTCCTATCACGGTGGGATTACGCCAAGGGTCCGCGTTGAGTCCATTCTTGTTTGCGGTAGTTATGGACGAACTGACAAAATCCATCCAGGATAAGGTGCCTTGGTGTATGATGTTTGCAGATGATATTGTCCTATGTGTGGAAACTAGAGCGAAGATCAATACAAAGTTGGAATTATGGAGACAAATGTTGGAATCAAAAAGATTTAAACTAAGCAGAGTGAAGACTGAATACATGGAGTGTAAATTCAGTTCTAACCAACTGGAAGAGCATGATGTAGTGAAGTTAGATGGGGTGGCGATACCCAAGCGGGATCATTTTCGATACTTGGGATCAATAATACAGATGGATGGAGAGATTGATGGTGATGTGACCTATAGGATCCAGGCTAGATGGAGTAAGTGGAGAAGTGCTACAGGTGTGTTGTGCGATAAAAGAATTCCTACATGGTTGAAAAGCAAGTTTTATAGGACAGTTGTTAGACCAACATTGTTATATGGTAGTGAATGTTGGGCGACTAAGAGGCTACATACACAAAAGGTGAGTGTAACAGAAATGAGAATGTTACGGTGGCTATGTGGATATACAAGAAAGGATAGAATGAGAAATGATGATATTCGTAAGATGATTGGAGTGGTACCTATCGAAGACAAAATGTGTGAAAATCGTTTACGTTGGTTTGGACATGTAAGACGTAGACCTGTAGATGCTCCAGTTAGGAGAATAGAGGCTATGGATGTTGAGAGAAGAGTTAAGACTAGAGGAAGACCGAAAAAGACTTGGAAGGAAGTAGTTTAGAAAGATATGGAGGTTTTAGAATTAGATGAGCAAATGGCTTTGAATAGGAATCTATGGAGGCAAAGAATACATATGGACGATCTAATGTGATTTTAGATATTGGTTCATATAGCCTACCCCAATCTATTGGGATAAAGGCTTTGATGATGATGATGATGATGATCCACGTGTACCTTATATTGGTGAAATAAAAGCTAAAACTTTTCTGACACTAAAGCTTTGCTTGGTAAAAAAGATAGAAAGAAGTGAAGATGAAAAATTTGTTAATTTAATAATTAAGTTATAAAATAAAAAAGTAGTTATAAAACCTAACAATTAAATTATCAAATTTTTTATCTTCACTTTTTTCCATTTTTTTTCCCAAGCAGAGCCTAGATGTCAAACTGCCAAAAGTGTGTTAAGGAAGCTTGGTCATCAACACCAAGTTTAATCGAGTTTAATTTTATTTTTTTTATTTTGATTTGTTGCCTTTTTTATATTATTATTATTATTATTATTATTGTTGTTGTTGTTGTTGTTGTTGTTTAGACAGAAAAAGTAGGGATGTAAATGGGTACCTTATAAACGGATATCGGTAATATCCGATCCGATTAAGTAAGGTTAGGATAATTAATAATCGGATTCGGGTAGTAATTTTACTATCCGTCACGGGTTTGGATAAAGTTTAGGTAGTGATTTTAGAGTATCCTATTACCCGAATCCGATTACAAATAATAATTTTCTAATATTATTATATATATTATTTATAAAATATTTATTATTATTATAATACTTAATTAAATAAATTCATTAAGTATTTTAATTATGATTTTTAACATTAATTTATTTTTATGAATTAATTTAAATGTGTTAATTTAATTTTTCTTAAAATTAAAATTAAATTTAAATATATAATTAAAAGTCAAACTTTGACTTAATCAACGGATATTTAATAGGTTTAGGTAGTTAAACTAGTAGTTTTTATATTAAATGAGTAAGGTTCGGATAGTAAAAATCAAAATATTGAATATTTAATCGAATTCGGATATTTTATTTTGTATTTTAAAATATAATCGAGTTTGAGGATAGATACCTCAAAATTCACGTGTATCTGCCGTATTTACATCCCTAAGAAAAAGGCCTTGTCAATTCGTAGTTGTAGAGATAGAGAGCATATTCTATTATTCGTTTTCCTGGAAGGGTGGCAAAGGACTGGAGATGGAGCGGTGAATCGTGAAAGTGAGAAGTATGCTATTGACTACCGTCCACTAATATGGAATTGGAGGAGGAAAATATAGCCAGAAAATTGGGCTTTCCTTTTGTTTTCACCTTTTAATAGGTTAAGAAAAAAAGCGAACTCCTCCAAATTTTCAATGAGATTGCTTTAACGGACAGTTTAAATCGTTAAAAAAAAAGTTTTGTTATTTATTAGTTTCCTTTATTTATTAATTTTTTATTCGATATAAGTTAAATATTATTTAATTATAATTATATTTTATATTTATAAAAGGAGAAAAATTTTACCCACAAATGGTCATGTCTTCAACGAAATTCTTTTAATAAATTAGTTAAAGCTTTTTCAAGTGATAAATCAATTATTATCAAGTGAATTAATGACATCTTTTAAGTCAATTATAAAATTAATTACTAAATTATTAATTTTATAATCTAATATATATAAGTCAAAATAGTTGACTTAAAGTAAAACATCTTATGTGGATCATCTATATGTTTGACACATGTAAATTATTATAATAAAAATAATTATCCTTTTTAAAATTTAAAAAAGATAAAAATCTCTCTTTATATATATATATATATATATATATATTAAAAACAAAATAAATTATTTTAAAAAAGAAAACTCATTATACTACCAACAATAATCTATCCATTCATATTAATTTTAAAAATTATCCATTATTGTACCACTGTCTCAAAATTTAGTTTTTAAACAGTTTCTTATCTCATTCAAATACTAGCAATCTATTCATTTTATTTAAATTTTATTATCCATTCATTGAAATCAATGCTTCTATTCCGTTTTTTCCATAGTGCCAACTTTTCTAACCTTTAATTTCACTTTCTGTTTTGAAAATCGAATGAGATTAGATATTAATAAAATAATTCCAAGAGTTAACTTCATTTTTTTTGTTTCTTTTCAGATCTTGCTTTTCTTTATTTCTTAAATTATTAATTTTTTAACAGTTTTTTTTTTGTCTTTCTATGCAACATTTACATTGTCGTTAATGGAGAAACATGAGGTGGGATAAATTTTATGTATGATGCACTGACGTGTATAGTTTCTATACATTATCAATACATCAAAAGTTGACACCTCATTAATATGCAAACTAAAAAAATGACAAACCCTTAAAAATAAATACAAATAATTTTTTTTCAATTTGCTTATAAGGTTTATTGAGGAGGTGTTAACCTCTTATACATTGATAGTATATAGAGATTATACACTGTCAGTGTATCATATATAAATATTAAATTTTATTGTTTACATTTTGGGAACTTAATTCTACTCTTTGAAAGATAAATTAGGAAGCCTTAATTTTATAGCTCAAATTAATTTGCTAATTTGGTTGGAATTTGGATCTAGATTGTAAAAGAGATATGCTTTCAAATCAAACAAATCTGAATCAAGATTATAAAATAATTGACATATAATTAAACAAATTTAACATGAAATTAGATTAAAATTCATACATAATAATACTTAAACCAGTACTTGAAGGATATAGATTTAAAAATTGAAAGACATTAATAAAATAAACAATTAAAATATTATATAAATAAATTTAAAACTATTAAAATAATTAAAATATTATCTAACTTAAAAATAATTAAAATATTATATGATATCTAATCCATTTAAAAAATAAATTTAATTCTCTATTACATTTAAAACAATTCAAATAATTAAGCATAATTTTCCTAAAAAAATAAAGTGTGTGAATAAAAAGAATTTTTATTCATATATACATATTTAAATAAAATTAAACCGTGTATTGCACAGGTGGTAAACTAGTTAATTTAAATATAAATACAATTGGCTTGGCAAACCAAAATTCAAGTAATTCATCTATTAATAAATAAAAACAATCAAGTGATAAATCTAAATTTGAGCCAATTTATCCCTTAATTAATAAAAATTATTTTAGAGATAAAATAAAAGAAGTTAAGTTCTCTTAAAGCTTTTTCACCTAGCACACAAGTACTATAAATACAGTGCTCCTCTAAGCAATTTTTCACAATTCAGAAAGGAGGATATTTTGAAGACTATGATATCTCAAGCAACAATTGAAGTTCATCGAGTTCTAAGGAATTTTGCAAAGATTAGGTCTAGTCGACCAAGTTGCTACTAATCAAAACAAGCACTAAATTCTCTAAGAAGTTAGTAAAAATTAAAGTTGCCACTAAAGATCTTCAAAAAGTTTTTTTGAATCCATCAAAGATCAAGTTGATAGGGTTACCCAACCTTCATACACATATGATAAGCCCTATTCTCAAAGGATTAATTGAGTGAAGATGCCTGATAACTGTCAACCACCAAAGTTCCAAACAATTTGATGGCAAAGGAAATCCAGGACATGTAGCACACTTTGTAGAAACTTGCAACAATGTTGGCATTGATGGAGATTTTATGGTCAAGCAATTCGTTCGCTCTCTAAAAGGCAGTGCTTTGATTGGTACACAAATCTTGAACTTAGATCAATCAACAATTAGGAACATCTTGAGCGCAAATTTTTAAATTATTTCTATAGTACTGGACGCATAGTCAGTATAATTGAACCCACAAGCTCAAGACAATGGAAAGGTCAACCTTTGATTGATTACATTCATAGATGGAGAAATCTAAGTCTTAATTGCATAGAAAGATTGTCTAAAGCCTCTGCATTTGATATGTGTATCTATGGCATGAATTGGACTCTTCAATACATTCTAATATGGAACTTAGATTTGCATTTGCTAAAAATCAAGGGCCATCTTCAATAACTAATGAAAAGCAAGGGAAAGCAAGACGCCCCAAAAGGGGGCAAAATATTTAATGAAGAATCAATGGCTATAAGCATAAGACCTTTCAAGGTATCCAATGACTAAAAATAGTAAAGAAGTGCAATCAATTCTTCTCAAAGGAAACGAAAAAGAAAAATTACTTTGAAGGGAAAAAAGAGAAGCAATATTCATACTGTGATGTTGATATCCTAATAATGTTAGAAGAACTTTTGAAGACCACCTTCATCCAATTGCCTAACCTAAGACGGCTTGAAGAAGCTAATCAAGTGAATGAACAAACTATTGCAAATTTCATCGTTTGATTAGTCAACCAGTTGAAAATTGCTTTATCTTGAAAGATAAAATCATGGAGCTCTATAAAGATGGATAAATTGAGTTTGATGAAGAAGTGGCAACTCCATACATGACCAACATTGCAAGCTCAACTTATTTGGTTCAAACTCTAACTTAAATCTTAAAATTTGGATCTTTCAATCCTATAGCAGTGAAATTCAAGCCAAGTGCAAGTGAAGACACAAAATATGGCAATGAGGGCAATGCTCACTTCTAAGCAAGAGTTTTAATTGTAGGCAAAGAAAAAAAAAGAAGATAAATATGCCCGCTAAATTGAAAATCCTTTAAAAGATAGAAAGCAAAAATATTTTTTTTTTGAACTACATCTTGATCCTTGCCATTTGAGGGTACATAAGTAGCTTGATTCAAAATTTCAAATCAGTCAAACTAATAAAAAATAAAAATCAAACAAAAATCCTTTGAACAAATTTTTTTCTGATTCATCCGAAGTCACAAAAATCATGAAGTATGCTTGTATGATTTGAAAAAAGTTAAAATTAAATCATCCATCAAATAATTTATTGATAGAATATTAAACTCTTAATTTGAGTGATTAGTTCAATTCTTGATAGCCTCAACTACTATGGAAAAAATTGAAATTAGTTTCTTAATGGAAATAATAACAAAATTGGTTCATGAATTTGATATTTTGAGCAAACAAAGGCCTAAAACTAAAATATATTGTATATTTATTTGTTCAAAAAACATGGATAGATTTAAACATTAAGCATTGATTCAGATGATCATATTTTTACCTCTGACGTGTGGGTGGTTGAAATTCGAAATATAACATCTGAATTCTTTGTTTTCTTGATTAGAGATTTTGAATCTTACTTAAAAAAAAAATTGATAGATCCAAAGTGAGTCTCAAATAAACCGAAAGTCAACCAAAACAATGGCCCAACTACAGGATCTTAGGCCCTTTATTTGTTCTATGGTGTTTCCTAGTGGCCTTGGTGCAGTGTCTAGCGGTGTAAATGATACACTGGTGCTCATAAGCTACTCGGGCTCGAGTCGAAAAAAACTTGAACTCGGCTTGATTTTTCTTGAGCCGAGCTCGAGCTCAAGCTACTCGAACTGTCGAGCAAGCCAAGTTCGAGTAATATAGTATCCGGCTCAAGTGGCTTGCGAGCCTAATCGAGTATTTAATATTTTAATATATATTTTATTATAATATTATAAAATTATAATTATATTTGTACATAAAACATAACATTAATTAAAAATACTAATATTTCTTATCTTTTCGGCTTTTCCTTTCGACAACTATTCCTTTTGCCTTTGTTTTTAGCCGCTTTAGTTTTAAGTTCTCTGCACTTGTTCCATTCGCCCATCTCCCCTAGCTCCGGTGACGCCACCTCTCTTAGTTCCGACTTTCGACGACGCTTCCCCCTTCAGATCTGGCTTCCCCTCAACAAGAGAGTGTCATCCACACTAGATCTGGTGCCCACGACGGCAACGAAGTGATCATCTTCCATAGATCTGACCCTAAAGAGACTGTCGACCTTCAGATCTGGCACCGGCAAGACACATGGCCTTAAGATCTACCACGGACGAGAGCCTTGGTTAATCGCTTCGCGACCATCTCCACCCTTACGCACGCCTCTCGATCATATTCCATAGATCAGATGTCGACGAGACCGTCGGCCTTCAGATCTAGCATCGACAAGATCAGTTGATTCAATCCCAATATCATTTGAAATTTTTTTCTGTGTAAAGCTTTATTTTTTTTTTATTTTCTCTTTTGCATGTAATATATCTCTTTTGTGTGGGGCGTTGATGACTCCTGTAGAACGTCGGACTTAGTTTCTCTCGGTCTGGTTGTCTGGATATCCTGGATTGTTTTGGTTCTCTATTTGGGCATTTTTGGTTGTTCTTTCTGGTTGAGTCGTTGGTTTTGATGTTCTTGGCTCTTGGTCATTTGGGTCTTGCCCATTAGCTGTTTGTACTTTTGCCTCTTTGGGCGAAAGGAGTTGTATCTTGATCAGTTCTGGTTACCGGGTCATTGCTGATGGCCTACGCAAGACTATTGTCTTTTGCTCAAATTATAAAAACACTTTATTTGCCTTTCAAATATATATATATATATATATATATATATATATATATATATATATCTTGTATTCTTTGTTGTAATGTGCACAATTTTTTGTTTGTTAACGTTTCTAATGATTTTCCTTTTTTTTTTGTAGAAAATAGAAAGAAAGTTGCTGTTATTTGGGTTGGAACGATCTAGAACCAGTACCATCTTCAAGCAGCTATGGTCTATTCCTCAATTTCTGACGTCAAATTCATAATTTTGCATTTTGTGGTAGGAGTGCATCCTGACTTCCTGACTTGTTTTCTGCCTGTACTTCATTGTTGAATTGTCCTTTTTTATTTTTTATTTTTTTTCATTCTTTTTGTTGAGTTTCAAACCACAAACAACTTGAAAACAAATATCATAATATGTATATATACTGTAACAGACAATAATTAACTCAAGTTAATGATAATAATTTACATAATATAATCAAATCAAGTCTATCAACCAATAAATAACCTCATCAACATCACATTATTAACTAAAAACCAGTAGGTTCTTAATCTCATTTAGCAAATTTTTTTTGAAATAGCAAATTAATATTATAAAATCATTGTCTAGGCTTCATTATCTTCCAAATTAAAAAGTATTGCTTTACAATATGAAAAAATAAGTATAAAAGTTTTGTTAATTATCAAGCTTGGTACATAAGAATGTCAAGGAAATAGACATAAAATAGCAACAAAAAAGAGTATTCGATCAATGATCATGTTGCATGTGCTTCCAACTGGTCTTAAAATGAATCCAAAGGATAAGTATTAGTGATTTAGATGTGAAGTGTAAGTGTGGTAGGACAGCCAGAATGTGTCAATTTTTTTTAACTTTGAAATATTTGAATAAATATTTTTTTTTCTTTCTTTAATTTTATATTTGTCTTTTTTTGTGTTAGAAAACTAGACATGTTAAGCACACCAGATGTTTCCTCGACACTATTTCAACCTACATCAGATTCAGGTGCAAGTCAAATTGTGTTAGATGATGTTGACGATGGTTCAAAGGATGAGAATTTAGATGCTAACACCAATAAAACGCCAACCATTGAGACTAGTGATAAAGAAGGTGGTGATGTTGATATTCAAGAGGGTGAGGAAGAAGGAGGTAATGAGAAAAAGAGGCAAAAGACCTCTGCTGTTTGGTTGGAGTTTAAGGAAGTTAGTTTTCCTGATGGCTCTAAAAAGGGAGAATGTATCCATCGCAAGAGGAGGTTAGCTATAAGCTCGAGTAAAAGTACAACTTAGTTTAGTAGACACTTGAAGACTTGTTTGAAGTGAAAACTCTATCAGAGTCAACAACGAATGATTAATTTCCAACCAGCTGACACAAGTAGTGATGTGCAAGTGCTACCTGCACTCACAAATGACAAGTTTGATATGGCTAAAATGAGAGAGGCAACTGCGCATTGGATACTCATGCATGAGCATCCTTTCTCAATTGTGGAAGAAAAAGGTTTTAACATGATGTAAAAATGTGGGATGCCTGAATGGGAGAAGGTATCACGCAACATTATTAAGAAGGATTGTATGCAAGTGTATGAAGCAGAAAAAAAGAAACTAAAAGGAGTTCTTAGAACCATCGACAAGATTAGTTTGACGATGGATTTGTGGAAGTGAAGTAATCAAAAGATTGAATACATGGTTCTTACAGCACACTTTATAGATGCTAATTGGAGATTGCAAAAGCGTGTTATCAGCTTTGTTCACATACCTCCTCCTTGTCGTGGTGTTGAGACTGCTGATTGCATTTTTAAGTGTTTGAAGGAATTGGGAATTGAAAACAAGGTATTTACACTTTCTGTGGATAATGCTTCAAATAATGATGTGACAATTAGAATTCTTAAAGACACTTTTTTGAGAAATAGGAGGTTACTTTGTGGGGGAAAACTTTTTCATGTCTGGTGTTGTGCACACATCTTAAATTTAATGGTTCAAGATGGTCTTTCAGAGATTAAGCATGTGATTGAAGATGTTCATGAAAGTGTCAATTTTATTAATCAGAGTGAGACAAGACTTAACTCATTTTCTGAAATAGCATAACAGTTGCAGTTGCCTGATAGGAAACTCATTCTTGAATGTAAGACACGTTGGAATTCAACATTTGAGATGTTGTCGACTGCAATTAGATTCAAAGAAGTATTCCCAAGATTCAAAGAACGAGAATCTTACTACCATTGTTGTCCAAGTGAAGAAGATTGGGAAAAGGTGGAGAAAGTTTATGAGATTTTAGAGGTTTTTAATTCAGCCACTAAAATCAAATTTGGGAGTAATTATCCAACTTCTAACTTATTTTTGAATGAGATTTATCGTATAAAAGTGTTGTTGGATAAAAAGGCGCAATATGAGGATGAGTTTGTTCAAGTAATGGTGCGTAAGATAAAGAGCAAATTTGATAAGTATTGGGGAGAATGCAATTAGTTAATGGCTATAGCAACTATCTTGGATCCAAGGTGCAAAATAAGGGTAATTGAGTTTTGTTTTCCTCGAATGTACCCTGAGAGAGAAGCAAGAGAAAATATTGCTAGAGTTTGAGATGCTCTGTATGAGATTTATGAGGAATATGTTCGTGAGCACCAATCTGTTAATGAGCAAATTGCTGAAACTCAAGTGTTTGACGGTGGTAATAGTGGTGGGAGTACACATACTTCTTCTTCGGGTTGGTCTGAATTTGCAAATTATGTGATGTCAGTTGAGACTATTCAACCACAACAATAGGATTTAGTTAACTACTTAGCTGAGGGTTGCTTTATTTATAAAGGAGATTCCAATACCTTTGATGCTTTAGATTGGTGGAAAGCAAGTATTTTAAAGCATCGTGTTCTATCCAAGATGGCTCGTGATATTCTTGCTATTCTTATCACTATTGTGGCTTCAGAGGCTACTTTTAATGCGGAAAGTAGAGTAATTGATACTTATCGTGCCTCATTAGCTCCTGACACAGCCCAAGCATTACTTTGTGGAGGAGATTAGTGTCGGAATCTTCATGGAGTGAAGAAGAAGAAGAACAAAGTAAGTTTCTTTAATTTTTTTTTATTTTATGGTTGTCTTACTTTTGTTTGACTTTTAACTACGTCTTTCTTTTACTTTGTCTATGTAGAAAGAGAAGCAACCTATTGAAATTGCACTTAAATTCCCCAGCTGAGATAAAGCACCCTATTTCAAGGTAAAAATACTGCTGTCAGTTCAGATTTAAACCTAGAAGCTAGACTTTTAGATACTAGTAGCCCTAATAATCCATCACATATTGCAGCAGCTGGTGCACCAGAGAAGGTTTCGAATGAAAGGTATCAAGAAGTGTTTTTCAATCATATTATTTTCCATTTCGATTGTTGTTCTTAATTTGACTTAGTGATAGCGTCTTTCATTTTTCCTTTCTTAATTTTGGTTTGAATGTTTGTCGATATCAATCTGGCTTCTGTCATGCACTTCCAGTTTAGAAATCTTAGCATCCATTCTAGGAACTTGATAAGGTGGTAGTTATTTCCTTTAGTTATTTTATTGGGTCTTTTAATCAATTCCCAAACCCCTATTGCTTATACCACCCATAGTGGCCTTGCCTAATAAGCTGCTGATGGAATATTATTTGCTGTTTATTATGGCAATGGACCTCAGTTTTTATAAATTTATTCTAAAAATTATTAAATCCTAATTCAACTCCATTGAGTTTTAGAAAGACTTTTGGATTAGAAGTTTTGCTATTAACAAGCCTTGTTTTTCTAAGCATCAGAATCTGTTATTTTAGATCTTTGATCATTCTGTTCTATGTTATCCATAATTTTTCTCAATGTGAGTTTTAGAAAGACTTTTGGATTAGAAGTTTTGCCGTTAACAAGCCTTGTTTTTCTAAGCATCAGAATCTGTTATTTTAGATTTTTGATCATTTTGTTTTATGTTATCCATAATTTTTCTCAATGTGACATTTAGGCATGCTTTTCTAATCATTATGATTGATTTGTATTTTAAAAAGTATTCAGATTGAAGTGTCTTATTCTAATATGGGTTTCTATCTATTGGATCTTTAGAGTTGCTTCTGCTTCATTTTGAAATCATTCAATTTCATTCATTGTTAAATTCATTTTGTTTTTTCATTTAGTTTCTAAAAATTTCTATATACATGAAAAAAAAACTATATATTCAACTTCCTAATTGATCAGTTCATTTGATAAAATTTACTACATTTGTTCTTCATTTCTTGGTTGAGATTGGAGGGTGGAAAGAACGCAAATTATTTTGATTCATTTAAAGATAAAAAGCTGATATTGAATATTAAGCTAACATGGAATTCATTTATTTCTTGCACCTGCTGATCTGTATCCATAACAACAAGGATGTTTGCTGGAACCAGAATTACACACAAATGCTATTGTAGCCTGCTTATATCTCTTGTTTTTTCTCTTCATGTTTAGTTATTTCATGACCCCAATTGGTCTAGTTTTCATGGCTTGAAAATTGAAAATGAACCTTAGCTGTTGAGTTTCTACATTAGCTATGAAAATAATTAGATGTTTGCTATTTGAGTTGGGTCAGTTTTGGAGCAACTTCTTTGCTTGTTGAAACTTTTCTTTAGTTTTTCTTTGACTAGTTTGGTTAAACTACTTTGAATAAAGTTGTATAAAAGATATTTGGATCTTTCTTCTTGATGTTTTTCTTGTTGGGTTTCAAGAGGCTTTGCTAATTCTGATCTTTTTCTTTTTTCTATTTTGAGCTAATTCTGATCTGGGTTTTCTTGTTTAGGACTAGATATTCCACTTTTTCAAGAATTTTTTTTGTTGAGGTAAGCAAATTATATCCGGAATTGTATTATACTTTTATAAATGTTTACTACATATGTTCTTCATTTCTTGGTTGAGATTGGAGGGTGGAAAGAACACAAATTATTTTGATTCATTTAAAGATAAAGAGCTGATATTGAATATTATGCTAACATGGAATTCATTTATTTCTTGCACCTGCTGATCTGTATCCATAACAACAAGGATGTTTGCTTGAACCAGAATTGCACATAAATGTTGCTGTAGCCTGCTTATATCTCTTGTTTTTTCTCTTCATGTTTAGTTATTTCATGACCCCAATTGGTCTAGTTTTCATGGCTTGAAAACTGAAAATGAACCTTAGCTGTTGAGTTTTTATATTGGATGTGAAAATAATTAGATGTTTGCTATTTGAGTTGGGTCAGTTTTGGAGCAACTTCTCTGCTTGATGAAACTTTTCTTTGGTTTTTCTTTGTCTACTTTGGTTACACTATTTTGAATAAAGTTGTATAAAAGATATTTGGATCTTTCTTCTTGATATTTTTCTTGTTGGGTTTCAAGAGGCTTTGCTAATTCTGATCTTTTTTTTTTCTGTTTTGAGCTAATTCTGATCTAGGTTTTCTTGTTTAGGCCTAGATATTCCACTTTTTCAAGAATTTATCTGTTCAGGTAAGCAAATTATATTTGAAATTGCATTATACTTTTATAAATGTTTACTACATATGTTCTTCATTTCTTGGTTGAGATTAGAGGGTGGAAAGAACACTAATTATTTTGATTCATTTAAAGATAAAATACTGAGATGGAATTTTATGCTAACATGGAATTCATTTATTTCTTGCACCTGCTGATCTGTATCCATAACAACAGAGATGTTTACTGGACCTGGTAATGGATTTCATAGTGGATAAAGTGGAGTTGATGATGGATCAGATGTGATGTTGCCTTTTTTTTTATGTTGTTTAATTTATGATTTTGAAATTATGTAAGATGTTATAATTTTTTAGACAGATTAATGTTATATGTTTGTGTGGACTTAAGTTACTTTTTTTTTATTGTAAGGTTTTTATCATTGTTGATGTGGTATTGATATTATTATTAAAAATTGTTATATTTTATTGTTATAAAATGATAATATTTTCATGTATATAAATTCAAGCTCGAGCTCGAACAGTCGAGCATGATAATGAGTTCGATCAATCGAGCTTAATCGAGCAAGCTCGAGTAGCTTGTGTTCGATCTCGAGTTCAAAAAATACGACTCGATCAAGCTCGAGCAGAGTATCGAGTAGTAATTTTATAGTCCAGCTCGAGCTCGAGCTCGAGTACCCTACTATATTGGCTCGACTCGTCTTGATTACACTCCTAGCAGCATACTAGTAAGCAATGAATTTAAAAATTCTACCATCTTCAACCATTCCCTCACTTCTTCATCCAAAAAACCATTGAAAAATCCCAATTTTCCTTCTAAATCCTCATCCTCACAGTCATTTCTTTCACGATTCACGACGATAACTGTTATCGTTATTCTTTTTTCCCAATGGCGACAAGAAATCGGTGTTGAATTATCTCAATAATGTGGATTAATTAAGTGTAATTAATATCATATAAATTAATTGGTAGTATATTCTGTCTATAGTGTGACCTTGTATATACGTAATATATTTATATTATACATGTATTTATCCTTAATGGGAAGGATATAATACATGAATTATGATATAGGAGGTATATATATATATATAAGCTACAGGATGACCCATTGATCATGATAGCATTTTGATGAAAAGTGAACAAGGGCAGCTCCCTCCTCTCTTCTCCTGTTCCACTCCATGGCTCACTATCATCTCTTCTCTTGGCAGCATCACCAGCACCGGCAGAGCACTAACGGCACCTCCTCCCCATGGCAGCTTCGGCAATGGCAGTAATGGTGGTGAAAATGGTGGGTTTTGGCTCAACCCACCAAAGGTTAGATTTCTTTCTAACATATTGTGCCAATGGGCTTTGATGGATGATTTGGTTCCAACAATTGGTATCAGAGCTTGTCCACATTAAAGCCATTAGCCAATTTTTGAATAAAAGTGAGAATCTGTACTTTTTTTATTTTTTTGGGTATTTTCGGATTTAATTGATACCCACAAGATTTATATGTTTTTTGGCAAAAATAATGTCATATGCTGCTTAAGGATGATAGTGTATGAAAAATGCCATGAAAATGTATTAAAATGGGCTGTATTGAGAGAGAAAATGTCGGGTCGAGTCAAAAGACCCATTTTTTGTGTTTCTGCCCGGTCTGGGTAAAGAAGATGATGGGCGTGCGCAACTCACGCGCCCGATAACCCCAAAAGAGGTGCCCTTTGGCGCTAAAGATAATGAGGCGGGCGCGTGTGATACACGCTCTTGTATATGAAAAATAAAAAAAAATCAATTATTTTAACCGTACGGACTGGGTCCCTTTGGTGCTTGGGCCACCATTTTTTTGATTGGGCCTCGGTTTTGGGCTTTTTTTGGGCGAAATTTTTTTTATTTTATTTTTCCTGGGCCAATTTTTTTTGTTGTAAATAGAGCTGGTCACGGGTCGGACCGGGCCGGTTCCAGGTCGGTTTTCATCGATTCCGGCCTTAACCAAAAGAGAACAGGTCCGAACCGGTAATAAACCGATTCATTCAGACAGGTTCTATCTGTTATAAGAGGTGAACCGGCCCGGTTCGTGGACCGGTTCGCCTCAAAACCGGACCGAACCGGTTTAAACCGGTTCGGTCCATTTTTTTTTGCTTTTTAAAATTTTTATTTTTAAAAATTTTTATTAATTTATTTTAATATATATTAATATATTTTAATAATTTAATCTAATAAATTTATTTTTATAATAAATAATGTTAATAGTTTAATTTAACAATAATTTATTATAAAGTTATATTATAATTTATTTAATTAATGTAACAATAATGTAAAAATAAACTATTATAAAATTATATAATAAAATTATTGTTATAATAAATTAAAGTTATATTATGAATATAATATTATGATAAAATGATATTTGATTCAAAATACAAATAATGATATTATGAATATTATTATTATATTCATTTTGCATATCTTTATTTATATTCATTTATTATATTCATATTACATTTAAAATAATTTATTATATTTGAAATATCATTTACTTAATATTTATTCATTTATTTAATATGTTTTTAAAATATTAATTCATTTTGTATTTTAAATATTTATTTATTTTAAACATAGATAAGTATAACATTAATTAATTTGGTATGTAATAATAATAATAATAATAATAATAATAATAATAATAATAATAACAACAACAACAACAACAACAACAAAGGAGAAAAATGAGAGAGTAGGAGACCAAAAACCCCTTCAAAAGTTAGAAGGGTAAAAACCACGGGACTTTAGTCTATAAAAATATTCTCTATGACTAAACTTATTTACAATTTTACGTACAATTTGCAAAAAAAAAATTATTCTCTACTCTTCATAATTTATACGGATTGCCTTGGAAATTTCTTCCTCCTCTTCTGAATTATTATCAGTAAATTCATTGGCCATTCCAAGTTCGACATTGCGTGATTCCGCATCAAACCAATCTTTAAGGTATGTTAACATGCACAATGAATCCAGATTAAGAGTGGTTCGATGGTCTCTAATAATTTTTCCACACGTCGAGAATGCAGATTTCGAAGCAACAAAAGAAACTTGCACCGCAAAAACATCTCGGGCCATAGAAGCTAAAACTGGAAATTGTTTTTGGTTTTCTTTCCACCATTGGAGAAGATCAAAGTTATCATCTACAGAAAAATCTTGACTTAAGAAAAATCTTAGCTCATTGAAGCTAAAACTTCGTCGAGTTGTTGATCCCGATCCCGATCCGCTCGCTTTTCCTTTTAGCTTCATTCTTTTCTTTGCTGCTTCCTTAATTGCGTTTAAAATTCCTTTTCCTTTTTTGCTACTTTCGGTTTCTTCGTATGAATCTTCTTCTTCTCAATTAAAGTTGAATTGCTCCCTTTCTATTTCATAAACATTAAACAATTCTCGAAAAATATTGTTAATTGAGGACTTTTGATCCTCAATAGAATCAAGACCAAGAAATTCTTTATAACAAAAAAAAATTTCTATATTTACCTCACCTTGACTGGGATCTAGTAAAGTTGCAATTCAATAAATAGTAGGAATTATTTTCCAATATTTTTAAAATTTTTCCTGCATATCATATACAAAAGAACTTAAAGTTTCATGATTCCTAAATTTTACAAATTTGTCAAACATTGTGTAGATAATAGGAACAAAATACGGTGTAGTTGGATAAAATTGAGTTGAAAATCTTTCGGTTGCATCTTTAAAAGTAGATAATAAATCAACACAATATTCAATAAAAGTCCAATCTTCTTCAAAAAGTACTAAATGTGTGCTACTTGTATAATTGTTATAAAAAGGAGTAACAAGTTCTTTATAAGGTAAAATAGAAGAAAGCAAACGATGAAGTGAATTCCATCTTGTTTCCACGGAAAGTGGAAACGCTTGAACAAGTATATTATTTGTTATACAAATTTGCTTCCATTCACATTTATTACTTGGTGTGCGAATCCATTTTGCTAAAATTTTAATTTTATCAATTGGACCTATGCTAGTACCAGTACCACTAGAACTAAAACTACTTTGAACACATAAATTTATAATATGACATGCACATCTTGCATGAAAAAATATGCCTTGCATAACAGGGTTTAAACTTTTAATTAAATGAGGAATAGCTGCAGTATTACTCGAAGCATTATCAAAAGTAATAGCAAAAACTTTATTATTTTCTAGTCCATATAATTTACAAACTTTAGTAATATATTTATGAATAGTATATGAATTATGTGCTTCTTCTATTACATCTAAAGATAAAATTCGTTTTTGCATAGACCAATCTTCATCTATCCAATGACAAGTTATAACAAAATAACTTATACCATTAGTACTAGTCCATATATCACTAGTTAAACTAACCCTAGATGAAATATTACTAAGTTTATCAATTAAAACTTGTCTATATTCTTTAAACATATCCATGCAATTTCTTTTTAATGTATGTCTAGAAATAGATTTATATGCGGGTTGTAAATATTTACAAACAAATTCTAAATATCCTGTTTTTTCACAAATTGTGAATGATTGTTCAGTCCTAACTACAAATCTAACTAAACCACGTCTAGCTTGAACATTATCAAAATTAAAATTTTTTCCACCATCATGCGTATTAATTTGAGATTGTTTACCTTCTAAAATTTCATTTTCTTCGGCATCAGGATTAATTTTATGTATAGTAATTAAATGTCTTTTATACGTACCTGTACCGCCACCACCTCCACTGGAGTTATAAGAGTAAACGCCTTTGCACACTTTACAGATGGCACAATATTTATTCGTCTTACCTTCTTTTGCAACAATATCGAAATACTCCCATACCCTGCTTGTTTCTTTTTCGACTAAACTTCGGTCTTGATGATGTAGCAGCAGTGGTGGCAGCTGATGATTGTATTTGAGCATGACTTCCTCCATGACCACGACCACGACCAAATGATGGTGCTAAAGGAAGCTCCTCCTCCGGATGAATATCGAGTTTGATTTCATTAAATGATTTGTCACCCAAATTAGGAATTTCAGTGGAACCAAAAGGTCGAGAAACAGAGCATGAACGACGAAAGAAATTTGACATTTTTATATTTTTTTTGAAAATAAATATATGTTAAAAATTAAAAAAATAGATGTATGATATATATAATATATTGGAATTTGAAAATTGAAACTTGAAAATTAAAAGTAAAATTTGCAAAATTATAAAATAAAAAGAAAAATGAAATTTATAAAGAAAATGATGATATTATAAATTTGGAATAAGGAATATATATAATATATTAGAATTTGAAAATTAAAAGTAAAATTTGTAAAATTATAAAATAAAAAGAAAAATGAAATTTAGAAAGGAAATGATGATATTATAAATTTGGAATAAGGGAATTTAAGTGAATTTGAGAGAGTTTGAGTGAATATTGAGAGAGTATGTGAGTGAAGAGAATAAGAGTAGATGAATATAAATAGTACATTTGAGAGAAAATATAGAAAAAATGTAAATGAGAATGGAAGATAGAATAGAGGTATTTATAGGAAAAAAGTTAGAATAAAAAAATAAAAAATATTTAAAAAAAAGGATTGATTTGGCCGTTGCCCATCAAACATAGAGCAAAGGCAAGTCTGTGACTTGCCTCTGCATACTGCAGTTGCACTGCAGTGCAACTGCAAGGCTAGGCTGCCACTGCCAATTTTTTTTAATTTAATAAGAATTAAAAAATAAAAAAAATTAAAAAAAAAGGATTGATTTGGCTGTTGCCAATCAAAACGTAGAGGTAAGTCTGTGACTTCCCTCTGCTGCAGTTGCACTGCAGTGCAACTGCAGTCAAAATAATTTTTTTTATTTTATTTTTTTAACCGGATCGGTTCGAAACAGGTCCGGTTATCAGCCGGGCCCTTAACGGGCCTGGTTCTAAAATTTTAAAACTGGCCCAGCCTGGTAACATACTGGGTTGGGCTGGTTCCGAACCGGTACTGTGCCGGTTTCGGATTTTAGGCCGAATTGACCCGATCCGGTTGCGAACCGGGTCGGGCCAACCCAGCCCAATAAGCACCTCTAGTTGTAAAACGGGCCATTTCGTTTTAGGCCATTTGGTTTTAGTATTTTGGGATTTTAATACTTTTGGGGCATTGTTATGAATATATATATATATATATATATATATATATATATATATATATTTGGCTTTTAATTTTAGAAATTGAAATGCCATTTTGTTTATTTTAATTGTGTATTAACATTTAATTAATTCAGGCCAAAATAATTTTGTAATATTATGGGCATTAATTGTTTAATTATTTTAATTGGCCATTTAGTATTAAATTAATTTTGGGCAATTAAAATTAATTAATTTTACGGTCATTTTGCTTAATTAATTTAGGAGCCATGTTAATTAATTAATTTTATTTGGCTATTAAATTGAATTAATTAATGGCTATTTTGCATAATTAATTAATAGGTCATTTTGGATTATGGTTTATTTGGCTATTTTGATTAATTAATTATGAGCCATATGATGAATTGATTTTTTTGACAATTTTGGATATTTAATAGCCATAATTAGTTATTAAGCCCAAAATTAATGTGATATAAGTGAATTTTTTGGAGGAATTAATTTTGGAGTAATTTTTAGAAATTTAATTACTCATTTAATTCATAATTCACTTAATTTTTTTTAAATATATACTCATACCCATAAATTACTAATATTTGGCCTAATTAAATGGGTTTAAATAAATTATTTGGATATTTTATTTGAGTCATTGTGGATTATGGTATACCCATTTTGTTAATAATTTATTTAAACAAATAAACTCTCTAAAAATGAAATTACCTTATTATTTGAATATTCACATTTATGTTCAATTAATTTAATTAATTAATGTTGGGCCTAAAATTACTACATATGCTTTAGGAATTGCATATTTTGGGTGTAGTTAATTCTGGTCAAATGAACTTTGTGAATATTCTTAAAATTCTAAATTATTAATTGGATTGACTAGTACTTGCCTGTCGCAGGAATAGTCGTGAAGATTTTGTGACAATTTATGTTGATAATTTTAAGGATATAATAATAAGGCAATGCATAGTGATAGTTGCAATTGCATAATTTACTAAGGTCTTTAAAAGTGGCTAGTCTCTCTCTGTCGGATTGTTAGTTGCTTTTAGAGATGCTTGGGACTGAGAGGATTCTGGTTGGGATATGATACGGTCTTCCTACCCTGTCGGTGGGTGATCATTCAGGTTGTATTCAACTAGTTTTGTTTCATCCTCTGTAGTGTGTTGTGGAATAAATTTTGATATTGTTTGAATTATTCCACTAGCCTCTATATTGTGCAATTATCACATATAAAATTTCTAGCAGGATCAAATTAGATAGATGGTATGAGTTGATCCACACGATTAGGGACATATTGAAATAGGAAATAATCCTTAGAGTCGATCAATCTTCTATACCCAATAGTATGAGCTTATTGAGGACAAAATATTTGAAATTTCGGGAACACTTAAGTGAAAATTCTCTGATTATATAAGGTATACCATGAAGGAATACATTAGAGAAAGTGTTCCAGTTAATGATAACTAAGAAGTATTTATGGATGCCATTATGAAAATAGTTCGCATAAGATCGATAAAGGTTGCTATAGGATTTTGATTTCATATGTAGCAGATTCAATACCACTTCCTTTTGGGGTGGAGAGTGGAAGATCTTTTAAGTTTACAGGTCTCATTTCATGCAAAAGGAAGTATGGCCTTTCATATCAAAATTGATATTGTCATTCAAGAGTGGGAGATCTTTCAGGTTAACAGATCTCATTCAGCCATAATGATGACATATGCCAACATTACTGCCAATAGGAAATATTAGTAATAGGTCTCAATAAAAGGTCATTTTAGAAGAAGAAATTTTCCAAGTCTATTTCTCATTTTGGTTTTACCAACACCTTTAAATATCAATGTGTGCCACTTCTGGGATAATCTTAGGCATAAGAGGGTAGATTACAAGAATCATTTAGATTGGAATGTGTAAAAAGGCATTCCGTTAGCATTTCATTTTGAATCCAATCTAGGAGATATGCCCTCTAACTATTGGTGTTTCGATACTGGTGCTATTATTGATAAAGTCATAAGCAACCAGAGATCGAATAAGGGAAAATTAGTGTAAATTGAGGTTATAAAGTTAGAATCCATACTGAAAACATAGTCAGTTTGTTGTTACATTTCGTAGACAGTTTTGAAATTACTGTCGATCGATACTTTTCATCTTGATAACAGAAAAGTATTTCTAATTAGTAACAACATATGTATTGATTCTGGCATTTTGTGTAATGGATATATAGTAGACTTATACTCCAATATTAGGTAAATTTTCTTCAGTTGTGAATGATGTGACTATCGATTCAAATTATGATAGAATAAATAGGAAATCTATCATATAGTGGGATAAGAGTTAGGGACATTTCGAGGCACATGAATAGATTGTATTAAGGGAGATCTTGCTGCTAATATTAAGGATATGATTAGCAGATATTGAGATGATTAGGAGTTGATATATACCGACATTTGTAAATCATTTACACATATTGTATTAAGTAGATATAAATGTTTCATCACTTTCACTAAAGACCATTTTGATATAGGTCATATAGAGTGAAAGATATGATCTTATGGAGGCCTTAAGCATTTTGATTAACTCCGCTGTGCTGCTTAAGACAATGATCAGACAGTAGTGATGAATGTTGTGCTTGGTATAATAAAGCTAGGTGAGATCATATATTGATTTTTGAATTAAGTGCACTATATAATTACGTATTGACTCCTAGTATGTTGTGCTTGGAATACTAGAAGAGAATGAGATTGTAGTAATAATCATTTGTACATTTTGATATAGTACGATTTATGTTGATAACTCCAAATTTTTAAAATTCGGGTGGAGTGAAGTTATGAACACTGCAACTCACATTCAAAGTTGATCTCCAAGCAAAAATAGCTCCTAAATGCATCACAAGTTGTAGTCAGGCAAGAAGCTGAGTTTAGTGCTGCTTTCTGTGTTTAGGGTTATAAAGTTAGGCAAAAGGCCTATAACTCACAGTCAAGAAAACTTGACGAGAAAATTATCAGCAGCAATTTTGTTGATTATTACATCGGCTAGAAAGATTCTAGATTTTGTTCAGTTGTGAATGATGTGACTATCGATTCAAATTATGATAGAATAAATAGGAAATCTATCATATAGTGGCATAAGAGTTAGGGACATTTCGAGGCACATGAAGAGATTGTATTAAGGGAGATCTTGCTGCTAATATTAAGCATATGATTAGCAGATATTGAGATGATTAGGAGCTGATATATATCGACATTTGTAAATCATTTACACATGTTGTATTAAGTGGATATAAATGTTTCATCACTTTCACTAAAGACCATTTTGATATAGGTCATATAGAGTGAAAGATCTGATCTTTTGGAGGCCTTAAGCATTTTGATTAACTCTGCTGCGCTGCTTAAGGCAATGATCAGACAGTAGTGATGAATGTTGTGCTTGGTATAATAAAGCTAGGTGAGATCATATATTGATTTTCGGATTAAGTGTACTATATGATTACGTTTTGACTCATAGTATGTTGTGCTTGGAATACTAGAAGAGAATGAAATTGCAGTAATAATCATTCATACATTTTGATATAGTACGATTTATGTTGATCACTCCAAATTTTCAAAATTCGAGTGAAGTTATGAACACTACAACTCACATTCAAAGTTGATCTCTAAGCAAAACCAGTTCTTAAATGCATCAAAAGTTGTAGTCAGACAAGAAGTTGAGTTTAGTGCTGCTTTCTATGTTTAGGGTTATAAAGTTAGGCAAAAGGCCTATAACCCACAGTCAAGAAAACTTGACTAGATTACTATCAGTAGCAATTTTGTTGATTATTACATCGGCTAGAAAGATTCTAGATTTTGTTTTCTGATTATGTGACACTAGAATTATTAAGTCTGACAATACAATCTATTTAGAAGATGACTTAAAGAGTGGGAGTTGTGAACTTCACAACGTCATTATTGAAGTATATTTTGTTGTGCCAGTCCATATATGCGTTATCTTTTGATAGTGAAAAGCCACAAACTAAAGGAATCAATGGTTGATCCCAATACCATATTTTGAACCTGCACCTGACCTTATAGAGGAACATGAATGTGAGATTCATGTGTCTTCTGTTTCTGATATTTGTCAGGAGACTATACTGATTCGAATTTTTAAAGTTATATATTAGTCACGCAGGATGAGTAAGCATCCATGTTGCATAAGGATACATGGGATCTATTTTAGTTATCACATCATTGTAGATTAAAAGGGACCCTAAAAATCAGGTAGAAAATTTAAAGTTAAATTTTGTCAAGGCTTTAAATAAAGCAACCTAAAAGTTTGTAGTTCCTAAGATAAAACATATAGTATGTGAACTTAAGGAATTCATTTGCGAATATTAAAAGGCATCCATATTGTAATATATAAAGTTTGATGAGATTGTCACTTTAAGGAGAACACAATTGATAATTGGATCCATTATGAGGTCAGTGGGAGTAGTTGTGTGCTTATTGTGCTCTAAATGGATGATATAAAATAGCAGCCTATGGCATGGACCTATTGTATGAGACATTTCATGTCGTCACGTTACTTCAGGATGAAGAATCTAAGTGAGGCTTTATTTCATTTTAAGGATTGAGATTCTTCGTGACATATCTATAGGCATACATTATTGGTCTCAAGGAAACCTACATTATGTGTGTTGAGTAGGTTTATTATATGTTGTTCTCCTATTAAGACGTCATTTAGTGAAAAGTAACATTGTGAAAATCTCAAAGTCCTCAAAAATAACAATGAAAGAGCTTATATCGAATGTTTTGTATGCCTTATTGTGGGTAATTAGTTTATGCTTAAGTTAATACACATTTGGATATTGTGTATGTTATAGATGTAATTTGGAGATACTTGAGCGATCCTACAAATAGAGAACTGGAAGCTGTAAAGAGAGTATTTGGATATTGACAAGTTTGACATTCTGGGTTTGGTCAAATATTCTGATGTTGATTTTGCACGCTATCCAGATATTGAAAATTATTTTGGTTATATATTTGCGGATATAAAAGAGTTGTTTCTTAAAAAGTGTGAAGCAAACACTTATAGCGTCCTTGATTATGGAGGCTAAATATATAGCATGTTGTAAAGCTACATGATAGGCCATTTAGGCTATAGAATTTTGTCTCATGGTTGGTTTTCTGTGATTGCCATTTCGAAGTCTTGTAGGTGTACTGTGGTAATGCTGCAGCAAGTATTTTTTCTCTCAAAATACTAGGAGTTCCTCACACTCTAAATAATTAGATATCATCATTCGATTTTGTTAGAGAGAAATAAAGGAATCCATTGCTTGATTGGACGGTAGAGCACATAGTAAAAGAGCTCATTCTGGCTAACTGAAAGTTTGGCTGCTTAAGTGCTTTGACGACATAGCACTTGTATGAAGCATATGGAGCCGTTTACTGCATTAAGTTAGTGGGAGCTCTATAATGAAATCAACTGCAATTGTGTGAATGGATTCCTACTTGGCCATATATGCATATTTTGTTTGCGCGCATTCTGATGAATATGGCATTCTGTTGGATGAGACATTCTGTATTAGTTTCATATGTTTTCTGTTGAAGTGATGCATCATTCGGTTTAGATGCATGGAGCTAATGGAAATGGATATTGATTATGTTTTCATATCATTTCCATTTCACACTTTTTATACTACTATTTTGTTGAAGCCTTTATGAGTTTATGCATTTGTACCCTGTCGATATGATGCATTTTGAAATTTGTAAAGACTTATTGTTGTTAAAGTATTTGTACGCCTACACATTTGTACCATTTTGGTATAATGTATCCAGAAGGTCTTATGAATACATATTGATATTATATGATATTTCGTTAATTAACTTAATTATCCAAGTGGGAGAATGTTGAATTATCTCAATAATGTGGATTAATTAAGTGTAATTAATATCATATAAATTAATTGGTAGTATATTCTGTCTATAGTGTGACCTTGTATATACGTAATATATTTATATTATACATGTATTTATCTTTAATGGGACGGATATGATACATGAATTATGATATAGGATGTCTCTGCCTTTGGCACATATATATAAGCTACAGGATGACCCATTGATCATGGTAGCATTTTGATGGAAAGTGAACAAGGGCAGCTCCCTCCTCTCTTCTTCTTCATGGCTCACCATCATCTCTTCTCTTGGCAGCATCACCAGCACCGGCAGACCATCAACGGAGCATTGGCGGCACCTTCTTTCCATGGCAGCTTCAGCAATGGCAGCAATGGTGGTGAAAATGGTGGGTTTTGGCTCAATCCACCAAAAGTTAGATTTCTTTCTAACATATTGTGCTGATGGTCTTTGACGGAAGATTTGGTTCCAACAACCGGACCATTCAATACAAAAAGCACAGAGGTTCATGGAAGAGTGTGTTCCTCAGCATCAGTTTCGGCTGGTCTTGTTATTGAAATGGTTAACGCTTCTTTCTTTCGCTCCGAGCGCTCTTCTTACACTCCTCTCAGCACCGAAGAAGACCCTGGTCCTTAAAGTAACTACCTCTCCATATCTTTTCTTTTCATTAGTAAAAATTGTTATAATTGCGTAATGATTACTATTAAATTTCATTTTATTTTATTTTTAAGGCAGTGCTGGGTTTACGATAGGTTTGCCTCCGGCGTGGGTTGACGAATCGGAAGAAGTAACGGCAAATATTCAACGAGCTAAGGTCAAGATGGCGGAATTAGTCAAAGCTCAATCCAAGGCCTTAATACCTTCGTTCGGAGACGGTAAAGACGATCAACGCGCGATTGAGATTTTAAACAGAGAAATTACAGATCTATTAAGGAAATCTGAAAAGCTTTCAAGCAAAGGGTCTTCCGAGGGCTTCAATCTCAGAAAAAATGTACAGGTAATTGTTAATAATTAAACTATTCTCGAAAAATATTGGTTTTTCTCTTGCTTCAATTGTAGATCATGAGAATTTGGTATAACTGAATCTCAGGTTATTTATTTACTGATTTACTTCTTTATTTATTTATGTTTAAATTCCTCTTTTAGTAGCGTTCACTTGCAACAGACCTTCAGAGTCTATCGGTGGACCTGCGGCGAAAACAATCAACTTATTTGAAACGGCTACAGCAGCAAATGGAGGTTTGTTTGGATTGACATTTGGTTAGGTTCATGTAAATGTCTATGAAGATTTGTGTTACCATGATTGCATTATGCCCTGCTCAACTTTGTAAGCATATGTGCTTTTATGGTATAGGGCAAGGATGGTGATGACTTGGAGACGAACCTGAATGGGAGCAGATACAGATTGGAAGACAGAGAATATGGTGACATGGTTCGTAATTTTCTTATTTATACTTTCTAGTTGCAACTGTTTCGATAGATGATAAGTGGACTGATTTCTATGATTAGGATTTAGGTGTTAAGGGAGTTCTGTTTCTACTGCAAAGTGAGTGATATCAGAAGGATGTCAAAACTCAATTGAAGTGTAAATTATGGATACTTTTGGCATTGGAGTGTGCTTTGAACAACATCTACCTGTTTTATAAATGCTTTAATATATTATAGATTGCAAGGCCTGAATCATTTACAATTGAATGCAACCAGTTTTATGGTCTGGTATAAATAACATGATGGTTGCTAATGCAGGGATTTAATGTGTATCAAATGAGCAAGCTGAAGCAGAATGACTTCTCAACCGCAGAAAGGAGAGAGATATCACTCGGGTATCTGGATGCATGTTGTTTATTGTTTTAGTGGTAGTTTCTGTCCGATGAATATAGTCATTTTGTAGATTGTCAAGTCAGCAAATGAGCTTTCTCAAATAATGAAAGATCTCGCAGCCCTTGTGATAGACCAGGTTTGATGCACGTTTGTATTTTGTTATTAACTGTGGTTGATTGGTACTGGCTGATTTATTTATCTAATATCTTCTATCAGGGCACAATTGTTGATCGGATAGACTACAATATCCAAAATGTTGCTACATCAGTTGAGGAGGGCTTCAAACAGCTCCAGAGGGTTCTCTATTTCTGCCTCTGACTGACCATACATGCGCGGACACAGACAAATTTATACCCTTATATTGAAGCCACATGCTGAACACTCATTTCCACTTCCAAGACCCTTAGCTACTACCCAAAGACCAGCTGTTCTCAATTAATAAATGGTTTCTTTGAACTCAATGTATGTGGTGTGTGCATTAGTTGCTATTTCTGTCCTTAATTAGATTGTTGTGGCTTTGGCAGAACTTCTGAGTTATGTATAAGACAGTCATGTTTCGAACATTGGAATTGCAGGCCGATCGAGTGAACACAGGAGGGAGGGATGGTGATGTGTGCGACAGTGCTTGTTATTTTATGTTTCATCATGATAGCCCTTCTGATCCTCAAAGAGTTATTCTTGTGATCAGATTACCGTAAAATACTGACAATTATTTAGCATCGTTGTTTGACATGATTCATCATGTATATATTTAAATCAGCAAACCACCAATGATTTTTGAGGATGATCCTGATAGGAACCATAAACGCACATTGGTTCTGGCCAGTGCAGAAAGTACATAGCTTTGTACGCACCTTTTTTAGAAACTTGTGTAGAGGAAATTGTAGAAATCCATTTTCAAATGGGTGCAAGAATTTTGATTGTCAAGTTCCTTTGTCGTTGTAATGAGGAGTTCTATTGTATTGATTCTTTGTGTGAATTTCACAAACTAATGACAAAGCAGAAGGTATACTGCGTTTATCTTGAACTTTTGATATTTCTTGTGGCGTTAACATGATTGTGGTGTCCCTGATCATTTGATGCAAAACCACATGGTTCCGCGATATCCTAGACATTCTCAATCGTACCTATGATTGGGGGCTCATAGTGGGCCGCACATTTTCGAGGGCAGTACTTTGTAAATTTTTGGACTAAAACCTACCAAACAGGCCCTGTTTGGAGGTGGTTCAGTCCACCGTCTACCCTACCTTTGGTATCATACTATTGATCATTGAAACATGATTGTACAATATGGTAATTTACTTGAATCTGGGACTTGGAAATTTTTAATACTATGTTTTTATAATGGCTTATTAGTTTGGGACGGGTCTACTCAAATTTGGTTGAAGGTTTTCTTTTTTCTTTCTTCTATTTTCTTTTTAACGAAAGAAAAAGAGATTTGAAATTTTACTTGAATAAAAAGATAATTTTTTTTTATGTAAATCACAATTATCTTAATCCGTTTAGCTTAGTCACAGTTGAGGCTCTTCACTCTACTCCAAAGATGTATTTAGTGGGGATCGAACCCGATAGCTCTTCCCACAAACTCAACCTGCATTGCCAACTGAGCCACAACTCATGAGTAAATAAAAAGATACTATGCATCAATTAATTGAGTCAAATATTCCATGTAATTTTGAATGAAAACTTAAAACTAATGCCATATATATGTATATATAGATATATAATTACACAAACAATTATGATTCTATCTTCATTTTAAATTTGATGAATAAAGTGTGAAGTTCATCTCAGATTTAATTAATAAAGATGAAATAAAATATCTACTTCTATATATCTTCATCGTCTAGGAAAACTGCAAAATCCAACTTTTGAAAGGCACGAGTTCGCTATCCGCTGAATAGGCTAACAATAAATGCACTCACCGGCAAAAATCTTAGATATGAACAGGGTTCCATTATAATGATCATATTTATATTTTTTCCCCATAATTAAGTCAACCAATCATTATTATTCAATAATAATAATAATAATAATAATAATAATAATAATAATAATAATAATAAAAGAAGCATGTGCTCATTGAAAAGATACTTGACAAACAAGAAAACTAACACGCCTGCGAAAACTATTACTAATAATATGAAAGACCCTAGATTTTTCCGGTCATTCAAGGGTTTACTATTACTAATAGCATAGCTTCTTTTCAAAAGTTAGAAAAACCTATACCGTTTCCGTCTTGGGTTTTAATAGCCACCTTCCTTTACAAACCAAAATCAAACAAACCCTAGCCAAGAAGTTTTTATGCAAAAAAAGAAAGGAGATTGTGGAATACAATATCGCAAGATATAGAGGGGATAAAGTACTAGTATTTACAGTGCTTCTTCTTCTTTTTCTATTTCGATTTATTTCCATAAATTTATTGATGGTGTTTTCGGCTAATGGATGAAAAGAAAATTCAGAAATCTGTTTTGAAGAATAGTTGTACAGATGGTGAAGTTGGTAATTATGATGTTGATGAATTTCCGACTGGTTTGAAGATTCTCATAGTTGATGATGATAGAATATGTCTTCTAGTATTAGAAAGAATGCTTCGAAAGCTTTTATATCAAGGTATAGTTAATTGGCATAGTTAGAAATTAGGTTTTTTTTTCTCTATATAATATTCTTCTTTTTCCCATATAAAACAGTACTACGATTAACCTTTTCTTTAATTTTCTTCAATGTCTTCTGTTAGTTGTTCATCTTGTTCATTGCAATTAGTTTTCAATATTTAGGTTTTTACTTTCCAATGTTTTGGTTTAAGAATTAGTTCAGATTATTGTTTTTTTGTTAATATTCTTTCTCATAAAATAAAGTAAAAAACAATGTTTTTTTTTCCAATAAAAAAAAAAGAAAGAAAGTAGTTTTTTCTTACACATTTGACTTTTTTTTTTTCTGTTGTGTATCAATTTGATGATTACCCTTCTCTTTAATTTTCTTCAATGTCTTCTGTTAGTTATTTATATCTTGTTCATTGCAAATCTGAATTCAGAATTCTAAAAACGAATTACTTTAGGGTTTACTTTGTTTTTTTTGCTAGAGTTAATTCTTACAATTTCTTAAAAAACAAAGCAGTTTTTTTCTTGCACATATGATTTTTTTAATAAGGAATATATATTTTTTTGTTTTTAATTGTGAATCACTTGGATGATAATTGATGATGATTTGATGTATTAATGCTTTGTCTCATGATTTCTTAATTTGATACCGCGATTTTCAGTTACCAAGTGTCAAGTAGCGAGGGATGCCCTCGCTTTACTGGGAGAAAACAAAGACAGATTTGATATTGTCATATGTGACTTACATATGCCTGATATAGATGGATTTAAGTTTCTTGAGATCATCCAATCAGACTTGGACTTGCCTGTTGTTAGTAAGTAAAATACATGGATAAGATTTTAAGAATTCCCTGCTTTCGTGCATTTCTTTTTAATCTTTTCATCAACTACAGTTGATGCGAATCTTGTTTCTATTATACAGTGATGTCTTCGGATGATGCGAAAGCAGTTGTTATGAAGAGTATAATCCACGGAGCTTGTGATTATTTGGTAAAACCAGTCCGCATTGAGGCGATTAGATTGATCTGGCAGCATGTTGTTCGTAAGAGAAAACATTGCTTCGGAGATTCTCAGCAGCCGGGTAATGACAGGTTATTGCTTTTGGAAAAAACTAACGATGCTGATGGAGTGCCTGCTAGAGACAAAGCAAACCCGCAAAGCCAGAAACGGACAAGAGAAGATGAAGATATAGATGGGGAATCCTCCGATGAAGCGACGACTGCGAAGAAGCCGAGGATGGTTTGGACAGAAGAGCTCCATGATGTGTTTGTCGCTGCCGTAAATCAACTAGGGCGTGACAGTATGAACACTCTTTTGCATAGTTTTCTTGGGTTTATTTTGATCGTTAGCACATCTCTAAATGCAAATATACTCAATTTCCAAAGAAAAGCTTAAGTACATTTTCTTTATTTGCGAAACTTGTTTTCTACGCAATTAACAATAGGTTGGAAGAAGTAAAAGTGAATTTTTCTTTTAGATATTTGAGCATTTAAGAAAATTTTATCATTTATTACTTTTAACATGAAGTAAAACTGATGATATACGTGTGATTACCCCAAAAAAACAAACTTGTTTTCTAGTCTGAAGTACTAGTAGTAGTGTCATTATTTGTCTTTTTCACATCAGATCATGTTATTGCAGAGGCTGTCCCCAAGAAAATTTTGGAGCGTATGCAAGCAATGAATGTTACCGGTGTTACAAGAGCAAATATTGCCAGCCATCTTCAGGTAAAAGTTTCATTTTCAGTGAAATTTCTTTACAGATAGTATTTTATTATTCAAGAATTAACTTAGTTGTCATGTTTTGCCTAATAAAAAAAAACACTCACAATTTAATTACAATGGTAGCAGAAATACCGCATGCATCTTCAGAAGGCAGGTGGAATACCCTCAGCTGATAACAGAGATCTTGATGTCTTCTTTAAGCAAGCTTCTTTATTTGGGCCGCCCAACCAACAATTCCAACCCGCTGGCACTTCATGTCAACTTCCATTACAAAATCTCATCACCCCACAATCATGTAGATTTGAGACAGGAAATGAAAGTTTTAGTACGGGTCCAAGTGATCGTCAAGGGAGCAATGTTTTTGACTTCAGATTTTCAGAATCAAGTCGGTCATGTCTCCCAACTGAATTCTCCTTGCATGATCTCTCTCCAGAAAACTTGTCATACCAAAACGATTTTCCTGGTGCTGTTGCCATCTCGAATGAAGAATTTTTGTATAGAAACATAGGAAACTTTACTGACCTTTATGCTGTTGATGAGTTGATCTATGAGCCCTCGGTCTTGGTCAGACAATATCAGGATGATATCTTTCATGGACCATTTGTATAGGTTAGCTTTCAATCTTCAGTACTTTATGACTACTTTTCTGAATCTAATCAAATAGTTAATACTAATTCATGGACGTCTATTATATGGTCTTTTCCTGCAATAGGAATAAATCTCTCCAACCCATGACGGCTATCCTTGAAAAGTTGTTCATAGGAGAAAACTTAGCCTCTATGATCTGTACTTCTTGTGCAGTTCTTTCTTGTTTCAGTCAACCAGAAGATTAGACTCAGAATTTTCTTTCAAGGGTACATTTTGTTGTTTCTTTGAATTAGAACATTGTGTTTTAATATATGAAAAAACAAAGTATTTGAAAAGGCAGAAGCTTTCTCCAATATTTGGATTATCCTGACTTGTTATGAAAAAGTATATTAACTGTTTAAGAAATTGCTGTCACACCATCACAATATAACCGTCCAGAAATTTGAATGCAATATACAGCAAACAAATGGATGGATAATTGAATATATGTAGTAAATGCTAGATGGCAATCTTAGACATGATACGAAAATAATACGAATAAAAGATACGAAAGTGATTCGGGCTAAAATTAAGAAAAAATCATGTATGAATATGTTAAATGTTAAAAATAAAGTTTAGTTTTTCGTGTTAATACGAATTTTAATACGAAATTTTTATGTTTTACACAACACAAACATAATTTTACATAATACAAAAATGAACTATAAACACGAATTGATAGCTCTGCTTTAGTCAAACTATAGAACTTTTGCATATGCAGTGATAGTTTAATGCTAAAAATCAACTCTAACTCAGGCAATCCAACAGCTATCACTGCATTAGCAATAGAAAGGAAGTGTTAGAAAGCCAAATGTGCTGGTTGATGCACTGATCCCGGAAGATTTGTTTGGAAGTATATAGTCTCCTCTCGGTGAAACATTACTTACCCATACCGTTTTACCGCATTAAATACCAGGTGAAGACTTCTTTGTGAACGATATAACTGACTGCTAGATGCTAGGAATACGGGGATCCTGTTTTGGATTGGCACCATCTGTAATCTTTAAAGTTCGAAGCTAGTTTCAACCCAGTAAAAAACAGTGATCTTTGCACTCCCTGTAATCTGATAGTAAGTCCCAGTTTATTCTAACTACACAGTTATCTCCATATGGCAATGGTTGGAACTGTTCGTCTATTAACCCACTCCAAAGCTTCAACAGTTACGTTCTTAAAAAGGTATACGAAGAGCATCGGGTAGCAAAAGTAATTCAGCATCTGTAGCACTGCAGATCTGGCTTGGCTGCAGCCAGAAGCACATGTACTGCTTGGAATAGAATCATTTCAAAATGCTGAGTATGAGACACAAGATCATGGAATTCCCTCCTTGGACTGTGTTGCAAACTACTTGCTAACTGGTAATTGCCGCAGTTTCTGAAGGCAAACTTCTCGTTCGATAGGGGAATTGACTTGGGCTTTACTTGCATCGGAGACCTGCACCCCTCGTCTGGGTTCATGGTGCCATTGGTCTTCCAGTTCTGAGGTGATGGAATTAGCTCTGCCCTATTAGTCAGGGGGTGAAATACACAAAACCCCCTAGATAAAATGAGAAAAGACACAAACTCTTATTTAGTTTTAAAATGATATTTAACACCCTTTGACTGTTAAATAAGTTACAATCTGTTAAGTTATTTGATCCTAATGCCACATCAACTTTTTTTTTCCAAGTCAACTTATTTCCTTTTAAAATAAAACCATTATTTACTTTTTATAATATAGTTTTAATTTAATTTAATCACTAAAAAAGTGTAAATAGATTTACCCAAATATCTGTATCCTCAACAACCAACTCTTTTTATCCTCACAAAACCAACGTCTCCTTTTCTGATTGATATGGCAAAGCACAGTGACGTCAGATCGAAGCCTAAGACTCAGGAAGACCGCCACGTGGCATCGAGCGGGAGGCATCATTGACCTAGAGAGATCACATGCAAAAGACCCTTCCGCTTAGTGACATGCGACAGACCTCCAAAGGCCACAACGTAGTATCCTTTCGCCTTACACACGTGGCTCCGTTCCGAGGCTTCCGCTTAGCGATAGACATCTCTCGCCTATACGTGTCGAATCCGTCTCCCGTCAGGTGACAGACCTCTGCTGCACGAATTTGACGTATTAGAGTCGTACTGTAACATAAACTCTCCCAAAATGATGAGATTACCCTCTACGTGATTACTCTGCAGTAATGATAATTTATTCGCTTATAAATAGGCCTCAGGTACTACTTTATTCTAGAATTTTGGACTTCTGGCTTTTACGTTTCCCAATATTCAAGAACCTTCTACTGACTTAAGCATCGGAGTGCCTACGCAGGGAACCACCCCCTCCGTTCCTCTGACGTTTCCTGTTTTACAAAATCTTTTTGGAGACACGTGGAGAAGGACAGATATTGACATCAGCAAACATTTATTGTTGTTTTGAGCAACAACACTCACTTTTCTATTAAAATTCAACTTTTCTTCTCAAAGAATATACAAATGAATATCTACAAAATCATTGATTCAAAGAAACTACTGCTAGAGATTTAAATGTTTAATCATAAATATACAAATGAATATCCACAAAATTATCATATCTCCTAAACATTTCCATAATATCAGCATCACTTCAATATAATAAAAGTTGTAGAGATTATCGCTTCCTCATTGTGCCACGTTTTTTGCCACTTTTTTGCCACTTTTTTGCCGTTTATTGTCCTTTATCTTTTGTCCACTTCCCTTTCTTTTGTATGTAAAATAGTCATTTCGCGCGCTGCTGCTCCCACTCACTTGGGTTACACGTGCCTTCCTTCTCTACCGTTCCTTCTACCTACACTCTTTTCAAGTAATCTGGATTGTTCGTGCTAGCCACCCTCTTTTCAAACACTTTGCAGCCATTTTTTGATTTTTGGCAGCCTTCTCCCTTCTTCTTCTTGCTTCAGACATTTCCATTTCTTCTTCTTTTTCTTGCTTCAGACATCTTGAGTTTCCATTTCACTATTTTTTTTTAACTATTTGTTCTTCTTCTTTCTCCTTCTTATCTTTGCCAAGCCGAACCAACCTGTCCATCCTTTGAAGGTAAACCAAAAAAAAAATATCTTGATGAAGCCAGTAATGGAGATTGTTAGCTTTAAATTGACATATATATTTTGAAATGACAAAAACTTAAGTAAGCCTTAATGCTTTAATTCATATTGTAAATTTACCTTATCACACATGATTTTCTCAATACATTTCAAGTGATCATATCAAACATTAAGACCATGATTTAATGATGCATACTCTTATTGGTCTTAATACTTTGTAAATGTTTTGAATACTTTAGAAAATCACTTGATGAATTTTTAGATCATGTTTTCATTTGAGAAAGTCAAGAAAAACTCCCACAAAAATGCCAAAATGTTTTGGGTTGAATTAGGATCAAAGGCCATATCATTTCTAACCCAAAAGTGCAGGAAAAATGCCATCTGGAAGAAAAGGATCGATCCCCTAGGGAAAGGGATCGATCCCTTTTTGGCAGAATGCCTCGGAAGCAAGAAAATGAAGCATGGGATCGATCCCCTAAGGAAAGGGATCGATCCCTTTGTCTCAGAAAGTCCCTAACGGCTAGTTTCTGTGAGATACAACGGCTAGTTTCTATTTTGGCTCCAACCAACGTCCACAAACCATCCAAGGGACTATAAATAGAGACCTAGAAGCTAAAGAAAGGAAAAGGAACAACCAAGCAACATCTTTCATCATCTTATTCATCTTCTCAAGCCTCAAACAACAAATCAAGAGCTCCAAAGTCTACATCTTCTATCGTTCATCTATTTCTTGTATTGCTTAGCACAAATATTGTATAGGCTTTTACTTGTGCTTAATCTCTGTAATCACTTGCCTATCTAGAGGCCTTCTTTGATTACTTCTCTTGTAAACTAATTCATTCCTTGTAAAAGGGGAGGTTTCTCTTTAGCCTTGAAAAAGAGGAAGGTTTCTCTTTAGCCTTAGAAAAAGAGGGAGGTTTCTCTTTAGCCTTAGAAAAAGAGGGAGGTTACTCTTGAGCATAGAAAAAGAGAGAGGTTTCTCTTGATCCTTGAAAAGAGGGAGTGTAACAAATTCAAGTATAGTGAATTTGGGGAAAATCCTTGGGAGCGTCTCAAGGTAGAGGACGTAGGCAAGGTAGCCGAACCTCTATAAATCGATTGTGTAAATCTCTCTCTCCTTACTCTTTATTTACTTGCACTTATATTGTGTTTATTTCATTGAACTTGAATTGAATGCTTGTCTAGCCTAAAGAACTTAGAAAATATCAATATAGGCTAGAGAATTTAGAGAAACCGAAAAATGAGCTTAAGGTTAGTTAAAAACCGATTCACCCCCTCTCGGTATAGCCTATAAGAGCCAACAATTGGTATCAGAGCTTGGGCTCGAGATTGAATTAGATTAACGTCTATCGAGCAAAACGATCTTAAATGGCTCACTTGAATGTAGGCACACCCCTAGGAGAAGAGGGACAATCATTAGTTAGACCTCCACTATTCAATGGTGAAAATTATTCATATTGGAAAACTAGAATGATGTTATTTGTGCAATCCAATGATTATGAAGTGTGGAGAATTATAGTGAATGGTCCTAGAATTCCCATGAAGAAAGTAGATGGAAAAGATGTCCCTAAGCTAGAGGATGAGTGGGACACAAATGATATGAGAGTGGTACAATTGAATGCCAAGGCTATGCACACTCTCTTTTGTGCATTAGGTCCCAATGAATATACTAGAGTGTCCCTATGTGAAAATGCTAAGCAAATATGGGACAAATTGGCCATCACACATGAAGGGACCAATCAAGTGAAAGAAACCAAAGTAGGTATGCTCACACATGATTATGAGCTTTTTAGAATGAAAGAAAATGAGTCCATTAGCGAAATGTTCACTAGGTTTAATGATATAATTAATGGACTTAAGGCATTGGGCAAGAGCTATTCCAATGTAGAAATGGTCAAGAAAATCTTGAATAGCTTGCCAAAATCTTGGGAGGCAAAGGTGACTGCTATAGAAGAATCTAAGGACCCTAACACCTTGTCTCTAGATGAACTTATGGGCTCCCTACTTATTTATGAAATGAAAATGAAAAGAAATGAAGTCCCTTCAAAGAAAGTAGGGGTAGCACTTAAGTTTTCCACTCATGAGGTCCTTGAAGAAGATAGTGATGGAGTGGAAATGAGGAAGAAAAGGAAATGGCAATGTTTGCCAAAAGATTTAATAGATTCATGAGGATGAAAGAAAAAGAAAATAATAGAAGACATCAAAGAGGGGAGTCAAGTAGAAGAGAAAAAGACTCCTTAGTATGTTATGAGTGCAATGAACCGGGTCATACTAAGTTAGATTGCCCCTTACTTAGGAAAGAAAAGGATAGGAAACCTAGGAAGAAAGCATTTGTGGCTGCATGGAGTGATAGTGATAGCTCCGATGAGGAAAATGTAGATAATGAGGTAGCCTACTCATGCTTTATGGCCATTAGTGATGATGAGGCTAGTAGTAGTTCTAGTGAAGATAATGATTATACCTTTAGTGAACTACATAATGCCTTTGATGATTTAGCAAATGAATTTCAATGCATGAATTCTAAATATAAGAAAATCATTGCTAAATTAAAAATAGAAAATGAAGCCTTGACAAGTGCTAAGATAGAATTTGAAAAGAAACTAGAAGAGGCCAACTTAGAAATAAATGAGTTAAATAAAAAGAACACAAATTTACATAACTCATTTTCTAGGTTTTATATGGGTCAACAAAAGCTAGATCACATGTTAGAGACCCAAAGAGCTTTCTTTGATAAAGATGGGTTAGGCTATAATGCAATACAAAAAGAAATTCATCTAAAGAATTTCCTTGTGAGCAAAAATACTATGCATGATTTATCTCTTACATGCTCACTATGCAATAGAATAGGACACTCTTCACAAGCATGCACATATAGAAAAACCACATTTAAAGGAAGAGTGGTTAGAAAAATGTGGGTGCCAAAGCATGCAATAAATAATGATGATTTGTGCTTGAAATGGATCCCAAAAGGATCAAAAATTATTTGCACTAACTTTCAAGGACCCAAGAAAATTTGGGTACCAAAGCATGCTTGAATTTGTTTGTTGTAGGAGTGTTAGAGCATGTGAATGCAATGAAACAATGGAGATTAAATGCTCAACACACCTCTATGGAGTTTGCTTGTGCCAATGAGAATAAGAAAGAGCTTGAGGATCCACCCTTGGCAAAGTCACAAAAATTCTTCAAAGGATAGCTCAAGGAGGACTCAACACATCAAGGCAAAGCACTCTCAAGCAAAGGAGTTTTGTAAGCTTGATTTCTTACTCCTTAAACCTTTTATTTAATTAGTTATACCTTGATGATATGGTTTGTTGATGATCTTTGATGTTTTGTGAGTTGAATGATTGAACAAAAAGGCATGACAATGATCTTTGATTGTTTGATGAATTGTTCTTGATACATTGAATGAAAGGCATGTTTAATGATTTTGAAATGATTTTTGGTTTTCTGCATCTTGAGCAAGTTTGATATGTGTAGATAATATATTTAGTTGCTCAAAAGTTGTCAAATATGTCATATATGCAAAATTCCATGTCATGAGCCTTAATGAAGAATATACATATTAGAAATTATGGCATGTTGTTCACAAATGTATGATTTGATGTTATATGTGCTTAAAATCTGTGTGAACAAGTTTGTTTTGGCATATTTGTGATTTCTAATGATTTGGTTTGGCCAAAATATGCATAACTCTCAAAATGACCTCCTTTGAGGACAAAAATGCTTTTATTGGTGAAAATCCTTCCAAAATTGCAAAATCTTTTGTAAAATGGTTTTTCAATCATGTTCTTCATTCATACAAGTCCAAAATCATGTTTTACAAATGTTTGAACCTTTACTTGGACTTAAATAACTCAAAAACGAAGTTTTGGTACCTCAAAGGTTGGATTTTCTGTCAAAAATCTGCAGAAACAGTATGAGGGATCGATCCCTTTTCAAACAGGATCGATCCCCTTGAGCAGAACACAGAATTGGTGTATTCTGGAACTAAGGGATCGATCCCCCTACCAAAGGGATCGATCCCCCCAGGCCAGAAAGGGCATTTCTGCACTTTTTCAACCGAAATTGAGAAGAACTTTTCATTGTGTTGATATTTTCTTTCTTCTCAACTTAAAATTCATTGTCTTAACTTCTTTTTGATGATCTTTACAACATCAAAATCCATTTTTCATTGATATCATGCCTCAACTCCATCAATTTGAATCATTTCCAACAAAATGGTATCACTTCCAACAATCAACTCACAAGTGCAAAATCATCTTTTGTTGAAAACATTCATAAATCTTGAAATAATCTTGAAATATACTTTCAATGAATGCTTAAACATAATTTTGAGATTTATTTCAATGATTTGTGTATATATTTGAGAATTTGATAAACTTGTGATCATACCTTTTGTTCATCTTAGTCAAGCATGCTTAGAGAATTTTATCTTATAGCTTGACTCATATATTCCCATTGAGCATCATGATATAATTCTTAGTGGAAGTTGATTAGTTAAGGTCATATACCTTAATGATAAAATGATTGAAACTTGACCTTATGGATTGATTTTAAATATAAATTCAACAATTGGTAATGGTCATTGGCCTATAATTTGTGATGGTAAATGGATCCTCAATGTTCAAATGCATGAAACTTTATCATCCTTGTACTTAAAGAACTAAGGTCTTAATGACAACACCAACATTCAAAGATAAATGAAAACTTGAACAAATTTAATATCCATGCATTTATTATTTGAATATTTCCTTGCTCATAATTAGTTAAGGACTTGAATTAGAAAATGAGCATAGGATTTGTGTGCTTGAAACCATGGAAGAAAATGTGTTTGCTTGAATTCCTTGATGTTTTGAATCTTCCATATGGTATCAATTTGTGAATATGAATATGGATTAATATTTTATGATTGTGTACTAATGTTTAATTGATTCATATGCATATTTGATGATATGTGTTGTGTTCTTGCATATTTAGAATGAGTATTTTCTTGACATGAACACACTACACATAAATATTAGATTCATGCAAAATGCCTAAGTCAACCATTAGTAACAATTGGTATTTAGATTGAAATAACAATTAGTATCATTGGAAACCATATTTTCAATAATTGGTAAGCCAAAACTAAATTGCCAATTGGTTTGAGCTTTAAATTGACAACACTTCTCATGCTCCTTAGATTGAAATGACAAATAGAGAAGAATTCTCTTAGGATACTTTTGCATGAAACTCTTGTGTGCTAGAATTTGTAGTTGATTGCTATATGTTTTGAATCTATGCACACTCTTGCTTGAACATGATTTATGAGCACAAGCATATGATATGTTATCTAATTTTAGCTCATAATCATGATGTATTGACATGCACCTTAGTTGGACCTTAGAGAACAATTGATATACTTAGGTGCTTGCTTAACTTCTTACCAATTGGAACCTTCTTGCAAAATTACTTATCAACAATTGGTATCAAAATTATTTATAAACAGTTGGTATAGGAAAATAAGCATTGCCCTTTGCATGCCTAAACATTTCATACTCTTTATGGACATTGTCTTATGAATTTGTGCTATGAGTCCCATGTACTGACATGTTTCTTGTTGGATGGAGCATTGTTATTTGTTCTCACACAGACCATGATTTTAGGGGGAGCATATTTTTCCTTCTTTTTGCTATGACAAAAAGGGGGAGAGATAGATAAAGGGAGAGATATTAAGGGGGAGAGATAATGAGGGAAAATTCATTTTCAAAACCCATGCTTATATTAAGGGGGAGCTTTATAAAATCCTGCTTTATTTGAGGGGGAGTATTTTATCAAAGAATTTTCAAAGCAAATTTACATTAAGTTTTGTCATATCAAAAAGGGGGAGATTGTTAGCTTTAAATTGACATATATATTTTGAAATGACAAAAACTTAAGTAAGCCTTAATGCTTTAATTCATATTGTAAATTTGCCTTATCACACATGATTTTCTCAATACATTTCAAGTGATCATATCAAACATTAAGACCATGATTTAATGATGCATACTCTTATTGGTCTTAATACTTTGTAAATGTTTTGAATACTTTAGAAAATCACTTGATGAATTTTTAGATCATGTTTTCATTTGAGAAAGTCAAGAAAAACTCCCACAAAAATGCCAAAATGTTTTGGGTTGAATTAGGATCAAAGACCACATCATTTCTAACCCAAAAGTGCAGGAAAAATGCCATCTGGAAAGGATCGATCCCCTAGGGAAAGGGATCGATCCCTTTTTGGCAGAATGCCTCGGAAGCAAGAAAATGAAGCATGGGATCGATCCCCTAAGGAAAGGGATCGATCCCTTTGTGTCAGAAAGTCCCCAACGACTAGTTTCTGTGAGATACAACGGCTAGTTTCTGTTTTGGCTCCAACCAACGTCCACAAACCATCCAAGGGACTATAAATAGAGGCTTAGAAGCTAAAGAAAGGAAGAGGAACAACCAAGCAACATCTTTCATCATCTTATTCATCTTCTCAAGCCTCAAACAACAAATCAAGAGCTCCAAAGTCTACATCTTCTATCATTCATCTATTTCTTGTATTGCTTAGCACAAATCTTGTATAGGCTTTTACTTGTGCTTAATCTCTGTAATCACTTGCCTATCTAGAGGCCTTCTTTGATTACTTCTCTTGTAAACCAATTCATTCCTTGTAAAAGGGGAGGTTTCTCTTTAGCCTTGAAAAAGAGGGAGGTTTCTCTTTAGCCTTAGAAAAAGAGGGAGGTTACTCTTGAGCCTAGAAAAAGAGAGAAGTTTCTCTTGATCCTTGAAAAGAGGGAGTGTAACAAATTCAAGTATAGTGAATTTGGGGAAAATCCTTGGGAGCGTCTCAAGGTAGAGGACGTAGGCAAGGTAGCCGAACCTCTATAAATCGATTGTGTAAATCTCTCTCTCCTTACTCTTTATTTACTTGCACTTATATTGTGTTTATTTCATTGAACTTGAATTGCATGCTTGTCTAGCCTAGAGAACTTAGAAAATATCAATATAGGCTAGAGAATTTAGAGAAACCGAAAAACGAGTTTAAGGTTAGTTAAAAACCGATTCACCCCCCCTCTCGGTATAGCCTATAAGAGCCAACAGAGATTAAGCCGGTACCCCCTTCTTTTAATATATAGATTACATTAGGATGTGTGGGTAGAGATCTTGAGGGAGAATCTGCTTGAGATGCATTTTTCCTTTTTGCAATGGCTTGATTATGTGCTTGGTTGTATGTTTCTCATCTTTCTATTTATTTTTTATTTTTATTTCACTTATTATCATTTAATTTATTGGAGAGGTGTTCTGATTTTGCTTTACCTATATTAGAAGTCAGTAATGATGTTTTATCTGGAAACATTTTCTAAGTTAGGTTTTTTTCTTTATGTTGTTAATTCATGTTTTGAAGAAAAAAAACTTGAGATTGATGTTGGCTGACAAAAAGAGAGTAAACTGTAGATTCACCATTTTCACCGAGCGTCTGCTTCAAAAATTGGTTCACCATTTTTAGGTACAAAATCCAAATTCTTATATTTTGAAGTACCCATTAAAGTTTTTATCCAAAATTAATCACTACCCAACTCCTATCATCTCCAGCCTTCATGATTCCCCACTTTTTCAAAGCATTTGATTGGATAGCTTTTATTCTCATTGAATGAGCATTTCTGGTTGTTCACTTACAAAAATATGAATGCAAGCATACAGATTTTGCGAGTTGGAAAGAATTAATGTAGATGCCTTGGTCTTGATTGTTATGTAACTTTCTTTGATGACTTGATGTATTTGGCTTAAGTTAATATAAGATTCAATTTCTATCTTCTGTGTTCAGTTTCCACTTGAATTCCATGTTCTTTTAGTTTATGGTGAATTTGAGTGATATCCATCTCTTATAGATATGAGCTCAATCATAGTAATTTATAAAAAGAATCAAACTGTTAATGGTGAGAACAAGAGATAGAAAGATGGAATATAGAAACATATTCGACTAAAAAAGGGTGAAGAAAGAGATAAATCCTCCTGTTGAAAATTTCGATTAGATTAGACTTATTATATTGGTATTTCGCTGCCTAAATTATTGAAGAAAAAGAGTGATGAGTAATCTCCCTCTTGCTCCATTGTCCCACAAGCTCCTCCTATGATGTCATCGCCAAAAAGGATTGCCCTGTGAATATCACATCGGATCCTGAATACAAGGTTATGCAGACAAAGTCGGTCAGCATCTTTTGACTCTGTTGATTACTTGCCCTTTTTTTGTGGACTAAAATTTTTCTTTCTCATTAATGATGCAAACGATGCAGACTTTGGCCAAGGATGAAGAAAAGTTGTGAAGAAATAAACGAGAGCATAAGATAGTAAAGATAAAAAGATGAATACAAAGGGAGAACCAAGATTCAGCTAATCTTGATTTGGAGAAGCCTGATTAGATAATTGGCATGATTGTTGTAAATTTGAACAGCATAGTCAAAATCAATAGCTGTGTAAAGTTGGCATCCTTAGCGTGGAGAAAAAATTGGTAAATTTTTTGTCATGTTTCAACTCTGAATCACAGTGTTGCACCGCTGCTTAATTATTTTATTTGTTTCTTGATTGATCTTATTTAGTTACATTCTATTTCTGCTATATTCTATCCCTTTTGTTTTGGTGTATACATTCTATCATATTTATGCATATGGTTTGATTGTCTTGGATTTATTTTGTAAAGCGAGTATATTGCAATGAGGATATTGCAATATTCTTGACAGGTATCTATTCATAATCTAACAGTCCTGTAAAGCATAGGCCAATGTGTTCTCTTAGCAAGTCCCCTGTTTTTAGGACCATAAGTTCGATGGCCAGCAACCAATTATTTGGCTTGCCTTCTATCTTGCAACCTCGAGTATTAAACTCCATGAAAGATGCATATATATATATGTATATATATATATGTATATATATATATATATATATATATTTTGTTCTCAATTTCGTTAATGCAGGCAAGTTTCTATTTACTAGACTAATCTTTGCCTTTTGTTAAGATTGATATATTTCTATTTTTAATTTCTTCATTTAATGTCAGAAATACAATGTATACCAATTCCCTCTCATTATCTTATGCAACTTAGTGAACACTTTTTTAGTGAAAAAAACTATCAAAACAAGCTAATCATATTATAGAATTTAAAATTTTCTATTTAAGGTGGGTTGGCAGTCAATAATTTCATATGTTCGTATATTTAAAAATATAAAATGATAAAAATAAACAAATGTTTTTCCGCTGCATCGCGTGTGTATCATATAATAAAAGTTGTAGATTTTCTCGGCCTCCGTTAAGCCACGTTTTTGGCCTTCTTTTTTCCACTGTTTACCCTTGCTTTTCTTGCTTTGCTTTGCTTTGTCTTCTTCTGTCGCATGGACATTTTAGCTTGGTTTAGGCGCGTGTTCTTCCTACACGTTCCTCCCCCTCTGCGTTGCTATGTTTTTGTCTATTGAAGGTCACACGCATCCACGTTTGTCTTTACCTTTCACCCCCTCTGCTTTGCTCTGTTTTTGTCTATTGAAGGTCTCACGCATCCACGTTTGCCTTTGCCTTTGCCTTTCACCCCTCTGTGTGATAGAGTTGGAAGCTAATGATTGCCCCGCTTTCATCTCTTACCTCTGCTCCATCCCAATTTCTCCCATCACTCTCTCAGACAACAAGCATTTCGTCACTATCTCTTCAACCGACTTTTCTTTTTTTGCCACTTACTTAGTGCAAAATTTCTCTATTGTCGATGCTTTCACTTGGCCGCCGATTCAAGTTGGTAGTTTCCCGAAGATATGGCTTGGGTAATGGAATTGAGTGGGTAATTCCAAAAAGAAACAAGTTTTTAATTTTTTTTTCTTTTCACTTTTTTAGTGTAATTTGGTCTTTATGTTTTTGGTTGACTTTTGAGTAATTTCCAATAGAGGATGTGGAGAGGGAGTTACTTTTTGAGTCAAAGAGAATTCAGAATTATCGTACCAAGGTATTTTTTATGCTAACTATAGACAATAGATTTGCAGAGGAAACTCCATGGAATTGCTATTTGGTAGTATTTGTTAGTTGTATTTTTAGCATATGATGACAAGTTTGTAGATCTTGGAAATGCCATCAACCAATTTTGTTTTTAGCAACTCTCTTTTCGAAGTTAAAGTGCAGAAAAACTTATTAATAAAAAAATTTCAGGCACATTACCATCTAACTGATGATATCAGCAGAATTGTAGTATTGAGTAATTGGTTGTTCTTGATAATTAACATTGTTATGTGACCAGCTCACCATATCACAATGGCTAGATATTTTTAAAGTGATGCTTTTTAAAGTATTTGATCATTTTTATATTCTTTTAAGATTGTGATGTTGTTTGGTTTTTAGCTCAAAGGATTTAGATTCTTGAGATTTTGCAATCTTATGTTGCCTTTAGCAAAATTTTCTTTCAAATACTATAAACCATTTTGTCATTATTAACTTTAAATTGCCATATGTATTTTGAAATGAAAAAAACTTATGTAAGCTTTAATGTTTTAATTCATATTGTAAATTTGCCTTATCACATATGATTTTCTCAATCCATTTTCAAGTGATCATATCAAACATTAAGATCATGATTTAATTACATATTCTTATTGGTCTTAATACTTTATAAAATGTCTTGAATATTTTAGAAAATTACTTGATGAATTTTTAGACCATGTTTTCATTAGAGAAAGTTAAGAAAAACTCCCACAAAAATGTCAAAATGTTTTGGTTGGATTAGGATTAAAGGTCACATCATTTCTAACCCAAAAGTGAAGGAAATATGCTTTCTGGAGGCATGGGATCGATCCCCTAAGGGAAGGGATCGATCCCTTTTTGGCAGTAAGCACACCAACGCAAGAAAAGGTCCCTCAGCCCAAAATAATCGAATCTGGAATGAAGGGATCGATCCCTTTGCCCGAAAATCTCCTGTAACGGCTAGTTTTTGTGAGACAACGGTCATATTCAAGTTTTGGCTCCACCCAACGGCTAGAATACATCCAAGGGACTATAAATAGAGGCTTAGAAGCTAAAGAAAGGAAGGGGGAACTGCTCAGAAATTCTATTCATCATCTTCTTCATTTTCCTCAAGCCTCAACAACAAATCAAGAGCTACAAAGTCTTCATCTTCCATCATTCTCATATTCTTTGTATAGAGTAGCACAAATCTTGTATAGACTTTTTCCTTGTGCTTAAACATTGAAATCACTTGCCTATCTAGCGGCCCTTCTTTGATTACACAATTTGTAAACACACTCATTCCTTGTAAAAGGGGAGGTTTCTCTTTAGCCTAAGAAAAAAAAAGGAGGTTACTCTTTAGCCTAAGAAAAAGAGGGAGGTTTCTCTTGAGCCTAGAAAAAGAGGGAGTGTAACACAAATTCAAGGATAGTGAATTTGGAAAAAATCCTTGAGAGCGTCTCAAGGTAGAGGACGTAAGCAAGTTGCCGAACCTCTATAAATCGCTTGTGTAAATCTCTCTTTCCCTACTCTCTTTACTTGCAATTATATTGTGCTTATTGAATTGAATTTATATTGCATGCTTGAGTAGCCTAGAGAACTTAGAAAATATCAATCTAAGCTAGAGAACTTAAAGGAACCGAAAAACGAACCTAAGGTTAGTAAAAATCGATTCACCCCCCTCTCAGTATAGCCTATAAGAGCCAACAATTGGTATCAGAGTTTGGGCTCGAGATTGATTTAGACTAACCTCTATAGAGCAAAACGATCTTAAATGGCTCACGTGTATGTAGGCACATCCTTAGGAGAAGAGAGACAATCATTAGTTAGACCTCCACTCTTTAATGGTGAGAATTATTCATATTGAAAAACTAGAATGATGTTATTTGTACAATCAAATGATTATGAAGTGTGGAGAATTATAGTAAATGGTCCTAGAATTCCCATGAAGAAAGTAGATGGAAAAGATGTCCCTAAGAGTGAGGATGAGTGGGACACAAATGACATGAGATTGGCACAAATGAATGCCAAGGCTATGCACATCCTCTTTTGTGCTTTAAGCCCTAGTGAGTATAATAGAGTCTCTTTATGTGAGAATGCTAAACAAATATGGGATAAACTAGCCATCACACATGAAGGGACAAATCAAGTTAGAGAGACCAAAGTAGAAATGCTCACACATGATTATGAGCTATTTAGGATGAAAGAAAATGAGTCCATTAGCGAAATGTTCACTAGGTTTAACGATATAATTAATGGACTTAAGGCTCTAGGCAAGACTTATTCCAATGTTGAAATGGTAAAGAAAATTTTGAATAGCTTGCCAAAATCTTGGGAGGCAAAGGTAACCGCAATAAAAGAGTCTAAGGATCCAAATACCTTGTCTCTAGATGAACTTATGGGCTCCCTACTTACATATGAAATGAAAATGAAAAGAAATGAAGTGCCTTCAAAGAAAGTAAGGGTAGCACTTAAGTCTTCCACTCATGAGGTCATTGAAGATGATAGTGATGAGAGTGGAAATGAGGAAGAAAAAGAAATGGCAATGTTTTCCAAAAGATTCAATAGGTTCATGAGAATGAATGAGAGAGAGCAAAATAGGACATCATAGGGGAGAGTCAAGTAGAAGAGAAAAAGACCCCTTAGTGTGTTATGAGTGTAATGAACCGGGTCATACTAAGTTAGATTGCCCCTTACTTAGGAAGGAAAAGGATAGGAAACCTAGGAAGAAAGCATTTATGGCTGCATTGAGTGATAGCGATAGCTCCGATGAGGAAAACATAGATAATGGGGTAGCCTACTCATGCTTTATGGCTATTAGTGACGATGAGGCTAGCTCTAGTTTTAGTGAAAATAATGATTTTACATTTTATGAGTTACAAAATGCTTTTAATGAATTAGCAAATGAATTTCAATGCATGAATTCTAAATATAAGAAAATTATTGCTAATTTGAAAATAGAAAAGGAAACCTTGACCAATGTTAAGCTAGAATTAGAGAAGAAACTAGAAGAGGCCAACTTAGAAATAAATGAGTTAAATAAAAAGAACTTAAATTTGCATAATTCATGTTCTAGATTCTACATGGGTCAACAAAAGCTAAATCATATGTTAAAGACCCAAAGAGCTTTTTTTAACAAAGATGGGTTAGGCTATAATGAAAAACAAAAAGAAACTCATCTTACGAATTTCCTAGTGAGCAAAAATACAATGCATGATTTATCTTTTACATGCTCACTATGCAATAGAATAGGACACTCTTCACAAGCATGCACTTACAGAAAAACTACATTTAGAGGAAGAGTTGTTAGAAAAATGTGGGTGCCAAAGCATGCAATAAATAATGATGATTTATGCTTGAAATGGATCCCAAAAGGATCAAAAATTATTTGCACTAACTCTCATGGACACAAGAAAATTTGGTTACCAAAGCATGTTTGAAATTGTTTGATGTAGGAGTGTTAGAGCATGAGAATACAAAGAAACAATGGAGTTCAAATGCTCTACACACCCCCCATGGAGATTGCTTATGCTAATGAGAAAGAGGAAGAGCTTAAGAATCCATACTTGACAAGGTCACAACAATTCTTCAAAGAATGGCACAAGGTGGATTCAACTATTCAATGCAAAGCATTCTCTAGCAAATGAGTATTGTAAGCTTAAATCCTATCTCTTCAAAACTCATTTTTGCTAAAATTATTTATATGTTTTATTGAGGCACTTGGTTGATGATTCTTGATGCATTGTGAGTTGAATGATTGAACAAAAAGGCATGACAAAGATTTTTGATTATTTGATTATAGTACTTGATGCATTGAATGAAAAGCATGGTTTGTGATTTTGAAATGATTATTGGATTTCTGCATTTTGAGCAAGTTTCCTATGTGTTGATAATGTATTTACTTATCTCAAAATACCAAATATGTCATATATGCAAAATGCCATGTCATGAGCAATAATGAAGAACTTGTATGTTGGAAATCATAGCATGTTGTTCACAAGATGTATGATTTGATGATATATGTGCTTAAAACCTATGTGAATAAGTTTGTTTTGACATATTTGTGGTTTCCAATGCTTTAGTTTTGTCAAAATATGCTTAACTCTCAAAATGACATCCTTTGAGGCCAAAAATGCATTTTATTGTGAAAATTCTTCCAAAATCGCAAAATCTTTTGTAAAATGGTTTTTCATTCATGTTTTCCATTCATACAAGTCCAAAATCATGTTTTACAAATGTTTAAACCCTAACTTGGACTTAAAATACTCAAAAACGAAGTTTTGGTACCTCAAAGGTTGGATTTTCTGTCAAAAACTGCAGAAACAGGATGAGGGATCGATCCTTCAACAAGCAAGATCGATCCCCCTTGAGCAGAATGCAGGAAATCTGCATTCTGGAGTTAAGGGATCGATCCCCCTCCTCTAGGGATCGATCGCCCCAGGTCAAAATGGCTTTTTTGCATGTTTTCAACCGAAATTGAGAAGAACTTTTAATTGTTTTGATACTTTCTTTCTTCTCAACTTAAAATTCATTGTTTTAACTTCTTTTTGATGAATTTTAAACTATGAAAATTCATTTTTCATTAATATCATGCCTCAACTCCATCAATTTGTATCATTTCCAACAAATGGTATCACTTTCAACAATCAATATCATTTTTATTAAACTCACAAGTGCAAAATCATTCTTCTTGTTGAAAACATTCATGAATTGCATAAATCTTGAAATAATCTTGAAATATATTTTCAATGAATGCTTAAACATAATTTTTTTGAGATTTATTTCAATGATTTGTGTATATATTTGAGAATTTGATGAACTTGTGCATAATGAATATTCATCATTCCTTTTGTTCATCTTAGTCAAGCATGCTTATAGGATTAAATCTCTTAGCTTGACTCATCTATTCCACACTAGGTTTCATGATAATTATATATCTAGTGGATTGATTTCAAATGTAAATTCAACAATTGGTAATGGTCATTGGCCTATAATTTGTGTTGGTAAATGGATCCTAAATGTTCAAGTGCATGAAACTTTATCATCCATGTACTTAAATTTTTCTTATGGCCAAATTATTAAAGAACTTAGGCTTTAATGACAACACCAATAATTGATATACATGCATTGTATCTTGATTGTCTTGATGTTGAACATGCATGTTTACTTAAGTTGAATCAATAATCATGCTTATGAGATGAGAATAGTTGTTTTCATGATATTATGTGCCTAACCTCACTCATAGTTTATGGATTTTAATGATAAAATATATTTTAGCTTGATAATATTGATTCACTTAGGTGAAGCCATTTTAGTTAAAATAGCATATACCCTCTAGAACGTTAAATGATGATAACAACTAGGGATATGGCTCATAATTGATTTTGAATCTTTCCTTGCTCATAATTGGTTAAGGACTTGAATTGGAAAATGAGCATAGGATTTTTGTGCTTGAAACCATGGAAGAAAATCTGTTTGCTTGAATTCTTTGATTTTTTTGAATCTTACATATGGTATAAATTTGTGTGATTGTGTTCTTGCATATTTAGAATGATTATTTTCTTGACATGAACACACTACACATAGATATTGGATTCATGCAAAATGTCTAAGTCAACCATTAGTAACAATTGGTATTTAGATTGAAATAACAATTAGTATCATTGGCAACCATATTTTCAACAATTGGTAAGCCAAAACTAAATTGCTAATTGGTATGAGCTTTAAATTGACAATTCTTCTTGTGCTCTTTAGTTTGAAATGACAAATAGAGAAGAATCCATTTAAGATATTTTTGCATGAAACTCTTGTGTGCTAGAATTTGTAATTAATTGCTAGATGTCTTAATTTTATGCACACTCTTGCTTGAAAATGATTTATGAGCTCATGTATATGATATGTCATCTAATTTCAACTCATAATCATGATGTATTACCATGCACCTTAGTTGGACCTTAGAGAACAATTGATATACTTAGGTGCTTGCTTAATTTCTTACCAATTGGAAACTTCTTGCGAAATTATTTAAAAACAATTGGTATAGGATCATAAGTCATATTCTTTGCATGAATATTTCATACTCTTTGTGGATATTGACTTATTTATTTGTGCTATGAGTCCCATGTACTAACACGTTTCTTGTTGAATGGAGCATATTTATCTCTTCTCACATAACCATGATTTTAAGGGAAGCATATTTTTTTTATTATTTTTCCTTCTTTTTGCTATGACAAAAAGGGGGAGAGATAGATATTAAGAGGGAGAGATATTAAGAGGGAGAGATAATGGGGGAGAAATAGTTTGAAAATTCATTTTCAAAACCCATGCTTATATTAAGGGAGAAATATTAAAAGGGAGAGATATTAAGGGGGAGAGATAATGGGGGAGAAATAGTTTGAAAATTCATTTTCAAAACCCATGCTTATATTAAGGGAGAGATATTAAAAGGGAGAGATATTAATGGGGAGAGATAATGGAGGAGAAATAGTTTGAAAATTCATTTTCAAAACCCATGCTTATATTAAGGGGGAGCTTTATAAAATCCTGCTTTATTTGAGGGGGAGTATTTTATCAAAGAATTTTCAAAGCAAATTTACATTAAGTTTTGTCATATCAAAAGGGGAAGATTGTTAGCTTTAAATTGCTATATGTATTTTGAAATGACAAAAACTTAAGTAAGCTTTAATGTTTTAATTCATATTGTAAATTTGCCTTATCACACATGATTTTCTCAATCCATTTTCAAGTGATCATATCAAACATTAAGACCATGATTTAATTACATATTCTTATTGGTCTTAATACTTTATAAAATGTCTTGAATATTTTAGAAAATTACTTGATGAATTTTTGGACCATGTTTTCATAAGAGAAAGTTAAGAAAAACTCCCACAAAAATGTTAAAATGTTTGAGGTTGGATTAGGATCAAAGGTCACATCATTTCTAACAAAAAAGTGTAGGAAATAGGCTTTCTAGAGGCATGGGATCGATCCCCTAAGGGAAGGGATCGATCCCCTTTTGGCAGTAAGCACCCCAACGTAAGAAAAGGTCCCTCAGCCCAGAATAATCGAATCTGGAATGAAGGGATCGATCCCCTATGGGAAGGGATCAATCCCTTTGCCCGAAAATAGCCTGTAACGGCTAGTTTTTGTGAGACAACGGTCATATTCAAGTTTTGGCTCCACCAAACGGCTAGAATACATCCAAGGGACTATAAATAGAGGCTTAGAAGCTAAAGAAAGGAAGGGGGAATTGCTCAGAAATTATATTCATCATCTTCTTCATTTTCCTCAAGCCTCAACAACAAATCAAGAGCTACAAAGTCTTCATCTTCCATCATTCTCATATTCTTTGTATAGAGTAGCACAAATTTTGTATAGACTTTTTCCTTGTGCTTAAACATTGTAATCACTTGCCTATCTAGAGGCCCTTCTTTGATTACACAGTTTGTAAACACACTCATTCCTTGTAAAAGGGGAGGTTTCTCTTTAGCTTAAGAAAAAGAGAGAGGTTACTCTTTAGCCTAAGAAAAAGAGGGAGGTTTCTCTTGAACTTAGAAAAAGAGAGAAGTTTCTCTTTAGCCTAGAAAAAGAGGGAGTGTAACACAAATTCATGGATAGTGAATTTGGGGAAAATCCTTAGGAGTGTCTCAAGGTAGAAGACGTAGGCAAGTTGCCGAACCTTTATAAATCGCTTGTGTAAATCTCTATATTGTGCTTATTGAATTGAATTTATATTGCATGCTTGAGTAGCCTAGAGAACTTAGAAAATATCAATCTAAGCTAGAGAACTTAGAGGAACCGAAAAACGAACCTAAGGTTAGTAAAAACCGATTCACCCCTTCTCGGTATAGCCTATAAGAGCCAACAGTCATTATTGTACTTATTCACATGTTATTAGTATTTTGTCATTTAGATTTGACTTTTGAGAAAGTAACAAAGCGATTGTTGTACACTGATATTGGACTATTTAATTGTAATGTGGGCTAAACAACAATCCCCACTCCAATTCTAGGAGGACAGGCATGTAAGATGATAAAAAATATGAAACATTTGGAATGCTATTAGATTTCTTGAATTGCAAATGAAATAAACTTGTTGGTTTAAACAAGAAGTAAACACATACCATTAAATTTTACCTCTTTTGAAATTAAATACTCCAATTTATAGCATGCTTGAGTTGGCTTAATGGGCTTTAGGCATGAAAGTGAACATATAATATTGTGTTGAAATTGAATAATATTCAGTTGGTATGACTTTCTCTAGGTTTAAAGTCTCTAGGAATTGGTAAAATTTATTTATTTTTACTGCAAACTACAGAGTATAAGGCATGAGATATCTTATAGTATTATGCATTTTAACTTAAACTCTAATGAAACTTTTGGAAGAACATATACGTGCAGAATATAATTCATCCAATCAAATGATCTTGAGATTCCTGCCTATGATATGCAATTCAATGACAGGAGAACTTATATATATTTGCTTTATTTTGACAAGATACGAAAGAGACACTCACTATGCTGGCCTTCATTTACTTGATTTTCTGGTTTTGTAACATTATGTCTATGTTAGATATGTCTTATACGTGGTCTTTATCTTTTCAGGATTGAATGAATCAATTGAGATGACAATACTAAATGGGTGGCCTTTTGATGTAAGTAGTAGATTGGAATTTCTTCGATTTTTGGAAATTTTGATTGCTTTTAACTCTAATTTTCTAACCAAAGCTATGCAATAGTATGATGTATTTTTGTAATTCTTGCAGACTAGAACGCTTTAACTTCAAAAGAAGCTAATAATTAAATCACTAACTCTGAATCTGTTTCTTACTGCTCATGCATCATGCAAGTATTGTTGATTGTTTAGATGTATCACTTATTTAAGATATTACATTCAGGCTAAAGCTGAACATGAAAATAATTTTGTTGATATATACTTGTGTGATCTTTTTGTTTTTTATTTACATCATATTGTAGCCTTCTGCATGGAGTGTTCATTTGTAGGATTGTAGCAAAGCTAAGGAGAATAAACCTTTGGATGACATTGTTGAGTCTTTTTCTGTTCCATGATGATGATAATGTTGATAATACAAGCAGTCCTTTCAAAATTTTAAGATATCGTGCTAATACTTCTAATAAAGGTGAACATAAAGGTAAGTTTGTTGAGACTAACATATGCAAATCATCACTTATACTGCCAGTTGGAATTTTGGAATTTCTAAGCATGTTAAGAGTGCTAAATGACTGGGTAGCAATTAAGTACTTGGATTTCTAGATTGATGTGCTAAGAGTAGGTAGGAGTTTTATTTTATGTTACGTATTTTTTTATTTTTAAATTTGTAGTATTTGGATACAGTAGAAAGCTAAATGCCTTTTAGCAATATAAGGCAATTTTATATGATACAATCCAAGTATATAGCACTTTTTAAGTACCATACTGATGCTGAATGTTATTTAGACCAATTCAAAGTTCTTTTTCACATGTTAATAGCTTAAAAGAAAGGCAAGAGGTGTATAAATTGAATTCTCATCTCACACATCAAGTTGTATAAGAGCTTTTCTTTTCAAATATCTTTGTCCAACCTGTCTGAATTTTGAAAAGTTCTTATGGTTTTAAGTTAATAAACCCATGTTCAGATATATGGGTATATGGAGACACAAGTAAAAAGTCCACACCTGAAATCTCACACGACAAGTTGTATATGAACTTTTATTTTTAAATATCTTTTCCAACCAGTTTGAATTTTGGAAAGTTCTTATGGTTTTAAGTTTATAAACCCATGTTCAGATATGTGGGTATATGGAGACACAAGTAAAAAGTCCACACCTGAAATCATGTTTTTTTTAGAAAGTTCACACCCAAAATCACATTTTCACTCTCCAAAAGGTTCAATTATTTTTACAAGTCTATGAAGTATTTGGAGATATAAGCAATTTTTTTGTGGGTCAATGTTGCAATTGAGTTTCCTGTTAAATCATGTACTGGTAAATCTATTGATCAAGTTGTTAGGTTTTGTGTTGCAAATGCTTTTTGAAATTTTACTGGAATTGTTGCTTTTGAGGTCTAGATCTTGAGCAGTCTGAACCTACATAGTATATTGGAATTTATAGTTAACTTTTAGGTGTTTTATCAGTAGTTTAGATGTTTATTAAATCCTTTCATATAGATATGTAGGATTGTTAAACACGTTGAGGTTGCAATGAGAGGTACTACTGCAAAGCAAATTTCTGTTTTGATTGGAATTATGGTTGAAAGGAAAGCAAGCAAGAATGTGCTTCAATTATTTTTGTACACTTGGATGCAAGTTGGATCATGAGCTGCTCCCCAAGAAATATTGCAAATTCTGTTGTTAAATTAAGAATCTTGCTATCTACAGTGTCAAAAATCCCAAATTCAAATAAGAATCTTACTATTTTCATTGTCAAAAATTTCAAATTGTTTCTTATCATTATCTTTAATTCTTTTCTTTCAGGCTCGCAACATAGCGCGGGGATCATGCTAGTTAAATTAAAAATCCATCTCCAGTCTTCAAAGAAACACTTACAATACTTTTAAACTTAGTGACCATTGCCAATAACTCAATCTATGAGAACTTATCAAGATCAACATCATTTTCCACATGTATTTGGTCACTATAATGACATATAAAATTGTGATTCATTGTGTTTACTTCTATATACAATCCAAGAAAGAAAAATTATAACAAAACATAGCATACCCAAATCAAAAACTTTTTGCAAAAATTGTATATTTTTGGACTAAAAATTATATAAATCTTAAAAATTGACAAAATGATGGAGAAGGCTTTTCCATGTGAAGAATTCATAAGATTCTTATAAAAATAGAAAAAATTATAACATTAACAAATATAATAGAGCATGAGATCTTAAAGAAAGGAAATTAAAAAGAAATGAAACTGTTAAAAAAAATATAAACTTCATATTTGAGATTTTGATCCAATGAATTTCAATAAATTGTCAGAATTCAATAAATATTTGTTTAACTTAAAAAAAGAGAAATATAGCAAACATAAATACTTGACGTAATCTTAACGTTGAAAGCTAGCCAAAGAAATTTACTCCTTCAATCCTAGTGAGCAAGAGAATGAATGGATTTTCAAATTTTGTTTTTGGAAGAGAAAGGTTGAATTTTTACATAGGATGCCTCTAGTTGAGAATTAAGAGAGGATTAGAAAGTTTTAGGGTTTTTTTTTTAATTTAGGATTACGTTAAGTTAAACTTTAATATATTAATAAATAATGGTTTTATTTAAAAAGGAAAAAAGTTGACCCAAAAAAAATGATGTGGCATTTAAATCAATTAACCTAATAGATTAACTAACCTATTTAACAGACAAAGCGGGTTAAATATCATTTTAAAACTAAAAAGGGGTTTATGTCCTTTCCTATTTTATTTAGGGGGTTTTGTGTATTTCACCCATTAGTCAGGTGCATTTTGTGAACTTGTATTTGGAAAGACTATTTATGACAGAAAATTGATTAATCAATAAAAAATGACTTCCTATTCAATAGAAAATTTTGCAATTTATAATTTATTTGACAAAAATTGATTGATCAACAGAAAATAACTTTCTATTCAACAAAAAATTAGATTATTTTTCTGGAAATTGTCTCACGCTTTTGAGAATGAAAAGATATTTTTCAAGAAAAAAGCTATGTATGTGTTAATAAGCTCATAAGTTTAAAAATTATAAAAATAAGATTTTTATGATTATAATTACAATTATTACATTTTATACAAAGTTGTGCAAATTAAAAAAAAAATAGTCACGATTGAAATGACTGCACAAACCTGTTCATGGGCTGAGCCTAGCCAGGCTTAAGCAAGGTATTAAGGAAATAAACATGAGCCCAAGCTCAACCCGACCCATTTTTCGAGTCTTATTTTTTGCCCAAACCCTTTTTTACATATAATGTACAAGCCAAAGTTCGTCTAAGCTTACCCAAATATTATGAATTTTTTTAAAAAAATTATAATAAAAAAATGAAAATTTAATTTAAAGTGTAAAAAAATAATACAAACTCAAAATAAATTGCACAAAAAAAGCAATAATAATAATAATAATAATAATAATAATGGGCTTGATACGGTGAACCCAAGTTTGGCCCTTTTTTAATGGGTCTAGATTTTCAAGCTTGCAAAAAAAAGTGTCGGCATTCGAGTTTGGATGGATAGCTTAGCCCTTGATCAGGTTTATGACCATAATAATCACGATGATTTCTATTATATTCACAACTGTGATAAATGTAACACGACTGAAAATGTGATTGTAACGGTAATTTAAATTTTTGCCCAGGAAGGCTGCTTTAGGATTTGCTAGGGAAACTAAGGCAGACCAGCTTTTTCTCTTGTAGTGCCATGTGAGCCTTTGGATGCTGCAACTATTGCAAAAGCAATAAGTGTTATCTCATGCTTCTATGAGGATAAAACTGAGTGGGGAAAAGGGGTAGGATGGATATATGGCCCTATCACAGAAGATGTGCTGACTAGATATAGAAGGCACAATTGTAAATGGAGATTAGTTTATTGTGTATCCAAGAGAAATGCATTCCTAGGAACCGCTCCAATCAATTTAATAGACAGGCTGTAGCAGCACCAAGTCCCTCGTTGGGCAACTGGTTCTGTGAGATATACTTTTCAAGGAACAATGCACTATTTGCTAGTTGTCGAATGAAATTCTTGCAAAGAGTAGCATATTTCATTGTGGGAATTCACCCTTTCACTTCTATGTATCTCCTAGGCTTAGTTTGGATTGCCGGTAAAAAATTGTGCAGGGGGTCCAATGCAATCAAAAGGATAAAAGACAAAAAAATTTGAAAAATAAAATTACCATTTTGTTCTTCTTTTTTAATTTTTTAATATTTTATTAAAAAACATATACTTTTAATAGTTATTTTACTTTTTTCAAATTCACCGAAACCAATTGCACCACCTATCCAAACTAACCCCCAGTCTACTACATTCTACCTGCGGTCTCTCTATTCTCCAGCTAGTTCATGGTGCAAGCCCTCTGTGTGACCTTCCTGATATTCTTGTTACTATTGCCATCCTTGAAAACAAATGGTCAGGAATCACTATTCATGATTGGCGCTTAAACGAACAGTTCCGGTTGATGGGCGGAACAAGTGCTCATGTCGGAGCTATGCTACAAGGATTCTTTGAGGTTATAACAGCAGTTGATATCTCATTTACATTGACTTCCAAATCTGCCACCCCAGATGATGGAAATGACGAGTTTGCTGAGCTATATTTTGTTAAATGGAGCTTCTTAATGGTGCCCCCAATCACAATTATGATGGTAAACTCGATCGTGATTGCAGTGGGTGTAGCAAGAATCTTGTACAGCCACTTTCCATAGTGGCGCAAGCTTCTTGGATGGGTGTTCTTGAGCTTCTGGGTCCTGTGCCATCTCTATGCATTTGCAAAGGGTTTGATGGGAAAGAACCAACCATTATTTTTGTTTGGTTTGGCTTGATCTCCATCATTATTTCCTTTTGCTTTGGGTGCATGTAAGTCCTCCATCTGGAAGGCAGGATTACATGAAATTCCGGTTCCCTTGATGTATATTTTTTGTTAGAGGCCGCTTTTGTGCACATGCAGCTTCATCCTCTAGCTTTATTTTTTATTATGCCTTTTCATTCATTTATGGTAATGTTGTTCATATTTATCATCTATGCTTTTAGATACAATGGTTCTTATGGCTTGTTAGCTTGATTATAGTTCTTCAGCCGTATGATATATAGAATGCAGCATTGCGAATGATTTGACTTTTTTAGATTCAAAATCTGCTTTCAAATATGGAAGTCCGTTTAATCAAACTACAAAAATGGTTTGCGAGTGTATAAAAGTAAGGTAACTTCTTGACAGTCGATGAACATAATTGCAACCAGGGTGAATCCTGATTTAAAATGTTAAACATTTATTGATGTCCCTCCAAGGAATTTTCCGATGCCCCACACCTCTCTATTCAATGATGTAAGCTTTCTTTGTATTGTATGCTTGCCCACATAAATCTAGTCTAACCACTGTCTTATCTTCTGTTTTATTTGCGTTGTGTCAATGGTTCCACTAAATTTTAGAACTCCTGTGGCTTGGCTGAATCCACATGGCAGAAGAAGGCACTCCAATGAGATGAATCTCTAGTCCAGTCATTAACAACAAAATGATGGATCCATCCTCTTTATTTTTCATAGAAAAGTATGAGGAGAAAAGATTCGAATTTTAGATTTAATCTCTGTTATCAAGGAATATTCCAATTACCAAACTGGTGTTTTTCTCTCCACTTCGCGGACAAAGCAAGCTTAACGGAATACTTCTTGCCATGAATTGGAAATTGATATAATGTGAAACAAGAGCTGTGGCTGTAATGCCCCACTCAATTAATTAATAATGCCGGGCGTATGGCCACACGAAAGGAGCTTTTTGTAACCAAAAAAAGAGCGTTTAGCACCCTACAATCTGAGTAAAGGAAATCCGCTTCATTAACCTGGTTTTCTCCCCTTTGCACATCGATAGAAGTATAGATTCAATAAATTCTGAAGGTGCAACTTGTCGACAGTCCCCGTCAATGTCAAAGCTACACTTCCTTAAGCAAAATTTCAAGTGGTCCCATACTCCTATTGATCACATTCGGGCTAGAAAACATCGTTTTAAGCTAGGTGGGTGCAGCAAGGACATTCATCTGTAATCTGTCCCACCTAGCCTCTCTACCTGCAGCTATAGGCCTACCGCCCCCAATCTTGGGTCACTTCATTTTCTTGGCAGCCAGCTTTTAAATGAATTTGTCATTTCTATTTAATGTAAATTCCTCCTTAGTCTTGATTTTACAGGTTTCTCCTTCAACAGATTAACATTGAACTTGAAGAAACTTTTGATCAAGAAATTTCCAGTTTCCATGAGTCCAGAATAGTTTATATAATGATGTTGGGAGTCTTGTATTAGCTGTAACCACATGGCAGTTTGTTGGGATTGACTGAGAGGAGGCACAATCGATTGCTTTGCTGCTACAATCATTGCCTTGGCTCTTTGAAGAAAACTTTCATGTAAATAAATACAGTTGGAGAATTATCATCATACTGCAGGAAAACAAAAATAGTATACTTGGTCACATCATCTCTGTTATGAATGAGCTATGTTAAAATTCATAATTACCATCACTAACTCATTGAGTTTCCAAAAACTCATAATTTTGGAGTCTGGAGAGTGAAGAATATTATAGATCAATGGAATAAAATTTTAGAAGAATTATTCCGAAAAGAGAGGAATCTTCTTGGGGAGGCAGACTGAAAATTATTTAAGTACTATTACTAAAGAATACGACATTGTAACAGCTAGGTAAGATAAGCAATAATGGTTGCTTTCTGGAGAAAAAGACCACCATCTAACATTAAACTTGAACCATGAAGGCAAACCTATTACAGTATAATGTTAATCACTAGTCAACGAAACTGCTTCTTTGCTCTGGCCTCATTCATTACAATTTTCTGCAGTTTTTAAGGTGGAGAAAGAGATTCAGATATGAACTTAATACTTTCCTTTCTTTAGTAGAAAAAAAGCTAAAATAAAATAAAAAAAAACTGCCTTTTTTTTTTCTTTGGGGAATATGCCGCTGAAACTGCCATCTAAACTCCAGAGGTGGCTTAGACAGTGAATGACACCCCATTCTTGGGGTTGGTTTGTTGTTAGTTTCTTGCTTTCTGGACCCCAAACAAAGAAAATCACCCTGCTTTGAATCTAAACCAAACATCATTTATTAGGTCAAGTTTATTCATCCGTTCGACTTTTTATGTTTAGGTACAAAACACAGCTAGTACATGTGCCCCCACTTGAATGAAGCAGAAGCTTTTGGTTCGAGATTAAGGAGAAAAGGTTGGGTGGTGGACCAGTGATTGTTGGTGGTCCTCTCTTTACCCCCCCGTATTAATCCGGTGGCTGTTTCTAGCTGTCAAGGTTCTCAAACACATTTTAAATATAGCTTTCGTTTCTTTTTTGAGACCTTTCCTCACAGGCTCACATGCCACAGAATAGCATTAGAGAACGAAACCGAACATGTTTCTCTGGTTTTCTAACCTCTCAATTGGGAAAGAACAGAAGCTTTCCAAGGAACCCCAAATTTGTTGTGTCTTGGCTTTATCTACTGACATGATTCCAAAAATGCTAGAGCTACTAACATCAGGTAGCCATGAAAGTCACTGTCAACATTCAATAAAGACTTGGTGTGCTTATGTGCACAGAGAATAAAAGGGACAGTTGTGTAGCAACACAAAAGAAGACCACGGAACGTAGTTTGCAGATTTAAGTGTAATACTAACTGGGTATAAAAGAACTTATCGCATAAGAAAGAAAAAAAATATAGAAAAAAAATCTGCATTTCACATTATCAACCCCATGAATAACATAGTCCAAGAACCGCGGTTCAAAAAGGAAAGTTCATCCGGATCCATGGTTTTATAGTCACACAAGAAAGAGTAATAACTTTTCTTTTATTAAAACTCAAATATGATAATTGAATCATTTTGTATTAAATTAATACAACATGACATCAAATTTTTCTAATTTAAATTTTAAAAAATATAAATTTTTAATATTTTCTTTTTTCATCCAGGAACTTATTGCTTACTAAGTGTGCCTTTGAGTTTGTATATTTTTATAATTTAATTCGAGTACAAATTTATTAATTATTCATCTAAATGAAAAATGTGTAAAAATTTAAACACAATAATTAAATTTTATACTTTAAAAATAATTGATTATCTGATTCAACAGCTCCTATATAATATTTTTTTTGATTGATTCTATATAATATTTTTAAAATTATTAACCATGTAAAAACAATAAAGTCCAGGACTTAGACAAATATCCATCTGGGTCGGCATGAGGATCACCGGCTTCCAGGCCCGCCTCTCCCTTCTAGTATCAATCTAACCACACCAAATGATTAAAAACAACTGGATAAGGAATCATGATTACAATAATTGTGATCAAAAGCTGTTAGCGTCAGTTCGCTCTTTACGATTTCACCACCAAAAACTATGTAGGCCATGCTGCTGCTACCATGTCCAGGTCAAATTTTATTTTAATAAATTATAGTATAAGAATTTTTTTTCTCGTAGTTGAAGCAAAGAGCAGTTACGAAGCAAAGCAGCCGCTTGTAGGTTGATGCCACATAGGCGGTTGTTAGCTATTTTAGGTTCAATTAGAGCTGGTTATTGGGCTGGGTTGGTCCGACCCGCTTCGTAACGGGATCGGATCAACCCGACCCAATAACCGAATCGATACTGTACCGGCTCGGAATCGGCCCAACTTGGTATGTTACCGAGCTGGGTCGGTTTCTTGTTAATTGAAACCGGGTCCGCTAAGGGCTCAACCCATTAAGGATCGGGACCTTACAGAACCGGTCTGGTTCAATTAAAAAATAAAAAAAATAATGGAAAGGCCTGCCATTGCACTGCATAGTGGCAGGCCTTTCCAGGTGACTTGCCTGTTTGATGGGCAACGGCCAAATCAATCTTTCATTTTTTAATTTTTTTTATTTTTTTATTTTAAAAATTTTAATTTTTTTTTCTATAAATACTTCTATTCTATCTTCTATTTTTCTTTACATTTCTTCTACATTTTCTCTCAAATTTACTATCTACATTCTTTTTTTGGTGTAAACCACAGGTATCCTCATCCGTTTTAACGGTCTGAGATTAATCCTGTTCGGGATTTAGTCACAGTTAAGGCTCTTCATCCCTCCCCAAAGATGTGTTTAGTGGGAGTCGAACCCGAGAGCTCTTCCCACAAACTCAGCCTGCGTTGCCAACTGAGCCACAACCCTTGGGTAAATTTACTATCTACATTCATTTACTCTTATTTTCTTCACTCACATACTCTCTCAATATTCACTCAAACTCTTTCAAAATTCACTTAAATTCCTTTATTCCAAATTTATAATATCATCATTTCCTTTCTAAATTTCATTTTTCTTTTTATTTTATAATTTTACAAATTTTTCTTTTAATTTTCAAGTTTCAATTTTCAAATTCCAATATATTATATATATCCTACATCTATTTTTTTTAATTTTTAACATTAATTTTTAACATATATTTATTTTTAAAAAAAATATAAAAATGTCAAATTTCTTTCGTCGTTCATGCTCTGTTTCTTGATCATTTGATTTCACTCAAATTCCTAATTTGGGTGACGAATCATTTAATGAAATTGAACTCAATATTCATCCGAAGGAGGAGGAGCTTCCTTTGACACCATCATTAGGTCATGGTTGTGGAGGAGGCCATGCTCAAACACAATCATCAGCTGCCACCACTGCGGCTACATCATCAAGATCGAAGTTTAGTAAAAAAAAAACAAGCCGGGTATGAGAGTATTTCGACATTGTAGCAAAAGAAGGTGAGACGAATAATTATTGTGCTATTTGTAAATTGTGCAAAGGTGTTTACTCTTATAACTCTGGTTGAGGTGGTGGCGGTACAGGTACGTATAAAAGACATTTAATTTCTGCACATAAAATTAATCTGATGCCGAAGAAAATGAAATTTTAGGCGATAAACAGTCTCAAATTAATACACATGATGGTGGAAAAAATTTTAATTTTGATAATGTTCAAGCTAGACATGGTTTAGTTAGATTTGTAGTTAGGACTAAACAACCATTCACAATTTGTGAAAAAACAGGATATTTAGAATTTGTTTGTAGATATTTATAACCCGCATATAAATCTGTTTCTAGACATACATTAAAAAAAGATTGCATGGATATGTTTAAAGAATATAGACAAGCTTTAATTGATAAACTTAGTAATATTTCATCTAGGGTTAGTTTAACTAATGATATATGGATTAGTACTAATGGTATAAGTTATCTTGTTATAACTTGTCATTGGATAGATGAAGATTGGTCCATGCAAAAACGAATTTTATCTTTAAATGTAATAGAAGAAGCACATAATTCATATACTATTCATAAATATATTACTAAAGTTTGTTAATTATATGGACTAGAAAATAATAGAGTTTTTGCTATTACTTTTGATAATGCTTCGAGTAATACTCAGCTATTCTTCATTTAATTAAAAGTTTAAACCCTGTTATGCAAGGCATATTTTTTCATGCAAGATGTGCATGTCATATTATAATTTTATGTGTTCAAAGTGGTTTTAGTTCTAGTGGTACTGGTACTGGTACTAGTACTAGCATAGGTCCAATTGATAAAATTAAAATTTTAGCAAAATGGATTCGCACACCAAGTAATAAACGTGAATGGAAGCAAATTTGTATAGCAAATAATATACTTGTTAAAGCGTTTCCACTTCCCGTGGAAACAAGATGGAATTCACTTCATCATTTGCTTTCTTCTATTTTACCTTATAAAGAACTTGTTACTCCTTTTTATAACAATTACACAAGTAGCACGCATCTAGTACTTTTTGAAGAAGATTGGACTTTTATTGAATATTGTGTTGATTTATTATCTACTTTTAAAGATGCAACCGAAAGATTTTAAACTCAATTTTATCCAACTACATCGTATTTTGTTCCTATTATCTACACAATGTTTGACAAATTTGTAAAATTTAAGAATCATGAAACTTTAGGTTCTTTTGTATATGATATGGAGGAAAAATTTTAAAAATATTGGGAAATAATTCCTCCTATTTATTGTATTGCAACTTTACTAGATCCTAGTCAAGGTGAGGTAAATATAGAGATTTTTTTTATTTTTGTTAGCTTTAGATTGACATATATATTTTGAAATGACAAAAACTTAAGTAAGCTTCAATGTTTTAATTCATATTGTAAATTTGCCTTATCACACATGATTTTCTCAATCCATTTTCAAGTAATCATACCAAACTTAAGACCATGATTTATCGATACACTCTTATTGGTCTTAATACTTTATAAATGTTTTTGAATATTTTAGAAAATCACTTGATGAATATTTAGACCATGTTTTTATCAAAGAGAGTCAAGAAAAACTCCCACAAAAGTGCCAAAATGTTTTGGGTTGAATTAGGATCAAAGACCACATCATTTCTAACTCAAAAGTGCAGGAGAAATGCCCTCTAGAAGAAAAGGATCGATCGCCTAGGGAAAGGGATCGATCCCTTTTTGGCAGAATGCCCTGGAAGCTTAAAATGAAGAAAAGGATCGATCCCTTTGGTAAAAGGATCGATCCCTTTATGCCAGAAAGCCCCCAACGGCTAGTTTTTGTGAGACGTAACGGCTAGTTTCTGTTTTAGCTCCAACTAACGTTCACAAACCATCCAAGGGACTATAAATAGAGGCTTAGAAGCTGAAGCAACCTAGAGGAACTACTCAGCAACTCCAAAACACATATTCCTCAAATCCTCAAGCCTCAACAACAAATCAAGAGCTACAAATTCCTCATTTTCTATCATTCACATATCTCTTGTATTGTTTAGCACAAACATTGTATAGGATTTTCTTTGTGCCTAATTTCTGTAATCACTTGCCTATCTAGAGGCCCTTCTTTGATTACATTATTTGTAACCTATCATTCCTTGTAAAGGGGAGGTTTCTCTTAAGCCTTAGAAAAAGAGGGAGGTTTCTCTTGAGCCTAGAAAAAGAGGGAGTTTCTCTTGAGCCTAGAAAAAGAGGGAGGTTACTCTTAAGCCTGCAAAAAGAGGGAGTATAACACAAATTCAAGTATAGTGAATTTGGGGAAAATCCTTGGGAGCGTCTCAAGGTAGAGGACGTAGGCAAGTTACCGAACCTCTATAAATCGCTTGTGTAAATCTCTCTTTCCCTACTCTCTTTACTTGCAATTATATTGTGCTTATTGAATTGAATTTATATTGCATGCTTGAGTAGTCTAGAGAACTTAGAAAATATCAATCTAAGCTAGAGAATTTAGAGGAACCGAAAAACGAACCTAAGGTTAGTAAAAACCGATTCACCCTCCTCTCGGTATAGCCTATAGAGCCAACAATTGGTATCAGAGCTTGGGCTCGAGATTGATTTAGACTAACCTCTGAGCAAAACGATCTTAAATGGCTCACTTGAATGTAGGCACACCCCTAGGAGAAGAGGGACAATCATTAGTTAGACCTCCACTCTTCAATGGTGAGAATTATTCATATTGAAAAATTAAGATGATGTTCTTTGTACAATCTAATGATTATGAAGTGTGGAGAGTGATTGTTAATGGTCCCAAAATTTCAATGAAGAAAGTTGATGGAAAAGATGTCCCTAAAAGTGAGGATGAGTGGGACGCAAATGATATAAGATTGGCACAATTGAATGCCAAGGCTATGCACACTCTCTTTTGTGCATTAGGTCCCAATGAGTATAATAGAGTCTCTCTATGTGAGAATGCTAAACAAATATGGGACAAATTGGTCATCACACATGAAGGGACAAATCAAGTTAGAGAAACAAAAGTAGGAATGCTCACACATGATTATGAGCTATTTAGGATGAAAGAAAATGAGTCCATTAGCGAAATGTTCACTAGGTTTAATGATATAATTAATGGACTTAAGGCATTAGGCAAGAACTATTCCAATGTTGAAATGGTAAAGAAAATTTTGAATAGCTTGCCACAATCATGGGAGGCAAAGGTAACCGCAATAGAAGAGTCTAAAGATCCAAATACCTTGTCTCTAGATGAACTTATGGGCTCCCTACTTACATATGAGATGAAATTGAAAAGAAATGAAGTGCCTTCAAAGAAAGTAGGGGTAGCACTTAAGTCTTCCATTCATGAGGTCATTGAAGATGATAGTGATGAGAGTGGAAATGAGGAAGAAAAAGAAATGACAATGTTTGCCAAAAGATTTAATAGATTTATGAGAATGAAAGAGAGAGAGAATGATAGGAGGCACCAAAGTAGAGGGGTAATAAGAGAAGAATCTAGTAGGAGAGAAAAAGACCCCTTAGTGTGTTATGAATGTAATGAACCGAGTCACACTAAGCTAGATTGCCCCTTACTTAGGAAGGAAAAGGATAGGAAACCGAGGAAGAAAGCATTTGTGGCTTCATGGAGTGATAGTGATAGCTCCGATGAGGAAAACGTAGATAATGAGGTAGCCTACACATGCTTTATGGCCATTAGTGATGATGAGGCTAGTTGTAGTTCTAGTGAAAATAATGATTATACCTTTAGTGAACTACAAAATGCCTTTGATGATTTAGCAAATGAATTTCAATGCATGAACTCCAAATATAAGAAAATCATTGCTAAATTGAAAATAGAAAATGAAATGCTATTAAATGCCAAACTTGAATTTGAGAAGAAGTTAGAAGAAGCAAATCTAGAGATAAATGAGTTGAATGAAAAGAATACAAATTTGCATAACTCATTTTCTAGGTTTTATATGGGTCAACAAAAATTAGATCATATGCTTGAGACCCAAAGAGCTTTCTTTGATAAAGATGGGTTAGGATATAATGTAATACATAAAGAAACTTATCTTAAGAATTTCCTAGTGAGCAAAAATTCTATGCATGATACATCTCTCACATGCTCACTATGCAATAGAATAGGACACTCTTCACAAGCATGCACTTATAGAAAAACTACATTTAGAGGAAAAGTTGTTAGAAAAATGTGGGTGCCAAAGCATGCAATAAATAATGATGATTTGTGCTTGAAATGGATCCCAAAAGGATCAACAATTATTTGCACTAACTCTAATGGACCCAAGAAAATTTGGGTACCAAAACATGCTTAAATTGTTTGTTAGAGCATGAGAATACAAAGAAGCAATGGAGTTCAAATGCTCAACACATCCTCATGGAGTTTGCTTATGCCAATGAGAGAGAGGAAGAGCTTGAAGATCCACCCTTGGCAAGGTCACAAAAATTCTTCAAAGGATAGCTCAAGGTGGACTCAACAATTCAAGGCAAAGCATACTCAAGCAAAGGAGTTTTGTAAGCTTATATTCTATCCTTTCAAAACTCATATATTTGTTTGATTTAATGAGGCACTTGGTTGATGATTCTTGATGCATTGTGATTGAGCAAAAAGAATGATTGTTAAGTGTTTGATGGACAAATCTTGATGATTGAATGAAAGGCATGATTTATGATTTTGAAATGTTTATTGGATTTCTGCAGTTTGAGCAAGTTTGATATGTTTAGATAATATATTTAGTTGCTTAAAAATTGTCAAATATGTCATATATGCAAAATGCTATGTCATGAGCATTAATGAAGAATTTGTATGTTGGAAATCATGGCATGTTGTTCACAAGATGTATGCTTCAATGATATATGTGTTTAAAACCTATGGTATCAGAGCTTGTTTTGACATATTTGTGATTTCCAATGCTTGAGTTTTGTGAAAATATGCTTAACTCTCAAAATGACATCCTTTGAGGCCAAAAATGCATTTTATTGTATAAATTCTTCCAAAATTGCAAATTCTTTTATAAAATGGTTTTTCATTCATATTTTCCATTCATACAAGTCCAAAATCATGTTTTACAAATGTTTAAACCCTTACTTGAACTTAAAATACTCAAAAATGAAGTTTTGGTACCTCAAAGGTTGGATTTTCTGTCAAAAACTGCAGAAACAGGATGAGAGATCGATCCCTCAACAAGTAGGATCGATCCCCCCTTGAATAGAATGCAAAATCTGTATTCTGGAGTTAAGGGATCGATCCCCCTCCTCAAGGGATCGATCCCCCCCAGGCCAGAAGGGCTTTCCTACATGTTTTCAAACGAAATTGAGAAGAACTTTTCATTGTTTTGATACTTTCTCTCTTCTCAACTTAAAATTCATTGTTTTAACTTCTTTTTGATGATCTTTAATATATGAAGATTCATTTTTCATTGATATCATGCCTCAACTTCATCAATTAATATCATTTCCAACAAATGGTATCACTTTCAACAATCAATACCATTTTTCTTGAGCTCACAAGTGCAAAACCAGTTTTCTCATTAAAGATGGTCCTGAATTGCATAAAACTTGAAATAATCTTGAAATATATTTTCAATGAATGCTTAAACATAATTTTTAAGATTTATTTCAATGATTTATGGATATATTTGAGAATTTGATGAACTTGTGCATAATGAATATTTTTCATTCTTTTTGTTCATCTTAGTCAAGCATGCTTATAGGATTATGTTTCTTAGCTTGACTCAACTACTCCACTCTAGGTTATAGGATAATTATACATATAGTGGAAGAATAATTAAAACTTGACCTTAAGGATTGACTTCAAATGTAAATTCAACAATTGGTATAAGGTCATAATTTTCCTTGACTTATAATTAGTGATGATAAATGAATCCTAAATGTTGAGTTACATGAAAATTTATCATCCATGTACTTAAATTTTTCTTTATAGCCAAATTATTATGGAACTTTAGCATTAATGACAACACAAACATTTGATACACATGCATAGACTCTTGATTGTTTTGATGATGAACATGCATGTTTGCTTAAGTTGAATCAATAATCATGCCTATGAGATGAGAATAGTTACTTCATGATATTATGTGCTTAACCTCACTCATAGCTTATGGAGTTTGATGATAAAATATATTTTGGCTTGATAATATTGATTCACTTAGGTGAAGTCATTTTAGTTAAAATAGCATATACCCTCTAGAACTTTAAATGATGATAACAACTAAGGATATGGCTATTAATTGATTAAAATGGTAATGTTGAATCTTTCCTTGCTCATAATTGGTTAAGGACTTGAATTGAAAAATAAGCATAGGATTTTTGTGCTTGAAACCATGGAAGAAAATGTGTTTGATTGAATACCTTGATTTTATGAATCTTCCATATGGTATAAATTTGTGAATATGAATATGGATTAATACTTTATGATAGTGTGCTAATGCTTAATTGATCCATATGCATATTTGATGATATGTGTTGCGTTCTTGCATATTTAGAATGATTATTTTCTTGACATGAACACACTACACATAGATATTGGATTCATGCAAAAGGCCTAAGTCAACCATTAGTAACAATTGGCATTTAGATAACAATTAGTATCATTGGCAACTATAGTTTCAACAATTAGTAAGCCAAAACTAAATTGCCAATTGCCATGAGTTTTAAATTGACAATTCTTCTTGTGCTCTTTAGGTTGAAATGACAAATAGAGAAGAATTCATTTAGGATATTTTTGCATGAAACTTTTGTGTGCTAGAACTTGTAGTTAATTGCTATATGTCTTAATTCTATGCACACTCTTGCTTGAATGTGATTTATGAGCACATGCATATAATATGTCATCTAATTCTAGCTCATAATCATGATGTGTTGACATGCACCTTAGTTGGACTTTAGAGAACAATTGATACACTTAGGTGCTTAATAGGATTGAAATGAGCAAGTCATAGACCTTAGTAGATATTTATATACAACTTGCTTCATTTCTTACCAATTGTGAACTTCTTGCAAAATTATTTATAAACAATTGGTATAGAATCATAAGTCATGTTCATTGCATGAATATCTCATACTCTTTATGAACAATTGACTTATTTATTTGTGCTATGAGTCCCATGTACTAACACATTTCTTGTTGGATGAAGCATATTCTTTTATATCTTCTCACATAGCCATACTTTTATGGAGAGCATATTTTTTATTATTTTTTCCTTCTTTTTGCTATGACAAAAAGGGGGAGAGATATATATTAAAAGGGAGAGATATTAAGGGAGAAAGATAATGGGGGAGAAATAGTTTGAAAATTCATTTTCAAAACCCATGCTTATATTAAGGGGGAGCTTTATAAAAAATCTTGCTTTATTTGAGGGGGAGTATTTTATTAAAGAATTTTCAAAGCAAATTTACATTAAGTTTTGTCATATCAAAAAGGGGGAGATTGTTAGCTTTAAATTGACATATATATTTTGAAATGACAAAAACTTAAGTAAGCTTTAATGTTTTAATTCATATTGTAAATTTACCTTATCACACATGATTTTCTCAATCCATTTTCAAGTAATCATATCAAACTTAAGACCATGATTTATCGATACACTCTTATTGGTCTTAATACTTTATAAATGTTTTTGAATATTTTAGAAAATCACTTGATGAATATTTAGACCATGTTTTTATCAAAGAGAGTCAAGAAAAACTCCCACAAAAGTGCCAAAATGTTTTGAGTTGAATTAGGATCAAAGACCACATCATTTCTAACCCAAAAGTGCAGGAAAAATGCCCTCTGGAAGAAAAGGATCGATCCCCTAGGGAAAGGGATTGATCCCTTTTTAGTAGAATGCCCTGGAAGCTTAAAATGAAGAAAAGGATCGATCCCTTTGGTAAAAAGATCGATCCCTTTATGCCAGAAAGCCCCCAACGGCTAGTTTCTGTGAGACATAACAGCTAGTTTCTGTTTTGGCTCCAACCAACGTTCACAAACCATCCAAGGGACTATAAATAGAGGCTTAGAAGCTGAAGCAACCTAGAGGAACTACTCAGCAACTCCAAAACACATATTCCTCAAATCCTCAAGCCTCAACAACAAATCAAGAGCTACAAATTCCTCATTTTCTATCATTCACATATCTCTTGTATTGTTTAGCACAAACATTGTATAGGATTTTCTTTGTGCCTAATTTCTATAATCACTTGCCTATCTAGAGGCCTTTCTTTGATTACATTATTTGTAACCTATCATTCCTTGTAAAGGGGAGGTTTCTCTTAAGCCTTAGAAAAAGAAGGAGGTTTCTCTTGAGCCTAGAAAAAGAGGGAGGCTTCTCTTGAGCCTAGAAAAAGAGGGAGGTTACTCTTAAGCCTGCAAAAAGAGGGAGTGTAACACAAATTCAAGTATAGTGAATTTGGGGAAAATTCTTAGGAGCGTCTCAAGGTAGAGGACGTAGGCAAGTTGCCGAACCTCTATAAATCGCTTGTGTAAATCTCTCTTTCCCTACTCTCTTTACTTGCAATTATATTATGCTTATTGAATTGAATTTATATTGCATGCTTGAGTAGTCTAGAGAACTTAGAAAATATCAATCTAAGCTAGAGAATTTAGAGGAACCGAAAAACGAACCTAAGGTTAGTAAAAACCGATTTACCCTCCTCTCGGTATAGCCTATAGAGCCAACAATTTTTATAAAGAATTTCTAGGTCTTGATTCTATTAAGGATCAAAAGTCCTCAATTAACAATCTTCTTCTAGAATTGTTTAATGTTTATGAAACAGAAATGGAGCAGTTCAACTTTAATCGAGGAGAAGAAGATTCATACGAAGAAACCGAGAGTAGCAAAAAAGGAAAAGGAATTTTAAACGCAATTAAGGAAGCAGCAAAGAAGAGAATGAAGCTAAAAGAAGAAGCTAAAAGGAAAAGCTAGCGGATCGGGATCAATAACTCGACGAAGTTCTAGCTTCAATGAGCTAGGATTTTTCTTAAGTCAAGATTTTTCTGTAGATGAAAACTTTGATCTTCTCCAATGGTGGAAAGAAAACCAAAAACAATTTCCAATTTTAGCTTCCATGGCCGAGATGTTTTTGCGGTGCAAGTTTTTTCTGTTGCTTCAGAATCCGCATTCTCGATGTGTGGAAGAATTATTGGAGGCCATCGAACCACTCTTAATCCAGATTCATTGTGCAAGTTAACATGCCTTAAAGATTGGTTTGATGTGGAATCGCGCAATGTTGAACTTGGAATGGCCAATGAATTCGCTGATAATAATTCAGAAGAGTAGGAAGAAATTTCTAAGACAATCCGTATAAATTATGAATAGTAGAGAATAATCTTTTTTTTTTGTAAATTGTATGTAAAATTGTAAATAAGTTTAGTCATAATAAATATTTTTATGTACTACAATCCCGTGGTTTTTACCCTTTTAACTTTTGAAGGGGTTTTTCACGTAAAAAATCTTTGGTCTCCTACTCTCTCCTTTTTCTCCTTTATTATTATTATTATTATTATTATTATTATTATTATTATTATTATTATTATTATTATTATTATTATTATTATTATTATTACATACCAAATTAATTAATGTTATACTTATATATTTTTAAAATAAATAAATATTTAAAATCCAAAATGAATGAATATTTTAAAAACATATTAAATAAATGAATAAATATTAAGTAAATGATATTTCAAATATAATAAATTATTTTAAATGCAAAATGAATATAATAAATGAATATAAATAATGATATGCAAAATGATATTGAAAAATGAATATAATAATAAATTAATAATTTTCATAATATCATTATTTGTATTTTGAATCAAATATCATTTTATCATAATAACTTTATTATAATATTCTATTCATAATATAACTTTATTTTATTATAACAATAATTTTATTAGATAATTTTATAGTAATTTATTTTTACATTATTGTTACGTTAATTAAATAAATTATAATAAATTATTATTAAATTAAACTATTTACATTATTTATTATAAAAATAAATTTATTAGATTAAATTATTAAAATATACTAATATATATTAAATGAATTAATATAAATTTTAAAAACATATTAAATAAATGAATAAATAAATAAATGAATAAATATTAAGTAAATGATATTTCAAATATAATAAATTATTTTAAATGCAAAATGAATATAATAAATGAATATAAATAATGATATGCAAAATGATATTGCAAAATGAATATAATAATAAATTAATAATATTCATAATATCATTATTTGTATTTTGAATCAAATATCATTTTATCATAATAACTTTATTATAATATTCTATTCATAATATAACTTTATTTTATTATAACAATAATTTTATTAGATAATTTTATAGTAATTTATTTTTACATTATTGTTACATTAATTAAATAAATTATAATATAACTTTATAATAAATTATTATTAAATTAAACTATTTACATTATTTATTATAAAAATAAATTTATTAGATTAAATTATTAAAATATACCAATATATATTAAATGAATTAATATAAATTTTAAACAATTAAAATTTTAAATGTATCAAAAAAATAAAACTAGACCGAACCGGTTTAAACAGGTTTGGTTCGATTTTTGGGCGAACCGGTCCAACTAACCGGGCCGATTCGCCCCTTAATAACATAAGAACTGGCCCGGTCCGGACCGGTTCTCTACCGGTTCAAACCGGTTTTCATTTGGCATGGTCGAAACCGGTGAAAATCGGTCCGGTCCAGCCCGTAACCACCTCTAGATTCGATTGTAAGATGATTAACCCAAAAGGAACAAATCATATGGTACTGACTGAAAAAAAATTGTATGAAATGATTATTCTATATCAATAGATTTTTTTATTCAAATTATTTCATGCAATAATAATATTTAAAAATATATAAATATGATAATTAAAATATAAATATTTATTTTAAAAAATTCGTTAATAATTCAAATAAAAAATAATTAATTTTTTTAAATATTATGATCACATGATATAATTAAAATAAAAATATATATTAACATAAAATAATTATTTCATATAATATTTTCTCATGTGGACAAATTAGAAGATAAGTAGTTGATTCTACAAAGATCCAAAAACTGGCCACGTATCATACCAGGGCCGAATGAATCGGTCCCCATCCCTTCTTTGGACATCTCTTACGTTCCAATGACATCTGGGTCCATCTTCCGACGCACAAGAACACAAGCCCACAACTTTAGTTTGATCTCTCTCTACTAAGCTCATTTACACAACAGCCCCTCATTAACCATTAAGGTTACCTATTTTGTGGATAAAAAAATATTATAAAAGAAAGTACATATCACGTACGTATCATTTTATTTAGAGTATAAATAATAAAATATTTATTTTTAATCTAATAATTAAAGATGAATTATGATATATTATAAATTTTAAATTCGAATCTAAATACCTCATCTCCAGTTATTTAATATTTTATCTTGTAACCCAAAATAAAAATAATAATAATAATAATAATAATAATAATAATAATAATAATAACTAGGAAATACACACAAATCTGACGGCAAAAGTAGAAAATATGTGATTGCCACCTAAGTGCACAAGGAAACAGTGTGGGGAGCGGACAAGGAAGGTAGCTCACAAGTCATCCGCCGCCGTCGCTAACAAGACTACAAAACAACAAAAATTTACAACCCCATGAACTAAGCAACCGGCTATCCAAGACTCTTTTAGATTCTTCCAATGCGTAAAATTAGTTCTCCAGCCGCCAACGCAACCTCCCCTCATTTCGGTCCCTTTCGGCCATCATTGAAATTGGATAACCAAACTGCCAATTAAAAGAGCGCATGCCCTTTTCCACTTCTTGCTCATTGCGCTCCATTCCACCTACAACGGTATAAATCGGCTGATTCATTTCTTAATCTGAATCTGATGAATGTGGTGCTGTTCAGTATCTTTGTAGAAGGCAACAATCTGGTCATTCTAAATTTTTGTATTTTGCCACCTCGATGCCGCTATTACCACGTGTACTGTTTCCTCCACGGAAAGGACAATCTCAGTTTCTGTAGTTTGGACCTAGAAAGCAACTGAAACTCTAAAACTACAGAGCTAAACCTAACGCACAACACCATTTAACACTCCGAAAAAAGAGTTTATGCAAACGTAACAAATTGAATATCTCTTTTTTATTTTCAGAAGCAGGAGAAATGGAATACAAATGGACTGAGAAACTAGTTAAATAAAATAAAAAAGTGAAGAAAAATTGAGCATGCCATTGCCATCATCATATTCATAGTCAAAAAGAAGAAGCAAAATAATGGCGAGAAAATAGAAAATGAAAAATAATTAAAATGAAAAACAAAAAATGACAATAAACAACAGTCCTGGTGGGAAATTTACTGGCGACTATCCCAGCTGTGATTTCAATGTTAGTGCCCCTTCAAGTCATATGGCGCCCATAGCGCGTCGAGTGGACACGGCCGTTTCGAATCCAGCCTAAGCCACGGCTTACCGCTACCAGACCAATGCAAGAGGCTAACTGGACCCGGATGCAAATCTCGACAACTGCCCCTTGCGTTGTCCCCACCCAACCCATGCTGGTTCCATCTATGCTCGATGGGCGCCACGCGTCCCGCAAAAACCAACAAGTACGGCGGCAACGAACCCAGATCGTAGATGCGGTCGCTTTTCTGGATCTCCATCCACCTTTCGATCCGCTTCGTGTACCCGACCCGCCTCCATTTCGCCAGATCTAGCACCATCACGCCCGAGTTAAAATAGCATGGCTTCCTCCCTTTGAAAGTCCCCGAAAACCGTTCGTCCGACCAGAAAACGGCAGTAAAATATTTAGTGAAGTTGGCGTGGCAATATTCCGGTGCCCCGATTGTTCGTGAACCCAGGTTTGTACTCCACAGCTTAGAGATGTCATCGACAACGACTAGATCAGAGTCCAAATAAATCACTCTCCGTACGCACGGCTCTAGCAGATCCGCTAAGTAATTTCTGGCATAATTAAGGGGCTGTTCAAGCGCTTGCCTAACAGAAGATGAAATCAAGTTCCGTACAACCTCGGGATCGAAATAATAAACCTTGAACTTCAATCTAGGGAACGTAGACCGAACTAGGGTTTCCAGATTGGTCTCCGAGACGAGGAAATGGAAGAAAATGTTCTCTGGACATAATGAATGTTGGAGAATGGAGTGGACGGCGGCGATTGAGCCCCTGAGGTACTCAATATCGAGAGTGATAGCCACGTGGACTAAAGAAGGATCGCAAACGCTAGTAATTTTCTGGTCGGTGAAGCCACATTCGTCGGCATTGCGAAATGCAGTGGCTTTTCGAAAAGAGAATCGGTCCTCCAGTGAGGATGGTGATGTGGACAACTGATATGATGGTAACCGGAGGTAGCTGTCGAGGTGAGAGGATCTAATGGCTTCAGCTGGAGGAAACGACTGGAGTGAAGGGGAGAGTACAATCATCACCATTGCAGCTGAAAAGAACCCTGAGAATCGCATTATCCAAAGCATCTTAATGCCGAAAATCCCTCTCTTCTTTTTAAATTTGAAATCGAACCGATCTGCTAAGATTATAGAGAGGGAGGACCGGAGGAACGATAGGGTTCCTTTTAGTTCTGCCAGAGTTCAAAAGGGCAAAATGAATAAATATTGAGTAGGAAGCGAAGTTCAGAATCAAATTTTTTTCTCTTTTGCTCTGTTACAAAGCGAAATTCGCCGTGGGAACGAAGCGACCTTGGAAAGAAATAATAGGAAGGAATCGGTGGAAAATGAACCAGGGCGTAAAAGAAGAAAGCCCAGTGCAACCGTGCGCCTAGGCGTAACGGCGTCAGTCCCTTCACTTCTCCTCCTCTCCCCCTCTACGTCCCCTCCTCTTTCTCTACGAGAGAAGTTGATCGGTAGCAGAACAGAGATAAGAGGGAGAGACTAGAGAGAGAGAGAGATGAAGAGGTTTTTTCTTCTTCGTTTCTTGTCTTTTCTATTAGCTTCGCGTTTTCCACCATTGAAATCCACGGCCAAACATAATTTACATAACTTTGGGAAATGGGTATATGAATAACAGAGTGATTAAATTTGGAAATAAAAAATTTCTATTTTAAATTAAAAAGATAAAATATTTGTATTGAGTAATATGTGAACCGACACTGCTCGGAAGAAGGAAAGCACCAGCTGTGCTTGTCTTCTACTAGAATGACGATTGTGTCCCGAAGCCTTCCCGTACATTTTGTACACTTGGATTGTTGTACACGTCACCCACTCTCTTTTTTTTTTGTTATTTTTTTTTTGTTCATTTCACCCACTCCCTTATTTGTCAATGTATAATCTATAATTCTATATTCTGCCATTATTAGGTTTTCGCATAAAAAAGAAAAACCCAACCCTTAATGTGGGCCGGTACGATCTGATCCCACCCGATGTCTTTACCTTATAACCCGATTGGTTCACGTCCTAGGTCTCTGTTCTCCAATAATCCCAATGTGTGTGCTTGTTTTTTTTTTTCGCTTTCTTGAAAATGTACGGCAATGGGATCACCTCAAGAACTTTTAAAATAAGATCAAAGTAAATTTTTTATCTTATTTTATCATCCCAAATTGCAATATATTAACTCAGGAGAGTTTTTTTTTTCTATTTGGTTTAACCCTGATTATTTCTACATTTAAAAGTTCGTATAAGAAAAAAAAAACTTAAAAAATTGATTCAATTAGAAAGATTGGATGAGTTCATTGGATTATAAAAAATGCAGGTTCGGATTTGAATAAATGATATCATCAAACTATATATATTCAAATTGATTCAAATATGAATCAATTTAGAACCAAATTATACGAAAATGCTTTATTGTTTAATATTTCATAGTTTATACTATTTGAATTAAAAACTTAATTTCTCTTAGAATACTTTCAAAATTGTTGTTGCACAAAACAACAATGAATGATTGCTGACGTAATCTGTCTACTTTTTTCTCCACGTGTCTCCAAAAAGGCTCTGCAAGATAAAAAAAGTCAAAGGAACGCAGGGGGTGGTTCTCTGCGTAGGCACTCCGATGCTTAAGTTAGCCAAGTATCCTTGAGCATAGGGAACGTAAAAGCCAGAAGTCAAAAATTAGAGAGCAAAATAATACCTGTGACCTATTTATAGGCGAGTAAATTACCAGTACTGTAGAGTAATTATCTAAATGGGCAATTTTATCCTTTTAGAAGGGTTCGTTCTCGGTACGGCACTAAAATGTCCAATTTGTCTTCTATTTGTGGCGATAAGGGTCTATCGCTAAGCGGGAGATCGTAGGTCGGGAGGCCTCAATCTATAGGCGGCAAGCTGTCACATTGTGGAGAACATCTGTCGTTGGCCGCTAAAGGCTTCCACACACTACGTAGTATCTCCCACCTACTGCCATGTGGCCCAATAGCTCTATGCCACATGGCAGCCTCTGTGGATTTTGGGCCTCAGTACTTTGGGCTTACCATATCAACTGCTCCCCACTCTCTTATTGGATTTTCTCAATAAAGAGAGTATATATACTTGAATCTAGGATATTATGGTCTTTTTTTTTTGTGAATTTTTGTCCTTTTTTGGTATTTTTTCCATGTAAAAAAAACACAATCCTGCGGGAGGTGATTCCAGGCGCGAGACGCTTCGTATTCTCTGTCGCGGTTATATAAGCAGCAGAAGGTGATCTGAATCGCGCAAGAAATCCTCTGAATTAGCACTCTACCGCATGTCTAACTCTCTCGCTAGTTTTAGTCTGCCGCTTACATTACTCTCTCGCGAGCACAGTCTCTCGCTTTTCACAGGAGTCTCTCGCTCACCACCTGTCGTCGAAAAGTAAGCCTCTCGCTGTTTTTCCCTGTTACGAACTATTTTCATCTACCGCGACACCCCATATTCTCCCGCAGTGTCTTAGGTCTCCCGTGCATTCTAGGTTTGCCGCTCGAAGCACTTTTTCCCTCATTCATTTTGAGTCATGTCTTCTTCATGCATTGGTAAAACACTGAGGAAGGGTAGTGTTGAGTGCAAATTGTCAAATGCAGACTTAGAAGAAATTAAAACTTGCTTCCCCCTTCCCGCAGGCTACCAATATAGACTCCCAACCAATAGGAAATATTCTCCTGACTTAGTTACCAGCGGCGTAGCTGTACATAAAGCGTACATAATCTTCGGTTTTCGTTTTCCTCTCCCCGAGTTTGGTCTAGCTTTCCTTAGGTATAAGAATATAGTCCTATGCCAACTCCATCCTTATGCATGGGCTCAACTAGTAGGATTCTCTGTAATACGCCATAATTTAGGCATCTTTCCTACCATTCCCCTTCTAAGTGCATTTTTTAGAGTCAGTGGGTTACCTAGGTTGGTCACATGCTCTCTCCAGAGAATACAGCCAAAGGGTTTCCCAACAAAATTGTTTCCGACCTTCCCAATAAGTTACACAAATTCGAGAGTGAGTGATTCGTTGTTGAGGTTCTAGGGGATTTGAGAATCCATACTAGATGGAACCGTGATACCAGTGATCACTCAAGGCACTCAGAAAGATTTAGTCTAGCTTCCTTAAGGGATCACCTAGGCAAGTCCATCAGTCTTATCTGTTCTACTAAGGAGTGAAACTTGTTTTCTCTTTTAACCCCTGAGAACATTACGGTGGCTGGTTGGGGAATAGGCAGAGTTCTCCCCGGAGCCTCACACACGCATAGTCCTGACTCTAGTCGTCCGCCTGTGGTTCCTGTAGCCGAATCAAGGAACCCCGTAGGTCATCTAATAGATGAATCTTCTTCTAACTCAAGGGATAAAACATCTAGGACCACAGGCTCCAATGATTCATCTGAGGAAGATCTCAAGTGGAACTAAGGCGATGCCTTTGGGAGTCCCTTCTATGACTTCCTGTTGGATGAAAATTTGGCTAACTTAGACGATTTTAGTGACCTTTTAGGTTTTGAACGATGATTCTTTTTTATCCTTGCACATGTGTTTAGTGTCTTTCGACCTGGTATGCTAACTCTTTCTTCTTATGTTATGCAGATATGAGCTTTCAAGATGCTATGCACCGGAGGAAAACTTCTGTATCCTCCTCAAGAGTTCCTTCGGAAGCTCTCCTGCCTTAAAAATAGCTTCAGGTCAAGACTTCTGTTTTGAAGCACCCCCAAGCTCCAACTCCTCCTCCAACCACTGGCGAGCCTAGTCGCCCCACACAAGTGGCTGAACGAGGTAAACGGAAGAGGCACATTATCCATAACCGCAGCTCAGAGGGTCACGAGTGCTCAAGGTCACAAAGAAGTGAGTTCGCTCCACAAGAGGGTAACCCGAGACTACAAGTGATAGGCGTGCCTCTCGTAAGCCTCGCCACAAGTACCGAAAAACGCTGTATGTCAAAGACGCGATGCCTGCGAGGCCAATCCTGCCTAAGATGGCTGCTCCTACACTTAGGCGATATCAAGTAAATGGAGGGAAGATTATTGATGGGGACAACTTTCAGACCTACCTCGGTGTCAATGACAACGACAACATCTAAGAGCTCGAGGTAGCTTCCCTCCTAGCTTGGAGCACCATCCTTCCGCGCGACAAGAAAGAGATTTTCAAAAATCTTTCCGCGGGCGAGGACACCTCTGATTATCTTGTGATGAAGGTAAAAGCTTCGGTCTTCTTTTATAATACGTATGTTTTATCTTCCTCAGTCCCGGTTTTTAATTATCTTCTTTTTTGTTTTGCCAGGCTGTGCAACAAGTGGTGGCTATTAATGCGCAGCACAGGACCTTCAAAGAGCGAGCTGAGAAGGATTTGCGTAAACTTCGGGAGAAGCACATGGCGCTTCAGAACGAGGTCAACCAACTTCGTTCACTCCCCACTAGGGTGGATGAGTTGAAGAGGGACAACGAGGCTCTGAGATCTCAAATAACTGGCCTCGAACTGAAGCTAAAGGATGAACGGGCAAGGACTGATTTTCTTTAGGGGTACTGGGAGGCTTATGATAAAGCAACGAATGATCTACAGGCCATGAGGTCACAACAGGACGAGGCCCTTGACGAAATGCACAACGTGCTAGAGAAACAACAGGAGGTCCGAGCCGAAGCTGTCTGGGAATACTGCCTTTCTCAAGATTGCTTCGTGAAAAAGTAAATTTATTCGGTGGGCTTCGTCAAGTATGGCTTCTACCTCGCTCGCGCTTGGCTAGAAAAGCAAAGGCCTAATGAGACCTTCCCGGAGCTCCTGTTTACTGAAGAGGCCGAGTTCTATAACCATCATCCTTGGACCGAATACGAGCTTGACTTGGTGAATCTCGAAGATTATTTGGAGGAAGGGGTCGTGGATAACTTAGAAAACCTCGAAGGTCCCTGGCCCCCTCGCAAGCTACTCAGTCAGCTTAAGCCTATTGAGGCCTTATAGGGTTTAGACAACGAAGATCTTGAACTCTCTGACTCTACTATTGTCCAACCCGTGCTAGACTCCGCGACTGTCGAGATTGCGGGGCCTTCAAGTGACGCCCCTTCTTCTGAGGCTGCTCCTTTAGAAGATTCAAATGCAGTTCCAGCTCTCCAGGATCCTACTGTTGACACAGTGTCTCCTCTTCCAGCCGACTCCATCCTCATTATAGAGTGATTAGGATATTTTTTCCTATTTTTCGCTGTTCTGTTCTTTTTGTTTTTGTTTGCAACTCATACAAACATTGTACAGTTGTACATAATTCATTTACTTTTATTGAAAATTACAATTTCTTTTGCAATTTTTCCTTTCTTTGCTTGCTTGTGATATTGTGATAGAGTATAAACTGTTTTCATGCATGGTATGTTATTAAAATGCAGCTATGATTGACTCGTTATCATATTCATCGAGATTTTAGCATTTTTATAGCCATAATGCTATGTAATATGCTAAAATGTCATAAAACCAAGATACTTTACTGATATGGTTATAACATGCTTTTCGATGTGCCCAAACAAAGCCTTAACATACCTTACAGCATACTTTTAACACACTTTATAGCATACCTTTTATCATGTCGAAAGGACATGCTCCCCAGGTTGCTTCCCAGTTTTTCTTTTGAGACAGTGTTCTTTCTTCTCAAAGAAGAACTTTTGCTCAAGTATTGTGCCTGTTCGTGCATTCTTTGCTTAAGGACTCACTCATTTTGCCCATATCAAGCATTTTTTGCTTAGGGTATTGATTGTTTTGCCAGTCTCGCACATTTTTTGCTTAGGGACTTTTTTAATTTGCATGTTTCACGCATTTTTCACTTAGGGACTTATTTTGTTTGCCCGTCTAGTACATATTTTGCTTAGGGATTTTTTCTGTTTGCCCGTTTCGCACATTTTTCGCTTAGGGACTGTTGGCTCTATAGGCTATACCGAGAGGGGGGGTGAATCGGTTTTTGACTACCCTTAGTCTCGTTTTGCGATTCTTTTAAATTCTCTAGCCTATTTGATTATTTTCTAAGTTCTCTAAGCTAGGCAAGCATGCAATCCAAGTTCAATGCAATAAACATAATATAATCGCAAGTAAATAAAGAGTAGGGAGAGAGAGATTTACACAATCGATTTATAGAGGTTCAGCTACCTTGCCTACATCCTCTACCTTGAGACGCTCTCAAGGATTTTCCCAAATTCACTATCCTTGAATTTGTTACACTCCCTCTTTTTCTAAGCTAAAGAGAAACCTCTCTCTTTTTCTAGGCTCAAGAGAAACCTCCCTCTTTTTCTTAGGCTAAAGAGTAACCTCCCTCTTTTTCTAAGGCTAAAGAGAAACCTCCCCTTTTACAAGGTATGAATTTGTTTACAAGTGGTGCAATCAAAGAAGGCCTCTAAGTAGGCAAATGATTACAGAAATTAGGCACAAGTGAAAGCCTATACAAGATTTGTGCTAAGCAATACAAGAGATATGTGAATGATAGAAAATGAAGACTTTGTAGCTCTTGATTTGTTGTTCAAGCTTGAGGATTCAAGGAATATGTGTTTTGGAGTTGCTGAATAGTTCCTCTTGCTTTCTTTAGCTTCTAAGCCTCTATTTATAGTCCCTTGGATGTATTCTAGTCGTTGGGTGGAGCCAAAACTTGAATATGACCGTTGTCTCACAAAAACTAGCCGTTACAGGCTATTTTCGGGCAAAGGGATCGATCCCTTCCCATGGGGGATCGATCCCTTCATTCCAGATTCGATTATTCTGGGCTAAAGGACCTTTTCTTGCGTTGGGGTGCTTACTGCCAAAAGGGGATCGATCCCTTCCCTTAAGGGATCGATCCCATGCCTTCAGAAAGCCTATTTCCTGCACTTTTGGGTTAAACATGATGTGACCTTTGATCCTAATCCAACCCAAAACATTTTGACATTTTGTGGGAGTTTTTCTTGACTTTCTCTAATGAAAACATGGTCCAAAAATTCATCAAGTAATTTTCTAAAATATTCAAGACATTTTATAAAGTATTAAGACCAATAAGAATATGTAATTAAATCATGGTCTTAATGTTTGATATGATCACTTGAAAATGGATAGAGAAAATCATGTGTGATAAGACAAATTTACAATATGAATTAAAACATTAAAGCTTACTTAAGTTTTTGTCATTTCAAAATACATATGGCAATTTAAAGCTAACAGGGACTTTTTTGTTTGCCTGTCTCGCGCATTTTTCACTTAAGGACTTTTTATTTTTGGCCAGCTTTTGCCTCTGTTACTCTTCTTCCTGTAACACATTTATTAGTTAAATCGTCACTATAGAAAACATAAAATATGAATAACTGGCCTTTTTTTCATAAGTCAAGTAATAACATCACATGATTTTTGCCATTCAGACAAAGTAATTCATAAAATAGAAAAAAATGAAATAATAAAGTAGAAAATACAAGATTTTCTTTGCCATGTGATATCATGTGGTGGACATGATATAACACGTCTTTGCCCTCTTTTGGTCCCCTCTCAGTTGGTCGACACCATGAGGTATCGGAAACTTCATTAACAGATAACAAGTGGAAACCACAGCTCTCATATCATTTAGCAACGGTTGCCCGAAAATCATATTATACGCCACTGAAGTTGACTTTACCACCGTAAACAATAGTTGGCAAGTAACACTCTTCGGGCTTTCTCCTAACATTACGGGTAGTTGAACCGCTTCTATCACCTTTATTTTCTCACCAGAAAACCCATATAGTGGTGTGGGCACAGGCTTCAGTCTATCCTCCGTAACGTTCATCTTCTTGAAACAGTTCTCGTAAATCAAATTTACCGAACTCCCTTTATCAACCAGGATCTGGCTAACTAGGCACTTCACCACGACTGCCGAGATCACCATTGGGTCGTCATGAGGGGTTATTACATCTACTCTATCAGTCGGCGTGAAGGTAATGGCCTCTTCATCCTGCCTTTCTTCCATCACCATGTTTACTTGATAGGCCTACGAGGTATAAGATTTTCTAGACGAGGAAGAAGTGCAGGCCATTGATTCTCCACCTGATATAACATTGATCGCTGGACCAGTAGGCTCATCGTCTTCTTCCTGATTCCTTCTATCTGCCCTTTTGTTCTCATTTCTTCCTCCATTTCTCCTATTCCCGTCTCTCCTATCTCTAGGATTATTTCCCCTATTACAAGCAGGATAATTGTCTCTTTCACTCCTCACACGAATCGATCTATTTTGCCATCCCGTGCTAGCTTCTCGAGTTGATTCATCAACTCTCTACACTTTTCTGTGGGATGTCCATGTGTCAAGTGGAAACTATAATATGAATCTAGGTTACGACCCAGACTCCTCGAGTTCCTTTTCGAAAACTGTATAAGACCTGACCCTACGATAGCTGCCAGCACTATTGCCTGAGATTCAGTAAGTGGGGTGTAAGTGGTATATTCCAACCTAGGGGCTTTCTCAAGTTTGCTCGATTGATTGGAAGACCCTTCGAAGGCTTCCCATGCTTCTTTCCTTCTTTTTGGCTCCCTAACCGATACCATTTTCATCACTTCCTCTTATGTGATGTACTTATTTGCTCAAGAAAATAAGTCAAAGATTGTTGTCTGTTGGTTTAACGATAGGGATTCCTGTAACTTTTCAGATCTGGTCCCTTGTAACATGGCTGCCACGGCTACTCCTACTTGTAAATCACGTACCTCCAAAATGGCATCCCTAAATCGATCTACATAGCTCTTCAACGACTCCTTACTTCCTTGCTTAAGGGTGAGCATGTAAGTTGGCTCCTTCTTCCTCTGGCTATTCACTACAAACGCCTTGAGGAATTCATTCCGCAACTGATCAAAAGAGGCAATGGATTCCTCGGGCAAACTATTGAACCACTTCATCGCATGCCCTGTTAGGGTGAGCGAAAAGGCTATACACATTATCTCGTCTTCCCATCCAAGTAGCAACATCAAGACCTCATAGTTTTACATATAATCATACGGGTCCGTCTTCCCTGTATATGCAGTAATTTTCGGCATCTTGAACTTTAGGGGCAGCGTTTTTTGCATGATGGACGCGTTAAATGGTATCCTTCTCTTCTGGATCTCCTCCGTTGACACCAACTTCTTCTCTTCCAACACATGTTCTATCATCTTCTTCATATCCACTACGGGAGTGGGTTGATCTCTATCTCTTTCAACACGAGACAAATAGGTTGGTCTTCAACAACCACTTCCTTCCCTTTACTTCGAGATGCATCCCCTCGCATCATCTGTGTATTCCAGGTAGGGTCAAACTTCGACTCGGCCCTCCACATGCTCTCCTCATTAACACCGATCTTTCTAGCACCTCCAACACCATGTCTCAGGTTAGTCCCTGCAAGATTTGACAAACTTTGACAGTATGCGGAAGACCCTGCTGCAGCTTCAGCACCCTGTCGTCTAGGGTCCTGTTGCCTGGCCCCAAGGTCCTGTATCCTGCTCCCTGCAATAGGTCCCACACCTACAGCAGCCTCATACTCTTACGAGGATCATGTGGCAGGCTGTTTACTCCTGAGCCCTGCTGTATCCTACTGGTTTTGAGTTTCTCCCATAGGACGCACCTCTTGTCTTAGCGAAGGGTTTGTTGCCACTTAAGTACCCTGTCGCCTGTGGCGGTACCCCTTGGCTCGTCCCTCCCACAAGGTTTTGTACAGCCTGTAGTAGGCTTAATTGCTAGAGGACTGCTTTAAATAGATCCAGCATGGCCTTCAACGTCTAGCTTGTTTCATCGCTCTGTCACCTCAGAGCTTCGAATTTCACCACAAACACTGTCGTTCTCTCTTCTTCCTTGTTCACCTGTGGCCTGTGGCGAATCGGTTGTTCAGGAGAACTCACGGAGTTTTCATCACTCCCATCTCTGACAATAGTCGATCTTGTTCTCACCATCTTCAAGGTTTTAACTGGCTTTTATTTCGTTTCTCAAAGACGACGCCAATTGTTGTTGCGTAAAACAACAATAAATGATTGCTGACGTAATCTATATGTATTTCTCTGCACGTGTCTCCAAAAAGGTTCTGCAAGATAGAAAAAGTCAGAGGAACGCAGAGGGTGATTCCCTGCGTAGGCACTCCAATGCTTAAGTCAACCAAATATCCTTAAGTATAGGGAACGTAAAAGCCAGAAGTCAAAGATTAGAGAGTAAAATAATACCTGTGGCATATTTATAGGCGAGTAAATTACCAATACTGCAGAGTAATTATCTAAAGGGCAATTTCATCCTTTTAGAAGGGTCCTTTCTCGGTATGGCACTAAAATGTCCAATTTGTCTTCTATTTGTGGTGGTAGGGGTCTGCTGCTAGGCGGGAGATAGTAGGTCGGGAGGCCTCAATCTATAAGCGGCAAGCTGTCACATTTTAGAGAACATATATCGCTGGCGACAAGCATCCTGTCTCTTGCAGGAGGCATCTTTCGCTAAAGGCTTCTGCGCACCATGTAGTATCTGTCGCCTACTGCCACATGGCCCAATAGCACTATACCACATGGCAGCCTATGTGGATTTTGGGCCTTAGTACTTTGGGCTTACCATATTAAAAATAATAAGAAAAGATTAATTAAATATGATGTTTAATTAATGGAATAAGAAACTAAATTTTAAGAAAGCTATACAATGGCTTTGGAAAGCTTTCGGACCAAAGAAATTAATTTAAAGTTTATTAGTGAAGCTTAAGTACAGGGGCAGTCGATTGCCTTACAACGGGGTCGACTACTCTACAAAACAAAGAGCTTTTGTTTGTAAAATACATAGGGCAGTTGGATACCCTATGAGTGATAGTTGACTATCCTAACTAAGAAATATGTTCTATATAGAAATTATACTCATACAGTCGACTGCTCTTGTCAGGCATCTGACTACCCTTGTCATACATCCAACTTCCCTAGTACAAAATACAAACACAATTCAAAGAATAGTTTCTTCTTCTAAGAGTTACATACTTTTTGAAGTGATATTCTTTCACTAAAATGGTTAAAAAACATAACCACTAGTTTTCAAAAGTTGTGATTTTATTAAAAACATATGTTTATTGGATCAAACAACACAATTACAAGATAACAATATTTGGTTGTGAGGACACAACTCCTGTATTGGATCTCTATAAATAAAGATGTCCATGTTCATTCTGTAACACTCAAAAACACTTAAATTATCTGAAAAGTTCAAATATTTTTTTTCACTCTCACTTTAAATATAGACATAAGCTCTTAGACATTATTACAAAAAATAGTGGCAAAAATAATATACTTTTATGCTTTTCAAAGATGATTTCACAAGTGTAAGCTGATTTCCAATGGTGGTTTTTTTATATCCTAGAGCTATTCAACATAATGCCTGATGCATATCGTAAATGGTGAAAGTGAAATAAACCTTAAAGAAAGTGACATTAGTAGCATATTTTGAAGTCATTTTTTACTTTAATTATATATAAAAGTCCATCAAGAAGAAGAAAGAAGAAGTTTGAAGAATCAAGAATGAATCCAAAGCATTCAACAACTATTTCGATTAACGATCTTAAGGCTCGTTTTCAATTTTGAATACTGATTCCTTGAAAGAGATATCTATCAATTTCAAGTTGATGAAGCAACTTTGAGATGCCCAAATGATTCTCAAACAAAGATGTATATGCAAGGAAAAGACAAATGTGGTCTTTTATTATCTTAGACTATGTTGTTTTATAAAAACGTGGTTAGAGGCATAATATCGAAGTTTGAAAATGGTTAAAATTTTAAAAATTGTAGTTAGATATATTAGACTACATTTGGTTTCATTAACCATGGTAAATTTTTTATGTAACCTTAATCCATTGCTTTGTTCTAATAGTGTAAGTATCACATTTATTCTATTTTTAAAATGATGAGGGATTGTTGGAATATTTTCAAAATAATGAAAAACTGATTATTAAACATGAACTTTAATCAATAGACTAAGAAACTAAAAGTTAAGAAAGCTATACGATAGTTTTGAAAAGTTTTTAGGTCAAAGAAATTGATAAGCTTAAGTATCAAGTTAGTCAATTGCCTTACAAGGAAGCCGACTACTATATGAGAGAAGAAAATCTACTTGTTAAATATACTAGGATAGTTGAATACCCTAGGAGTGAAAATTGATTGCCTTGACTAGAAATTATTTTTTTCTATAAAAATTACACCGATGTAGTCAACTGCCATGATTCGGCATTCGACTACCTTAGCTAATACAACATATGAACACAATTTTTTAACGAATAGTTTCTTCTTCTAAGAGTTACATACTCTTTGAAATGCTATGTATTCTTTCACTTCTGAATGGTTAAAAAACATAACCAGTGGTTTTCAGAAGTTATGATTTTATTAAAAAGACACAATTGAAATATCACAACATTTGGATTGGGTTGGATCTCCATAAATAAAGATATGAAGGTTGATTTTGTAACACTTGATTATCTGCAAAGTTCAAACATTCTCTATTCCTAAAAGTAAAAACAAGTCTCTTAGACATTATTTACTACAAAAAATAGTGGCTAAGATAATATACTTTTGTACTTATCAATGATGCTTAGTGATTTGATTTCACAAGAGCAAGTTGAATGCAAATGGTGAATTTATTGTGCCTTAAGATTATCGAGACAACATTGTTGTACGCCATAAATGGTAGGAGCGAAATGGATCTTAAGGAAAGTGACATTAGTAGCATGCTTTGAAATCATTTTTTACATTAATTCTACATTGAAGTCCGTCAAGATGAAAAAAGAAGTTTGAAGACTCAAGAATAAATTGGAAGCATCATCAACAACTATTTCATTTAACAAAATTTTGTGTTTCAATTGAGAGTTCAAGTTAAAGTTAAAGCAAAACTCAAAATTATCTAAACAAAAAATTTGAGAAATCTAAACCAAATTGAATTTACATTAAACTACTGGGTAAATTCTATCTAAATCTTTGAGGTTTGTACCTAATTCAACTTTAGTCCATTAGTATAAAAAGTGGACACTCTGTTCCAAACTTTTTTATTTCGCAAGATAAGTCTTTCTGTTAGTCAAATGTTAGGTAAATTGTTAAAAATTTAAGTTTGAGACAATTTTGCCTCTAAATCATTTGGAATACTTTAAATGTTCAAAATAAAAAAAATGAAAAAGAAAATGTTGAAGAGCTATTGGACTTTGAAAAGTTTATTTTCTTTTTTACTTCTAATTTATTTTTTGTTTATTTATTTAAAATTATTTTTTATTTTTTCTTTATTTATTTTTACCTTTAATTTATTTATTTATTTATTTACTACTAATAAAGTTGTAAGTAACTTACATTAAAATAACATAACATAAAATGATTTTATTTAAAATTATTCAAAATCAAAATAATTTAAAATTTAAAAATTTTGAGACATTGATTGAAATTATTAAAATTTAAATTAAGTATAATTTTATTTTTAATAATTAATAATATTAAATCTAATACATTTGAGAAGAAAATCATGGATTGAACAATGCTCATGAAAAATAGTGAAAAAAATTGTGAAAAAGAGTAAAGAATTGTGAAAGATAAAGGAAAAATAAAAGAATAAAGAATTATTTATATTGAAAGTTAAAGGTTGGATAATTTTGTAATTTTTTATATTCCATTAACTTTTGTTAACAATGTTAAGTTATTTGGAGTGGAATGTTCATTTTAAATATTAATTGACTAAAGTTGAGTTAGATTCAAACATCAAGGACTTAATTGGAATTTATCTTAAAGTATTTGTTAGGATTTTTAGAAAGAAATGTATTCCACAAATGAATGAGATAAACGCAAAATAGATTCTCAATTAGAATTTGAGTCAATATCTAATAATCTCCACCTTGACACAAATTCTTCCAAAACATTGGCCTTCAAGAAATCTCAGCTACACATAATTGAATCAGTCCTAATTGTTCTTGATTCATATAACAAGGCCAATACCCATGTATAGCCAAATCAACTCCACTTAGTTGACTTCAGAGAGAAACCTCAATATAACCCCTCTCAATAGGAATTATCTTTCACTATTGTCTTCATGTAAAGATTGTAAAGCCAACACCATCAAGTTTCTTACTCTCTACCAAGTTTCTTACTCTCTACCAATCTTCCACAAACAAGATAACCGAACTTTTCTTCATGTTAAGAGCCTTGCCATGTGTGATTTCCTCATCAAACTAATATTATGCTCCACATAGTTTTAAAACATGTCACACCTTCCAAAAATTGTGTATGTACTATTCACCTTACATAAGAGTACAATACCATAAGAAAAGTGTCAGTACCTTTTAGAGTAGTGAGGCAACCTCTAAGATATTCAATATGCTTCATTCCTGTTATCCAAGACATACATCTATTGACTTCAAATCTTTTACAACATTAATTTTCACTTAAATCATATATTTGTTAGAGCACCATTGGATCACACTGAGAATTACTCCACTTATAATTGAGACCTTATTGTAGCAAATCTTCTCTTGCATATCTCCGATCTCATAAACACAATATGTAATAGCAAATTTCCCAAATTGAATCATCATCTTTATATCATCTTCATAATAATTCTCGAGCCATAGCTCTAATACCACTAGTTGAAATTTTTAGCGTACAAATAGATTTCACAAATGAGTGAGATCAACACGGAATGAAATCACACACAAGAAATAAAATTTAACATGGTTTGGTCCAAATGCCTACATCCATGGACAAGAGAGGAAAAATCCATTATAAACTATAGAGATTACAAAGAGTAAAAAACACCTCAAAACAAACACTAAGCCTAACCCTAAGCCCGAAACAAGCCCAGTTTCTTCTCCAAAGTCTCAACTTAGTATTTTCTCCAACTCTTCTTCACATCCCTACAAACTCATCTACCACATAACAGCATAGCCACATGTAAAAAGTGGGGTCAATTGACCTCACTAAAATTTGAAAATTTTTCATAATATATGTTTTTTTATAGTTTTCATAATATATGTTTAAATGTAAGATAAATCATAAATTAACTTCATTGTGTGAAAGCCATATGTCTTGGTACTGTTGTACATGAAGGGATACTCACCACTGTGCATTTCCTGTGTATTTCGCAAGTATGACCTAATGCAAACAGTTGGGCTCCATAGGCTTTACAGTGCCCGGATGAACGTGAGATCGGAAAGATATTATTCGAGAAGTCCAATAAGCCTACGGTAAGAATCCAAAACTTGAAATCCTCGATTTAGATTATTTTTGGGAAACATGCCAACAATTTAAAAAATGACGCTTAAGGATATAGCCCGAAAGAACTTTTGTAAATTGTGGTCAAACTAAATGAAATTTTGACCTATAGACTAAAACATAATATTCTACATGAAAATTAGTCCTAGGCTATGTCAATAGATAGATCGAAACAGTGGTAAAATCAGAATTCAATGTGATTGGCCCGATAGGAGTATTATCGTAATTTCACCCTTACGGTCAGTCGAACCTTAATGAAACTACCATCATCCATCAAAATATGTTTAATAATAATATTTAATGATAAAATATGAATTTTTGGAGTTAAATTAACTAGTAAGAAAAATTATAGAAGTTTAAGGACATAATGTCCAAAATCTTTATAACTAAGGGCAAAATGGTCATTTTACTGTTTGAGAAGCTTCTAAATATTTCTTCATGCTTCCTTGGCTGGCCATGTCATCATCTTCAACCTCTCTTCCCAAAAACTCCATAGCCAAAGCTTAGAAAACTTAAAAATTTAACAAAAACACCATTAAATCTACCTTAAATCATAAAACTTTCTTCTACAAAATTATTCTACACATCATCTTCTACAAATCCATACCTATAGCTCATCCTAAAGTTGACAAAATCAATAGGAAAGTGGACAAAAAGAATTCGGCCAAGGTAAGACAAAATTATGCTTTTAATTTCATTAAGTTTTAATGTTAGAAAATGATTAATCTAAGCTTCCTAAGCATGATTTTAGCTTTTGCTTAGATTGAATCCAGTGATTCCACTCCCTAAGGTTTCGGCCATTAGAAGAACTCCATGAAACCATGTTGTTTGATGAATAAAAATGAAGCTAGAATGATGAAGGAACATGAATAAGCATGGTATAAGTGAAAAATTGTTGAAATGCAAGAATTCATCACTATGTCATTTTTGGCCATAGCAAAGGGAATAGTTTTTGTGCTTCATTTGATGAGTTTAGGGTTCCATGAGACTGTAGAAATTATAAGGAGACTGTTGGTGAAGTCAGAATTAAAATTGGAGCTATGTAGAAGAAGTTGTGTTTTATTACCAGTGTAATTTAGATCGGGTTAATATTTTCTACTGATAATGTGGTAGAATTTAATGATGGAAAATTTATTAAAAATTGAATTATGGTGAATAATGGTGATTAGTGTAATGTTTTGCAACCTGGGAGTGTTAATTTGCAAGTGATGCTATTGGAGAATTAGTAGGAAAATGACAGGTAAGGGATGAGTGTGTAAACTGTAGATGCATGATTTATCACAATTTTATTTTATGAAGTGATTTGGAAATTAATTGCATTGGAATTGGTGAAATTATGGATACTGGCTAGTTTATAAACTGTGTTTTAAATGCAAGAAGGCTAGGTTAGATTCAACCGTTATTCTGTTGAAATCTATAGAAATTCTAAGAAATTAATCCTAAAATTTTTGAAGGATAAAAATAAATGGATTTTCAAGTGATTCTCATGAGATTTAATAAAATTGCATTATTTTATTATTTACCGAAAAACAATATTTAAATATTCATGTTGATGAATTTTAATTATGTGAAAGTACCAGCATATGTTATTACTGTTCTACAGATGAATAGAATATTTTCAGAAAATAATATTGATGCGTGAATATTTTATAAATTTTTATTCATACACTGAATATATTTTTAATATACTTATTTATGGATTGATTGAAGATAAATTCAATAGAATTGATTTTATAAATAATGTTTCTACTGTATCTCTACTATTTTGAGACTGTTAGTCCTCGTATCATGCTCACGTGTCACGTGTACTATTACTGCTATTACTGATATTGTGCTGATAGACCTGCCAAGTCTTCCACCTCCATTAGTGGCACCTGGCAAGTGTACACTGTGGACTCTATAGACTATAGCCATATGTCTCACATGTTTACTGTTAATCCCTTTTTGGGAACTTATTATAGCATGATATAGGTGTTGCATGGCTTCCATTATATTGTTATTGTTTATTGTACTGTTTTACTAAACTATTGGCTGGTACTTAATGGTTTACTAATGTTAAGCTTTTACATACGGTTCACTGAATTGTTTACTGTACTGTATTTATCGATATTGAACTAATATTATTATTGAAAAAGAAATATTTATTTATTTATTTATTAAATTATTTTGCTATATGATTTCAATAACAATTTATATTGTTTTAATATCAAATGCAACTTATTACTCTCTATAGTCGCCTTTAGGAGTCAGGACACGACAGGTATTCTAAAATACCTCCCATACTCTCCTATTTCCTAGCCGGCTATAGTATGCTTCCCGATTTGTACCTTAGTACACTTTCAAGAAACTAAATATTTTTAGCATATAGATTTCATAATATCAGTCTTTACGTACAATTCTCTTACTGAGCACGTTAGCTCACCTCTTATTTTTTCACTCCACAAATTATTTGCAGTGATCGCATATATACCTTTACACTAATTTCGGCAGCGTTATTGTTCCCCAAGGCAGCTTCGATCAGATTCTGGAGGTATATTTATTTTCCTTTATATGTTCAGACTTATTTTGTACAATACTACAATTGTATAATAATGTATAGAGGATGTAAAGTGATAGTATAGTTATGTAAATATTAATAATAGATAAATATAAATTTTATTTACTAATATGTTTACTGTTACAAGTGAAAGTAAATAGTGATAAAGACATCACAGACAGCCCAACCAATCACTATTGTGTGTGTTAAATATGATATTTACTGTATACTACGGGACGTGACAATTTAATTAGTATTAGAGTAAGATTGGTCTGATATCTATCGGTGTCTGTATATCGGAATAGGAGTACATCCCCTGTAGTACTGTATAGTCTAAATATATAAATGATTCAATTGACTGAAAATTGATTTCAATGTCTGTGTTGTGTAGAAATGAGTGGACGTAAGGGTACACGTCGAGGTAGAAGACGCGGTAGGACGGAGCCTATTCTGAAGCTGACACCGAAACACGCCCTAGAACCTGCACTTCCTCCCTAACCCAAGAGCTGTAATATGAGAATTACATAGGCGGAATAGATGTTAACGGATTTTATAGCTATGTATAATGCTGATTGAGTTGCCGACAAAGCAGTAGTAGCTCCAGTAGCACCACCCCCACCTCAGCCTGCACCTGCACCTGCACAGCAAGCTCTCAAGCCACGTCCAGAGCCCTAGCAGCCCGCAACACCGTAGCCACCAATATAGTCGCAGCCAGTGAATATTGGGTCTTATTGTGATGTTACGCTATTGCGGCAGTTTAAGAAGCTAGATCTTCCGAAATTTAAAGGGGATAAGGATCCATTGATGGCCGAGAGTGGGTTAATGCTACAGAGAAGCTATTTAAGTACATGCGGTGCTCAGAGACAGAGAAGGTGGGCTTAGCAGTGTTCCAATTGACAGATGATGCAAAGCACTAGTGGAAATCTACTCAGACGGTTCTTTTGGCTTAGCATCCTGTAGTGACCTAGACGGTATTATTTGAGGTTTTCTACTGACAATATATTCTCTACACAGCTCAAAAGAAGTTGTAGCAGAAGTTTTTAAAGCTGACTCAAGGGAGTATAATGGTTGATCAGTATGAGTCCAGATTCACTATTCTCAGTCGGTTTGATCCCCAAACTAAGACCAGCAAGGAGTATAGGATTGATAGATTTATAGCTAAATTAAGACCTTCTATCAAGACCTGATCAGTTCCTCTCGATATCAAGACTTATGATGAGGCTGTTAGAAGAGCACAACTATGCGAGAGGGATTACGAGTAGTTTCATGTAGATTCGGGTTCTAAGGCTAAAGGTAAGGGAAAGGAGAAAGTGAAAAGGGGTCTAGAGGACAGATTCGGTAGATGGCAGCCTAAGAAGGCCAAGACATCTGGTGTTCAGATTTTCAAAGGGAGATCAGGTCGTTCTACTGCTACTGTCCCTACTACTAGCCCTAGCATCACTCAGAGGGGTACCGGGACCAAGTGTAGATTGTGTGGGAGGTCGTACGGTACTTGACCATGCTATATGCTCACTAGGACTTGCTTTTGATGTGGACAGACGGGGCATTTGGTGAGAGATTATCCTTTGTTGAAGGAGGTAGCTGCATCTACAGCTTTGGCCACTGTACCACCTCCATCAGCCCTGGCACAGATCGAGTCGGAGAAGGCAACACCCTTACAGCCAAGGCGTGTTACAGCAGTAGAGAAGGGCAAGAAGGCTGTGACATAGGGTCAAGTGTTCACACTAGATCAAGAGGTTGCTGATGCTTCTACTGATGTGATTAAGGATATGATTTATATTTTTGATATTTCGATACTTGCTTTATTTGATCCTGGTACTACAGATTCGTTTGTATCACCTATTTGTGCCAGTAAGATACCGGTAAAACTTGAACCATTATGATATACCTTGCAGATTAATACACCCTTTAAAGAATCACAAGTGACTGATGTTGTGTATAGAAATTGTAAAGTGACGATAAGAGAGAAGGAAACGACAGCTAACTTAATTTTATTGAACATGTTTGATTTTGATGTAATCTTAGGGATGGATTGGTTAGCTGTGAATTATGTGAGTCTAGACTATTATACTAAGTTTATCACTTTCTCTCATCTTGAAAAATATATTATAAAATTATTAGATAAATAATAAAAGTGAAATACTGTTACTAAACTTGTTTGAGTGTATTTGTGATGTGATTAAAGGTTACATCTCATATGTGGAAAACGTAGAAAAGAAACGTTCAGAGCTGTCAGAGATTCCTATGATCAGGGATTTTCCAGATGTATTTCTAGATGATTTACCAAGGTTACCACCGGATTGGGAGATCGAGTTCACCATCGAGTTGGTACCCGGTGCAGAGCCCATATCTAAGCTACCATATCGGATGGCATTGGTGGAGTTGGAGGAGCTTAAGAAGCAACTATAGGAATTATTGGAGAAGGGCTTTATTCGCCCCAGTGTGTCTCTATGGGGTGCCCCAGTGTTATTCGTTTGGAAGAAGGATGGCAATTTGAGATTGTATATAGATTATCGGCTGCTTAACAGAGTTACCATCAAGAATAAGTATCCCCTGCCCAGGATTGATGATCTATTCGATCAGCTTAAGGGTACACAGGGTTCTCGAAGATAGATCTCCGATTAGGGTATCATCAATTAAAGATTTGGGAGGCTGATGTCTCTAAGATGGCATTCAGGACTCATTATAGACCTTACGAGTTCTTAGTGATGCCATTCGAACTAACAAATGCCCCTACAGCTTTCATAGGTTTGATGAATGAGGTGTTTAAACCTTATCTGGATATGTTTGTGATAGTGTTCATTGATGATATACTGGTTTATTCCAAGTTACCAAAGGAGCATGAGCAGCATCTCTATATAGGCTTGCAGACCTTTAGAGATTGGAAGCTTTATGCAAAATTCATTAAGTGTGAGTTATGGCTAGATAATATTACATTCTTGGGACATGTTGTGTCTAAGGACAGGGTGTTTGTAGATTCGTACAAGTAGAGGCCATAGTGTAGTGGGAGAGGCCTAAGATAGTGACGGAGGTCCAGAGTTTTCTGGGTCTAGTCGGATACTATTACCGATTCGTTCAGGGATTTTCGAGACTAGTTGCTCCATTGACGTGACTCACACGTAAGGATGTTAAGTTTGAGTGGACATATGCGTGTGAGCATAGTTTCCAGGAGTTGAAGAGGAGGTTGACTACTGCTCCTATTCTTGCCCCTCGCAGCGAATTCGAAGGTTTCTTAGTCTACAATGATGCGTCCGCATTGCGATTGGGGCATGTTCTGATGCAGAATGGTTGGGTAATTGCTTATGGTTCCAGGCAGCTAAAAAAGCATGAGAATAATTATCTGACACAAGATTTGGAATTAGCCGCAGTGGTGTTTGAATCGAAGATTTGGCGGCACTACCTTTACGGGGAGAAATTCCAGATATATATAGACCATAAGAGTGAAATACTTGTTCTCGCAGTAAGAGTTGAATATGAGACAGAGGAGATGGATGGAGCTATTGAAGGATTATGATTGCAAGATCCTATACCACCCGAAGAAAGTGAACGTGGTGGCAGATGCTTTGAGCACCAAAAGACTGCAGGATTATTATAGCCTTTACCAATTCTGATGTGGAAGTGGGAGCATATTACTATGGACTTCATTATGGGTTTGCCAAGGACCCGAAGGAATCATGATGGGATATGGGTGATAGTTAATCAGCTAACAAAGTCCGCCCACTGTCTTGCCATCAGATCCATAGATTCTCTCAGTACCTAAGCCGATTTGTATGTTCGGGAGGTAGTGAGATTACATGGTGTTCCAGTGAGCATCACTTCGGATAGGGATTCCCAGTTCATTTCACATTTTTGGGAGAAGTTTTAGGAGGCAATGGGATCTCGTTTGAATTTTAGCACCACTTTCCATCCGCAGATTGACGGACAGTCTGAGAGCACTATCTAGACGCTCAAGGATATGTTAGAGCGTGTGCACTAGATTTTAAGGGCTTTTGGGATGACCACTTACCACTGGCGGAGTTTGCTTATAATAACAGTTATCAAGTTAGTATCGGCATAGCACCATATGAGACGTTGTATGGCAAGAGATGTAGATCACCCGTTGCATGGGAAGAAGTGGGTGATCGAAAGTTGTTACCTCCCGATTTAGTAGAACAAGCTTCCCAGGATGTACAACTTATTTGTGAGAGGCTAAGACAACCCAGAATTAGCAAAAAAGTTATGCAAATACCCGAGCCGACCACTGGAATTCTCAGTTAAAGATTTTGTATTCCTGAAGGTCTCACCATCGAAGGGCATCATGAGTTCGATAAAAAGGGGAAACTTAGTCCTTGGTATATCTGATCGTTCGAGATTTAGACTGTGTGGGAGACATTGCCTATCAATTAGCACTACCTCTATAGTTATTCAGGGTGCATAACATCTTCCATGAGTCGATGTTAAGGAAGTACTATCCAGATCTGTCCACGTAATTCAGTACGAGCCTTTGGAGATCAGGGAAGATATGAGTTATGTTGAGAGGCCTATTTGGATCTTGGATTAGAAAGATAAAGTACTACGGTCTAAGATGATCCCACTAATGAAAGTGCTTTGGCAGTATCACTCAGAGGATGAGGCTACATGGGAATTAGAAAATCTGATGCGGGAAAAGTACCTAGAGCTGTTCCAGTGACTAGTTCGATCAAATTTGGAGGACCAAATTTCTAAAGGTAGGGAGAATGTGAGAGCCATATGTCTTGGTACTTTTGTACATGTAGGGATACTCACCGCTGTTCATTTCTTGTGTATTTCGCAAGTAAAACCTAATACAATCAGGTGGGCCCCACAGGCTCTATAGTACCCAGATGGATATGAGACCGGACAGATATTATTTGGGGTGTCTAGTAAACTTACAGTAAGAATCTGAAACTTAAAATCCTCTATTTAGATTATTTTTGAGAAACATGCCAACAATTTAGAAAATGATGATTAAAGACATAGTCTGAATGAACTTTTATAAATTGTGGTCAAACTAAATGGAATTTTGACCTATAGACTGAAGCATGATACTTTATATGAAAATAAGTTCTAGGCTATGTCAATAGATAGATCGAAATGGTGGTAAAATCAGAATTCTACGCGATTGGCTCGGTAGGGGTATTTTCATAATTTCACCCTTACGGTCAGTCGAACCTTAATGAAACCACCATCATCCATCAAAATATGTTTAATAATAATATTTAATGAAAAAATATGAATTTTTGGAGTTAAATTAACTAGTAAGAAAAATTATAGAAGTTTAAAGGCATAAATGTCCAAAATCTTTATAATTAAGGGCAAAATGGTCATTTACTGTTTCAAAAGCTTCTAAATATTTCTTCACTCTTCCTTGCTTGGCCATATCTTCATCTTCAAGCTCTCTTCCCACAAACTCCATAGCCAAAGCTTAGAAAACTTAAAAATTTAACAAAAACACCATTAAATCTACCTTAAATCATAAAACTTTCTTCTACAAAATTATTCTACACATCATCTTCTACAAGTACATACCCATAGCTCATCCTAAAGTTGACAAAATCAAGAGGAAAGTGGGCACAAAGAATTTAGCCAAGGTAAGACAAAATTATGCTTTTAATTTCATTAAGTTTTAATGTTAGAAAATGATCAATCTAAACTTCCTAAGCATGATTTTAGCATTTGTTTGGATTGAATCTCAATGATTCCACTCCCTAAGCTTTCGACCATTAGAAGAACTCCATGAAACCATGTTGTTTGTTGAATTTAAAATAAAGCTAGAATGACGAAGGAACATGAATAAGCATGGTATAAGTGAAAAATTGTTGAAAGTCCAAAAATTCATCACCATGTCATTTTCGGCCATACCAAGGGGAATAGGTTTTTGTGCTTCATTTGATGAGTTTAGAGTGCCATGAGATCGTAGAAATTATAAGAAAATTGAATTATGGTGAATAATGGTGATTGGTGTAATGTTTTGTAGTCCAAGAGTGTTAATTTGCAAGTGGTGCTATTGGAGAATCAATAGAAAAACGACAGGTAAGGGATGAATGTGTGAGCTATAGGGATACTGTGAATGCATGATTTATCTCAATTTAATTTTATGAAGTGATTTGGAAATTAATTGCATTGGAATTGGCGAAATTGTGGATACTGGTTGGTTTATAAATTGTGTTTTAAATGTAGGAAGGCTAGGTTAGATTCGGCCTTTATTCTGTCGAAATCTATAGAAATTCTAAGAAATTAATCCTAAAATTTTTAAAGGATAAAAATAAATGGAGTTTCAAGTGATTCTCATGAGATTTAATAAAATTGCATTATTTTATTATTTATCGAAAAACAATATTTAAATATTCATATTGATGAATTTTAATTATGTGAAGGTACCAGCATATGTTATTACTGTTCTACAGATGAATAGAATATTTTCAGAAAATAATATTGATGCGTGAATATTTTATGAATTTTTATTCATACACTGAATATATTTGTAATATACTTATTTATGGACTGATTGAAGATAAATTCAATAGAATTGATTTCATAAATGATGTTTCTACTGTATATCTACTATTTTGAGACTGTTAGTCCCTGTATCATGCTGACATGTCACGTGTACTATTACTGCTATTACTGATATTGTGCTGAAGACCTGCCAAGTCTTCAGCCTCCATTAGTGGCACCTGGCAAGTGTACACTGTGGACTCTATAGATTATGACTATATGTCTCACGTGTTTACTATTAATCCTTTTTAGGGATCTTTTTATAGCATGATATATTTTGGGTGTTGTCTGGTCTCCACTATACCGTTACTGTTTATTGTACTGTTTTACTGAACTGTTGGCTGGTATTGAATGGTTTCTGATGTTGAGCTTTTACCTACAATTTATTGAATTGTTTACTGTACTGTATTTATCGATATTGAACTAATATTATTATTGAAAAAGAAATATTTATTTATTTATTAAATTATTTTGCTATGTGATTTCAATAACAATTTATACTATTTTAATATCAAATGCAACTTATTACTCTCTATACTTGCTTCTAGGAGCCGGGACACGACAAGTATTCTAAAATACCTCCCATACTCTATCCGGTTTCCTAGCCAATTATAGTATCCTTCCCGATTTGTACCTTAGTACACTATTAGGAAACTAAATAGTTTTACCATATAGATTTCATTGTATCAGTCTTTACATACGAATCTCTTATTAAGCAGATTAGCTCACCCCTTATTTTTCCACTCCACAAATTATTTGCAGTGATCGCATATATACCGTTCCACTGAACTCGGCTGCGTTATCGTCCCCCGAGGCAGCTTTGATCAGATTCTGGAGGTATATTTATTTTCCTTTATATGTTGAGACTTATTTTGTACAGTACTACAGTTGTATAATAATGTACAGGGGATGTAAAGTGATAGTACAATTATGTAAATATTGATAATAGATAAATATAAATTTTATTTACTAATATGTTTATTGTTACAAGTGAAAGTAAATAGTGATAAAGACATCACAAACAGCCCAACCAATCATTGTTGTGTGTGTTAAATATGATATTTACATACTATGGGACGTGACACATTGAAACGAAAATTTGAAGATAGTTGTTTGGCACAAAACATTTAAGGAATTCCAAGAAATGATTGATGAACAGGTTATTGAGGAAAGCCGGAGTGATAGGGTTTGCTCCTCATCTCATCAATGGCAAAGGCTCCCTACCTCTTTTTAGAAGGCTAATTGCGATGCTTCCTTTAACTCTCGCTCCCACTGGGCTGGTATTGCAGTTGTGGTTTGCGATGAGAAAGCGTGGATGTTGCTGAAGCTTTGGCGGTGCGCGAGGCATGCTTGATGATCCAACAAACAGGATGGACAAAATGCTAATTTGATCAATAGACTGAAAGATGCTAATTCCCTACATTGGTGGGAAACCAGAGCGATTGAGGAGGATATTATTGATTTAATCAAAAATTTGTTGATGTCTCTTTTTGCTTTTTTGTTAGAGAAACTAACAGGGTTGCTGATTGGGTAGATAATTATACGAGAAAGGGCAATTGCCCAGATGATTGGGTGGTTAATTCACCAACCTATCTTCAAGCTCTTTTGTAAGTTGGAGTGTTTTGGCTTATGCCTTTTATGAATGGACAAAAAAAAATTGAGATAGTATTAGTTAATGAAAAATTAAGTTCATATATTTAACTTTTGTTCCAAAATCTAATTAAAAAATATGACGATAATGAAAATACCATCCATTAGTTTTTTTTTTATAATACGAAAACTTGATTTTAATTTTCCTATTAGGACTGTAAGTACACAAATTCTTTTTAGTAATGAAAATTGTGACACATTTATTATTTAGATCAATGGAAGATAGCTTGTTGAGTAATTACTTAATTACATATAATGAAATATATATATATATATATATTTGGTATATTACTAGTCAAACATATATACATTAGTTTTCAAAATCTGAAAACTTCTCGGTATACTTGTGAAAAAATATCTTTGATTATTTTCTTTTGAATTGCTGTATTCTCTAGTTATGATGGAGTTTCTAAACTCCACAAGTAACATTAAATGGTTGTTATATGTTCATGTAATAATGAGTTAATTTATTATTTTAAATATAGTTTAATGGACACACATAAACTCTCTAACATCACTTACGAAATTTAATAACTCCACCGCCAATGTATAATATAATAGATTTTTTTACTTAATTTTTTGTAATAACATTGGTATTTAAAATTATGAATAAAAAAACTGTATATTCATATATTTTTGTATTTTAAAAAATAATAATCCTCTTATGCCTTTTTATTTGCTTTTATAGTAATTAAAAAGAATGTGTAATTTATATTAAATTTTTAATTTTTTTATAAAATTGATGGTGCTCCATGATTTTTAATATAAAATGTAAATAATAATATTAAAAAATTAATATGAAATTAAAAAAAAAGTATTATATTATTAAACAATATTAAAAATTGGATTATTATCCTATCTCCAGCAGATGGAGTTTTTTAACTCCACAAGTGGGGTTAGGATTAAGATATATGTCTCATTTTATTTATTTTTTATTTTTTAATATTTTTAAAGGACACATGTCTTAATCCTAACTCCGCTTGTGGAGTTAAAAACTCCACCGACGATGAATAAGATAATAATCTTTAAAAATTAGATACTTGAAAAAGAATTGCTATCCTATCCACTGTCGGTGGATGCTTTTAACTCCACAGCGAGATTAAGATTAAGACATGTGTCCCATTTTTTTTATTTTTTTAATATTTTTAAAAGATAAATGTCTTAATCCTAACTCCGTTTATAGAGTTAAAAAACTCCACTGACAGTGGATAAGATAATAATCTTTTGAAAAATTGAAAAGATATATTATTTTAATAGAATAAAAAATAAACAAAAAAATTAGTTGTAGATCTTAATAGCCTTTTGACCCCACTAAATAAAATCTATGGCTATGCCATTGCTCCCATATGGAGATTACATATATTGTAATTACATCTCACTCTATTTGGTATTTGTTTTATACTAAAAGTTAAAACTTACCCTATTTTTATAAAACCCCATTACTTGATCACCAAGAATTCTTATTCATTAAGAACTCTCTCATTAAGTATATTTGTGATATTCATATATTTACCATCCATACAAATTAATAGATATTATATAATTATCTAAATGACCTGTACCTTACAAGAATAAATAATAAATGATGGTGGGCCCCATAGGACTTTTAAAGTTTCGAATCAGGTGAAACTCAGTGAATTGGAGCTAAATATGGATATGGTAAGAATTTGAACACTAAACTCATTTGTTTGTGGATTTTTGAGAAGCGTGCAAACAAATTTGGAAATGACGATTAAGTCTATAGGTCAATAGAATTTTCGTAAATAACGGTCAAACCAAGTTGACTTTGGACCCATTATCAATGATAGAAAATTTCTCATAAAATAAGTTCTAGGCCATATGGACTAATGGAATAAAACATGCATAAAAATAGAAATTTATACAATTTTACGGTTAAGGGTATTTTGGTAATTGTACCTAAACGATCAGTCGAACTTCAACAAAGGCTTAGCCAAGAGTTAGAGCAAGTTAAATAGATATATTTCATGATGAAATAAAATATTTTGAAGATTAGGCTGATTGTTTAAAACAAAGTCAAACTGAAAAGGGTAAAATTGGAAGTTTACTTAAGAAGAGGGGTAAAATGGTAATTTGAACCATAAAATATCACTTTAAATGAATTTTGCAGCTTCTTCTTCAGCCATTTTCGGCAGTAACCTGACCAGCTCCAATTTCCTCCATAACCAACCTTAGTGAAGAGAGAGAAACCTTAGAAAACTATACTGGAAAATCATTAAAACTAAAATTTGTCTTCGCCAAACTTGTTCCTCTCAACTTCCTCTATCTTTCTACACCAAAATCATTAGCTAAAGTAGACAAAATCAAGGTGTAAGTCCCTCCTTCAAATTCGGCCAACAAGGAAAGGTAAGAAAAAGATTAAATTTTCGTGCTTTCATGGCATTTCACTAGGTGTTTAAGGTGTTTAGCTATATAATTGAGCTTAAAATGGAATTAAATCATAAAATTTACTATCCAAGGGTTTCGAACAAGCTCCCATGTGCATGGAAATGGTGTGGTTTGATTGGAAAATAATGTATAAATAATGTAGAATTCATGTAAGTAGGAATTCAAGCTTAAATGAAAGAAATTCATGGTGTAGCTAAGGAAGTGCTATTTGGCCAAAGCAAGGGGAGGATGAATTCATGTTCAATTTAGTACATTTAAGGTCCTAAATTAATGTACAAATTAATATGAGACTATAGGCAAAATCAGAACTGAAATCAAAGGTGTTTTGGTTGTAGTTGCAGTATTAGCACCAGTGTGAAAAAGACTGAAATAGGAGTTACTGTAGGCAATGTGATAGATTATGGAGAGCTAATAATTCTTTATAATTGGAGTGTAGTGATTTGACAGTGTTTCTACAATATTTTGCAGCTTGGAAGTCAGAAAAAGACACTGGTGATGACAAGCAAAATCGCAACAAACTAAGAGGTAAGAAATGAGAGTAAAAGACGTAAGGATACTATGGTGTATGTTTTAATAAAATGTGCCTTCCTTGAGTTTGAAATGTTGAGATTCGGTGTTGAAATGAGAACTGGTGTTGGGATTATAAACTGCATTTTCGTGTAAGAAGGTTAGGTAAAACTATATCATTATACTACCAAAATTTCGTAAAATATAATAAAACCTTTTTAATCACTATTTGATAGCATAGTTTTATTTAAAAATAAAAAAGAAAACATTTTGGAAGGTTAAAGTTCAAAAAGAGTTCATATACATGCATAGATTTTTTTTTATTTTTTTGTATTGATTTTAATAATTATCATGCTGTAAATGCTATATTCATGTTTTATGCCACTATGGAATGTAAATAAAATATTTTGGATACTTATTTTAAATTGAGAATATTTAATAAATTTTTATGTTTCAATTATATTATTTTACAATTTAATTAATTTATGGACTGACTGAAGATAAATGCTATTGAATTTATCTGTGTAAACTGCTATGAATTATTTTATATATTGTTTTAAGATTGTTTGCCCTATAGTTGCTTAATAGCACATGCACCTTACTATTACTGTTACTGTAATTGATTGATTCTAGCTCTTTCAATCATTGTTCCAGGTGTCACCTGGCCTGTGTTCATCTATGGATGCCCTCTAACTATGGCCATATGTCGTTATGCATGAGTCTGTTGGGTGTTACTTTGTCTCCACTATTTTATCTTGGGTGGCAAATTCCGGACACCCCGGGCACTCCTAGAAAATATATATGTTACAAATTTGAGAATTGCTTATGTTTATTAAATATGTTTCCTAAAATTTATTACTGTTTACTGAAAACTGATTTTTGTACTGTTCACTGAGAAATAATTACCTAGTCTGTTTAAATGAATGAAATTATTATTAAAGGTTGTTTACGAATGTTTACTGAATTATGCACGTTTTTTGAACTACTTATTTTCAAACAAAATCTCTATAGTCGGATTAGATGTCGGGATACGTGACGTGCTTCATAGCATCTTTTTGTACTCAGCCTAGTTATCTAATTGATTATAGTATCTTTCCCTTGCATCATGCTTAATTTATATACTTCATGTTTTTATATGTATAAAGTATGATTTTTGATACTTGCATATTGTATACATAGTATTAGTTCCTGTATACAAATCTCTTACAGGGCATTAGCTCACCCCCTCCTCCTTCCAAATTATTTTCAATGATTTCTCGGCCACGAGCAGGAAGAGTATTACTTTTGGTATCCCTCAAGCAGAGTTGGTACTTTCGTAGAGGTATACAAATATATTTTTATATGTTCGGACTTATATGTACAGTACTTTTGCTATATGTAATTATACTTGGGATGTAAATCAAACAGAAAAATCTGTCATGAAAAAATTGTAGTTTTGTATATATTATTTATAGTAAATTGAAAGAAATAGTTTCTAGGATTAATTACAAAAATAAATACAAAATGTAAAATAAAATATTAGTGAAGGCATTGCAGACAGCCTAACCAATGGTAAGGAATTTGATTTCGGTATATGACAGTTAAGTTGGTATCAGAGCAGGATTGGTCAGATGTCTGTCAGTGTCGTTAAGATTAAAGATGGTTTACATCCCTTGTAGTATTGTACTTGTTTGAATATATGTAACTGTTATGAGTATGAGACTGAAAAATGTTTCTGTGTTTGTTTTGGGACTGAGTAAGTGAGGGCGAAGGAGTGCCAAATAGGGACAAAGTCGTCCTAGATGCGTCCATTATTCCCCAAAGCCATCTTTGGAGCCAGTACTAGAGCCCGCTCTACCTCCACAACCTAAGAGTGTAGATATTTGTCTATTGAGGTTGGAGCGCATAGTCGCAGATTTTATTGCCAATCAGACGAGAGCACCGGTTTTCGAACAAGCACAACCTCCTCAGCCTCAGGCTAATGTTCCTCTAGAGCCCCAACCCTAGCCAATACCACCTCCACAACAGCCTCAGCCCCCCGATTCCAGCCCAGCCTAGCGCAAGCAGGATCCAGTTATCGGGTGTGATTTAAATATAGTTAGATAGTTTACTAAGATGAATCCTCCCAAGTTTGAGGGCGAACAAGATCCATTAGCGGCAGAAAGTTGGGTGAACGCAGTGGAGAAATTATTTAGATACACGAAGTGTTCAGAGGTAGAGAAAGTGGGGCTGGCTGTTTATTTGCTGATTCACGAGGCTAAACACTATGGAAGTCTACCAAGACAGTGTTGGGGGCAAGACATTTGGTGGTGACTTGGGAGATATTTTTGAAGGCCTTCTGTAAGTAGTATATCCCTCGCACTACCCAGAATAGCTGAAGAGGTAGTTTTTAGATTTTACTTAGGGGAGCATGACAGTTGATCGGTATGAGGCTAAGCTTACCATGCTGAGCCAATTCGATCCAAAGACAATGAGAAGTGAGAAGCATAAGATCGAGCTGTTTTTAGCTGGGTTGAAACCGTCATATAATGCTAGGTTAGCTCCTTTTGATATCACTATGTATGATGAAGCAATTCACCGAGCATAGTTATATGAATAGAATTATGAGCATTATCAAGAGAAGTATGAGACCCGTGCCAGAGCTAAAGGTAAAGAAAAGGCCAGCGGAGTTCAGGTGACAAATCAGATAGGAGGCCAACTAAGAAATCTACAGGAATTGTTATTAGAGGTAAATTAGTTGGAGATAGGCCTGTTAGGTCCACTGGTACTACTAGTTCCCTTTCTCAGTAGGGTGTTGCAACCATATGCGGTATATGTGATAGGTCGCATGGTAACAAACCTTGCTTATAGGCTATCGGGGCTTGTTTCAGATGTGGCAGAAGGGACATTTAGTCCGAGATTGTCCCCAGGAGAAGATGACCCTACTGGTACCAGTAGCAGCACCAGTACCAAAGGTTAAGGAGTCAGAAAAGGGTGGACCATCTGCACCTAGGTGAGCCATAGTTGCAAAGAAAGGGAAGAAGGCTGTGACTTAAGGTCGAGTGTACACCCTAGATAAAGAGTTTGCTGATGCATCCTCTGACATGATAAAGGGTAAGATTTCTGTTTTTGATATTGATGCATTTGTATTACTTGATCCCGATTCTACTAACTCGTTTGTATCTCCATTATTTGCTACTAAGTTACTAATAGAGTCAGAGCCTTTGGGGTCTGCATTGCAGATAAACACACTTTTTAGGGAATCTCCGATGAGAGATGTAGTGTATCATAATTGTAAGTTGAAGATAGGAGAAAAGGAAACAGTAGCTGACCTAGTCATTCTAAATATGTATGATTTTGATGCTATTGGTTAGCTATGAATCATGTTAGTATAGATTGTTACACTAAATATGTAACATTTTCTTCTTCTGAAAAGTATACTGTAAAACTTTCTGGATAGTAATGGAATATAAATAAATTTTCGAAATGTTATTGAAACTAAACTTTTTGAATGTTTTGATTGAAGGATTTATTACTTATGTGGAGGATATAGAGAAGAGACGTTCGAAGTTACACAAGATTCCAATGGTTAGGAATTTTTCAGATGTGTTTTCGGATGAATTACCGGGTTTTCCTCTAGATTGAGAGATAAAATTCACTATCAATTTGATACCTGGCACTAAACCTATATTTAAGCCTCCTTACAGAATGGCACTGGTGGAGCTCGATGAGCTTAAGAAGTAGCTCCAGGAGTTATTGGATAAAGGATTTATTCAACCCACAGTTTCTCCTTGGGGCGCATCAGTTTTATTTGTCCAGAAGAAGGATGGTAGCTTGCAACTGTGCATTGATTATCGGTTGCTCAATAAGGCTACTATGAAGAATAAATATCCCCTCCTCAAGATTGATGATTTATTTGATCAGCTTCGTGGTGCTCAGGTATTTTCTAAGATTGATTTGAGATCAGGTTGCCATCAATTGAAGATCCAAGAGTCAGATGTTCCGAAGATTGCTTTCCGGACTCGATATGGTCACTATGAATTTCTAGTCATGCCATTTAGGCTCACTAATGCTCTTGCATCCTTCATGAATATGATGAATAAGGTATTCAAGCCTTTCCTGGATAAGTTCGTCATTGTCATCGTTTTCATAGATGACATTCTTGTATATTCTAAATCTCGGGAAGAGAATGTGCAGTATCTCTATATTGTGTTACAGAACCTTAAAGACAGGAAATTGTATGCTAAACTGAGTAAGTGTGAATTCTGGCTTGATCAGATTATTTATTTGGGACATGTGGTCTCTAAAGACGGGGTGTCAGTTGATCCGTCTAAGATTGAAGCAAAATTGTAAAGTGGGAGACACCAAAGATGGTGATAGAGATTCGAAGTCTTTTGGGGCTAGCCCAATATTATCGGAGCTTTGTTGAGGGTTTCTTGAAACTAAATGCTCCTCTAACGCACCTCACATGTACGGATGTTAAGTTCGAATGAATTGATGCTTATGAGCACAGCTTTCAAGAATTAAAGCGGAGATTGACCACAGCATCGATCCTTACCATTCCTAGTGGGCCAGGAGGATTTTCAGTGTACAGTAATGCCTCCTTGCTTGGTTTAGGTTGCGTGCTTATGCAGAATGGGAAAGTGGTCGCTTATGCTTCTCGTCAGTTGAAAGAGCACAAGAGGAATTATCCTACTCATGACTTGAAACTCGTTGCAGTGGTGTTTGCTTTGAAGATATGGCGACATTATTTATATAGTGAGAAATTCTAGGTATACACTGACCACAAAAGTCTCAAGTATCTGTTCTCACAGCATGAATTAATTATGAGGTAGCTAGATGGATGGAGCTGCTGAAAGACTATGACTGCTAGATACTATACCACCCAAAGAAAGCAAATGTGGTGGCAGATGCTTTGAGCTAAAAACACCTGGGTATGATTTCTTATATGATGGTTTGGGAGTATGATCCCTTGGAACAATTTGCAAGCCTCAGTCTGGATATGACTCCTTCTGAAGGGTATGGTTGGTTGGCTAGTTTCTGGATTGAGCCGGACTTGATGGATTAAATCAGAAATTTTCATAGTGAGGATGCCTTCTGTATTGATGTTGCTATTTAGATACAATTGGGAATTCAATCAAAGTATGAGATTGGCACAGATGGTATTTTGAGGTTTAGAGGTCGGATATGTATTCCTAAGGACAAACAGTTCAGGGAACCGATCTTAACAGAGGTGCACAGCTCAAGGTACACTTGACATCTAGAGAGTAATAAAATGTATCACAATCTCCGTAACGTGTATTGGTGGCCCAACATGAAACGAGATATCGCTGAGTTTGTTGCAAGATGTCTCACCTGTCAGTAGGTAAAGGTAGAGCATCAGAAGCCAGCCGGACTACTTCAACCTCTACTAATACTAATGTGGAAATGGGAGCACATCACCATAAATTTCATCATGGGTTTACCAAGGACCAAAAGGAATCATGATGCAATCTGGGTAATTGTCGACAAATTGATGAAATTAGCTCACTTTTTGGCTATAAAATCCACAGATTCCTTGAGTGTCTTAGTCGACTTGTATGTCAGAAGATTATCAGGTTGCACGAAGTTCCAATGGGCATTACATCAGACAGAGATTCCTAATTCACTTCTCATTTCTGGGAGCATTTTCAGGATGTTATGGGATCTCGGCTAAATTTTAACACAGTTTTTCATCCGTAGACTAACGGTTAGTCCGAGCGCATTATTCAGATGCTCAAGGATATGTTAAGAGCTTGTGTACTTGATTTTAAAGGCTTTTGGAAGAATCACTTACCACTGGCAGAATTTGCTTACAATAATAGTTAGCACTCTAGCATCGGCATGGCACTGTATGAGGCTCTTTATGGTAGAAGATGTCGTTCCCCTATTGCTTGGGAAGAAGTGTGTGACAGGAAAATATTAGCTCCGATCTTGTTGGACAGGTTTCCAAGGATATTCGGATTATCTGTGATAGATTGACAACCACTCAGAATCGGTAGAAAAATTATGTAGATATTATACGCTGATCTTTGGAATTCTCTTTGGGGAATTCAATTTTTCTGAAAGTTTCACCATCGAAGGATATAATGAGATTTGGAAAAGAAAAGAAAAAAAAAGAAGTTGAGTCCTCGATATAACGGACCATTCGAGATCTTTGACCAAGTGGGAGATGTGGCATATCGGTTATCATTACCACCAGAGCTATTCGGTGTCCATAATGTCTTCCATGTATCTATGCTGTGGAGATATCATCTAGATTTGTCACATGTTATCCGATATGAACCTCTAGAAATAAGGGAGGATATGATTTATGTGGAGAGACCAGTACGAATTTTGGTTCGAAAAGAGAAGGTGCTAGGGTCTAAGACGATTCCCCTGATAAAGGTTTTTTGGTAGTATCATTCATCATAATAGGCTACTTGAGAGTTGAAGAGCCTAATAAAGGAAAAATATCTAGAGTTATTTGATTAACTAGTTTGACCAAATTTGGAAGACCAAATTTTTTAAGGTGAGGGGAAATGTGATATTTATATATCTACCATTCGTACATATTAATAGATATTATATAATTATCTAAATGACCTGTACCTTGCAAGAATAAAGAATAACGGATGGTCGGCCCTACAAAACTTTTAAAGCTCTAGAGCAGGTGAAACTTGGTGGACACAATATCTAGAGCTAAATATGGATATGATAAGAATTTGAACCCTAAACTCATTTGTTTGTGCATTTTTGAGAAACGTGCAAACAAATTTGGAAATGACAATTAAATCCATAGGTTGACAGAATTTTTGTAAATAACGATCAAATTGAGTTGACTTCAGACCCACTATCAATGATGAAAAATTTCTCATAAAATAAGATTCTAGACCATGTGGACTGATGGAATAAAACATGAGTAAAAATAGAAATTTACACGAATTTATAGTTAGGGGTATTTTGGTAATCTTGCCCAAACGATCAGTCGAACTTCAACAAAAGCTCAACTAAGAGTTAGAGCAAGTTAAATAGATATATTTCATGATGAAATAAAATATTTTGAATATTAGACTGATTGTTTAAGACAGTTAAATCGAAAAGGGCAAAATCAAAAGTTTACTTAAGAAAAAGGGTAAAATGGTAATTTACACAATAAAATATCACTTTAAATTATTTTTCTACCTTCTTCTTTAGCCATTTTCGAAAGAAACCAGACCAACTCCAATTTCCTCCATAGCCAACCTTAGTGAAGAGAGAGAAACCTTAGAAAACTATACCGAAAAGTCATTAAAACTGAAAATTTTCTTTACCATACTTGTTCCTCTTAACTTCCTCTATCTTCCTACACCAAAATCATTAGCTAAAGCAGCCAAAATCAAGGTGTAAGTCCCTCCTTCAAATTCGGCCAACAAGGAAAGGTAAGAAAAAGATAAAACTTTCATGGTTTTAAGGCATTTCACTAGGTGTTTAAGGTGTTTAGCTATGTAATTGAGCTTAAAATGGAATTAAAACATGAAATTTACTATCCAAGGGTTTTGGCCAAGCTCCCATGTGCATGAAAATGGTGTGGTTTGATTGGAAAATAATGTAAAAATAATGTAGAATTCATGTAAAGTAGTAATTTAAGCATAAATGAAAGAAATTCATGGTGTAGCTAAGGAAGTGCTATTTGGCCAAAGCAAGGGGAATATGAATTCATGTTCAATTTAGTACATTTAAGGTCCTAAAATAATGTACAAATTAATATGAGATTGTAGGCGAAATCAGAACTGAAATCGAAGGTGTTTTAGCTATAGTTGCAGTGTTAGCACGGTGTAAAAAAGACTAAAATGGGAGTTTCTATAGGCAATGTGATAGATTATGGAGAGCTAATAATTCTTTATAATTGAAGTGTGGTGATTTGATAGTGTTTATATGGTATTTTTGCAGCTTGAAAGTTAGAAAAAGACACTGGTGCTGACGAGCAAAATCGTAGCAAACTAAGAGGTAAGGGATGAGTGTAAAAGACATAGGGATACTATGGTGCATGTTTTAATAAAATGTGCCTTCCATGAGTTTGAAATGTTGAGACTTGGTGTTGAAATGAGAACTGGTGTTGGGATTATAAACTGCGTTTTCGTGCAAAAAAGTTAGGTAAAACTAAATGATTATACTACCAAAATTTCGTAAAATATAATAAAACCTTTTTAATCACTATTTAATAGCATATTTTTATTTAAAAATAAAAAAGAAAACATTTTGGAAGGTTAAAGTTTAAAAAGAGTTCATATATGTGCATAGATTTTTATAATTTTATACTTTGTACTGATTTCAATAATTATCATGCTGTAAATGCTATATTCATGTTTTATGCTATTATGGAATGTAAATAAAATATTTTGGATAATTATTTTAAATTGAGAATATTTAATAAATTTTTATGTTTCAATTATATTATTTTACAATTTAATTACTTTATGGACTGACTGAAGATAAATGCTATTGAATTTATCTCGTAAACTACTATGAATTGTTTTATATACCGTTTTGAAACTGTTGGCCCCATAGCTGCTTATTAGTACATGCACCTTACTGTTACTATTACTGTAGCTGATTGATTCTGGCCTTTTCAATCAATGTCCCAGATGACACCTAGCCTGTGTTCATCTGTGGATGCCCTCTGACTATGCCATATGTTGTTGTGCATGAATCTATTAGATGTTGCCTTGTCTCTACTATTTCATATGGGGTGGCAAATTTCTGGACATCTCGAGCACTCCCAGAAAATACATATGTTATAGATTTGAGAACAGTTTATATTTATTGAATACGTTTCCTAAAATTTGTTACTGTTTACTGAAAATTGATTTCGGTATTGTTTACGGAGAAATAATTACCTTGTCTGGTTAAATGAATGAAATTATTATTAAAAGTTGTATATGAATGTTTATTGAATTATGCACTTTTATTTAACTACTTATTTTTAAAGGAAATCTCTGTAGTTGGGTTAGATGCTGAGACATGTGAGGTGCTTCAAAGCATCCTTCTGTACTCAGCCTGGTTATCTAACTAATTATAGTATCTTTCCCCTGCATCGTGCTTAATTTTGATACTTGCATATAGTATATATAATATCAGTTCCTTTATACAAATCTCTTACTAGGCATTAGCTCACCTCCTCCTTCTCCTTCCAAACTATTTTCAGTGATCTCTCGGTCACGAGCGGGAGGAGTATTACTTTTGATATCCCTCAGGCGGAGTTAGTACTTCCATAGAGGTATACAGATCCGTTTTTATATGTTCAAACTTATATGTACACTACTTTTGCTATATGTAATTAGACGTGGGATGTAAATCGGATGGAAAAATCTGTTATGAAAAAATTGTAGTTTTGTATATTTTGTTTATAGTAAATTGAAAGAAATAGTTCCTGGGTTTAATTAGGAAACTAAATACTAAATTTAAAATAAAATATTAGTGAAGTCACTGTAGACAACCCAACCGATAGTAAGTAAGGTTTAAAAATGGTATTGGAAATTGTATTTCGGTACATAACAACATTTATCCCTAAACAAACTTAATTACAAAGTAATTCTTTAACTAATAGAATTTTCCTAAAATCTAATCACTCTTAATTAGAATTTAAGTCAATATCTAATATGATTCGAATTGGATATTTCCTTACACAATTCAAATACAATAAAACTCCTTTAAATTAATACTTTTAGGACCTATCATTGAGTATTATTTTAAAGGTTGCATTGTCGAAATGGTACAAGGCTTGTTGGGTCAGCTCAGCCTGGACCATGTTATAAGGACTTGAGACTTACTTTTGTAATCCATTTAGGGAAAATAGCTTTTTAGCTAGGCCGATTTAAGCCCGGGCCTAAATGTGTCAGCCAATTTAACTTTTTTTGTTTGTAATATCTTTTAATTTATAATTATATTTAAAATTTATTTATAATTTTATTTATATATAATTAATCTCATTTAACTAAATAAATTTTAAAAATAAAATTAAAAAGCCAAGGCTCTAGGCAAATCGTAGCAATAGCACTGTCCAATCAAACATACTATTGTTGCTACACTACACTACATTGTGTCTGTGTACATTAACATGCAAAGGCATTAGCCAAACCAATGCAATTAGTTGAATATCATTGACACTTGACGAAATTGAAAGACTTGCACATGTAATCTATTTATTTTGTTTTTGTTTTCTAATAGTATTGAGACTTGTTATGTTTTTTAATCTCTAAGTTTGTTAAAACAAATTATATGATAGTTTTTAGACAATTAATATGTTCAAATCATGTTGAAGACTTGAAATTATAGATTTGATATGAATTTATGTGATATCTGTTTAATGTTTATTTCAAAATTTTATTTTGTTTATTTACTAAAAAATTATATGTTAATATAAGTTTTAATTTTTTAAAATATGGGTTGACTCATTTAAACTCATTAACTTCTAGGACAAAGTTTGAGCTTACGATTTTAGGCTTATTTTAAGAAACAGGCTTTTTGACTTGGCTCACATTTGGCCTGGCCTGTTATGGTTGGCCTAGGATGGATTGAGCCAACCCATTTTGGCGGTGCTATTAAGAAAGGTTATTAATTTAAAGGGTTTTACTTATAAATTGTTAATTTTCTTAAAAAAATGTGTCAATTCAATTTTCACATTCTTCAGAATCCTTTAATAGCGTTATAATATTTAATTTTTTAAAAAATCTTATTTTGATTGATAAGGTCCTTAAAAATGTTATTGGAGATATATTTGATGTAATATATTTTATACTTTTTTTAGTTCTTGAAATAAAAAGTTCAGATATGATAGTCTTCTACAAACTAGCATCTTGAAGTGGTTATTTAGTTTTTAAATATTATATAATATATTTTGTATTTTTCTCAAATTATTAATTTATGCGATGGTCAAGACTAAAATTTTACACTAAGTTTAAAAGAAACTTGTTAATTATTACAATAGATGGGTTTATTAATTTTTTTACAGTGACTCAAGTTGAGACCATGATTTTTTATAAATTCAGAAAATTTATTTATTTAAAGAAGATTTATTTAGAAGAGTTTTACTATACGAATCATAAAATAAAAACTTTGCATAAATCAATTAAAATTGTAATCTCATTCGGTATTATTCTTGCCTAAAGATTATGAGTATTTCTAAATGAACCCTCCTTTTTCTTTATAAAATCCTCCTTTTTTTTTTTTTCATGTTTTACTGTTTAACAACACAAATAGAAATGGGTATAAGAAGAAAAAATTGGATGTGTTTAGAACCTTTCAAAGATTATCATCAACAGGCAACTGATTGACTTGGACTTGCTTTTAAGGTGAAAAAGATGTTTTTTTTTTTCCTTTACAAAAAAGAAGATATAAACAATCACAATATCTTTACGTCGTTTATCCTCTTTTTCGTATGGATTGATTGTCTGGCATGGAAGGAGATTAACAACAAAATGTGCTTAGTTATTTGGATTTCCATGGTAATAGTGATGGCGATAGAGAAAAGAGGATTTTGGAATAAAAATGAAATATTGGATGTGGGATTGATGTAGTTATGTTAGGATGTTACTTAATATGGATTGGTGACCATATACATACATATCCAAGCTTTAAAAGATATATATAATTAATATATACACTCTCAACTATCAAACAAATAATTTTTATCTTAAATTTAATAAAAAAACCGTTATTTTATTTAGAATTTTTTTGGCTAAAATATTGAAAAAGCTCATGAATTTTGTTACTTTATTTAAATAAGCCATCATATTATTATTGCATCCAAATAAACCCTTATACTTTGATTTGGATTCAAACAAGCCATTTTTCAAATAAAAAGAATATATATGTATAAATATTGTTTCAAATTGATTTAATCAATCAAAATTCAATTAATTCGATTTGATTAAGTCACTTTCGGATTTAAGTTAATTTTTATAAGTCAGTTTATTTGATTAAATCGATATCTAAAATCACGAATTAAATCGACTGAATTAATTTGACACTTTTTTACAATATAAAATATACATAATTAAATATTATATAATATATTTGATCTAATCAGCCTTTCTCTGATTGTTTCTATACATTTTTTTGAAGAGTTCTGATTTTAACTAAAAAGTAGCTTTACAAGTTAATTTCAAATCTTTTAAATTGAAAGTAAAATTGTTCTTTATTGAGATTGTTAGTTTGCCTTTTTTTTTTATATTTTTAAGATAATATTTAATTTTTACTATTATTTTTTATCAGCCAATTATTTATTTTGATCATAATAATTAATGTGAATTAATTGAGTTAATGATAATTAATTTGATGAGAATAAATTTAAGATACTAATTACATGTCTTTCAAATAAAATAACATTATATTATTTTAATGGTGCGTAAAAACTTATTTTTTTAAAATTATTTTAATATAAATTATTGTCAGAAAGAAAAGCACTTAATAATTTTTTTAAAATTCTTTTTTGCCTTATATCCAGTGTTAACCCTCAACTTTTATTGTCTAGACAAAAATACATAAATTTTCAAATTTTATGTTTAAATCTCATCACAAGAAAAATTATTTCAGTTTTCTTAGTTGAATTTTTTTGTCCCCTTAACTTTATAAAAAAAATTTAAAAAAAATTCTAAATTTATTTATGTAACTTAAATTTTCAGTAATAATATAAAAAAATTATTAATAGTTTAAAATCTACAAGTTTATTATATAATAATTTTATAGATAATAAAATTATTTCATTTTGAAACAAAAATTAACAAAATTATTTTTAAAAAATAATATATCACCAAATCAAATTCAAGTTTTCTTTTGTTTTTTTAATGATGAGTGAGGTATGTACAGTTGTAGTACCAAAATAAGAGTCAAAAAATAACTGCCTCGTATTAATGTAACGTACTTGATTAAGATGTCATCAATAATTCATCAACTTCATTAAATTAAAAAAAAACCCTTGAGATCAATCATGTGATATAACATAATCTCTCCCATAGCGGTGATCAGAATTATTGCTGCAGCAACGCATGTCCCCACGGCCCACACATTTGCCTTTTAAATTCTGCCCAAATTAAATAAAATCAAAGTTTTCCATCTCATCTACCAGGTCTGGAACACTAATTGTTTGTTAACAGACAAAATTGTCCTTGATGACCGGGTCCCGCCGAATCTATTGGTACAAAAATCCAAAAATCACACGAAGACCGACGTGGTTTAAAAGGGAAGGATGAACAAGGAAAATCCAGCACCTCTGCTCTCACATCTCCCTTAGAGAGGCCCAGAGCGAGAGTCCCATTAACACCAATGACCCATTGCCACGTGGCTTCTTAAAGCACAGTTGGTTCCAGTCCACGTTGAGCCTGCACCGGTGCCAGAGGCAGGGAAGGTACCGGATGAAAAAAATTATATGAAATAGTTTTTTTATGTTAATATTTATTATTTTTATTTAAATTATATTTTATAATTATATTATTAAAAAAATTAATTATTCATTATACATTGTATGTGATAATTAAATTGTTAATATTTCTCTTAAAATATTTATTAATAATTTTAATAATAAATGATCAAATTTTTTAATAAAATAATTATATAATATAATTTAAATAAAAATTATATATGTTAATATAAAATTATTATTTTATAATTTTTTATAAATTATATATATTTTCATTCGTTTTAACTCTTTAAAATAAATTTTATCTACGCGCTTTACCTCTGCTCACCACAGCTGTCTCTGTCGTGCCACCCAACACTAGTTCACCACAATTATAGATTGCTTTGTGCAGCGTGCTCCTCGGTGAGCTCATCGGCAGTCCGTACAGCTTAACTCTGTTTTAACAGTCTTTCCTTTCGCCAGCCTGGAGTCCACTTAAATTTCACCCTACCTAAATAAATAAATAATTATTATTATTATATAAGCAGAGCAGGTTCTCAGCATACGGACTAAAAGAAAGTTTCCGTCGTTTTTACTACTAGCATCTAAACTTGCAGATAAATTATTCATTTAACTTTGAAAGTCCATCTCATATTTAATCATATTTGAATAAAACTATTTAATATAATTAATAAATTTAAACAAAATTTTTAAATTTCATCAAAAATCGAATCAAATTTAAATTTGATCCACTGAAATTTAGACTAAATCTGAACATAATTAAAATTAATTTTTTTATATATTTATTAAGTATACTGTAAATGTATATATAAAACATTATTGATTAATAAATACAATTATATATTTAATATAAAAATTTACTTATAAATTTTAACAAATCAAATTAAACTTTTAAAAAACTAAAAGAATAAAAAATAAATAAACAAAAAATTAAAATATCGAAAAATTAAATAAAATAATATTCGAGCTGAACTGAGCTCAAGTTTATATTATAAAATAAAAAACGAGTTTGTTCTAAAAGTCAAATATGAATTTACCAACTGGGCCAAGCTTGAACTTTTGTATAAATTATTATTATATAACTTAGGTCAGACCCGACCTGGCCCAGCTTGGCCCATTATCAAGTTTACTCATATAAAAAAATTTTCAATAGTATGACAAAACTATTTATATAAAAAATTATATTATTAACCTTAAAATTTAATTTTCAGAATTTTTTGTGCTTTCATAAATAAATTTTTTAAAAGCATGAAAATTTTGAAAACTTCGTTCCAATAAAATATCTCATGTTAAAATTGTTTTGTTGACAATATACTAAATTATGATTGCCATGTAAAATTATAAATTAATAAGCATAATGCTTTTATTCCAACATAATATCCTATGTTAAGATTATTTTTTTATTTTATCATGTGAATTTTTATAACTATGAAAAGTGATTATAAAATGATAAGTTCTGAGAGCTAAGTGCACCAACAAGACACTACCATAATTCTAAAAGCACTAAAATTACTTTGAAAACATAATGCACAAAAATGCTTGGAAACATAATTTTCAAGCTTTCCAAAAATGTATTTTCAGGAAGCACAAAAAGTTTGGAAATTAAATTTTATGAGGACAATAAAGTCATTTTCATTATGAGTATTTTATCATAAAATTTTAAAAAATTGATTGTGAGTAGCAAAACTATGGTTGAAGATATAATTTTTGAAATTGAAATAACGAAAAATCTTAAATGGGCACCCGTTTAGCCATTTTAGTCTTTTTAATTATATTTAAATTTCATATTTATTTACATGTCTAATTTGATTAAAATAAAAACATTAAAAAAATAATATTGAAAACCTTAATCAAAATGCCATATTCTCTTAATGGAGCCCTCATCAACATTCAAAGCCCATCGGCCATCACACAAGCACACGGCACACCAAGTCAAAACCCTTATTAGATTCTCTTACTCTGATACGTTTCTCTCTCTGAAATCTCTTTTGGGCACATGGATCTCCATCTTTCTTTTTAACATCTCTCATAACTCTACCTTTTTTATATCTCTTCACAAAATAGGCATTTGGTCCAACTCCGCCTCTAGGTTTGTAAAAACTGAACTCTATACATATTTAGTTGATAATTGACTATTTGAACAGTATTTGACGGCTTAGTGCTGATTTTTCAATTTTTAATGTAGCGAGGCGAATTTTCATTTGGGTAGATCATGGGTCCCATATAAGCATACACTTACTCAGATATATCCAAATCATTATATATTGATGATATTTACCCTCCGTTGAATTATGATTTTAGCTTTTATTGAAAAATGTGTAACAAATCAAGAAATGATGGTATTGTTTATAGGTCGTCGGGTTAAGTGGTCAAAACCAACTTTGTGAAATGACTTAAAGTCTCGAATTATCATGTCAGGTCCCATGTCAAAAGTTTTATCGATATAATTGAAAAAGACAAAACCGAGTGAAAACTCTAAAAATTGTCAACGTGGCTGGCTACCCTAGCTAAAAGTCAACATGTTGCATGGGATATGCATGTAAATAAAGAATATCTCACCTGCCTAAAATTTTGAACCAATTAGAAGTAAGAAAAATGAAAAATATGCATATTAAGAAAATAATGGATAAATAGAAAGTAAGCTTATATTACAAGCTTAAAGATTTAATTGGTTAACCTTTAACATGCACCTATTTAGCTAGAATAAGCATTCCATAACCGGCCACTGCCTTATAAACACCATGAAATGCTAAGGGTAAGAGAAAATAATGAGAAAACATAAAGAAACCTAAGAGAAACTCTATAACCGTGAGCTTCTTAACCCCTCACATGCAATTTTCAACTTATTTCTTCAATCTTTCATAGTACTTTAACTCTTTTCCATCTTCTAAACATCTTTCTAGGCTTGCTTTTCAAAGGAATATTGTGTAACTACTAAGATGTCAACTTGAAGCAAGATTTAGCCAATGGTGAGATCTCAAGCCTAGGCTTTGATTCTTCATTCCAATTAAATATATGCTGTTTAGTGATCAATATTAAGCTGTTCATGGATTTAAATTGAAGCAAAAAGCTCCCTAGGGTGGTGAAGCAAATTTGGCCAACTTGTGGTTTCATTTGGTAAGATTTGATTCAAGTTATAATTATGATATATATGTTAATTCTTTAGTGGTGTGGAGATAAAATATGAAGTTAAAATTGATTGAAAATGATAGTATGATGAGGTTTAGGGTTCGGCCAAGTAGGGTTTCTTATGGTGTCATGCTTAGTTCGTGGAGAAATTGGTACATGTAGTGTAATTTGTATGGCTAAGCATGATTATGGTGTTAAATTGGATCAAAATGATGTGTTATGGCCTTTGGTACATTCGACTACTTAGGGCTTAATGGGTAAACATGTTTAGTTTTCTATGGAAATGGCATTTGTGGTGTGTGTGAGATAGCTAAGCATGAACATGATAAGAAATTGATGTGGAAATGAATGAATCATAGCCTTGTAGTTTTGACCAAGGAGAAGGCCAAGTTGAAATTGGTGTGATCAAGCATTGGTTAAGTGGTATATTAATGTATAGATGATGTGTAATTGATAAGTGTAAGTGGTTTGAAGTGAAACTATGAAAATAATGCACTTTTTCAACTACTTGTATAAAAACCCTAATGTATCCTAGGTGAAAGTGAAGTGTAAAGATATGTATGGTGAAGTTTAATTTGATCATGCTGTGTAACCATAAATATGGTGTACGATGGTAGAGACTACCTATTGGTGGTGTGGTGACTGAAGTAAGCAAGCTTAAAACAAGTGCTCAATGTAGAGTTTTTGGGTAATGTAACTATATGAGATGCATGACAACATCATACAATGTAAATATGAATGGTAAGAGTTTGACTAAATTGTGATAGTGCTATATATGTTATATAGTAATTGATAAGTGACTGAATTGTGATGTAAATTCTAAATTGAGGTTGTTTATGAACCATGCTTGCAGAGCTAGGTAATAAGACTTGGTAAAATCGTCTTTTTACAGTTATTTTATGAAAATCGAATATTGAATAAGATAAAGTTCTAAAACATATTTACATAAAACTCTGCAACTAATAATACAGTTTAATTATTTATACATACAATAAGTTCTATTGCAGTCTCATCAACAGGTTGCCCATTTTTTCTTGTATTTGTTAATATATAAAGCTCAACTCTAGTTGGCTCCTTCCCATCAGACTCTTATTTTGCTATTTGCTTAATGACAATAAAAGCTTCATTCAATATGGCTTTTAGAATGAAATATGCAACATGAATAATCTCAATATTTTTCTGTCTCAAAAGTGTTTGAATCTCAAACTGTTAAAGTATGCCTTACTAATCAATTGGATTTGGATTAACTAATTTTAAAAGGCCCAAAAGACCTAATCTAGTTGGACTAAAGTTAAGGCCTTTTTATGGCTTTGTTAAGAGGCACTATATAAACAACATTAAGTCTAAAAGTTAGATAGAATGTTCTTGATAGTTGCTCTGCCTTTTGGAGCTAGCACTCACAAAACAATCCGCTTCTCATCCTTTTGTCATTAGCTACTCCTTATCCCAGGCAAAGGTCCCGTTTTGCATCCTACTCGTGTGGATACTGTTAGAGTGCTTCTCTTGACTAAGAGTCTTGAGTTAACGATAAACCAAGGGCTGTTCGTGGGTTTCTATATTTAAAAGTTGAACTTTCCTACTCGAGCGACACCAAAAGGTTAGATTCTATCCCGAAAGCAATCTTGTTGCATGATCCTGGTGATTTTGGTTTTGTTGTTTCTCTAATCTGTTGCTTATTTTTGTGTATAACATGATAAACTGAGACAACAAAACCTTACAGTGATATCAGAGCCAGTGTGCAAATGCCTTTCGGAATAACGAATTCAATTCATAGTGATGCTGTTTTATTGTAAATTGTTATAGATTTGATTTTAATTTTCAAAATTCATTTGGGCAACCTAAAATAATTGTAAGATAATTATAGATTTAAAAAAAAAACCCGTAGGCAACCTTGTAGTTGCCACCCTTTGCAAAAAAATAATTATTTTATTTAAAATATATTTTAATTAAAATAAATTAGGATAAAAATTATCCTGATAAGAGTTTTAAATTAAATATATTTTAAAGAAAGATATTTTAAAAAATAAAATTGGATAAGATTTATCTAATGGTTTTTAAGATTTAATAAGATTAAAATTTCAAAAACGTTATCTTGATAAAATTTTATTTTAAAATAAAAATTTTCTATATTAGAATGAATAAGAGTTATCTAACAGTTTTGAGATTTTAACGAAATTAAAATTTTAAAAGGAGTTATCTTGATAAAATTTTTATTCCCTATATTAAATTGGATAAGAGCTATTCAATGGTCTTGAGATTTTAATGAGATTAAAATTTCAATTAAGCCCAAATTGAATTTTGAGAATTAAAATTAAATTAAAACAGCTTTTGATACCGATAATTAATTAAAATTTGATTAATTAAAATTAGATTTTAATTAGGAAGCATGCAAATTAATATGTGATACTACTATATATGCTTGATGCTTGATTCGTATGTGATATGGATGGTTGCATGGTGCATGGTTATAGGCCTAGGTTTATATAGGTTGTAATTTTTTAAATAAATTTAAATTGGGCCTGTGAGCCTTGATTTATTTATAATTTATTTATATAATAGTTACACAGATAAATTAGGATTATCTTGTAAAATGTACAATATTTAGATCCAGGATGGTCTTAAGCCAAAGTGAGCCGAGGTGATGCTTAAAGGGAAACTGAGGAGAAGATATTTAGAAAAAACATTGTATCCCTATGTTTTTTTATAATAGAAAGGCCATAACCATGTCACGTTTAATTTTATGCTTTTACTTATATATGTTGATATATATGTTAGAAAAACATGCTACATGAGAAGGTAAAATTAAAAATCTCTCAAAATAAATATTAATTCAAAGATAACAAATAAATATGCCTCTCAATACGATGCGTGTGAAAGAGACTTTGTTCGGTATTGTGCTACTTTGGCTTAGTTAAGGCTATACGTACCTTAGGAATTCACGTTGCATGAGATAATAGTTATCTCCAAGTGTATTGGGTCAGACTTAACTAAATCAAATTAGGGCATTGGCTCAGTCAAACCTAATAAAATTTAGAGGCATAGGTTGGGCTTTATCCCATATGATGAGTTAGAACAAGAGTTGTTGACCCAACTATCTAGGAGTTGCATAAGATGCAATTGACAAAAGTTGTCTAACTAAATAATCTCATTGGGTGCATTAGCTCAGCTAAAGATATAATGGGACCAAATATGGATCTTGCCCCACTAGGAAATCTATGCGAAAAGGCTTCCCGAGTTGATAGTGAGGGCTATTAGCTTGAAGAAAATAGTAGGAGCAATTCATTTAATTAAAAGACCACAATTAAATGATTTTAATCACAATGTTACTTACTTGCATATTTTGTGATTGTAGAATTATCATGGCAAACAACAATTTATCCATTCGTTCTATCCTTGAGATGGACAACAAGTTGGTTGGGGTAAACTTCTTAGACTGGTACAAAAATTTGAGGATAGTCCTCACTTAGGAAAAGAAGTTATATGTTCTAGAGCATGCGATCCCTGCTCAACCCCAACACAATGCTTCCACTACTGATAAGCTAGCTTATCAAAAGCATTTGGATGATGTCACTGACATGCAGTGCCTAATGTTAGCTTCCATGAGTTCTAAACTCTAGAAGCAACATGAGAATATGAAACTGTTTGACATGATCGAACATCTTAAGGAAATGTTCCAAGAGTAAGCATGACACGAATGTCGTGAGGTGTCTAAGGCGCTTTTTCAGAGCAAGATAGCTGAGGGAGCTCCGGTGCACACTCATGTACTTAATATGATTAGGTACATTGAGAGGCTGGAAGCATTGGGCTTCACCATGCATAAAGAGTTGTCAGTTGATCTCATCCTCCAATCCTTACCAGATAGCTATAGTTCGTTTGTGTTGCACTATATCATGAACAATGTGGATAAGACACTGGCATAATTGCTCAACATGTTGAGAACTGTTGAGCAGGACTTGAAGAAGTCAAGGTTTACTTTGTTATGGTGATTGACAAGACCAAATCCAAAGGAGGCAAGCCTAAGGGAAAGCCCAAGCCCAGAGGCAACAAGAAGGAAAAGGTTAAGAAGCTCAAGCCATCTGGTGGAGCTGCTAAGACAAGAAAGTACTTCCGTTGCGGTAAGATTGGTTATTGGAAGCAAAACTACATTGTGTACCTTGAGGAGCTGAAGAAAAAGAAAGGAAATGAGACTGCCACCTCAGGTATATAAGTGATTGAGATAAATTTGTCTATTTCTTCATCTTAGGTATTAGATACTAGATGTGGTTCTCAGATTTACATGAATGTGTAGAGGCTAACAAGGAGTAGAAAACTTGCTAAGGGTGAAGTGGTCCTACGAGTTGGAAATGGAGCAATGGATACTACATTAGCTGTAGGAACATTTCATTTATCGTTGTCTTTGAGCCTAATTCTAGAACTTGATAATTGTTATTATGTTCTAGCTATTGCCAAGAATATTATTTTTGTTTCTTGCTTGGACAAGAAAGGTTTTTCTTTCAAAATAATGAACAATAGTTGTTCAATTTACTTTAATGATATTTTCTATGGCAATGTTTCCATTATGAATGAATTGTATGTTCTAGACTTAGATAATCACATATATAGTGTTGATTCTAAGAGTCAAAAGGTAATTTGATTAACCTTACATTCCTTTGGCATCGTGGACTTGGTCACATAAATGAGAAACACATATCTAGGCTCTACAAAGATGGACACTTAAATTCATTTGATTTTGAATCATATGATGTATGCGAATCTTGTTTGCTTAGTAAAATGACCAAGTCCCCTTTTACAGGAACAAGTGAAAGGGCTAGTGGTTTACTAGAGTTCATACATACAGATGTATGTGGCCTATTAACCACACAGGCTAGAGGAGGGTTCCAATACTTCATCACATTTACTGATGACTACAGTAGATATGGTTATGTGTATATAATGAGACACAAGTCAGAATCCTTAGAAAAGTTCAAGGAATTCAAGAATGAAGTAAAAAACTAGCTAGGCAAACATATCAAGACACTTCGATCAGATTGTGGTAGAGAGTATTTGAGCTTAGAGTTTATAAATCATCTAACGGAGTGTGGACTAGTTCCACAACTCACTCCACTTGATACACTTGAATGGAACGGTATATCTGAGAGGAGGAATCGCACCTTATTAGACATGGTTCTATCCATGATGTCTCCTTTTAGGGTTATGCTCTAGAGATATCAGCATTCACACTAAATCGTGTTCCTACTAAGGCGGTTGAAAAGACACTACATGAGATGTGGATTGAAAAAAAGTCCAATCTGTCTTTTCTAAAGATTTGGGGTTGTGAGGCTTATGTCAAAAGACAATCTTCAGACAAATTAGGATAAATGCATATTTATGGGTTATCCTAAAAAGAAAAAAGGATACTATTTCTATAATCCCACAGAGCACAAAGTGTTTGTGGCTCGGTATGGTGTTTTTCTAGAAAAGGACTTCCTTTTTAGAAGAACTAATGGGAAGAAAATAGAGCTTGAAGAGGTTCAAGAACCATAAAATGTCAGTGAACCTTTAGTAAAATAGGAGCAAGTCCCATAAGATGTTGTGTAATAGGAAGTAGCTCCAGAAACACAAGGCCCACATAGGTTTAATAGGATACATCGAGTGCCCGACAAGCTTAGCCTTCTCACTACTTAACACGACGACGTATTACTCACGGATAATGATGAGCCTACTACCTATGAAGAATCAATTTCAAACTCGATTATGAGAAATGGCTTGAAGCCATGAAATGCAAAGTGGACTTTATGTATACAAACCAAGTATGGACTTTGGTTGATCCACCTGAAGGGGTAAAACCCATAGGGTGGAAGTGGATCTTCAAAAAGAAGACTGACATGGATGGTAACGTGCATACTTATAAAAGCCGATTGGTGGCCAAAGGTTTCAAGTAAAGGCATGGTATAGACTATGATGAAACCTTTGCACCAGTTGCAATGCTTAAGTCCATGATTATGAGATATGGCAAATGGATGTTAAAACTGGGTTCCTAAATGGAAACTTGTCAGAAGATGTGTATATGACACAACCTGACGATTTTATCACTCATGAGAATGCCAACAAGGTATGCAAGCTTCAGAAATCTATTTATGGATTGAAGCAAGCTTTTCAAAGCTGGAACATTCGTTTTGATGAGACAGTCAAAGAGTTTGGCTTCATCAAGAACGAAGACAAATATTATGTTTACAAAAAAGGTTAGTGGGAATGGTGTTATATTCCTAGTGTTATATGTGGATGACATATTACTCATAGGAAATGATATTCTTGCCCTACAATTTGTCAAAACATGGCCAGGGAATTACTTCTCCATGAAAGACTTAGGAGAAACAGCTTATATCCTTAGAATAAAAATCTATAAAGATAGATCGAATAGGATACTTGGTTTAAGTTAAAGTACATATATTGACAAAGTGTTGAAAATGTTCAGCATCAAAGAATCCAAGAAAGGATTCTTACCTATCTCACATGGCATTTATCTCTCGAAGGATATGTGTCCTAAAACACAAGATGAGAGAGATAAAATGGCTAAAATTTCATATGCTTCAGCTATTGGATCTATCATGTATGCCATGTTATGTACTAGGCTTGATGTCTCGCATGCTTTAAGCATAGCGAATAGGTATCAGGTTGACCCAGGTGAGCATCACTAGGTAGCAATTAAGACTATATTTAAGTACTTGAGAAGGACTAAGGATGCCTTCTTAGTCTATGGAGGAGAGAATAAGCTTGTTGTAAATAGTTACACCGATGCTCATTTCCAATCAAATAAAGATGACTTTAAATCACAATTTGGCTATGTGTTTTGTGTGAATGATGGCCTGTAAAGTTGGAAGTGTTCCAAACAAGAGACAGTGGCCGATTCTACGATCGAGGTTGAGTATATAGTAGCATTAGATACAGCTAAGGAAGTTGTTTGGATCAAAAAGTTCATCACAGAACTTGGATGGTCCCTAGCATTACTGATATAGTGGCACTCTAATGTGACAGCAATGGAGCGATTGCACAAGCTAAGGAACCTCGATCTCACTAGTGGTCCAAATAAATACTCAGGCCCTTCCATGATCGATTAGTTGTAGTGCAAGTGGGAGAATGTTAGTGTATGCGCCATGAGCCAATCGGATTTGGACTTGTATTACACTTATAACATTGTGATTATTTATGTTATTTAATAATACATGGAAGTTTTTTATCATTATTGACTATATTTAATTTGATCAAGTTATAATCAAATTATAAACCCCCTAAATAGTGGATTCGTACCAAGGGAATCAAGGTAATGACTTTGATGATGAGATCTTTATGGTACAAATAATACTATTCTTAAATATCCTTAGTCATAGTATCACTGAAAAAGGACATTAGTGATATGGTAATACTAACATGTGTTAGATTCCTTAGTGTGACTGACCTCATACGTCATGGATATAACGATATCCAAATCAGCACATGGGTGATCATTGTGAATGAATACACCTGATTGACCCATCTTGAGAACTCTATGCGGATCGTTACATTAATTGTCATTAGATGTTCTCAAATGGTAATGGTATATGTAGAGGTGGCAAATGGGCAGATCGGATCGGGTTTGGGTTGGATCATTTTGGATCGGATCATTTTGGGTTAAGGAAAAATCGGATCATTTCGGATTCGGATCATTTTGGGTTCGGATAAGGTCGGGCTTGGGTTAAGGAAAAATCGATCTATTTCGAGTTTGGATCATTTCGGGTTCGGATAAGGTCGGGTTTGGGTCAAGGAAAAATCGATCTATTTCGGGTTTGGATCATTTCGAATTCGGATAAGGTCGGGTTTAGTTCGTTGACTTTTTTAGTCAACTCAAGTTGGTCGGATTTGGATTCGGTTCGATTTGACATATTTATTGGATTAAGCTTTGGTCATCTTGATCTGATTTATCTGGTATGAAAATCAACTGAAACCATATTTCTAAGAATTACAAAACTCATGAAAATAAAATTTTCTTCTTACATGACCTATAGTACAATTGGGATTGAAATAATCAAAATATTTAATAATCTATATGATAGTTTTCTTTATAATATATTTACCAATATTCATAAATTAATTACATTTTTTTCATTTTATTTTTATTATCTACAATAATTAATAACTTTTGAATCAAAGTGAGTTAATAATCCCTACTAAATATCATAAAATAGTACTATATATCTCTTTAATTTATTTGGATTTTTTATAGAATAATTGGAGACATTAGTGTAGAGATATAGCTTTTGTACTCTATTATAGGTTAGCCATTAAATAATTATACATTAGGTTCAAATTAATGCAATATAAAAGTGAATATTTAAATTTAACTAGATTAAAAAATATATAACACTCATATTATTGAAAAAAATTATATTTTTACTATATTAAAATACTTTGATATTAAATTTTAACATTTAAATATTTATTGATAATATTAAATTTAAGTTTGAATCTTTTCAGGTTTGGGCAAATTTTGATTCGGATCAATTTGGATTCGGATCAATTTGGATTCGAGTCAATTTGGGTTCAGATCAATTTGGGTTCGGATTAATTCGGGTTTAGATCAATTCGGGTTCGGGTTAATCTAAATTTGGATGAATTCGAGTTCAGATCAATTCGGGTTCGGATCCGGTTGGGTTTGGATCAATGTAAATTCGGATAAATTTGGTTTCGGATCAATTCGGATTCAGATTGGGTTGGATTTGGGTTGTTGACTTTTTTAGTCAAATCGGATTGGTCGAGTTTAGATTTTGGTTAATTGGGCGGATTTTTCGGGTTGGGTCAACTTTTGCCACCTCTAGGTATATGTGATCCTTGAACTTGAGATCACCATGGTATCCTATGTGTGGATTGGTGTACTTTGATGCTAGTAAACATAGCTTAATGAGGGTTACAAGTAAGACAGTAATTGGGTACATCATGAATCATATGAGGGTTGTGAGTGATCAAGATAGGATTCATCCCTCTTGGTAACAAGAGTCTATATCTTAAGGCCTTTCAATAGAGATTAATGATTGAAAATCTGTGGCCACAGTACAAATGAGATTTAAGATGAGATCTTGAATATATTGGATTAAATCATTTATCTTGAGATTGAGAAACAACGTAGTTGAACTTTAATAGAGATGACACGTTCCATACTCTATGTTCAACTGAGATATTAGGTGACGAAAGGATCTAATTATACGGTAATTGCTCATTGAAAGGTTGTCGTCAACTTGCGTAGCCATGATCAATTGCTAGATGCCAATCTTGGCTTGTGATTTATGAATGAGATTCTGAAACACTGCCAACATAATGGAAATCTAAAGGGTCACACACAATAAGAGCATGACCAAAACAAGGTAATTGGAGTTGGATCCATGTGATGAATCGTAGTACGAGTAGGATTCCTAGTGAGATTAGAATCCTGTTCCAACTAGAATTCGAGATTCAATTAATGGTAACTTTAGCCCGAGATTACTAAAGTGTATTTTGGTCTTTTCAATTATAATGAGAATTTAATTATCAATTATTAATTTAATAATTCATGGGCAGACCAAATTATTAATCTAAATGCATGACCAATTGGTTGTAGTACAAGTGGGAGATTGTTAGAGTATGCCCTACCAATCAATTGGATTTGGATTAAGTAATTTTAAAAGACCTAATTTAGTTGGACTACGGCTAAGGCCTTTTTAAGGTTTTGTTAAGAGGTACTATATAAACAACATTAAGTCTAAAAGTTAGACAGAACGTTTTTGATAGTCGCTCTGCCACTTGGAGGTAGCACTCACAAAACAATCCCCTTCCTCCTTCCTTTGCCATTGGCCACTCCTTGTCCCAGGTCAAGGTCCCGTTTTGCATCCTACTCAGGTGGATACCGTTAGAGGGCTTCGCTTAGCTAGGAGTCTTTAGTTAACGATAAACCGAAGGCTATTCGTGGGTTGCTATATTCAAAAGTTGAACTTTCCTACACAAGCGACACCAAAAGGTTAGATTCTATTCTGAAAGCAATCTTGTTACATGATCCTAGTGATTTTGGTTTTGTTATTTCTCTAATCCACTGCTTATTTTCGTATCTAACATGATAAACCAAGACAACGAGACCTTACACCTTTTCTCTTGCAATTGCAGGCATGCATAACTTTTCTATATAATCTCTACAACTAGCAATAATTAATAAAGGGTTGGCTCCTGTCTGGCTGGTTGGAGGTAAGCTGACAACTTGAGGATATTTTTTAGTTATTATTTTATTGAGGATGTCTTTATTAATATTATTTTAGATTTTATGAAATATATTATTTTAAAATATGAGGTTGGCCACACATTAATTAAAAATAAAAAATAAATGAATAATAATTTTAATTTTATTATTATAAATAAATAAATAAATAAATAAAGTGGGGGCGACAAGAGCACAGTGTGCCACACACTAGGCCACGCATGGCATACTCTCCCGTGTGGGACCCTCTCTCACACGGAATACTCTCATGCCTAGTGCGGGGCCCAAATGCGTGCTTGGACTTTAATTATTTGATAATTTAACATATTATATTCAACAGGACCGACACATTAAATTTAAATTAATGTAGATAAAGGACAAAGAAAGGATTGCAGTGATAATCTACTTCTATAAATAGTAGGTCAGATAATTCTCTTTTTCAATTAATTACTATTTTTTTGACTAAGACTCTGTTCAGTTTTTACTTGAGCATCAGAGTACGCTCGCAAGGACAAATTCTTGCGTCTCTCTGATTTTTTTCTTTTTTTACAGAGTTCTTGGTAAACACGTGGATGCGAAGATCGAGATTCTTACAACATACAAATTCATTGTTGTGAACATGCAACAACAATTGGCACCATTTGTGAGAATTTGATACAAAAAACTTTATGGTGAAAGATGGTGAGAATACGATCAACAACAAGGGAAGTGAATGAAAAAGATGATTCAATCTACTCTCCTGATTGTCAAACGCATCCGAAAACTCAAGTTCTTGAAGCTAAACCTGTGAATATAGTCTTGAAAGTAGAATTCGAAGCTCTAATGCAAAGGAATGAGAAGATTACTCATGCATTGAAGGTCTTGGTAGATTTTTCAAAGAAGCACTTCTACAAATGAGTCTTCCACTAGCTGTTTAGAATCTTGTAAGAGGAAGTCAGTCACAACAGACTAATATGGAAAAAGTTGGCACTAGACTGGTTTGGAAGATCAGTGGCGAAAGACCAGTGTGTGGCAGATTGGTGTATAGCAGAGTGATGTGTGGCAGATTGGTATGCAACATAGTGACGTACAACGGAGTGACGTGCAATAGAATGATGTGTGGCAGACCAATATGCGACAAATTGATGTGCAACAGACCGGAGTACAACCATAAGTGAAGATTCAAGGCCATGGTTTGGGGAGCATTAGTTTAATGATATGAGAAGTGTTGGGACGGTAAACCCTAATGAAGCTGCCCATCGAAATACCGTCAGGACTTTTGACTTGAAAATTGACTCGACCTGGAATCTTGATTTGTGTCCTACTCGTGTGGATACAGTTGGAGGCTTCTCTCAGCTAGAAGTCTTGAGTTAACGATGAACCGAGGGCTGTTCGTGGGTTGTTATATTCAAAAGTTGAACTTTCCTACACGAGCTATACCAAAATGTTAGATTCTATCCCGAAAGCAATCTTGTTGTATGATCCTGATGATTTTAGTTTTGTTGTTTCTCTAATCCACTGCTTATTTTTGTGTATAACATGATAAACCGAAACAATGAAACCTTACACAAATGCCACTCAAGGATGAACTATTTTGTATTTGTTAACAGAAAACACATAGAACTCAAATGAAATGGGTGTTAAACCATTCAATAAGGCAAATGAAATGTAATAGGAATGCCAATTAAAAATTTCAAGATGAGCTCTTTTTTTGGCTGAATGCTCAAATAAGGATCTAACGTTTTTGAAAATATTCGATTCAGGATCTAAACTTTTATTTTGCTCAATTCAGGATAAAACGTTTTCGATTTTGTTCAATATAGGATTTTTTCACGGGATTGAGCCACACGCGCCGTTATCATACTAACGGCGTTAAATTTAATATTTTTTATGAATTAAAAAATTTTTTTGCTTAGAAAAAATAATTACTTTTACGTTAAAAATAAATATAATACATAAACATAAAAATTAAAAAAATCGCTTAGCTTTTTTCTTAGCTTAGCTTTCTTCTCTCTGTCTTCTCTTTTTGCTCGAAAACCAGTCTCTGCTGCTCAGCTCTTGATTTTTTTTAGATTTCAACCGAAAATCTTTCATTTGTTTTTGTTTGTGCAAACCCCGAAAATCATTTTCTTTTTGAAATTCGACACTTAAAAGCTTGGGTAGTTGAGTTCGTTCTTGGTAGCTGAGTTCGTTATCGGGGAGTTGGTTTTAGGGTATCTGGTTTTTGGTGCTACAATGAGTTCATCTAGCATTTCCAATTCAAGGTTTGATTAGATGTTGTTGATTTAATTTATTTATTTAGTTTGATTAGCATTTCCAGTTCATCTAGCTTTTCTAATTCAACTGACTTAATATTTTGTCAGATTATCTATTTAGTTTTGATTTAATTTATTTTTGCAGTTTATCCAAATATGGGTGTTTTGATGTTAGATCATTTAAGCTAATTAGAAGTAATTACCCTGTTGAATTTGATTATGAGGGGGAAACTGTTTTCTGTCATTGCAAGTTGAAGGCACCGAGGTGGACTTCATGGACCAGCTCAAATCCAGGGAGAAGATTTTATGGATGCTCACGGTACCCGGTAGGTTGCAAATTTTCATATAGATGTTAGTTGCATAGTATTAGTTGCAAGATGAAAATTGAAGGATGTGGATGGCAGAAAGTTATTATGTTGCATATATTAGAGAATAAAATTTTCATATTGCAAATTTTCATATTAGTTGCAAGATGAAATTGAAGGATGTCAGAAAGTTATTATGTTGCATATATTAGAGAATAAAACAATATATATATTTTGTATAAAAAAATAACATTTTTTTCATTTTGAATGTAGGATACAGTTTGTGGTTTTCCTTTATGGCATGATCCCAAATTTTGTGATAGAGCAAGGGAGATAATCAATGACTTGAGGAGGAGAGAAAAGATGTTGTATGATTAAGTTAAAGAATTGAAGAAGCGATTGTCAGAAGTAAAAAATAATGCTGTGGATTACATTGAAGGTGAACTTATTGAAGAAAATTTTCAGCTGAAGAGGGAGCTTAGTATTTTAACATTGAAATGCAAAGAAAAAGATGATTACAATATATGGAAAGTGATGTTTATTATGTTGTTAGTATGTGTTGTTTTAGCCATGTTTATGTTTATTTTGAATGGCAAAAGAGAAGAGAAAATTTGTATGCTTGGTTTAGGGATGTAAATTTTCAGCTAATGATATATATATTTTTTACCCTTTTGTCAATGTACACAGGATGATTAATGTTATATGAATGTGTATGTTATTTGCCAACTTTGTTATATGAATGTGTAAATCAGAGTAGGTTGATTTTTTATGTATTTGTTATGTCAACATGAAATGCAATTGAATTTACAATAATTCACATATTTATGAATAATACCTAATTTCATTTAATAAAATATAAGGCTTGTTAACATGAAGTTCAATAGCAAATAACATTCATTAAACATCATTTATACTAAATTGCTCTTTAACATTAGTCTGAAACAGAAACATATTCTGTTTTCCTTTCCAAATCAGAAACAGAATCAAATAGAAAATTAAACAGAAAATCAGATCCTCCTCTTTTTTTGTTTTCCTTTCCCTGCATTTTGACTCCCTTGAGTAGCACATGCACTTATGTCTTCAGTAGCTTGCCTTTTGCTTTTGCTTTTGCCCTCACCCTTGGATTTCTGACCACTAATGGAGATACCCTTCTGACTTGATAACCCAGGCTGTTAATAAAAAATATATATAAATATGGTAGCATTTACGTCAAAACAGAACATAAAAATCCAAAACATACTATACTCACATTTAAAAGTAGATCCCCCACTTCTTTTGTTTTCCTTTCCCAGCATTTTCCCAGTGCAGGCCTGTTGGCAAAAATGGCCCTCCTCCTCTCACTGGTTCTACTTGGATTGTTTTTAGATAGTGGACTTCCACTTCCTCCACCAGTCATGCCATAAAGTCTTCCATCTCCATCTGCAAAACAGCTGCCAGCATCTCTACCTTGCACTTGATGCACTTGTGCACGTGCAGAAACATTACCAGAGATAGATTTAGATGCAGATGCAGTAGCAAAAAATAACCCAGATGCTGAGGCAGATGTTGAAGCAGTGCAGGTAGCAGCTGAGGTAGATGCAGTGGCTGGGGCTGGGGCTGAGGCTAAGGCTGAGGCTGAGGCCGAAGCATCAGCCACTCTTTGTTTCTTTCTTCCCCTTCCCCTCCCCTTTTTAACAGAACCTACCTTAACATTTTCAGATAACTCCACATTGACTGTAGTATAGTCACCTTTGTCAAAGTTCTCTCCAAACATCTGCTGAGCTGATTGTTGCTGCCGCAGAAAGAGATAAGGGAGTTAGGTTATAGTCTTTAATTGCATAAAAAATTAATTATGATATTCTAATGAAACATCGAAGTGACAAATGCATTTACCTCGTTACCCTTCACAGGACAACCTCTTTTGTTGTGCCCTTCTTTATGACAGAAAGTGCATGTCATAATCATGCCCTTCCTTGACAGACTACCTTCTGCCTTTTTCTGTTTATTGGGCTCATTTGGGTCTTTTCTTCTATTTAATCTGGGCCTGCCTGGCATCTTCTTATACTCAGGTGGGTTGACTGGGTCTTGTGTGGTGGATTTGGGCCATTCTTTAAGTCCAGGCATGGGCTGAAGTGCATTACCATATGCTAACATATATATCTCTTTATAGTACCAACTAGAGACATACTCCTCAACATTCTCCCTACGGTCTCTAATTGCACATATGGCATGCACACATGGGATACCAGACAGTGAAAACCTCCTACATGTACAACTCATATGTTCTAGATTTACAACAAACCTATCCTGACCCAACTCAACTTCATAACCAGCATCCCCATTAGATAGAACAAAATAGTCAGAAGCAATTTCAGAATTCTTTTCAATCACCTTCCAAATGTTTGGACCAAGGTTGCCTCTCCATTTACTACACTCTTTCCTTTTTCTCACAATCCTTGCCATCATATTCCTTCTAATGTCTTCAAGCAAAGATATGATTGGTTTCCTTCTTGCATCAAGCAATGTCCCATTAAAAGCCTCACACAGATTATTCTCAACCGAATCAATTCTAGAGTCTGTGTTGAAGAAGGCTCTACACCATTTTTGAGGTGGGACTCTTAATATGTCTTCAGCTGCTGCAGGTTTCTTTCTAGCTAACTCATTCAAATTTTCCTCATACTGCCTCACAGTGGTGGACTCAGCAATCTTCCAGAAGGATTTCTTCATTTTCAAACCCCTATGTCCCCTACTAGCCCAATTGACATAATCATGCCTAGCACAAAATCTGTGCTCAGCAGCTGGAAGCAACTCATCAATTGCAGTGTCAAGGCCCTACATAAAAATAATAATATCAACATCATTTATTTTATTAAATAAATAACCAAGGAGAACATGTTAAAAAATTTACCTTTCACTGGTCTGTCATCATAGTCCAGCCCACTCCATTTCCAAGATGTTTAATGTCTGACTTCAGAAGTTCAATAAACCATTTCCATGAAGATGTACATTCAACTTCCACAAGTGCCCATGCAACTAGAAACATTTGATTGTTCCCATCTCTGCCAACAGCATATAATAACTCCCTTTTTGTCAAGCTTTTTAGAAAACAACCATCTAGTCCTAGAAAACATCTACAACCATTTTCTAAACCAGTTTTCAATGCATTAAAGCATATATATCTCTCAAATGTAGGTTGAGAGTTTGGATTCTGTCTATGTACTTGCATCTTCACTGTGCTACCAGGATTAGTCTCTCTAATTACATTTGCATAATCCCACAAATGTGCAAACTGCTCCTTATAATTACTTATCACCTTTTCTGCCACATACTTCTTAGCCCTCCTAACCATGCTAATTTTCACACCTATTCCATAATCACTCCTAACTGCCTCCTGTACATCTGAATCCTTCATGAAGGGGTTTCTCATAAACTTGTCAATATACAGTTCAGCCAAAATGGCCTGAATCATCCTTGGATTTGTATACACCTTGTTGCAATCATGAGTATTCCTATAAGTCTTCACTTGAAATGATTGCAACTTCTTATTAAAAGATGCATATATCACCCAAGGACAGTTAGGTTGAGCACACTTACCCCTCACAAAATCCTTATGGTTTTTAGCCCAAACAATAGCTCTATTACTATAGATAGCCAATAATGACACAACATGCTTAAACTGTTTTGAATTTTCAAACAACATGCCTAACTCAATATAAGGTATGCTGCTGTTAGGGTCATAGACTGGAAACTGACTTCTCCTCCTACTAGCATCATCCACAATGTCCTCATCATCACTAATATCTTCACCATATTCAGCAGAGTCAAAATACTCACTATGATATCCTTCTGCCTCAGCCCCTTCACTAGCTTCTTCATTCATAGACCCTTTCTCAACATTAAACCCTCTTCCCTCAGCCTCTTCCCCCATAGCCTCCTTTCCCTCAGTCCCTTCTCCCACAACCTCTTCTCCCTCAGTCCCTTCTCCCACAACCTCTTCTTCATCCTCACTACCACTTAAATATTCACTATGAACAGAATCTCTATCGACATCATTATCTGCATTTATGTCTACCTCACTATCAACCCTATTTGGCTCATTATCAGCCCTATTTGCCTCATTATCAGCCCCTCCTAAATCATCATTCACAGATTCAACAGGCACATTATCTGCCTCATTAGGTTCTTGACTTGATATCTGAAGAATTGCTTCAGGCTTGTCTACACCATGTTCTATATAGACATCTATAATGCCTTGACTAGTCATACATCCTATCATATGAAGTGTTGTTTTATCATCCCAAACTAACCTGAGTCCATCATGTAGTGTTTTTCAGGGCGTTAAATAATAAATCCTCCTAATGTTAATAAACCCAGCAGATTCACAAACACTCAACAAATCAAAATAACAAACCTTATCCGGATCAACTGTCAGTTCTTCAACTACCTCATTTATGTATCTTAGACTAGGACCTTCACCAATAAATTGTCCTGCATAATGAAACCTTATGGTACACAGCTCAAAACTCATCTCTGCACCAAATGACAAACATATTTTAAGTAAGAATTCTTAATCAATCAACATTTAAATTTAGTCCAACATTCACAATATCACAAACCCTAAATCTGTCCTACACTTTTACATTGCTAAAGAAAACTAATTAATCGAAAATCACCAAATTAGCAAATTAGGGCATTATACCCAAATTAAGAAATTAGTTAGCCTAAACAATAAAAACATTAAATTTATAACAAAATTAATAAACCAGTGCATCTCAAACATAAACCGAACCTTATTTGAGCATTTCAACTACCCCCAAAAAAAAAAAAGTAACAAACTCAAAGAACTGACCTGCTAGGCTTATGGACGATTTCCGCTAAGAAAACTCCCCTTAAATTGCTTCGTTTTGCAACAGAGTACCTCGCAATCCCGTGAAATCGTATCTCACGAACAAATATGCCTCAAGATTTTGGCAAATATTTGGAAGATTTGAACCTGTCGATGGAGAACCCTAACCGATAAAAAAAACCCACATAAACAACGCCTCTTACGTTTTTACTTTTTTTTTTCAATTATTTCTGTATTTTTTTTAATTACGGTTAAAATAAGCTTTTTATTTACTATTTTCTTCATTTATTAGTTTTTTTTTCACGGTTAAAAAGCTTTTTTTTTTCAATCCTTTGTTTTTTAACCTGCTCACGCTAGTATACGACGCGTGTTGTGATAACCGTAAATTTTCCATTTATTGGAAATTAGAAATATTGAAAATAAATATTGGAGAAATTAAATAAGAGGGAATAAATAAAAATTTACGAGAACGAGATATTGGTGAAAATTTTGAGAATCGAGGAAGTGAAAGAATTGGGAAATTCGTATAAAAGAAATTAAATTGGAAGTGAAAATAAAAATAGAGAGAGGAAAAAAAGGGAATTAAATTGGATAAATTAAAATCCAAATTAAATAAAGAAAATTAGAAATAAAAATAAAGTATATTTATATGATTACAAATTATATAAATGTATTTTATACAAATACATATGTATTTAAAATACTATATAGTATATTTTAACATACGTTGGTATATATATAGAAATACATACTATTTCATAAAATTATATGATACATATGTATATGAACATAATATTTTATGTGTATATATAATCATATAAATACATATAGAAGAAAGGTAAATGTGATTTTATATTAAAGTTTATATGTATAAATATTGTGTTATAATATCTATATAAATTGTATATGTAAAGGTTATTTATTTTAAAATATATAAAAATACATATATATATATATATATATATATATACTAGAGATATGTTTATAATATAAAATATATATAATTTATATATAATATATATTATATTATATTATGTATGAAATAATATATGTATAATATATAGTATATATTATATGCATACAATATATTATATTGTGTATAATATATAGTATAATACATACTAAAAACAGAAAATAAACCAAAAAAAAAAGGAAACTAAACAAAAGAAAAAAAAGGGAAAGGAAGGATTGGGCCTTCCAGCAGAGACCGGCGATAGCAACAGCTGCCACCGCCGGCCGAGTAAGGGAAGAGAGGAGGAACGAGTGGCGTCGCCGGTGAGAGAAGAAGCAAACGATGGCGTCCCGAGGCGGAAAGAGAAGAAAATGACGCAAAGCGAAGGGGGAAAAATCGAAAGGAAAAAAGAGAAGGAAGATCGACGGTGCCGGCCGATCTAGGCACCGCTACCGCCACCAAGGCAATCGGCAAGGACCAATGAAGGAGAAGGAGGCCACCGGCGGTGAAGGAAACTACGGAGGAAGGAGGAAACAGGGGAGAAAGAGGCCGAAACCCACGGACCCAAATCTGGCGCCGTCGCCGGTGATAGGGTGAAACGGAGGCCAGATCCGGCATCCCTACAACGTCGACCAGCTGTGGGAGGTGCGAACCAGCGGAAAGGAGGACCGCCGGCGGTCGAACCGGCCGAACCGGCGGGATGAGGCACAAACCGGTCTGAACCAGTCCGGTTAGAGAAAGGAGAAAAAAAAAGAACGAAAAGAAAAAGGAAAAGGAAAAAGAAAAAGAAAAAGAGAAAGAAAAGAAAAAAAAAGAAAAAGAGGAAAAAGGAGAATTTCGGGAATTCAGAGATTCTCGGAAATTCGACAACCCGGAAATTACGAAAATTCGGTAAGAAATTTCCCGGGAATTTAATTTCAGAAAAATTAAATAAATTATGAAAAATTCTAAAAATTAGAATTTTTATTCCAGAAATTATTTTCAGCAATCGGGATAAGGAATCGGGAGAAATGGAGTGCGGGCGCAATCGATAAGAGGAAGTCACCGACCTGGAGAAAGGTAAGGGATGCATGTGCAGCACTGTAAGGATATTCAGTCTGTATGCTTTTAAATTATAAATTAATTTATGGAAATGTTGTGATGATTCATCGGCTGAAAAATTGGGATGATGTACTGGCTGAAATTGTAAACTATATTTTTCGTGCAGGAGGCTAGTCAATCGGTAGTCGTTATGCTGCCGAAAATTTTTAGAAAATTACGTAAAATCATATAAAATGATTTTATTCTCGAAAAATGATATTAAATGACGAAAAATGGGAAAATTATTATTTTTCATAAAACATGAATATAATGAGATTGAATTTTAAAATATTCATGTTTCGAGAATGGTGATAATGAAATCACCAAAAATTCTCTTGATAGGTAAATTACACGTAATACGAGACGAAAAATGAAAAGAAATACAATGAATATTTTTATGAATATTTTTATAAATATTTCTTAAATATTCACTAAATGATTTTATAACCTTTATGGTTTTAAAGTATGAAATTATATATTTTTATAAATTCCATAAAGGTTATTTTATGATGAAAAATACGGTTTTGAGACTAGTTGGCATCCTATCATGCTGATATGTGATATGTTTAGTCTTGGTCGAAACCTGATCAATGTTTCACCAAGGACAATATAGATTATGATCATAGATTTGACATGTTTATTTTCTTACCCTCCGGGGTCTATAGCATGATATGATTGATGATTGTCTTAGTCTCCATAAATGATAGGTGATATGTTAAAAAGGAAAGTGTTTTACATGATATGTGATATGTTAAAAAGGAAAATGTTTTATATGATACGTGACATCTGAAAGAATATGTTTTATATGATATGAGAAGAAAATCAAATGATTTATAGCATTTTTACAAAATGCTCATTACGGTACTGATTATAGTACTGTGAGATGATTTTCATAGGACATGTGATACGAACATGTAATATGTTTTCAAAAAGGAAGAATTGATAAATCTAATATTCTTACCAAGATGTTAAATGGAATATTAGATCATATGTGCAACACAGTTATTGTTTAGATCGTGGGAGCCACCTCTAGAGTCCCAAGGGACCTACGTGCTACACGGATACTTTTTGGGCCGTGGGAGCCACCTCTAGAATCTCGAAGGACCTACGTGATACACGGATATTGTTTAGATCATGGGAGCCACCTCTAGAATCCCAAGGGACCTATGTGCTACACGGATACTTTTTGGACCGTGGGAGCCACCTTTAGAATCCCGAAGGACCTACGTGCTACATAGATATTGTTTAGATCGTGGGAGCCACCTCTAGAATCCCAAGGGACCTACGTGCTACACGGATATATTTGGACCGTGGGAGCCACCTCTAGAATCCCGAAGGACCTACGTGCTACACGGATATTGTTTGGATCGTGGGAGCCACCTCTAGAATCCCAAGGGACCTACGTGCTACACGGATACCTTTTGGACCGTGGGAGCCACCTCTAGAATCCCGAAGGACCTACGCGCTACACGAGTTCCTCGATACGACACTTTCTCTGTTGCTAGATAGGATGGATGTTGTAACTGCATCAGTGAACTAGGGCTTACGCCTAAAGTGATTAAGTGATCAGTTATTTTGAAACTATTTTCAGTGAGTTAAGCTATATGCTTAAAGTTTATTGATTTTCATTTTTGTGAATGGATTGATTTATTAACTTGCATAGTAACCGAATTATCGACGTGTATAATGACTAATCTATCGAAGTGCTTGCTGCTTTGCTAATGTGATAAGTGGAATAGATTTTAATAGCTTACTTTGCTATTTAAAGTACTGTACTAATTATGAGAATACAGTAAAACATGAAATGAGTTTTAAAGAAAAATGATGATGATTTAACTAATATTCCTTTCAAAGAATATATGAATATTAGTTATTTTATTTAAATGCTTTCTTTCATAAAAGCATTATTTTGAAAAGAATTTGAAAAGGTTATGGGATGAAAAGGAAAAGGATTTATAAATTTAAAAAAAATAAATGGAGATTTTTCTCTACAGTTGCTTCTAGATTCCGGAACAAGTATGGTATTCTAAATTACCTACCTTACTCCATCCGGATTCCTAGCCGACTGTAGTATCCTTCCTACATACGAGCCTAGAGCCCATAGGAAAAATGTAAAAGATTTTCAGCATATAGGAAGCTGAATATCAAGTATGCATATAATTCCCTTACTAAGCCGTGGTTTTGCTCGCCCCTTAATTTTAAATATTTCAGGTTTTGATGAATGTGAGTTCAGTGGATTGTGGATCTTGGCTGTACACGAAGGATAATGTGTCAGACCGACTGATTATTTGAGGTATGATCATTTATTCTCTGTATTTAGACACGTCAATAGTACTACTTATCTGATTAATTACGATAGGGGATCTGTATAATATAAACAATATTGTGTAAAATTGTTTAACAGTCAGTACAAGTGAAGTATCGTAGACAGCCCAATCGGTTAAGTTGTGTATAAGAAGATGAAAAATGTGGTCACGGGTCGTTTCAGATTTAATGGTATCAGAGCAATGGTTGGCCTGATGTCTGTGGATACTTTGGAAGGAAAAGAGTTAAACATCCCCGGTAGTACTGTGTCGTCTGAATACATAGAGAAAATAAATGATTGTAAATGGAGTAAAATGATTTAAAGGGAGTGAGAAAGTATAAACTGAGAATGTTAAAGAAGAAAATAGGCTCAGAAATTATCGAATTACTGGTGATTCTTCTAGTCTAAATGAAGGCCTGTTCGGTAAGGACAGAAATGGACTCGGTGAGGGCCCCACCAGTACTTTTCTGTCCGACCGAACTGAGACCTGAAAGTGATGGTATAAAGTAGGGGAATGAAATATCATCATTAAATAGACTTTAAGATCACCGATTGAGGGTAATTTGAAGAGAGAAAATTTTTAGCCAAAAATGGCCAAAATACCCCTACCCTCAAAATTTTATCGGGAGTCAAAATAGATCACCAGAAGTTGGAATTGATCGATTTGATAGAGAAATTAATGTTATAAAGCTGAATTACAAGTAAATTAATCCCATTGTGGATTTTAGTGAACTTCTCTGTCGAAAATCGAATGAGATCTAACTTGCTGTTATAAGTATCAGAAAGGATACTATCAACACATAGATGATCAGTTCATTGATTTGAATGTATATTGGGGAGAAAGAAATAAATGTCGAAATGACGAAAATACCCCTATGTTGGGCGATGTTTAGAACTGTGGTAAAACCGAGCTGAATTAGAATCCATTGATAGTAATGGAATAACTAATGGTATAGAGGATGTCAGATGAATATCACGATCCCTATTACTAATTTCACTAACACTAGACTACGCACGCGAAAGAAATCCGTGAGGGGCTAAGTGTCACGTCTGTGTGACAGGGGCCGCCTCTAGAACCGAGAGCGGATAGTACAGATGTGTACAGGCGGACGATGGACGGGCCGAGGCCTTATATGATGCGATCCAAAGAGTGTAGTGGAATGTCATCAGATGATTGACCCGGTTATTAGCTGTAAGGGTCGAAAAATTAAGAGTGCGTTGAACGGGATCGTTGAATACTATGAAAAGTGAAATGATTACAGGAATTGACTGATGAGGTGAACAGTACCGATAATGAAATACATACTGGTGTGGTTACTTATGGTTCTATACGTTTTACTATTTTGAGGTATCAAACAGATAATCTTATATAGAAACGACATATCTTGAAATATGTACTATAGAATGAAGTACTATGTGGGGTACTGTAAATTAGAGAATAATTATAAGAACAGTGAAGTGATAAAAAGAAGATAAAAGCTAACCTAAATTCTTCAGGACCCTTGAGACAGAACTGTGACGGGTGACTCAATGATAGGCGACCTGTAGTGGATCATGTGTTGTGAGATACAGGCAAACTATGTTATCGCCGACTCACTAATAAGGGTAAACCTAGGGCGAAAGAATCGCCTAGGGGATGCTCGCCGACGGTCGATATGAACGGGCGGGGCTCTTACAATTATCTTAATGGTAACACGAGAGTAAAGAACTAGGTACGTAAGGGGTGCCAAGGTTCAAACCTTGTGGAGAATATACTCAAGGGAACAAAGCCTGAATTCAGTAAATGGAAATGGTTTTAAAGTGAATAACTGAATTGAAACGAGTAGCTGTAAAATGTGTTGAGAACCATTGTATTTGATACAACTTACCAGAATGAGATTCGTAACGTTGTAAAGTATGACTAGGTAATGAAATCAAGGTAGAGTATGTATCAAAATGATTTGAATATTGAATGTCTCTGCCTTGAAGCTACACTGTGAAATGATGGGACACAATGATAAAGGTCCAACATGATAAAAGAATGGTGGTTAAAGAAACTATCAGATGAGAATTCCGATAAATTCCCAAGTAACATAGGTTGAGAAATCAAGTTAATGTTGACTTGATTGTGGATATGAAATTCATTCTTAAGCTTATATCGAAGAATATAGAAAAAATCCGACAAGCTTAAGAAAATAATTTTTGGAAAATATTGTGGATGGTGAAATTCACATGTATCGATGTAAATGAGAGAAATACAAATGATATTGAGATGTAGATGAATTAAAAATGATGTATTAATTTCCTGCCATTAATAAAGTTCTGGTGAAGAACAAGTATTCATCTACATGAAAACAGATGCTTTATTGAGCTGATTAGGGATGCGTGAGGAGTTAATAAGACTGGCCTCAGTATAAAGAGTCCTTAGATAAAAGATTGAAGATTGGTGTCCATAAGATTATGATTTGAACTCGGAGTGAATTTTACGAGTTCCGATTGAAGTTACAAGGGTAATGAGTTGCCTTGTAAAGTATATAAGCCTAAAGAATGAGGCATCCTTACATGAGTAAATTGATAAAATACTGATAGAGTCTAAAGTATAAATGGAACATGAGCAGCATTGTGATATGATCCTTAAACTCTTAAAGGCTGTTGAATTATGCTAAGATTAGCAACTAAGAAATTTGGTTAGACAGTATCTCCTCTTGAGATATATGATCTCGAGATGACAGGATGACAGTGAACCTGTCTATGATATAAAGATAATGATTGAGATACGAAAGTAATGAGTTTAGCTAAATACTATTGTCAGCCTATAAAATAGTGATGAGACTAGCTGCTCTGTAGAGGAGATCTAATTAAAGAAATTAAAGTCGGTAGATGGATAGTGTAAAGAAAAAGATGGTATGCAAGATTTTAAAAGATCTTAACAGTATAGTACCATACCAATCGAGAAAACCGACAAAAAGGATAAGAGTAAAAATATGAAAACGAAACTGAAAGTGGAATAAGGAAATAAATTGCATGATGAGAAGGGAACATCAATATGAAACAGTTCCCGAAGTTAAGACTGAGAGTGAATTGTGTTGGTTATCACATAAATGTGGCAAGATGTAAAATCAAAGCAAGAATTGATAAGTGAAAGTAATGATACTCCAAGGAGTAAGATAATTGATATGTTTACTGCTAGTATATAAAAAGAAATGTTTGTACATATAACCACCTCGAAATGATAGATATGGTGGAATTGTATAGATAATGTGGTGCTTAGATGGATAATTTGAGGATTCAATCACAGAATCTAAATTATGAAAAGAGATTTAAAGACCATACTACATGAAGAGAATATGATAGTCTCATGAATTATGATCGTAAGAGATGATTTATAGTAAAAATCGGCAAATGAGATGCAGCCTTGATGGAATAAGTGTGAAAATGAATATTGTGTACAATAAAAGTCCAAAATAGAAATGATGATATGGAAGTGATTAAAGACTGATGATCTAAATAGAATCACTTTCCATTATCAGACTTCTAGATTCTCTAGTGCCTTAGTCGCAGTATAAGTGTTAAACGGTGTGAATGTGTATGTACAGTTCCAGTGAGCCTTACATGTGATGGGAGTCTCTGTGTTGCCATATGCTAATGAGAGATAGCAAAAGGCTTTGAGATCCCAAGTGTATTGATAGCACCGCTCCATACTGATATATATATATATTTATATATATGAGCGTGAGATGTAACCGCTCCATGATATTGAGAGAGCATGTGCATGAGATGTGAAAGCTACTGGGACACTTACATATAATTGATTGACACGAGTACATGATAGTACCAAATTATGTCGACTCGGCACTAAGTGAGAAGAATGGATGATGAACAGCATAGATTAGCTGTAATATTAAAAATATTGTGTATGGACTCTTATATGAAAAGAGTAAAAGTGAATAACTTCTGATTTGAGAAATGAACTTACGGGAGTATAGACATATATGATGAAAGACAGCATGTAGTGGTCTAAAGTATTGTTGATGTTGAAAGTGCGCTGGCAGTATTATTTGGAGGATGAACTAGAGGTCAGAAGTCGTAAGTGTACGACATGTACCACATTTGGACTTAAGTTAAATTCGGAGGACCGAATTTCTTAAAGTGGGGAGGATGTGATAACCGTAAATTTTTCCCTTTATTGGAAATTAGAAATATTGAAAATAAATATTGGAGAAATTAAATCAGAGGAAATAAATAAAATTTTGCGAGAATGGGATATGGGTAAAAATCCCGAGAAGTGAGGAAGTGAAAGAATTGGGAAATTCGTATAAAGGAAATTAAATTGGAAGTGAAGATAAAAATAATAGAGAGAGGAAAAGAATTAAATTAGATAAATTAAAATCCAAATCTAATTAAGAAAATAAGAGAATAAAATGAAATATATTTATATAATTACAAATTATATAAATGTATTTTATATAAATACATATGTATTTAAAAATACTATATAGTAAATTTTAATATACGTTGGTATATATATAGAAATATATACTATTTCATGAATTTAAATAATACATATGTATATAAACATAATATTTCATGTATATATAAATATATACATATATATATACATACATATATAGAAAATGCAAATGTTATTTTATATTAAAGTTTATAGGTATATATGTTGTATTATAACATTTATATAATTTTATATATACATGTTATTTATTTTAAAGTATATAAATATACATATGTATACTAAATATATGTTTTGTAATATACAAGATATATAATTTATATATAATATATAATGTATTACAATATATATGAGATAATATATGAATAATATGTAGTATATATTATATGTATAAAATATAAATTATAGTGTATAATATGTAGTATATAGTATACTAAAAAGGGAAAGCTAATAAAACTAAAAGAGGAAACAAAATAAAAGGGAAACAAAAGACCAGAATCGGGAAACTTGATTCTGGCTCCGGAAGAAGCCGCCCCGTCAGCGGCCGCCGGAGAAGGAAAGGAGAAGGGGGAAGAGAAACGTCGACGCCGGCAAAGGAAGAGGAAGCCGACGCCAACGCCGGCGAAGTGAAACGGAGAAAAATCGAAGGGAAAACAGAAGCAAAAGCCGGAAGAGAAAAGAAAATGGCCGACGGCGGTGCCAGTCGAATCGGTGGCTGCCACTGCCACCGAAGCACCGCCGGAGGGAGAGGAAGCTGATGGAGGCCACCGGAGGCGCAATGAACGGCGGAGGAGGGCTGGCGAAGAGGAAGAAGAAACCGAGGCAAAACCGTCTCGATCCGCCGCCGTGCCGCCGATCCAGGGCAAACGGAGGGCACCGGAAAGTTTGTTGTGCAGCCGGCCAGTTGAGGGACACCTGAACCGCCGGAGAACCTGCCGCCGGCGAGGAACCGGCGAGGAAGGACACTGACCGGTCCGGCTGGAAGAAAAAGGAAGGAAAAAGAAAAAGAAAAGAAAAAGGAAAAAGAAAAAAGAAAAAGAAAAGAAAGAGAAAGAAAAGAAAAAAAAGAAAGAAAGAAAAAGAAAAAAAAAGGAAAAAGGAAGAAAAAGAGGAAAAGGAGAATTTCGGGAATTCGGAGATTCCCAGAAATTCAACAACCCGGGATTTTACAAAATTTGATAAGAAATTTTCCTGAGATTTAATTTTCAAAAAAAATTAAATAAATTATGAAAAATTCTAAAAAATTAGAATTTTAATTCCAGAAATTATTTTCAGCAATCAGGATAAGGAATCAGGAGAAATGGAGTGCGGGCGCGATCGATAAGCGGAAATCGCCGACCCGAAAAAAGGTAAGGGATGCATGTGCAGCACTGTAAGGATACTCAGTCTGCATATTTTAAATTGAAATATTTTATGCAAATATTTTATGAAAATTGTTATGATGCATGATTTGCTGAAAATAATTTGGGAAGAAGTACTGGCTGAAAGATTTAAAACTATATTTTTCCGTGCAGGAGGTTAGTAAATCGGCAGCCGTTATGCTGTCGAAAATTTTAGAAAAACTTTATAAAATCATATTAAATGATTTTATTTCCGAATTTCGATAGTAAATCACGAAACATGAGGAAATTACTAAATTTCATAAACATGAATATAATGAGATGGAATTTTAAAATATTCATGTATTCGAGAATGGTGACAACGAAATCACAGAAAATTCTCGAAATAGATAAATTACACGAAATACGAGACGAAAGATGAAGTGAAATATAGTGAATATTTTTATGAATATTTTTATAAATATTCACTAAAGGATTTTAACCCTTATGGTTTTAAATTATGGAATTTTATATTTATATAAATTCCATATAATTTTATTTTATGATGAAAACTACGATTTTAAGATTTGTTGGCATTCCTATCATGCGGATGCATGATATTTGATATGTTTAGTCCCGGTCGACACCTGATCCGCGACCCACAGAGGACAATATAGATTATGGTCATAGATCTGACTGATTTATTTATGTACCCTTCAAAGTTATAGTATGATAAGATTGATGTCTATCTTAGACTCCATAAATGATAGGTGATGTGTTAGTAAAGGCCAAACCAAGCAAAGACTCAATGATTGTACCGTGTGAGCCACCTCTAGAATCCTTAGGGAACTAAGTGCTACACGAGTTTCGATGTGTTAGTAAAGGCCAAACCGAGCAAAGACTCGATGATTGTACCGTGTGAGCCACCTTTAGAATCCTTCGGGAACTAAGTGCTACACGTGTTCTGATGTGTTAGTAAAGGCCAAACCGAGCAAAGACTCGATGATTGTACCGTGTTAGCCACCTCTAGAATCCTTCGGGAACTAAGTGCTACACGAGTTTCGATGTGTGAGTAAGAAATTTCTGTACCGTGGGAGCCACCTCTAGAATCCTTCGGGAACTAAGTGCTACACGAGTTTTGATGAATGTGAGTTCAGTGGATTGTGGATCCTGGCTGTACACGAAGGACAATGTGTCAAACCGACTGATTATTTTAGGTATGATTATTTATTCTCTGTATTTAGACATGTCAACAGTACTACTTATCTCATTAATTACGATAGGGGATGTGTATAATATAAACAATATTATGTAAAATTGTTTAACAGTCAGTACAAGTGAAGTATCGCATACAGCCCAACCTGTTAAGTTGTGTATAAGAAGATGAAAAATGTGGTCACGGGTCGTGACAAGGTCATTATTGAAATTTTTGGTTCCATTTTTGCATTTTGAAATTTTTGACATTATGCTATGGCCTTAAGTGAAGATTTCAAAATCTGATTGCTAGGTCATAATTTTTATATTACTTCTAACTCAATTCCCTATTCAAAGGTGTAAGGCACATTTTCTAATTCAATCTATGTTGTTCTCAGTTATTTTCCAAAGTTCTATCCAGTTCTGGCACATTAGGTAGAGTGATTTTCTGACCTTTGTGCACTAAAATTAACTCCAGTAATTCTAGGAATATCCAAAAATCATGAATCCAAGACCATGTGAAACCTAATTCAATTTCCTATTCAAAAAGATGAACTTTACAATTTTATCATTTCTGAGTCATTTCCATTAATTTCACAAAGTTACCTTATGTACATTTACATTCAAACAGAATGGTCATCTAACCTTAGTGCACAAACTATCTCATATCTGAATGTAGGAATATCTAATTTGTGTAAACTCAAAACCATAATAATACTAACTCAATTATCTTTCTGAAAATGTAAGTTTTGCAACCAAACTCAGTCTAGCCTATTTGCTATGTATTTTTGAATTTGACACTAGGCAATCTGTCCCTTGTAGTGAGTGTCCTATATTCATTTGTATATATGTTAAGCTACAAAATTCCAAACCCAGAAATTCCATAGCTAGATGAAAACTAACTCATTTTCCTATCTAAAAATGTAAAGTTTATAATTTAACTTTTCCTCGATCAACATCAGTAATTTTCCAAATTTTTACTATTTCCAACAGTTTTCAAGCACAATATCACACTAACCTATTTGCACAAATTACCTCATATCTAATTATAGGAATATCCGATTGATGTAAACTTAGAACCATAATAATCCTAACTCAATTACCTTTCTGGAATTGTAAGGCTTGCAACCTAACTCAATTTGGGATTTGTTTTACAATTTTTCAAATTTAGAACTGGGATTCACCTTTTTGGGGCAAAGTGCCTTGCATTCATTTTTACATATCTCAAGCTAAAGAACTCCAAATCAGGTGATTCCAAAACTGAATTATTCCTAACTCAGAAGGATATCTACCATAATTTTTTTTCAAAATTTATATATTGTTTAACATTTAATCTGAACATTTTAATATCAACCTAGAATAGAACATCAATTCAAGATTTTAACAGCAATCCCATATTCACTTCATCTTTCATCCATGCCATTGCAATTTCATTTCAAATCATTATAACTCTACATTCATACTCAATAAACTAACATTATAAAGTCAAAACATCACCTAACTTACCCAGAAAATCAGTAGCTTAAAAGATCAAACTCTAATGATCACAGCAACTCTTCAACCTTCCATCTTTTGGTCTCCACACCTCCTTAAAAAAACACATTCATGCACTACCATTAAACCCTACATTCATGTAATTTCTAAGCTTCAAGACAAAAAAGGGTTAAGTTCTCACCTCAAGCTTCATTAACCATAGCTCCCATTCAAAGTTTCCTCTCGGTTTGCTTCCTTCTCCCTAAAGCCCTTAGAAGCCGAATGCCTCTCCCTGCTTCTCCTTTCGGTTTCACTCTAGCAAACTAAAATCTTGCATGCAACATTGGCTTAAGCTTCCCCATGTTATTTCCTTCTCAAATCGAGACGAGAATCTCACATGCAGTAAGGGTTCAAGCTTCCTTGATGCCTCTTCTCTCCATTTCCTTCAAAATCTCAACTTGGTTTAAGAGACTTCATGGCCAATTCTAAAAGAAATGGGAGATTTTAATTTTGCCCAAAAAAATAGAGATTTGAATTCTTTTGCAAGAGAAAAGTAGGGGAGGAAACTGGTTTGAGAGATAGAACAGAGGGGCTTCATGATTTGAATGGAAGGCTGATGGGTTTATATTTATTTATTTATTTACATTTTATGTTTTAAGCCTTACTTCAATTTTTTTCTCATATTTCATATAGATAGTTTAAGCTAATTAAATTTGGACCCCAATAAATTCTTATTCTTATTCTATTTAGGTCCTTATGGATATCTTTTAATCATACTAAACCCCATGTTCTAATGAAACTTTCCGATTTAATCGTTTCATTCGATAAACCTTCTAATTACCAGATTTTCTAGCCTAATTTTCGACAATTAATTGTTTCGATCTACAAGAATTTTAAGGCATGCCATACATGACCAAAAAGGTATTTGAACAATCTTTTCAACAAAATTTGAATCACCAATATCAAAGTTCTCTATGAAAAGTTGTGCCATTTTCTCTACCGATTACTCACAATCAGAATTTCCTGATTATAACTTGAATTTAAAAATTCATTGTTGTTGATCCACATTGAATTAGACAGCGAGCCTTATATCATCAGAAAGCTTATCAAGTTACCTTTCCAACAAAATTCCAATCACCTTAATCAGAATTTCCTACTAAGAGATATATTCAATTCTTTATAGAGGTGTCAACTAACAAGTTTCACTACACATGGTTCAATTTTGAAATTTTTTTCTAGTATTTATCCATAGGGAATTAAATTATGAGCCTCTTATTGCTGAAAAACCTTTAAGTCAACTTTCATAAGAATTTTACGGTTTATCATTTTGATACTTTGATCAAGAGATGTGATCAAAACAAGGCAAATTGGTCATGAGCCAAAAGATGAAAGTTTTGGTTTATTGTCAGATTCTCAAAATTAGGCTCAAATTGTAACCATATGAACCAATATGTCTAACCCAAAACCATTTATGACGAATTTAATGTATTTATATGGTTTTTGGGTGAGTGTGCACTCCAGTTGGACACGCCGACTTGTCCGTACGAAATCCTATGTTCCTACATTGAAACCCGAAAATGTTACAATTAGGCCTCCAAACACCTTCTAAGGGTCATTTTGCATTATTTAACATGTAGAAAAGAAATTGTAGTTGTTATATCCTCCCCAACTTTAGGAATTTGGTCCTCTAAATTGGCTATAATATTATTGGAATGGGTGAGGATGCTCTCTCATCAAACTTTCCAATTCCTAAGTTACTTCCTCTTCTAAATGATGCTGCCATAGCACTTTGACCAACGGGATCATTTTAGACCTTAAAACCTTTTTCTTTTGGTCCAAAATCTTAACTAGCTTCTTAACATAGATCTCTCCTACTTCATAATAACCTTGATCTTGAACGCATCAATAGGGCACCCTATCCTTGAATACAATATGGCCTTAGAAGGCAATCTGATTGAGCCAGAATTCACATTTACTAAGCTTGGCATAAAATTTTCTTTCCTAAAGAACTTGTAGAACCAATCTCAAGTGTTGCTCATGATCTTCCTTAGTCCATGAGTAGACTAAGGTGTCTTTGATAAAAACTATCGCAAATTGATCCAAGTATGGTCTGAACACCTCATTCATCAGACTCATGAAGGTAGCAAGAGTATTGGTCAACTTAAAGAGCATCACAAAGAACTCGTAGTGGCCCTTCTAAAGGTGTACAAACATGCAATATGTGGTCTAAAGTATTTGGTTCTAGCTTAACTTGTTGACACATACATTCGACCTTTATACCTAAGTAACCCATCACTGCCTATTCTGAAATCCAATCCCATATCTTGATTTCCTTCATTCTAAAATTCGGAGGTCTCCCTTTTGTGCTTGTTTAATCAATTCAATCAAGTTCAGCTCTATCCTCAAACTCACAACTATATATCCTTTGATAGCAAATTCTACTTTTTTGCAAACTAGTCTAGTATTTACCATTTTTGTACCATCATCACTGAGACCAATACTAAATTGTTTCTACTGCCTACTCTTGTCGGCCCTCTTATCACCTTGATTTTGTCCTTCCCTTTGACCCGTACTCCTATTCGATTAAATCATAGTTTAATTCAACCACCCAGGCATGTCTCAGAGCCTCTACATAATTGGTGATATCGAAGACTGCCATCTTACTTTTAATACTAGGCCTTAGTGTAGTGATGAACTTGATGGTCTTGGCCTTTTCATTCTTGGTAGTAAACGGATCATAGTGGCATAGGGAATAGAATTGTGACTCATATTGGCTACTGATAATTAGCCTTAGGTCAACCTTAGAATTTCTACCTGCCTCTTCCTCTTGGCAGGTTCAAGGATATACTGATTGAAGAAACTTTCCAAAAAGGCTTCCTAGGTGATCTCAGGGTCTTGCAATAACTTCTCTACAGATTCCTACCACACTTCTACTTTCTGCCCAACATAAACACAGCCAATCTCCCTTTCTCTATAGAACTATAGCCCATATACTTGAATAACTTCTCTAATTGCTTGACCCATTTTTTTGACTACATCTAGGTCCTTTTCACCCTTAAAGGTGGGTGGGTTCATTTTTTGAAACCATCGTAGTTTATTCATATCGGTGTCCACATAATCTCCGGCCTATGGTGGTGGAATTAGAGGTGGTGGAGGTTGTGGAGCAGCAAATGAAGGAGGTGGAGATCTAGATTATCGTCGATGAAGTGCTTGTTTGTTACTCCTCCTCATTCTATACTTCCTACAAACATTATAACAATAAATCCAAATTTATTAGAAAGAAACACACTATAGTGAGATCTATTTGTATACCAAGATTATAAATGTGAATAATATAATATTGAATGATAATTTTAATGGTTCTTTAACAAAAGCTTTTACTATAGAAAGACAAGGAGTACATTTAAAGGATTGGATTTTTGCATAAAGAATCTGGAGTCTCCTATAAGGAAACCCAATCTGATGATTAGATATTTTAAGAGTTAGATTCAATAGGAAAAACGAATCATAAAGAACTCACATGCTAAATGATGCACACTAAGAAGTTTAAAACTCATTTATTCTTTCCCAAGATGAAAGCATATATATCTCGTAACATTTGAAGGGTTTTTTTATATCTTTATGAAATCTATACCTCGTTATGAAAGATGTATTAGTTACGAGAACACTCTTGATAGATGAGAAAATTCTATTTCTATCCCATTTTTTACTCTTTATACCACACACCAAAAAAAAATCCAAACATACCCCAATCATTTACCATTTTAACCCTATGATAAAGTTATTTGCACAAGTCAACTTGCGCAAAAAACACTCTATCTGCACAAGAGATCTTGTGTAGAATTAAGCTTCTTACGTAAGATATCCTAGTGCAAGTTGGCAAGCACTGGGATGAGCTATTCGCACAAGAAAACTTGTGCAAGAAGTACATCCCAATGCAAGTCACCTTGCACTAAGACAATTTTCTGGCATGTCTTGTCCCACATAAAGAGACTTGCACTCGCCTTGGACCTTCGTGAAAGATGATTTGCGCTCAACTAAGATCTCTGAGCAAGGCAACTTACATGTCAATCTCTTTCTAGCACAAATCAGGTTGCGCATAAGTCTCCATTCTTTTTCATCTTCACTGGTTTCCATCTCCAATGACTGCTCTAAATTCCAGATCCTAGATACTGTTAGTATTTTGTTGTTAATGATACATATATAAGAAATAAAAATAATAATAATTAAAAATAAAAGATAATGTTTGATAGGTTCCTACACAAAAAATTTTCTACAAGAAGAATTTTATGCATAAACATTTTTTGTGCACAATGTGCAAGGAATTTTGCGCAGGAACGTTTGTTTCTGCACAAACTCTATTTGCGTAGGAATGTTCTTGCACAAAAGAACAAATGTTCCTAGAGTTTTGCAAGAACAATGCAAGAGTGCATGAGTAATTGTTCTATGCAAATTATTTTCTTAATTTTAATTGTTATTATTTATATATCCATGGTTAAAAACAAAATATTAATAAATATGAGATTTTGATTGTTGTAAAAAAAATAGAAAAAGAAGATGAGAAGAGTAAGATGGGAAGAAAGCTTCAAGAAAAGAGATGTTTTGATTAGGACACATATGTCTTTTCATACAAGGGTTTTATTGTCTTAATAGATATTGAGGTATAAAAAGTAAAAATTGTAGTACATTTTAGGGGTAAGCAAAATATTTTGTAACCGAAAAAATCAACTGAATCGTTCGATTTTCGGCTTGTTCGATTTGGTTTATTCGAGTTTCGGTTAATTCAGTTTTACAATTCGATTATATTGGCTAAATCGGTTGGTTTTTGTTTTATATAAATATGAAACCGAACTGACCGAAAAATCGATTAAACCACTTAACTGACCCAGCCCAGGCAAGGCAACCTAGCCTAGGCGAGGCGACCCAACCCTCACTCCCTCAATCATAGTCAATCATCACTCTCACTTTCTGACTTTCATTCACTCCCGATAGAAAAAAACCCTTAGCTATCGCCCCCTCAATCTCAAACGGAAAGCCCCCTCAATCTTGGTACTTAACCTTCGTTTTGAGTTTTATTGATAAGTTTAAGTGCCTAATGAGTATCATGTTAGATCAATTGAGATATAATTTATGATGAGAATGTAATGTTTTATTGTAGGTATCCGACTCCTTAAAAGTAGCGAGCACTCGGATCGCGGAAAAACTAATTAAGCTGAAACAACTCGACGTATAGAGATTGGTAGACTAGGAGGGAATAGGACTTTGTAAGCTAAGGAAGTATTGTAAGTAACCTCTAAGCAACTACTCTGTGTTTAAACTTATTTGAAATCAATTTTGAATTGATCATATGTCACACAATGATATGCTGCTTACTGAACTTCCCTTGTCTAATGGATTATTTCTTCTGAAATCATTTTCATACGCATGTTAAAGGCTCACAAATCCTTTTCGTTTTATGTACCACTTTATGATTTAAAGGATATTTTGATTTCAAAATTAAACTCAGCTTTGGTTATAAAACAAGATTTCTCCATTTTGATTTATAAAACTTGTGTTTTATTACCTTACATGCCTTAGACTACCAGATGTGTTCTTTTGAACTACGATATTGATACGAAGCTAGGGAAGACTATTTTCTGACTGACTGACTGATATAGGGCATCTATGACTTACTTGGAGCACTGTTTCATGAGCATAGTTCTAAAAACGATTGGCTTGTCTCGTACATTACATTTGGATAGGTCTCGGTCTCACATGATGGATGGATCTATGCATAGGCAACTTCCCTTCTTGAAAGATTGCTACGGTTAGCTACCGTGGATTGTTCCGATTGTTAGCTTTGGGACTTAAGTATAGACGTAATGCCTTATCTCTTGGTACATTGACTAGATTTATGTACAATGATCTGATTGACTTATAGTGATCTGACTGTTTTATGATATGTTTACAATTATCTGATTGTTTTACAATGATTCAATTGTTTTACAGTGATTTGATTAATCGACATGATTAAATGCTTATGCATGATTTGGAGTTAAGATTTAAATTGTTTTATAAACTATTGTTTCTTATGATTTATGATTGCAGTATATCTGATTTCAAATTTATCGAATGTGTACGATTTATAAGTTTGAAACTGAAAGATGCAGACTATGATTTTATGTTACCCTTTGTAGTTACTGAGTTTTTGACTCACTCTCCTCTTTCCCTTCCTTTCAAATTGACGAGCAACACTGCATCTGCTCTTGATTTGGATAGCTCCTCGGTGTTGCTTTCCACTTTAAAAGCAGGTGTATGGCTACTGTTTTGGATGGACACAGATAGTTTGGCACAGTGTATATTGTGGATACTTATATAAGTGTATCTTTCATGACTTGATGATTGTATATATGAAGTCTATGATGTAGGCTATGTTAGTTTGTTATTCGAATGATATGGTTTTGATATTGATGCAAGACAGAATGGTGTTGATATAGGTATAACTATATATTCTCTTATACTTGATGGTTTATGATAAATGTGTTAATGGAATTAACCACAAAGAACTAAAATAGGACCTTATTGATCAAAGGATCACTTGAATATGAATTGCGACCTATACAGTCACTTACAAACAAATAAGTAAAGTAAAGGAAAAAAAATTTAGCCCACAATTTAGGCTTCCATAAGTATTAAGTGGAAATCGGGATGTGTCATTAACAACAAGAATAATTATAATACACAAGTCGGTAAACTAAATTTATTTATCTAACAAGCAATCATGCTATCTTAGCTATGTATTAAGGGAGTAATCTTTTTTTGTTTAGAGAAGTTACAAAGGAAAAGAGAGATTCGAACCTAACGACATAATTGAACTGTGTCAAAACGATTTGGTATCAAATTTGAGCTTGGCTCGACTTGAAAACTTATGATTCGAAGTTAAGCTTGAGCTCGATCGAGTTTAATATTTGAAACTTGAGCTCGACTCAACAGAATACTCGTGTTGCTTTAGCTCGATTTGATAGGTTTGAACTTGACTCGATAAGTTCAATTTGTCAATTATATAATAAAAGTAAAATGGTAAATTAATAATAAAATATTAAAAATATATATTAAAAAAAGTTAAATTAGGTTCATGAGTTACTCGAGATGGGTATTAAAATGCTTAAGCTCGGCTCGGTTCATTACTTGCGTTGCTCAAGCTCGAGTTCAGTTCGAAAATAAACGAGTCAAATTCAATTAATCATTGATTCAAACTCAAATAGCTAATAAGCAGTTTAATTTATTTATACCTTTATTTGACCTGTGAACCTAGTATCGTAAAATAAATATGAACTCTTTGACTAAACCTATTTAAGGAAGCAATCTTTCATTAGTAAAAAGTCAATAAAAATAACAATTAATTCTTTTACGGGATTTTACTTCTCGGTCAACTGTTCCAAGCTTTATTTTTTATATATAAATTATTTAATAAGCTCAAGACGCAGTGCAATGCATCAATGGTGAAAGAGCGGATGAGAACCGCCTACAAACTCGTAACAGTAGAAAAGCGAACTGGGGCAAGGCAAGAAAAATAAATAAATAATTAATGAGGCGTAATCTGCTCATGTCATAATTTCAGTTTGGTCAAGTTTATGAAACCTCAGTAAAATACTAAATAGAGGTTTCAACTTGGAGACTGGCATGCAGCTCTAGCGTTTAGCAATAGCTAACATTTAATAATTGCAAAAAGTTATTTCTTTCTTCTCGTGAAAACTAAAAAAACAAATTAACCAATAAGTAATTAAAAAAAGTATAAGTAGATTTTTTTAAATATTTGAACATAATTTAAATTTTAGAATTGTTACTATTAAAAAATTTTTATCGTTTACTACTATTAATCTGAATAGAATTAATTTTAAATCGTAAAATTAATAAAAATATCTGTAATTAAAAAAAACAAAACTGAAAAAATTAAAACAAAGGCTTAATAACCAAATAAACCCTCAACTTTTAGCCCAAAATGGAATTCAGCCCTCAACGTTTTATCGCATGAAATTCAGTCCATAAACTTTTATTTCAGTGGAAACAAACCCTCAATCTTTTACAATTATGCAATTAAGTCAAAATCTGTTAAATGACACTAACTACCGTTAGTTTTGCATACGTGGCAGCTGACGTGAATAGCTTAGTTAGCTGCCACGTGGCATGCCACGTATGCAAAACTAACGGCAGTTAGTTTATTTAATAGATTTGGTCTATTTCCATTAAAATAAAAGTTTATGGACTGAATTTCATGCGATAAAACGTTGAGGGCTGAATTCAATTTTGAGCTAAAGGTTGAGGGCTTATTTGACTATTAAGCCTAAAACAAATGATGGCTGCGGGCTAATATTTGAATATAATGGTGGCGTCAGATTAAGAAGTTAATCGGATTAGCCGTTGGAACTAAGCAGTCATTCTAGGTTGACTCTAGACTATAAAAACAGAGGCCCTCCTCTTTCTCTGCTTTCTCCTTATTTTATTTTATTTTTTTTTATTTTTATTCCGTAGCCGCACTTTAGGTGGTTACTACCATTGCTACCACTACTACTGCCTATTGCCTTTAGGATTCGATTTAGTTGTCTCCCATCTAAACAGTGGTTTCTACATCAAAACACTATTACAAATGGATTTTTATTTTAGCATTTAGGGTTCGTTTGGTTCGCGTATTTTATTTTTTTGAAAATATTTTTTTACATTTTTTATTGTTTGGTATATTTAAAATATTTTCAGACAATGAAAAATGAAATTTAGTCAATGAAAAATTTTTAAGGATATTGAAAAATTGTCTTTCCATTTTCAAAAAAAGAAGACAATTTTCAAACCTATGCTACTCTTAAGAAAAAAACCCTACTGAAACTCAATGTAATCTATATTGAATTAAAACAACAAACAACAGAAAATATTTTTCAGCATATTAACCAAACAACAAAAAATATTAACTTTTCCAGAAAATCAAATTTTTAGAAATCATTTTACAAAAATCATTTTTTGAAAATCATTTTCCACGAACCAAACAGAGCATAGAGTCGGACATAATTCATTATATAGAAATTTGAAAATAAAATCACTTATTTATTTTTTTGTTTTCTCAATCTCTCGTGATGGGGAGATTGATAATCTTTATTGATATCAATCGTTGTCAATTTTTTGATTACTTCCAAATCATTGATAATCATTTCCAATATTCTTTTAAAAAGAAATTTGAGATATGATGATCAGATGAAAGGTCATGATCAAGAACTTAATCATAAGTTTTATAATTTAGTTACGAATGTTATAAATCACATTTCTTATGCTCCGTTGCTGGTAAGGTATCTCTAGTTTTGGATGGTCAGAGATTTTTTATTCATGGACAGAAGTGAAAATATTGGAGATTTTCTTGTATATGTATATGTATGTGTATATTTATATGTGCATATACACACTAATGCTAGTGACAAAGTTAGGTGTTAGATTTGGACTTGAAATTGCTAACCAATGCTAGGAAATAGACCTTTGAGAGGTAGTTCGATAAAATATTGATGCACATTATACATCCAAAGGCAAGAAAACAAACTAACTATGACACTGAACATATTAAATACTCAGGTTTTTAGTCTTAATAATCTTATTATGGTTAGCCCGTCTTTGTTGATATCATAAGTTTGGTAAATTATACTAATTAACATCGCATTTGTAGCAATAAAAACTAAAGAAATATATATAAATAATTTTTTAACTCCTAAAAAGCACGACATTTTCCTAATTATATTTATTTTTTTAAATTTAAATTAATTTTTTATATGCTTATCTTCATACAATATAAAAATACTATCAAGAAAAAATAATGACATGCTAAGTTCTAAATCCTAATTATTGAACTTAAAAATGTTGTTGCCACCTGTAGACGCCTAATTTTGTCCGAGTAAATTTAAAATAAAAAAATAAAAAAAATAAACATTTTTGAAAGCAAGTCAACCTTATACCAAGCCTATTAAAAGAGTTGACTTGAAAGATTTGAAAAGAAATAAATATTAAAAAGAAACAAATAAATAAGAGATACAAATGCTTGTAATAATAAATGAAAATGGTCAAACAAAAAATGATTGAATAAAAAAATCCCACAGCCATGATCATGGGTCGGAATTGAGGGAAAAAATGATTAATATTTTTGTCCTTTCCTTAAAAGATCAAAATGAAATAAATGAGGGTACACAGTTTTAGGAAGGGGGATTTTTTTTCATTTTAAAATGAGGAGTCTGCTAGGGTTTAAAAAAAAACCTTTACACAGAAAAAGGAAACACGGAAGAAAAACCCTACGGCTCTTGGTGACCAAAGCTACCATCTGCCAACATCATCCTTGGTCTGCGTCTTCCACTCCTCTACCATCATCATCTTTTCACCACTGTTCATCTTCATTTCCATCACTGAGCCATTTTAAAACCGCCTCCTGCAACTGTTCACTGTCACCGTTCTTTTTCCTCTTCATCGCATCCCTCTGCTCTTGTTGAGCCCGATCTAGATTGAGACAACATGGGCCCTTTATTCTGTGTTCATCGTCACCTTCGGTCACCATTCCCAACTCCTGCTACCACGTCCCTGTGAAGAAAGGTTCCCTGTTCTGGTGCGTCATCTGTTTGCGCAAATCCTCTGCTGCTGTGTTGATTTCTACTGCTCGAACTTGGGTCATCATCACCAGGATCCTTGTTCAAAACCATTTGCTGCCATCACTTCTGCTGCATCTCCATAAGCCTGGCACTATTCTGGTTTTAGTGTCCCTGCACAGCATCATCCTGATTTGCTACCCGTGGCCTACGTTTGCTGTTTGGCGTTGGTACTCGGTTTACATCATCTCGTCACTTACTTCTGTTAAAGGACACGATTTTTACACAAGAAAAAGGAGGGAGGAAAAGGGAGAAAGGGAGACCAACGCCACTTTTGCAGTGCACTATCATCGTGTGAAGCCCACGCTCAGTTTTGTTCCTGCCCAACGCCATTTCTGCTAAGCCAGGGAGAGGGCAACCTGCGTGGAGAAGAAAGACAAAGAGATTGAAAGTAGGTCATCTTGCCAAGGTATATTCTTTGCCTCATGCTTTGTAAGTTCTATTTCATGCAATAACAGTGATGAACAAAAAAAGAAACGGAAAAAGTTGACAAGTTTATATATATTTTATTTATATGCATAATTTGTTTATACGTATCCATGCACTTAGTTTCAGGTTGGATAAAAGAATTTATATAAAAATATATTTCTTTAGAAAAGAGATTGCAAAAAGAGTTGTCTTGTATTTTAAGTATGTTAAAAACTTCACATACGTAATTTTTGTTATTAAGAGAGCCTTTTTTTAAAAAAAACAGTAACAAATAAGATAATAAAAAATAATAAAACAAATAAATAAAAAGATAAATACAAGTAATAAATTTGGATTTCCGATGATAGGATTTTTTTTAGAAATCGCAAGTAGCGATTCTTCAATAATCCTTAGGATCAAGATAAAATCCTTAAATGTCACCAGCGTATTGGGATATTTAAGTGATTTTATTTCGATAATAAAATTCTTAATTTTGTAAAATAAATCAATTTTAAAAAATAAAAGAAATAAATAAAAACACAAATGGAAAGGCAAATGAATGAATATTTAAGTTTTTTTTCCGATGATGAGATTTTGAAGAAATCACAAGTAGTGATTCTTCGATAATCTTTAGGATCGAGAAAAATCCTTAGATGTTACCAACGTATTGGAACATTTAATTGGTTTTATCTCGATTTCAAAATTCTTTAAATAAATTAATATAAAAAAATAAAAATAAATTAATCAAATATAAAATTTAAAATGAACAAATAAATAAATATAAATATGAATTATAAATAAATAAATAAATAAAATTTAAAAGAATATCCTATGATAAGATTTCTTAGAAATCACAAGTAGTGATTCTTTGATAATCCTTAGGGTCGAAATGAAATATTTGAATATTACCAGCGTATTGGGGTATTCAAGTAATTTTAGTTCGATGAAATAAATTAATATTAAAAATAAATAATAAATAAATAAAAATTTTAAACAAATAAGTAAACAAGAATATAAAATTGTTACAATTAATCTTTTGGAATAAATAATAACAATAACAATGAAGATAAAAAAATAATAATTAAAGATAAATAAACATGATATACATTATAAATAATTTCCGATGATGAGATGTTATGGAATTCACAAGAAGTGATTCCTAACTGATCTCTAGGTGAGAGAAATGTGCTAAATGTTACCAGCGTATTGGAATATTTAGTATGATTTTTCAATAAAAACAAGATTTTATAAATATAAATAAATTACAAAATAATAATATAAGTATAAATGAATAATGGATTTCTTATGTGCATCGTCTGTATTTTGATTGCATCATTTGCATCCATGAAATTTCAAAATAAGTGTGAATCTCCTAGGGATGGGATTTTATAGAAATCGCAAGTAGCGATTCTTAAGAAATCTTTAGGTGAGGAAATTATCCGAAATGCTACCAAAAGTATTGGGGTACTTCGGAATAATTTTCAATACAAAAGATTTTCACTTATTTTAAATAAAAAAAATAAAACTTAAATATTTCAAAACAAAACAAATAATAAAAATGGTTTCAAATAAATGGAGTTCTTTTTAAATATTTAATTAAGATCATTTTATTAAGATCAAAAGATAAGAAATGATTAAGTGGTACCGTTTTTTTAAAGGGCGTTGTGGGGGTGCTAATCCTTCCTCACACGTAACCGAACTCTCGAATCCAAACTTTGTTTTCGCAGACCAAAAATTATTTTTTTGATAAAACTTAATTAATTTTAAGATTTTATTGAAAAAATAAATAATTTTAGATGGCCAATCACACCTAGGCAAAAAAGATTGGTGGCGACTCCTCTTCTTTGTGTTTTTTTTCAAAATCGTCTAGTGATCGAGTCCCCAGATGGAAATTGTTACGACAGCTTGGCGACTCCACTGGGGACATTAGAGAGTCAAACCATGATTAATCATGTTTTATCCAAAATCTTAGTTAATGGTCTTAATAAATATTTAATAAAACTTTTCATAAAAAAATAATTAAAAAAAACAAAAAAAAATACAAACAAAAAAAATTTGTGAATCATCTTTATCATTTGCATTTTGTTGGGATGCACTTTAAATTTTGTTCATTTGCATACATGACATATTCATTGCATACATCAACCCTACACCCGGGTTTGTCCCTTTTAGGAGAGAGTATAGTACCTTTGCTCTCGTGAGGTGATAACCTCAGCAATGGCAAGCGAAATACTCTCACTCAAGTTGAACTCTTTCCGTTTGTAGCCTGTCATGGGTGAGGATTGGGGTGCCTTACTAGTCTAGTGTGGACGTCAGTAAGGAACAATTTGAGAATCTTTTACCCTTTAGAGACTTAAACCAAGCATGTACTGAGCCATAGAGAAACTAACCTGAGCTAGAGCCATACCAGCCTTTTGTGGGGGTTACCTTAAATTATGGCACATGAATGAATACTTTTATGTGACACCTTTATGGGAAATATAATAAAGTGAATATTGAAATTATGAAAAAAATAAAAATAAAAATAAAAATAAAAACCTTCTCATTCAATTTTATTTGTGATTTCAATAGTATGCATATTCTAAAAAAAAAAAAGGGTGTTTTTGTAAGATTTTAAACTTGATATATGCATCTCATCACATGTACAATAGCTATTGAAATTCATGCACATACATACATTTAGCATGCATACATACATTTCGTCTTGTGCCCACTTATGAAAATTTTTGGTGATCATAAGTAATGACATCAAATCTTGGAAGTAAAAAGTTAAGATTTTTAAAATCCTCACCAGCGTATTGGGATGATTTTAATAGTCTTTTCTTTTATGGCACAATTTCAAATAATAATATGCTCTAAATTGTGGTAAACAAATGTCAGAGGTGCCAAAATAAAAAAGCCACCGCATTCTGAACCACTTATTCGACATCGTTACAGTACTCAATCAAAGACCAAAGCCATGGAAAATGAACATTTTGAGCGAATGGAAAAGATGGAAAGAATTCAACAAGAGCTAGCTAAATCTCAAGAAGAATCTCAGAAGCAAATGTCGAAGATGATGGAGATGATGATGACTTTGATGAAAGGCAAAGAGGTCACGGCAGGATCAGGAAATGAGCCTCAACCTATGAGAGAGAATCTACTGTACCCATCGGAGTTTATAGCCCCTCAAACTCAAACTTGCTAAAGGGCTTATCCCCCAGCTCATGTTTTTGTGAATCAACAACCAGACCGAGGACAGCACTCGAGATCTAGCCCTGTTGATCCTATTTTTGTTTCAAATTTACATGATCCCATGGAGCAAGAAAAGTTGAGGAAAGAAAGTGGTAAGTCACAACAAAAATATGAACTGTTGGATGAAAGGTTAAGGACAATCGAAGGAAGGGATTTCTTTGGAAATATAGATGCTAATGAGCTTAGTTTGGTCCCAGATCTAGTAATTCCACCGAAATTTAAAGTACCTGAATTTGAGAGATACGATGGGACCACATGCCCAGTAGCTCACATCACTATGTTTTGTCGAAAAATGTCTGGGTATACGAATAATGATAAGTTGCTCATTCATTGCTTCCAAGTAGCTTAACTGGAACAGTAACAAAGTGGTACAATCAGCTAGATCGAAGTCATGTTCGCAAGTGGAATGACCTGGCAAAAGCCTTCTTGTCCTAGTATAAGCATATGATTGACATGGCACCAGATAGATTGTCTTTGCAGAATATGGAAATGAAGCCTTCTGAAAGTTTCAAGGAGTATGCCAATGGGTGGAGGGGCATTGCATCTCAAGTGCAACCTCCCTTTACTGATAAGGAAACCATGGCATTGTTTGTTAATACTTTGCCATCACTGTATTATGATAGGCTTGTGGGGAGTGCTACAAAAAATTTTGCTGACTTGGTAATTTCTGGAGAAATGATAGAGAATGCTATTAAGAGTGGTAAAATTGAGGATGCTTCTGCTTTAAATAGAGTTGGGGCAAATAAGAGGAAGGAGGGAGAAACACAAGCTGTTGCCATCGAAAATCAACCACCAAGGAGTTTCGTTCCTTTTGAACCCTGTATTACACATCACTCATATCCTTATTATCCAACTATAGACAGCACTACCCATAGTCCTTTTGTTTATCGCCCAAGTTGGCAATCAAACTTTCAAGTCCCAACTCAGTCAAACAAACCAGTGGGTAGTAAAAAAGGCGATGAACAATCAAGGGAGAATCTCTGTAGACTCGATTCCTATAACCTATACAGAGTTATTTCCACAATTGGTGAGAGATAATCTTGTTGCACCTGTTTATCTAGAACCATTAAAACCTCTATATCCTAAATGGTATGATGCCACTGCTCAATGTGACTATCATTGTGGGAATGTAGGCCACTCCATAGAGACTTGCCTTGCTTTTAAATACAAGGTGCAGAGTTTGATCAATATTGGCTTGTTAAATTCTGATAAGAAGGAAAAGTAAAATGTTGGTGGGAACCTTTCACTACAAAAAGGCATAAATTTTGGAGGATAAGTGTTCTATGAGGGAAGGCCAAAGTTTTTGTCACTTTTGAGTTCTTATTCTAACGTAATGAAATTCCTTAAATGCTTACGCTTATAAGCTTTGAGGAAATTTTTATGCATGAGTTAGTTTATCTATTATCGTTTGAATAAAATGACAGATGCATTTACACTACATATCCTCTTCCATACAAATCTTTGTTTTCATCTCTTTGTATTTCAGCCACACTTAACTTCCAAAAAATGAATGAGCAGTCAATTATGACGATAGTCTGGGATTTTATTTTGAAAATTCTATTTCTATTGGCAAAGTTAGTGATCATTCTTGTCCCTTAAATTGCTAAAATTGTTGAAGTAATAAAGAGATAGCTCCTATCAAGAGAAGTTAAAATCGCATGAAATGAGAAAGAAGTGAAGCTCTTGTATCCATTGTGTTGTTCTTGTTCAATAAATGTTCTTCAATAAGAGTATTTACATTTGAGATGAGAAATGGCCGTCTTTGATCTATCCTTCGTGCATGAGTAAAATTATCCATTTGCCACCCCTATTGAGCCTATCATGTTTTTTTTCAAAACAAACCCACCAAGGATCACCCTTCACATTGAGGGGCAAATTTTGCAAAAAAAAAACCTGTTGATAAATGAAGAAATTCAGGTCATGAGTCATGAAAATAAAAGAGAAAATACCCTTTGATGTTTGAGTCCTCTTGTAAAAAAAAAAAGGGAGAGGTGAAAATGAAAAGTTGAAAAAAAAAGAAAATGATGAAAATAAAAATCAATTAAAGCAAAGTGGCAAGCATGCTTTCCATGATGATAAATGATCCTTTGGTTTTTGACCCTTAAAGAAACAAATTTTGAGCTTGATTATATCCATTTTTTCATAACCCATCACCAGAGCCTATATTACGTGCCTTAAAAGTCCATTTTGATCAAATGTGAATACTTGAAATTGGAGAATCATGTATTGAACTTGGACATACTTATGATGCCATCAAGAAACAACAAGATTGCGATTAGTTTGTTGGGAATATTAGTGATGTTGAAAAAAAAAAGAGAATGAATGAGAAAATGAAAAAAAAGAAAGAAAGAACAAAAAAGAAGAAAAGAAAGAAAAGAAGGATAAAAGGGGGAGGCTCAAATATAAAACCCGAAAGGGTGGTTTGAGTTAAAAGAATGATAATCTAATTGAAGATTTGGGAAGATGGTTTGACATAAGGAGAACCAACATCATTTGAGAATCTCATGGTGTAGGGGGCAACTCAATTTGATCGAGAATGTCAATTGAATAGATTTTTCAAAGAATCCTGACTAGTTTGTCAAAATTGTCTGGTTTTTCATTGAGAATCTATCATTGTCATTTGCTTTAAATTATCCAGTTTCTTAATTGAGAACCTATCATTGTTATCCACTTTGAATTGTCCAATTTCTTATTATACTTTATTAAGTTTGTTCCTACATTTCTTTATTCTCCCAAGCTTTCTAGTGTCTTTACTTTCCCAAAATGGATTGAGGAAATTGGTGACTGAACTCCATTTGTCATGGAATTGGAATGATAATAAATAAATGACAATTATACATAAAAATCTTTGGCATTACTTTGGAAAAGATTCTAAAGATGACAAAGGGCCATATACAAAAAGAGAGCAAGAGTGTTGAATGTAGCTGACATATGTGCTTCTACGAACGAGATGGGAAAGAAAGAAGAGAATCTTTGTGAGAAGAAGAAATGATCCTAATGAAGAAAGCCATAGATTTTCAGCACCGAAAAAAAAAGAGAAATTTTGAGAAAAAGGACACTGCTATCATTCAGGCATTCACATAATTCTAAAAGATGCATGCATCATGGTTTTTAACTATTACATTGGGCATATTTCAAGAAAGCATTTGCATTACCATCATTGTGATAGACATTTTTTAGGGGCATGCATTTTGCATTTGCATCATTGAAAAAAAATAAAAGAAAAAAAAGAAAATGAATGATTAAGGAATGCAATGAGGTTAAATGTTCCTTAAAGAGTAAGAAAATGTTTGTTTAAAGAAAAATGGTTGCAATCATGATGTGAGTTTAAGTCTAATGTTGCTGGCATCGTTTTGTAGTTTTAAGACGGTGAAATTAGCTCATGAGTAAATGAGATTTAGTTGGCTTCATGGTGAGATTGATGCATGATAAGATTATACCTTAGATCTTCTAGATGCAACCTACAAAACCAATGAACGCTTAAGATGGGAAACTCCAAGTCAAGATGTGAAATTCTAAAGATGCGAAACTATTAGGATGTGAATGTTTGAGTCAAGATGCGAAACTCTTGGAATGTGAATCTTCTAGTCAAGATGTGAATCTCTTAGAATACAAATCTTCCAGCTAAGATGTAAATCTCTTAGAATTCGAATCTTTGAGTCAAGATGTGAAACTCTTAGAATGTGAACTTTTAAGTCAAGATGAGAAACTCTTAGAATGCGAATCTTCCAGTCAGGATGTGAATCTTACATTTAAGATGTGAGTTTCTTAGAATGCGAATCTTTGAGTCAAAATGTGAAACTCTTGAGATGTGAATCCCTGAGTCAAGATGGGAAACTCTTAGGATGTGAATCTCCAAGTCAAGATGAGAAACTCTTAGAATGTGAACTTTCAAGTCAAGATGTGAAACTCAATGTGAATCTTCAAGTTTAGATGTGAATCTCTTAGGATGTAAATCTTTGAGTTTTTCTAGATGCGAATCTCAAATTTTTTGTGAATCATGGAATATTTTCTTTGTTCCAAATATGTGAATTTCTCTAAAAAAAAACAAAAATTTCTCTTGTCGAATTCATTTTTCTAAAATGGATCAAGCCTTGGTAGGGAGTCAAGGTATCATGTGTTTCAAAATCGAATTCACTTTTTCGAAGTGGATCGAGCCTTGGTAGGGAGTCAAGGTATTATGTTTCAAAATCGAATTCACTTTTTCGAAGTGGAATGAGCCTTGGTAGGGAGTCAAGGTATCATGTGTTTCAAAATCGAATCCATTTTTTCGAAGTGGATCGAGCCTTGGTAGGGAGTCAAGGTATCATGTGTTTCGAAATCGAATTCATTTTTTAAAAGGGATCGAGCCTTGGTAGGGAGTCAAGGTACTATGTTTTAAAGTCGAATACACTTTTTCACCATAGATCAAGCCTTGGTAGGGAGTCAAGGTATCATGTGTCTCAAAATTGAATTCACTTTTTCACAGTGGATCGAGCCTTGGTATGGAGTCAAGGTATCATGTGTTTCAAAATCGAATTCACTTTTTCACAGTGGATCGAGCCTTGGTAGGGAGTCAAGGTTTCATGTGTCAAAGTCGAATTCACTTTTTTCACAGTGGATCGAGCCTTGGTATGGAGTCAAGGTATCATGTGTTTCAAAATCGAATTCACTTTTTCAAGGTGGATCGAACCTTGGTAGGGAGTCAAGGTATTGTGTTTCTAAATCGAATTCACTTTTTTCAAAGGGGATCGAGCCTTGGTAGGGAGTCAAGGTATTAGGTTTTAAAGTCGAATTCACTTTTTTCAAAGGGGATCGAGCCTTGGTAGGGAGTCAAGGTATTACGTTTTAAAGTCGAATTCACTTTTTCAAGGTGGATCGAGCCTTGGTAGGGAGTCAAGGTATTGTGTTTCAAAATCGAATTCACTTTTTCAAAGGGGATCGAGCCTTGGTAGGGAGTCAAGGTATTAGGTTTTAAAGTCGAATTCACTTTTCAAAGTGATCAAGCCTTGGTAGGGAGTCAAGGTATCATGTGTTTCAAAATCGAATTCACTTTTTTGAAGTGGATCGAGCCTTGGTAGGGAGTCAAGGTATTGTGTTTCAAAGTCGAATTCACTTTTCAAGGTGGATCGAGCCTTGGTAGGGAGTCAAGGTATCATGTGTTTCAAAATCGACTTCAGCTTTTCAAAGTGGATCAAGTCTTGATAGGGAGTCAAGATATTATGTGTTTCAAATTGAATCCATTGTTCTCATTGGTCGAGCCTTGGTATGGAGTCAAGGTATTATTTTCGAGAACCAAGATTAAATTTTTCAAAAAAATAAAAATAAAAAGTTTGGACAAAATTATTGTCTAAAGTCTTTGCCCAATTCCTGATTCTCAACAATGTGCAAAGAGGGGCAGCTGTAGATGCCTAATTTTGTCCGAGCAAATTTAAAATAAAAAAATAAAAAAAAAACCATTTTTGAAAGCAAGTCAACCTTATACCAAGCCTATTAAAAGAGTTGACTTGAAAGATTTGGAAAGAAATAAATATTAAAAAGAAACAAATAAATAAGAGATACAAATGCTTGTAATAATAAATGAAAAGGGTCAAACAAAAAATGATTGAATAAAAAAATCCCACAGCCATGATCATGGGTCAGAATTGAGGGAAAAAAGATTAATATTTTTGTCCTTTCCTTAAAAGATCAAAATGAAATAAATGAGCGTACACAGTTTTAGGAAGGGGTATTTTTTTTCATTTTAAAATGAGGAGTCTGCTAGGGTTTAAAAAAAAAACCTTTACACAGAAAAAGCAAACACGGAAGAAAAACCCTACGGCTCTTGGTGACCAAAGCTACCATCTGCCAACATCATCCTTGGTCTGCGTCTTCCACTCCTCTACCATCATCATCTTTTCACCATTGTTCATCTTCATTTCCATCACTGAGCCATTTTAAAACCGCCTCCTACAACTGTTCACTGTCACCGTTCTTTTTCCTCTTCATCGCATCCCTCTGCTCTTGTTGAGCCCGATCTAGATTGAGACAACCTGGGCCCTTTATTCTGTGTTCATCGTCACCTTCGGTCACCATTCCCAACTCCTGCTACCACGTCCCTGTGAAGAAAGGTTCCCTGTTCTGGTGCGTCATCTGTTTGTGCAAATCCTCTGCTGCTGTGTTGATTTCTACTGCTCGAACTTGGGTCATCATCACCAGGATCCTTGTTCAAAACCATCTGCTGCCATCACTTCTACTGCATCTCCATAAGCCTGGCACTATTCTGGTTTTAGTGTCCCTGCACAGCATCATCCTCATTTGCTACCCGTGGCCTACATTTGCTGTTTGGCGTTGGTACTCGGTTTACATCATCTCGTCACTTACTTCTGTTAAAGGACAAGATTTTTACACAAGAAAAAAGAGGGAGGAAAAGGGAGAAAGGGAGACCAACGTCACTTTTGCTGTGCACTATCATCGTGTGAAGCCCCCGCTCGGTTTTGTTCCTGCCCAACGCCATTTCTGCTAAGCCAGGGAGAGGGCCATCTGCGTGGAGAAGAAAGACAAAGAGATTGAAAGTAGGTCATCTTGCCAAGGTATATTCTTTGCCTCATGCTTTGTAAGTTCTGTTTCATGCAATAACAGTGATGAACAAAAAAAGAAACGGAAAAAGTTGACAAGTTTATATATATATTTTATTTATATGCATCATTTGTTTGTACGTATCCATGCACTTAGTTTTAGGTTGGATAAAAGAATTTATATAAAAATATATTTCTTTAGAAAAGAGATTGCAAAAGGAGTTGTCTTGTATTTTAAGTATGTTAAAAACTTCACATACGTAATTTTTGTTATTAAGAGAGCCTTTTTTTTAAAAAAAACAGTAACAAATAAGATAATAAAAAATAATAAAACAAATAAATAAAAAGATAAATACAAGTAATAAATTTGGATTTCCGATGATAGGATTTTTTTTAGGAATCGCAAGTAGCGATTCTTCAATAATCCTTAGGATCAAGATAAAATCCTTAAATGTCACCTGCGTATTGGGATATTTAAGTGATTTTATTTCGATAATAAAATTCTTAATTTTGTAAAATAAATCAATTTTAAAAATAAAAGAAATAAATAAAAACACAAATGGAAAGGCAAACGAATGAATATTTAAGTTTTTTTTCCGATGATGAGATTTCGAAGAAATCACAAGTAGTGATTCTTCGATAATTTTTAGGATCGAGAAAAATCCTTAGATGTTACCAGCGTATTGGAATATTTAATTGGTTTTATCTCGATTTCAAAATTCTTTAAATAAATTAATATAAATAAATAAAAATAAATTATTCAAATATAAAATTTAAAATGAACAAATAAATAAATATAAATATGAATTATAAATAAATAAATAAATAAAATTTAAAAGAATATCCTATGATAGGATTTCTTAGAAATCACAAGTTGTGATTCTTTGATAATCCTTAGGGTCGAAATGAAATATTTGAATATTACCAGCGTATTGGGGTATTCAAGTAATTTTAGTTCGATGAAATAAATTAATATTAAAAATAAATAATAAATAAATAAAAATTTTAAACAAATAAGTAAACAAGAATATAAAATTGTTACAATTAATCATTTGGAATAAATAATAACAATAACAATGAAGATAAAAAAAATAATAATTAAAGATAAATTGACATGATATACATTATAAATAATTTCCGATGATGAGATGTTACGGAATTCACAAGTAGTGATTCCTAACTGATCTCTAGGTGAGAGAAATATGCTAAATGTTACCAGCATATTGGAATATTTAGTATGATTTTTCAATAAAAACAAGATTTTATAAATATAAATAAATTACAAAATAATAATATAAGTATAAATGAATAATGGATTTCTTATGTGCATCATCTGTATTTTGATTGCATCATTTGCATCTATGAAATTTCAAAATAAGTGTGAATCTCCCGAGGATGGGATTTTATAGAAATCGCAAGTAGCGATTCTTAAGAAATCTTTAGGTGAGGAAATTATCCGAAATGCTACCAAAAGTATTGGGATACTTCGGAATAATTTTCAATACAAAACATTTTCACTTATTTTAAATAAAAAAATAAAACTTAAATATTTCAAAATAAAACAAATAATAAAAGTGGTTTCAAATAAATGGAGTTCTTTTTAAATATTTAATTAAGATCATTTTATTAAGATCAAAAGATAATAAATGATTAAGTGGTACTGTTTTTTTAACGGGCGTTGTGGGGGTGCTAATCCTTCCCCACACGTAACCGAACTCCCGAACCCAAACTTTGTTTTCGCAGACCAAAAATTATTTTTTTTGATAAAACTTAATTAATTTTAAGATTTTATTGAAAAGATAAATAATTTTAGGTGGCCAATCACACCTAGTCAAAAAAGATTGGTGGCGACTCCTCCTCTTTGTGTTTTTTTTCAAAATCGTCTAGCGATCGAGTCCCGGACGGAAATCGTTACGACACCACCAATTATTTTCTTAGGTGTAATTGATCATCTATTCTAGTACTGAACTATATTTTAGAGTTTTAGTCTGAGAGTTCGGTTTTCGCTTAGGGAATGATTAATTAAAACCCTTATCCTGTCCAGGTAGGGTTTCATTGTCTTGGTTTATCACGTCATACGTGAAAAGAAGTAATGGATTAAAAAACAATAAAACCAAATCACCAAAATCATGCATTAAAATTACTTTCGGGATAGAATCTTTTTTTATGTTGCTTGTGTATGAAGTTCAACTTTTGAATTTGACAACCAACGAATAGCCCTCAATTTATTGTTAACTCAAAATTCCTAGTTGAGAGAAGTCATCTAATAATATCCACATGAATAAGATGCAAAACCGGACCTTTGCTTGGGATAGGGTATGGCCAGTAGCAAAGGGAGGAGGAAGGAAATTATTTCGTTAGTGCTAGCTCTAAGAGAGAGAGTGGCTATCAATAATGTTCTGTCTAACTTTTACACTTAATGTTGTTTATATAATGCCTCTTAACAAAAACCCTAAAAAGGCCTTAGCTTTAGTCCAATTAGATTGGGTCTTTTAGGCCTTTTAAAATTACTTAATCCAAATCTAATTGACTCGTAACGAATAGCCTAGCAATCTCTCACTTGCATTACAACAAATTTGTCATGTATTTGGATTAATAATTGGACCAATTATGAATTATTAAATTAATAATTCATAATTATAATCTCATATAATTGAAAAGGCTAAAATGCCCTTTTAATAATCTTGGGCTAAAATTACATTAATTAAATCCAAAATTCTAGTTAGAACATGATTCTACTCTCGCTAAGAATCCTACTTGCACTAAGATTTATCACATGAATCCAACTCCAATTACCTTGTTTTAGTGATACTCTTATCGTGTGTGACCCTTTTGGTTTCCATCACATTTGTAGTGATTCAGAATCTTATTCATAAATCACAAGCCAAGATTTGCATCTAGTAATGCATCATGGCTACCCAAGTAATGAAAATATCAGTGAATTGACAACAACCTTTCAATGAGCAATTATCGTACAATTCAATCATTTTATCACCTAATATCTCAATTGAACATAGAGTATAAAATGTGTCATCTCTATTAAAGTTCAACTACATTGTTTCTCAATCTCAAGATAAATGACTCAATCAAATGAATTCAAGATCTCATTTTAAATATTTGTATTGTGGCCATAGACTTCCAATCATCTACCTTTATTAAGAGGCTTTGAGATATATACTCTTGTTACCAAAGGAGACGAATCCTATCTTGCTCAGTCACAACCGTCATATGATTCATAATTTACCCAATTACTGTCTTACTTGCAACCTTCATTAAGCTACGTTTACAAAAATCAAAGTACACCAATTCACATTTAGGATACCGCAGTAATCTCGAGTCTAAGGATCATATATACCATTGCCATTTGAGAACATCTAATGACACTTAATGTAATGATCCACATAGATTCTCAACATGGATCAATCTAGTGTATTCATTCATAATAATCACCAATGCGTTGATTTAGATATCACCATATCTATGACTTATGACATTTATCACACAAACGAATCAAATACATGTTAGTCTTACTTTATCATTGATGTCCTTTCTTAATGACACTACGACTAAAGAAATCTAAGAATAGTATTCTTTGTATCATAAGATCTCATCATCAAAGTCCCTACTTTGATTCCCTTGTTACGAATCCGTTATATTAAGGACTTTATCATTTGATTATGATTTGAGCAAATTAAATATAGTCAATAATGATAAATAAATGCCATGTACTATTAAATAATATAGACAATCAGAATGTCATAAGTGTAATACAAGTCCAAATCCGATTGGCTCATAATGTATACACTAACATTCTCCCACTTGCACTATAGCCAATCGATCGTAGAATTAGCCACTGTCTCTTGTTTAGAACTCTTCCAACTCACAAAGCCACCATTTAGGCAAAACATATAGCCAAATTGTGACTTAAAGTCATCCTTATCTGATTGGAAACTAGCGTCCATGTAACCATTTATAACGGGCTCATTCTCTCCTTCATAGACTAAGAAAGCATCCTTAGTCCTTCTCAAGTACTTAAGAATTTTCTTTACAGCTACCTAGTTATGCTCACCTAGGTCAGCTTGATACTTTCTCTATGCTTAAAGCATACAAGACATTAAGCCTAGTACATAACATGGCGTACATGATAGATTCAATAGCTGAAGCATATAGAATCTTAGCCATTTTATCTCTCTTATCTTGTGTTTTAAGACACAGTCCTTGGAGAGATAAATGCCTTGGAAAATAGGTAAGAATCCTTTCTTAGATTCTTTTATGCTGAACCTTTTTGTTGGCTCTTATAGGCGATACCGAGAGGGGGGGTGAATCGGTTTTTATCTAATCTTAAGCTCGTTTTTCGGTTTCTCTAAATTCTCTAGCCTATATTGATATTTTCTAAGTTCTCTAGGCTATTCAATCATGCAATCCAAATTCAATACAATAAGCACAAATATAATTGCAAGTAATTAAAGAGAGTAGGGAAAGAGAAATGTACGCAAGCGATTTATAGAGGTTCGGCAACCTTGCCTACGTCCTCTACCTTGAGACGCTCCCAAGGATTTTCCCCAAATTCACTATACTTGAATTTGTTACACTCCCTCTTTTCAAGGATCAAGAGAAACCTCTCTCTTTTTCTAGGCTCAAGAGTAACCTCCCTCTTTTTCTAAGGCTAAAGAGAAACCTCCCTCTTTTTCAAGGCTAAAGAGAAACCTCTCTCTTTTTCAAGGCTAAAGAGAAACCTCCCTCTTTTTCTAAGGCTAAAGAGAAACCTCCCTCTTTTTCAAGGCTAAAGAGAAACCTCCCCTTTTACAAGGAATGAATTGGTTTACAAGAGAAGTAATCAAAGAAGGCCTCTAGATAGGCAAGTGATTACAGAGATTAAGCACAAGTAAAAGCCTATACAAAGTTTGTGCTAAGCAATACAAGAAATAGATGAATGATAGAAGATGAAGACTCTTTATCTCTTGAATTGATGTTGAGGCTTGAGGAAGATGAATAAGATGATGAAAGATGTTGCTTGGTTGTTCCTCTTGCTTCCTTTAGCTTCTAAGCCTCTATTTATAGCCCCTTGGATGGTTTGTGGACGTTGGTTGGAGCCAAAACCGAAACTAGCCGTTGTATTTCACAGAAAATAGCCGTTGGGGACTTTCTGACATAAAGGGATCGATCCCTTTCCTTAGGGGATCGATCCCATGCTTCATTTTGGCCTTCCGGGGCACACTGCCAAAAAGGGATCGATCCCTTTCCTTAGGGGATCGATCCCATTCCTCCAGAATGGGTTTTTCCTGCACTTTTGGGTTAGAAATGATGTGGTCTTTGATCCTAATTCAACCCAAAACATATTGGCACTTTTGTGGGAGTTTTTCATGACTTTCTTTGATAAAAACATTGTCCAAAAATTCATTAAGTGATTTTCTAAAATATTCAAAACATTTATAAAGAATTAAGACCAATAAGGATGTATCATTAAATCATGGTCTTAATGTTTGGGTATGATCACTTAAAATGTATTGAGAAAATCATGTGTGATAAGGCAAAATTTACAATATGAATTAAAACATTAAAGCTCACTTAAGTTTTTGTCATTTCAAAATATGTATGGCAATTTAAAGCTAACAATCTCCCCCTTTTTGATATGACAAAACTTAATGTAAATTTGCTTTGAAAATTCTTTGATAAAATACTCCCCCTCAAATAAAGCAGGATTTTATAAAGCTCCCCCTTAATATAAGCATGGGTTTTGAAAATGAATTTTTACCCTTAATATCTCTCTCTATATCTATCTCTCCCTTTTTCTATCTCTCCCCCTTTTTGTCATAGCAAAAAGAAGGAAAAATAATAAAAAATATGCTCCCCCTAAAATCATGGCTATGTGAGAATAAATAAAAATGCTCCATCCAACAAGAAACATGTTAGTACATGGGACTTATAGCACAAATAAATAAGTCAATATTCTCAAAGAGTATGAAATATTCATGCAATGAATATGACTTATGATCCAATACCAATTGTTTATAAATAATTTGGATACCAATTGTTGATAAGTAATTTTGCAAGAAGGTTCCAATTGGTAAGAAGTTAAGCAAGCACCTAAGTATATCAATTGTTCTCTAAGGTCCGACTAAGGTGCATGGTAATACATCATGATTATGAGCTAAAATTATATAACATATCATATGCATGTGCTCATAAATCATTCTCAAGAAATATTGTGTCTAGAATTAAATCATATAGCAATTAACTTCAAATTCTAGCACACAAGAGTTTCATACAAAAATATCCTAAGAGAATTCTTCTCTATTAGTCATTTCAATCTTAAAGAGCATGAGAAGAATTGTCAATTTAAAGCTCAAACCAATTGGTAATTTAGTTTTGGCTTACCAATTATTGAAAATATGGTTTCCAATGATACTAATTGTTATTTCAATCTAAATACCAATTGTTACTAATGGTTAACTTAGGCATTTTGCATGAATCCAATATCTATGTGTAGTGTGTTCATGTCAAGAAAATACTCATTCTAAATATGCAAGAACACAACACAGATCATCAAATATGCATATGGATCAATTAAACATTAGTACACAATCATAAAAGATTAATCCATATTCATATTCACAAATTGATACCATATGGAAGATTCAAAACATCAAGGAATTCAAGCAAACATATTTTCTTCCATGGTTTCAAGCACACAAATCCTATGCTCATTTTCTAATTCAAGTCCTTAACTAATTATGAGCAAGGAAATATTCAAATAATAAATGCATGGATATTAAATTTGTTCAAGTTTGCATTTATCTTTGAATGTTGGTGTTGTCATTAAGACCTTAGTTCTTTAAGTACAAGGATGATAAAGTTTCATGCATTTGAACATTGAGGATCCATTTACCATCACAAATTATAGGCCAATGACCATTACCAATTGTTGAATTTATATTTGAAATCAATCCACTAGATGTAAAATTATCATGAAACCTAGTGTGGAATTGATAAGTCAAGCCAAAAGACATAATCCTATAAGCATGCTTGACTAAGATGAACAAAAGATATGAAAAACACTCATTATGCACAAGTTCATCAAATTCTCAAATATATCCATAAATCATTGAAATAGATCTCAAAATTATGTTTAAGTATTCATTTAAAGTATATTTCAAGATTATTTCAAGATTTATGCAATTCATGACCATTTTCAATGAGAAAACTGATTTTGCACTTGTGAGTTCAAGAAAAATGATATAGATTGTTGAAAGTGATACCATTTGTTGGAAATGATATTAATTGATGAAGTTGAGGCATGATATCAATGAAAAATGAATTTTCATACATTAAAGATCATCAAAAAGAAGTTAAAACAATGAATTTTAACTTGAGAAGAAAGAAGATATCAAGAAAGTGAAAAATCCTTCTCAAATTCGGTTGACAAAGTGCAGAATAGCCATTTTTGGCCTGGGGGGATCGATCCCTTTTGGAGGGGGATCGATCCCTTAAGTCCAGAATGCAAATTTCCTGCATTCTGCTCAAGGGGATCGATCCTCCTTGCTAAGGGATCGATCCCTCATCCTGTTTCTGCAGTTTTTGACAGAAAATCCAACCTTTGAGGTGCTCAAACTTCGTTTTTGAGTAATTTAAGTCCAAGTAAAGGTTTAGACATTTGTAAAACATGATTTTGGACTTGTATGAATGAAAAATCTGAATGAAAAACCATTTTACAAAAGATTTTGCAATTTTGGTAGAATTTTCACCAATAAAAGCATTTTTGGCCTCAAAGGGGGTCATTTTAAGCATTATGCATATTTTGTCAAAACCAAAGCTTTGGAAACCACAAATATGCCAAAACAAACTTGTTCACATAGATTTTAAGCATATATAACATCAAATCATCATACTTGTGAACAACATGTCATGATTGTCAACATGCATATTCTTCATTAAGGCTCATGACATGGTATTTTGCATGTATGACACATTTATCAGTTTTTGAGCAACTAAATATATTATCTAAGCATATCAAACTTGCTCAAACTACAGAAATCCAAAAATCATTTCAAAATCATAAATCATGCCTTTCATTCATCCATCAAGAATTGTCCATCAAACACTCATTAATCATTTATCATACCTTTTGTTCTATCATTCAACTCACAATGCATCACAAATCATTATCAAAGCACAAATAATCAAATAAAGTTTTAAGGAGTAAAGAATTAAACTTACAAAACTCCTTTGCTAGAGAATGCTTTGCCTTGATGTGTTGGATCCACCTTGAGCCATCCTTTGAGGAATTGTTGTGATTTGTCAAAGATGGATTTCCAAGCTCTTCCTTTTTCTCATTGGCACAAGCAAACTCCATGAGGATGTGTTGAGCATTCAAACTTCATTGTATCTTGTATCTCCATGCTCTAACACTCCTACAACACATAAATTCAAGCATGCTTTGGTACCCAAACTTTCTTGGGTCCATGAGAGTTAATATTTACAATTTTAGATCCTTTTGGGATCCATTTCAAGCATAATTCATCATTATTTATTGCATGCTTTGGCACCCACATTTTTCTAACAACTCTTCCTCTAAATGTGGTTTTTCTATATGTGCATGCTTGTGAAGAGTGTCCTATTCTATTGCATAGTGAGCATGTAATAGATAGATCATGCATAGTATTTTTGCTCACTAAGAAATTCCTCAGATGAGTTTCTTTTTGTTTTTCATTATAACCTAACCCATCTTTGTCAAAGAAAGCTCTTTGGGTCTCTAACATATGATCTAGCTTTTGTTGACCCATATAGAACCTAGAAAATGAGTTATGCAAATTTGTATTCTTTTCATTCAACTCATTTATTTCTAGATTAGCTTCCTCTAATTTCTTTTGAAATGCTAACTTAGCATTCAATAGCTCATCATTTTCCATTTTTAATTTTGTGATCATTTTCTTGTATTTTGAGTTCATGCATTCAAATTCACTAGCTAGCTCATCAAAAGCATCTTGTAAATCATCATAAGAATGATTATTGCATTCACTAGAGCTAGGTTTTTCCTTTTCATCCTCAATAGTCAAAGAGCTAGGATTTGCCAATTTATCTTTAATATCTTCTAATTTCTTTTCTAGCTCTAATTTCACCTTGGTGAGTTCATCATTCTTTGAGCCTAGATCTTTTATTTTCTCCTCCAACTCAACATTTGTATTGATCAAAATTTCATTCTCTTTTCTAAATTTATTTAACTTTTTGTTATATTTTGCATGCATTGATTTATATTCATCACTTAGCTCATTAAATGCATCTTGAAGCTCATCAAATGAATATTCTTCTAAAGTTTGTGAGCTAGTCTCAAAATCATCACCTAGAGCCATTTATGATCGTTTTGCTCGATAGAGGTTAGTCTAAATTAATCTCGAGCCCAAGCTCTGATACCAATTGTTGGCTCTTATAGGCGATACCGAGAGGGGGGGTGAATCGGTTTTTATCTAATCTTAAGCTCGTTTTTCGGTTTCTCTAAATTCTCTAGCCTATATTGATATTTTCTAAGTTCTCTAGGCTATTCAATCATGCAATCCAAATTCAATACAATAAGCACAAATATAATTGCAAGTAATTAAAGAGAGTAGGGAAAGAGAAATGTACGCAAGCGATTTATAGAGGTTCGGCAACCTTGCCTACGTCCTCTACCTTGAGACGCTCCCAAGGATTTTCCCCAAATTCACTATACTTGAATTTGTTACACTCCCTCTTTTCAAGGATCAAGAGAAACCTCTCTCTTTTTCTAGGCTCAAGAGTAACCTCCCTCTTTTTCTAAGGCTAAAGAGAAACCTCCCTCTTTTTCAAGGCTAAAGAGAAACCTCTCTCTTTTTCAAGGCTAAAGAGAAACCTCCCTCTTTTTCTAAGGCTAAAGAGAAACCTCCCTCTTTTTCAAGGCTAAAGAGAAACCTCCCCTTTTACAAGGAATGAATTGGTTTACAAGAGAAGTAATCAAAGAAGGCCTCTAGATAGGCAAGTGATTACAGAGATTAAGCACAAGTAAAAGCCTATACAAAGTTTGTGCTAAGCAATACAAGAAATAGATGAATGATAGAAGATGAAGACTCTTTATCTCTTGAATTGATGTTGAGGCTTGAGGAAGATGAATAAGATGATGAAAGATGTTGCTTGGTTGTTCCTCTTGCTTCCTTTAGCTTCTAAGCCTCTATTTATAGCCCCTTGGATGGTTTGTGGACGTTGGTTGGAGCCAAAACCGAAACTAGCCGTTGTATTTCACAGAAAATAGCCGTTGGGGACTTTCTGACATAAAGGGATCGATCCCTTTCCTTAGGGGATCGATCCCATGCTTCATTTTGGCCTTCCGGGGCACACTGCCAAAAAGGGATCGATCCCTTTCCTTAGGGGATCGATCCCATTCCTCCAGAATGGGTTTTTCCTGCACTTTTGGGTTAGAAATGATGTGGTCTTTGATCCTAATTCAACCCAAAACATATTGGCACTTTTGTGGGAGTTTTTCATGACTTTCTTTGATAAAAACATTGTCCAAAAATTCATTAAGTGATTTTCTAAAATATTCAAAACATTTATAAAGAATTAAGACCAATAAGGATGTATCATTAAATCATGGTCTTAATGTTTGGGTATGATCACTTAAAATGTATTGAGAAAATCATGTGTGATAAGGCAAAATTTACAATATGAATTAAAACATTAAAGCTCACTTAAGTTTTTGTCATTTCAAAATATGTATGGCAATTTAAAGCTAACACTTTTCAATACTTTGTCAATAAATGTATTTTGACTTAGACCAAACAACCTACTCGATTTATCTCGTAAGATCTTTAGCCCAAGGATATAGACTGCTTCTCTTTAGTCTTTCATGGTGAAGCAATTCTCTAGCCAAGTTTTGACAGGTTGTAGGTTAGGAATGTGATTTCTTATGAGTAGTACATCATCCACATATAACACTAGGAAGATGATAGCACTCTCATTAACCTTATTGTAAACACAAGGTTCATCTTCATTCTTGATGAAGCCAAATTCTTTGATTGTCTCATCAAAATGAATGTTTAAGCTCTAAGAAGCTTGCTTTAATCTATAAATGGATTTTTTGAAGCTTGCATACCTTGTTAGCACTCTCAGGAGTGATAATATTGTCAGGTTGTGTCATATGCACATCCTCAGACAAGTTCCAATTTAGGATCGTGATTTTAACATCCATCTGCTATATCTCATAATCATGGTATGCAGTAATAGCAAATAAAATCCAAAGAGACTTACGCACTGCAACTAGTAAAAAGGTCTCATCATATTCTATACCATGTCGTTGTTTGAAACCTTTGGCCACCATTCGGCCTTTATAGGTATGCATGTTACCATCCATGTCAGTATTCTTCTTGAAGACCCACTTGCACCTTAGAAGTTTTACCTTTTCAGGTTGATCAACCAAAGTCAATACTTGGTTTGTTTACATGGAGTCCATTTCAGATTTCATGGCTTTAAGCTATTTCTCGAAATCTAGGCCTATAATTGCTTCTTCATAGGTGGTAAGCTTATCATTATTCGTGAGCCATACGTCATCGTGTTGAGAGGAGAAAATGATAAGCTTCTCATTCTACTAGACTTACGTAGGCTTTGTGTTGCCAGAGCAACTTCCTGTTCCATAATATCTTGTGAGACTTGCTCCTGTTCCATTAAAGGTTTAGTGACATTTTGTGGTTCTTGAACCACTTCAATCTATATTTTCCTCCCCTTAGTTCTTTTAGAAAGGAAGTCCTTTTCTAGAAGGAGACTGTATTGAGCCACAAACACTTTATGCTTAGTGGGATTATAGAAATAGTATCATCCTTTAGGATACCCTACAAATATGCACTTATCAGATTTAGGTTTTAATTTACCTGAGACTTGTCTTTTGACATATGCCTCACAACCCCAAATCTTTACAAAAGACAAATTGAGCTTTTTCCCCATCCACATCTTATGTAGTGTCTTTTTAACTACTTTAATAGGAACACGATTAAGTGTGAATGTTGTTGTCTTTAAAGCATAATCCTAAAAAGAGATAGGAAGGTTAGCCAGACTCATTATGGGTTAAATTATGTCGAACAAGGTTTGATTTCTTCTCTCAGATACACTGTTCCATTTAGGTGTACCAGGTGGAATGAGTTGTGAAACTATTCCACACTCTTTTAGATGATCTATGAATTCTAAGCTCAAACATTCTCCACCATGATCTGATTGAAATGTCTTGATATTCTTGCCTAGTTGGTTTTATACTTCATTCATGAATTTCTTAAACTTTTCAAAGGATCTTGACTTGCGTCTTATTGGATGCACATAGCCGTATCTACAGTAGTCATCAGTAAATGTGATGAAGTATTGGAACACTCCTTTAACTTGTGTGGTTAATGGGCTACAAACATTTGTATGTTTGACTCTATTAAACCACTAGCCTTTTCACTTGTTCTTATAAATGAAGCCTTGTTCATTTTACCAAGCAAACAAGATTCCATACATCATATGATTCGAAATCAAATAAATCTAAGTGTCCATCTTTATGAAGCTTAGATATCCATTTTTCATTTATACGACCAAGTCCACAGTGCCAAAGGAATGTAGGGTTAACCTCATTACCATTTGACCTTTTGAAATTAACATTGTATATGTGATTATCTAAGTCTAGAGTATACAATCTATTCATAATGAAAGCATTGCCATAGAAAATATCATTAAAGTAACTTGAACAACTATTGTTCATTATTTTAAAAGAAAAATATTTCTTGTACAAACAAGAAACATAAATAAAATTCTTGGCAATTGTTGAAGCATAATAAGAATTATCAAGTTCTAAAATTAGGCCTAAAAGCAACAATAAATTAAAAGTTCCTACAGCTAATGCAGCAACCTTTGCTCTATTTCCAACTCATAGGACCAGCTCGCCCTTAGCAAGTCTTCTACTCCTTGTTAGGCCTTGCATATTCATGCAAATGTGAGAACCATATCCAATATCTAAAACCCAAGATGAAAAAGTAGACAAATTTATCTAAATCACATATATACCTGAGGTGGAAGTCTCACTTCCTTTCTTTTCCTTCAACTCCTCAAGGTACACAGTGTAGTTCTTATTCCAATGACTAGTGTTACTGTAGTGGAAGCATTTTCCTATCATAGCATCTAGACCAAATGGATTGAGATTCTTAGCCTTTTCCATCTTGTTACCCTTAGGCTTGGGCTTACCCTTAGGTTTGCCTTTGCCTTTGGATTTGGTCTTGTGGACCTCCATAATAGAAGTAGGCCTTAACTTCTTCAAGTCCTGCTCAACAATTCTCAACATTTTGAGCAATTCTGCCAGTGTTTGATCAACACTGTTCATGTTGAAGTGCAATGCAAACAAACTATAGCTATTTAGAAGGCATTGGAGGATGAGATCAACTGATAGCTTTTTACTCATGGCAAAGCCCAGTGCTTTTAGCCTCTCATTGTACCTAACCATATTAAGCACATGAGTGTGCACCAGAGCTCCTTCAGCCATCGTGGTCCAAAAGAGCGCCTTAGACACCTTATGACATTTATGCCATGCTTGCTCTTGGAACATTTCCTTAAGATGTTCGATCACATTAAACAATTTAATATTCTCATGTTGCTTTTGGAGTTAAAAACTCACTAAAGCTAACATTAGGCATTGTATGTTGTGGCATCATCCAAATGCTTCTAATAAGCTTTCTTATCAATAGTAGAAACATTTTTTCGAGGTTGAGCATAGATCGCACGCTCTGGAACATATAACTTCATTTTTAGAGTGAGGACTATCTTGAAATTTCTATGCCAGTTCAAGAAGTTAGCCCTAACCAACTTGTTATCCTTCTCATGGATGAAACATGAGGATAAATTGTTGTTTGCGATGATAATTCCATAATAATAAGAGATAAATATGCAAGTAAGTAACATTGTGATTGAAATCATTTAATTATGGTCTTGTAATTAAATGAATTACTCCTACTATTTTTCTCAAGCTAATAGCTCTCACTATTAACTCGTGAAGTCTTTTTGTGCTAGACTTCCTAGTGGGCTAGGATCTATATTTGGTTCCATGACGACCTTGGTTGAGCTAATGCATCTAATGAGATTATTTAGGTAGACAACTCTTGTCAATTGCATCTCATGCAACTCTTGGATAGTTGGGTGAACAACTTTTGTTGTAACTCATCATATAGGTTAAAGCCCAACCTATGCTTTTAAATCTTATCATGTTTCACTTGGCCAATGCTCTAATTTGATTTAGTTAAGTCCGACCCAATACACTTGGAGATAACTTTTATCTCACGTAACGTGAATGACTAAGATAGGTGTGGCTTTGACTGAGCCAAAGTAGCATAATATCGAATAGAGTCTTTTTCACATACATCGTATTGGAAGGCATCTTAATTTTCTATTTTTGACTTGATATTTATTTTGAGGGATTTTTTAATTTACTGTCTCACCTAGCATGCTTTTCTAACATGTATATATAAACATAAAACGATACGTGACATGGTTATGACCATTATATTACAAATGAACCTAGGGATATATAGTTTCTTAAATGCCTTCTCCTCGACTTCCCTTCAAACGTCACTTTGGTTTGCCTTAGCTCTAGACCATCTTGGTTCTCGACCATTTTGGCTCCAAATCTTGTACATTTTACATGATAATCCTAATTTACCTACGAAACTATTATATAAATAAATTACAAATAAAATCAAGGCTTGCATGCTCAATTTAAATCTATTTAAATAAATTAAAACCCATGTAAACCTAGGCCCATAACCATGCACCGTGCACTATGCATTCATCTATATCACATATGAATCAAGCATGAAGCATTCATAGTAATATCACATATTAATTTGCATGCTTCCTAATTAAAATCTAATTTTAATTAATCAAATTTTAATTTGTTATAGGTATCAATGACTGTTTTAATTTAAATTTAACTCTAAAAAATCAATTTGGGCTTAATTGAAATTTTAATCTCATTAAAATATCAAAAATCATTGGATAACTCTTATCCAATTTTACTATTGAAATTATTTTGTTTTAAAACATATTTAGTTTCTAAAAATTTCATCAAGATAACCCTTATGAAAATTTTAGTCTTATTAAAATATCAAAATCATTGGATAACTCTTATCCAATTTTAATATAAAATATCTCATTTTAAAAGTATTTTAATTTTAAATTTTATCACGATAAGTTTTTGAAATTTTATTATTAAAATCTCAAAATAATTAGATAACTCTTATCTAATTTTGAATTTAAAAAAAGAAAATTTCTTTAAAATGTATTTAATTTAAAATTCTTTTCAAGTTTACTCTTATGCTAATTTATTTTAATTAAAGCATATTTTAAATAAATAAAATAAAAATTTTTTTGCAAGTGCAACAGCTGTATGGTTTCTATCAAACAATTTTGACAATTACTGTAATATAATTATATTAGATCAAAGCCTAGAAGGTTTCTGTGCCAAACAATTTTGGCAACATTTTGATTACCACTAGGGATTACAAGTTTGAAAAGGATTATGATATGCAACTTTTAATTCAACAATTCCCTATAGGGTGTCTTTAAATCTATAATTGTCAAACAATTATTTTTACGTTTCCCAAACGAATTTTGAAAATTTAAATCAAACCTGTGACAACTTATAATAAGAAAAATGCATCATTGTGAATCGAATTTGCTATCCTGAAATGCGTTTGCACACCGACTCTTGATACCACTTGAAGATTTTGTTGTCTTGGTTTATCATGTCACATACGAAAAGAAGCAACGGATTAAAAAATGACAAAACCAAATCACCAAGATCATGCAGCAAAATTGCTTTCGGGATATAATCTTATCTTTTTGATATTGCTCGTGTAAGGAAGTTCAACTTTTGAATTTGAAAACCCACGAATAGCCCTTGGTTTATCATTAAATCAAGAATCTTAGTTGAGAGAAGACCTCCAATGGTATCCACAAGAGTAGGATGCAAAACAAGACTTTTGCATGGGACAAGGTACAGCCAGCAACAGAAGGAAATTGTTTTGTGATTGTTAGCTCTATGAGGCAAAGCGGCTATCAAGAATGTTTTGTCTAACTTTAAACTTAATGTTGCTTATATAGTGCCTCTTAACAAAAGCCTTAAAAAGGCTTTAGCCTTAGTCTAACTAGATTGGGTCTTTTGGGGCTTTTAAAATTACTTAATCCTAATCCAATTTACTCATAGGGCATACTCTACACCTCGACTTTTCCTATTAATACGAAAGCTAAATTTCAGGGGCATATTTTTATCCTTTCATTTGTGTGTGCTAACCTATGGCACATGTGGATTCATTTTATGAATCCTTTTACTATTTAATTTCGATGTAAAAATCTCTTGACTTTGCATAGTAATGCATGAACAAGTGATATCCATGAATAGTATCTTTGACATGATTTTGATAGAGTATTAAATTTCAGAGTTAGCTACATAACCCAACCATGATATGCAGCTGATCAGTCAATGTCAATCCACATAGTCATACTTCTTTCCTGAGTAAACCTTAAAACATAAAATAAAATACTTTGTTTCTAAACTAACATATTTAAGCATGCATTACTCTTCCCTTGGAGTTATATATACACTACTAGAAAATGGGTCTTTTACAACGCTTAAAGTCGTTGCAAAATGTAAATTTATCATTGCTAAAACTTTTTTACAACGAATTTTAGTCGTTGCAAGGTCGTTACGTAAAATTTCATTACTAAAAGTATACGCAACGACTTTCACTATATAATAAATCGTTGTAAAAAAGTATTTGTTGCAACGACTTTTTCTCGTTACTAATTAAATTATTGTTTTAGTAACGACTTAATATTTTGTCCATACTTTTTATAGCAACGGAATATATTTGGTTGCAATTCCTTTTTGGCAACAAATTTTTTATTGTTGCAATAGTTAGTTTAACAATGACTATAGTCATTGTAACAAATAAATACAAAATGACAATAATGGCGTTTCTAATTTTATTCACGGCGACTAAAGTCGTTGCTACAAGTAAATACAAAACAACAATTATGTCGTTTCTAATTTTATTCATAACGACTAAAGTCGTTGTTATAAAAAATTAAAAAACCACAATTTTATCGTTTCTAATTTCTTTCGCAACAATTATACTTGTTACCAAAAATAATTAAACAACCATTTTTTTGTCATTTTTAATTTATTTTATAATGATTATAATCATTGTAAAAAGTAATTATGAAGCTAAATTTTTATAATTTTTAATTTGCTCTACAATGTAAAAGAAATTAATAACCAATATTATTACTGCATATAATCTTCACTGCAATATTTTATTATTACAAATAAAAAAATACATTTATATGATAAAAATAATAAATTATCACAAAATTGATAATTTAAATATTTACTATTAATGAAATTTAGAATTCAACAAAATTCTAAACTACGTTGATTAATTAATCTAAATACATAAACTAAAACTAAAGTAATTTAACTTAAATTAAAATCTAAAAATTGATTTAATAAAAACATTATAGGCATTAGAAATAGTAACACCAAGCAAGCAGAATAGATAGCTGCTTCCAAACCCATGCGTCCCTACTTCAACTCTTGCTGCCACGTTCTGCACCATCCAAAGCAGCAATCGTCGACTCCAGCACACTGCCTTATACTGCCTTTCACACCAGCAATGCTGCAACAGCCTTCACCACACAGTCCCCACGCCAAGGTAGCACCTTCACGCCAAGGTAGCAACCAAACACAGCAGCCACGTTGGTCTAGAACTGAATCTAAGCATCAACAATTGAATCAAAATTCTAAGAAAATCGTGAATCATCACATGGGTTCTAAGAGCAACTAACGAGCACAACTCAATTCCCAGCAACCAACAAAGCTTGCAGCAGCCACGTTGGTCTAGATCTAAACCTACGCAGCAACAATTGACTCAAAATTCTAAAAAAATCGTGAATTATTACATGGGTTCAAAGAGCAACCAACAAGCACAACTCAAATCCCAGCAACAATTCTTCAAACACATGAAATACATAACAATTCAATAAGCAAATTTTTTTTTGATAATTAAAATCTAAAAGCTTAATTGATTGAAAATAATATTACGAGCTTGAATTATTATCACATTATAATTAAAACCTAAGTATTTATAAATATGCTCTCATTTGCAGCTGATAACAAATGACAAGTTCAAGAGTGTTGAGCACAGGGTGCGTGTTGCAAGGACTATTCCCAGAATATCAGTTGCAGCTTTCTTCTTTCCAATTATTGCTAACCTTGTCAAACCATATGGACCAATCAAGGAGTTTCTGTCTGACAAAGATCCACCCATTTACAGAGAAACTAATGTTCTTGAATACATCGCTTATCAGAGGTCAAAAACTCAATATGCATCATCGATCCTTCCTCGGTTCAAGCTCTTGTCGTAGTAGTGACCTTGCCATGAAGTGCAGGGGAAGCCAACTATACTGTAGTGATTGTTCGGCTAACAATGGAAGCTTCCCGCTTATAAATGCTCGGAAACTATCTCTGGTTCATCTTAATTTGTAATCAAAGTTAACTGTGCTGTGATTGTTTTGCTAAAATTCCAATTAGTAAAATCATGAATCAAAATTTTCAAAAGAGTCTACTCTGCCAGCAAATTTTTGGTTCTACATATCTAGTAAATCTAACCTGTTGGGTAATGATAAGGTTACATTACAATTGAAGATGCAGGAAGTAAATGAGGAATTGGGTGAGCAAAACAGAGGCCAAATTAATGAAACATAACACCATGAGCTGAGGCTAATTTACCAAACACATAACCGGAAGAAACCTATGAAATTTAAACCAAAAAACAACTGAAATCCTCAGTATTAAATCCTTACAAAAAAATAAAAGCAATTATTTTTGTGAGAGAATGATCAGATAGAGCTAGTACTAGGATGCCATCATCACAGCAATCAAACCAATAGGGAAACATATCACAAGCATCATTTTGTTCTCCCAACACCCGAAATTAGTTAAAAAAACATGCGAATCTATTAAATGAGTAGCAAAGTAATCAAATTTTTTTTAAAGAAAAGTGTTTTTTTTCTGGATCCAAAAGGCAAGTAGAAAGAAAAATAGCAAAGTTTCAAATTTTTTCAAAAACACTAACAAATACTATCAGTTTACGAAGGTAAAGAGAATGATCAGATAGAGCTAATACATTATAGTTGCCATCATCATGGCAATCAAACCAATAGGGAAACATTCAGCTCATCATTTCATTCGCCAAGCACCTTCAAATAAACACCAGAATCGTTGACAGTGTTAAACCAAAAAACAATTACTAAAGCTAAAAAAAATAAAGAAAACAATACAATCGAAGTGCAGGTAAGAACAGCTCTGCCTAAACTACTTCTTAGAACTTCCTCAGTTAATTCGATATAATTCAATAAGCAAATTGATCAAGTAAGAAAAGAAACATCAGCAAGGTTTAATTGAAATTCAATAACAAAGAAAAATTAAAATTAGTTTGAGGAAAAAAGGAACCAAAACAACAAAATAGTACTGTCAATAACCACATTTTAGATGCATAATAAGGCATTTTAAAACATAAATCCCAAACATAAAATAGAGGGAATTGTTAAAATTACCGTGGAAAGAGAAAGCAGAATTGGGTAGCCCCTAGGTTGTGGCGAGGTACCATGGTTGGGTAGCATCGGTGGTGTGTTTTATCGACTGGCTTAGGCTGAAAATATTTTGATTTTGGAGAGAAATTTATTAAGTTGGATGAATGAATGGAATGAAGAGGAATGAAACAAAGAAGAGAAAGAGTGAAAGTAAATAAAACCCTAGAATTCTGGGCTTTGCTATTATAGCTTTTGGGAGTCAAGTAATTTAAACGGCGGGAGTGATTTTTGGAGAAATTTTTGAGGTGTTTTTGTTTTTGGGCAAATTGCCGCTTCTTTATTTATTGTTTTATTTGTTATTGTTATTTTTTTACTTAAATTTTATACTTTAATAATTGTTATAAAAATAATAGAGGATAAGAGGTACAAATTTTTTTAATTAAATTTAAAATTATTTATTAGTATTTATTGATAATATATTAATATTAAGTTAATTAACCTTTTGGATGATATATATATATATATATATATATAGATATTAATTTAAGTTACCATTCATTATATATGATAATTAGTTTTTACTCATACAATGAACGAATTAGTTTTAATTATTTAAATTTATAAATATTTGAAATAATATTATTTAATTTATATATTTTTTTTGTTACAATGGGAAAAGAAAAAAATTACATTAACTTGAGCTTCTTTGGAAACAGAACACCTATCTCATCAGCAAACAAGTGCTGTCTAATAGAAGGAGGAGGATGCTGTAGCACTTCATAGTCATCATCGCTGAAACAGGTAGATTTTGCCAAGGCATCTGCTGCAAAGTTTCCCTCACGCAAAACATGGTGGAAAGAACAATGCTGTAACTTACTTGCTATGAATCTGATATCCTCGATAATGCCTTCAAGCGAGTGGTAAGCAAGTTCTCCACTCTGAATGAGATCAATGGCAACCTTGTATGAATTAATTGTATCTATTTAAATATGTATGTAAACGTATATATTTGTAAATTTATATGTTTTATACATAAACTTTATTTATTTTGAAAAATAATAATTTTAAATATCTAAATAATATATATGATATTAATGGTTTACCTTTATACTTTTCAATTTTTAGTTTAGTTAATAAAATATTTTTTGCATGAATTAAAATTAAAATCATTTATTTTATAATATAAATGGATATCAATTAATATTTTATTTAGTTTTTCAAAAAGATAATTTTAAAATTATATTTTTTAAAATATTTTTGGATTAGATAGTATTTAAAATTATTTTAAGATAATTTTATTAAAAAGATTAAGAAATTTTAGGAATTATAGAAATTTTATTAAAATTGAAAGGTTGAGAAATTTAGTATTTATTGTTTGTTTTGAATTACACATAAATTACTGACACTTATATGTCATTCAACGCGAATGTCCAAGTAAGCATCCATGTAGGCATTCTTACCATAACTGCTATATACCTTATAATATATATAGAGGAGGGATCCACTTACACATGTGTAAAACAAATTTGTTTTACACAATTTTATATCTTCATATAGGATTAATATTTTTGCAAACCAACCGTTGGATTTAACAACCTACTCATATTTATTATGTATGTAAATTTTTGAATCAATCTGCTATTTCTATCATTTTAATCGAAAATAGTATTTTTTTCAATATATATCAACGGTGGAAATTTTATTTTACGAAATATATAGTTAGACGTATTCGATTAATTTGAAATTTGGCATGCATGATCTATGTGAATAGAACATAAAATTCAACGGTCCGATTAAAAAATTATAAATCATATAAAAAGATATGAAGGTGTGTAAAACTAAATTTGTTTTACACATGTATAAGTGGATCCCTCCTCATATATATATATATATATATATATATATATATATATATTAGATTTGTTAATTGATGGTATTTATTTGGTGATTTATCTCATGAAAATATTTTTTTACCAAATATGAGATTTTATTTTTAATTTACAATGTCATTTTACCTCGTTGAAAATAGATTTACATCAAATATGTTTTGTTTAATATAATGTTTTGCTTTAATCTAATAAATTGGAAAAAAAACCAAACATATAATCTAACATTATAGGGATTCGACTATTCAAAATTTTCATTTCATTTTAATTTTTTAACTCTTTATTGTGTACTTGCATTGTTCAAGGTTTGCTAAGTTAAAATTACAATATCTACTTATTCTGGACTTTTGTCTTGGTAATAAAAATCTGATTGGTATCTTATTGTTCACCTATGATTATCCAAGTGACATGAATCAGCTATAGGAAGACTAACATAGACATTGGACATATTGCTAAAGATACAATGCTATATACTAAAGAGAATATTCAAGTATTTTATAGTATTTTTTTCCCTTAGGATCCTGCTTTGTTTCAATTTTATTTTTTCAATCACCTTTCTGTTCAAGTAAATGAGACATATATACTAATTATATGTAATATACACATAATTTCATATAAATTTTTATATAATTCAAAATTTACAAATAAATTTGGCAAATAAAATCTGTAAATTTATTATAATAATGATTTAAAATTAAAATTTAATTAATAAGATTCAGTATAAAAGTTTTATAAATTAATGAATCACTTAAAATAACCACTTTTTTATTCTTATTAATTTGATAAGAATTAGCAACAACAATAAGTGTCGTTATATAAAACATAAAGAAAACTCAAATATGCAACAACAATTAAAAATTGTTGCAAATGTAATGAGATATCACAACGATTTTTTTTATCATTGTTAATTTGATAAGAATTTGCAACAACAATAAGTGTCATTGTATAAAATATAAAGGAGAATCAAATAAGCAACGACAACTAAAAGTCGTTGCAAATATACTAAGATATCATAACAACTTTTTTTATCATTGTCAATTTGATAAGAATTCGCAACAACAATAAATATCGTTGCATAAAATATAAAAAAATCAATTAAGCAACAACTTTGAAATATCGTTGCAAATGTAATGAGATTTTACAACGATTATCTAAGTCGTTGCAAATTTTGGTTGCTAAAGACCTATTTTCTAGTAGTGATATGTATATATATATATATATATATATATATATATATATATATATATATATATATATATATATATATATATATATATACACACACACACACACACACAGCATCTTTAAGTTTATACTATTCTAAAACATACGCGTCTATAGACAAAAGTACGATGTCTCCTATGTAATACTAGAAATATAAACACAAATATGAGTAGTCCTCTGGATCACCCGGCATAATACCATCCCAGCATAAATACATGAAAATCATGTGCAATCCCCTAGAACTGTCTATACAAATGCAGAACTGCAGCATCATGAAACTGTACCTCGTTTGAATATCTTAAAGGCCACTAAGCAAATTGGATCCATAGCCTCCACAGATTCGCAAAGCATAATGAGATAGAACTCAATCTGCAAGGGTGGAAAAAAATAAAAGAATAAGCCAGAGCCCAGTAAGCAAAACATAAGTAGCAGTGAGTATTCAAAACTTATTATATGCTTCAAACCCTTAATGTTGAATTAAAACATGAGTTGAATTAAAACATGGCCTGCTCAACTCAGACTTGCAAAGACCAACATCAGTATAGAGTACAATAAATTTAAAACTTACATACTCAGTTCAAAGGTCATAACAAAATGAGAAAGGCAAATCACGCTAGTATATCACAAAGAGCAATACATATACACTGTAGCTATTAGTGTCAAACTCCAACAATGGGCACCATTTATGATCATAGACTAATAGAACCAATCCCAGTTATCAAATGGAACCAGTACCTATCCCTGTAGTTCGGGATAAGCTAGAATGTTCCTTCAAAACAAATGGAACATAGCAGTTTTAGTGAATAAAGCAAATTAGATTACATATCAGATATAAACGTATTTCAGACTCCCAATTGCCATGGTATTCATTTAAAACACATTTAAAATATGCATTTAGCTTTTAAAATAGAATATGCTATAGAAACCAAACTTCCAAATATCATGTTAGCTGCTTATAAAGTATTTTTTTTATCACAATGCTTATAAAGTATTTATTTACTTTAAAAACTACTTTTTAATTCAAAATACCAAACTAATAAATTCTTAAATCTCAATTTATCAGTATATCAAATCGCATTTACATAATATTGCACAAGGGACATTTCAATCAATTCCAAAAGTCATGAGCAGACAGATTTTCAGAAACATTAAGGCAGAGAAATTCTACTTAGTGTCCAGTTACAGTTCCCTCGGATAACAAAGTTCTAGGCTCCTAAACGCTTGTATCTAACTGCGAATTATCCCCTGTTAATTGCCATAAAAGTGCTTTTAAAATATTAGATTCCATTTGAACTCTTGACATTACCAAACTATACGAAACAAGGTCATGTCTTTTTTTACTATGTGTGTGAGGACCATAATTTCCCATATTTTTTCCTAATGGACTTCATAAGTTAAAGGTTATAGAAATGGAAAGGTGAAGGTAAATTGTTAAGAATTGCTGAATAGTGTATGCTAGAGAAGTAGGATGCAAACCCCACAAGATCCGTGGAGACATTGATTAACCTCGAAAAGGTAAATTGTTGATACTTGGAATTTCAAATATCTATGGTATAAATATTGTCACTATCGGAGTCCAAGTTAACAAATTGGAAAACGACGATTTTGTACATAGGTCGTGGGATCAAGTGGTCAAAATGGTCAATGTGATTTGACTTATAGGAGTTAAATGAGTGTGGTTACTCCCAAGTGAAGATGACAAACCCCAAACTATGATAACCATGAATTTCATATTTTAGTAAGGAAATTAAGGATTGAAAATTTTGAGGGTCGAAACATGGTAGTAATTAAATGACCAATCGCTAGTTTTTTTATTATAATTCTTGATTAGAGTATCCAAATGATAAAGTGTAAATTCTTTGGAAAGTTAACTTAATTATCTTTCCAACCATTAGGGCTCGCATTTTAGTTCCCTATGGATCAAAACCAGAACTTTTGTAAAGTTACCCTATGAGCAGTAGGTTTTACCAGTAGACCTATCTGTAAATATTCAACCATAGTAGTTGGTAGGAAACTCCAATTAAGGTGATTCAAAATCCATTAGAAAGCTAACTTGAATACATTTTCAGCCATAAGGCTCATATTTTTAATTCATTGTGGATTAACACTAGTAAATTCCTACATTCACGTCAAATGTAGGAAATTCAAAAACTGAGTATTAGTAAAGAGTTAGGCATAATTTTTGATAGGGAACTCCGATTGAGGTGATTCAAATTGCATTGGAAAATTAACTCAAAAAGTTTTCCAACCATATATGCCTTATATTTTTATTCATTTTGGATTAATCTCGGTGAATTCATAAAATTGATTATAAGTGCAGTTAACCTAGTAAAAAAATAGTGAATAAATTAAATGGAAAATATGATTGTTAGTAGGGGTAAATGGTCATTTATCATCCCAACCAGATTTTTATGTTAAAATAATATAAAATGACGTGTTAAAATTCATTAAAAAGCCAAAACAGTCTGCCTTCTTCCCTATTTCACTCGAAACCCCAATTTTGTCCAGCCTTAGGCGTTAGTTGTAAGGCCACTATGTGAGGCAGAAATAGGTAGGAAAATGGCCTCGGTTCAAATCATCCAAGAAGGACCAATTGAAGCCCTATATCTTCTCTACCACATATCCAAAAATCAGCCAAAATGGACTTCATTTGGTGGGTGAAATCTGACTTGGAAATTGACAATGCAGACGCAACTGAAAGCCGAAAGTTCTAATTTTCTTTAAGCTCAATATGTCTCCTTTCTGAATTCTCTAGCATGATTCTAGTAAGAGAAAGTTGTAAAAACACTCCTAAGATAGTGAATGATGAATTCATTAAAAAGCCAAAACAGTCAGCCTTCTTCCCTATTTCACTCGAAACCCCCATTGCTGTCTAGCCTTAGGCGTTAGTTGCAGGGCCACCGTGTGAGGCAGAAACAGCTAGGAAAATGGCCTTGGTTCAAATCAGCCAAGAAGGACCGATTGAAGCCCTATATCTTCTCTACAATATATCCAAAAATCAACCAAAATGGACTTCATTTGGTGGGTGAAATCTGACCTGGAAATTGACAATGCAGAAGCAAGTGAAAGCCAAAAGTTTCAGTTTTCTTTAAGCTCAATATATGTCTCATTTTTGAATTTTCTAGCATGATTCTAGTGATAGAAAGTTGAAACAACACTCCTAAGATAGTGAATGATGAATTCATTAAAAAGCCAAAACAGTCGGTCTTCTTCCCTATTTCACTTGGAACACCAAATTCTGTCCAGCCTTGGGTGTTAGTTGCAAGGCCACCGTGTGAGGTAGAAACAGCTAGGAAAATGGCCTTGGCTCAAATCAGCCAAGAAGGACCGATTGAAGCCCTATATCTTCTCTACCACATATCCAAAAATCAGCCAAAATGGACTTCATTTGGTTGGTGAAATCTGACCTAGAATTTGACTATGCAAAGGTAAGTGAAAGCTGGAAGTTTCAGTTTTCTTTAAGCTCAATATGTCTCATTTCTGAATTTTCTAGCATGATTCTAGTGTTAGAAAGTTGTAAAAATACTCTTAAGACAATGAATGATGTTCAGCCAAATGAGTTTGAGTGTGTAACGTTTGTATGAATTAGCTTGAAGATGAGATAAGTAGTGATAGGCATGATTTTAAGCTTGGATATGATGTTGGCTTTGAAGAAATTTAGAGGAAAATTGCTAGAGGGGTTTGGCCAGTAGGAAATTTATGGGGTTGGTGTGTTTACATTGATTTAAGTGTTATGAAGGGTGATTTTAGGAATAAAGAATAATACCGAGATGGTTAAAACCGAAAGAAAATATTCCGAACACCAAAAGTGCACTGAGCTAGGTGAAGGGTATTATTAAATTGGGACTGAAATAATAATTTGATAACTTTAGATGAATTAGAAAATAATATTTGAAGTGTCGATATTATTGAAATTGAAAAATGACCGAAGAGAATTATTGAAACGTTAGTAGTAATTTTAACTCCAGTAAGAAGTAGACCGAAAATATTGTTGTATTAAGAAATTAAAATCGTTACTAAGTACTCTAAATATTTAGTAAAGGGAGTACTAACGTTTAACTGTGTTGGAATACTGGTTGCAGCTAAGGAATTCGTGGGTGAGAATTTCAACAAAATAAGAGGTGTATCAATTGAGTTGTAATTAAAGAATTTTTGAGTGGAATAACGAGAAGTAACGTAAGGGATATATATATATATATATATATATATATATATATATATATATATATCTAGAAAACAGAGGGATACTATGACTACATTAGAAATGACTAAATAAAACTTAGCATAGTTTAATAATGAAACTGTATTGAGATCGATTGACTGGACTGTGTATCTTAAACTGATTGACTGGAATGTGTGATTCGAAATGAATGATTGAACTGAGTGATTGATATTGTGACTGATTTGGCATTGAGGAATTGGATTTGTGGTTTTTAAACTGTGTTCTAAGTGTAGGAAGGTTAGGATAGATAGTACCGTTATGCTATCAAAATTTCGCAAAATGATCTTAAAACCATAAATTGCGAATGAGAAATTGTTAATGTAGGAAATGTTGAAGGAAAAGAGTGATTAGTTGAGTTACCATTAAGGCTTATAGATGTGCATGAATTTGTAACACTGTTTTGGAAAGGATTTCTAATGAATTCAATAATTTTCATGGAACCAATAAGTTTTATAATTATTTTTATACGTAAATAAAATATTTTGAATACTGTTTATTATATTGAGAATATTTTATACTGTATAATACTTTTACCGAATTTCACTGCTTTAAATGCAACTGTCATTGATTTTTCAAACTTATGGACTAACTGAAGATATGTTTTGATTGAATGTTCTTGCTATAAGTGTTTTGACTAGTTTATGAAAAATGTTATTGAGAGTTTTGAATGTTTGACTAAAGTGAATGCTTTGAATGTTTTAGATTGACTTTGTTTTACTGAAAGTTTTGAGTGTCTGATTGAAATAAATGTTTTAAATATTGTGAAATAACTGAAAAACGTTTTATTGAAAGTTTCATTTATTTAACAGAAGCTAATGTTTTGATTGTTTTGAATTAACTGACACTGTTTTACTAAAAGTGTTAGTTTTTCAACAAAAGTTAAAGATTTGAATGTTTTGAATTTGACTTAACATATTGAACGAAATGTATTAATTTCCAAACAGTATGATTTTAAATTGAAACTTGGTTCCTAAAAGTTTATATTTTGACTATATTACTGTATTATATTTTGAAAGCATAAAGTATGGCTTTATTGTTTTCATGGGAATCGAGTAAATGATTTGAGACTATTGGCTCCCTGTAGTTACCTTCGGGTAATCATGTTATACTGAGTGAGTGGATTGTACTATTTGCTATTAGACTTTGAGTAAGTCTATAGCCATCTTTGTATCACCTGCTCCGTGGTATTGTGGGGTGTACTATTTGCTATTGACCATGAGCAAGACTTCAGCGGTTCTTAGGATTGTCACTAGCTCTGTGACACTAGATGGACACCTTTTTTACAATGGTCACATGTCATTATTGTTTATTCCTTGTTGAGATTACTGAAATCGCATGATTCTATTAGGATGTTGCCATGTCTCTACTGAATTATTTACTGAACTGTTACAAAACTGTTTATTAAACCATTTACTGAATTGATTTCTAAACTGTTTACTGAACGGTTTACCGTACTGTTTACTGATGTATTTACTAAACTATTTACTCACTATTTATTGATTTGACTACTGAACTATTTATTGATTGTTTTTTGAACTGCTTACTGAATGATTTACTGAACTGGCACTGAACTGTTTACTAAATCATTTACTGAACTATTTACTAAATAACTTACTGAATGATTTACTAAACTATCTACTGAATTGTTTACAGAATTAACTTCTGAACTGCTTACTGATTGTCCCACTAAACTGTTTACCGAGTTGTTTACACTTATTAAATAGTTTATTGAACTATTGTAACGACCCGTTACCGTATTTTTCACCTTATTTTACACAATTTATCCGGTTGGGTTGTCTGTGATACTTCACTTTATTTCTTAAGTTAAACAATTTCATAAAATATTGTTTATATTACATACATCCCCTATCTTACTTAATAAGCAAGTAGTACTGCATACATGTCTAAATACAGAAAATAAATGATCGTACCTCATATAAATCAGTTGGTCTGTCACATTGTTTTTTATGTCCATAACCGTTGGATCTCACAATCTTTAAAACCTGAAATGTTTAAAATTTAAGGGGTGAGCAAACCACGGCTCAGTAAGAGAGTTATATGTCACACTTGATATTCGACTATCTATATGCTGAAAATATTTTTCATTTTCTTTAAAATCTTCCTTGCTGTGTGACATCCTCGTCACTCCCAAATACCAACTAACTTTTTCTTTCCCATAAGATTTGGTTAGGCTGTTCAACGGTGCATCCTTCTTCTTTAATATAGCTAACACTATATTGTTTACATGATGATATATTTCTCATACACATACAGGATCGTCTTACACATAAGTCTAAAACTCTTATATAAATTACATACTAATCTCTTTAACAATTTACATCCCCAATGTGTCTAATATACATCACTGTACTATAGTCTGAATTACATAATCAAAATGTATCTACCTTCAAGGGATTGGAAGTTAATCTCGAAGGAAAATCGTATAGTCCAAATATATGCTCCTCTATCAAGAGCAGACTTCACTGCAAATAATCTGGATGAAAAAATATTGTAGAGGAATGAGTTTACGCTCAGTAAGAAATATACATAAAAGAGCATACTATGCCACTATATGCAGTTTTCCTGCTTGGCTCTATAATGTCATGTAATATTCTTGTAAAAACATATAACATATAAGTTCATCAAATACCATATAACACATGACAAAATCATATGAAGTCACTTGCACGTATTCAAATAACTCAAATACTTTCACATATATATGTCAAATAACTTGAAATTACATATACAAATAGTCTTCAAATAGGGGGAGACCGTCAACTTCCAATAGAATCATGCACCAAATAAAGTGGCGTACCCACGTATGGGCCATGGATCCTCCCTTAAGCCAAACACATATAAAGGACTAATGGCCATTGTCAATATTCCACAGTATGCACTAGTCAGGTGACACCCGTGGTACTGAGGGCTTGACTAGAGTCCCCCAGCCAAATACAAATAAGCAAGTAATATGCATGATCACCAATGGAGTCGTTAATCTCAAAATATTGAGTAGTAAAACTCATTCTTGTAAAACCATGGATATTCATAACCCTTCTTATATACTTTAATGATAATCCAAATACATTTATATAAATAAATTAAAAATTATTATTTTTCAAAAGGGGCAGTTGACTGCTCTTTTAGGGCAGTCGACTGCTCTAGTATAAACATATTCAATAAATTTTATTTTCCTTTTGCATTTAAAATATTTAATTTTCGGATGCAAATAGGGCAGTTGATTGCTAAAATGGGGCAGTTGACTCTTAAAATGGGGCAGTCGACTGGCCCGCAAACAGAAAGTTTCTCGAAAAAATGCAGTCGACTGGCTCTTTAGCGGTCGACTGGTTTGCAAACAGAAAGCTTCTGGAAAAATGGCAGTCGACTGCTATATAGGGCAGTCGGCTGCTCTAAGTCGGTTTCGAAAAAAGTTACGTCACGACTGTCTTTGAGCAGTCGGCTGCTATTTAGGGCAGTCGGCTGCCCCGAGCCAAATCGTAACTGGGCGAAAACCGTGAATTTTACATTTCCTGCACTTACACCAGCTTTTGTTTCATCCCAAAACATTTAAAACATGCGGACATAGTCACCCTACGTCCGTTACATATATTCCTTACCTCAAATAGCCAAATAATACGAAATCCCTTGGTTGCACCGATTCTTTCCTTCACTTCTTCAAAACTGCATAATTCATATAAATTGAAACCTTTAACTTTCTTTCATTTCAACACCATAAGTATGCTATACCAACATCACATGACTCCAATTTATGGATGAAATCAAATGAATCAATTTCTTTTCTTACAAAATAACAGAAATTTTGATCTCCTCAAAGACTTTGTTTCAGCCTTCCATATTACAGACATAGAGAGAGCTAGTGATGAGGAACGTTTTTCGTTTAAGGAGTTTGTTGATTTGTTGGAGGAATGAGGCAGTTCTACAAGGTGAATATGGAAGAAAACCTTAGAGAATTTCAGAGGAAGAGTTATGGCTGCCGGCCCTCTTCGCTGGAAAAGATGGCATTAAATGCCATTAATGTGTATTTATCCCTTCATGCCAGCCACAACTCCTTAGCCCTTTGACAATTTGACCACCAATTAATTCTTCTTCTTCTTTCCTTCCTCATGTCAGCCACACATATCATTTAATTATGAAAATCTGATATTTATTCTTCTTTTATCATTCTCTAATATTTTCCTGATATCAACATTAAATTCATTGACCATTGACTATCCATTTCATTCCTTCTTCTAGGTTCCTTACACCATTTGTACATTAATTCTCATATTCATTTAAATCATTTCTACCTATAGTACTTTACAAATAAGAGGACTTTACATGAAATTGGGGATTTCACATTCTCCCCACCTTTAGAAATTTGGTCCTCCAAATTTAAATCGGATTACTTCTCAAATAGCTTCGGATACCTTTCCTTCATTAAGCTCTCTAGCTCCCATGTAGCTTCTTCCATGGCATGGTATTGCCAGAGAATTTTGACTAGGGGAATCGTCTTAGACCTTAACACTTTCTCCTTTCTATCCAAAATCCGATCTGGCTTCTCCACATAACTCATGTCCTCCCGAATCTCTAAGGGCTCATATTCAATGACATGAGATGGATCCGGATTATACTTCTGAAGCATCGACACATGGAAAACATTATGTACTCCTGATAGCTCCGGAGGTAGTGCCAACCTATATGCAACATCTCCAACTCGATCTAGGACTTCAAATGGCCCTATGTAACGAGGACTAAGTTTGCCTTTTCGGCCAAATCTCATGATACCTTTGGATGGAGAAACTTTCAAAAATACCGGATTTCCGACCAAAAACTCAAGTGGTCTCCGTCGAGTATCTGCGTAACTCTTTTGTCGGCTTTGAGCTGTCTTAAGTCTTTGGCAAATTAACTTAACATCCTCAGAGGCTTGCTCGACTAAGTCTGGGGCTAATAACTTACGCTCGCCCACTTCTTCCCACCCAATCGGAGATCGACACCTTCTACCATATAGAGCTTCATATGGTGCCATCCTGATACTTGCATGGTAACTATTGTTGTATGCAAACTCAGCCAATGGCAGATGATCATCCCAAGAGCCTTTAAAGTCCAACGCACAAGCTCTCAACATATCCTCGAGCGTCTGAATGGTGCGCTCGGACTGACCATCAGTCTGTGGATGAAAAGCCGTGTTAAAATTTAATTGAGATCCCATGGCCTCTTGGAAATGTTCCCAGAAATGAGAAGTGAACCTGAAATCTCTGTCAGATGTAATGCTCACTGGAACTCCATGTAGTCTGACAACTTCTTTCACATACAAATCTGCCAAAGCACTAAGTGTATCTGTAGACTTCATAGGCAGGAAGTGAGCTGACTTAGTTAACCGATCCACAATGACCCAAATACCATCATGATTCCTCCTCGTTCGAGGTAGTCCCATGACAAAATCCATCGTAATGTGCTCCCACTTCCACATAGGTATAGGTAGAGGATGTAGTAAACCTGCTGGTCTTTGGTGCTTTACCTTAACTTGCTGACACGTGAGACACTTTGCCACAAATTCTGCTATGTCTCTTTTCATGCCAGTCCACCAATACACCTTGCGAAGATTATGATACATCTTCGTATTTCCCGGATGCAAAGTATACTTAGTGGAGTGTGCTTCAGTCAAAATTAACTTTTTCAACTCCTTATCCTTAGGAACACATATACGATTATTAAACCTCAAGAGTCCATTACTATCAATGCTAAATTCCGATGGCATACCTGATTGAATCTGATTCATGGCCTCCATACATTGATCATCTTCCCTTTGAGCAATCCGAATTCTACCCATCAACTCCGGCTCAATCATTAAACTAGCTATCATTCCAAAGTGCTCATAAGGCACAACATTGAGATTAAGGCTTGCAAACTGCTCAAGTAGCTCGTATTCTCTTACCATCATGTATGATACTATCCCCATATGCTTCCTGCTTAGAGCATCTGCCACCACATTGGCTTTTCCTAGGTGGTATAGGATCTCACAATCATAATCCTTCAGAAGCTCGAGCCATCTCCTCTGTCTCATATTCAATTCCCTCTGAGAGAACAAGTACTTCAAACTTTTATGATCTGTAAAAATCTGAAATTTCTCACCATACAAGTAATGCCTCCAAATCTTTAAAGCAAATACCACTGCAGCTAACTCTAAATCATGAGTCGGGTAGTTCTTTTCATGGTCCTTTAATTGACGAGAACCATATGCAACTACCTTACCATGTTGCATTAGCACATAACCTAGACCTTGTGCAGAGGCATCACTATATACGGAAAATACTCCAGAACCACTAGGAATGGTGAGAATAGGTGCAGTAGTTAAACTGCGCTTCAACTCATGGAAACTGCACTCACAGGCATCATTCCATTCAAACTTCACCTCTTTGCGCGTTAAGCGCGTCAAGGGAGCAGCTAACCTCGAAAAACCCTCTACAAATCGTCGATAATAGCTGGCTAGACCCAAGAAACTCCTAATCTCCATCACTGTTTTCGGTCTCTCTCATTGCACCACAGCTTCAATCTTCGATGGATCGACCGAAACTCCATCTTTATTGATTATGTGACCCAAAAAGGATATTTGATCTAGCCAAAACTCACACTTACTTAGCTTGGCATATAATCCCCGATCCTTGAGGGTTCGTAGAACTATCCTCAAATGCTGCTCATGCTCTTCCCATGATCTTGAATACACCAATATGTCATCGATGAAAACAATGACAAACTGGTCCAAATACTGTTTGAACACATCATTCATCAAGTTCATAAAAGCCGCGAGTGCATTGGTTAAACCAAACGGCATCACTAGGAATTCATAGTGACCATACCGTGTCCTGAATGCAGTCTTAGGGATATCTTCACTTCGGATCTTCAATTGATGATATCCCGATCTCAAGTCTATCTTGGAGAAAACTCGTGCACCCCGAAGCTGATCAAAGAGATCATCAATCCTAGGAAGAGGGTACTTGTTCTTGATTGTCATCTTATTCAACCATCGATAATCAATACAAAGCCTCAAGCTGTCGTCCTTCTTCCGGACAAATAGCACAGGAGCACCCCATGGGGATACACTTGGCCGTATAAACCCCTTATCTAGTAACTCCTGCAGCTGTTTCTTAAGTTCTTCCAATTCCACTAAGGCCATCCGATAGGGTGGTCTCGAAATGGGCTCAGTCCTTGGCACCAAATCGATAGTAAACTCGATTTCCCTATCCGGAGGAAGTCCTGGAAGATCGTCCGAAAACACACATGGAAATTCATTGGCTATTGGAATTTCATGAAGTTCGGGACGTTTCCTTTCTACGTCCACCACATACGCTATAAATCCTTCACATAACAAATAAATTCTCTATTAATTTCATTTACAAATAAATAAATTAATAAACATACTTTTGTATTAAACATTTGCAAAATTTACAACATAGCTAACGGGAGAAGAGAATATCACACTTTTAGCATAACAATCCAATATCACATGATTCTTAGCTAACCAATCCATTCCTAATATGACATCAAATCCATACATATTCAGTAGGATTAGATCAGCTATCGATTCTCTCTCTCCTACCCGTAGCTTACAACTACGATACACTATGTCTGTCATCTGGGATTCTCTAAACGGTGTATTTATTTGTAACAAATGTCCTAAAGGCTCAGGTTCAACAGGTAATCTCGTAGCAATTATGGGAGAAACAAAGGAGTGTGTAGAGCCTGGATCAAATAAAGTAGTAACACTTATATCAAAGAGGTGAATCTTACCCTTAATCATCTTGGACGAAGCACCGGTAGACTCCTCGTCTATAGCAAATACTCGTCCTTGAGTCACAGCTTTCTTTCCCTTCTCAGCAGCTGTGGCCTTAGGCTGTGGTTGGGTGGTCCTTTCCGATTCTTCAGACACTCTTTTAGAAATCTTGGGACAATATTTAATCATGTGTCCCCTCTCGCCACACCAAAAACAAGCCCCGCTCGCCATACGACATGGCTGTGACCCGTGGAATCTCCCGCAATGCTCGCATTTCTGCGTCACACTCTTCGGCGAGCTCGCTGTACTGCCAGTTGAATATCGGGATCTTTCATCATTTATCTTAATCCTGGTAGATCTAGGAGTCCCTGTACCATAATTATCATAAAACTTCAAAATTTAGTATATTTCCATATAACCATTAAACTAAGATACAAGTCATTCTCTTATAATTTATCTTCTCACCTGCCGAAGCTATTTCATATGGTCTACTTTTCCTAAATGGATATCTGTCACTAGAGGCTCTCTCATCTGACTTCCGCTTCATCGGTTCTTTGCCTTTACCCTTGGCTCGAAAATCAGCATGGTGAAGATTATAGTCCTACTCACACAATTGAGCCTTATGGACTGCCTCATTATAAGTAGTGATATCCATAGGATATAACTTCGATCTAATAGGAGACCTTAATCCCTCTATGAATCGGTAGATCTTATGTCCTTCACTCCTTAGGACTTCAGGGTCAAATCTGCTTAAAGAAATGAACTTCGACTCATATTGATTAACCGTCATAGTCCCCTGAGTCAAGCTCAAAAACTCAATCTTCAACCTGGTCTGTTCAGTGCGTGGGATGTACTGTTCATTAAAGGCCTCTAAAAATCTATCCCACGTAACCTCAGTGTGTTGAGTCTCCAAAGTGGCCCGAGTAGACTACCACCAATGCTCGGCATCGTCTACTAACAAATAAGCTGCCAAACCCACTTTCTCTTTCTCAGAACAGGTCATGTACCCAAAAGATTTGGTGACTGCCTTCACCCAGTTCTCGGCGGTCGACGGATCTCTATCCCCCTTAAACTTCGGCGGATCCAACTTCTTAAATTCTTTAATTAAAACCACACTGCAGTAGGCCTTAGGATCTCGCCTCTCATTAACTTGAGCTGGTGGGGGGAACTCAGGCTGTGCCGGTGGGGGCTGTACTGGAGGAATAGGAGGAGCATTCCCAGATGGAATAGGAGGTACTATAGGTGGTGTTGTTGATGCATTAGTGGCCACGTTTGGAAAATTAGACATGAACTGATTAAATAGAGTGGCCATAGTCTCAATACTTCGCTCCACTCTCGACAGTCGAGCATTCGGGCTACCCGATGGAGATGGAGGAGGAGACTGTGTTGGGGACGGTTCTACTCTACCCTGTCCTCATCCTCGTCCTCTACCAGTACCCCGTCTACGAGTGCTCATTCTGCCAATATCACCACAAGGCCAAGCGTTTAGTACACTTTCAGCAATTCAACCACATATATGTATTCAGACAAGTACAGTACATGGGGATGTACACTATTTCTAGCCTAATGACACCGTCAAACGTCAGACTAACTTCACTCTGATACCAATCTGTGACATCCTCGTCACTCCCAAATACCAACTAACTTTTTCTTTCATATAAGATTTGGTTAGGCTGTTCAACGGTGCATCCTTCTTCTTTAATATAGCTAACACTATATTGTTTACATGATGATATATTTCTCATACACATACAGGATCGTCTTACACATAAGTCTAAAACTCTTATATAAATTACATACTAATCTCTTTAACAATTTACATCCCCAATGTGTCTAATATACATCACTGTACTATAGTCTGAATTACATAATCAAAATGTATCTACCTTCAAGGGATTGGAAGTTAGCCTCGAAGGAAAATCGTATAGTCCAAATATATGCTCCTCTACCAAGAGCAGACTTCACTGCAAATAATCTGGATGAAAAAATATTGTAAAGGAATGAGTTTACGCTCAGTAAGAAATATACATAAAAGAGCGTACTATGCCACTATATGCAGTTTTCCTGCTTGGCTCTATAATGTCATGTAATATTCTTGTAAAAACATATAACATATAAGTTCATCAAATACCATATAACACATGACAAAATCATATGAAGTCACTTGCACGTATTCAAATAACTCAAATACTTTCACATATATATGTCAAATAACTTGAAATTACATATACAAATAGTCTTCAAATAGGGGGAGACCGTCAACTTCCAATAGAATCATGCACCAAATAAAGTGGCGTACCCACGTATGGGCCATGGATCCTCCCTTAAGCCAAACACATATAAAGGACTAATGGCCATTGTCAATATTCCACAGTGTGCACTAGTCAGGTGACACCCGTGGTACTGAGGGCTTGACTAGAGTCCCCCAGCCAAATACAAATAAGTAAGTAATATGCATGATCACCAATGGAGTCGTTAATCTCAAAATATTGAGTAGTAAAACTCATTCTTGTAAAACCATGGATATTCATAACCCTTCTTATATACTTTAATGATAATCCAAATACATTTATATAAATAAATTAAAAATTATTATTTTTCAAAAGGGGCAGTTGACTGCTCTTTTAGGGCAGTCGACTGTTCTAGTATAAACATATTCAATAAATTTTATTTTCCTTTTGCATTTAAAATATTTAATTTCCGGATGCAAATAGGGCAGTTGACTGCTAAAATGGGGCAGTCGACTGGCCCGCAAACAAAATGTTTCTCCGAAAAATGCAGTCGACTGGCTCTTTAGCGGTCGACTGGTTTGCAAACAGAAAGCTTCTGGAAAAATGGCAGTCGACTGCTATATAGGGCAGTCGGCTGCTCTAAGTCGGTTTCGGAAAAAGTTACGTCACGACTGTCTCTGAGCAGTCGGCTGCTATTTAGGGCAGTCGGCTGCTATTTAGGGCAGTCGGCTGCCCTGAGCCAAATCGTAACTGGGCGAAAACCGTGAATTTTACATTTCCTGCACTTACACCAGCTTTTGTTTCATCCCAAAACATTTAAAACATGCGGACATAGTCACCCTACGTCCGTTACATATATTCCTTACCTCAAATAGCCAAATAATACGAAATCCCTTGGTTGCACCGATTCTTTCCTTCACTTCTTCAAAACTGCATAATTCATATAAATTGAAACCTTTAACTTTCTTTCATTTCAACACCATAAGTATGCTATACCAACATCACATGACTCCAATTTATGGATGAAATCAAATGAATCAATTTCTTTTCTTACCTTTGTCAATAGCCAAAATAACAGAAATTCTGATCTCCTCAAAGACTTTGTTTCAGCCTTCCATATTACAGACATAGAGAGAGCTAGTGATGAGGAACGTTTTTCGTTTAAGGAGTTTGTTGATTTGTTGGAGGAATAAGGCAGTTCTACAAGGTGAATATGGAAGAAAACCTTAGAGAATTTCAGAGGAAGAGTTATGGCTGCCGGCCCTCTTCGCTGGAAAAGATGGCATTAAATGCCATTAATGTGTATTTATCCCTTCATGCCAGTCACAACTCCTTAGCCCTTTGACAATTTGACCACCAATTAATTCTTCTTCTTCTTTCCTTCCTCATGTCAGCCACACATATCATTTAATTATGAAAATCTGATATTTATTCTTCTTTTATCATTCTCTAATATTTTCCTTATATCAACATTAAATTCATTAACCATTGACTATCCATTTCATTCCTTCTTCTAGGTTCCTTACACCATTTGTACATTAATTCTCATATTCATTTAAATCATTTCTACCTATAGTACTTTACAAATAAGAGGACTTTACATGAAATTGGGGATTTCAAATGCTGGCTCTAGGCTCATATGTAGGAAGGATACTACAATCGGCTAAGGATCCAGATGGAGTAAGGTAGGTATTTTAGAATACCATACTTGTTCCGGAACCTAGAAGCAACTGTAGAGAATGCTCATTTCGTTGTTTTCAAAACGATATAATTTTCGTTTTTCCACAGAGTAAACCACCTGTTCTTTTTCACTTCAGTATACTTTAAAACACATGGCAGTTCAGTAATAAAAACGGTGGTTTACTTCTCTTATCTTCTCTTCAGTACAGTAAAAACAGTATAGTACAGTGATGTGTAAATATCCAATCATTGGATAATTACTTCTTCGATTATTTCTATCTTAGAAATAATTCTTATGTTATTCTTTTAAAATAAAAATTTATTTCTCCTTTTAAATCGGTAACCGTATTGTACAGTTCAGTAAAACAGTATATTCAATAAAACAGTGATTCGATACAGTTCAATCAGTAACAGTAATAGTAGCTACCAATTCAGTAAATAGTATAAGGTAGCTTTTAGTTCAGTAAACAATAAATGGTAGCTTTCAGTTCAATAAAACAGTAATCAATGGCTACCATTTCAGTAAACAGTACCGTTCAGTACACAGTGTTTTGGTACGGTCTTTCATTAGTAAACAGTAAATAGTGAACAGTGGTTCAATACAGTAAACAGAATTCCGTAAATCCTTTCAGTAAACAGTAAACAGTAAACAGTAAGTGAGACTAGGCATCACCCTACAATTAAATCATGCTATCTCGTCCACTACGGACATAGTAACAGTAATGAGATCTATGGCCATGATCTATAATATGTCCTCGGTGTACGCTTGCTAGGCGACAATTAGGGACGTTAATGACTAGCTGGTCAATTAGCCACGTGACAGTAACAGTATATGTGATGCATGAAACTCGGGGCCTATGTCTCAAAACAGTATAAACCGTACCATAACCTTTATGGATTTTAAACACCATAAATCAAATATCCATAAGGCTCACATGTAAATATAATCACCTTTATGAAATTTATAAAATAAATAACAATTTTCAAATTATTTCATAAAGGTATATATCATGTTTTTCATACGATGAAGACAGTTTGTAAAATCATCACTGAAAGTATACAAGGGCAAAATTGTCTTTTTCTACAGTAAAACACATATGCACGCTTTTCCGTGCATTCAATTGAAAACATGGTTTTTATACTTATCGGAATTTCAAACAAATCATTTTTACAATTTATGAAAATAAATTATTTATTTTCTAACTTTAAATTCCCATCACCATGTTTTCTTCTAAAAACACGTGTAGAGACCTCTGGTCTCGAAATCATAGTTTTTTTTCATTTTTTAACCTTTATGGAATTTTCATAATTAATTATTTCCATAATTAAAACCATAAAGATTTTATGTAAAATCAAGTGAATATTTAAAAATATTTATAAAAATATTCACTTCAGTCTCTTTTTCATTTTCATCTCGTTTCACATGAAATATCACTTACTGGGTGAATTTTCGGTGATTTCCTTTTCACCATTCTCGAAAACATGAATATTTTAAAATTAAATATCACTATATTCATGTTTTATGAGATTTACTTAATTTCTCGATTTTCGTACCCGAAAACCGATTCATGTGAAATCAAATCTTTTATTTTGTTTTTCGATGATTTTCGGTAAATCTCAGTAATTTTTTCGATAATTTTTCGACAGTATAACGGCTGTCGATTTGGCCAGCCTCCTGCACAGAAAATACAGTTTATATTTCTCAACTGGTATTTCACCACAATTTCAAACCGATAAATCACAACAAATTTAAAAACCAATCATTATGAATTGCATTTATAAATTAAATGCATAATTTAAAACATGTGGCCGAATATCCTTACAGGCGACACATGTCTCCCTTACCTGTCTCGGGTCGGCAACTACCTCTCGAAGGCCGTGCCCGTGTTCGCCTCGCCCAATTCCATCAGCTCGGTCATCGAGGATATTTTCTGGAAATTAAATTCTAAAATTTAGAATTTTTCCATAATTATTTAAATAAATAAATTATTTAAATAATTTAATACTTTTCGGGATTTCTTACCGATTCCAGTAATTCTCGGGATTTCTCGTAATTTTCGAATTCTCGAAAATTTTCCAAATTCCCAGAATTCCTTTTTCCTTTTTTTCTTTCTTCCTTTTTCTTTTTTTTTCTTTTCCTTTTCTCCTTTCTCTGGCCGGTTCAAGCCCTTCAAACCGGTTGCCTTCCCCTCACTGCCGGTTCTTCTCCGACGACTAGTTCTCCGGTGGTTCAGTGGCTCAGCAGCTGGCCGGCGTCGAGGCGAAGCTGCCGGTGGTCTCAGCTTGGCCTGGATAGGCGGCACGGTGGCTGATCGAGTCGGTTTTTCCTCGGTTTCTTCTCCTCCTCCGTCGGCCTTCCTCCGCCGTTCCCCGCCTCTCCGGTGGCTTCCTTCCCTTTCCTCTTCTTCCGTCGGTGCTTCGGCTGTAGTGGCGACGGTCGATTTGGCCGGCACCGCCAGATCTAGTTTTCTTTCCCTCTTCTGGTTTCGCCGATTTCCGCCCCTTTTCCGTTTCTGTTTCCGTCGTCTTTCGTCGCCGGTCATCTCCTCCTCCACCCCTTATCTCACCAGCCGACGAAGACCCTTTCTCCACTCTTCCCTTCTTCGGTGACAGTGGCCGGTGCCACCCGGGAAGACAGAATCGGGAAACCGATTCTGTTTTGTGTTTCTTCTTCTTTCTATTTTTGTTTTTATTTCTTTCTATTTTTAGCATATAATAAACTATATTATATACTACAATGTATATTTTATACATATATTATTTCATATATAATATAACACAGTATATATTATATATAAAATATATATTGTATATTACAAAATATATGTCTAGTATATATATATGTATAGTTATATATTTTAAAATTAAATAACACTTATATAATGTAATAATTCCATATATATATATATTGTATTAACAATATATATGCATTCAAACTTTAATGTAATTTAACATTTACATTTTCTCAAATATGTATATACTTACATATACATAAAATGTCGTACTTGAATACATACGTATTATTTAAATTTATCAAATAGTATATATAGTTATATACCAATGTATCTTTAATATATATTATATATCATACGGTATTTAAATACATATGTATTTATATCAAAATACATTTATATAATTTGTAATTATATAAACATATTTTATTTTCATTTCTCATTTTCTTATTTAATTTGGATTTCCATTTATCCAAATTAAATTTCCTCTTTCCATTATTTTTATTTTCACTTTCAATTTAAATTTCCTTCACTCGGATTTCCACAATCTGTTCCTTTCTCAATTCTCGGAATTTTCACCAATATCATGTTCTTACAATTTTATTTATTTATTTCCACTGTTTATTTTCTCCAATATTTATTTCCAATATTTATAATTTTCAATAATTGAAAAATTTACGATTATCACATTCTCCCCAGCTTAAGAAATCCGGTCCTCCGAATTTAACTTAAGTCCAAAGGTGGTACATGCCGTAAACTAACGACTTCTAACCTCTAGTTCATCCTCCAAGTAATACTGCCAGTACATTTTCAACATCAAGAGCACTTTAGACCACTAAATGCTGTCTTTCATCATATATGTCTATACTCCCGTAAATTCACTTATTAAATCGGGAGTTATTCATTTCCGCTTCTTTCACATAAGAGTCCATTCACACTCTTTTCACATAAGAGTCTATACACAATATTTTTCATATCACAGCTGCTCTATGCTGTTCATCATCCATCTTTCTCACTTAGTGCCAAGTCGATATAGTTTAAAACTATCAATTACACATGTCAGTCAGTTATATGTAATTGTCCCCGTAGCTTATACATCTTATACACATGCTCTCTCAATATCATGGAGCGTTTACATCTCACGCTCATATATATATCAGTATGGAGTGGTGCTATCAATACACTTGGGATCTCAAGCCTTTTGCTATTTCTCATTAAGCATATGGCATCACAGAGACTCCCATCACATGTAAGGCTCACTGGAACTGTACATACACATTCACACCGTTTAACACTTATACTTCAACTATGGCACTAGAGAATCTAAGAGTCTGATAATGGAAGGTGATTCTATTCAGATCATCAGTCTTTAATCACTTCCATACCATCATTTCTCTTTTGGACTCTTTATTGTCCACAATTTTCATTTTATCACGGCGACATCTCACTTGCAGACTTTATTATGGATCATCTCTTACAATCAAAAATCATGAGACGATCATGTTCTTTTCATGTAGTATGGTCTTTACATCTCTTTTCATAATTTAGATTCTACAATTGAATCCTCAAATGTCCATTTAATCACCACATTATCTATACACTTCCACCATTTCAAAATGTGGATATGTGTATATATCATTTTTGTTCCATTTGCATAACTGGTAGTATAATAACACATGTCATTCATTTTACTCCTTTGAGTACTATTAATTTCACTTATCAAGTGTGATAACCAAATGAAATCACTTTCAGATTTAATTTCGAGAACTATTCTTTGTTCCTTACTCATCATGTAACTTACCTTCTTATTCCACTTTCATTTTTGTTTTTATATTCCCACTTTTATCTTTTCGTGTTTTTACTCTCATCCTTTTAGTCGGTTTTCTCAAGTGGTATGGTATTCTACAGTATAATCTCTTAACATTTTGCATACCATCTTCTCTTCCTACTTATTCATTTACCGACTTTAATTTCTTTAATTAGATCTCATCTATAGAGTAGCTAGTCTCATCACTCTTCTATGGACTGGTAGTAGTTTCTAGCTAGACTCATTACTTTCGTATCTCAATCATTATCTCTATATCATAGACAGGTTCACTGTCATCTTGTCGTCTCGAGATCATATGTCTCAGGAGGAGATACTATCTAGCCAAATCTCTTAGTTACCAATCTTAACATAATTCCACGGTCTTTAAGAGTTTAAGGGTTATACCACAATGCTGCTCATGTTTCATTTGTACCTTAGGCTCTATCAGCATTTCATCAATTTACTCATGTATGGATGCCTATTTCCTTAGGCTTATATACCTTACAAGGCGAATCGTTAACCTCGTAACCTCAATAAGAACTCGTAAAATTCACTCCGAGTTCTAATCATCATCTTATGGACATCAGTCTCTAATCTTTTATCTAAGGACGCCTTATACTGAGGCTAGTCTTATTAACTCCTCATGTTTATCGTATCAAATCCATAAAGCGTTCATTTCATCATGTAGATGAATACTTGTTCTTTATAAGAACTTTATTACATAGTAACCATTTACTATATTATGTCGATTCATCTACTTATTAAAATCATTTGTGCTGCTCTCTTTTACACTTATGCAACCAACTCATTATTCTTTCAATTTTTTTCACTATTTGTATTTCCATCAATCACATCTTATACACGTGCACTTCATTATTCTTTCATTTTCCAAAGTAGGTTTCTTAGGCTTTCGGATTTTCTTAAGTTCTCCGATATAAGCTTAGAATCAGATTTCATATTCAAAATCGAGTCAATGTTATCTCGATTCCTCCAATTTATATGACTCTGGAAGTTCTATCTAAAATCAAATCCGATACTTTCTTTAATCACATATTTCTTATTAATTTGGATATTTCATCCTCATGTCCTATCATTTACACTGTGTATTCTCAAGGCAGAGACATTTACTATTCGATTCATTTCGACTGATACTCTACCTTGATTTCATTGTTTACTCATACTTTACAACCTTACGAATCTCATTCCAGTAAGCTGTAGTAAGTACAACAGTTATCACACATGTTACAGCTAACCAATTTATTACAGTTATTCACTTTAAAATCATTTTCATTTAATGAATTCAGGCTTAATTCCCTTGAGTATGTTATCCACGAGGTTCGAACCTTGACATCCTTACGTACCTAGTTCCTTATACTCGTGTTATCATTTAGCTTCTTGTAAGAGTCCCGCCCGTTCGAATCGGCCGTCAGCGAGCATCTCCTAGGCAATCCTTTCGCCCCAGGTTTACCCTTACTAGTGAGTCGACGATAACATAGTTCGCCCGCATTTCACAACATATGATCCACTACGGGTTGCCCATCATTGGGTAGCCTATTACAGTTCTATCTCAAGGGTCCTGAAGAACTTAGGTTAGCTGTCATCTTCTTTTTATCACTTTACTGTTCTTATATTTATTCTCCAATTCACAGTACTCCACATAGTACCTCATTCCGTAGCACATATTTCAAGATATTTCGGTTCTATATAAGATTATCTGTTTGATACCTCAAAGTAGTAAAATATATAGAACCGTAATTAACCACACTAATATGTATTTCATTATTTGTACTATTCACCTCATCAGTCAATTCCTGTAATCATTTCACTTTTCATAGTATTCAACGATCTCGTTCAATAAACTCTTAATTCAGGCCCTTACAGTCAATAATCGGGCCCATCATCTTATAACATTCCACTATACACTCACTGGATCGCATCATGTAAGGCCTCAGCCCGTCTGCCGTCCGCCTGTACACATCTATACTATCCTGCTTGAGAATGCCCAGCCCTTTCACTGGGTCACCCTTCAAGGATCTATCGTGAGGCCTAGCCCATTCACTACTCGTAATTTGCGTCCGTAATCTAAGTGTTAGTGGAATTAGTAATAGGGATCGTTATATTCATATGACATTCTCTATGTCATTAATAATTCCATTACTATCAATGGATTCAAGATTAACTTGATTTTATCACTATTTAGAACATCAACCAACATAGGGGCATTTTTGTCATTTTGACATTTATTTCTTTCTCCTCAGTATACATTGGAATCAATTATCTCATTATCCATGTGCTGATAGTACCTTTCTGATACTTATACCAGCAATTTAGGTCTTATTCGATTTCGACAGAGATATCCACTAAAATCCACAATTGGATTATTTTACTTGATATTCAGCTTTATATCATTAATTTATCTGTCAAATCAATCAAATCCAACTTCTGTTGGTCTATTCACTCCCAGTAAAATTTAGAGTCAGGGGTATTTTGGTCATTTTTGGCCAAAATTTTCTCTCTTTTCAAATTACCTTCAATCGGTGATCTTAAAGTCTATTTAATGATGATATTTCATTCCCCTCCTTATATCATCACTTTCAGGTCTCAGTTCGATTCGGATCGTAAAGTACTGGTGGGGCCTTCATCGAGTCCTTTCGATTCCTTACCGAACAGGCCTTCATTTAGATTATAAGAATCACCAATTTTCTGGTAATTTCTGAGCCTATTATTTCTTTAACATTCTCAATTTATACTTTCTCACTCCCTTTAATTTATTTTTTTTCAATTTACAATCATTTATTTTCTCTATGTATTCAGATGACACAGTACTACCATGGATGTTTAATACTTTTCTTTCCAAAAGTATCCACAGACATCAGGCTAACCATGCTCTGATACCATTAAATATGTAATGATCCGTTACCATATTTTTCACCTTATTTTACATAATTTATCCGGTTGGGCTGTCTGTGATACTTCACTTTATTTCTTATGTTAAACAATTTTATAAAATATTGTTTATATTACATACATCCCCTATCTTACTTAATAAGCAAGTAGTACTGCATACATGTCTAAATACAGAAAATAAATGATCGTACCTCATATAAATCAGTCGGTCTGTCACATTGTCCTTTATGTGCAGTCGTAATCCACAACCCTTGGATCTCACAATCTTTAAAACCTGAAATGTTTAAAATTTAAGGGGTGAGCAAACCACGGCTCAGTAAGAGAGTTATATGTCACATTTGATATTCGGCTATCTATATGTTGAAAATATTTTTCATTTTCTTTAAAATCTTCCTTGCTGGCTCTAGGCTCATATGTAGGAAGGATACTACAGTCGGCTAGGGATCCAGATGGAGTAAGGTAGGTATTTTAGAATACCATACTTGTTCCGGAACCTAGAAGCAACTATAGAGAATACTCATTTCGTTGTTTTCAAAACGATATAATTTTCGTTTTTCCACAGAGTAAACCACTTGTTCTTTTTCACTTCAGTATACTTTAAAACACATGGCAGTTTAGTAATAAAAACGGTGGTTTACTTCTCTTCTCTTCTCTTCTCTTCAGTACAGTAAAAACAGTATAGTACAGTGATGTGTAAATATCCAATCATTGGATAATTACTTCTTCGATTATTTCTATCTTAGAAATAATTCTTATGTTATTCTTTTAAAATAAACATTTCTTTCTCCTTTTAAATCAGTAACTGTATCGTACAGTTCAGTAAAACAGTATATTTAATAAAGCAGTAATTCGATACGGTTCAATCAGTAATAGTAATAGTAGCTACCAATTCAGTAAATAGTATAAGGTAGCTTTTAGTTCAATAAACAATAAATGGTAGCTTTCAGTTCAATAAAACAGTAATCAATGGCTACCATTTCAGTAAACAGTACAGTTCAGTAACACAATGTTTTGGTACGGTCTTGCATTAGTAAACACTAAACAGTGAACAGTGGTTCAATACAGTAAACAGTACAGTAAACAGGATTCTGTAAATCCTTTCAGTAAACAGTAAGTGAGACTAGGCATTACCCTACAATTCAATCATGCTATCTCGTCCACTACGGACACAATAACAGTAATGAGATCTATAGCCATGATCTATAATATGTCCTCGGTGTACGCTTGCTAGGCGACAATCCAGGACGCTGATGACTAGCTGGTCAATCAGCCACGTGACAGTAACAGTATATGTGATGCATGAAACTCGGGGCCTAAGTCTCAAAACAGTATAAACCGTACCATAGCCTTTATGGATTTTAAACACCATAAATCAAATATCCATAAGGCTCACATGTAAATATAATTACCTTTATGAAATTTATAAAATAAATAACATTTTTCAAATTATTTCATAAAGGTATATATCATGTTTTTAATACGATGAAGACAGTTTGTAAAATCATCACTGAAAGTATAGAAGGGCAAAACTGTCTTTTTCTATAGTAAAACACATATGCACGCTTTTCTGCGCATTCAATCGAAAACATGGTTTTTATACTTATCGGAATTTCAAACAAATCATTTTACAATTTATGAAAATAAATTATTTATTTTCTAACTTTAAATTCCAATCACCATGTTTTCTTCTAAAAACACATGTAAAGACCTATAGTCTCGAAATCATAGTTTTTCTTCATTTTTTAACCTTTATGGAATTTTCATAATTAATTATTTCCATAATTAAAACCATAAAGATTTTATGTAAAATCAAGTGAATATTTAAAAATATTTATAAAAATATTCACTTCAGTCTCTTTTTCATTTTCATCTCGTTTCACGCAAAATATCACCTACTGGGTGAATTTTCGATGATTTCCTTTTCACCATTCTCGAAAACATGAATGTTTTAAAATTAAATATCACTATATTCATGTTTTATGAAATTTACTTAATTTCTCATTTTCGTACCCGAAAATCGATTTACGTGAAATCAAATCTTTTATTTTGTTTTTCGGTGATTTTCGGTAAATTTCAGTAATTTTTTTGATAATTTTTTGACAGTATAACTACTGCCGATTTGGCTAGCCTCCTGCATAGAAAATACGGTTTATATTTCTCAACTGGTATTTCACAACAAATTCAAACCGATAAATCACCACAAATTTCAAAACTAATCATTATGAATTGCATTTATAAATTAAATGCATAATTTAAAACATGTGGCCGAATATCCTTACAAGAGGCACATGTCTCCCTTACCTGTCTCGGGTCGGCAACTACCTCTCGAAGGTTGCGCCCGTGTTCGCCTCGCCCGATTCCATCGGCTCGGTCATCGAGGATATTTTTTGGAAATTAAATTCTAAAATTTAGAATTTTTTCATAATTATTTAAATAATTTAATACTTTTCGGGATTTCTTACATATTCCCGTAATTTTCAAATTCTCGGGAATTTTCCAAATTCCCGGAATTCCTTTTTCCTCTTTTTCTTTCTTCCTTTTTCTTTTTTTTTCTTTTCCTTTTCTCCTTTCTCTGGCCTGTTCAAGCCCTTCAGACCGGTTGCCTTCCCCTCATTGCCGGTTCTTCTCCAGCGACTAGTTCTCTGGCGGTTGGGTGGCTCAGCCGCTGGCCGACGTTGAGGCGAAGTTGCAGGTGGTCTCAGCTTGGCCTGGATCGGCGGCACGGCAGCGGATCGAATCGGTTTTTCCTCAGTTTCTTCTCCTCCTCCGTCGGCCTTCCTCCGCCGTTCCCCGCCTCTCCGGTGGCTTCCTTCCCTTTCCTCTTCTTCCGCCGGTGCTTCGGCTGTAGTGGGGCCGGCCGATTTGGCCGGCACCGCCAGATCTAGTTTTCCTTCCCTCTTTCGTTTTCGCCGGTTTCCGCCCCTTTTCCGTTTCTGTTTCTGTCGTCTTTCGTCACCGGTCATCTCCTCCTCCACCCCTTATCTCGCCGACCGACGAAGACCCTTTCTCCACTCTTCCCTTCTCCGGCGACAGTGGCCGGTGCCACCTGGGAAGACAGAGTCGGGAAAGCGATTCTGTTTTGTGTTTCTTCTTCTTTCTATTTTTGTTTTTATTTCTTTCTATTTTTAGCATATAATAAACTATATTATATACTACAATGTATATTTTATACATATAATATATACTATATATTATACATATATTATTTCATATATAATATAACACAATATATATTATATATAAAATATATATTGTATATTACAAAATATATGTCTAGTATATATATATATATGTATAGTTATATATTTTAAAATTAAATAACATTTATATAATGTAATAATTCCATATATATATATATATATTGTATTAACAATATATATACATTCAAACTTTAATGTAATTTAACATTTACATTTTCTCAAATATGTATATACTTACATATACATAAAATGTCATACTTGAATACATACGTATTATTTAAATTTATCAAATAGTATATATACTTATATATACCAATGTATCTTTAATATATACTATATACCATACGGTATTTAGATACATATGTATTTATATCAAAATACATTTATATAATTTGTAATTATATAAACATATTTTATTTTCATTTCTCATTTTCTTATTTAATTTGGATTTCCATTTATCCAAATTAAATTTCCTCTTTCCATTATTTTTATTTTCACTTTCAATTTAAATTTCCTTCACTCGGATTTTCACAATCCGTTCCTTTCTCAATTCTCGGGATTTTCACCAATATCATGTTCTCACAATTTTATTTATTTATTTCCACTGTTTATTTTCTCCAATATTTATTTCCAATATTTATAATTTTCAGTAATTGAAAAATTTACGATTATCACAACTATCTACTAAACTGTTTATGGAATTGCTTACTAAACGATTTGTTGAACTGTTTACTATACTGTTTGCCAGCTGTTTACTAAACGGTTTACTGAAGTGTGTATTAAACTGTTTGCTGAACTGTTACATAGAATTGTTTCACTGCAAAGTTTTATGGAATGGTTTACCAATTATACAGAGTACTTATTAAAATTATATGTGATTGACTAATCGACTTTAAAACTATAAATGACTTGATAATGGTAGATTACTATATAGTAGTATTATTAAATGATTGAAACGTTTTAACACTGATTTGAAACATATGAATTCCTTCTCTGTAAAGTCTTTTATAAATAACCTATAATCAGATTTAGGGATCGGGACAAGTGAGGTGCTTTAAAGCATCCTTTTGTAATTAGCTTGGTGCCCCTAATTGATTATAGTATCCTTTTCAATAGAGTGCCCAAACATTGCATTTGATAGTGATTGTAAGTTCATGAGCATGTTTTGGATACTCGTATGTAGTTGTGTATAGTATCAATTCTTTTATATATATTTCTTACTAGGCGTAAGTTCACCCCCTTTCACTTTACAGATTATTTGCAGTAGTAGCTATCCTTGTTAAGGAAGAATTCTGATTGAATTTCTACGAGGCTTCGATATTGTACCTTGAAGGTATAATGAAATAATTACTTTATTGTATTTAGACTTTATTGCACATTATATTAGTGTGTAATGAGATGTAAATTAAAAGAGTTGAATGTCAATTATAGTCTTTTGATACAAGATATTTATATGGGTTAAGGTGGTTTATTCGAGTATAGTTAAGAAGTACTTTAACTTGACTTGATGTACCCGAGATGGGAATGTAAAGAAAAGTAAATATGTATTGTAAATAACTATACTGCGACCAATCTGAATAGTTAGATATTGATTTAGCTAAGTAAGTTTTAGCTTAATATCAAAGTGATGACACTAAGCATAACCCAACCGATTGAGTGAAAAAGAAAAAGTTAGCCCACATATTAGGTAATCAAAGCGTTACAATATGTGATCAAAAGCTCTAGTTTAAGCTAATCCTAAACTTAATTCTTAGAACCAATTCAATTCAATATATATTAAGGTGCATTATTCAAACCACTAGCTTTTTTTTGGTGTAAGCACAAGTATCTCATCCGTTTTATGCCTTGAGATTAATCCTGTTCGGCTTGGGATTGGTAACTGGTATAGCCCTTCCAACAGTGGTCCAAGACTTGAACCTTGTCTAAGTACCTGGGAAAGAAGACCACTTTCATTTCTTTCAACCACTTGGTGCTCAAACCACTAAGTTGATTGGCATTGATGCTTACCAAGGTCGTATTAGGCTAAGAGCTTCTTGACTTCTTATTCGATTTACACTTTACACGATTGCACTATCAGGGGTATTATGGTAATTTCACCCTTTTAACAAACCAAACCCCTATGAAAGCTTACCAATGATTAGAATGTGTAGAATACATATATTTTATGAGTGAATAAAGTATTTGGAAGCTTAGCTGAGCATTTAAACATAAATTAGGAAGATAGGGACATAGTTAAAATTTTTATTATGTATTAGGGCATTTTGGTAATTTGGCATTAAAGATTATTTTAAATTGATATCTTTTTATCATGTTTGTCACTTTGCCATCTCTCCCATCTTCTTCCATCTTACACCATAACCAAGCTCACTTAAGAGAGAGAAAGCTTACAAAAACCTTAGAAAACGACCTCCAAACTGAAAACCATCTTCACCAAACCTATCTTTCCGAGCTCTATAACCTAGTACCAAAATCAAGTGTCAAAGTAGCCAAATTCATAGTGAATAACTCCCCATCAATTTCAGTCATAAGGTAAAAGTGAGAAAGCTTGTATTTCTTTGATTGTAAATGTGATAACCGTAAATTTTTCCCTTTATTGGAAATTAGAAATATTGAAAATAAATATTGGAGAAATTAAATCAGAGGAAATAAATAAAATTTGCGGGAACGGGATATTGGTAAAAATCCCGAGAATCGAGGAAGTGAAAGAATCGGGAAATTGGTGTAAATGAAATTAAATTGGAAGTGAAAATAAAAATAATAGAGAGGAAAAAGAATTAAATTGGATAAATTAAAAATCCAAATTAAATAAGAAAAATGAGAAAATAATTGGATATTAGGAAATCCAATTAAATGAAATAAAATTTGTATATTATATATTTATATAATTAGATTATATAAATATATTTTGATATGTTTTTATATAATTACATATGTATGTATATGAATTTTAATATATATTATAAAATGAAATATATACTATTTTGTTTTAAATAAACACATGTATATTTTTATATATACAATTATGTATATAAATAAATATATATATGAAATATATATTAATTTTAAGTAAAGTGTGAATATATATATATATGTATATATATTGTTAAAATAAAATATGTTTATATATATTGTTAATAATATAATTATATATATAATTATAAATCTTATATATATATATAATAAATAAATAAATAAATAAATAAAATAATAATAATAACAGAAGTGGGAATCGGGTTCCCCGATTCCCACATTTTCTCTTTTGTTAAGTAAAACAGAAGAGAAACGATGGAAGCCGGACGAAGCCGGCTGAGCGAGAGGCGGAAGAGGAGGAGCTAGAGGCCGTCGCCGGTGAGGGAAGAAGAGAAAGAAAGTTGATCGGTGACGGGGAAGGACGGAAAGAAGCCAAATGCGGTGAAACGGAAAACGGAATCAACGGAAAACGAAAGAAATCCGAGAAGAAAAGAAAATGGCGGACGGCGGTGCCGGCCGATCCAGGCACCGCCACTACCACCGAAGCTTCACCGGAGAAAGACGAAGCCGATGGAGGCCATCGGTGACGTAATGGACGGCGGAGGAACGCCGGCGAAGAGGAAGAAGAATCGAGGCAAAACCGCCTCGATCCGCCGCCGTGCCATCGATCCAGGGCAAACGAAGGGCACCAGCAAGTTAATCGTGCAGCCGGCCAGCTGAGGGACGCCTGAACCGCTGGAGAACAAGCCGCCGGCGAGGAACCAACGAGGAAAGGAGCTGGACCGGTCTGACCGGGAAAGGAAGAAGAAAAAAGAAAAGAAAAAGAAAAGAAAAAGGAAAAAGAAAAAGAAAAAGAAAAAGAAAAGAAAGAAAGAAAGGAAAAAGAGGAAAAAAAGAGAATTTCGGGAATTCGAAAAATTCCCGGAAATTCGACAACCCGGGATTTTACAAAATTCGGTAAGAAATTTTCCGGAGATTTAATTTTTAAAAAAAGTTAAATAAATTATGAAAAATTCTAAAAATTAGAATTTTTATTTCCAAAAATTATTTTCAGCAATCGGGATAAGGAATCGGGAGAAATGGAGTGCGAGCGCGATCGATAAGCGGAATTCGTCGACCCGAAAAAAGGTAAGGGATGCATGTGCAGCACTGTAAGGATACTCAGTCTGCATAATTTAATTTGAAATATTTTATGCAATTATTTTATGAAAATTATTATGATGCATGATTTGCTGAAAATAATTTGGGAAGAAGTACTGGCTGAAAGATTTTAAACTGTATTTTCCGTGCAGGAGGTTAGTGAATCGGCAGCCGTTATGCTGCCGAAAATTTTAGAAAAACTTTATAAAATCATATTAAATGATTTTATTTCCGAATTTCGGTAGTAAATCATGAAACATGAGGAAATTACTAAAATTTCATAAAACATGAATATAATGAGATGAAATTCTAAAATGTTCATGTATTCGAGAATGGTGATAATGAAACCACCGAACATTCTCAAAATAGATAAATTACACGAATTACGAAACGAAAGTTGAAGCGAAATATAGTGAGTATTCTTATGAATATTCTTATAAATATTCACTAAAGGATTTTAACTCTTATGGTTTTAAATCATGGAATTATATATTTATATAAATTCCATAAAGGTGTATTTTATGATGAGAATTACGGTTTTGAGACTGGTTGGTATTCTTATCATGCTGATGCATGATATGTGATAGGTTTAGTCCCGGTGGACATCTAATCAGTGATCCACCGAGGACAATATAGGTTATGGTCATAGATTTGACCGGTGTACTTCCTTACCCTCTGAGGTATACAGTATGATAAGATTGATGTCTATCTTATACTCCATAAATGATAGGTAATATGTTTTCAAAAGGAAGAAATGATAATTCTAATATTCTTTCTATGGTCTCAAATGAAAGATTAGATCATAAGTACTACATGAGATCTGATAAGACAGTGGAAAAAATACATATGGCATAAAGGCCAATCCGAGCAGAGACTCGATGATTGAACCGTGTGGGCCACCTCTAGAATCCTTTGGGAACTAAGTGCTGCACGTGTTATGATGTATTAGTAAAGGCCAAACCGAGCAAAGACTCGATGATTTTACCGTGTGAGCCACCTCTAGAATCCTTTGGGAACTAAGTGCTGCACGTGTTCTGATGTATTAGTAAAGGCCAAACCGAGCAAAGACTCGATGATTTTACCGTGTGAGCCACCTCTAGAATCCTTTGGGAACTAAGTGCTGCACGTGTTCTGATGTATTAGTAAAGGCCAAACCGAGCAAAGACTCGATGATTTTACCGTGTGAGCCACCTCTAGAATCCTTTGGGAACTAAGTGCTGCACGTGTTCTGATGTATTAGTAAAGGCCAAACCGAGCAAAGACTCGATGATTTTACCGTGTGAGCCACCTCTAGAATCTTTCGGGAACTAAGTGCTACACGTGTTCTGATGTTTCAGTACAGGCCAGACCGAGCAGAGACTCGATGATTGAACCGTGGGAGCCACCTCTAGAATCCTTTAGGAACTAAGTGCTACACGTGTTCCGATGTTAGTATGAGAAATCGTAGGATATTGTGACGATAAGTAAGTGATTGTGATTCGTGAATTCGACAAATCTCAAAGGATGAAATAGATCTTGTGCATATGACATATGATGTGTGTGATATATCGGATGAGTAAGGCACTGGGGTGGTAAATCCCTGGTTAACAGAGATCCAGGCACTCCCGGTCCTTACAATAAGTTAGTTTCTTTCACACTTAATCATACTAATAAAAAGAATGATGCTTGGTGAACTTAAGGATGGAATGAAAGCAAGAATAAGTTTAAGACGTCTGTATGTATATGAAATAAGTTTTAAAGAAAATGATGATGATTTAGCTAATATTCTTTTCGAAGAATATATAAATATTAGTTATTTTATTTAAATCCTTTATTTCGTGAAAGCATCATTTTGAAAAGAATACGAAAAGATTTTGGGATAAAAGGAAAGAAAAAAAAAGGGGATTTATTAATTCAAAACGAAATGAAAAATCTCTCTACAGTTGCTTCTAGGTTCCGGAACAAGTATGGTATTCTAAAATAGCTACCTTACTCTATTCGAATCCCTAGCCGACTGTAGTATCCTTCCTACATGCGAGCCTAGAGCCCATAGGAAAAATGAAAAAGATTTTCAGCATATAGGAAGCTGAGTTTCAAGTGAGGCATATAATTCTCTTACTGAGCCGTGGTTTTGCTCACCCCTTAATTTTCAACATTTCAGGTTTTGATGAATGTGAGTTCAGTGGATTGTGGATCCTGGCTGTACACGAAGGACAATGTGTCAGACCGACTGCTTATTTGAGGTATGATCATTTATTCTCTGTATTTAGACATGTCAACAGTACTACTTATCTGATAAATTACGATAGGGGATGTGTATAATATAAACAATACATTGTAAAATTGTTTAACAGTCAATACAAGTGGAGTATCACAGACAGCCCAACCGGTTAAGATGTGTATAAGAAGATGAAAAATGTGGTCACGAGTCGTGACTGATTTAGTGGTATCAGAGCAATGGTTGGTCTGATGTCTGTGGATACTTTTGGAAGGAAAAGAGTTAAACATCCCCGGTAGTACTGTGTCGTCTGAAAACATATAGAAAATAAATGATTGTAAATGGGGTAAAATGATTTAAAGGGAGTGAGAAAGTATAAACTGAGAATGTTAAAGAAGAAAATAGGCTCAGAAATTACCGAATTATTGGTGATTCTTCTAGGCTAAATGAAGGCCTGTTCGGTAAGGAACAAAAAGGGACTTGGTGAGGGCCCCACCAGTACTTTTCTGTCCGAACCGAACTGAGACCTGAAAGTGATGGTATAAAATAGGGGAATGAAATATCATCATTAAATAGACTTTAAGATCATCGATTGAAGGTAATTTGAAGAGAGAAAATTTTAGCCAAAATGACCAAAATACCCCTACCCCTAAAATTTTACCGGGAGTCAAAATAGATCACCAGAAGTTGGAATTGACCGATTTGGCAGAGAAATTAAAGATATAAAGCTGAATTACAAGCAAAATAATGCAATTGAGGATTTTTGTGAACTTCTCTGTTGAAAATCGAATGAGATCTAAATTGCTGTTATAAGTATCAGAAAGGATACTATAAACATATAGATGATCAGTTCATTGATTTAAATGTATAATGAGGAGATAGAAATAAATGTCAAAATGACAAAAATGCCCCTATATTGGGTGATGTTCGGAATAGTGTTAAAATCAAGCTGAATTGGAATCCATTGATAGTAATGGAATTATTAATGGCATAGAAGATGTCATATGAATCTAACGATCCCTATTACTGATTCCACTAACACTTTGATTATGGACGCGAAAGAAAAACCCCGAGTGGACTGTGGGCCATAGGGGATAACAGTACGGTTGAGTGAGGTGGCCAGGGCCCCCCACGAGTGGACTTTGGGCCATAGTGGTAAATCCTGGGCTTCACAATAAAACGAGTACGGATGAGTGAAGTGGCTCGGTAAATCCCTGAAAGAAACGGTAAATCCGGGGCTTCACAATAAAATGGTAAGATGCGATCCAAAGAGTGTAGTGGAATGTCATCAGATGTTTGGCCCGGTTATTGACTGAAAGGGTCTAAAAATTAAGAGTGTACTGAACGGGATCGTTGAATACTATGAAAAGTGAAATGATTTCAGGAATTGACTAATGAGGTGAAAAGTACAGATAATGAAATACATACTGGTGTGGTTACTTATGGTTCTATACGTTTTACTATTTTGAGGTATCAAACTGATAATCTTATATAGAACCGACATATCTTGAAATATGTGCTACAGAATGAAGTACTGTGTGGAGTACTGTAAGTTAGAGAATAATTATAAGAACAGTGAAGTGATAAAAAGAAGATGACAGCTAACCTAAGTTCTTCAGGACCCTTGATGACAGAACTGTGACGGGCGACTCAATGATAGACGACCCGTAGTGGATCATGCGTTGTGAGATACAGGTAAATTATATTATCGTCGACTCACTAGTAAGGGTTAACCTGGGCGAAAGGATCGCCTAGGGGATGCTCGCCGATGTTCGATGTGAACGGGCGGGGCTCTTACAATTGTCTCAATGGTAACACGAGTGTAAGGAACTAGGTACGTAAAGGGTGCCAAGGTTCAAACCTCGTGGAGAATATACTCAAGAGAACAAAACCTGAATTTAGTAAATGGAAATGGTTTTAAAGTGAATAACTGAATTGAAACAGGTAGCTGTAAAGTCTATTGAGAACCGTTGTACTTGATACAGCTTACCAGAATGAGATTCGTAATGTTGTAAAGTATGACTAAGTAATGAAATCAAGGTAGAGTATGTATCAAAATGATTTGAATATTGAATGTCTCTGCCTTGAAACTACACTGTGAAATGATGGGAAACATTGATGAAGGTCCAAAATGATAAAAGAAGTATGGTTAAAGAAACTACTGGCTGAGAATCCCGATAAATTTCAGAGTAACATAGATTGAGAAATCAGGTTAATGTTGACTCGATTGTGGATATGAAATTTATTCTTAAGCTTATATCGAAGAATATGGAAGAAATCCAACAAGTTTAAGAAAAGAATTTTTTTAAAATATTGTGGATGATGAAATTCGCATGTATCGATGTAAAGGATGGAAATACAAATGATGTGATTTGAGGATGAATTAAATGATGTATTAAAATTTTTGGTTATACACTAAAGTTCTTATGAAGAACAAATAAATATCATATGGAAGTGATGCCTTAAATATGATTTAATCAGAGATGTATAAGGAGCTTATAAAAGCAATCTTTGTAAAAGGCATCATCAGATGAAAAGTTGAAGAATGAGGGTCACAAGATGATAAGAAATGTATGATTAAAGAAAATATCAGATTTGATTTCCGATAAAACTTCCAAAGTTATATAAATTAGAGGAATCGAGATAACATTGACTCGATTTTGAATATGAAGATTGGTGTCCATAAGATGATGATTTGAACTCAGAGTGAATTTTACGAGTTCTAATTGAAGTTACAAGGGTAATGAGTTGCCTTGTAAAGTAGATAAGCCTAAAGAATGAGGCATCCTTACATGAGTAAATTGATGAAATACTGATAGAGTCTAAAGTATAAATGGAACATGAGCAGCATTGTGATATGATCTTTAAACTCTTAAAGGCTGTGGAATTGTGCTAAGATTTGCAACTAAAGATTTGGCTAGACAGTACCTCCTCTTGAGATATAAGATCTCGAGACGACAGGATGACAGTGAACCTGTCTATGATATAAAGATATGATTGAGATACGAAAGTAATGAGTCTAGCTAAATACTATTGTCAGCCTATAAAAGAGTGATGAGACTAGCTGCTTTATAGATGAGATCTAATTAAAGAAATTAAAGTCGGCAGATGGATAAGTGTAAAGAATAGATGGTATGCGAGATTTTAAAAGATCTTAGCTGTATAGTATCATACCAATCGAGAAGACCGACAAAAAGAGATGAGAGTAAGAATATGAAAACGAAAGTGAAAGTGGAATAAGGAAATAAACTGCATGATGAGAAGGGAACATCAATATGAAACAGTTCTCGAAGTTAAGACTGAGGGTGATTTGTGTTGGTTATCACATAACTGTAGCAAGATGTAAAAGCAAGCCAACTTTGATAAGCACAATTAATGATACTCAAAGGAGTAAGATAATTGATATGTTTACTGCCAGTATATAAATAAGAAATGTTTGTACATATAACCACCTCGAAATGATGGAGATGGTGGAATTGTATAGATAATGTGGTGCTTAAATGGATAATTCGAGGATTCAATCACAGAATCTAAATTATGAAAAGAGATCTAAAGACCATACTACATGAAAAGAGATATGGAGAGAAAATGATTGTCTCATGATTTAATTACTGTAAGAGATGATTAATAGTAAAATCGGTAAATGAGATGCAGCATTGATGGAATAAGTGTGAAAATGAACATTGTGGACAATAAAGAGTCCAAAAGAGAAATGATGATATGGAAGTGATTAAAGACTGATGATCTAAATAGAATCACTTTCCATTATCAGACATCTAGATTCTCTAGTGCCTTAGTCGAAGTATAAGTGTTAAACGGTATGAATGTGTATGTACAGTTCCAGTGAGCCTTACATGTAATGGGAGTCTCTGTGTTGCCATATGCTAATGAGAGATAGCAAAAGGCTTTGAGATCCCAAGTGTATTGATAAGCACCGCTCCATACTGATATATATTTATATATATGAGCGTGAGATGTAACCGCTCCATGATATTGAGAGAGCGTGTGCACGAGATGTGAAAGCTACTGGGACACTTACATATAATTGATTGACACGAGTACATGATAGTACCAAATTATGTCGACTCGGCACTAAGCGAGAAGAATGGATGATGAACAGCATAAATCAGCTGTAATATTAAAATTATTATGTATGGCTCTTATATGAAAAGAGTAAAAGTGAATAACTCCCGATTTGAGAAATAAACTTACGGGAGCATAGACATATCTGATGAAAGGCAGCATGTAGTGGTCTAAAGCACTCTTGATGTTGAAAGTGTACTGGCAGTATTACTTGGAGGATGAACTAGAGGTCAGAAGTCGTAAGTATACGACATATACCACCTTTGGACTTAAGTTAAATTCGGAGGACCGAATTTATTAAGGTAGGGAGGATGTGATAACCGTAAATTTTTCCCTTTATTGGAAATTAGAAATATTGAAAATAAATATTGGAGAAATTAAATCAGAGGAAATAAATAAAATTTGCGGGAACGGGATATTGGTAAAAATCCCGAGAATCGAGGAAGTGAAAGAATCGGGAAATTGGTGTAAAGGAAATTAAATTGGAAGTGAAAATAAAAATAATAGAGAGGAAAAAGAATTAAATTGGATAAATTAAAAATCCAAATTAAATAAGAAAAATGAGAAAATAATTGGAAATTAGGAAATCCAATTAAATGAAATAAAATGTGTATATTATATATTTATATAATTAGATTATATAAATATATTTTGATATGTTTTTATATAATTACATATGTATGTATATGAATTTTAATATATATTAAAAATGAAATATATACTATTTTGTTTTAAATAAACACATGTATATTTTTATATATACAATTATGTATATAAATAAATATATATATATGAAATATATATTAATTTTAAGTAAAGTGTGAATACATATATGTATATATATTGTTAAAATAAAATATGTTTATATATATTGTTAATAATATAATTATATATATAATTATAAATATTATATATATAATAAATAAATAAATAAATAAATAAAATAATAATAATAACAGAAGTGGGAATCGGGTTCCCCGATTCCCACATTTTCTCTTCTGTTAAGTAAAACAGAAGAGAAACGATGGAAGCCGGATGAAGCCGGCTGAGCGAGAGGCGGAAGAGGAGGAGCTAGAGGCCGTCGCCTGTGAGGGAAGAAGAGAAAGAAAGTCGATCGGTGACAGGGAAGGACGGAAAGAAGCCAAATGCGGTGAAACGGAAAACGGAATCAACGGAAAACGAAAGAAATCCGAGAAGAAAAGAAAATGGCGGACGGCGGTGCCGGCCGATCCAGGCACCGCCACTACCACCGAAGCTTCACCGGAGGAAGACGAAGCCGATGGAGGCCACCGAAGACGTAATGGACGGCGGAGGAACGCCAGCGAAGAGGAAGAAGAACCGAGGCAAAACCACCTCGATCCGCCGCCGTGCCATCGATCCAGGGCAAACGAAGGGCACCGGCAAGTTAGTCGTGCAGCCGGCTAGCTGAGGGACGCCTGAACCGCCGAAGAACCAGCCGCCGGCGAGGAACCAGCGAGGAAAGGAGCTGGACCGGTCTGACCGGGAAAGGAAGAAGAAAAAAGAAAAGAAAAAGAAAAGAAAAAGGAAAAAGAAAAAGAAAAAGAAAAAGAAAAAGAAAAAGAAAAAGAAAAAGAAAAGAAAGAAAGAAAAGAAAAAGAGGAAAAAAGGAGAATTTCGGGAATTCGAAAAATTCCCGGAAATTCGACAACCCGGGATTTTACAAAATTCGGTAAGAAATTTTCCGGAGATTTAATTTTTAGAAAAAGTTAAATAAATTATGAAAAATTCTAAAAATTAGAATTTTTATTTCCAAAAATTATTTTCAGCAATCGGGATAAGGAATCGGGAGAAATGGAGTGCGGGCGCGATCGATAAGCGGAATTCGCCGACCCGAAAAAAGGTAAGGGATGCATGTGCAGTACTGTAAGGATACTCAGTCTGCATAATTTAATTTGAAATATTTTATGCAATTATTTTATGAAAATTATTATGATGCATAATTTGCTGAAAATAATTTGGGAAGAAGTACTGGCTGAAAGATTTTAAACTATATTTTCCGTGCAGGAGGTTAGTGAATCGGCAGCCGTTATGCTGCCGAAAATTTTAGAAAAACTTTATAAAATCATATTAAATGATTTTATTTCCGAATTTCGGTAGTAAATCACGAAACATGAGGAAATTACTAAAATTTCATAAAACATGAATATAATGAGATGAAATTCTAAAATGTTCATGTATTCGAGAATGGTGATAATGAAACCACCGAACATTCTCAAAATAGATAAATTACACGAATTACGAGACGAAAGTTGAAGCGAAATATAGTGAGTATTCTTATGAATATTCTTATAAATATTCACTAAAGGATTTTAACTCTTATGGTTTTAAATCATGGAATTATATATTTATATAAATTCCATAAAGGTGTATTTTATGATGAGAATTACGGTTTTGAGACCGGTTGGTATTCTTATCATGTTGATGCATGATATGTGATAGGTTTAGTCCCGGTGGACATCTAATCAGTGATCCACCGAGGACAATATAGGTTATGGTCATAGATTTGACCGGTGTACTTCCTTACCCTCCGAGGTATACAGTATGATAAGATTGATGTCTATCTTATACTCCATAAATGATAGGTAATATGTTTTCAAAAGGAAGAAATGATAATTCTAATATTCTTTCTATGGTCTCAAATGAAAGATTAGATCATAAGTACTACATGAGATCTGATAAGACAGTGGAAAAAAATACATATGGCATAAAGGCCAATCCGGGCAGAGACTCGATGATTGAACCGTGTGGGCCACCTCTAGAATCCTTTGGGAACTAAGTGCTGCACGTGTTCTGATGTATTAGTAAAGGCCAAATCGAGCAAAAACTCGATGATTTTACCGTGTGAGCCACCTCTAGAATCCTTTGGGAACTAAGTGCTGCACGTGTTCTGATGTATTAGTAAAGGCCAAACCGAGCAAAGACTCGATGATTTTACCGTGTGAGCCACCTCTAGAATCCTTTGGGAACTAAGTGCTGCACGTGTTCTGATGTATTAGTAAAGGCCAAACCGAGCAAAGACTCGATGATTTTACCGTGTGAGCCACCTCTAGAATCCTTTGGGAACTAAGTGCTGCACGTGTTCTGATGTATTAGTAAAGGCCAAACCGAGCAAAGACTCAATGATTTTACCGTGTGAGCCACCTCTAGAATCTTTCGGGAACTAAGTGCTACACGTGTTCTGATGTTTCAGTACAGGCCAGACCGAGCAGAGACTCGATGATTGAACCGTGGGAGCCACCTCTAGAATCCTTTGGGAACTAAGTGCTACACGTGTTTCGATGTTAGTATGAGAAATCGTAGGATATTGTGACGATAAGTAAGTGATTGTGATTCGTGAATTCGACAAATCTCAAAGGATGAAATAGATCTTGTGCATATGACATATGATGTGTGTGATATATCGGATGAGTAAGGCACTGGGGTGGTAAATCCCTGGTTAACAGAGATCCAGGCACTCCCGGTCCTTACAATAAGTTAGTTTCTTTCACACTTAATCATACTAATAAAAAGAATGATGCTTGGTGAACTTAAGGATGGAATGAAAGCAAGAATAAGTTTAAGACGTCTGTATGTATATGAAATAAGTTTTAAAGAAAATGATGATGATTTAGCTAATATTCTTTTCGAAGAATATATAAATATTAGTTATTTTATTTAAATCCTTTATTTCGTGAAAGCATCATTTTGAAAAGAATACGAAAAGATTTTGGGATAAAAGGAAAGAAAAAAAAAGGGGATTTATTAATTCAAAATGAAATGAAAAATCTCTCTACAGTTGCTTCTAAGTTCCGGAACAAGTATGGTATTCTAAAATACCTACCTTACTCTATTCGAATCCCTAGCCGACTGTAGTATCCTTCCTACATGCGAGCCTAGAGCCCATAGGAAAAATGAAAAAGATTTTCAGCATATAGGAAGCTGAGTATCAAGTGAGGCATATAATTCTCTTACTGAGCCGTGGTTTTGCTCACCCCTTAATTTTCAACATTTCAGGTTTTGATGAATGTGAGTTCAGTGGATTGTGGATCCTGGCTGTACACGAAGGACAATGTGTCAGACCGACTGCTTATTTGAGGTATGATCATTTATTCTCTGTATTTAGACATGTCAACAGTACTACTTATCTGATAAATTACGATAGGGGATGTGTATAATATAAACAATACATTGTAAAATTGTTTAACAGTCAATACAAGTGGAGTATCATAGACAGCCCAACCGGTTAAGATGTGTATAAGAAGATGAAAAATGTGATCACGGGTCGTGACAGTAAATGATAGTTTGTGATGTGTTCTTAATGTTTAAGCATGTGTATAGCTTCAAATTGGAATAAAAATGATTGTAAGACTTCTTAAGGGTTTTGGCCATGAGGGTTTTGCGGGTTACACTTTATGGCTTCATGCATAATGAATGTAGAAACACTGTAGAAATGATAAGGAACATAGTGGTAGCATTAAAATTGAAGAAAACCTAAGCTAAGCAAAGGTACGTTATGTTTTCAGCCAAGCATAGATAACGGGGTACCATGCTTCAATTGCTACTTTCATGATCTTAGAATATTGTAATAATGAATATAAGACTGTTGGTGAAGTCAGATTTGAAAAAGGAAGTGATTTGATGTTAGTTGTAGTTTTGGCATTAAGTAGAAATCATATCGGAATTGTTGTTGTATTAGGAATTATGGAAGGTCATGAAGCGTATAATATTCTTTATAAAAGAAGTGTGGAGTTTTAATCATATTTTGATCTTGTTTTGCAGCTTTTAAGTAAGGAAGGTTAAGGAGCGATAGGCAAATATATGCTTACCTATCCGTTTTGAGTGCTGCAAGCTGCTAATTGATACTACGATATAAGTGGTAAGGAACGTATGTAAAATAACGTAGGAGATACTATTTTGCATTGGGAATATTGGTTGGTTGTGAGATATATAAACTGTGTTTCCAATGCAGGAAGGCTAGGTTAGCTAGTGCCATTATGCTGCCGAAAGTTTGTAAAACGAACCTAAATAGTTTTCATTACTAGATGTATACTAGGCTAGCTACCGAAGTTAGAGAAATAAGAAGAAATGAGTAAGGTAGGTTTAGGCATTAAGACTGCATGATTTTATGACCTAGTTTTCGAATGATTTTTAATTGTTTTTACACTTTTCGAGTTACCTGCACGTTTTAGACACCTGTTTATATGTAAATAAAATGTGTTGAAACTTGGTTATTGCTTCAAGAATATTTGCCAAAATTTTTAGACTTGAAATGAAATTATAGCTTATTTTGAATGTTTATGGATTGACTGAAGATATGATTTATTGAAATGACTAATGCAAACGTTTTCGAATGATAGATGATTCGTTTTGAGACCGTTCGCTCCCACAGTTGCCTTTGGGTAATCATATGATTATATTGTATTATTTGCTGTTTGACACTGATCACGTCATCAACACCTACAGTTGTCACCTAATCAGTGTACTTTATAGACCTTTGACTATGGTCATATGTCTTATTATTTTGTCCCTCACGAGAACCCTATTATGCATGATTCTAGAGGGATGTTAATTGTCTCCATTGAATGTTTTATCGAAATGAAATAAAATGAATGACTTTAATTGTTCCTTCCAAATGAAATGAAATGTTTGAATGCAAAGAAGTGTATTTCCAGCAAGATTATATTGTTTATCTAAACAATGCTTTGGATTGTTACTGATATGATTTTAAGGTTTTCGACTTATTATCAAATGCATTGCATTGTCATTGAAACTTTAGACTAGTTGACTTTTCATGTACATGCATGAATTCCTTCTCTAAGAAATTAGTTGAAATTCTCTTATACTCGGACCTAGGGACCGGGACAATTGAGGTGCTTTAAAGCATCCTTCCATACTCAACTTGGTATCACTAACCGATTATAAAAATTCCTTCCTTGTCTAATCCTATGTCACTGTTAGAGAAGGTTCATGAAAGTGTCTTAGTATTGTTAAGGTACATGCATCTTAGTTGCATCGTATTTGCTCTTTTATGTATGCTTCTTACTGAGTGTAAACTCACCCCTTATTTTTCCTCCTAGATTATTTGCAGTAAAGATTGCACGATTTTTTATGATTACCTTTACCTTTTTATAGTATCCTTCCAGGTGAATTCATTTATCCTTGAAGGTATATTGTACTTTCATTTATATTCAGACTTATTATACAATATTGGGTTGTACTGTTACGTGTACCTTAAGATGTAAATTATTGGGACTGTAGGATGATAGACTATGATATTTAAACTAGTTGTAAATAATTCCAAATGTATTTTAATATCAAATAATGATATTGAAGTAAGTTTTAAAATAACCTATGTAATTGATGGGAGATGTAATAGATGACGCCACAAATAGCCTAACCATAATGAATTGAAAAAGGAAAAAGTTAATTTGAATTTTGGGTAAATGGTATGTTACATCATAAATTTAGATTTTATTGTAAGGTTAATGTAAAGAACACATGAGAACTATGCTTTTAAACCAAGCTTCATACACATGTGATAAGCAAAGCAAGAGGTGGACAATAGCTCAAGTTCCATGTTTTTTTTTTTTGTGTATCCTATCTAGGTCAAGAGCAATAAACAGTAAAAACCCTATTACCACATTACTGCAACTTGGTATTTCAATAGCTCTTGCTTCAAGGTTCTACTTCTCTATTTCACTTTCGATTTCTGCCATTAGTTTACTACTTCAAGGTTTAGTAACTTCAAACAAGTTTCGCTTCTTTCAAGTAAGTCTCAGTTCAGCAAACAACAAGCTTCAGCAACTCTGTCCTTTAGTTCACGTGATTGCAATTTTCTTGTCAATAGCAAACAGTTGTGACAGTTGAGAAGCTTGATGGTGCAAGGCTATAAGGATACGAGGATGATGCAGTGATGTAAGGAAGCCCACGCGACATCAGTTTGGATGCTATGAGCAATGTAGCAATGAGGATGCAAAGTAGCAAGGAACGTAAGAGCAGTAGTGCAGTAGGTGAAGTAAAGGAGTGTAGGACGGTTATGGCGAGAGGTGGTGAAGTTCAGCAGGAAGCGACTCGAATGCAACAGCAGTTTATGTTGAAATATCTCAATAATATGCACCAATTAAGTATAATTAATATCATGTAAATTAAATTGGTAGTATATTTTGTAAGAAGTGTGACCTATATTATTGTTATATATTATATGTATAAATATATATTTACATGTGTTAATCCATAATGGGATGGGTTATAATACATGATATTGATAATATAAGGGGTCCTTGCCCTTGGCACATATATATGGGCAACAGTATGGCCCATTAATAATGTTGGAGTTTTGCCAAAGAGTGAACAAGGGCAATCTACTCCCTTGCTCTCCCATTTCTCTTTACTGCTCACCATCATCTTCCTTCTTCCTTGCACAGAACCCCAATGGCAAACCAAAATGATCAAGGCTGCAGCAAAACACCATCACGGTAGCCTTTGGAGCACGCAATGGTGGCTGGCAGCAACTCAAGTGGTGGTGGTGTTCATGGTTTTGGCTTCAATAATCCAGGTCAGCTTTTCTCTCCATTTTATTGTGATAGTGGCCGTTTGATGGTTGATTTATTTACAACAATTGGCATCAGAGCACCTCCACCTTAAAGCCACTAGCCATTTTTGAAGAAAAATGAGATTTGTGCATTTTTTTAATTTTTTGAGTATTTTCGGATTTATTTAAAACCTAAGAGATTCATGTGGTTTTTAGCCAAAATAATGCCAATTATTAGTTAGGGATACCATTTCATGAAAAATGCTATGAAAACGAAGCAAAATGGGTTGTGTTGAGAGAGAAACAGACGGGTCAGGTCGAAAACCCGGCTGTTTCCTGTGCGCGACCCGCTGCAGGTTGAAAAAGATTGAGCGCGTGCACTTATGCAAGTAGAATGATCACACGTGCCTGTACAAAAATTAAAAAAAAAATTTTTTTTCTCTTAAGCCCTCCTTTGTTATGGTCTTTTGGAACAGTTTTATTAAGTGGGCTAATTTTTTTTTTTGGAGTTTTTTGTTTGGGCTCCCTGGTTTATTCTATTTGGGCTCACTCAATTAATTTTAATTTGGGTTCATATTTTATTTTATTATGGGCTAACCAATTAAATTTAATTTTGGGCTTAGTAATTAATTTTGGGCCACCATATTTATTTAATTATAAGCCCTTTAATTTATTATTTTGAAATTAAATTTTAATTAGGGATAACATAAGTGAATTTTTTGGTTAAATTATTTTGGGTAAATTAACGAAATTAATAACCTATTTAATTTAATTCACTTATATTTTGAATATGCCACAATTTATTATTATCTGCCTTATTGTTTAATAATCTTATATTTATATTAAATCATTAATTAGAGCTGTTAGTTTCTATCTGTCATAGAACTAGTCATGATAATTTTGTTGTGATTTTTTCAGTAATTAAAATTGGATTATTATAAGGCAAATCATGTGATAGTTGCAAAAATAAATATACTAAGATTTCTAAAATTAATAATTCTCTCCCTGTCAGATTGGTTATTGATTTTTGAGATGCTTGGGATGGAAAGGATCTTGATAGGGTATAACATGGCTTTGCTATCCTGTCTATGGGAAGTCATTTTTGGTTTTATATTCTATCAATTTTGTTTATCATTTATTATATGCTATCAGACATCCTTAATAGCTTGAATATATTTTGTTGCATATTTTTGTATTATATGCTAATTCTATTTATGTTATTCAAGCAGCCTCCTTTAACTGTGGGATGTCACTGTAATTATCTTTTATCAAGAATCTTACAAGGTCAAATTTTGATGATTGATTTGAGTCATTTTCCATGTTCCTTGGAGTGATGAATTTAGATCTAGCACTTAGGGTTGATCTACCACCCGCACCCACTCCTACAAGCTCTATTGAGGAAAGAAATTATTACAACTTTTAGGAACATTCTAATCAGAATTGTTTGATGATTATGATGTATACTATTGACAAGTCGATAAGGAAAGTGTTCCCCAAGTTGACAATGCAAAAGACTTTAAGGAGGCCATGTACCAGTTAACAGTACAGAAAACAACATATTTTATACATAATTTACGGTTGGGTTATCTGTGATGCCTTTAATTATTGCACAGTATCAGTAATAAATGGTAAACATTTATTTATTTAATAAATTCAAAATATAAAAATTTTACAATATTCCTTACACTGTTCATCCCCTGTATTTATTTTACAATAAAGTAGTACTGTATACATGTGTCTGAATATATAAGAGGAGTGACTGTATCTTTAAATTTCAACACTTTTTTTTGCTCGAGTGTGCTACTCGCAGCTATATTTATTCGAGGAAGCTATCTAAATAATCCTTGCGATTAATCTGGAAGTTGGAAATTAAAGGGGTGAGCGAACCACGTGCTCAGTAAAGGAGTCGTGTGCTGTTTGATACAATGAAATCTATATGCCGTAAAATGTTTATTTTCCTAACAGTGTACTAAGCACAGTAAGAAAGGATACTATAGTCGGCCGGGAAATCCAGATGGAGCATGGAAGGTATTTTGAAATACCTGTTGTTAGCTTTAAATTGACATATATATTTTGAAATGACAGAAACTTAAGTAAGCTTTAATGTTTTAATTCATATTGTAAATTTGCCTTATCACACATGATTTTCTCAATCTATTTTCAAGTGATCATATCAAACATTAAGACCATGATTTAATGATACATCCCTATTGGTCTTAATTCTTTATAAATGTTTTGAATATTTTAGAAAATCACTTGATGAATGTTTAGACCATGTTTTTATCTAAGAAAGTCAAGAAAAACTCCCTTAAAGCTTATAAATGTTTTGGGTTGATTTAGGACCAAAGGTCATATCATTTCTAACCCAAAAGTGCAGGAAAAATGCCCTCTGGAAGAAAAGGATCGATCCCCACTGTAGCAGGATCGATCCCTTTTTGGCAGAAAGTCTTCTCAAGGTCCCTGAAGCCCAGAATCAAGAGTCTGGACAAAAGGGATCGATCCCCACTGTAGCAGGATCGATCCCTTTGCTCGAAAATAGCCTATAACGGCTATTTTTTGTGAGACAACGGTAATATCCGAGATTTGGCTCCACCCAACGGCTAGAATACATCCAAGGGACTATTAATAGAGGCCTAGAAGCTAAAGAAAGTAAGAGGAACTACTCAATCAACTCCAATACTCATTTTCCTCAAATCCTCAAGCCTCAACAACAATTCAAGAGCTAGAATTCAATATTTTCTATCACTCTCATATTCCTTGTATAGAAAAGCACAAATATTGTATAGGTTTTTCATTGTGCTTAATTTCTGTAATCACTTGCCTATCTAGAGGCTTTCTTTGATTACTCATTTGTAAACTCATTTCATTCCTTGTAAAGGGGAGGTTTCTCTTGAGGCTTGAAAAAGAGGGAGGTTACTCTTTAGCCTAGGAAAAAGAGGGAGGTTACTCTTGAGCCTAGAAAAGAGAGAGGTTACTCTTGAGCCTAGAAAAGAGAGAGGTTTCTCTTGAGCCTTGAAAAGAGGGAGTGTAACAAATTCAAGGATAGTAAATTTGGGAAAATCCTTGGGAGTGTCTCAAGGTAGAGGACGTAGGCAAGGTTGCTGAACCTCTATAAATCACTTGTGTACATTTCTCTATCCTTTCTCTCTTTACATTCTTGCAATTATATTTGTGTTTATTGCATTGAATTTATATTGTATAATTGCTTAGCTAAGAGAACTTAGAAAATATCAATATAGGCTAGAGAATTTAGAGAAACCGAAAAACGAATCTAAGGTTAGTGAAAAACCGATTCACCCCCCTCTCGGTATAGCCTATAAGAGCCAACAATTGGTATCAGAGCTTGGGCTCGAGATTGATTTAGACTAACCTCTATCAAGCAAAACGATCTAAAATGGCTCACTTGAATGTAGGCACACCCTTAGGAGAAGAAGGACACTCATTAGTTAGACCTCCACTCTTCAATGGTGAGAATTATTCTTATTGGAAAATTAGGATGATGTTATTTGCGCAATCTAATGACTATGAAGTGTGGAGAGTAATAGTTAATGACCCTAGAATTCCAATGAAGAAAGTTGATGGAAAAGATGTCCCTAAAAGTGAAGATGAGTAGGACACCAATGATATGAGATTGGCACAATTGAATGCCAAGGCTATGCACACCCTCTTTTGTGCATTAGGTCCAAATGAATATAATATAGTGTCCCTATGTGAAAATGCTAAGCAAATATGGGACAAACTAGCCATCACACATGAAGGGACAAATCAAGTTAGAGAGACCAAAGTAGGAATGCTCACACATGATTATGAGCTTTTTAGAATGAAAGAAAATGAGTCCATGAGTGATATGTACACTAGATTTAATGACATAATCAATGGACTTAAGGCATTAGGCAAGACCTATTCCAATGTAGAAATGGTGAAGAAAATCTTGAATAGCTTGCCACAATCATGGGAGGCAAAGGTAACCGCAATAGAAGAGTCTAAAGATCCAAATACCTTGTCTCTAGATGAACTTATGGGCTCCCTACTTACATATGAGATGAAATTGAAAAGAAATGAAGAGCCTTCAAAGAAAGTAGGGGTAGCACTTAAGTCTTCCACTCATGAGGATGATAGTGATGAGAGTGGAAATGAGGAAGAAAAGGAAATGGCAATGTTTGCCAAAAGATTCAATAGATTTATGAGAATGAAAGAGAGAGAGAGAGTAATAGGAGACATCATAGGGGAGAGTCAAGTAGAAAAGAAAAAGACCCCTTAGTGTGGTATGAATGTAATGAACCGGGTCACACTAAGTTAGATTGCCCCTTACTTAGAAGAGAAAAGGATAAGAAACCTAGGAAGAAAGCATTTGTGGCTGCATGGAGCGATAGTGATAGCTCCGATGAAGAAAATGTAGATAATGAGGTAGCCTACTCATGCTTTATGGCCATTAGTGATGATGAGGCTAGTAGTAGTTCTAGTGAAGATAATGATTATACCTTTAGTGAACTACAAAATGCCTTGGATGATTTAGCAAATGAATTTCAATGGATGAATTCTAAATATAAGAAAATCATTGCTAAATTAAAAATAGAAAATGAAGCCTTGACAAGTGCTAAGATAGAATTTGAAAAGAAACTAGAAGAGGCCAACTTAGAAATAAATGAGTTAAATAAAAAGAACACAAATTTCCATAACTCATTTTCTAGGTTTTATATGGGTCAACAGAAGCTAGATCACATGTTAGAGACCCAAAGAGCTTTCTTTGATAAAGATGGGTTAGGCTATAATAAAAAAACAAAAAGAAACTGATCTTAGGAATTTCTTAGTGAGCAAAAATACTATGCATAATACATCTCTCACATGCTCACTTTGCAAAAGAATAGGACACTCTTCACAAGCATGCACTTATAGAAAAACCACATTTAGAGGAAGAGTAGTTAAGAAAATATGGGTACCTAAGCATGCTGTAAAAAATGATGAATTGTGCTTGAAATGGATCCCAAAAAGATCAAAAATTATTTGCACTAACTCTGAAGGATCCAAGAAAATTTGGGTACCAAAGCATGCTTGAAAATGTGTTTGTTGTAGAAGTGTTAGAGCATGGAGTTACAAAGAAACAATGGGGTTTGAATGCTCTACACACCTCTATGGAGTTTGCTTGTACCAATGAGAAAAAGGAAAAGCTTGAGGATCCATCTTTGACAAATCACAACAATTCTTCAAATGATAGCTCAAGGTGGACTCAACTATTCAAGGCAAAGCATTCTCTAGCAAAGGAGTTTTGTAAGCTTAAATCCTATCTCTTCAAAACTCATATATTTTAAAATTATTTGTTTGATTTAATGAGACACTTAGTTAATGATTCTTATTGCATTGTGATTGAGCAAAAGGCATGATAAATGATTGTTGAGTGTTTGATGGACAATTCTTGATGGATGAATGAAAGGCATGATTTATGATTTTGAAATGATTTTTGGATTTCTGCATTTTGAGCAAGTCTTCTATGTGTTGATAATGTATTTACTTGCCTCAAATTGTCAAATATGTCATATATGCAAAATGCCTTGTTATGAGCCTTAATGAAGAATATGTATGTTGGAAATCATGGCATAATGTTCACAAGTATGATGATTTGATGTTATATGTGCTTAAAATCTGTGTGAACAAGTTTGTTTTGACATATTTATGAAATTCAATGCATTGGTTTGGCAAAAATATGCATAACTCTCAAAATGACCCCCTTTGAGGTCAAAAATGTTTTTATTGGTGAAAATTCTTCCAAAATTGCAAAATCTTTTGTCAAATGGTTTTTGATTCATGTTTTTCATTCATACAAGTCCAAAATCATGTTTTACAAATGTTTAAACCTTTACTTGGACTTAAATTACTCAAAAACGAAGTTTTGGTACCTCACAAGTCCAATTTTCTGTCAAAACAACTGCAGAATCTGCAGGAACATATGAGGGATCGATCCCCACTGTAGCAGTATCGATCCCCCTAGGCTAGAAAAGGCACTCCTGCATGTTTTCAACCGAAATTGAGTAGAACTTTTCATTGTTTTGATATTTTCTCTCTTCTCAACTTAAAATTCATTGTTTTAAATTCTTTTTGATGATCTTTAAACTATGAAAATTCATTTTTCATTGATATCATGCCTCAACTCAATTAAATTGTATCATTTCAAACAAATGGTATCACTTTCAACAATCAATATCATTTTTCTTGAGCTCACAAGTGCAAAATCATTTTCTCATTGAAAATAGTCATGAATTGCATAAATCTTGAAATAATCTTGAAATATACTTTCAATGAATGCTTAAACATAATTTTGAGATTTATTTCAATGATTTATGGATATATTTGAGAATTTGATGAACTTGTGCATAATGAGTGTTTTTCATATCTTTTGTTCATTTTAGTCAAGCATGCTTATAGGACTATGTGTATTAGCTTGACTCAACTACTCCACTCTAGGTTTCATGATAATTATACATCTAGTGAAAGAATAATTAAAACTTGACCTTAAGGATTGACTTCAAATGTAAATTCAACAATTGGTATAAGGTCATACTTTTCTTTGGCTTATAATTAGTGATGATAAATGAATCATAAATGTTGAGTTACATGAAAATTTATCATCCATGAAATTAACTCTTTATAGCCAAATTATTATGGAACTTGAGCATTAATGACAACACAAACAATTGATACACATGCATAGACTCTTGATTGTTTTGATAATGAACATGCATGTTTGCTTAAGTTGAATCAATAATCATGCCTATGAGATGAGAATAGTTATTTCATGATATTAAGTGCTTAACCTCACTCATAGTTTATGGATTTTAATGATAAAATATATTTTAGCTTGATAATATTGATTCACTTAGGTGAAACCATTTTAGTTAAAATAGCATATACCCTCTAGAACTTTAAATGATGATAACATCTAGGGATATGGCTATTAATTGATTAAAATGGTCATATTGGATTTTTCCTTGCTCATAATTGGTTAAGAACTTAAATTGAATATGAGCATAGGGTTATTGTGCTTGAAACCATGGAAGAAAATGTGTTTGCTTGAATATCTTGTTTTTTGAATCTTCCATGTGGTATAAATTTGTGAATATGAATATGGATTAATTCCTTATGATAGTGTGCTAATGATTGATTGATCCATATACATAATTGATGATGTGTGTAATTGTGTTCTTGCATTTTTAGAATGATTATTTTCTTGACATGAACACACTACACATAGATATTGGAGTCATGCAAAATGCTTAAGTCAACCATTAGTAACAATTAGCATTTAGATTGAAATAACAATTAGTATAATTGGCAATCATATTTTCAACAATTGGTAGGCAAAAACTAAATTGCCAATTGGTATGAGCTTTAAATTGACAATTCTTCTTGTGGTCTTTAGTTTGAAATGACAAATAGAGAAGAATTCTCTTAGGATATTTTTGCATGAAACTCTTGTGTGCTAGAATTTGTAGTTAATTGCAATATATCTTGATTCTATGCACACTCTTGCTTGAAAATGATTTATGAGCTCATGTATTCATATGTCATCTAATTTCAGCTCATAATCATGACGTATTGTCATGCACCTTAGTTGGACCTTAGAGAACAATCGATACACTTAGGTGCTTGCTTAACTTCTTACCAATTGGAACCTTCTTGCAAAATTACTTATCAACAATTGGTATCAAAATTATTTATAAACAACTGGTATAGGATCATAATTCATATTCATTGCATAAATATTTCATACTCTTTGAGAATATTGACTTATTTATTTGTGCTATAAGTCCCATGTACTAACATGTTTCTTGTTGGATGGAGCATTTTTATTTGTTCTCACATAGCCATGATTTTAGGGGGAGCATATTTTATTATTTTTCTTTCTTTTTGCTATGACAAAAAGGGGGAGAGATAGAAAAAGGGAGAGATAGATATAGGGAGAGATATTAAGGGGGAGAGATAATGAGGGAAAATTCATTTTCAAAACCCATGCTTATATTAAGGGGGAGCTTTATAAAATCCTGCTTTATTTGAGGGGGAGTATTTTTTCAAAAGAATTTTCAAAGCAAATTTACATTAAGTTTTGTCATATCAAAAAGGGGGTGATTGTTAGCTTTAAATTGACATATATATTTTGAAATGACAGAAACTTAAGTAAGCTTTAATGTTTTAATTCATATTGTAAATTTGCCTTATCACACATGATTTTCTCAATCTATTTTCAAGTGATCATATCAAACATTAAGACCATGATTTAATGATACATCCCTATTGGTCTTAATTCTTTATAAATGTTTTGAATATTTTAGAAAATCACTTGATGAATGTTTAGACCATGTTTTTATCTGAGAAAGTCAAGAAAAACTCCCTTAAAGCTTATAAATGTTTTGGGTTGATTTAGGATTAAAGGTCATATCATTTCTAACCCAAAAGTGCAGGAAAAATGCCCTCTGGAAGAAAAGGATCGATCCCCACTGTAGCAGGATCGATCCCTTTTTGGTAGAAAGTCTTCTCAAGGTCCCTGAAGCCCAAAATCAAGAGTCTGAACAAAAGGGATCGATCCCTACTGTAGCAAGATCGATCCCTTTGCTCGAAAATGGCCTATAATGGCTAGTTTTTGTGAGACAATGGTAATATCCGAGATTTGGCTCCACCCAACGGCTAGAATATATCCAAGGGACTATAAATAGAGGCCTAGAAGCTAAAGAAAGTAAGAGGAACTACTCAATCAACTCCAATACTCATTTTCCTCAAATCCTCAAGCCTCAACAACAATTCAAGAGCTAGAATTCAATATCTTCTATCACTCTCATATTCCTTGTATAGAAAAGCACAAATATTGTATAGGCTTTTCATTGTGCTTAATTTCTGTAATCACTTGCCTATCTAGAGGCTTTCTTTGATTACTCATTTGTAAACTCATTTCATTCCTTGTAAAGGGGAGGTTTCTCTTGAGGCTTGAAAAAGAGGGAGGTTACTCTTTAGCCTAGGAAAAAGAGGTAGATTACTCTTGAGCCTAGAAAAGAGAGAGGTTACTCTTGAGCCTAGAAAAGAAAGAAGTTTCTCTTGAGCCTAGAAAAGAGAGAAGTTTCTCTTGAGCCTTGAAAAGAGGGAGTGTAACAAATTCAAGGATAGAGAATTTGGAAAAATCCTTGGGAGCGTCTCAAGGTAGAGGACATAGGCAAGGTTGCCGAACCTCTATAAATCACTTGTGTACATTTCTCTATTCTTTCTCTCTTTACTTTCTTGCAATTATATTTGTGTTTATTGCATTGAATTTATATTGTATAATTGCCTAGCTAAGAGAACTTAGAAAATATCAATATAGGCTAGAGAATTTAGAGAAACCGAAAAACGAACCTAAGGTTAGTGAAAAACCGATTCACCCCCCCTCTCGGTATAGCCTATAAGAGCCAACACCTGTCTTGTCCCCGAAACCCAGAGCGACAATAGGGAGTAATAAATAATTCTTTCCCCTTGAAACAATTTAATTCTCATTTCTCATAAGTATAAAAATGGTATAAACCATTTTATTATATCTCTTCAGTAACAGTTTTTCCAAAGCACATAACAGTACAGTGGTAAAATAGTACAATGAACTGTAGATATAAAACTGTAGAAACAGTCACTTTCAGTACAGTAATTTGTAAATATCCAAAATCGTTGGATAACAGTTTGCTAATTATTTCTATATTAAAAATAATTTTTATAATATACTTTTTTCAATAAACAGTGATTCTCAGTACAGTTCAGTAAACAGTAATCAATACGATATAGTTCAGTAAACAGTATTCAGTAAAATCCGTTTCAGTAAACAGTATTAATGGGCTGAGACTAGGCATTACCCTAAATCATATCATGCTATCATCATCCCTCAAGGGACACAGTAATCATCCTCAAAGGGACACAGTAACAATATACAGTTAGATCTATGGCCATAGTTTGTAAGGGGTACTCAGTGTACACTTGCCAAGTGACTCCAGGACCGCTAATGACTGCCAGGTCAATCAGCCACGTGACAGTAACAGTAATCAGTAAGCATGAAATGGGCCTAAGTCTCAAAACAGTATAAAAATTGTATCATAGCCTTTATGGATCTTATTCAAAATAATTTAAAATATTTCATATTTATCCATAAGGCATCATAATTTCATATATTTTCTCTTTTCATGAATTTCCATCTTTTTCACATTTTTCTCAAAACCATCTCAACCGTTTAATCACCATTTCATCACCTTTATGGAATTTATAAAAAGAATAATTTCAATAATTAATCGCATAAAGGTATAAAATCATTTATTTTCCCATAAATATACCTTTAAGGAAAGCTAATGAATTAAATCATTCATTTAAATAATTATTTCGAAAAAGGTATTTATTTCCCATTTCCAAATACATGGAAAACAGTAAATAAATATTCATGTATTTAGTGAGAATTCACATAAATATTCTTTTTGAATAATTAATAGTAAAAAGAATATATTTCATTCTCACTTTAAATAAAAATCCATAACATGAATATTTAATTTATCATTTTTCAACAATTTCCACTTTATTCCATTTATGCATCTAAAATATTTCATGATATTTTAGAATAATTTTAATAATTTTTCGGTAGCATAACGGCTTTAAATTTCTAGCCTCTTATACGGAAATTACAGTATATAAACCAGCTTTTAACCACAATTTGCATGATTTTCATGGCAGATCAAGCTTTCCATAATTTCATAAAATTAAACTTGATAAATCATGCAATTCAGTGTATCCATACAACTCACACACTTCCCCTTTACCTGTTTTACAAAACCAAGCTTCTCGATTGCGTTTATCGAAATTCGTAATTCCCGGCTGCAAAATAATTTTTTTATCAAAAATTATTAGTATTTTTCCTCTTAATTTCAAGCCATTAAGTTTGATAAAATGCAGCCACTAATATTATAACATATGCACAATCAGTATAAATTATACTGGTGCTAAAACCAAACTTTCTCATTTTAGCACCTTTTTCAGTTCCAATTTCACCAACCTTCCTCTTTCAATTTTTATAATCATTTTCTATCATCAAACCATAAATTTCAGCATATTTCTATGCCCAAAATGTCATGGCCGAAACTTCAATTTGGCCATTTTCTTGGCTTTGCTTTCATTTTTCTACTTTAACCTTTCTATCATTCTTATCTCATATCAAATTATCATTTCCTACCATTTCCATGCAAAATATGCATGTCCTCCATAAGTTCATAAACCCATCGTAACTTACCAAATTTGGCAGATTTTTATTGAACCAACTTTATAAATTTCCAATAGCATATTTGAAATCTGTACCTTTTTCTTATCTAGCACATCATTTTAGAATAATTCAAGACATCAAAATTTTAGACTTGCAACACTTGACCGAGTATACACTTTCATGGCCAATTTCTATCTAGCCAAGATTGTGGAAATCTAACTTCATAACCTTCTTCTCCAGCTTAAACTAAACTAAAACACAGCTTTAGATTAAATTAAAACAATAAAACCTTAACCTTAACTGAACCAACAACTCAATTTTTGTGTTGTTTCCTTTCTCGTCAGCCCTCCTTTCTTGGTCTTTTGATGGTTTTAAGATGGATATAAGGTCTATAGAGAAGGTTAGATGATTGAATAGCATGAGGATGGAGATTTGCTAAAAAATTCATGGAATAACGGAAGCAAAACAGAGCAAGAACGTGTAGCCAAAAACAGAAAGTCGAGAAGCTGTAGAGTAAATCTGTAAGGCTGAAGACATTTGCAAAAGTTTCTATTCTATTTAGTCATCTTTTCCTCATGTTAACCTATAGCAATTTGCCACATAATCTACTCTTACATTTCTTTCATCTTTCTTTCTTTAATTGAAGTTACACGTGCAGCAACAAAAACAACAAAGAGAAGTGGCGGTGAAGACAGTTTTAGCTGCACGTTTTTTGACTTGTTTTTCTTTCTTTTTGAAGGCTCCCACCAATAGAAATTACTCATATTTCCAAATACAAAATTTTCCTCATTAAACATCATTTGTTGGCACTTTTTATATCATAAAAATTGCAGTTCACTTTCCTTTAGATGATCCAGCTGGACAGCTTAACAGCAGCAAGGAAGTGGCGTATGAGACCCATTTTTGCTGATCAGTTTTGCCTTGTTTTACCTCTCTTTTATATATTTCAACCAATCACAAATTATCACATGTCAAACTAATCCATTTTTTTCCTTTAAATAAGATTTGTTTGACCATAAAATTGCATCTAAATTTTGCTTTAGATGAATGAAACAGTGTAGTACAACAGCAGCAAGAGGAGAGGCGGTGAAACTACATTTTCTGTTTGGTTTTCACTCATTTTCTCCCCTTTTTGTGAGCTCCAACCAATAACAATTCCACATATGTTCAAAAATAAAATTCCCTTTCATTTACTTGTATTTTATGCTATTAAAATTGCATTTGAATTTTTTTCCCAATTTTCTGATTTGTTGCCTTTATTTATTCTATATCTTCAATTCATCATTTAATATTTATTTCACCTCATATACACCATATTATAATTCATAATTTCAATAAATCCAAAATCCAAAGTGGAAATCCAAATTAAATATTTATTCAATTTCCCTCAATAATTTATTTTCACTATTAAGGATTTACATAAATAATGATGTATAGTATTATAAAATCGGGTCTCACAGGCCATTAAGAAACAGTTTACCAAGTTTGACAAAGCTGAGATCTCAAGCTACATGAAATTGTTCACCACAACCAAGTATGATGGTACTAGTGGTGTTAGGGAGCACATCTTGAAAATGACAAACTACTATAACAAGTTGAGGGAAAAAGAAGGTTGAAGTTGGAGACCAGTTTTTGGTATGGAAAATCCTTGAATCATTTCCTTCTTAGTTTGATAACATGAAATTTAGCTACAACACTCAGAAGGAAGTTTGGGACATAAACACCATGACTGCTATTGTCATCTAAGAAGAGGAGATCATTGAGGCTAGAAGATCTTCTCATTCTGCTCTGATGGCAACACAGGCCAGTGTTATTGACAAGAAAAAGGTTGATAAGACAGGTCCCAGTAAAAAGTTCAAGTCCTTTTTCAAAAAGAAGGCAACAAACTCTTCGTCAAAGTCAGCTTCCACTCTTCTTCTGGGTCCAAATCCCAGAATTCTGATGGGTTCACAGGAATATGCCGCTTTTGTCACAAGTATGGGCATAAGATGGCCGACTTTAAGAAATTTGTTGAGTGGAAGGTGAAGAAAAGTACTTGTTTGCATTTGTCAATTTTGAATCCAATTTGGCAGACGTTCCTTCTAACTTATGGTGGTTGGACACCGGGGCAAGTATCAATCTAACTAATTATTTACAGGCATTGATAAGCAGCTGAAGTCTAAGTGAAGGAGCGATTGTGGTGAACATGGGTATTGGAGTAAAAATCCAGGCCGAGCGAACCGGAGTAGCTAGATTACAGATGTCTTCTAGCCAATTTTTGGAGTTACCAGATATAATGTATATTCCTAGTATTAGGAGAAACTTGATTTCTATATCTATTTTGGATAGGGTTGGATTTTCTTTCCAATTTGGTGATGGAAAGGTTTACTTATTTTGTGATAACAAGTATATTGGGTCTAGAACTCTATTTGAGAAAACTTGTCTTAATGGTAACATGAGTGTAGGGCTCGGATACTTAATGAGAAGTGCCAGGGTTCGAGCGTCTCATGTGAAACGGGCTCAAGGGATTATACTTGAGTTCTTCAAGACCCTTGAGACAAAGCCGTGAGGTGGGCGACCGCCGAAGCGGACAATACGTAAGTGACAGTGGGTGATCACCTATCTCGCGTGTAAGGGTAAACCTGGGGTGCGAGGGCACCTAGGGGATGCTTGCCGATGGCCTGGTGAGACGGGCGAGGCTCTTACACATACCCATACCCATAGATCATTGTATAAGCCACTACACAAGGAGAAAGAAAGCTTCCAAGTTTTGGCCAAGCAAGGTACTTCACTATTCATTTAGCTTTCTTTAATTCCAATGGTGTAGACTTACTCCTTTAAGCATGTTAAAATTGTTTTTAGCATTTATTTCATTTAAATGTTGCAAAATAAAAATTTGCCATGGGAGGAGTGTTCGGCCAAGCATGGATTCTTAGTGATTCATTGTGTTTTATGCATGGAAATGGTACCAAAATTAAAGATAAGCAAGGCTAAACAAGAATGTAAGATTGAATTGTTGAAAAACCATAAAAAATGGCTAAGGTGGAATTCGGCCATGACAAGGGAATATGCATCCATGGCTAATTTTGATGAGTTGAGGGTAGATTTAGACTGTAGGAATTACAAGGAGTCGGTCGGTATGCTCGGATTTAAAATCCGATGTAAAACAAGAAAGTTATGTTAAACTACCGATAGAAATCATACTGCGAAAATATTTGCAGTGTTAAATGTGGTTGCATAATGATATGAATAATAGCTTCAAAATAAGTATTTAATAAGCTAATATTTTTGGTGGAATTATCTGCAGCCCAAGAGTTAGATTTTCATGGGGTGCAATCGAGAACCTCGATTTTCATAGAGAGGTAAGAGACGCGTATGTAGTTTGGAGGGATATCTTGAATGCATGGTTTTCAAGCCAATAATTTTATGAAATTATTTTGAAAGTGAATTGCCTCAAATACAGTGAAATTGTGGCTGTTTTGGCTTGTTGAACTGTGTTTGCAATTGCGAGGAGGCTAGGACATCGGCAGCTATTATGCTACTAAAATTTCCTAGAAAATTTTCTAAATTTACCATGAATTTTTTTAGTGCATTATTTAGTGTTTTCATAGCCTCAAGAGTGAGATATTTAATATTTTTCATAAATTATGAATTTATCGAAAAATATTAATTAAATATTCGTGTTATCGAATTTATTGAAATTAAAGTTATCAAAAATTTCATCTAAGTGTTTTATAGTTAAATATGTGGTTTATAAAGTTAAGTGATGAATAGTGAATATTTTATAAATTATTTTTAGTATAATATTCATTATTTTATTATAATTTTCCTTTATGGACTGACTAAATTTTTATCTGATTAAATGATTGCCATAAAGGGAACATCACTGTTTAAATATTGTTTTGAGACTATTAGGCCCCATGTCATGCTCACATGTATTACTATACTATTACTGTGTGAAGCTATTGACATTGATCCTATCTTCAACGTCCTGGTTAACACCTGATCAATATACGACCGAGGACACCTATAGACTATGGCCATAGATTTGACTGTTTACTATATTGTTCCCTATGGGGATTATCGCATGATATATGTAGGGTGTTCCCTAATCTCCACTACTGTTATTGATTTTTATGGATATTTACTGAGCGGTACTTTTACTGAAATTGTTTACTAAAGTGTTTTATTACTGAACAGCTACTGTATTGAACTGTATATCATACTGTTACTGTGATTTGATATGTGGAAGTGATGATTTTAATTGTGAAAGTGAAATTATTTCAAATGATGATTTTAAGTGATTTTTAATGATTTATTGTACTATTTATTTGCAATATTTATAAATTGTGAATTATAAAATAAACTTATTATCAATTTAAATTTCTACTCCCTATAGTCGCTTCTAGGTTCTAGGACAAGACAAGTATTTCAAATACCTTCCTTACTCCATCTAGATCCCTAGCCGACTATAGTATCCTTCCTTTTAGTGTGCTTAGCCTACTGATATCCTTCCTTTTAGTGTGCTTAACCTACTGATAGGGAAACTAAAGGATTTTACTGCATATAGTTTTCGCGATATGAAAATTGCATACAACTCATTTACTGAACTGTGGTTTGCTCACCCTTTTATTTTCATCTCTCCAGAGTATTTCCAATGATCGTGGGATATATCATCCGAGGATTATTGGTTGCGTTGTGAGTACCCCGAGGCAGCTAGGGTAGATCCTGGTGGTATATTCATTTTCTTTTATATGTTTAGACTCTATTTTACAATACTACAGTGTTGTATTATAATAGGGGATGTAGTTGATTTATATAAATACTGTTTTGTAAACATTTTAGTTATATAAATTAAATTAAATTACGTTTATTTACTGTTAATTGTTAATTAAAAGTGGAAAAAAAAGGCATCGCAGATAGCCCAACTAGTATTGTGTGTATGGAAAAGTGTAAAAAAGCGTAAAATACCGTATATACAGACTGTGATAGTATTTATTGGTATCAGAGCGAGGTTAGCCTGATGTCTATCGATGTCTACAAGATAAAGTGAAGTGGTTAACATCACCTGTAATACTGTATAGTCTGGATATATAAATGGGTGACTAACCAAAAATTGATAAATTGACTGTGCTGTGTAGATATGAGTAGACGACGGGTGACTCATGGTAATAAGAGTTGAGGCAAAGGTCGAGCGGAGTAGACTTCGGAGCCCCATACGCTTGAGCTTGTACCGAAACCCGCACCAGGACCGATTCACCTTCTGCAGCCTGAGAGGTTGAATACTTGGATGTTTCGGATGAAGTGTATGTTGGTGGACTTTATCGCCATGTATCATGTTGATAGAGCTGCTGATCAAGTAGAGAGGGAGCGAGTAGCTCCACCAGTTGCACCACCACCACCATCTCCTGCATAGCCTACTCCCGAACCTCAGCCTGCACCACAGCCAATACAACAGGCATGGCAGTACCAGCACCGCCATTAGTATAGCCACCTAGAGATGTGGAGTCCTATTGTGACGTAGCTTTAGTGCGGTAGTTTACTAAGCTTAATCTACTGAAGTTTAAGGGTGATCGAGATCTAGTGGTGGTAGAGCAATAGGTTACAGCTATTGAGAAGCGATTTCGATATATGAGATGTTCTGATACGGAATGAGTAGGACTACCAGTGTTCCAGATGATAGATGATGCGGAGCACTAGTGAAAGTTCACACAGACGGTATTATTTGCCCAGCATCCAGTTATTACCTGAGAGATTTTTTGTGGATGCTTTTCACCGCCAATATATCCCTGACATAGCACAGAAGAAGCTGCAGCAGGAGTTTATGGAGTTAGTACAGGGGAGTATGATGGTGGATCAATATGCATCGAGATTCACTACACTCAACCGATTTGATCCACTGACACGAGTTGATAAGTGGCATAAGATAGATAGATTTAAGGCTGGGCTGAGACCGTCGATCAGATCTAAGTTGGCTCCATTTGACATCCGCACATATGATGAGGTAGTTAGGCATGCTCAGCTTTGTGAGCAGGATTTTGAGCAGTTCCATTCTGAGTCAGTTTCTAAGAGTAAGGCTAAAGGGAAGGGTAAGGCGAAGCGGGGCCAAATGACAGATCTGTTAGAGAGCAATCTAAGAGACTTAGACCATTGGGCGTCCAAATTTCAAAAGGGTGATCTACTAGATCAACTGCTACTGCCCCTACTACTATTGGTCCCAGTTTTACACCGAGAGGTACCGCGACCAGATATGCTCACTATGGATGGTCACATGGTACACGACCCTGCTACATGTTGATAAGGGCCTGTTTCAGATGCGGGCAGACGGGTCATTTGGTGAGAGATTGCCCGATGCTGTGGGAGTTAGCTGCATCTACCACATTGGCCCCAGTTCTTCCAGCATCGACACCAGCTCTAGCAGCTCTGACAGAATTGGAGAGAGCAACACCCTCACAATCGAGGCGAGTGACTGTAGTGGAGAATGGTAAGAAGCCTGTGACTCAGAGACAGGTGTACGCACTAGACGAGAAGGTTGCTGATGCCTCCGCGAATGTCATTAAAGGTAAAATTTACATTTTTGATAAACCGGGACTTGCATTATTTGACCCTGGTTCTAATCATTTATTTTTATCTCCTACTTATGCTAATAGAGTCCCAATAGAGCCGGAGCCTTTATGGTATACATTACAAGTGAATATTCCGTTTAAAGAGTCACAAATTACTGATGTAGTGTATAGAAACTGTAAAGTAACTGTAGGAGAGAAGGAAATGATAGCTAACCTAATTTTGTTGACCATGTATGATTTTGATGTAATATTAGGAATGGACTAGTTAGTTGTGAACTATGTAACCCTAGATTGTTACACTACGTTTGTAACCTTCTCCCAACTAGAACGTTATACTGTAAAGCTTTTTGATAAGTTATAATAAAAGTGATATGTTTACTAAATCATGTGAATGTGTGTGCATGATGTATTGAAGGTTTTATAGCATATGTGGAGGACGTGGAACAAAGATGTCCTGGGTTGCATGAGATTCCTATGGTCAGGGATTTCCCGGATGTATTTTCAGAGGATCTACCTGGGTTACAGTTGGATTGGGAGATTGAGTTTACCAATGACTTGGTACTCGGCACGGAACCCATTTCTAAGCCCCCGCATCAGATGGCACTATCAGAGTTAGAGGAGCTTAAGAAGTAGCTCCAGGAGCTATTGGATAAGGGATTTATAAGGGGTGCACTGGTACTGGGACTAGGGTGTGTTTTAATGTAGCATGATCGGGTGATTGCATATGGTTCCAGACAGCTTAAAGAGCATGAGAAGAACTACCCAACTCATGATCTAGAGTTAGCCGCTGTGGTGTTTGCATTGAAGATATGGCGACATTACCTTTACGGTGAGATTTTTTAGATCTATACAGACCATAAGAGTATGAAATATTTATTCTGGCAGCGTGAGTTAAATATGAGGCAACGGAGATGGATGGAGCTGCTAAAAGATTATGACTGCGAGATATTGTACCACTTTGGGAAAGTAAACATGGTGGCAGTGTGTCTCCGTGGGGTGCACCGGTACTATTCGTATGAAAGAAGGATAGGAACCTGTGGTTATGCATTGACTACCGGATGTTGAATAGGGTGACCATCAAGAATAAATATCCCTTGCCCAAGATCGATGATTTATTTTATCAGTTGAGGGGTGTCCAGGTGTTTTCAAAGATTGATCTCTGATAAGGCTATCATTAGCTTAAGATTTGGGATTTGAATGTTCCTAAAACAGCATTTCTGGCTTGATATGGACACTACGAGTTTCTGGTGATGCCGTTCCGGTTGACTAACGCCCCTGCAGCATTTATGGGCTTGATGAATGAGGTGTTTAAGCCCTATCTTGATCAGTTTATGATTGTATTCATAGACGACATTTTGGTGTATTTTAAGTCTTCGGAGGAGCACGAGCAGCACCTTCGTATAGTCCTACAGACCCTCAGAGATCGAAATCTATATGCCAAATTCAGTAAGTGTGAATTCTGGCTAGATCATGTTACTTTTCTAGGACATGTAATGTCGAAGGACGGGGTATCTGTTGATCCGTCCAAGATAGAGGCCATAGTTCAGTGGGAAAGGCCTAAAACGATGATGGAGATAAGGAGTTTTCTGGGTCTAGCAGGAGATTATAGCTGGTTCGTCGAGGGATTCTCTAGACCAGCTACTCCACTGACGTGATTCATACGTAAGGATGTTAAGTTTGAGTGGACAGATGCGTGTGAGCACAACTTCTAGGAGTTGAAGCAGAGACTTACTACAGCTCCTATACTTGCCCTTCCAAGTGGATTAGGTGGATTCTCAGTGTATATAGATGCTTCCGTACTGGGACTAGGGTGTGTTTTAATGTAGCATGATCGGGTGATTGCATATGGTTCCAAACAGCTTAAAGGGCATGAGAAGAACTACCCAACTCATGATCTAGAGTTAGCTGCTGTGGTGTTTGCATTGAAGATATGGCGACATTACCTTTACGATGAGACTTTTTAGATCTATACAGACTATAAGAGTCTAAAATATTTATTCTGGCAGCGTGAGTTAAATATGAGGCAACGGAGATGGATGGAGTTGCTAAAAGATTATGACTGCCAGATATTATACCACTTTGGGAAAGTAAACATGGTGGCAGATGCTCTGAGCCAAAAACACGTGGCCATGGTGTCATATATGATGGTTAGGGAGCACGAGTTGTTGGAGTAGTTCTCGAACCTCAATCTTAATGTGGTTTCCTTTGAGAGTTATGGATTTACGGCTAGTTTTAGAATTGAGCTGGACTTGATGGGACAGATAAGGGATGCTTAGAAGACGGATGCTTACTATATAGAGGTTGCCAGTCAGGTACAGGTGGGAGTGCAGTCAGATTTTGAGATTGGCACCGACTGGATTTTGAGGTTTAGAGGTAGGATCTGTGTTCCTTATAATCAACAGCTCAGAGATTTAATTTTGACAGAGGCCCACACCTCCAGTACACTCTGCACCCAAGCAGTACTAAGATGTCCCATAACTTATGGAGGGTACATTGGTGGCCGAAGATGAAACGAGACATCACGGAGTTTGTGGCTAGATGTCTTACTTGCCAGCAGATTAAGATTGAGCATCAGAAGCCTGTAGGGTTATTACAGCCTCTACCAATTCCTACATGGAAATAGGAGCACATTACGATGGACTTCATTATGGGTTTACCAAGGATCCGAAGGAATCATAATGCTATAGGGGTGATAGTAGATAGACTGACGAAGTCCACCCACTTCTTGGACATCTGGTCTACAGATCCTTTCAGTGCTCTCGCCGATTTATATGTATGAGAGATAGTAAGGCTACACGGAGTTCCAGTGGGCATCACATCGGATAGGCATTTTTGATTCACATCCCACTTTTGGGAGAGATTTCAAGAGGCCATGGAATCCCGATTAAATTTCAGCACCACCTTTCATCCGCAGACTGATGGGCAATCCGAGTGAGTGATATAGATGCTTGAAGATATGTTGAGGGTGTGTGCGTTGGATTTTAAAAGCTCCTTGGATGACCACTTGCCGTTAGCCAAATTTGCCTATAATAACAGCTACTAGACTAGTATCTGCATGGCACCAAATGAGGCATTATATGGCAAAAGGTGTAGATCATCGATTGCGTGGGAAGAAGTGGGAGATCGGAAGTTGTTAGCTCCCAAATTGGTAGAGCGAGCTTCACAGGATATGCAGTTAATATGTGAGAGACTTTGTATAACATAGAGTTCATAAAAGAGTTATGGAGACACGAGACGCTGACCACTTGAGTTCTCACCAGGTGATTTTGTATTTTTGAAAGTTTCCCCATCTAAAGGTATTATGAGATTTGGCAGGAAAGGAAAGTTGAGTCCTCGCTACATCGGACCATTTGAGATCTTGGATCACATAAGAGGCATGGCGTACAGATTAGCACTACCACCGGAGCTATTAGGTGTGCATAATGTATTCCATGTCTCGATGCTCAGAAAGTACCATCCAGATCCATCTCACGTAATTCGATACGAACCATTGGAGATACTGGAGGATATGAGTTATGTGGAGCAACCTATTTGGATCTTGGATTGGAAGGATAAGGTGTTGGGATCTAAGACAATACCATTAGTGAAAGTGCTCTGGCAGTACCATTCCAAGGAGGAAGCAACATGGGAATTGCAGAGCTTAATGCAAGAGAAGTACCTAAAGCTATTCCAGTGAGTGGTCTGAGCGAAATTCGGAGGACCAAATTTCCTAAAAGTGGAGAGAAAATGTGAACACCAATTATTTTGTATTGTACCTATACGGATATGTAATTACTAATTAATAAATAAATTATTTTGTATATTTTTGTGAATTTCAACTGAATAGTGATATGGGCCTTACTTGGATTTTAAATGCCAAGATGTGAAAATGACTAATAAAATAGTGTATGGAAGATATAATAATGATATTATGGGAATTTGGAGGCCAAAATCCATTGTTGGCATTATTTTGTGAAGTATGATAAACAAATTGAAAAATGATAGTTACGTCCAGAGAGTATTTTCCTAAATTCTACCCAAACCAAAATGAATTGGGATGAAGTAAAAATACGATGATATTCTACATGAAAAGTAGAGTAACCTAGTGTCAATAGAATTCACGAATCAATCGCTAAGCCAGAAAATTTTGCTCGCGGGTCGCAAGGGTAAAGTCGTAATTTCTCATTATCCGTGCACCGTGCATCAACGAAACCACTTCCATGCATCAAAATACATTTAATAAGATCATTTAGTGATGGAATCCAAAAATTTGTAGTGCGATTACATTGTTTTATGATTGCGGGAACTTAAGGACAGAATTGTCCCAAATTTTCATAACTAGGGGCATTTTGGTAATTTTGTCCATTTCCAGAATTTTCTTCATATTTCTTTCTGCTGAAAGCTGGCACTATTCATTGTCTTTCTCATTTGTCTTCCACGCCATAGCCAAGAAGAAAAGAAGAAAGAAAATTCAAACCACTATATCTCACTATCTAGCCAAAATTTCACAAAAATTATAACTAGGAAAATATTCTATTCTCTCTCCTCTACATACCTATACTCATAGATCATTGTATAAGCCGCAACACAAGGAGAAAGAAAGCTTCCAGGTTTCGGCCAAGCAAGATACTTCACCATTCATTTAGCTTTCTTTAATTCCAATGGTGTAGACTTACCCCTTTAAGCATGTTAAACATGTTTTTAGCATTTGTTTTCATTTAAAATGTTGCAAAATAAAAATTTTCCATGGGAGGAGTGTTTGGCCAAGCATGGATTCTTAGTGATTCATTGTGTTTTATGCATGGAAATGGTACCAAAATTAAAGATAAGCAAGGCTAAACAAGAATGTAAGATTGAATTGCTGAAAAACCATGAAAAATGGCTAAGGTAGAATTCGGCCATGGCAGGGGGATGTGCATCCATGGCTGATTTTGATGAGTTGAGGGTAGATTTAGATTGTAGGAAATACAAGGAGTTTGTCGATATGCTCGGATTTAAAATTTGACACAAAACGAGAAAGTTATATTATACTACTGGTAGAAATCATACTGCTAAAATATTTGCAGTGTTAAATGTGGCTACATAATGATATGAATAATAACTTAAAAATAAGTATTTAATAAGCTAATATTTTTGGTGGAATTATCTATAGCCCAGGCGTTATGATTTTCGTGGGGTGCAATCGAGAACCTTAATTTCCTCAAACAAGTAAGGGACGCGTATGTAGTTTGTAGGGATATTTTGAATGCATGGTTTTCATGCCAATAATTTTATGAAATTATTTTGAAATTGAATTGCCTTGAATACTGTGAAATTGTGGCTATTTTGGTTGGTTGAACTGTGTTTGCAATTGCAGGGAGTCTAGGACATCAATAATCGTTATGCTGTTGAAATTTCCTAGAAAATTTTCTAAATTTACCATGAAATTTTTTAGTGCATTATTTAGTTTTTTCCCAGCCTCATGAGTGAGATATTTAATATTTTAATAAATTATGAATTTACCAAAAAATATTAAATAAATATTCATGTTACTGAATTTATTAAAATTAAAGTTATCGAAAATTTCATCTAAGTGTTTTATAGTAAAATATGTGGTTTATAAAGTTAAGTGATGAATAGTGAATATTTTATAAATTATTTTTAGTCTAATATTCACTATTTTATTATAATTTTCCTTTATGGACTGACTGAAGTTTTATCTGATTAAATGATTGCCATAAAGTGAATATCATTGTTTAAATATTGTTTTGAGACTGTTAGGCCTCATATCATGCACATGTGCATTACTGTACTATTACTGTGTGAAGCTGTTGAAACTGATCCTGTCTTCAGTGTCACGGTTGACACCTGATCAGTATACGACCGAGGACACCTATAGACTATGACCATAGATATGACTGTTTACTGTACTGTTCCCTACGGGGATTATCGCATAATATATGTAGGGTGTTGCCTAGTCTCCACTATTGTTACTGATTTTTGTGGATATTTACTGAGCGATACTTACTGAAACTATTTACTGAAATGTTTTATTACTGAACAGCTACCGTACTGAACTGTATATTATACTATTACTGTGATTTGATATGTGGAAGTGATGATTTTAATTGTGAAAGTGAAATTATTTCAAATGATGATTTTATGTGATTTTTAATGATTTATTATCCTATTTATGTGAAATATTTATATATTGTGAATTATAAAATAAACTTACTATCAATTTATATTTCTACTCCCTATAGTAGCTTTTAGGTTCCGGGACAAGACAGATATTTCAAAATACCTTCTTTGGTTCCGGGACAAGACAGATATTTCAAAATACCTTACTTACTCCATCCAGATCCTTAACCGACTATAATATCCTTCCTTTTAGTTTGCTTAGCCTACCGATAGGAAAACTAAAGGATTTTACTGCATATAGTTTTCGCGATATCAAAATTGCATACAATTCCTTTACTAAGCTGTGGTTTGCTCACCCTTTTATTTTGATCTCTCCAGAGAATTTCTAGTGATCGCGGGATATATCATCCGAGGATTATTGGCTGTGTTATGAGTACCCCAAGTTAGCTAGTGTAGATCCTGCAGGTATATTCATTTTCTTTTATATGTTCAGACTCTTTTTTCCAGTGCTACAGTGTTGTATTATAACAAGGGATGTAGTTGATTTATATAAATACTGTTTTGTAAACATTTTACTTATGTAAATTAAATTAAATTACGTCTATTTACTATTAAATTTTAATTAAGAGTGGGAAATAAAGATATTGCAGACAGCCCAACTAGTACTGTGTGTATGGAAATGTGTGAAAAAGTGTGAAATATTGTATATACAGACTATGTCAGATCTTGTTTAACGAGCTTCATATTTTTATCCAAACCCGCTAAACAAATAGGCAGGCCTTCGGGTTTAGGCAGGTAACATGGCCCTTGGACAGGTCTACTTATACGTCACACTGTAATTTATCATACCCTTTCAATGTATATTATAATTATTATTACCACTAAATATATTTGGCAACTTTTATAATTCTATCATAAAACTTTTGGTGTTTTTAACCAAAGAAACATATTTTTTTGCAAATTGTGTTGATTAATCAACTAATTCATATCTCTTGAGTTCACATCTTTTGAAACTTAATAGTTGTCGATGACAATTCATATATTTATCTATCTACTCTTTTAAACTTCAGTCCATGATTTAAAAATTATTTAAAATCACTACCGAGAATTAAACTTTCAAACATATAGAGATATAGCTTATATTACTACTATAATATAAAGTATTGCAATAAATATGAATTGGGTACTATGGACACCCCATTTTGTCCGGATATCTTATTTATCATTAAACCCATTAAGTCCGAAATTAATTAACCTTCGTGTAAGTTTTATAATGAAAGCTTGGAATTTTTTTTCTTTGCAATTTTTGAACTTGACTTGTCATTTGATTTTGGACTTAAAATTAAACTTTGATCAAACCTTTGGATTTTAATTTGGCCTCAAGCTCAAATTTTGTTGTTTTAATTATTTGTTTCTTAGGTTTGATTAAAATTTAAGAAAATTAAAATAATAAAAAAAAGATGAAAAGTAAAAAAATAAAAAAATAAAAAAAAAATAAATAATAAATGACAAAAAATCTCTAATAAACAAAAAATCTTGAAATTCAATCTAACCACATCTAATTTAGAAAAAAAAAAGAGAAAAAACAAAGAAAGAGAAATTGCAACAATTAAAATAAAGATTAAAACACTTTTAGAAAGTTAATGAAATCAAAAGAATTAAAAGGTGTATTTGGTCAACATTGAGACCAAGAGGTTCAATTGGAAGCAAATCATATATATATTTGAAAAGAGATTCTAATAAAAGGTTTTTGGAAAGAAGAAATTAAAGAAAATCAAAATCAACAAACATAGAAAGAGATTAGAATCAATGCAGGAAATCAAAGAATTACAACTTAAATTAGTTAGGTTTGACGTTTGGTTTTAGGGGGGAAGATACACGGGGAACAGAGGAAAAACCTGAGTGATTAAAAAGCCTTCTATCAACTGGTCCTGCAGGAGGCTGTCGCATCATCATCCTTGCCTCCTCTGTTCTTTACTGAACCAAGACCAATGCCGCCTCCCGCACCAACTTGCATCTTTCTTGCGCACTATCGTCCCAAGTCGCTACCCCAACCATCTTCATCATTGTCTCTCTCTCTCAGCCGCGTCATAACTCTTGCGCCGCTTACCTGCTGTCTCAACATTCCAAGGCTACCCCTGCATCGATCGCTTTGTTTCCTGTATTGTACATCAAAAAACTGCATCATCCTTGTCGTCTCGCCTCACACCTGCTGCATTGGTTTCTTCCTACTAGCACTCTTTGCACCCGAATTGCTTATCGTCTTCACTGCATCTCTGCATCTCCAAACCTCCGGTGTTCTCCGCTGCCATGGAGCTGTCTCAGTGTCTCAGCCCTCCTTGATATTTGCTGCAAGGCTGAAGCGTGTGTAGCATCATTGAAGGCTGTTCTTGGACCATAACTTGCTGTTGTTTAAGAACCTCTCTTTGACGCAAAAGTCCGAGTAAGCTGCTACCTCCTTGTCCTTGCTTGGAACGTGACAGCCAAGCAAACCACGACAGAACTGGTGCAACGGTGTCAGTGGATGAAGAGAAAAGAATCTAGGTAGGCATGGGTTAAACAAAGGAAAGAAACAAGAAAATTGGAGCAAAACCGTAGGTACCCCATTCCTTGCCTTTATGCTTATGTTTAATATATCTAACAGAGGATATTTCTTATCTTCAACACCAGCAGCAGCATGAATACGTAGCATCAGTAGCGGCAGTTCGATATGTACCAGCAATAGCAGGAATATGTAGCACCAGCAGCAGTAGAGGTATACACCAGCATCTGCAGTCTGATATGCACCAGCAGTAGCAGATAACAGAAGCAGAGGCACGTGAGCAACAACCATAATTCATTACGAAAGATTGACTGTAATTGGTTAAAGAGAAGTTAGTTAGAGTTAGTCAAGTCAAAGTTAGTTAAGTTAGTTATGTACAGAACACCTATATAAAGAACAATGTAAACTGTATCCACTTTATCAGATTGAATCATCAAAAGTTTATTCACGAAATTTTCTCTTCTTCAAGATTTTAATATGGTATCGGAGCTTGTGTCAATTGTTCAAGATTCATTTAAGATTTGTTGAACAATCAAAGAATTCTGTAATAGCAACGTCAGCCACAACAGAAACTAGTAAAAGAAATGCAGAGGATCAGTCAAGTCCTTACTATATGCATGCAAATGAAAATCCAACTCTCATTTTGGTTTCTCCTATGTTAAATGGATCTAATTACCATTCTTGGTATAGGTCAATGAGAATGGCCTTATTATCCAAGAACAAGATAGCATTTGTTGATGGGAGCATCTCGGCACCAGCAAGAACAGATTCAATAAATTTTGCCTAGGAAAGATGCAACACCATGGTGTTATCTTGGTTAATTCATTCTGTCTCATCGTCTATAGCACAAAGTGTAATATGGTTAGATACCGCAAAACATGTCTGGGATGATCTTAAAGATCGATTTTCTCAAGGAGATTACTTCAGAATTTCAGATCTACAAGAGGAGATTTCATCTTTTCAATAGAAAACCATGAGTGTTACAGAGTATTATACACAACTCAAGATTCTTTGGGATGAATTGGCAAACTTGAGGCCTATCCCTACTTGTCAATGCAATCCACAATGTTCTTCTGGAGCCTTGAATCTTACAAGAACGTATCAACAGCAAGATCAGGTGATTAAGTTCTTAAAAGGATTAAATGACAGTTTTGCAACAGTAAGGTCCCAGATCATGCTTATGGAACCACTTCCTCAGATTTAATAAGGTCTTTGCATTAGTAGTACAACAAGAAAGACATAATAGTTCCATTCTTTCCTCTTCTGTTCAACCTGCTAGTGCATTCAACACAAAGGCAGCAACGTCTTACAATTAGCAGAACTACAATCATCAGAGGCACGTGAGCAGTACATCAGATAATCAGCAACCTGTTTACAAAAGACAAATATATTCAAATTTAAAAAGGCCAATGTGCACATTCTGTGGTTTTCAAGGACATACAATAGATAGATGCTACAAGAAACATGGATTTCCTTCAGGCTACAAACCCAGAATCAAGAATACTAGAAGAATTAATCATGTTGAGGGATCATTTGAAGAAAATGATGTTCAGGAAAGCAAGGTAGAAGCTAGAGTTCATTTCACTCAAGAACAATACAACAAAATACTTGAAATGATCAATGGATCGAATTTTGCACCAACAGCAGACAATGGCAAGTCTATTAATGCTACCTTTTCTAATTTGCCTGAGATCGACAACAAAGGTATTAAAATTGCATCTTGCACAGCTAATAAATCCTTTTATTATTCATTATGGATTTTTGACAGTGGAGCAACTGATCACATTATATGTTCACTTAGTTATTTTCAAACATATAAATCTGTTAGTAATACTATTGTTAAACTTCCAACTGGTGATCAAGTGCAAGTAACACATATTGGTAATGTAAAATTATCATCCTCATTGATCTTGATGAATGCTTTATATGTTCCAGAATTTACATTTAATCTGATATCAGTGAGTCAATTAATGAAAACTCTTAATTGCATAGTAATATTTCAGTCTAAATTGTGCATTGTGCAGGACATAGCTTCATGGAAGATGATTGGTTTGGGTAAACAAAATCATGGACTTTACCAACTGGTCAATCATGCTACAGAAAGCAAATATCATTCTAAAGACTTGTTGATTTCTGATAAATGTACTTTCATACTACAAGATCAATTGATACTTGGCATTATTGATTAGGACATGCCTCATATCCTAGGATAAAGCTTTTACAATCACTAGATTCATCAATTGTGAGTCATGAACACGAAGTATGTGATGTTTGCCACTATGCAAAACAGAAACGAAATTCATTTTAGTTAGTACATCTGTTACTTCTAATTGCTTTGATATTGTGCGTATAGATATTTGGGGACCTTATCATATAAAATCTATTAGCGGCCATAATTATTTTTTGACTATAGTAGATAATTATAGTAGAGCAACATGGCTATACCTTATGAAAACAAAATCTGAAGTAAAAATGATTATCCAACAATTTTATAATCTCATTGAAACTCAGTTTAATACTAAGATAAAATGCATAAGAACAGATAATGAACAGGAGTTTAATATGTTTGAATTTTTTTACTCAAAAAGGATTGTACATCAAGCATCATGTGTTGAAACTCCTCAACAAAATAGTGTTGTAGAAAGAAAACATCAGCACATTTTAAATGTTGCAAGAGCCTTAAGATTTCAATCTGGAGTTCCAAAAATTTTTTTGTCTGAATGTGTTTTACATGCTGTTCATATCATAAATCGTGTACCTTCACCAGTCATTAAAAATAAAACTCCATATGAATTGCTATATAATAAAATACCAACTTATGATCACCTTAAAATCTTTGGCTGTCTTTGTTTTGCAGCAACATTACCTAGTTCTAGAACTAAGTTTAACTCAAGAGCAAGAAAATGCATTTTCATAGGATATGAAGTTGGAAAGAAAGGTTATAAAGTCTATGACTTAGAGACTAAGAATATATTTACTTCAAGAGATGTTATGTTTTATGAATACATATTTCCCTTAAAAGATGAAAACAACTACTTACAAGAATATAACAAAACAAAATTCGTATTTCCTTTACCTGTCGACATTACAGATTCAATTTCCTTTCCATATTCTGATAATAATAATGCTGGTAGCTCTTCATCACCAAGCCTAGACAATACATCATCTCAAACACTAACACCTTAAATCATAACGTTGAGAGTAGTAACACTGATAACTATCCTAATACTAGAAAATCACAAAGAAAAAAGACAAATACCAAGCTATCTACAGGATTATAACTGTAATAAAATAACACAACATAATATAAGACACACATTTAATACACCTCATCCACTCTCAAAATATTTGTCTTATGATAAAATTTCCAGCAAACACAGCATTTTCTATTCAAATTACTTCACTAAGTGAACCAAAAACATATAACCAGGCCATTAAACATGAATGTTGGAAGCAAGCAATGAAAGATGAAATAGATGCTCTAATGAAAAATAACACTTGGGAAATTGTAGATTTACCTAGTTCAAAACAAACAATAGGATGCAAATGGGTATATAAAATTAAATACAAAGCTGATGGATCCATTGAAAGATTCAAAGCTAGACTAGTAGCTAAGGGATACACACAACAACCAGGTATGGATTACTTAGATACTTTTTCACCAGTAGCAAAAATGACAGCAATTAGATCCTTATTAGCCATTGCAACAGCCAAAGATTGGCATTTACATCAACTAGACATAAATAATGCATTTCTTCATGGAGATTTGAATGAAGAAGTCTACATGAAATTACCACCTAGTTTTTCTACATCTTATCCAAACAAAGTATGCAAGTTAAAGAAATCTCTTTATGGACTGAAGCAAGCAAGCAGATAATGGTATGCCAAGCTCACTGATGCATTAATCCAACAAGGCTTCAATCAGGCAAATTTTGATCCCTCCTTATTTTTGAAACATGATGTTAATTCCTTTATTGCTTTATTAATATATGTTGATGATGTTATATTAGCAAGTAATAGCCTGAAGCATATCATTGCTATGAAAAAGTATTTAGACGAAACATTTAAAATCAAAGATCTAGGCACTTTAAAATTTTTCCTAGGACTTGAAGTAGCCAGATCACAAAAAGGAATTAATTTGTATCAAAGAAAATATGCTCTTGATTTGCTTCAAGATACAGGTTATTTAGGGTGCAAACCAGCACCAACTCCCATGGTTTTAACACAAAAGCATCTCTTACATAACCAAGATGAACAACTACAAGATTCTTCAAGCTACAGGAGACTCATTGGAAAGCTACTCTACCTAACCACTACCAGACCAGATATTTCCTATGCCACTCAACAATTATCTTAGTATCTTGACAAACCAACAGCTCAACATATGAAAGCAGCACACAGAATCTTGAGATACATAAAATCTTCTCTAGGACAAGGCATCTTCTTCCCTGGAGACAACAGGCTACAACTTAAAGCATTCACGGACTCTGATTGGGTAGCATGTCCAACCTCCAAAAAATCAACAACAGGTTTCTACATTTTTCTTGGTTCAACCTTAATCTCCTGGAAATCAAAGAAGCAAGCAACAGTATCAAGGTCTTCATCAGAAGCTGAATATAGAGCTATTGCATCCACTACATGTGAAATACAATGGCTGAAGTATCTATTACAAGATCTCAACATCGAACATCCACAAGCAGCAGTTCTATTTTGTGACAACAAATCAGCTATTCAAATTGCTGAAAATTCGATCTTTCATGAAAGAACAAAACACATAGAAATCGATTGTCACATTGTTAGACAACATATACAATCAGGACTGATACATCTACTGCATGTATCTTCTAAAAACCAGCTAGCTGATGTATTTACTAAGCCTCATTCACCAGTAACCTTCATAACATATATCTCCAAGCTGGGTCTACAGAGTTTGTATACTCCAGCTTGCGGGGGGTAACAGAGGATATTTCTTATCTTCAACACCAGCAGCAGCATGAATACGTAACACCAGCATCATGAATACGTAGCACCAGCAACAGCAGAAATATGTAGCACCAGCAGCAGCAGAGGTATACACCAGCATCTGTAGTATGATATGCACCAGCAATAGCAGATAGCAGAAGCAGAAGCACGTGAGCAACAGCCATAATTCACACTCCCTTTCCAAAAGAGATCAATACACCAAGGACTACACTGAGATTTATTGGATTTGTTGCTAAAACATCGGTATTAAACCCGAAACTCCCGGCGGATGGCCAGTAACCCAAGGAAACGAAAGAATCGGTTACATTTTTCATAGGATCTCCTATTTTATTTTAGATAGACTAAAAAAAAAGAACTCGGTTCTTCGTTGACTAATTGACTACTGAATCATATGTTTGCACGTGTACCTTACCTTACATTCTCTTAAACATAAATTTATAATAAGCATTACTTTATGGATTTACATGAAATCATCTTGCACATGCTGCTTGTATCATGCACCTATATATATTTATTAATTGCTCGTGGAATCATGTTGGTTAATTTGTATTATGCTTTTGAATATTGTTTATAAACTGATGCATTTACCATAAGCCAGTTATATGTCTGTAGACTACTCTCAAGCTGATAATGAGTTTTAGATGTTGATTAATTTGATCAGTAACTAAGGTTTCGATGTCCATACCCATGCGTATAGCATATTTGAACATTACTTAGAGGCTGTGCTTTGAATTGTAAGGTTGACCCAATATATTTCCCGTAAAGTACGTTTATGAAACCAAATCATATAATGCAAACTAGCAAAATAAAATTCATTTTAATCAAATAATAATTATAATGTTTAAATGAGGACACAAATTCGTCTGATGATTAAATATCAAGAGAATTACACTTAAGTAATTTTTTGAAAATTTTTAGGTAAGAAAATTCTATCCATGGCCTCACCAGCTTAATAAGGGGTCCAAATAGAATTTTCGATAACATTTTATTTACATTCATTTTAAAAATAAAATAGGTTTATTATAAAGTTAGAGTAAAAATAATTAGTTATAAATTAGAAAAGATATTAATGATTTGTAATAATATAATAAAAATAGTAATAATAGCAATTAAAAAAATAAAGAAAAAAATAAATGAAGTAAATAGAATTAGATATTAAAATAATAATGAATATGAATATGAATTACTCCAATGATAAAATATCAAGACAAATACAGTTAAGTAATTTTCTTGAAAATTTCTAGGTTAAAGAGTTCTCTCGAGGTCTCGCCAGCTTAATGGATGATCTAAAGAGGGTTTTCGATAACAGGTGGCCTATATTTAGTCTAAAAATAAAATAAGATGTATTATAAAACTAAAATTAAAATAATTAGTTACAAAAATAAAATAAAAAATATAAAGAAATATTAATAATTCAAAAACAATAATAAATAATGATAATAATAAATGATAAAATAGGATGATAATAGTTAATAATAATTATTGAGATCGAGTATTGATTACTCTGATGATAAGATTCCAAAATGGATTATGCTTAAGTAATACTTTGAAAATCTTTAGGTAAAAAATTTCTTTCAAGGTTTGGCTAACTTAATGGAAGATCTAGAAGGAATTTTTGATAAAAGTAATTCATGTTCATTTTCTAAAATAAATAAATAATATATAAATAAAATTAAGAATTAATAAATGAAAATAATAAAAATGATATAATAATTAGAATAAATTAGATAGAACGAGTTAATGTTAGGATATTTCATAAAACGTTAAAGTGGATCCGACAACGGAGCCTCTTCAAGCAAGTCACATAGTACTACTTCAATACTCTTGAGGTGAGGAAGATTTCTTAAATTGTCCCACCAGCTTAATGGAGAATGCTTAGAAATATTTTCCAATGTTAAGATAACTAAGGCAGATTTAATTATTGAACGTAAGATTAACTAAAGCAAATTTAAGATAACTGAAAGTTAGTTGGTACCATTTTAGGATGGACGTTGTGAGGTGCCAATCTTTTCTCACACATAACCGTACTCCTGAATTCTAAATTTGAGATGTAGACCAATCTTTATCCATATTTTGAAAAGGTAACCAATCACACCTAGGTAGAATGGTTGGTGGCGACTCCATAGATTTATATCTAGCTATTCGGTTTTCTTTAAGGTTCTATTTGGTTTGCATAAAATAACTTTTAGAAAATAATTTCTGTAAACAGATTTCTGAAAAATTGATTTTCTAGAAAAACTGATATTTTCTGTTATTTAGTTGATATGCTGAAAAATATTTTTCGTTGTTTGGTTGTTTTTTGGAAAATTTATGTTTTTGTTAAAAACGTATTATTTACATATTTAACTACTAATAATGTTTTTAAATCAATAATAATCATAATAATAATAAATATGAAAAGAATACATTTTTGAAACAAAATTTTTGTCTTAATTAATAGAATTGGTAGAGTTTACATATTTGATTGTATAATAGTTTGTAGCATCCCAAAACATTGCCCTTGTCTGTTTTGCTAATACATGATTAAAATAACCAAAGCATAATAATAATACAATAAGATCCTACAAACTTATAATTAATATAATAAATTATATATTGTTCTTATACCTACAATAATTATAAACCATAATTAATACTTTTCTACTCTAAAATAGCTAATATTGTTCCACACAAAATAATCCTACAATAATCATATTAAACATGTTTTTACATAAAACCATATCCATAATAATATTGTAGGATTAGAAACAAGCACATCCTCCAAAAATGTTAACTATTTCATCAATCATGTGAAATTCTTGAAGAATTTATCAAGCCAAAGCCTCTTAAGATTTTTATTTTTAACTATGAAGGCTTTTGCTTACTTCTCATGTTCTACCAAGTAGTCAAAAGAAGTAACGATAGACTTTTCATCAGATCCCTCCATCGACATAACTTCATCATAAAGATTTTCTGTGCTCACTTGTTCAGTAGTGAATTTGTTGATGGCAGAAGCAATGTCACCAAGTTTTTCTGTCATATTAGCAAGCATTTCATTTTCAATATCCGAAGTATGAGCACTTTTTCTTTTACGGTAAGACCTTATTTGTGAGGTTCCAATTGAAGAAGTTGTTTTTCCTCTATCTTCCTCATTAACCTCATTCTCTCTTCCTAGAGGCATTGTGTCAACCTCATTAATATCATCCAAATCAATGTCAGCAAAGGAATTGGCAAAACCTCCCGTCGCCAAATCTTTTCCAAGAAACAATCCCATACATTTCAATATTTTTGTTCAAAAATTGTTCATACTTCGGATGTACCTGTTTTATCATTAATAAACACAATAAGGATGCTAATCTATTATAATCAATTAAAATTAGAAAAATGTTAAAATATTACTGTCACTGCTTCATCATATGTTTTTTTATCACAAGTTATCATCTTTATATTGTCGTCCCATCCAAATCCACTATCTTCTTAAATTTTGGATATAATCTACCATGTATTCTTAACAGTCTTGAGGTAATTATTGACATGATTACGCTCACATTCAACATTGAATTTTTTGGAAATAATGGAAACCACTTGAGCAAGTTCATGTGGCTTGAAAGTATTGGACGGCTTATTTCCTTTCTGAGCCTCCTCAGCAAGTATTTCCAAAAAAATTCGTTGCATCGATTTTGTCCACCTAAATTGCTTCGATGTCCCTTCTTTCTTTGACTTATTCATTTCTACAATAATAATTGCATTAAGCCAATATAAACAACACATAAAAAACAGTAAACACCAAAGCATAGAAAGAAAGTATATGAATGAAACAATAATTTCAATAATATAACTAATTAACTGAAATGTCAAAAAAGTTCAATTCAATCCGAATAAAAAACATAAGAAATTCTTGAAATATTACGACATAACATTGAAAATTTCAAGTCTACACTAATTGGTTCTAGTTAAGTAATCATTCCACATAGCTTGTGCAATTTCCTCTCTCTTGATAATCCATTCTCTAGTTTTTTCTCTCTCTTCTTGTGTTGTAAGAGTTGATCTTATAGTTAAAGACTCTTCTTCATCAAATGATCCTTGATTAATTGAGTCATTAGGATCAACTCCCATTATATGGTTATGAATGATGCAACATGCTAACACTACATCTACTTGTGTTTGAAAATCCCAAAATGGCTCAGCATTTAACACATGAAAATGTTCTTCAAAATTCCAAAAACTCGCTCAACAGTAGTTCGCAATGATGAATGGTGAAGATTAAAGAGTTCTTTTGCATTTTCTAGACGATGATTGCTAAACTCTTTTAGATGATATCAAACACCACGATATGGAGATATAATTCCATTTTGGATGCCATATCCAGCATCAACAAGGTAATATTTGCTTACAAGTTTACAAAATTTAATTATTGCTAAATTCATTCTAAGCATAAATAAAGTGTTAATTTTCATTAGTTTTAACTATTACCTTCTAGAATTCTAAATCCTCATGGGCGTTCAAGTGCATCATTTAAAATACGAGAATCATGTGCACTTGGAAGTACATAGAAAAATTTCAAATTAAAAGCAATGGCTACCAAGACATTTTGTGTTGTTGCCCCTTTACGACTACGAAATCTTCCTTGAATCTCAAGTGGCACAGATGCATGAACATGAGTTCCATTTAATGCTCCGACACAATCTTTAAAATACGGGTAAAACCTTGGGTTGTTTGTTATTTCAGGTTGAGTTGACTCATTGGGTAATCTAATGAGAAGCCTATATAATTTTAAAATAGATCTCAACATAATCCTAAAGTAATGGTAAACTGTTCAAGTTGACCTATAATATCTTGACCCAATCACCTGAAACCGTATATTCTGGCCAATGATATGTAGAAAAATTATAACTTGCTCCCTAACATCCACCCACCTCCCTGATTGTAACAAATTGTTCCTAGTAAGAATGTCATATAATTTAAAGAATGCAATTGGACGCATTCTTGTCATATCAACACATCTCTGATCACCTCCATATAAAATGCTATTAATATAATTTTCTCTATCATAATCTCAATTGACATAAGGTTCACAGGTTATTTGGTTCTTAAGTCTAAATCTTTTATTAACTCATTCCAAAAGCTAATACTGATGAAGCTGCAGCCATAATAAATGAACGAATGGAATTATTATCCATCTGTAATAAGAAACAATTACTAACAAATCACAAACATACCCAATCATCATAAACAAGTACTAATAAATCACAAACATATTCAATCATCAAAAACAGGTATTAACAAATCACAAATAAACCCAAGAATAATATAGCTTAAAGTCCCACTCACCTTGAAATATCCAAACTAGCAAAACCTGGAAGAAATAAAATCAACAATAATCGAACATCAAAAACAGCATGATTATCATAAACTACATTTGTAACAATACATTCAAGCCAAATTCTCCCAAGAATGAAAAGGAAAAATGAAGAATAAAGATTTATATACAAAGATTGAGTTATAAAATAAACATATAATCAAAGAATAAAAGTCTAGCAAAGAATAGAACATATAACAAAGATTGAGTTATTATCATAATCATTAATACATTTAATAAAATAAATATTTATAATTTAATTCTTACATGTTATTAAAAATAATTTTTTAAAAGACTAAAAGTGTAGTACATGGATAGCAGCTGCTGTCCAAGTAATAGCAACAGCAGCTAATGCTGTTGTCCAAGTAACAGCAACAACAGCTAATGCTGCTGTTGCTTTAATAGTAGCAGCTGCTGTTGCTTAAGCAACAACCAAAGCCCCAAGCCACTCAGACCCCCAACGGTAAACTTCCTTGCTTAGAGACCAAATTTCAAACATGTTGTGAGCATCAGGTCTAGACACAATCGTCTACCACTCCCAAAAAGCCAATACCACACACCACAAACATGAAAATAGCGCAAAGCCACAAAAGCAAAGGAATCAAGTTAATGGAACCCAAACACCAATTCATCAAAACACAATTCACTTGGCCTGTTCAACAGCTAACCATCAATTATCAAATGACTAGGGTGGGCCACACAAAAACAGAGAGGAAAACAGGGCATACTCAATCATAACGTGGGAACAAGTCCTAATCACTCAGGCAAAAAGACAAAGACTCTCTAAATGACAAACTTCCTTTATATCTACATAACATTGATGCAAAAATGTGAGAGAAGCCTCTCTAAACAATCATGCTACTGCTAATGCCTCTCTAAACGTGCACACAAACATGAGAATTGGAAATATCTTATACTAAAGCCACAAACAGCAAGTAGGCAAGCAACCATAAACACCATATGAGAACAAAAAATCAATAAAATTTTTTCATTGCATACGGTTGTTTTATTTAGGCAAAGACTTGCAGGAAAGTGGATCTCAAATGATAGAGGCAAGATCTTGAAATGTTTAAATCTCCAAGTAAGAATTTTAGCGAGAAGATCAATGGTAGTGTTGAGATTGATTTGTGGTGCTGGTGATAGTTTTGGTAAGGAACTATGGTAGATCGATTTGGGTTTTGAAGATCTAAGCAAGGGTGAGCAAGATCTTTAAAGGCAAGAGCGAAGGAAAGATGCCGGCGACAAGATCGGTGGTAAGGAATGGTGGGGTATCAGCTTGGGTTGGTTATTTGGGTTGGTTGGAAATTGTCTTCCCTTTTTCAAAAGGGGAAGACAATTTACAAGAAATGTAAAGGATTTAGCATTGATTGTAAATCCTTTTCAGTTGACTGAACTGATTTTACACCAACCAAACATAAGAAAATGAGGAAAATGTTTCCTTGGAAATGAAATACTTGTACCAAACGGAGCCTAAAACTTAATACGTTATGATAGTTTGGCGACTCCACTGGAGACCTTGGAGAGTCAGGCCAACGATTGGTTTTAGGTTTTTTTAAGTTTGCCTTAGGAGTGTTAATTTTGGTAAAATAATAAGACACGAATAATTATATATTCCTTCAACACACACTTCAAGTGCATGTGCATGCATTAGCCCTTGACCTAAGCTTTATGCTTTTTAGGAGGAGGTATAGTATCTACGCTCTAGTAAGGTAATATCTCCACAATGGCTAGCGAAATACTCCCACTCAAATTGAACCTTTCTGTTTGTAGCCTGTCATAGATGAGGATTGGGTGCCTTATTAGTCTTGTATGGTAGATAGTGAGGAACAATTTGGGAACCTTTAGAACTTTGAATCACCTAACCCATGCATGTAAAAATTTAAGAGGGCCAACTGTAGAATAAAACCATGCTATAGATAATACCCATCACTAAGGACACATGCTTGATCATGTTTGTTTGCTTTTGATTGATACATGAGACACTAAGAGGAAATCATAAGTTCTTTAGCACACCATTTCTATGCATCACTCATCCATTATTATTATATGACAACTTTGTACCATACCATTCCATTCATACACATGTAGCATCGTCTTGTTTTGTTCATCTTCAATCATTGTTTTTAAATAAAGCATTTTCAAACTTTTTCAAACATCACCACATGAAAAATAATGAACTCTAATTGTGGTAATAAAGGTTCAATGATAGCTCAACCAAAAATCCATTCATATCACACTCGTTATCAAGTTAGGATTATGGAAGAAGAGCAAAGTGTTTGTATTGAGGAAATGAAAAAGGCTTAAGAGGAAATGAAGGGCCAATTGGCCCAAATTACTGAGCTACTGAAGAACTTGAGCAAAGGAAAGGGAGTAATGGAAGAAGCTATTGTCCAAGAGGGGTCCAACAATGTAGTACAGAAGATTCCATATACCCTATTGGATTCAATCCTCATCCAAGTCAAGCATCTCAAGTAGGAAGATATCCATTTGCGTACATAGCCATGCCGAAGGAGATTAAAAAGAAGAAAGTCAAACAAGTAGAAGAGAAAGATGAGGTGAAGTCACAACAAAAGATCAATCTGCTGGAGGAAGACTTCGAGCTATTGAAGGCTTAGATCTATATGGTTCCATAGATGCTACTAGGTTATGTTTGGTGACTGATTTAATCATTCCACCCAAATTTAAGGCCTTGGAGTTTAAAAAGTGCAATGGGACTTCTTGCCCTAGGTTTCATCTCATTATGTATTGTCGAAATATTGTTGCCTATGCTCAAGATGATAAACTTCTTATTCACATCTTTCAAGAAAGCCTTATTAGGTCTACTGTAAAGTGGTATAATCAATTGGATGGAGATCGAATCACCACTTGAAATGACTTGGCAAGAGCATTTATGGCTCAATACCGACATGCTGTTGAAATGGCCCTTGATCGTTTGTCACTCCAAAGCATGGAAAAAAGAGCCAATGAGAGTTTCAAGCAATATGCCCAAAGGTGGCGTGATATGGCTGTGGAGGTGTAACCTCCACTTTTGGAGAAAGAACTTACCATTACGTTCATTAATACTTTAAAGGCTCCATATTACAATAGGATGATCGATAATGCCACTAAGAACTTTGCTGCTATGGTGTTGTTTGGTGAGATAATTGAGAATGCAATCAAGAATGGTAAGATTGAAGCTCCCAACAATATTGAAAAGAAAGGAGGAGCCAACAAAAGGAGGGAAGAAGATGTCTATGTTGTTGCATATGGGAGGCAATATGGAGGCTACATTCCACAGCACCCTTATCACATGCCACAACCATACTATCTTGCTCAAAATCCTTTCCATTCATACCCCAAGGTTAATGTTCAACCTAGTCCTCAGACACTTACACCAAGTACTCAACCAGCTACGTAGTTTAATAAACAAGAGGGTAGTCATATGGGATCAGGGGCAAAAAGAGAAAGAACTCCCACTGACCCAATCCTGATGACCTACACTAGGTTATACCCAAAATTGATCAAGGGACAACTCATTGCACCCGCCTATGTGGAACCTCTCAAGCCTCCTTATCCAAAATGGTATGATGAGAATGCTTGATGCGAGAATCATCTTGGGAATGCAGGTCATTCTTTATAGAACTATACTACACTAAAGTATAGAGTGCATGGATTGATAAAAGTGGGCCTATTGAGCTTTGAAATGAAAGGGGAATCAGTTACAAATGCAAACTGTTGCCTGAGCATGCCAATAAAGGATAAGTCTTATAAGGGCATAAAGAGTTTGAGCCTGGCAATTTTGAAGATTTATAATTTTTAGTTTTGTCTTTGTTTTCCTTTATTTCTTTAAGTAATGCAAGGTAGTTTTCCAAAGTGCTTAAGCCCATAAGCATGAAATAAAGTTTTATGTATGGGCTAACTTTTATTTAGTTTCTTTTCAAAAAAGCGACTAGTGTGATGCACTGTCATTTTCTCATTTTCTTTGTTCATTTGCCATTTGCCATTTCCCATATACTCATCTTATCTTTCATTCACAAGTATCCAAATAATGAACATGATGATAATTATATCAATAAATCTGTTATTCATTTTTAAGAGAACTGCTTCTGTTGAAGGATTATTAGTCTGCCAATTATCCAAGCAAGAAAAGGAAAAGTTGTTCGCAATCTTAACCCGATAGTTGATACAAGAAAAGGTGAATCTCTTACAAAAAGGTTTTGACAAGTTTGTCATTATTCAATAAATGATCTTTAATGAGAGTATTTACATTTAAAATTATAAATGGCCTTCTTTCACTATCCTTCAAGTGTGAGTAAATTATCCTTCGATTACCACTTTTGAGCCTATTATGTTTTTTTATATAACTTGCCAAGGATCACCCTCCACACTGGAGGCAAAAAAGATGACATATCATTCATAAGGAAATCTTGGGGACAAAGATGAAATTATTCATGATGAATTAAGGGGGCAAAAGAAACGAAAAGAAAAAGAAAAAAAGAAATACCCCATTGTTGTGAAAAATAAAAAGGGAAAAAGAAAAAGGGTTTGAATATAAGAGGAAAAATCCAAAAAAAAAAGAAAAAAGAAACAAGAAAAGAAATGAGTGAATTAGAAAGGGGCAAAATGCCTAAATGATTCACTTGAAAAGAAAGTGATCATTTGGTTTTAAAAACCCTGAAACACATTTTGGGCCTACTTTATCCTTTTCTTTCGTAAGCCTTCACCCAAGCCTACATTATGTGCCTTTCAAAGCCCATTTTGAATGAATGTAAATGTTGAAATTGAAGAATTATGTATTGAATTAAGACATACTTGTATAATGAGATGATGATCCTTTGAAGGTTCGATAGAGACAAAAGAAGTAGATCAAGTTGAATGAAAAAACCCATGAGCTTTAGAAAATATCTTGGATCAAACTCAAGAATGCCCACTAGGATGCATGAATTTGGATTGAACACTGAGGGCTGAAATTTATCAGTCAATGAAGTTGAAAAAGGGAGAAAAAGGAAAAAATGAAAAAAAAGAAAAAGAAAAAAATAAAAAATAAAAAATAAAAAGGAGGATTCAAATTGAAAACCTGAAAAGAGCAGTTAGAATCACAAGAAGGATACCTAAGTTGAAAACTTGAAAGGGCAACTTAGGAAGAAGATCATCACCAAAAGTTTTGATACATGAGAAAGATTGGTAAACCTTACATGAATGAACATATCAATAGGAGTGAGCTTTTGGAAAAGAATTTAGATTGACTTGATTGAAATTGTCAAAATGTTTGTTAAATGGAAACTGAAAACCTTGTCCCCAAACAAATTGTCTCATTGGTTTTCCTTGTCTTTACATTGTTTTCTAAGAATAGATACTCCCACTTCTCATGATTATCTTGAATTTACTTCACCTCCATAATAGATTGAGAAGATGCATGAGTGTATTACATTGGTAATCGAGTTGGAAGGAAAATAAATAAAGGTTGGCAACTTTTGGGGTAAATTTTTGAAAGGTTTTTGAAAATTCTTGCATTGCTAAAAGATAATAAAGAAACAGAAATGAACGATGAAACTGTAAAATTGAAAGAATAATGGTAAGTCTTCAGGCGTAATTGACAGGTCTCAATAGAAGATGGGATGATAAATGAAGATAGAAGATTTGAATAAGAAGAATCCAGCAGATAGATGGAACTTGAGAAAAACAAGATGAGCTTGAGAATCTTGTTACCATAATTGAAGTTGCAGTTGCATACAATTATAGAATATTTTAGGGGCATGAGATTGACATTTGCAAAGCATTCATGATATTCATGGCATTCATTATATTCATGAGGTGCATGACATTTCATTATTGCATTTTAACATTAAAAAAACTGAACTATTTGACATTAGGATTTGAAATTCAAAAGGATGAAAAGATATGAAGAAAAAAATGAAAAATGGAAAAAATGAAAAATGAATGATGAGAAATTTTGAAGAAAAAAAGAATAAGATGAAAGTTTGAAGAATATGATAAAATATGAGAAGCTGAGGAGATAAACATTTTTGAAAAAAAAAAACCCTTAGGTGAGAGAAAAGACCAATGTATTTGGCACTTTAAATGAGAACAAAGCCCGGTCTAGCTGGCACACTGGATGAGATTTAAGCCTAGTCATATTGTAATATTAGAAGGAAAATCAAGCCCATGTTAACAGGCGTCCTTAAATGAGAATTTATTTTTCAAAAGTTTCAAAGGCTTTACTGAGAGCAGCTCATTAGTATCAAAAGTCTCAAAGCCTTTGTTGAGAGGAGCTCTTTATTTTCAAAAGTCTCAAAGGCTTTGTTGAGAAGAGCTCTTTATTTTTCAAAAGTCTTAAAAGCCTCTGTTAAGAAATGCTTTGTGTTTTCAAAAGTCTCAAAATCTCTGTTGAGAGGAGCACATTGTTTTCAAAAGTTTCAAAGCTTCTATTGAGAGGAGCTCTGTGTTTTCAAAAGTCTTAAAACCTCTGTTGAGAGAGCACTTTGTTTTCAAAAGTTTCAAAGCCTCTGTTGAGAGGAGCACTTTGTTTTCAAAAGTCTCATAGCCTATGGTGAGAGGAGCTTTTATTTCATGGCCTCTAGTAGCAGGAAACTTCATTTTGCATTCCTTACTCTTATGATAAAAGAGACTGGAACATTTCATTTAGCGTTCCTTGTCTCATGATAAAAGAGACTAGGAAATCTCATTTAGCATTCCTTAATCTTATGATAGAAAAGATTAGGAAATTTCATTCCTTAGTCTTATGACATAAGAGACTAGGAAATCTGGTTTTGCATTCCTTAATCTTATGATAGAAAAGATTAGGAAATTTCATTTTTTGCTTTCCTTAATATTGTGATAGAAAATGTTAAGAAATTTCATGTGGCATTCCTTAGTCTTATGATAGAACAGACTAGGTAATTTCATTTTTTATTCCTTAGTCTTATAATAGAAAAGAGTAGGACATTTCATTTGGCATTTCTTAGTCTTATGATAGAAGATATTAGGAAATTTCATTTTTGCCTTATGTCTTAATCTTTATAGGAGAAGGAGATTAGGAAATTTCATTTGCATTCATTCCTTTATCTTTATAAGAGAAAAGATTTGGAAATTTCACTGTTGCATTCATTCCTTAGTCTTGTGGGAGAAAAGACTAGGAAATTTCATATATTACATTTTTTGAAAACATATATTGTATTGGTTAATAGGTCCTACTCTCAGACAAAATGGTTGTCTATGGTCTTTGCACTATTACTGTTTCACAACAAAACTGCAAAGAGGGGCAGCTATAGACACCCCATTTTGTTCAAATATTTTATTTATCATTAGGCCCATTAAGTCCAAAATTAATTGACCTTCGTACAAGTTTTATAATGAAAGCCTAAAATTTTTTTTCTTTGCAATTTTTGAACTTGACTTGCATTTGATTTTGGACATAAAATTAAACTTTGGTCAAACCTTTGGATTTTAATTGGGCCTCAAGCTCAAATTTTGTTGTTTTAATTATTTATTTCTTAAGTTTGATTAAAATTTAAGAAAATTAAAAAAAATAAAAAAATAAAAGATGAAAAGTAAAAAATAAAAAAAAAGTAAAAAGTAAAAATCCAAAAAAGTAAATAATAAGTGACAAAAAATCTTGAAATTAATCTAACCAAATCTAATTTAAAGCAAAGAAAAGAAAGAAAGAGAAATTGCAACAATTAAAATCAAGATTAAAACACTTTCGGCAAGTCAATGAAATCAAAAGAATTAAAAGGTAAATTTGGTCAACATTGAGATCAAATGGTTCAATTGGAAGCGAATTATATATATATTTGGAAAGAGATTCTGGTAAAAGGTTTTTGGAAAGAAGAAAATAAAGAAAATCAAAATCAACAAACATGGACATTAAAAAAAAAAACATGGAAAGAGATTAGAATCAATGCAGGAAATCAAAGAATTACAACTTAAATAAATTGGGTCTGACATTTGGTTTTTGGGGGGGGGGGGGGGGGGGGGGGGGGGGGGGGGGGGGGGGGGGGGTGGGGAAGGGGGAATATAAACGAGAATAGAGGAAAAAACATGAGCGATTAAAAAGCCTTCTATCAACTGGTTCTGCAGGAGGCTGTCACATCCTTGCCGCCTTTGTTTATTACTGAACCAATACCAACGCCGCCTCCCGCACCAGCTTGCATCTTCCTTGCGCACTATCGTCCCAAGTCGCTACCCCAACCATCTTCATCACTGTCTCTCTCTCTTAGCCGCGTCATAACTATTGCATCGCTTACTTGCTATCTCAACATTCCAAGGCTGCCCCTGCATCGATCGGTTTGCTTCCTGTATTGTACATCAGAAAACCGCACCATCCTTGTCGTCTTGCCTCACGCCTGCTGCATTGGTTTCTTCCTACTAGCACTCTTTGCATCTCAATTGCTCATCATCTTCACTACATCTCTGCATCTCCAAACCTCCGGTGTTCCCTACTGCCTTGGAGCTATCTCAGTGTCTCGGCCCTCGATATTTGCTGCAAGGCTGAAGCGTGTGTAGCATCATTGAAGGCTGTTCTTGGACCATGACTTGCTGTTGTTGAAGAACCTCTCTTTGAAGAAAAATTCCGAGTGAGCTGCTGCCTCCTTGTCCTTGCTTGGAACGTGACAACCAAGCAAACCACGATAGAACTGGTGCAACAGCGTCAGTGGACGAAGAGAAAAGAATCTAGGTAGGCACGGGTTAAACAAAGAAAAGAAACAAGAAAATTGGAGCAAAACCGCAGGTACCTCATTCCTTGCCTTTAGGCTTATGGTTAATATATCTTTGTTGACTAATTGACTATGGAATTATATATTTGCTCGTGTACCTTACATTCTCTCAAACATAAAATTTTAATTTAAGCATTACTTTATGGATTTACATGAAATCATCTTGCACATGTTGCCTGTACCATGCACGTGTGTATATATATATATATATATATATATATATATATATATATATATTTATTAATTGCTTGTGGAATCATATTGGTTAATTTGTATTATGCTTTTGAATATTGTTTATAAACCGACGCATTGCATTTACCATAAGCCAGTTATATGTCTGTAGACTACTCACAAGCTGATAATGAGTTTTAGATGTTGATTAATTTGATCAGTAACTAAGGTTTCGACGTCCATACCCATGCGTATAGCATATTTGAACATTACTTAGAGGTTGTGCTTTGAATAGTAAGGTTGACCCAATATATTTCTCATAAAACACGTTTATGAAACCAAATCATATAATGCAAACTAGCAAAATAAAATTCATTTTAATCAAATAATAATTATAACATTTAAATGAGGACATAAATTCGTTTGATGATGAAATATCAAGAGAATTATGCTTGGGTAATTTTTTTGAAAATTTCTAGGTAAGAAAATTCTATCCATGACCTCACATGTTTAATGGAAGGTCTAAATAGAATTCTTGATAACATTTGATTTACATTCATTTTAAAAATAATATAGGTTTATTATAAAGTTAGAATAAAAATAGTTAGTTATAAAATTAGAAAAGATATTAATGATTTGTAATAATATAATAAAAATAATAATAGCAATTAACAAAATAAGGAAGGAAAATAAATAAAGTAACTAGAATTAGATATTAAAATAATAACGAATATGAATATGAATTACTTCAATAATGAAATATCAACAGAAATACGCTTAAGTAATTTTCTTGAAAATTTCTAGGTTAAAGAGTTCTTTCAAGGTCTCACCACCTTAATGGATGATCTAAAGAGAGTTTTCGATAACAAGTGGCCTATATTCAGTCTAAAAATAAAATAAGACGTATTATAAAACTAAAATTAAAATAATTAGTTACAAAAATAAAATAAAAAATATAAAGAAATATTAATAAATCAAAAACAATAATAAATAATGATAATAATAAACGATAAAATAGGATGATAATAGTTAATAATAATTATTGAGATTGAGTATTGATTACTCTGATGATAAGATTCTAAAAGGGATTATGCTTAAGTAATACTTTGGAAATCTTTAAGTAAAAAATATCTTTCAAGGTCTAACCAGCTTAATGGAAGATCTAAAAGGAATTTTTGATAAAAATAATTCATGTTCGTTTTCTGAAATAAATAAATAATATATAAAAAATTAAGAATTAATAAATGAAAATAATAAAAATGATACAATAATAAGAATAAATTAGATAGAAGGAGTCAATGTTAGGATATTTCATAAAACGTTAAAATGGATCCGATGATAGAGCTTCTTCAAGCAAGTCGCATAGTACTACTTAAATACTCTTGAGGTGAGTAAGATTTCCTAAGTTGTCCTACTAGCTTAATGGAGAATGCTTAGAAATATTTTCCAATATTAAGATAACTAAGGCAAGTTTAGGGGTCATTTGGTATCGTTTTTATTTTCTGTTTTTGTTTTCATTTTTTTGGAAATAACAACAAAAAACATGGTTGGCAACATGTTTCTGTTTTCAAAAAATGAAAACGAAAACAAGAATTTTCAAAATTGTTGAAAATAAGAATTTCATGTTTTCATTGTTTTCGAAAACATGTTTTCATTTCTGGTATTATTTATAAGAAAATGAACAGAGTTTATATATTAATATAATATTAATATTTTTCATAATAAAACTATAAATAAAATTAATTAATTTTTTAAAATAAGATAATATTAAATTTTAATATAAAATATTATTTAATTATAAAATAAATATTTTAAAATTAATATATTTATTTTAATATAGAAAAGTTGAAAATGTGAAAAACAATTAAATATAAATTACATTGAAATATAATATTATAATATTATTTAATTTAAATTTATATAATTATTTATTTAATATATTATATATTTTAAATAAAATCATTTATTATAATTTTGATATGTTAATAAATAATATTATTGCTAAATACTATTATCTATAATAATTAATTATTATTTTACTAAGCAATATTATTATTTAATATTTTATTCTTTCAATTAAATTTAAAATATATCACTACTACTATTAAATAATTTAATATTATTAAATAAGTGAATACCTAACATAAAATAATATTATTTTATTAAAAATAATATATTTCAATAATTACATAATTTATTATAAATAATTAATTAAATATTTTATTCAATAATTTAATATTATTAATTTATATTATTATTTAATGTATAAATTTAGAATTTTACTAATCTCAATTATTATCTAATAAAAAGTAATATTAAAAGATTTTTAATATTATTTTTAATTGAATTATTTTATTTAATATTATATTTATTTATAATATTATTTAAATTATATTAAATTATTATGTGATTAAATGAAAATATTTAATATTAGTACTAAATAGTGTAAAATAATATTATTTAATATTATGTACATATTATTATTTAATAAATATGTTATTTTTTATTTAATTTTTAAAATTTTATTTTGTGAATTAAATTGTTATAGTTGAATCAGATTAAATATTTGTTTTTAAAACATAACAGCATTAACCAAACATGTTTTTTTGTTTTCAGAATTTGAAAAAAATAAAACAAAAAAAAACAAAATTTTTCAAAAACAGGAAACAGAAAACAAGAAACAATCCCAAACGACCCCTTAATTATTAAACTTAAGATTAACTAAAGCAAATTTAAGATACCATTTTAGGATGGGCATTGTGACTGTGCTAATCTTTCCTCACACGTAACTATACTCCCGAACCCTAAATTTGAGATATAGACCAATCTTTATCTATAGTTTGAATAGGTGACCAATCACACCTAGGTAAAATTGTTGGTGGCGACTCTATAGATTTATGTCTAGCTATTAGATTTTCTCTAAAACTTAATATGTTATGATAGGTACCTTGATATTTTGAAGAAAACATACTCTTCATGGCACTTACCAATTTTCTTCTTCATTCTTGAATCATACTTACTCTTGTTTAAGTCCAAAATTTGGAAAAGAACAAATCCAGAAGATGAACTTTATGTCATACTTGATCTAATAACAAAAAATATAATCGTCCACTCCTTTTAAGATAATTCTTCAGCCGATAACTTCTTGTTTTGGTTCAATCATAAAGAACATATTGTTTTGTCATTTCCAGAAATTTCGAATATGAGGCTTGAATGCAAGAGTCGCCATCTTGAAGCACTATTGTTCTTAACTTGTATGAAAATTCTCCTTAGTGTGGATGGTGTATTAATGCAAACAAGTTGAAGTTGAATAAACTTTGGTAGGCAAGGCACTTCCAGGAAGCTATCTTAAGAACTATAGTTTCTCCACACTAGTGCAAATGGTTTAGGAGATGTTTTTCCCAAGATACAATGCTTACTCTTAGAGAAGTTTAACTGCACTTTGAAATTCTCTTATGAACTCACTTGAACCAAAACCAAAAAAGAGCGTAAGAAAGGAACTTTAGAATTTGAGGGAACTATATGAAAAGATTGCATTAGATTCAATGAAATTGGAAGAATTTATAGGCTCAAAACGGTACTAGAAACATCCTTTTTATGATTAGACATCTTTAGGATGAAGAACCACAACTTTTGGAATGAAGAAACATTTCTAATAGACATATTTTTTAAATTTGCAAAATAGGAAGTCGAATGCCCGAGAAAGGGAGTCAACTTCTCTAATGTTTTCTCAAAATAAAAGCCACTTCAATTTTGGGTAGTTGACTTCCCCTTTAGGATAATCGGCTGCCCTCTATGGAAGTTGAATTCCCATGTAAAAATTATTTCCAAAAAGCTTCTGTACATAGGATAATTGAATACTCTTTTGGGCAGTCAACTAACCAAACATTTTCTTCATTCCAAACTTATTTTTACACTTCCAATTCCATTATATTTAATAGAAATGTAATGTAAATGATTTTAAAAAAGGTTTCTTTAATAATATATACAACAATAATAGGAGCCTCACACGAACAGATCCAGAATGTAAGTGATCCAGAAGTGGTAGAAGTTTACGCTGCAGTCAAAGCTCTCAAATTTGGTAGGAAATAGGGTTTCCCAGAATTTGCCTAGAGGGAGATGCCTAAGGCATTATCGACAGAATAAGGGATGATACTCCAAACTTCTACAAGGTAGGGAACCTGGTGGAGATAGCAAGGATTGACTGCAATGCAAAATCAATCATACAATTTCTTATGCAATAATAGAACACAAATGATTTAAACAATTAATTAGGCGTACCTTTTTCTGCAGACGTTGTAAAACGTGAAGACATCTCTTTGATAGGCAGATCTTCCTCTTCTACTTCTCCTTAGGGTGGCTCTCAATGGTCCGATACCAATTAGGTTTGAGAAGTGAAGAGAGGACCTAGCCTTATATATATGTAGTTAAACCTAATAGTCCCCCCATCAAAGACTATTAAATTCTAGGCCTACACAACCATCACACCACACTGACCCAATAAGATGTGCAAAGGCCTGTTCATTTTGATCACAATTATTCAATTAGGCTTACCTGCGCGTTTTTATACTGGGACTAAATTATTAACTTGTTTTATTAAAATTTAAATTCACCAATTAATAGTAATCCACAAATTGGAAAATCCTAACATTCTCCTACTTGGACAATATTAATTGGGGTTTTAAATTTAAGAAAACAAGACTCCAGGCTAATTTACTATACTTTTGACATGGCCATGATTTTAAAAACCATTTAGTCCTTGGAACAACATCTTAACAATCTTGTTCAGCGTGACCAACCAATACCAAATGATGGTGGCGATTGTGCCCTTTATTGACGCAAGACCAATCCACAATTACAAATACTAATGATCACATCAACAATGGATCTCAGTCTGGCTATGTAGCAAAAAAATAACTCCCAGCAGTGATCAAATGTGTTATCTTCTTTATCAGTCCTTCAATTTCTCCTTAACTTGCCAAGAAATCCAATTTCTCCTTAACTCACTGAGAAATCTATTTGGCAAACAGATGTATCGATATGTCTCCAATCATTTTCATTAAGGTTATCAATCAATATCACTTACTGAGACATATCCCATTAACTTAAAGTCACTATCACAAATTTTCAAATGTGCATGTACAAAACACCGATACACTATGATGAGCATCAAATTAATATATAAAGTGAAACATTACATATAAATGTTCAAAATATTAAGAGGTCTCAACATAGCATGATGTAAATAAATATGAGTGTTTAATCACAAGCAACACACTCCCACTAAACCAATACGTCAAAAGACCCCAAAATACCCATGCTATCAACATGTTTATGAAAGACATTAGGTCTCAATCCTTTAGTCAAAGGATTAACAATCATGCTATCAGTTTCAATATGTTCAACAACAATGTCACCATTTTTCACATAGTTTTTGACCTTGAGATATTTTATCTCTATATGCTTAGATCCACTAGTACTTTTATTATTCTTAGAGAACAAAACTACAAATCTATTATCACAATAAATCGTGAGTGGTCTAGAGATGGAATCAACAATATTAAGTCCTGAGACTAGGTTTTTAAACCAAATAGCCTACGTAGCAGCCCCATAACATGCAACAAACTCAACCTCTATAGTAAAAGAAGCCAAAAGAGTCTGTTTAACACTTTTCCAGGAAATAACTCCCCCAACTAACATAAAAATATACCTTGAAGTAGACTTCATGTCATCTTGACATCCAGCGAAGTCAGAATTCGTATACCCAACTATTTCAAGATTGTCTACTTTTTCGTATACCAACATGTAATCCTTAGTCTTCTGCAAGTACCTCATAACTTTCTTGGCAGCAACCTAATGATCTATTCTAGGGTTTGATAAATACCTACCAAGAACCCTTACTGTAAAAGCTATATCTGGTCAAGTGCAAACTTGGGCATACATAATACTCCCAACAACACTAGAATAAGGTATATCTATCATAAACTTTCTCTTCAAATCATTCTTTGGACATTGATTGAGATTAAATCTATCACCTTTCACAACAGGTGCCTCTCCACCTTTACAATTTTCCATATTAAATCTTCGAAGCATGCAATCAATGAATGCCTTCTGTGAAAGTCCCAATAAACTTCAAGATCTATCTCTATGAATCTCAATCCTAATAACAAAGGATGCTTCCCCAATATCTTTCATGTCAAAAGTCTTGGACAACAACTGTTTAGTCTCATGCGACAACCCAACATCATTACATGCCAACAAAATATCATCCATGTACAACACAAGATTATCTACTTACTCATACTGATCTTAAGATATATGCATTGGTCAACTTTATTTTCCTTAAAACCAATGGAAGTAACTACCTCATCAAATTGTAAGAACCACTGCCTAGAGGCTTGTTTCAAGCTATAAATGGATTTCTTAAGTCAGCATACTAGATGTTCTTTCCCAGGTTCTTCAAAACCTTTAGGTTGTACCATGTAAACCTCCTCCTCAAGATCACCATTTAAGAAGGTTGTCTTTACATTTGTTTGATAAAGCTCTAAATCAAAGTGGGCAACCAAGGCCATGATAATTCTAAAGGAATCTTTGGTAGACACCAGTGAGAATGTCTCATTATAATCTACAACCTCTCTTTGAGTAAATCCTTTTGCCACCAATCTAGCCTTGAATCTTTCAATCTTTCCTCTAGAATCTTTCGTGGTTTTATACACCCATTTACAACCTATTGGTTTGCATCCTGTTGGAAGCTGAACAACTTCCCATATTCCATTCATGCCTTGGAATCCATCTCATCTTTCATTACATCTATCCATGATTGAAACCAAGAACAACTAACAGCATCATTAAATGTCAAAAGATCTATTACATGACTAATGTCATAATCACTTTCCCCAAGATAAATTATATAGTCATCTGAAATAGCAGATCTCCGGTCCCTAGTAGATCTTCTTAAAGGCATTTTATTCTCAAATCCTTGATTTTGAGAAACATCAGCAGGATAAATATTAGGATTTAAGGGATTTGCATCTTGCTCCTCATGATTCACTGTCTTATCAATCATAAATAAGTCATCATTATGGGAAACAGGTAAGGAAATGTTAACATATCTAATAGGTTCCTCTTCATTGACAACTTGATCTATAACATTACTATCAGTAACATCCAATTCTAAAAATTTTGCCACCTGAGAATCTATAATCTTTGTTCCACGAGTAGGACAAAAGAAGTGACATCCCTTAGAATGATCTGGGTACCCTAAGAAATAGCAATGAGTAGTCTTTGGTTCAATCTTTCTTTCTCAAGGATTATATATTCTAACTTCTGCAAGACAACCCCCACCTCTAAAATGATTCAAACTAGGTTTTTTACCCATCCATAATTCAAAAGGAGTTTTAAGAACAGATTTAGAAGGGACTCTATTAAGGATGTACAAAGCAGTTTTAAAGGCTTCACCCCAAAGAGATTAAGGAAGTTTAGTTCTACTCATCATGCTCCTCATCATATCTTTAAGGGTGCGATTATGCCTTTCGGCCAACCATTTTGCTCAAGACTACCAGGCATGGTATATTGTAGAATAATTCCACTCTTGCAAGTATTTGACAAATGGACCCATGTGCTACCCAATTGTTCCATGTTTACCATAATACTCACCCCTTCTATCAGACCTTACAATTTTAATAGCCTTCCCTAATTAGTTCTTTACTTTAGTTTTTAAAATTTTAAATTTTTCAAAAGCATCAGATTTATCATTAATTAAGTAAAGATAACCATAGTGAGAGAAGTCATCAATAAACATACCAAAATATTTGTTACCACACAAGGTAGAGGTAAGAGGTCCACTAATATGAGTGTGAATAATTTCCAAAATGTTACGAGTTACCCCTTTTTTCTTAGTTTTGGTTAGTTTACCCCTTATGCAATCAACACATGTGCCTAATTCATTAAAATCTAGTGAAGGTAAAATTCCATCTTCTATTAACCTGTCAACCCATTCATTTGAAATATGACCTAATCTTTTATGCCATAACAACGCTGACTTTCCTTTAATAAAAGATCTCTTAGACACATTGTTTTCAACATTCATACAACAATATTCATTATTAAGAGTCAAACTCAATCTATATAGATTGTCGACAAGAGAAAATATTCTCACAATTTCAGAATTTAAAATAAGATTGATTTTTTCATTTCCAATCTCAAAACAATATCCAAATTTATCCAAAACAGAAACTAAAATTAAGTTTCACCTAAAAGATGGCACATATAAAACGTTTTCCAAAACAAGTTGAAAACTAGACTCTAAGTTTAAATTAATTGTTCGTACGAAATCAAATCCTACTTCAGTATCATTTCCAACTCTAAGCTTGGACTCCTTATCACATAGCTTTTGTTTGCTTGTGAACCCTGTAATGTAATTGCAATGTGAGTAGTTGCACCATTATCAAGCCGCCATGAATTAGGTAGGGCACTAACAAAACGAGATTCAAATTAAACAAGAGCAAATGGATTACCTTCTTGTAGACTTGGTTATAGGCTGGGACAAGCCCATGACATATATTAATGTGTAATCTGTGTGCCCAAGCCCAACCTCGCCTGAAAATTTGGGCCTAACTTTTTGTCCAAGCTCGTTTTTATTTTTATACTACAAGCCCAAGCCTAGTTCAGCCAGGCTTGAAAATTATTTTTTTATATTTTAATTTTTTATTTTTTTTATTATTTTATACCTTTTAAAATTTAATTTAATTTGTCAAAATTTGTATATCAATTTCTATATTAAATATTTATAATCATGTTTATTAATCAATAATGTTTTATATACATATAATTATATTATACTTATTAAATATATAAAAAATTTAATAAATATTAAAAAAGAAATATAAAAAATATAAATTCGGGCTGGGCTAGGTCGGGTTCGGGCTTTGAAAGGTCAAGCTTAGGCCCGGCCTGATTTTTAAATTTGTTAAAAATTTTGCCCAAGCCTGGTTATTGCATAAGATATTTTTTTTCTAAGCTCGACCAAATATCAGGCGGACCTTTGGGCTTAGATGGGTAGCCTAGCCCTTGAGCAGGTCTACCTTCTTGTTTATTATGTTTTTCTAACCAATTTTTGTATTTTGGGCAATCTTGCTTCATATGACCTTTCTTCTTACAGAAGAAACACTTAATATCTTTCTTAATGACAGCATTAGAACCTCCTACATCTTTGGTCTGACCATTACCATGCCCTTTGTTATCCTGAGATTTCTTAGGAGCACTAAACTTCCAAGGTTTCCTAAAATTTTTGCTGGAGTTTGGTTTGGAATGGGTGGATACTAAGGCAATATCACTATTTTCTTTCTTAAGTTTTTCCTCCTCAGAGACACACTTAGAGATAAGGTCATTAACACTCCAAACATCATTCATGGCATTATAAGTAGTTTTGATTTGGATGAATTCAATAGGTAAGGCATTGAGAGCATGGTGAATAATGAATTTATCAGGGAGAATTATTTCATGGGATTGCAGCTTAGTTTGAATGTGAACAATTTTCATAATAAAATCTCTAACACCTCCAATACTGTCATACCTATCATAACGTATCAAGTCCTAAAACCTAACCCACTAAACTTAAATTTAAGGACTCGCCACCAACAATTCTAACTTAAGGTTTGATTGGTCACCTATTATTGTCTAAAGATAAAGCATGGTCTAAGTTCAAAGAATCTTAAGTTCTAAAGTACGGTTACATGTGGGAAGGATTAGCACCCCCATTATACCCATCTTAAAATGGTACCAACTAATTTTGTGATATCTTTAATAATTTTTAACTAAATGGTCTTTGCTTTTATTAAATTCAAATATTTATCTTGAAAAATATGTTGATTCTTTGTTATTTTTTATTACTAGGGTTGTTTACATATATATATATATACAACTGTAGGAAGGAAAATAAGGAAATCCTCTAATCTTAGGCTACAGATTTTTCCCTAAAAATCAGGGAATACAATAACTACTAAATCTCCTATATTCCAGCACATAGTTTCCTAAAATAAGAAAAAACTGCTTTCCCACACTCCCCCTCAAGCTGATGAATGGATGTTATCCATTCCAAGCTTGTCAACTAGACTCTTAAAAACTGTGCTAGACAGCCCCTTTATGAATATATCTGCTAGCTGATTCTTTGTGTGGACAAATGGAGTGCAAATCAGGCCACTATCAAGTTTCTCCTTAATAAAATGTCTATCAACTTCTATATGCTTTGTGCGATCATGTTGTACCAGATTATGTGCAATGTTGATAGCTGACTTATTATCACAATACAATCTCATTGGACCTTCCCACTTAATCTTCAGATCTTCCAAAATTATCTTCAGCCATAAAAGCTCACAGATCCCAAGTGCCATTGACCTAAATTCTGCTTCTGCGCCTGATCTTGCAACCACATTCTATTTTTTGCTCCTCCATATAACAAGGTTTCCACCCAAGAATGTACAATCACCTAAGTTTGATCTTCTATCATCCACTGACCCTACATAATATGTATCAATATAGGCTTCAAGACTCAATCCACCTCTTCGTCTGAACAAAATTCCCTTACCAGCTGAACCTTTTAAGTATTGTAGGAATCTATTCACAGCCCTGAGATGAGTTTCTTTGGGATTATGCATAAACTGGCTCACCACACTAACAGTGTATGCTATGTCTAGTCTAGTGTGTGATAAATAAATCAATTTCCCAACAAGCCTTTGATAATTACCTTTGTCAACTGTAGCATCTTCTGGAACATCACCTAGTTTATGATTAGGCTCTATGGGTGTGTCAACCGACTTACATCCCAGTTTACCTGTATCCTTCAGAAGATCAATCACATACTTCTATTGAGATATGAAGATTCCTTGCCGAAAGTGGGCTACTTCTATGCCAAGAAAATATTTCAGTTTCCCAAGCTCTTTGATCTCAAACTCTTTCACCAAAAAACTCTTTAACTTTTCAATTCCTTTTATATCATCTCCAGTCACTTTTATGTCATCCACATAAACCAACAATGCTGTGACTTTCCCTAAAGTTGAATGTCTCACAAACAAAGTATGATCACCTTGGCTCTTTTTGAATCCAAGGTTCAACATAACTTTGGCAAACCTTCCAAACCAAGCTCTTGGAGATTGTTTGAGTCCATACAATGCCTTATTCAATTTGCATACTATTTGTTCTTCATTTGTAGAGCCAAATCCAGGAGAAAGTTCCATATAAATTTCTTCTTCAAGATCGCCATGTAAAAAAGCATTCTTGACATCAAATTGTTGCAATTTCCATCCAAAGTTGGCAGCCAATGACAATAATACTCTCACCGTATTCATTTTTGCAACTAGAGCAAATGTCTCAAGATAGTCTATGCCATAGGTCTGAGTATAACCTTTGGCAACTAGTCTTGCCTTATACCTTTCCAATAAGCCATCAGACTTATATCTCACTGTAAAGACCCATCTACACCCAACCGGTTTTTTTTCCACTCGACAATTTCACCAAATCCCAAGTTCTATTTTTCTCTAAAGCCTCCATCTCCACCTTCATGGCATTCTCCAATTCTCATCTCCTAGTGCCTCGAATAATGTTTTGGGAATGGTAATGTTATTACGGTTAGTAAGAAAGGCACTATGACTATGAGATAGGTTTTTGTAGGACATGAAAAGATACGGAAGATGTTGGGTACATGTCCTAGTTCTTTCCTCAAAGCTATAGGGATGTCAAGATCATTTTCTTTTTGGGTATCTAGGACATTAGGATTGGGAGAAGTGGTTTGATTACTTACTTCAACAGTCACTGGGTTTGGATCAAATGATTGTGCTTGCACCGGTTGAGAGAATGGCCCTTTCTTTCTTGAATAAACCTGGAGTGGATAAGCATGGTTTATTTTTTTTTGTTACGGGTGTAGGAGGATCACTTTCTACTGAAACAGGATCAGTAGGGTTAGTAGGATCAGAATTGGATTGAACAGTTTGGATAGGGGTGGACTCGGATTGGACAGACTCGGACTGGACTGGAACGGAATAGGACGACTTAGATACAGGCAACTCAAGAAGGAAAGAGTCCTTATCCTTATCTTCTATGAATGTCGTCTCCCCCTGAAGATAAGGATTATGAAAGTATTGATCGTCTTCAACAAAGGTGACATCGGCGGACACATAAAATTTCCTTGTGGGAGGATGATAGCACTTATAGCCCTTTTGAGTGGACGAGTAATCAACAAAGACACACTTGAGAGCCTTTGGATAAAGTTTGCCCTTATGTTGAGAATGTACATAAACAAAGGCAACATAGCCAAATATTTTGGGAACAAGATTGTTGGTGACATTAAAGTTGGGATAGAATTTTGCAAACATTTGTGCGAGACTTTGAAAATCAAGCACCCTTGTGGGGAGTCTATTAATGATGTGAGTTGCAGTTAACACAGCTTCTCCGCCATAATTTTTTTGAACTTGTTTTTGGAAAAGAAAGGCTCAGGTAACTGCTAAAAGATGGTCATTTTTCCTTTCAGCCACTTCGTTTTGCTAGGGAGTGCTAACACAAGATGACTCATGAATGATGTCATGTTGTTGAAAGAATGGAGAGAGGATTTGATTAAAATAATCTTTTGCATTATCAGATCGAAATCGTTTAATCCCCACTCCAAATTGTGTTTGAATCATATTGAAAAATTTTTGAAACACAAGACTCACATTCGATATGTTTTTTAAAAGAAAACTCCACGTCATACGAGTACAATCCTTAATAGATGAGACAAACCAACGAGCCCTAGAGATGTTGGGTACAGTAGAGGGCCCCCAAATGTCACTATGAATAAGAGTGAATGGAATAGATGTTTTTTTATTGCTTATTGGAAAAACAGCACGTTTATGCTTTATGAGTTCACACACATCACAATGAAAGCTTTCAACTGAAATTTTATTGAACAATGAAGGAAACAAAATTTTAAGGACATGAATTGATGGATGACCAAGACAAAGGTAATGAAGCCAGACTTTGTCTTTATTGGATTTGAATGACTCGGAAAGGAATTAAAAAGGCAAACGATTTTAACACTACATTGTTCACTTAGCTCTTCAAGATAGTAGAGGCCATCTCTCTCCCTAGCATGTCCAATCATCTTCCTCGTACCCTGTTCTTGGAATAGTTGCTGAACCATCAGCTATGGTGATTTTCCTATTACTAGGGCAAGGTGTATATGAGATAAATTTTGTTGAGGAAAAGGTCATATGGTTTGTGGATCCTGAGTCGATGACCCATGTGTTAGGGATATTATCTGAAGCATTAGAGGGATGAGAAGGAGTAGATATACCTAAAAAGGCTAAATTACTAGTACCTGCCGAAGTAGATAGCTTTTCCAGCGAACTCAAAAGGTTCTTCAATTTCTCAATCTCATTTTTATTGAGTCCAAGAGGTGTTTCTTGGTTGCTATTATCTTCGGTTAACTGTACTCCAGCCATATGAGCTTAAACTTGTCCTCTTCCTTCTCCTCTCTTCCTTATTTCATTCTTGTTTGGGACCTGTGGCCTGCCATGGAGCTTCCAACACTTTTCGTTGGTGTGACGAGGCTTTTTACAGTAGGTGCACCACAAATCGTCTCGGTTAACAGATTTTAACTGGCCTAGCTGTTTTCTTTCTTTTGTGGATGGCTGCTCTAATATAGTACTCTTTCTGCTCATTGTCTTTTACACCAATACAGAGCTCTCAACAGATACATTCTCTACCATAACTCCTCTTCTGCCTTCTTTAGCACGAATTATTGAAATTGTCTCATTAAGAGACAACAAATCCTCCTTGCCAAGTCCTTGGACCCGTACTGCATCAAATTCCATGTTAAGTCCAACAAAAAATTCATAAATTCTCTCCTTTTCAACAAACCTCTTAAGCGCAGCTGCATCTTCACTACACTTCATCTGAATGCATTGATAATGATCCATCTCTTGCCAAAGACTTTGCAAGAGATTGGAATATTCAGTAACTGTTCGACTTCCTTGTTTGGTGGTAGCAATCTTAGTCTTGATCTCATATATTTGCGCAGCATCGTGAACCTTTGAATATGTCTGTTTGATAGCCTCCTAAATTTCCTTGGCAGTATTAAGAAACATGCAGGTATCACTGATTTCTGGAGACATGGAATTCCAAAGCCAGGACATCACCATTGAGTCTTCCTCATCCCAGACATCAAATCTTGGATCTCCTTTCTTAGGGCCAGTATCGAGTAAATGATTCAATTTGCCTCTACCCTTTAAATGTGTCCGCACCAGTTGCGACCACTTCAAATAATTTCGCCCATTTAATCTGTATGCGGCCTGAATATTGGGTAGTTCCCCAGTAGCATAGTAGCTATTCTCGATGGCCTAGGTCTCAGTCACGAGAGGTTTAGACGTGTGGCTGCCATCAGTGATGTTCGACATGGCTCAAGAAGAACCGAGGAAGAGCAAAAAAAAAAAGGAAAAAAATTTTGGAATGGGAACCAGAAAAAAATTAGAATCGACTTTAGGAGGAATACAAATTCCCAAAGGAAGAACCTAAAGCTCTGATGCCATCTTGAAAAATATGTCGATTCTGTGTTATTTTTTATTATAAGGTTGTTTACATATATATACAACTGCAGGAAAGAAAATCAAGAAATCCCCTAATCATCATGCAAATTTGTATTGAGTTTCATTATTAAACCAAATTATTAACATACAAATTATCAAATCAAATCAATTAATTATTAAATTATGTAGTTAACATATAAATTATTTTGACATTAAAGTTGTTAAATTATCAAATTACTACGTCTAACACTAATAAGTAGGTTAAATCAAATTAGTATATCATTTGACGCAACTATTAAATTAAATTTATTTGATTTAATTAATTAATTAATTAATCAAATAAAACAAAATCCGTATTTATTGTTCCTTCTTCTTTCTTGCTTCTTTTTAATCTTTAAAGATTTCTTCCTCTGTTTTGGCTATAGCTGCAGCGTAGACAATACCAAGCAAATAGGCAGCAGCTTGTTGGTGCAACGTTGTACGCGTGGTAGCTAGTATGGCTTTATCTCTTTTTTTATTTTTCATTTTTATCTATTAATTCCTATACTTACTCTAGTCTAATACTAACTCTAATCTAATCAACTCTAATAAATAAAATAAAAAAATTAAACTATCCTAATAAATTAATAAATCTTATTAAATAATCTAATTAGTCTTTATCTCTTTTTTTTTATTTTTCATTTTTATTTATTAATTCCTATACTTACTCTAGTCTAATACCAACTCTAATCTAATCAACTCAAATAAATAAAATAAAAAAATTAAACTATCCTAATAAATTAATAAATCTTATTAAATAATCTAATTATCCTATTCTAAAAATTAATTTTATTTTCTTTTATTTATTCATTTTTTATTTTTTATTTTTATTAATTATTCCTGAATCTTAATTTTAATGTTAAATCTAATCTATAAAATATCCTAATTTAATCCTAAATTAATTCTGAACAATTCTTATATTAAATAATTATCCTAATCTAAGTTGTTAAATTAAGTTAAAAATACTTTGTCACCTAACTCAATTAATTATTTTTACAAATTAAAACCCCGGACAAAATAGGGTATCTACAATATCTCATACTTGTTAGCTCATTCTTAAGGTTCCTAGCCTCGACTTACTGGACTTCTTGTATCTTGCACATATAGCTTCATAAAACTTCTTGGCATTCTCAACTAATTCCAACCCACTTAAAAGATGCCTAGAGACTGTCTTCTTAATGGCATACAAACACATGTGATTAGCTCTATCCCATTTTTCAAATGATGCCTTCTGTTCAATAGTGCTTTCAGCAGTAATCGCTGCAGGCTCCTCAACACGTAATGCTACGTCGATTTTAGCCATAACCAGTGCAAAACGCAAGTCCTCATTCCATTTCTTAAAGTGGGACCCGTTTAGAACTTCTATGGTACTAACATGCCTATCTATTGTAATAGTTAATGATCAAGACAATAAATGCAATGCAACTATTAGTTAATGGGCAAATAATAAGATAAATGTTAAGAATTTATCATAAAAATCGAAAAGCCGAGATGTATCATCACAAACTCTCCTTTAGGCAAAGAATGCAATATACTGATAGGTACTTTCCACATAAAACTAACATGAGAATATCTTAGTTTTGAAAAATATCCCCTTTGGGCAGATAATTTTTCTAGATCGGTATACCCTCAACTCGATATTTTATGTCTCATTCCAGATTATTTTATACAATAACCCCTTTAGGGCAAGCAATCATATAAACTAACATAAGAACATCTCGAATACTTGTGATTAATAAAATAATCATTAATATCAACAATTGAGCCACTTTGGCAGCCGAGCATTTATATCAACTAACAAAAATTTTTTATCAATTCGAGAAAAATAAATTTTGCCCAAATCATTATCCTGCATACTTAACCTGATGTATGCAACGGACTATTCTTGCTAAGACACAAGACCTAGATGTATCTCAATAAGTCCTTAAATTACTTTGTGTTGCATAAAAAAACCTTAGTCTTGAATTTAATAGAAAATTATTTTTTAATTAATTTTTTAGCTAATTATGCACTAAATATAGGCGAGAGTACAAAAAATTATTCATTCAAATAGGGAGACTACATATTGTATTTAGGTTTAGAACAGAACCAAATAATTTATCATAACATAAAATATGTGCACAATATATAATAATTTCTAAATAATCATAAATATTAAATAATAAATATTTCAAAATTTCAAAAAATGTCGAAAAAAATAATAGAAAAATCAGAAGTAAAATTTCAAGCAAGTGGGAGAAAACGGGGTCCAAAACGGATAGGATATAAAGCCACACATGTCGCACGCTCCTTCCCCACGCGTGGGCCTTGCGAGATGCAGTTCTTCACCATCTTCTCCACTTAGTTGAGTCTTTCCCAACCCGTTTCATTCAAACAATAGACCCGTTCAGGTCTTCGCTTTTATACCCAAATTTTGATGCCTTTTCTTTGATTTTTTATCAAATTGATTAGTCCAAAGCCTAATTAACTCATTGTTTTACAAAACCTATGTTGAAAAACTCATCAAAATAGCAAAAAAAATCATTAATTCGGTTAAAGAAAATGGTTCGAAAAATCATTTTATAACTTGTTTGGGTTTTCTTCAAATTTTTCAATCTAAGCCAAAAATTCATTCAATTAAAACCTTTGATTCATGTCTTTAATCAATTATGAATTTTTCTTGGGGATTAAATCGAACTAGAACTCATAAAAACCAAAGATGTTAATTAAATTTTGAATTTTCCATTAAAACTTTGTTCAAAATTTTGTAACCAGAATTCTTCTTCTTTAAAACGAATTAATGAAAATCATAAAGATGGCTTTGATCCTTGTTCTACATAAGCCTAGCTCTTGATACCACATGCAAAATCAATCATACAATTTCTTATGAAATAATTAGAACACAAGAGATTTAAACAATTAATTAGGCGTACCTTTTTTTGCAGACATTGTAGAACTTTAAGACATCTCTCTGACAGGCAGATCTTCCTCTTCTACTTCTCCTTAGGGTGGCCCTCAATGGGTAGATTCCAATTATGTTTGAAAAGTGAAGAGGGGACCTAGCCTTATACAGATGTAGTTAAACCTAATAGTCCCCTCATCAAAGACTATTAAGTTTCAGGCCTACACAACCACCACACCACACTGACTTAATAAGATGTGCAAAGGCCTGTTCATGTTGATCACAATTATTCAATTGGGCTTACTAGAGTGTTTTTATACTAAGACTAAATTATTAGTCCGTTTTATTAAAACTTAAATTCATCAATTAATAGTAGTTCATAAATTGAAAATCCTAACATGCAAAAGCTTTCTAGCATGCAATGTCTTGCATGTTAAACAAGAGGCCAATAGAGCAGCCATTGTTAATCAATATTAGCTTACACTTGCACTGAGACCAAACATTGAGTGGAAACATATCCAGATGATGTAATCTCAGTAGCACTGTCTGACAGTAAGCACTCTTAATCGTTAATGAAAGTCCTATTTCAAATAAAAAATTAATAACATAGCTTTTTTGGTATGATACAGAAATATTTTGAGTATGTGGGATTTTTTTTCTGTCTTATCAAAACAAATAGCAATATGAAATGAAAGTAAAACAAATTCAGATATATATATATATATATATATATATTTATATAAAAGATAATTATCTTATACATCGTCAGCGAAATTTTTTAATTTCACAAGTAGAATTAAGATGATGACACAAGTTTTATTTTAGTTATTTTTTAAATATTTTTAAAAAATATGTCTCATCATCTTAGTCCACTTGTGAAGTCAAAAAAAATCGAATGACTATGTATAAGATATTAATATATATATAGTTAATTTGATAGGTTGGCTATACCTAACAATTAGGGCTGTTCGTGGGTTGTCATATTCAAAAGTCGAACATTCCTACACGAGTACACCAAAAAATCAGATTTTATCCCGAAATTAATCTTATTGCATGATCCTGGTGATTTTAGTTTTGTTGATTTTTAATCCGCTGCTTATTTTCGTGTATGACATGATAAACCGAGACAACGAAACCTTACAGTGGTATCAGAGCCAGTGTGTAAACGACTTTCGGGATAGCGAATTCAATCCGTGGTGATGCTGTTTTATTGTAAGTTGTTACAAATTTGATTTTAATTTTCAAAATTCGTTTGGGCAACCTAAAATAATTGTAAGACAATTATAGATTCAAAAAAAAATTTACTTGTTATTATTTTATTTAAAATATATAAAATAAATTAGGATAAAAGTTATCCTGATAAGGGTTTCAAATTAAATATATTTTAAAGAAAGATATTTTTTGAAAATAAAATTGGATAAGAGTTATCCAGCGGTTTTTGAAATTTTAATAAGATTAAAATTTAAAAAACATTATCTTGATAATATTGCTTTTAAATAAAATATATCCTTTATTAAATTGGATAAGAGTTATCCAATAGTTTTGAGATTTTAATAAGATTAAAATTTTAAAACATTATATTGATAAAATTGTTTTAAAATAAAATATATCATTTATTAAATTGGATAAAAGTTATTCAATAGTTTTGAGATTTTAATAAGATTAAAATTTCAAAAACATTATCTTGATAAAATTGTTTTAAAATAAAATATATATCCTGTATTAAATTGGATAAGAGTTATCTAATAATTTTGAGATTTTAATGAGATTAAAATTTTAAAAGGAATTATCTTAAAAAAAATTTGTTTTAAAATAAAATATTTTCTATCTTAAATTGGATAAGAGTTATCCAATACTTTTGAGATTTTAATGAGATTAAAATTTCAAAAGGAGTTATCTTTATAAATTTTTGTTTTAAAATAAAATATTTTAAAATGGATAAGAGTTATCCAATGGTTTCGAGATTTTAATATGATTAAAATTTCAATTAAGCCCAAATTGAATTTTGAGAATTAAAATTAAATTAAAACAGATCTTGATACCCATAATTAATTAAAATTAGATTTTAATTAGGAAGCATGCAAATTAATATGTGATATTACTGTGTATGCTTGATGCTTGATTCTTATGTGATATGGATGATTGCATGGTGCATGGTTATGGGCCTAGGTTTACATGGGTTGTAATTTATTTAAATAAATTTAAATTGGGGCCTGTGAGCCGTGATTTATTTGTAATTTATTTATGTAATAGTTATATAGATAAATTAGGATTATCTTGTAAAATGTACAACATTTGGAGCCAAGATGATTCGGAGCCAAGGCGAACTGAGGTGACGCTTGAAATGAAATCGAGGAGAAGGCATTTAGAAAAATAATGTATCCCTAGGTTCTTTTGTAATAAAAAGGCCATAACCATGTCACGTTTAATTTTACGCTTTTACTTATATATGTTGATATATATGTTAGAAAAGCATGCTAGGTGAGACGATAAAATTAAAAATGCCTCAAAATAAATATTAAGTCAAAGATAACAAATAAAGATGCCTTCCAATACGATGCATGTGAAAGAGACTTTGTTCGGTATTGTGCTACTTTGGCTTAGTCAAGGCCATACCTACCTTAGGAATTCACATTGCATGAGATAATAGTTATCTCCAAGTGTATTGGGTCAGACTTAACTAAATTAAATTAGGGCATTGGCTCAGTCAAACCTAATAAGATTTAGAGGCATAAGTTGGGCTTTAACCCATATGGTGAGTTAGAACAAGAGTTGTTCATCCAACTATCCAGGAGTTGTATGAGATGCAATTGACAAGAGTTGTCTACCTAAATAATCTCATTGGACGCATTAGCTCAACTAAAGTCATAATGGGACCAACTATGGATCCTGGCCCACTAGGAAGTCTAGGCGAAAAGGCTTCCCGAGTTGATAGTGAGGGCTATTAGCTTGAGGAAAATAGTGGGAGTAATTCATTTAATTAAAAGACCTTAATTAATGATTTTAATCACAATGTTACTTACTTGCATATTTTATGATTGTAGAATTATCATGGCAAACAACAATTTATCCCTTCGTTCTATCCTTGAGAAGGATAACAAGTTGGTTGGGGCAAACTTCTTAGACTGGTACAGAAATTTGAGGATAGTCCTCACGCAAGAAAAGAAGTTATATGTTCTAGAGCATGCGATGTGAGACCCGGTATTTTGTATATATTGTACAACATATTATACATGATTGATAACCGAAATAAATTAAAGTATGGAATTAAATAAAGACTGAAGATGAAACTTTATTTTACATTATGGAAATTGAAATTTTAATTTCAATATGGTGCAGGTGAAGTAGAATGAAAATCTAAAATTTTAAGAATGGAAATTTGATTGTTAGAATTATTGGCTTATTAGCAATCAAAGATATGAAGAAAAGATGAATTGAATGTGTGCTCATGCAAAGCTATTCCATTGGATGGAATGTAAAAGAGAAGAGGAGAAACTAAATTACCATTCACGCCAACAACAAAATCTGCACTTGGATTGCATTCGGCTGGAAGAAAATTGCAAGGAAATGGAATTCAAGCATGGATAAAATATATATAATAAAGTCAAGTTTATATATATAACAAAGGCCTAGAAGTTTATTGGTGGAACTTTGAAAGAGATGTGTAAAGAAAAGTCAAGAAAGGTGATTATACAAGTAGATTTCACGTTACCTTCTTGTTTACAAAACTGATTCGATTCAGCCTTAACAAGTTGGTAAAAATATGGCTTTTATGATATAAACAAGTGGACATGAAGTCTAGGAATAAAGTAATATTTACCTTAGAATTTCATTGGTTAACATAAAGCAAAGAAAGAGGAAAAAGGGAAAGCTAAACCGAAATAGCCAAGAAGAAGAAGTCCACGCCAGTTTTCTTGAACAAGTTTTCATCTAGTCTTTAAAGGCTATTAGTACAAGGCTTTTATGAGCAGAAAGTTAAAGGAAACATGAGTAAACAAGATAGTATAAAAGAGGTACTAGATAAGAAATATTATTGGCTAGAAATGTTGAAAAAAAGATTAAATAGCTTAGCAAAACATTAACTTGGAAAGTCAAGGTGGGGACGGCATGAAGAAAATGAAAGAGTAGAAGAAAGGAAGTGAAGTTCGGTTGAGTAAATGGCTAATAGGAAAACAAAAGAATAAAGGATAGCTAACAAAGAAAGACAAGAGAAAGTCTCCCCACGTTTTTCGTAAGTTGACAAAAAAAATATAACATGGATTTTGTTTGTTCTTGCTACACCGAAGACCAAATAATAATAAGATAAGAAGGGAACAAAAAACAAGGAAAAGGATAGAAAAATTATGAGATTGCAAGACTTTAACTAGGAAGTCAAAAAAAAAACGTGGGCTACATGAAGAAAAGGAAGTGTAGCCGGTTGGAGAAGAAGAAGCATTAAACAAAAGAAAAGATATAGACAATAAAGAAGGGTTTTAATGAAGCTGGCAAAAAAGTCCAAATAATATATTTTTCTTGTGCTTTATATTCTTCCATCGTGAACTCCTCTCCAGCCATTATCATCACCGAAAGCTTGCTTTGTTCTCTTACAATCATGTAGCCTTTTATGCATACTAGAATCATTCCTAACCTTTAGTAAATAAACTAAGCCTTTGAAGAAAAATAAACCTTGGATATTAAGCTTCCAAAACCTCAAAGAAGCTAGCACAAAAACCCTCAAAACAGGAGGTAATTCACGTGGACAGATCTGTTCCTTTATACAGGTAATGTCCAACTCAGTTTTTAAGATTCTTGTCCTTTGATTTTGCATGTAATGATCAAGAATATGTTGGTTACAGCCTTGTTTGAAGTAAATATATATAGAATGAAAACCCTAGCTCAGTTAGGAGGGTTTAGAATGAAAATAAAATGATGTAGATGATGATTTACGTGAAGATGAGAAAACCAGTGAGACATGAACCGAAACAGTCAAGAAAAATATAAAAAGGAAGAAGCTGTCGGTTTGGACAGCAATGAAGCAGGAAATAAATACTGGTTGAAAAAGTTTTGAGGGAGTTTAATTTTGAATGAAGTTACGTGAGCTAAGGGGGAGAATAAAAGAAAAGAAAAGAGGTGATCTTAGTCAACAAAAAGGGCTGGAAGAAAGAACATAGAATCTATACTTGTACAACCGAGAATGGAGGTGAAAGATAAGGCTGATGGTGCAGCCGAAAAAGATGAAAAATAAGGGTGATTGAGCTGACTTTTGTTGACTTTTAAGTGTAAAATTAAAACAAAATTAATAGCCTAAAATTATAACATATAGGGTAGTGCTATAGTGATCAAGAAAAGCTAGAATAAATTAAAGAAGAGGTGCTGTACGTGGGAGACAAGAAATTGTGGCTGGTAAAGATAATCAGAATAAGGAACAAATGGGAGAAATAAAGATTGATATTCCTTGACTTATACATGTGAATGCTAGACTTTTTGGCAAGCTAAGACATACTCGATGTGACCATGATGTAGGGACCAAATGGGAGCCAACGTAAACTGAAAACAGAAAAGAAAGAAGGTTCACGCATGATCAGTAAACAACAGGAAAGAAAGAAAATAAAAATGAAATAGAAAGTTAGCTTTAGGTTGACTAAATGACATGATGAAGTATTTATGAAGTTAAACTAAAAATGCATTATAAAGGAATAAAATTTCCTAACCTACATGCAGCCAACGTGAAGAGAATAAAAGGGAAAGAAAGTTCATGGTTTGGGGTCAACAATGGTAGGAAAATAAAAGAAAGAAATACTTAAGTTGACCTAATTGGATTGGAAAATTTAAGTGACATCATAGTTGGATATATATATATATATATATGTGTGTGTGTGTGTATATATATTATGGAGGAATAAGTCACCTAAGTCATTCAAGACCACTCGGCCACAATGTGAAATTTTAAGAAATTATAATATTCTAAGTAATGAGAATTAGACAAGGAGGAAATTTAATATCGAAAATTAATTATATCAAATTTTGACTTGGCAGTTTATAATTCGGAGAGATAGGAAGCATATTGGTGCAACGTAAGGTATTGCTCTACAGTGTATTGAGGTAAGGGATGTAATTTAAAGCTGTGATGGTGTCCCTTCCTTTCATCGCTAATTTTAAAGAAATGTTTGAAGCATGAATTTTATTCCGAAGTTAATTTTCATGATCTTTTAATTTGTTAAATGAACTTTATAACTTCTATGTATATTTTTCCATAATGTTTTAAGTATGATATGAAATAAATATGTTTTCTGAAAAGGTATCAGAGTGGCAAACCCCAGGCTAACTTAGACCCTGGCACGTCCGGTCATTACTATTTTATATCAATTGTATGATTTAAGATGTTACATAAGTAAGTAAGTTTTGAGACTAAGGCTTTCCTATAGTTTATGTTACTGCCTGTCATGCTTGCCACCTTGTGGCATAAGTTTAGCCACGTCGTGCATGTTCTCGCCCACATTGTGTATTTTTCCATCCTTTGTGGGTATGTTGGTCCTTTGTGGGTATGTTGGTCCTTCGTGGTGCATGTTCGCTATACGACTCTGATCAGGTCTACAGCCCATACCATGGCCATAGGTATTCCGTTCCCTCTTCGGAGGAAGAAGTAAGTGTCATGACCCGCATACTGGCTATATGATTCTGCCTAGTCTCCATGAACTGCATGATATGTTTTATTAATTTTGATATTAAATTCCTAAAGTATGATGCATGTTTGAACAAGTACGAAATTTTGATATATGTATTAAAGAATTTATGCAATGTTTTGAAGTATGAAACACCTTATTATGGTATTTGTTTTCTGCATATATAGATGCTATGACTATTTTAAATGCATTTCTTACGGGGCTTTCCAAAAAAAGCTCACCCCCTTACTCTACCAGATTATTTGCAGTGATCATCTCTTTGCCTGTTGCGCATATGACGTAGGCTGAGGGATACGTCTCTCCTCCGGCCATTTTTGTATTCACGTAAGGTATACTTATATTTTGATACCAGACATCCTGTATGGCACAGATATTTGTATATGATAATACTTTTGGGATGTAATCGATATCGTAGGAATGTAATGTTACCTTGAGGAATAAGTCAATATAATGTGAATGAAATATTTTATGAAAATATTATGATGTTTTTGTGGTTGAACAAGTGTGATGAGATACTGGCAGGAATGCAATCCAAGTAAGGAATTAAGATTTTAAAAAAAAATTTAGCCCAAAACTTCCACGTTTCCGGGGTGTGACATGTGATCCCTGCTCAACCCCGACAGAATGCTTCCGCTACTGATAAGCAAGCTTATCAAAAACATTTGGATGATGCCATTGACGTACAGTTCCTGATGTTAGCTTCCATGAGTTCTGAACTCCAGAAGCAACATGAGAATATGAAACCGTTTGATATGATCGAACATCTCAAGGAAATGTTCCAAGAGCAAGCACGGAACGAACGTTATGAGGTGTCTAAGGCGCTCTTCCAGAGCAAGATGGCTGAGGGAGCTCCGGTGCACACTCATATACTTAATATGATTAGGTACATTGAGAGGCTGAAAGTACTGGGCTTCACCATGCATAAAGAGTTGTCAGTTGATCTCATCCTCCAATCCTTATCGGATAGCTATAGTTCGTTTGTGTTGCACTATAACATGAACAGTATGGATAAGACACTGACAGAATTGCTCAATATGTTGAGAACTGCTGAGCAGGATTTGAAGAAGTCAAGGCCTACTTCTGTTATGGTGATTGACAAGACCAAATCCAAAGGCAAAGGCAAGCCTAATGGTAAGCCCAAGCTCAAGGGTAACAAGAAGGAAGAGGCCAAGAAACTCAAGCCATCTGGTGGAGTTGCTAAGACAGGAAAATGCTTCCATTGCAGTAAGACTTGTCATTGGAAGCGAAATTGCACTGTGTACCTTGAGGAGCTAAAGAAAAAGAAAGGAAGTGAGACTTCCATCTCAGGTATATATGTGATTGAGATAAATTTGTCTACTTCTTCATCTTGGGTATTAGATACTGGATGTGGTTCTCACATTTGCATGAATGTGCAGGGACTAACAAGGAGTAGAAAACTTGCCAAGGGCAAGGTGGTCCTACGGGTTGGAAATGGAGTAACGGTTGCTGCGTTAGCTGTAGGAACATTTAATTTATCGTTGCTTTCGGGCCTAATTCTAGAACTTGATAATTGTTATTATGTTCCAGCAATTGCCAAGAACATTATTTCTGTTTCTTGTTTGGACAAGAAAGGTTTTTCTTTTAAAATAATGAACAATAGTTGTTCAATTTACTTTAATGATATTTTCTATGGCAATGTTTCCATTATGAATGGATTGTATGTTCTAGATTTCGATAATCACATATACAGTGTTGATTTCAGGAGGTCAAAGGGTAATGAGATTAACCCTATATTCCTCTGGCATTGTAGACTTGGTCACATAAACGAGAAATGCATATCTAGGCTCCACAAAGAGGGACACTTAGATTCATTTGATTTTGAATCATATGATGTATGCGAATCTTGTTTGCTTGGTAAAATGACCAAGGCCCCTTTTACAGGAACAAGTGAAAGGGCTAGTGGTTTATTAAAGCTCATACATACAGATGTATGTGGTCCATTAACCACACAGGCTAGAGGAAGGTTCCAATACTTCATCACATTTACTGATGACTACAGTAAATATGGCTATGTTTATTTAATGAGACATAAGTCAGAATCCTTTGAAAAGTTCAAAGAATTCAAGAATGAAGTACAAAACCAGCTAGGCAAGAATATCAAGACACTCCGATCAGATCGCGGTGGAGAGTATTTGAGCTTAGAATTTATAGATCATCTAAAAGAGTGTCGAATAGTTCCACAACTCACTCCACCTGGTACACCTAAATGGAACGGTGTATCTGAAAGGAGGAATCGGACCTTGTTAGACATGGTTCGATCCATGATGAATCTATCTAACCTCCCTGTCTTCTTTTGGGGTTATGCTTTAGAGACAGCAGCATTTACACTAAATCGTGTTCCTACTAAAGCTGTTGAAAGACACCACATGAGATGTGGACTGGAAAAAAACCTAGTCTGTCTTTTCTAAAGATTTGGGGTTGTGAGGCTTATGTCAAAAGACAAGTCTCAAACAAATTAGGACCCAAATCTGATAAATGCATATTTGTGGGGTATCCTAAAGAGACAAAAGGATACTATTTCTATAATCCCACAAAGCACAAAGGGTTTATGGCTCGATACAGTGTTTTTCTAGAAAAGGACTTCCTTTTTAGAAGAACTAGTGGGAAGAAAATAGAGCTTGAAGAGGTTCAACAACCATAAAATGTCATTGAACCTTTAGTGGAACGGAGCAAGTCCCACAAGATGTTGTGGAACAAGAAGTAGCTTCAGAAACACAAGGCCCGCGTAGGTCTAATAGGATACGTCGAGAGCTTGAGAAGCAAGCTTCTCGGGGCTGGAACATTCGTTTTGACGAGATAGTCAAAGAGTTTGGCTTCATCAAGAACGAAGATGAACCTTGTGTTTACAAAAGGTTAGTGGGAGTGTTGTCACATTCCTAGTGTTATATGTGGATGACATACTACTCATAGGAAATGACATTCTTGCCCTACAATCTATCAAAACTTGGCTAGGGAATTGCTTCTCCATGAAAGACTTAGGATAACCAGCCTATATCCTTGGAATAAAGATCTATATAGATAGATCGCGTAGGCTGCTAGGTCTAAGTCAAAGTACATATATTGACAAAGTGTTGAAGAGGTTCAATATGGAAGAATCCAAGAAAGAATTCTTACCTATGTCTTATGGCATTTATCTCTCAAAGGACATGTGTCCTTGTGAAGACCGAGAATTTTCTAAATAAATATAAGGTATCCGAAAAATTTAATTTGGACAAATTGAGATCCAAATTAAATAAGAATGAAATTGGAGAAAAATAAATTTGGATATCAAGAAATCCAAATTTAATCCGAAAAAAAGATATGTAATTTTATATATATTTATATAAGGTTATTATATAAATATATTTTTAAATAAATATATACATTCATATATGGAATATATGTATACATCATATGTTAAAATACCATTTTATATCATTGAATATATATATATATATATATATGTAAATTTTTGTACATTTATGTATATATATAATATATATATGAAATATATATAGTATTTTAAAGTAAAGTATACATATATAAATGGTTTATATATGAAATATATATTTATATATATAAATATAATATATATGAATTATATGTATAGTATTTTAAATTTTAAATGTATAGATTTACACATGTATATATAATTGATACAGATTTTATATATGCATAACTATCTATATTTAATTATATGATATATTTATATATATAAATATAAAATATAAATATTATAAATATTATAATTATAAATATATTTTATAATTATAAAAAAATTAAAAAAAAAAACTAAAGAAGCGGGAATCGATATAACCCGATTCCCACTTCTTTCTCCTCTGTTACAAACAGAGGAGAGAAAAAAAAACAAGCAATGGTCGGCCCCTGCCGGCCGAGAGAGGAAAGACAGGTGCTGTCGGCGAGCCGAGATGGAGGAAGAGAAGCCGACGACGATGCCGACGGAGGGGAAAGGAAAAGGAAACAGAGCGAAGCAAAAATAGAAGAGGAAAAAATCGAAGGAAAAAGAGGAAAAGAGAGAAGAGGGAAGTGGCAGTGCCGACCGGTCTAGGCACCGCCACCCCAACCCCGAGCTCGACGGAGTTGAGGGGAAGCAAAGGAAGGCCACCGACGAGGCAGAGGCCGGCGGAGAAAGGAAGAAACAGAAAGGGAAGAAGCCGCCGCTGCCACCTCCAGATCCGGTGTCGTTACTGCCGATGGGGAGGAAAGGAGACCAGATTCGACTTTAGCACCACCTCGGCTACCTGTGGGAGGCCTGAACCGGCGAAGAGGGTGGCCGCCGGTGGCCAAATCGGTCGAACCGGCAAAACCGGCTTGAACCAGTCCGAACCGGTTCAGGCCAGAAAAAAAACAGAACAGAAAAGGAAAGGAAAGAAAAAAAAAGAAAAAAAAGAAGAAAAGAAAAGAAAAGGAAAAAAAGGAAAAGGAAAAGGAAAAGGGAAAGTAAGAAGAAAAAGAAGAAGAAGAAATGGTAAGGAAAACTAAAAGCTTTTTTGCTATATGTCTGTGGAATTTATTAGAAATTCTTGGATTATTTTCTAAATGAAAATATATGTCAATTTTTGAAATTGTAGCAAAATGGAAATGAGACGAATGGTGGAGTTCGGTAAGGCTCAAAAATCGGAAAGTGCGCTAAGCTTGGCGAATAGGTAAGATACTTTTATAAAGCTTTAGTAGCATTATATTGTATGTGGGATTTATGATTTTCATATGATGCATCGATGGAATGATTTTTTTTATGGAATTCTAATTTTTAATATAATGCGTTGACTAAACTGATGTTAAAAATGGTAAGAGGACCCATAACTGATGGTGGGGGTCTTAGTAGAGATATAGGAATTTGTGAGAATCAACGGCTGTGGATAAATTGTGTTTTTCTTGCAGGAGGTTTAGTGAAAATTAAGCCGTTACGCTGCCGAAATTGCTAAGAAAACGTTGAGGGAAAAGATTTAAGTTTCTCAAATAAAGGGAATTTTGGAAATAATTATTGAAAAATAAACATTGAAAGGACTTTATGGTATTACCGGAAAAGTTTGATATTGAAATCGAAGAGAAGATAGATCGTTGATCACGGATAAAAGTGACGATGATTATATGATACAACTTAAAAGAGAGAAAAAATCGAAGTTGTGGTTTAGATGGTCAAATAATAGAATTGCGGAATTATCAATCGAGTGATGATTATGGAATTGATAGATTCAAACAAATGGACCGTTTTAGTGGTATGATGGAGATAATGATAATAAAAAAGTAGATTGTGATATCTTATGGACATTTGATAGAACATACGTTTACATAAAAATGTACTTGCACATATCGATGCTAAATAGATGTGAACTGAGATTTTTACAATAATATGAATAGCGCAAGGCGATTTAAGTGATTGAAACACTATTGATAGTGGAAATTGGCAAATTCTTTTAAGTGAATAAATTGCCAATCAAAAATTTAATTGATGATGTTTTATAGATAATTTTAGTATGATATTATATTCTATAAGCCATATGAAAAGTGAATTGAGGATTGTGATCTGATTTTTATGATAGTGAAAGAAATTGAACCGCAAGTCGAAAATTTCGATGGAGTGCTAGCATGATAAACCATAAATAAAATTGATAGATGGCTATTGATCTCGCAGTCTTAATTATCTTCGATGTCAACTCTGGAATAGGTATCGAACGATGATATTGCCGTTGGCATGATTTCAGTTTTTTGATGGCTATATAGTGACATGATATTTAAATATTTATGAATACTAAGAGGATTCATGTAAGTGATGTGTTCTCAGTATTAATAGTGAAAAGTAGAAATGATTGTTATAGTTTATAGTTATCAAAAAAGGATATCGAATACTGAATGACTTGAATACCAAATGATCTGATTATTGAATAATTGGAGTACTGAATAATTTGAAAACTGAATGAAATGAATATCGAATTGATTTGAACACTGATTTACTGATGTGTCAGAAGGATAGTTTGACATCGAATGATTGATGGTGGTAAAGTTAAATGAATTGTTTCACCGTATTAGATGAAGGTATTACTTATATTGACATTTGAAAATATTACCAAAATTTCATACGGAAATGATTTCATAGCATCGCTTTTAAGCATAATTTGCTACAGTTTTCAGATGTTATAATAGCATTTATATAAATGCTATAAAGTATAGATTAGCTTTAAAAAGAAAGTACATGGTATATACGTACTTTCATATACGAAACCTTTTAAAGAACTTCACCATATACTTCACGTGATTCTAAAAAGAAAAGCTAAAGATTTAAATGTTTTATGAGACTGTAGGCACCCTAAAAGAATGAAATTCAATAAAGCATAGTGGAAACCGCCTAATTAGAGCTATGCTCATTAGGCAGAGAGATGCTTGTCCGACAATAGTCGTGGACAGGTCTCAGTAACGCCTGATCAGTGGGGCTGAGAGAGATGAGGTCTATGGCCATAGATAGCGCCCTATGTGGTTTCCAGGGGACGATGACATGATTTTCACTGCTAGCTACAGTGATTTAAGTCTTTATTGATAGAAATGATAGGGACTTAGCCTAGTCTCTAATCGATATGATATGAAGTCTAGAGTATGATTTTATTGATATGAACTCTAGACTTTACATGATTTATACTGTACATGAAACAAGTTTGAAATCAAATATGTTTTGAAACAGTACATGTTTTAAACATGTTTTAAATTCCATGAAATATGATTTCGACACTTATATGATTTATATGTGATTTTGTGTCGAATATGGCATGATATGCGGTCTAGAGTATAGTTTGATTTGATATGAACTCTAGACCTGATATGATTTACAGTATATGTTTTAAAAGTATATGATAAATGATTTCGACACTTACATGATTTATATACGATTTTGTGTCGAATTTAAAATGATATGCGGTCTAGAGTATAGATTGATTTGATAAGAACTCTAGACATAATATGACTTATAGTATATGAAAAATGTTTTAAAACCGCACATGATTTAGATATGCTCTAAAAACGAATACATGAATTGAAATTGAATATGTTTTTATCATGCCGTAAAGGTAGACTTGAATGAATTGAAAATTCATACGTGGAGCATGTTCTAAAGTATATATGATATGATTAGAAATGATAGCGGTTTACACAGTAAAGTTACATAAATTGCATATTAAACCTTGACATGATAATATGCTTCGTACATGAGAGTTTCATGAGGAATGTCATGACTCGACATTAATGATATTTCATCTAGACGATAACATGATATGATACATGAATATAAGATTGATATGAAGAGAATTGTGAACTTACACTATTGTGATTATGATTTCTCTATATGGAAAGTGATATGAGATGATAGATTACAGGAGTACGGTTATGAACCATAGAGTGAATTGATATGTTGCTTCAATTGGATATGATGTACTCCGAGATAGAGAAAAATATAGACTAATAGTATATGACATTCAATTTGGATACGACAGATTGTCATGCAATGCACTATAATGTAAGGTCGAGAAGACTGAAAAAGTGATTATGATGATTTATTTAAAAGTATAAGTGATAGATAGATGAGATAATGATATGTTATCGATGAGAAAGAATTAACTATAATTGCAAACTTGCAAGTTTTAAGCATTGCAGTTTAAGACAGTGTAATCCTACTCTTGTATTTATATTAGTATCTTACTGAGCCGTGGTTTTGCTCACCCCACTAAATTTTATCTCTTTCAGACTATTGAAGTTAACACCTGCTATGTGAGCTGCTAAGTGGGCATCGGAGACAGTTTATGGACTTGGTACTAGTCTTCTGAGGTATATGTTCCTTATAAAATACTTGTTTACATGTAAGACTTAAATGAATGCACAATACATTTTCTGTTTAACAAGTCGGGATGTAACTATGATCCGTTTTTCGTGTTAGTTTAATATTTAAATGAAATGACTATAGGTCACCTAGATAGTATAATAACTACACTGACACCGTATACAAACCTTAAAATGAAAAAGAAAAATTTAGTCTATAAATTTGTAGACTAAGAAAAGTATAAGAATCAACTGAAAGTCGCGGCATTCAGGTCGTGGTAGATTTAATGGTATCAGAGCACGATTTGCTAGTACGTGTCGGTGTAGTTGAGACAGTGATAGTGTTACATCCCATGTACTATGTAGTGTCTACATGTAAACTTGTTGATTTTCAATTTGTACCAAGATTTGTCAACTATTGGTATGGGTGATACCAGTCAATGGCCTATTGAAACAGGCTGGGCTTTGACATAAAGATGCCAATCGATGGCCTATTGAAACAGATTGGAAACCGTTAATGAATGGTATCGATACGGTATAGAAGAATTGTGTATCACCTTAAAGGAATAGGATATGAATGATCGAGAATGATTGATTGTGGCAATTTATATGGAAGGTAATGGAATGATTGTATAGAATATGATCGATATGTGAATTGAAAAGGATTGAAAGAAGTAAAGAAATAGCCAACAAAGAATGATCGAACCCAAACATATGGCTCGATTGAAAGTACAATCCTCCCTTAATTAGAAAGACTATTGGAAATTTAAAACTATGATTTTAAATTATAAGAGAACACGAATATGAAGCAGTTTTCGAATTTAAGACTGAAAGTGATTTCACTTTGGTTATCACATCGAGATGTAATAAGAATACTACATAAAAAGAGGTATAGAAAGAAAATGATTGATAAATGTTACATTTATGGCAAGAGATGATTAACAGTAAAGTCTGTAATGAGGTACAGTCTTGATTTATCGATGTGACAATGAGTGTTGTGGGATAATACGAAACCCAAAAGAAATATGATATTATGGAAGTGAGTATAGAGTGGTTGATCGAATTGAATCACTTTTCCATTTTCAGACTTCTAGATTTCTCTAATGCCTTAGTCGAAATATAAATATAAAACGGAGAGAATGTATGTGAAGTTCCAGTTAGCATTACATGCGATGGAATCTTGAATTGCCAAATGTTTATGGAAAATAGTAAAAGGCTTAGGGATTTCAAATTTATTGACGGCATCGCTCCACACTGATATGAAAATTCGAGCGTAATGTGGAAACGCTCGAAGATCTGTTGAGAGAGCGGATGCACGAGATTTAAAAGCTATTAGGACAATTACGTACTACTGATTAAATCGGTAAATGATAGTTACCAAATTATATCGACTTGGCACCAAATGAGAGAAACGAATGATAAATCATGTGAAACAGCTATTATGTGAAAAGAAATGAAAGTGATAACTCCCAAGGTGATAAGAAATTTTAGGGAGTATGAATATATGGTGGAAAAATGATATGTAATGGTATAAAAGGTGATTCGGATGTTCAAAGTATGCTAGTAGTATTACTTAAAAGATGATTGAGAGGACAGGAACCATAAGTATACGGAACCGTACCACCTCTAAATATAAGTTAAAAATTCGGAGGACCGAATTTCTTAAGGTAGGGAGGATGTGAAGACCGAGAATTTTCTAAATAAATATAAGGTATCCGGAAAATTTAATTTGGACAAATTGAGATCCAAATTAAATAAGAATGAAATTGGAGAAAAATAAATTTGGATATCAAGAAATCCAAATTTAATCCGAAATAAAGATATGTAATTTTATATATATTTATATAAGGTTATTATATAAATATATTTTTAAATAAATATATACATTCATATATGGAATATATGTATACATCATATGTTAAAATACCATTTTATATCATTGAATATATATATGTAAATTTTTGTACATTTATGTATATATATAATATATAATATATATATATGAAATATATAGAGTATTTTAAAGTAAAGTATACATATATAAATGGTTTATATATGAAATATATATATTTATATATATAAATATAATATATATGAATTATATGTATAGTATTTTAAATTTTAAATGTATAGATTTACATATGTATATATAATTGATACAGATTTTATATATGCATATCTATATATATTTAATTATATGATATATTTATATATAAATATAAAAGATAAATATTATAAATATTATAATTATAAATATATTTTATAATTATAAAAAAACTAAAAAAAACTAAAGAAGCGGGAATCGGGATAACCCGATTCCCACTCTTTCTCATCTGTTACAAACAGAGGAGAGAAAAAAAAAACAAGCAATGGCCGGCCCCTGCCGGCTGAGAGAGGAAAGAGGGGTGCCGCCGGCGAGCCGAAATGGAGGAAGAGAAGTCGACGCCGACGGCGGGGAAAGGAAAAGGAAACAGAGCGAAGCGAAAATAGAAAAGGAAAAAACCGAAGGAAAAAGAGGAAAAGAGAGAAGAGGGAAGTGGCGGTGCCGGCCGGTCTAGGCACCGCCACCCCAACCCCAAGCTCGATGGAGTTGAGGGGAAGCAAAAGAAGGCCACCGACGAGGCAGAGGCCGGCGGAGAAAGGAAGAAACAGAGAGGGAAGAAGTCGCCGCTGCCACCTCCAGATCCGGTGTCGTCACCGCCGATGGGGAGGAAAGGAGACCAGATTCGGCTACAACACCACCTCGGCTACCTGTGGGAGGCCTGAACCGGCGGAGAGGGTGGCCGCCGGTGGCCGAACTGGTCGAACCAGCAGAACCGGCTTGAACCGGTCTGAACCGGTTCAGGCCAGAAAAAAAAAACAAAACAGAAAAGGAAAGGAAAGGAAAGAAAAAAAAAAGAAAAGAAAGAAGAAAAGAAAAGAAAAGGAAAAAAAAGGAAAAGGAAAAGGAAAAGGGAAAGTAAGAAGAAAAAAAAAAGAAGAAATGGTAAGGAAAATTAAAAGCCTTTTTGCTATATGTCTATGGAATTTATTAGAAATTCTTGGATTATTTTCTAAATGAAAATATATGTCAATTTTTGAAATTGTAGCAAAATGGAAATGAGACGAATGGTGGAGTTCGGCAAGGCTCGAAAATCGGAAAGTGCGCTAAGTTTGGCGAATAGGTAAGATACTTTTATAAAACTTTAGTAGCATTATATTGTATGTGGGATTTATGATTTTCATATGATGCATCGATGGAATGATTTTTTTTATGGAATTCTGATTTTTAATATAATGCGTTGATTAAACTGATGTTAAAAATGCTAAGAGGACTCACAACTGATGGTGGGGGTCTTAGTAGAGATATAGGAATTTGTGAGAATCAACGGCTGTGGATAAATTGTGTTTTTCTTGCAGGAGGTTTAGTGAAAATTAAGTCGTTATGCTGCCGAAATTCCTAAGAAAACGTTGAGGGAAAAGATTTAAGTTTCTCAAATAAAGGGAATTTTGGAAATAATTATTGACAAATAAACATTGAAAGGACTTTATGGTATTACCGGAAAAGTTTTATATTGAAATCGAAGAGAAGATAGATCGTTGATCACGGATAAAAGTGACGATGATTATATGATACAACTTAAAAGAGAAAAAAAATCGAAATTGTGGTTTAGATGGTCAAATGATAGAATTGCGGAATTATCAATCGAGTGATGATTATGGAATTGATAGATTCAAACAAATGGACCGTTTTAGTGGTATGATTGAGATAATGATAATGAGAAAGTAGATTGCGATATCTTATGGACATTTGATAGAACATACGTTTACATAAAAATGTACTTGTACATATCGATGCTAAATAGATGTGAACTGAGATTTTTGCAATAATATGAATAGCGCAAGGCGATTTAAGTTATTGAAACACTATTGATAGTGGAAACTGGCAAATTTTTTTAAGTGGATAAATTGCCAATCAAAAATTTAATTGATGATGTTTTATAGATAATTTTAGTATGATATTACATTCTATAAGCCGTATGATATTACATTCTATAAGACATATGAAAAGTGAATTGAGGATTGTGATCTGATTTTTATGATAGTGAAAGAAATTGAACCGCAAGTCGAAAATTTCGATGGAGTGCTAGCATGATAAACCATAAATAAAATTGATAGATGGCTATTGATCTCGCGGTCTTAATTATCTTCGATGTCAACTCTGGAATAGGTATCGAACGATGATATTGCCGTTGGCATGATTTCAGTTTTTTGATGGCTATATAGTGACATGATATTTAAATTTTTATGAATACTAAGAGGATTCATGTAAGTGATGTGGTCTCAGTATTAATAGTGAAAAGTAGAAATGATTATTATAGTTTATAGTTATCGAAAAAGGATATCGAATACTGAATGATTTGAATACCAAATGATCTGATTATTAAATAATTGGAGTACTGAATAATTTGAAAACTGAATGAAATGAATATCGAATTGATTTGAACACTGATTTACTGATGTGTCAGAAGGATAGTTTGAAATCGAATGATTGATGGTGGTAAAGTTAAATGAATTGTTTCACCGTATTAGATGAAGGTATTACTTATATTGACATTTGAAACTATTACCAAAATTTCATACGGAAATGATTTCATAGCATCGCTTTTAAGCATAATTTGCTACAGTTTTCAGATGTTATAATAGCATTTATATAAATGCTATAAAGTATAGATTAGCTTTAAAATGAAAGTATATGGTATATACGTACTTTCATATACCAAACCTCTTAAAGAACTTCACCATAAACTTCACATGATTTTAGAAAGAAAAGCTAAAGATTTAAATGTTTTATGAGACAGTAGGCACCCTAAAAAAATGAAATTCAATAAAGCATAGTGGAAACCGCCTAATTGGAGCTATACTCATTAGGCAGAGAGATGCTTGTCCGACAATAATCGTGGACAGGTCTCAGTCACGCCTGATCAGTGGGGCTGAGAGAGATGAGGTCTATGGCCATAGATAGCGCCCTAGTTGGTTTCTAGGGGACGATGACATGATTTTCACTGCTAGCTACAGTGATTTAAGTCTTTATTGATAGAGATGATAGGGATTTAGCCTAGTCTCTAATCGATATGATATGAAGTCTAGAGTATGATTTTATTGATATGAACTCTAGACTTTACATGATTTATACTGTACATGAAACAAGTTTGAAATCAAATATGTTTTGAAACAGTACATGTTTTAAACATGTTTTAAATTCCATGAAATATGATTTCGACACTTATATGATTTATATGTAATTTTGTGTCGAACATGGCATGATATGCGGTCTAGAGTATAGTTTGATTTGATATGAACTCTAGACCTGATATGATTTACAGTATATGTTTTAAAAGTATATGATAAATGATTTCGATACTTACATGATATATATACGATTTTGTGTCATAATATACGGTCTAGAGTATAGATTGATTTGATATGAACTCTAGACATGATATGACTAATAGTATATGAAAAATGTTTTAAAACCGCACATGATTTAGATATGCTCTAAAAACGAATACATGAATTGAAATTGAATATGTTTTTATCATGCTGTAAAGGTAGACTTGAATGAATTGAAAATTCATACGTGGAGCATGTTCTAAAGTACATATGATACGATTAGAAATGATTGCGGTTTATACAGTAAAGTTACATAAATTGCATATTAAACCTTGACATGATAATATGCTTCGTACATGAGAGTTTCATAAGGAATGTCATGACTCGACATTAATGATATTTCATCTAGACGATGACATGATATGATACATGAACATAAGATTGATATGAAGAGAATTGTGAACTTACACTATTGTGATTATGATTTCTGTATATGGAAAGTGATATGAGATGATAGATTACAGGAGTACGGTTATGAAACATAGAGTGAATTGATATGATGCTTCAATTGGACATGATTATTGTTAGCTTTAAATTGCAATATATATTTTGAAATGACAAAAACTTAAGTAAGCTTTAATGTGTTAATTCATATTGTAAATTTGCCTTATCACACATGATTTTCTCAATCTATTTTCAAGTGATCATATCAAACATTAAGACCATGATTTAATGATACATCCCTATTGGTCTTAATTCTTTATAAATGTTTTGAATATTTTAGAAAATCACTTGATGAATGTTTAGACCATGTTTTTATCTAAAAAAGTCAAGAAAAACTCCCTTAAAGCTTATAAATGTTTTGGGTTGATTTAGGATCAAAGGTCATATCATTTCTAATCCAAAAGTGCAGGAAAAATGCCCTGTGGAAGAAAAGGATCGATCCCCACTGTAGCAGGATCGATCCCTTTTTGGCAGAAAGTCTTCCCAAGGTCCCTGAAGCCCAGAATCAAGATTCTGGACAAAAGGGATCGATCCCCTATGGAAAGGGATCGATCCCTTTGCCCGAAAATAGCCTATAACGGCTAGTTTTGTGAGATACAACGGTCATATTCAATCTTGGCTCCACCCAACGGCTAGAATACATCCAAGGGACTATAAATAGAGGCTTAGAAGCTAAAGGAAGAAAGAGGAACTACTCAATCAACTCCAATACTCATTTTCCTCAAATCTTCAAGCCTCAACAACAAATCAAGAGCTACAAAGTTTCATTTTCTATCGCTCTCATATTTCTTGTATTGCTTAGCACAAATATTGTATAGGTTTTTCCTTGTGCTTAATTTCTGTAATCACTTGCCTATCTAGAGGCTCTCTTTGATTACTCATTTGCAAACTCACTTCATTCCTTGTAAAGGGGAGGTTTCTCTTAAGCCTTGAAAAAGAGGGAGGTTACTCTTTAGCCTAAGAAAAAGAGGGAGGTTACTCTTTAGCCTAAGAAAAAGAGGGAGGTTACTCTTGAGCCTAGAAAAAGAGAGAGGTTTCTCTTGAGCCTTGAAAAGAGGGAGTGTAATCACAAATTCAAGATAGTGGATTTGGAGAAAATCCTTGGGAGCGTCTCAAGGTAGAGGACGTAGGCAAGGTTGCCGAACCTCTATAAATCACTTGTGTACATTTCTCTATCCTTACTCTCTTTACTTATTTGCAATTATATTTGTGTTTATTGCATTGAATTTATATTGTATAATTGCCTAGCTAAGAGAACTTAGAAATTATCAATATAGGTTAGAGAATTTAGAGGAATCGAAAAATGAACTTAAGGTTAGCGAAAAACCGATTCACCCCCCCTCTCGGTATTGCCTATAAGAGCCAACAATTGGTATCAGAGCTTGGGCTCGAGATTGATTTAGACTAACCTCTATCGAGCAAAACGATCTAAAATGGCTCACTTGAATGTAGGCACACCCCTAGGAGAAGAGGGACACTCATTAGTTAGACCTCTACTCTTCAATGGTGAGAATTATTCTTATTGAAAAATTAGGATGATGTTATTTGTGCAATCTAATGACTATGAAGTGTGGAAAGTAATAGTTAATGGCCCTAGAATTCCAATGAAGAAAGTTGATGGAAAAGATGTCCCTAAAAGTGAAGATGAGTGGGACACCAATGATATGAGATTGGCACAATTGAATGCCAAGGCTATGCACTCCTTCTTTTGTGCATTAGGTCCAAATGAATATAATAGTGTCCCTATGTGAAAATGCTAAGCAAATATGAGACAAACTAGCCATCACACATGAAGGGACAAATCAAGTTAGAGAGACCAAAGTAGGAATGCTCACACATGATTATGAGCTTTTTAGAATGAAAGAAAATGAGTCCATGAGTGATATGTACACTAGATTTAATGACATAATCAATGGACTTAAGGCATTAGGCAAGACCTATTCCAATGTAGAAATGGTGAAGAAAATCTTGAATAGCTTGCCACAATCATGAGAGGCAAAGGTAACCGCAATAGAAGAGTCTGAAGATCCAAATACCTTGTCTCTAGATGAACTTATGGGCTCCCTACTTACATATGAGATGAAATTGAAAAGAAATGAAGAGCCTTCAAAGAAAGTAGGGGTAGCACTTAAGTCTTCCACTCATGAGGATGATGGTGATGAGAGTGGAAATGAGGAAGAAAAGGAAATGGCAATGTTTGCCAAAAGATTCAATAGATTTATGAGAATGAAAGAGAGAGAGAGTAATAGGAGACATCATAGGGGAGAGTCAAGTAGAAGAGAAAAAGACCCCTTAGTGTGCTATGAATGTAATGAACCGGGTCACACTAAGTTAGATTGCCCCTTACTTAGAAGAGAAAAGGATAGGAAACCTAGGAAGAAAGCATTTGTGGCTGCATGGAGCGATAGTGATAGCTCCGATGAGGAAAATGTAGATAATGAGGTAGCCTACTCATGCTTTATGGCCATTAGTGATGATGAGGCTAGTAGTAGTTCTAGTGAAGATAATGATTATACCTTTAGTGAACTACAAAATGCCTTTGATGATTTAGCAAATGAATTTCAATGCATGAATTCTAAATATAAGAAAATCATTGCTAAATTAAAAATAGAAAATGAAGCCTTGACAAGTGCTAAGATAGAATTTGAAAAGAAACTAGAAGAGGCCAACTTAGAAATTAGAAGAGGCCAACTTAGAAATAAATGAGTTAAATAAAAAGAACACAAATTTGCATAACTCATTTTCTTGGTTTTATATGGGTCAACAAAAGCTAGATCACATGTTATTGACCCAAAGAGCTTTCTTTGACAAAGATGGGTTAGGCTATAATAAAAAAAACAAAAAGAAACTCATCTTAGGAATTTCTTAGTGAGCAAAAATACTATGCATAATACATCTCTCACATGCTCACTTTGCAATAGAATAGGATACTCTTCACAAGCATGCACTTATAGAAAAACCACATTTAGAGGAAGAGTAGTTAAGAAAATATGGGTACCTAAGCATGCTGTAAATAATGATGAATTGTGCTTGAAATGGATCCCAAAAAGATCAAAAATTATTTGCACTAACTCTCAAGGACCCAAGAAAATTTGGGTACCAAAGCATGCTTGAAAATGTGTTTGTTGTAGGAGTGTTAGAGCATGGAGTTACAAAGAAACAATGGGGTTTGAATGCTCTACACACCTCTATGGAGTTTGCTTGTGCCAATGAGAAAAAGGAAAAGCTTGAGGATCCATCACAACAATTTTTCAAAGGATGGCACAAGGTGGATTTTAGTCAAGGTTAAGCATTCTTTAGCAAAGGAGTTTTGTAAGCTTAATTCCTTACTCCTTAAAACTCTTATTTGATTATTTATGCTATGATGAGAAATTTGGTTGATGTTCTTTGATGCCTTGTGAGTTGAATGATTGAACAAAAGACATGATGAATGATTGTTGAATGTTTGGTGAATAGTACTTGATGCATTGAATGAAAAGCATGATTTGTGATTGTGAAATGATTATTAGATTTCTACACTTTGAGCAAGTATGCAATGTATTGATAATATATTTAGTGGCTCAAAAGATGTTAAATATGTCAATTATGCAAAATGCCATGTCATGTGCATTAATGAAGAGTTTGCATGTTGGAAATTATGGCATGTTGTTCACATAATATATGCTTTGATGATATATGTGCTTAAAATCTATGTGAACAAGTTTATTTTGACATATTTATGTAATCTAATGCATTGGTTTGGTCAAAATATGCTTAAATCTCAAAATGACCTCCTTTTAGGCCAAAAATGCATTTTATTGTGAAAATTCTTCCAAAAATGCAAAATCTTTTGTAAAATGGTTTTTGATTCATGTTTTTCATTCATACAAGTCCAAAATCATGTTTTACAAATGTTTAAACCTTTACATGGACTTAAATTACTCAAAAACAGAGTTTTGGTACCTCACAAGTTGAATTTTCTGTCAAAACAACTGCAGAATCTGCAGGAAATATATGAGGGATCAATCCCCACTGTAGCAGGATCGATCCCCCCAAGCCAGAAAAGGCACTCCTGCATGTGTTCAACCGAAATTGAGAAGAACTCTTCATTGTTTTGATATTTTCTCTCTTCTCAACTTAAAATTCATTGTTTTAACTCATTTTTGATGATCTTTAATGTATGAAAATTCATTTTTCATTGATATCATGCCTCAACTTCATCAATTAATATCATTTCCAACAAATGGTATCACTTTCAACAATCAATATCACTTTTCTTGAGCTCACAAGTGCAAAATCATTTTTCTCATTGAAAATAGTCATGAATTGCATAAATCTTGAAATAATCTTGAAATATACTTTCAATGAATGCTTAAACATAATTTTGAGATTTATTTCAATGATTTATGGATATATTTGAGAATTTGATGAACTTGTGCATAATGAATGTTTTTCATATCTTTTGTTCATCTTAGTCAAGCATGCTTATTGGATTATGTCTCTTAGCTTGACTCATCTATTCCACACTAGGTTTCATGATAATTATACATCTAGTGGAAGAAAAATTAAAACTTGACCTTAAGGATTGATTTCAAATGCAAATTCAACAATTGGTATAAGGTCATAATTTCCCTTGGCTTATAATTTGTGATGATAAAGGAATCCTAAATGTTCAAATGCATGAAACTTTATCATCCATGAACTTAAATTTTTCTTATGGCCAAATTAATAAAGAACTTGGGCTTTAATGACAACACCAACATTCAAAGATAAATGCAAACTTGAACAAATGTACCTTGATTGATATCCATGCATTTATTCTTGATTGTTTGGATGTTGAACTTACATGCTTGCTTAAGTTGAATCAATAATCATGCCTATGAGATGAGAATAGTTGTTTTCATGATATTGTGTACTTAACCTCAATCATAGTTTATGAATTTTAATGATAACATATATTTTAGCTTGATTATATTGATTCACTTAGGTGAAACCATTTTAGTTAAAATAGCATATACCCTCTAGAACATTAAATGATGATGACAACTAGGGATATGGCTCTTAATTGATTAAAATGGTATTTTTGAATCTTTCCTTGCTCATAATTGATTAAGGACTTGAATTGGAAAATGAGCATAGAATTTTTGTGCTTGAAACCATGGAAGAAAATGTGTTTGCTTGAATTCCTTGATTTTTTTAATCTTCCATATGGTATAAATTTGTGAATATGAATATGGATTAATTCCTTATGATAGTGTGCTAATGATTGATTAATCCATATACATATTTGATGATGTGTGTAATTGTGTTCTTGCATTTTTAGAATGATTATTTTCTTGACATGAACACACTACACATAGATATTGGATTCATGCAAAATGCTTAAGTCAACCATTAGTAACAATTGGTATTTAGATTGAAATAACTCTTAGTATCATTGGCAACCATATTTTCACTAATTGGTAAGCCAAATCTAAATTGCCAATTGATATGAGCTTTAAATTGACAATTCTTCTCATGCTCTTTAGATTGAAATGACAAATAGAAAAGAATTCTCTTAGGATATTTTTGCATGAAACTCTTGTGTGCTAGAATTTGAAGTTAATTGCTATATGATTTAATTCTAGACACAATATTTCTTGAGAATGATTTATGAGCACATGCATATGATATGTTATATAATTTTAGCTCATAATCATGATGTATTGTCATGCACCTACGTTGGACCTTAGAGAACAATTGATATACTTAGGTGCTTGCTTAACTTCTTACCAATTGAACCTTCTGGCAAAATTACTTATCAACAATTGGTATCAAAATTATTTATAAACAATTGGTATAGGATCATAAGTCATATTCATTGTATAAATATTTCATACTCTTTGAGAATATTGACTTATTTATTTGTGCTATAAGTCCCATGTACTAACATGTTTCTTGTTGGATGGAGCATTTTTATTTGTTCTCACATAGCCATGATTTTAGGGGGAGCATATTTTTTATTATTTTTTCTTCTTTTTGCTATGACAAAAAGGGGGAGAGATAGATAAAGGGAGAGATAGATATAGGGAGAGATATTAAGGGGGAGAGATAATGAGGGAAAATTCATTTTCAAAACCCATGCTTATATTAAGGGGGAGCTTTATAAAATCCTGCTTTATTTGAGGAGGAGTATTTTTTCAAAGAATTTTCAAAGCAAATTTACATTAAGTTTTGTCATATCAAAAAGGGGGAGATTGTTAGCTTTAAATTGCAATATATATTTTGAAATGACAAAAACTTAAGTAAGCTTTAATGTTTTAATTCATATTGTAAATTTGCCTTATCACACATGATTTTCTCAATCTATTTTCAAGTGATCATATCAAACATTAAGACCATGATTTAATGATACATCCCTATTGGTCTTAATTCTTTATAAATGTTTTGAATATTTTAGAAAATCACTTGATGAATGTTTAGACCATGTTTTTATTTGAAAAAGTCAAGAAAAACTCCCTTAAAGCTTATAAATGTTTTGGGTTGATTTAAGATCAAAGGTCATATCATTTCTAACCCAAAAGTGCAGGAAAAATGCCTTCTGGAAGAAAAGGATCGATCCCCACTGTAGCAGGATCGATCCCTTTTTGGCAGAAAGTCTTCCCAATGTCCCTGAAGCCCAGAATCAAGATTTTGGACAAAAGGGATCGATCCCCTATGGAAAGGGGTCGATCCCTTTGCTCGAAAATAGCCTATAACGGCTAGTTTTGTGAGATACAACGGTCATATTCAATCTTGGCTCCACCCAACGACTAGAATACATCCAAGGGACTATAAATAGAGGCTTAGAAGCTAAAGGAAGAAAGAGGAACTACTCAATCAACTCCAATACTCATTTTCCACAAATCTTCAAGCATCAACAACAAATCAAGAGCTACAAAGTTTCATTTTCTATCACTCTCATATTTCTTGTATTGCTTAGCACAAATATTGTATAGGTTTTTCCTTGTGCTTAATTTCTGTAATCACTTGCCTATCTAGAGGCTCTCTTTGATTACTCATTTGTAAACTCACTTCATTCCTTATAAAGGGGAGGTTTCTCTTAAGCCTTGAAAAAGAGGGAGGTTACTCTTTAGCCTAAGAAAAAGAGGGAGGTTACTCTTGAGCCTAGAAAAAGAGAGAGGTTTCTCTTGAGCCTTGAAAAGAGGGGCTATAATCACAAATTCAAGATAGTGGATTTGGAGCAAAATCCTTGGCAGCGTCTCAAGGTAGAGGACATAGGCAAGGTTGCCGAACCTCTATAAATCACTTGTGTACATTTCTCTATCCTTACTCTCTTTACTTATTTGCAATTATATTTGTGTTTATTGCATTGAATTTATATTGTATAATTGCCTAGCTAAGAGAACTTAGAAATTATCAATATAGGCTAGAGAATTTAGAGGAATCGAAAAACGAACTTAAGGTTAGCGAAAAACCGATTCACCCCCCCTCTCGGTATTGCCTATAAGAGCCAACAATTATGATGATTTATTTAAAAGTATAAGTGATAGACAGATGATAAGAAATGAGATAATGATATGTTATCGATGAGAAAGGATTAACTGTAATTGCAAACTTGCAAGTTTTAAGCATTGCAGTTTAAGATAGTGTAATCCTACTCTTGTATTTATATTATATCTTACTGAGCCGTGGTTTTGCTCACGCCACTAAATTTTATCTCTTTCAGACTATTGAAGTTAACACCTGCCATGTGAGCTGCTAAGTGGGCATCGGAGACAGTGTATGGACTTGGTACTAGTATTCTGAGGTATATGTTCGTTATAAAATACTTGTTTACATGTAAGACTTAAATGGATGCACAGTACATTTTCTGTTTAACAAGTCGGGATGTAACTAAGAACCGTTTTTCGTGTTAGTTTAATATTTAAATGAAATGACTGCAGGTCACCTAGATAGTATAGTAACTACACTGACACCGAATACAAACCTTAAAATGAAAAAGAAAATTTTAGTCCATAAATTTGTAGACTAAGAAAAGTATAAGAATCAAGTGAAAGTCGCGGCCTTCGGGTCGTGACAGTCCTAAAACATAAGATGAGAGAGAAAAAATGGCTAAGATTCCATATGCTTCGGCTATTGGATCTATCATGTAAGCCATGTTATGTACGAGGCTTGATGTCTCGCATGCTTTAAGCATGGTGAATAGGTATCAAGCTTACCTAGGTGAGCATCACTGGATAGCAGTTAAGAACATCCTTAAGTACTTAAGAAGGACTATGGATGCTTTCTTAGTCTATGTAGGAGAGAATGAGCTCATTGTAAATGGTTACACTGATGCCAGTCTCTAGTCAGATAAGGATGACTTTAAGTCACAATCTGGCTATGTGTTTTGCCTAAATGATGGCACTGTTAAGTTGAAAAAGTTCTAAACAAGAGACTGTGGCCAATTCTACGATCGAGGCTGAGTATATAGCAGCTTCAAATGCAGCTAAGGAAGTTGTTTGGATCAAAAAGTTCGTCACAGAACTTGGAGTAGTCCTTAGCATTGCTGATCCAGTGGCACTCTATTGTGACAACAATGGAGCCATTGCACAAGCTAAGAAATCTTGGTCTCACCAATGGTCCAAACAAATACTCAAGCCCTTCCATGATCGATTGGCTGTAGAGCAAGTGGGAGAATGTTAGTGTATGCGCTATAAGCCAATCAGATTTAGACTTATAGTACACTTAAGACATTGTGATTATTTATGTTATTTAATAATACATAGCAGGTATTTATCATTATTGACTATATTTAATTTGATTAAGTCATAATCAAATGATAAAGTCCCTAGAATAGTGGATTCGTATCAAAGGAATCAAAGTAGTGACTTTGATAATGAGATCTTTATGATACAAAGAATACTATTCTTAAATATCCTCAATCATAGTATCACTTAGAAGGGACATCAGTGATACGGTAAGACTAACATGTGTTAGATTCCTTTGGGTGACTGATCTCATAAGTCATGGATATGGTGATATCCAAATCAACACATGGGTGATCATTGTGAATGAATACACTGGATTGACCCATCTTGAGAACTCTATGTGGATCATTACATTGAGTGTCATTAGATGTTCTCAAATGGCAATGGTATATGTGATCCTTAGACTTGAGATGACCATGGTATCCTATGTGTGGATTGGTGTACTTTGATGCTAGTAAACATAGCTCAATAAGGGTTGCAAGTAAGACAGTAATTGGGTACATCATGAATCATATGAGGGTTGTGAGTGATCAAGATAGGATTTGTCCCTTTTGGTAACAAGAGTCTATATCTCAAGGACTCTCAATAGAGATTAATGATTGAAAATCTGTGGCCACAGTACAAATGAGATTTAAGATGAGATCTTGAATTCATTTGATTAAATCATTTATCTTAAGATTGAGAAACAATGGAGTTGAACTTTAATAGAGATGACATGTTCCATACTCTATGTTCAACTAAGATATTAGGTGACAAAAGGATCGAATTATACGGTAATTACTCATTGAAAGGTTGTCGTCAACTCACCGACATTTTCATTGCTTGGGTAGCCATGATGCATTGCTAAATGCCAATCTGGGCTTGTGATTTATGAATAAGATTCTGAATCACTGCCAATGTAATGGAAACCTAAAGGGTCACACACAATAAGGGAATGACTAAGACAAGGTAATTGGAGTTGGATTCATGTGATGAATCCTAGTACAAGAAGGATTCCAAGTGAGACTAGAATCCTATTCCAACTACAATTCGGGATTTAATTAATAGTAATTTTAGCCCGAGATTACTAAAGGGTATTTTGGTCTTTTCAATTATAATGAGATTATAATTATGAATTATTAATATAATAATTCATTGGCAGACCAAATTATTAATCCAAATGCATAACCAATTGGTTGTAGTGCAAGTGGGAGATTATTAGAGTATGCCCTACAATTAATTGGATTTGGATTAAGTAATTTTAAAAGGCCCAAAAGACCCAATTTAGTTAGACTAAGTCTAAGGCCTTTTTAGGGTTTTGTTAAGAGGCACTATAAAAACAACATTAAGTCTAAAAGTTAGATATAAGAAGAACAGAATATTTTTATAGCCGTTTTGTCTCTTGGAGCTAGCACTCTCAAAAAACAATTCCCTTCCTCCTTCCTTTGCTTCTGATCACATCTTGTCTCAAGCAAAGATCTTGTTTTACGTCCTAATCGTGTGGATACCGTTAGAGGGCTTCTCTCAGCTAGGAGTCTTGAGTTAACGATAAATCAAGGGCTGTTCATGGGTTGCCATATTCAAAAGTCGAACATTCCTACACGAGTACACCAAAAGGTCAGATTTTATCTTGAAATTAATCTTGTTGCATGATCCTGGTGATTTTGGTTTTGTTGATTTTTAATCCGCTGCTTATTTTCGTGTATGACATGATAAACCGAGACAACGAAACCTTACAATTATGTGGGGCCAGTGGTCTCTAGCAGCCAGGGATTAGCAACCACATCATGGATGATGTAACGTTACCGTGAAGTTTCAGCAGAAAACGAATTGTTGCTTTGGTTAAAAGGATGTTAAAAGGTTAGCCGATGAATTTGGAAAGATTATATATTACGTCTTGGTTTGATTTGATTTGATTAATATATTAACACATCATTTGACCTTATGATATTTCAGTTGAAGTATTCTTTCATAAACTTCTCTTGTTTTGAATGAAGGAATTAATGGGTGTGCAAGAGCAAGACTGATCTCCTTTTACCAGCCTTTCACAAAAATTGCATTTTAGGAAGCTAATATAAACAAGGTTTGGTTATATGACGCATATAAAAAATATTTTGGTACTAGTATTTTTGTATTGGACACAGATAATAGATATATAGGATTGGCATGATCTGTCATGAACAAGAATATATATAATCATGTCAATGATTTGTATTGAGTATATATAAAAATACACATACCCAGTTAATCAGATCTTATAAATATATAAATTAACGTGAATATATATATATATATATATATATATGTATATATAATTTTACGCTGTTGCAAAGATTGTGAAATCCTTGTCGTTTCTCCCTGTCAGTACTACTTTGAAAGGAATTCTCGTAGTTAAGATCAACGTCAAGGATTTCGGTGATTTATTTCATTAACAGTAGTGTTGAAAACTTGAAGCAAATATTTATATTGGTACATATTTGTCAATCCACAGACAGCAGGAGTTCTCGTCTTAATTAAGATAGTTTGGATCCCACAACCACCGCCAAGACAGAAGACAAAGGTGCATCAAATTAAGCTCAGAAATGTCTTGAAGGAGCTTGCTCCCGTTGCTCAATGCTTTTTATTATTACTTGAATATTTTAGCTGGGCTGGGGGTTCAGTCATATAATAATAATAATAATAACAATAATAATAATAATAATAAACATCACCCTACTCTATTTTTATAAAATTCTTTCCCAAGAATTACTCTTATTATTCGTTCTTGATGGCGGAATTTAACTTATATATTGCTTTTGCCTACTCTCTGAACGCAATGAATCTTATTTCAAATTTAAAATTTACAATTTAATAAGGTGATGTGAGAGAAAAAATACGCAGAGTTATAATAGGATTTGATGGCCCCTACCCATAGCCTCAACTCTAATAATCAAAAAATATGTAGTTTAGTGGTGGAAGAAATAGCAGCTTAATTAAACTAATTAAAATTTTTTAATAAGCATAAATGATGCTTTCCCTGTTAATTAAAGCCGTATTTGTTTGGTCCCAAACAATTCGTTAGGTGAATTTAGCAGCTTATTTGCCAAACTTGAACACTTTACTGGTAGTTTCAATCACAAGATAAGAACAGCATTAATGAAAACCACTTTGAAGAGCCAAAAAAATAGATTTTTTTTATTTTTCTTTTCTTTTCCAATTGATCCTACTGTAATTTCCATGATCTAGATGGCTCCCTTCACCACATGTTTTTAACGAAAATAAGAGGATGCGTGAAATAATTAAACTACCCTTTTCCTACATTTTTCTGTTTTTCACCGTTGACAAACAATTGCAGAGCCAAGCTTCCCTGCCTCACGTGGCACCAGCTGACCTTGCGCCATCACCAAGGATTTGTAGATCTCAACGATCATTTTCTCGTCATATTCTTTCAGCGGGCGTTTCCCGAAGGCGGCAATCCCGCCATCACCTATGGCTCCTCCGTAACCAGTATTAATCATCCTGGAGTTGGCTAACCCCAGCATCATTTTCACGTAGGCATCACGTAGCCAAACGAAGAATTTCTTGGGTGAACGTATTCTCAGCTTTGCCTTTACCCTGATCCTCCAGAACCTCCTCCTCCGGATGGAACCCAGCTCCACCGTGCTCCGCCGTGCCCGTCTCGAACCATTTAGCTTGACGTAGCCTTTCCTCTTCCAGTACCCCCTCAAACCCTTGTACATGGTTGCAGAAATACCTTCCATAACTGTTTCTTCCTAATTGACAAATTTGATATAAAAGAGTGAGGGGATGTATATATATTTATATATTTATATGCAGATTACAGAGTTTGATTAGGAAATAAAAATAATGATCGTAATAGTGGATGGCCAGTCATATTTATCGATGACAAAATATAGGGGGTGGTGATCATAAATGAAATGCAACAAAGTACCGGCATTTCTCACGGGTGTCGCTATCCATATTCAATGTCTGTGGACCATCACGTGCCACATTTTAGCCGTCCGATCCTTACTCCTTCGACAGGAATTCATCCATTAGATGGCATTGGATTCCTCTCACATCAATATACCTTTACGAGGCTTAGTCCTTACTTTTCTAATTTGGAATTAATTGACTCAATTTCATGTTCTTAGACAAGGATTCAAAAATCTTGACAATTTGGAACCAAACAAAATATATATATATATATATATACACATATGCGCGTGCAAATATATGTTATATGAAATTAAATTTATATGGAACCTATATTTATTTGTCGAAAAAGAAATTCCATTTTTTTTGTCACCAAAAGTGTCACATATGACATATCCATATGTCATGTAGTTTTGTTACTAGTAAACTTTTTTAACGAGCATATGGTGATAACCTCCTATGGAAATCAAATTTACATTAAAAGATCAACAAAAAGAAAATGAAAATAACTAGTAGCACTTTTTATCAACGTCTTATTTATGAAAAAAATAATTAACATGAATAAAGATAATGCTTCCAACTCACCTAAATTGATCAAGTCGGTCAACAATTTCTTATCGAATAATTAAATATGAGTTGTGGTATCTTATAAAGCTTAAGTTTAAATTCAAGCAACTCAACATCTATTTTTAATTATTTAATATTTCTCTTATAATAAAAAGAAAATTGATCAAGTCGAATTTGACTGGAAAAAAATATTTATAACACAAATTTGATATTATTTAAATTCAAACGATTTGAAAATTATGAAAAAGCAATTAGAATTTTAAAATGATTCTTTTAAACTTTAACAATTTAAATTCAAGATAATCCAAATTTTAATAATCTAAATGTCACACTCGAATGGCTCAAATATATATGATTCGAGTACCATAGTTCAACTCAAAATGATCTGAGATCTTGCTCACTTATTCACTTAACATTTTTAATTTAAGCAGCGTTTTTTCTTTGAAAATTTTAAAACTTTATTCAAACAAAACCATGTTTGTTTAAGAAAAATAGTTTTTATGGTAAAAAAAATACTAATTTTTTAAAATTTATAATCATCTCATGAGATTATTTATTTATTTATTTTTTGGAGGGGAAGGGATGTGAATTTTATTTTATGTGGTAAGTTCAATTGTGTGTTTATACATAAAAAGACCTCAAAAAAATAAAGGTCGATAAGTCTAGGTGAAGAAAAATGAGTGTGAATAAAGTGATAAGTTGGTACTGTGACTTTAATAACGCAAGGGGAATGAAGCGTTTCCGTCACAAATAATTCTAGGTTTGAAGATCAGAAAGAATGAGCCATACACCATTGAGATTATCAGTACAGCTTGCCATCCCCTCATGTTTCACGCCTTTGAGGGGGGGAAAAGAAGTTGGATTTTGGAGGTGTGTGGGGTGAACCACAAGATGGTTGGAGGTTTTGTTTGATAATAACTTCAGTTTTGACATTTTAGGAAGACAATTAATAACTTTGCAGATTTCTATGGATAAGGGTTAACCAATCATCCTTGTTTTTCTTCTTTTTGTGGTTACATTTTTTTTTATTATTCACAATAAACAAATTAACATAAGAAAAAAAGAAGAAATTATAAATCATAAAATATAAGCCCTGATTCTTTCTTAAATTAACATACGAAAGAAAAGGACTAATTTAATATTATCCTAATTTCATAACTCAATTGTTAAATATATTTAGAGAAAAGCATGTTACATAGATAACTACTCTAGTTAATGGGCTATATGGACATGCGCAGAGGATATATGGAATAGATGGGGAAAGAACACACACAAAAAAAAACTTTTATGAATCTAATTTCCGCAAATAATAAGCACTTGATATCAAAGATTTAATCTATTAGTTTCTCTTTATTTTGACTAATCCAATGCATGAGATAAGTATGATATCATACGACATTTTGAGATCTCAATCCAGTGCCCAAATAAAAAGGGAATTGTTTTAAATTACTAATGAGAAGAATGAGGATTAAGGCCTCCGTATCTTATGAAAAATTAGAAAGAAAAAAGAAAAGAGTTTTCATTTTAAAAATGAGATTAATATCATACCGATTTAAAATATGAATAAGAAAATAATCTTTGTATATTTATTAATTATGGAAGAATACAGTGTCGTAACGGTTTCGCAATCGACGATTTTGAAAACATTTAAAAACAAGAGGGAGTCGCCACCAATCTTTTTTGACGAGGTGTGATTGATCACCTAAAATATTTATCTTTCCAACAAAATCTCAAAATTAATTAAGTTTTATTAAAAAGATAATTTTTGATCTACGAAAACAAAATCGAGTCCGGGAGTACGGTTACGCGTGGGGAAGGATTAGCACCCCCACAACGTCCGTTAAAAAACGGTACCATCCTAACCCCATGGTATCCTTTAATTTTAATGAAATAGTCTTGGCTTAAATCTAATTCATTTATTATAAAAAAACATGTGTTTGCTAATGAAATTATTGTTATAGATGTTTTTAAAAAATTCATTATGAAAATCAATATGAACACCATTTATTGAAAAATTAAATCAAATATCTCAATACTCTGGTAATATTTGAAATAATTTCCCTCACCTAGAGATTTCTTAAGAATCACTACTTGTGAGTTCTATAAAATCTCATCTTCGGTGGTGCTCATGCTGTTTTTATAATTGACCGTGTACACATGTAGTATTGATAAAAACGTATGATGCATATAAAACTTAAAAGAAATTTTATTTATTTTAATCTTATTAATGAAACTCTTGATATTGAAAAATTTAGTTAAATATCCCAATACTCTGGTAATATTTAGCTAATTCTTCTCACCTATAAATCAGTCAAGAAATCACTACTTGTGAGTTTCATGACATCTCATCATCGGAAGAATTCCATTTATTTTAGAATTTTAATATTTATGCATGTAATGCAAGCAATATGGTGCGATGCATATGGGTTTACAAAGAGAATTTTATATTTTGATTTTTATTAATGAAACTCTTAATATTGAAAAATTTAGCTAAATATCCTAATACTCTGGTAACATTTAGCTAATTCTTCTCACCTAGGGATCAGTCAAGAAATCACTACTTGTGAGTTTCATGATATCCCATCATCGGAAGAATTCCATTTATTTTAAAATTTATATATTTATACGTATTGTCTTGATTCCTTTGATTATTTCCTTTTATTAAAATTCTATTATTACTTATTTAATTAATTTAATTACTACTCTTTACCTTTGGAAACTTTACCATTATTAATTTTGTTGATTTAATTATTTTGCATTTATGTATTTCTAAAATCCCTTTTTTGTTAATTTGCCTCAATTGTTTCCATTACCTTTTTTTGTTTTCATTAATCTTTATTTAATTAATATTTCTCTAAATATTCTTTATTTGTCAAAACTCATCATTGTGTGTGTGTGTGTGTGTATTAAACAATAAATAAGCATGAAATTGGATATTGAGAAATAATACCGAATATCCTAATACTCTAGTAACGTTCGATATAATTCTTCTCATCTAAAGTTTTTCGAAGAATCGCTACTTGCGAGTTCTACGAGGACTTATCATCGATATTTCATACTTATTTTATTTTTTTATTTATTTTACTATTGCTCTTTATTTATTATTATTATTTCTCTTTATTTATTTATATTTTATTATTTTTTTTAGCTTCTTAAAATATTCTTTTATGGTAAATTGTTTAATAAGAAAATCATAAAGAAACTATATGATTATATATTTTATATTTACTTACACATTTTTTATTTCTTATGTACATCTCGAAATTATATATATTTCTTAGCTTTCTAAAAAGATTTTAATAGTAAATTGTTTAAGAAAATATTTATTATATGTAGAAAAACAACTATATGGTTATATGTATTTTGTATGCTTATTTTATATACTTTTATTTACATATGTAATATATTTTTTATATTCATTTTATGTACTTTATATATATATATATATATATATATATATTTATATATACATTTTAAACTATATATATTTTCTATAGTTATTTACGTTATTTATTTATTTATTTATTTACTTATATCTCAAAACTATGTATTTATTAATAACTATAATTAAACTTAAAATTATTAGCTCCTAAAGAATTTTATATACAAACCAATATTTATTTTTGTGTTATGCAAATATATTTAAAATACATAAAATAATATTTTTAACAGAATAAATAATTAAATAAACACTAAATGAATAAATAAATAAATAAATATATACCAAATGGGTTTGGTTTGAAAACCCTAAGACAGCCTTCCAACCGGGTGTGATAACCGTAAACTTTTCAATTATTGGAAATTAATATGAAAGCAATTAAATAAATAAAATTATGAGAAAGGGATATTGGTGAAAATCTCGAGAATTGAGAAAGGAACGGATAGTGAAAATCCAAGTGAAGAAGAGTTAAATGAGAAATTATGGACAAATAATGAACGAAGTAAAATTAAATTGGATAAATTAAAATCCAAATTAAATAAGGAAAATGAGAAATGAAAATAAAATATGTTTATATAATTACAAATTATATAAATGTATTTTGATGTAAATACATATGTATTTAAATACCGTATAGTATATAGTATATATTAAATATACATTGGTATATATAAGTATATATACTATTTGATAAATTTAAATAGTACATATGTATTCAAGTATGACATTTTATGTATATATAAGTATATACATATTTGAGAAAATGTAAATATTAAATTACATTAAAGTTTGAATGTATATATATTGTAAATATAATATATATGGAATTATTACATTTATATGAATATTTATATAAATGTTATTTAATTTAAAGTACATGAAAATATATATTTTTTTGTGTAAATATATATTATTAATATATAATATATATTTATATAATATATAGTACAAAGTACTATATAATAAAATAATATATTTATATTTATATTATAATTATAAATATAATTATAATTAAAATAAAATACAAAAAAAAAACAAACAGAATCGGGAAGACTCCCAATTTTGTCTCCCCGAGTGGCAACCGGCCACTGTCGCCAGAGAAAGGAAGACAGAAGAAGGGAGAGATGACGTCGCCGGCGAAGAAAGGAAGGGAAGGAAGTTACCGACGGCGGGAAAGGAGAAGAAAAGAAGGGAAATCGAAAGGAAATTTTCGACGAAAACCGAGAAAGAGAAGAGCAGAGAAAGTGACGGCACTGGCCAAATCGATCGCCGTCACTGCCATCGAAGCTTCGCCGGAGGAAGAGGAAGACGTGGGAGGCCAAAGTTGAGGCGAGGAACGGCGGAGGAAGGCCGACGGAGGAGGAAAAGAAACCGAAGGTAAACCGTGTAGATTTGCCGCCGTGCTGCCGATCCAGGCCGAGCTGTGGCCACCGACAAGTTCGTCTCAACGCCGGCCAGCTGCTGAGCCACCGAACCGCTCAAAAACCGACCACCGAAGGAGAACCGGCGGTGAGGAAGGTAGAGCCGGTTTGACGGGTCTGAACCGATCAGACCAAGGAAAAAAAAAAGGAAAAAGAAAAAGAAAAGAAAAGAGAAAAAGAAAGAAGGAAGAAAAAGAAGAAAGAGAAAAGAAAAGGAATTTCGAGAATTTGGAAAATTCTCGAGAATTCGGAAAATTCTCGAGAATTCGAAAAATACGGGAAATCCCAAGAATTACGGGAATCGGTAAGAAATCCCGGAAAATGTTAAATTATTTAAATAATTTATTTTTTAAAATAATTATGAAAAAATTCTAAAATTTAGAATTTAATTTCCAGAAAATTCCCTCGATAAACGAGCTGATGGAATCGGGCGAGGTGAACACGGGTGCGAACTTCGAGAGGCAGTCGCCGACCCGAAACAAGTAAGGGAGACATGTGCCACCTATAAAGATATTCGGCCACATGTTTTAAATTATGTATTTAATTTATAAATGCAATTAACAATGATTAGTTTTGAAATTTGTGGTGATTTATCGGTTTCAAATTGTGGTGAAATACCAGTTGAGAAATATAAACTGTATTTTTCGTTTAGGAGGCTAGCCAAATCGGCAGCCGTTATACTACCGAAAAGTTATCAAATAATTACTAAAATTTACCGAAAATCACCGAAAATCATAATAAATGATTTGATTTCACGTGAAACAATTTTTAGGTACGAAAATCGAGAAATTAAGTAAATTTCATAAAACATGAATATAATGATAATTGATTTTAAAATATTCATGTTTTCGTGAATGGTAAAATGGAAATCACCGAAATTTCATCTTGTAGGTGATATTTCACGTGAAACGAGAAAAAAAAGAAAAAAAGACTGAAGTGAATATTTTCATAAATATTCTTAAATATTCACTGGATTTCATATAAAATCTTTATAGTTTTAATTATGGAAATAATTAATTATGAAAATTCCATAAAGGTTAAGAAATGATGAACAACTATATTTTCGAGACTAGAGGTCTCTACACGTGTTTTTAGAAGAAAACATGGTGATGGGAATTTAAAGTTAGAAAATAAATATTTTATTTTCATAAATTATAAAAATAATCTATTTGAATTCCGATAATTATAAAACAATGTTTTCGATTAAATGAACGGAAAAGCATACATATGTGTTTTATGGTGGAAAAAGGACAGTTTTGCCCTTCTATATTTTCAGTGATGATTTTGCAAACTGTCTTCATCGCAATTTATAAAGAAATGTTTGAAGCATGAATTTCGTTCTGAAATTAATTCCCATAGTCTTTTGATAATTAGCTAAACAAACCTTATGATTTCTATGCATATTTTTCAATAAGTTTTTTATGTATGAAAGTAAATAAGTATGTTTTCCGAAACAGTGATCGGAGTGGCAAACCCCTGGCTAACTTAGACCCAGGCACGCCCAGTCCTTACTATTTTGTACCAAATGTATAATTTAAGAAGTTACATAAGTAAGTAAGCTTTGAGACTAAGGCCTTCCTATAGTTTATGTTATTGCTTGTCAAGCTTGCCACATTGTGCATGTTTCCATCCCTTGTGGCATATGTTTAGCCTACATCGTGCATGTTCTCGCCCACATTGTGCATGTTTTCATCCCTTGTGAGTATGTTGGTCCTTCGTGGTGCAATGTTCGCTGTACGACCCTGATCAGGTCTACAGCCCATACCATGGCCATAGGTATTCTGTTCCGTCTTCGAAGGATGATGTTCTGTTCCCTCTTTGGAGGATGAAGTAAGTGTCATGACCCGCATACTGGCTATATGATTCTGCCTAGTCTCTATGAACTGTATGATAACTTTTATTAATTATGATGTTAAGTTTCTAAAGTATGATGCATGTTTGAAACAAGTATGAATTTTTGATATATGTATTAAAGAATTCATACAATGATTTAAAGTATGAAATGCATTATTATGGCATTTGTTTTCTGTATATATCGATACTATGACTATTTTAAATGCATTTCTTACGGGGTTTTAGTATAATACGATTACTGATTTGAAAAGAGAAATAAATGTTTATTCTAAAAAAAATAAATAATAACATAAGAATTATTCTACGATAGAGATAATCGAGGAAGTAATTATCCAATGATTGGATATTTACAAATCACTTTATTGTACTGTTTTTACTGTACTGAAGAGAAGAGAAGTAAACCGCTGTTTTTATTACTGAACTGACACGTGTTTTAAAGTATACTGAAGTGAAAAGAAATAAGTGGTTTACTCTGTGGAAAAACAAAAATTATATCGCTTTAAAAACAACGAATTTAGTATTCTCTACAGTTGCTTCTAGGTTCCGGAACAAATATGATATTCTAAAATACCTACCTTATTCTATTTGGATCCCTAGCCGATTGTAGTATCCTTCCTACATGTGAGCCTAGAGCCAGTTAGGAAGATTTTAAAGAAAATGAATAAAAAAATTAAAAAATTATTTTGAGCATATAGATACCTGAATATCAAGTGTTACATATAACTCTCTTACTGAGCCATGGTTTGCTCACCCCTTAATTTTAAACATTTCAGGTTTTAATGATTGTGAGATAAATTGATTGTGGATCACAGCTATACAGAAAGGACAATGTGACAGACCGACTGATTTATATGAGGTACGATCATTTATTTCCTGTATTTAGACATGTCTGTAGTACTACTTATCCGATTAATTAAGATAGGGGATGTGTATAATATAAACAATGTAATGTAAATTTGTTTAACAGTTAGTAAAAGTGAATTATCACAGACAGCCCAACCGAATGAATTGTGTAAAAGGTGAAAAATATGGTAACGGGTCATTACAGATTTAATGGTATTAGAGCATGGTTGGCGGATGTCTGTGAATACTTTTGGAAGGAAAAGTGTTAAACATCCCCAGTAGTACTGTGTTGTCTGAATACATAGAGAAAATAAATGATTGTAAATAGAGTGAGAAAGTGTAAATTGAAAATGTTAAAGAAGAAAACAGGCTCAGAAATTACCAAAAAAAAATTGGTGAATCTTATAATCTAAATGAAGGCCTGTTTGGTAAGGAACCGAAAGGACTCGGTGAGGGCCCCACCAGTACTTTACGGTCCGAATCGAATTGAGACCTGAAAGTGATGATATAAAGGAGGGGAATGAAATATCATTATTAAATAGATTTTAAGATCACTGATTGAGGGTAATTTGAAGAGAGAGAAAATTTTTGGCTAAAAATGACCAAAATACCCCTGCCTTCGAAATTTTACCGGGAGCCTGAATAAGCCAATAGAAGTTGGATTTGACTGATTTGACAGAGAAATTGATGATGTAAAGCCGAATTACAGGCAAAATAATCCAATTGTGGATTTTAGTGAACTTTTCTGTCGAAATCGAATGAGATCTAAATTGCTGGTATAACTATCAGAAAGGATATTATCAACATATAGATGATCAGTTCATGATTCAAATGTGTACTGAGGATAAAGAAATAAATATCGAAATGACGAAAATGCCCCTATGTTGGGCAAAGCTCTGAAATAGTGATGAAATCAAGTTAATCTTGAATCCATTGATAGTAATGGAAATATTAATTGCATGAGGATGAAATGTCCGAAGTAATAAGAAATGTGTGATTAAAGAAAGCATAGGATTTGAATTTCGATAGAACTTCTAGAATTAGATAATTGGAGGAATCGAGATAACATTGACTCTTTTTTGAATATGAAATCTGATTCTAAGCCTATATCGGAGAACTTAGGAGAATCCGAAAGCTTAAGAAATCCACTCTGGAAAATGAAAGAATAATGAAGTGCACGTGTATAAGGTGTGATTGATGGAAATACAGATAACGTAAATTGTGGATAAGAAAGTTATCTGTATAAGTGTAAGTGAGAGAAGCACAGATGACATTGAAAAGTAGATGAATAAAAAGGATGTATTAATTTCCTATCATTAATAAAGTTCTTTTGAAGAACAAATATTCATCTACATGATGGAATAGACGTTTTATGGATCTGATTCGATATGCATGAGGAGTTTATAAGACTAGTCTCGGTATAAAGCGTCTTTAGATAAAAGATGGGAGATTGATGTCCGTAAGATGATGATTAGAACTCGGAGTGAATTTTACGAGTTCCTATTGAGGTTACGAGGTTAATGATTTGCCTTGTGAGGCATATAAACCTAAAGAATGAGGCATCCATACATGAGTAAATTAATGAAATACTGATAGAGTTTAAAGTATAAATGAAACATGAGCAGCATTATGGTATAACCCTTAAACTCTTAAAGACTGTGAAATTGTGTTAAGATTGGCAAATAAGAGATTTGGCTAGACAGCATCTCCTCTTGAGATATATGATCTCGAGATGACTGGATGACAGTGAACCTGTCTATGATATAGAGATAATGATTGAGATACGAGATTAATGAGTCTAGCTAGATATTACTACCAATCTATAAAAGAGTGATGAGACTAGCTGCTCTACTAATGTGATGTAATTAAAGAAAGAAGTTAAAGTTGGTAAAAGGATAAGTGTAAAGAAAAGATGGTATGCAAGATTTTAAAAGATCTTAGCAGTATAGTACAATATCAATCGAGAAAACCGACTAAAAGGATGAATATATATATATATATATATGAAGAAATAAAAGTGGGAATATGAAAACCAAAAATGAAAGTGGAATAAGGAAATAAATTGCATGATGAGAAGGGAACATCAATATGAAACAGTTCCCGAAGGCAAGACTGAAAGTGATTTGTATTGGTTATCATATAATTGCGGCGATATATAAAATCAAGTCAGAATTGATAAGTAAAATTAATGATACTCCAAGGAGTAAAATAATTTATATGTTTACTGCCAGTATATAAATGAAAAATGATTATACATATAACCACTGTAACATGATAGAAATGGTGGAAGTATATAGATGATGTGGTGATTAAACATATAAATTGAGGATTTAATTGTGGAATCTAAATTATGAAAAGAGATTTAAAGACCATACTACATGAAGAGAATATGATTGTCTCATGATTTGTGATTGTAGGAGATAATCCATAGTAAAGTCTGCAAGTGAGATGTCGCTTTGATAAAATGAATATTGTGGACAATAAAGAGTCCAAAAGAGAAATGATGATATGGAAGTGATAAAATCACTTTCCATTATCGGAATCTTAGATTCTCTAATGCCTTAGTTGAAGTATAAGTATTAAACGGTATGAATGTGTATGTACAGTTCCAGTGAGCCTTATATGTGATTGGAGTTTCTGAGTTGCCATATACTAATGAGAGATAGCAAAAGGCTTTAAATCCCAAGTGTATTGATAGCACCGCTCCATACTGATATATATATATGAGCGTGATATGTAAACGCTCCATGATATTAAGAGAGCGTGTGCATGAGATGTGAAAGCTACTGGGACACTTACATATAATTGATTAACATGAATACACGATAGTACCAAATTATGTCGACTTGGCACTAAGTGAGAAGAATGGATGATGAACAGCATAGATCAGCTATGATATAAAAAGAATACTGTGTATGGATTCTTATGTGAAAGGAGGAATGAAATGAATAACTCCCGATTTGAGAAATGAACTTACGGAAGTATAGACATATATGATGAAATACAGCATGTAGTGGTCTAAAGTACTCTTGATGTTAAAAGTGTATTGGTAGTATTATATGGAGGATGACCTAGAGGTCAGAAGTCGTAAGCATAATGACTATACCACCTTTTTAAGTTAAGCTAAATTCGAAGGACCGAATTTCTTAAGGTGGGGAGGATGTGATAACTGTAAATTTTTCAATTATTGGAAATTAATATGAAAGCAATTAAATAAATAAAATTGTGAGAACGAGATATTGGTGAAAATCCCGAGAATTGAGAAAGGAACGGATAGTGAAAATCCAAGTGAAGAAGAGTTAAATGAGAAATTATGGAAAATAATGAATGGAGAAAAATTAAACTGGATAAATCAAAATCCAAATTAAATAAGGAAAATGAGAAATGAAAATAAAATATGTTTATATAATTACAAATTATATAAATGTATTTTGATGTAAATACATATGTATTTAAATACCGTATGGTATATATTATATATTAAATATACATTGGTATATATAAGTATATATACTATTTGATAAATTTAAATAATACATATGTATTCAAGTATGACATTTTATGTATATATAAGTATATACATATTTGAGAAAATGTAAATATTAAATTACATTAAAGTTTGAATGTGTATATATATATATTGTAAATATAATATATATATATATATGGAATTAATTTATATGAATATTTATATAAATGTTATTTAATTTAAAGTACATGAAAATATATATTTTTATGTGTAAATATATATTATTAATATATAATATATATTTATATAATATATAGTACAAAGTACTATATAATAAAATAAAATAATTATATTATATTATAATTATAAATATAATTATAATTAAAATAAAATACAAAAAAGAAGAAAACAAACAGAATCGGGAAGACTCCCAATTCTATCTCCCCGAGTGGCAACCGGCCACTGTCGCCGGAGAAAGGAAGAGAGAAGAAGGGAGAGATGATGTCGCCGGCGAAGAAAGGAAGGGAAGGAAGTTACCGGCGGCGGGAAAGGAGAAGAAAAGAAGGAAAATCGGAAGGAAATTTTCGGTGGAAACCGAGAAAGAGAAGAGCAGAGAAAGTGACGGTGCCGGCCAAATCGGTCGGCGCCATTGCTGCCGAAGCTTAGCCGAAGGAAGAGGAAGACGTGGGAGGCCATGGTTGAGGTGGGGAATGGCGGAGGAAGGCTGACGGACGAGGAGAAGAAACCGAAGGTAAACCGAGTAGATCCGCTGCCGTGCTGCCGATCTAGGCCAAGCTGAGGCCATCGGCAAGTTTGTCTCAACGCCGGCCTGCTGCTGAGCCAACGAACCGCCAGAGAACCGGCCACCGGATGAGAACCGACGGTGAGGAAGGTAAAGCCGGTCTGACAGGTCTGAACCGGTCAGACCAAGGAAAAAAAAGAAAAAGAAAAAGAAAAGAAAAGAGAAAAAGAAAGAAGGAAGAAAAAGAAGAAAGAGAAAAGAAAAGGAATTTCGAGAATTCGGAAAATTCTCAAGAATTCGAAAAATTCTCGAGAATTCGAAAATTACAGGAAATCCCGAGAATTATGGGAATCGGTAAGAAATCCCGAAAAATGTTAAATTATTTAAATAATTTATTTTTTTAAATAATTATGGAAAAATTCTAAAATTTAGAATTTAATTTCTAGAAAATTCCCTCGATAAACGAGCCGATGGAATCGGACGAGGTGAACACGGGTGCGAACTTCGAGAGGCAGTCGTCGGCCCGAAACAGATAAAGGAGACATGTGCCTCCTATAAGGATATTCGGCCACATGTTTTAAATTATGCATTTAGTTTATAAATGCAATTAACAATGATTAGTTTTGAAATTTGTGGTGATTTATCGATTTCAAATTGTGGTGGAATACCAGTTGAGAAATATAAACTATATTTTTCGTGTAGGAGGCTAGCCAAATCTGCAGCCGTTATATTGCCGAAAAATTATCGAATAATTACTAAAATTTACCGAAAATCATCGAAAATCATAATAAATGATTTGATTTCACGTGAAACGATTTTTAGGTACGAAAATCGAGAAATTAAGTAAATTTCATAAAACATGAATATAATGATAATTGATTTTAAAATATTCTTGTTTTTGTGAATGGTAAAAAGGAAATCATCGAAATTTCATCTTGAAGGTGATATTTCACGTGAAACGAGAAAAAAAATGAAAAAAAGACTAAAGTGAATATTTTTATAAATATTCTTAAATATTCACTGGATTTCATATAAAATCTTTATAGTTTTAATTATGAAAATAATTAATTATGAAAATTCCATAAAGGTTAAGAAATGATGAACAACTATATTTTCGAGACTAGAGGTCTTTATACGTGTTTCTAGAAGAAAACATGGCGATGGGAATTTAAAGTTAGAAGATAAATATTTTATTTTCATAAATTATAAAAATAATCTATTTGAATTCCGATAATTATAAACCAGGTTTTCGATTAAATGCACGGAAAAGCATACATATGTGTTTTATGGTGAAAAAAGGACAGTTTTGCCCTTCTATATTTTCAGTGATGATTTTGCAAACTGTCTTCATCTCAATTTATAAAGAAATGTTTGAAGCATGAATTTCGTTCCGAAATTAATTCTCATAGTCTTTTGATAATTAGCTAAACGAACTTTATGATTTCTATGCATATTTTTCAATAAGCTTTTTATGTATGAAAGTAAATAAGTATGTTTTCCGAAACAGTGATCGAAGTGGCAAACCCCTAGCTAACTTAGACCCAGGCACGCTCGGTCCTTACTATTTTGTACCAAATGTATAATTTAAGAAGTTACATAAGTAAGTAAGATTTGAGACTAAGGCCTTCCTATAGTTTATGTTATTGCTTGTCATGCTTGCCACATTGTGCATGTTTCCATCCCTTGTGGCATATGTTTAGCCCACGTCGTGCATGTTCTCGCCCACATTATGCATGTTTTCATCCCTTGTGGATATGTTGGTCCTTCGTGGTGCAATGTTCGCTGTATGACCCTGATCAGGTCTACAGCCCATACCATGGCCATAGGTATTCTGTTTCCTCTTCGGAGGATGATGTTCTGTTCCCTCTTCGGAGGATGAAGTAAGTGTCATGACCCACATACTGGCTATGTGATTCTGCCTAGTCTCCATGAACTGTATGATAAGTTTTATTAATTATGATGTTAAGTTTCTAAAGTATGATGCATGTTTGAAACAAGTATGAATTTTTGATATATGTATTAAAGAATTCATACAATGATTTAAAGTATGAAATGCATTATTATGGCATTTGTTTTCTGTATATATCGATACTATGACTATTTTAAATGCATTTCTTACGGGATTTTAGTATGATACGGTTACTGATTTGAAAAGAGAAATAAATGTTTATTCTAAATAAATAAATAAATAATAACATAAGAATTATTCTACGATAGAGATAATCGAAGAAGTAATTATCTAATGATTGAATATTTACAAATCACTATACTGTACTGTTTTTACTGTACTGAAGAGAAGAGAAGTAAACCACTGTTTTTATTACTGAACTGCCTCGTGTTTTAAAGTATACTGAAGTGAAAAGAAATAAGTGGTTTACTCTGTGGAAAAACGAAAATTATATCGTTTTAAAAACAACGAATTTAGTATTCTCTACAGTTGCTTCTAGGTTCCGGAACAAGTATGGTATTCTAAAATACCTACCTTATTCTATCTGGATCCCTAGCCGACTGTAGTATCCTTCCTACATGTGAGCCTAGAGCCAGTTAGGAAGATTTTAAAGAAAATGAATAAAAAAAATTAAAAAATTATTTTGAGCATATAGATAGCTGAATATCAAGTGTGACATATAACTCTCTTACTGAGCCGTGGTTTGCTCACCCCTTAATTTTAAGCATTTCAGGTTTTAATAATTGTGAGATAAATTGATTGTGGATCACGGCAGTACATAAAGGACAATGTGACAGACCGACTGATTTATATGAGGTACGATCATTTATTTCCTGTATTTAGACATGTCTGCAGTACTACTTATCCGATTAATTAAGATAGGGGATGTGTATAATATAAACAATGTAATGTAAATTTATTTAATAGTTAGTAAAAGTGAAGTATCACAGACAGCCCAATCGGATGAATTGTGTAAAATAAGGTGAAAAATATGGTAACGAGTCGTTACACCGGGCCCAAAAATTAGGCCCAATAACCACTTGGAGTGGGCTAAGTTGCTGGGCCGGATCAGATGCGGTGACTGGAGCAGGTCAGCACGCAGGTCGCGGATCCGGATTGGGCAAGACACGCATGCCGTGGGAAAGGGAGAGCCGGGTTGCGAGCGGGTTGCGCGGATCTCGGATCCAGGTCGCAGGTGGCACGCAGGTCAGCCGATCAAAACGCACCATTTTGATGCTTTATAAAAGACTCCATTTTTTTTCTTCTTTCATTTGCTACCGAGCTTCCTAAAAAAAACTTCAAAAACCTCAAAATCCTCTCAACCTTTCCTTTTCCGAGTGATTTTCGGTCGCCGTGCACCGCCGTACGCCAGTCGCCAGTTAGCTTTCCAACGGCCCTAAAACACTCCACTCCTCCCCTTCTACTCCGATCCGAGCTCCGTTTAGCCCAAAAATCACTCCAACCTCCCAGATCTAGCTTTCCCGAAAACCATTTTACCCTTTTTTTGGTTCGTGTTTGATTTTTCTGGTTGATGGTCCGGTTGTGGTTGTTTTTTTTTTGTTTTTCTTGCAAGTTTAAGATCGAGATTTTTAGATCTAAGGTTCCCAGATCTGAGATCTTAAGGGTCTCAAGTCCCCCCTTTTTTCTGGGTTTCTGTGATGGTGGGTTTGTGGTGGTGATGATGATGATGATAGCTTGGTGATGGTGGTGATGAGTGGCTGGTGATAATGGTGGTATGTGGACGGTGATCATGGTGATGAGTGGCTGGTGATGATGGTGAGTGCTGATGATAGCTTGGTTATGGTGGTGATGGTGGTGAGTGAACGGTGACGATGGTGATGAGTGGCTGGTGATGATGGTGAGTGCTAATGATAGCTTGGTGATGGTGATGATAGTGGTGTGTGGACGGTGATGATGGTGGTGTTTTGGATCTCTGTTCTCTCCAGAAGAAGTCCCAAAAATCTTTGCTTGGGGTCTTCTTAAACAATTTTGGAGTCCCCTCTAGCCTTTCAGAATCACAACATCAATAGGTTCCTGTTAGAGTGGGATTCACGGCATGGAAGATGGGATTTGGCTGGAGGTTGAGGCGCCGACGGCTAGGGCATGGACCCGGCAGATCTGGTAGATTTGGAGCATTTATTGCGATGGGAAAAGGGACTGTTAATAATAATAATAATAATAATAATAATAATAATAATAATAATAATAATAATAATAATAATAAATAGTATATAAGTATATTAATAATAATAACACAAAACTAACAATAATAATAATAATAATAACAATAATAATAAAAATAATAATAAAAACAAAAACAAATAATAATAATAATAATAACAGTAATAATAATAATAATAATAATAATAATAATAATAATATTAGAAAAGATAATAATAATAAAACTAATAATAATAATGATATGAAATAACAAAATAAATAAGAAAAATGAAAATAAAAGAAAATAAAAAATAAGAACAAAATTTGTCAAAATAATTTGTGAAATCCGGACAAAATTAGGTGTCTACAGCTGCCCCTCTTTGCTTATTGCTAAGGATCAGGAATAAAGCAAAGACAATGGACAACAATTTTGTCCAACTTAAGACCTAATCTTTCTTTTTCTTTTTTTTCTTTCTTTTCTTTTTTTCTTTTTCTCTCATTTTTTCATTTTTTCTTTTCTTTTTCTTTCTTTTTTTTTTTGGGTGTTCCTCTTATAACATAGGTAGCGAAATTTTAAAATTCTTCCTGAAAAGCTCCTCTTGCAACAGAGGTGATGAAACTTTAAATTTCTTTTCTGAAAATGTGCTCCTCTTGCAGCAGAGATGATGAAACTTTAAATTTCTTTTCTGAAAATGTGCTCCTCTTGCAGCAGAAGCGATGAGACTTTAAATTCTTCCTAGAAATGTGCTCCCCTTGCAGCAGGGGCGATGAAACTTTAAAATTTTCCTGAAATGTGCTCCTCTTGCAGTAGAGGCAATGAAACTTTAAATTTTTTCTTTTCTGAAATATGCTCCTCTTGCAGCAGAGGCGATGAAACTTTAAAATTTTCCTGAAATGTGCTCCTCGTGTAGTAGAGGCAATGAAACTTTAAATTCTTTTCTTTTCTGAAATGTGCCGAAACATTTTTTCTTCTTCTTCTTCTTTCTTTTTTCGTTTGTCCTTTTGTCTGTTTGTTGTTTGTTTGTTTTTTTTTTTTGAATTCTCATAATGTGAATGAAATGCAAATGCATGTACTGACAAAGTCATGCAATTCCTATTGTGGTAGTCAAATTCTCAGAACTGTCCCTTTTTGTGTCCTTTGATCCTTTCATCCGTGTTTCATAGAACAGTTATCACCAATTTCGAATCAGAGATAGTTCACCACATGTACTTGTCTCAATTTTCAATTTCTTTTATCTTATCCCCTTATTTCTCTCTTTTCCTCCACTTCTTTTCTCTTTTCTTCTTCTTTCTTATCTATGTTTATAATGTTAGCAGGTAGATTATCACTTAATTATCATCTTCATTTCAATCTTTGTTTAACAAACACAATACATTCCTGCACTTTATCGGTTAGTTAAAGAATAATCAAAAGAATAACAAAATTTGGAATAAAAGCATCTATTATTGGATAAATAGGAGATAATGGAAACAAAAGTATAGTCGGGTGGTAGATGGCACAAGGGTCAAGTGGTGAATTTTAAAGAATGGTGACCAGAATAATGAATGTTTAGATAACCATTCACGAACCAAACCAGGGCTTTCTTTGGAAAAAAACTAATCCAATAATGCCCCCTGTCACACTGAGTTCATCCGGCTGATGCCTTGCCCCGCATGATTTCGATCTCCAAGTGTTGATCCTTTCTGTATCTAAGCCGCCTTTTAGGTTTTCAACTTAGATCTCCCCCTTTAATCCAACTGCCCTTTTTAGGTTTTCAGTTTGAATTCTCCTTCCATTTTTTTGTTTTTTTTCTTTCTTTTTTTCTTCTTTTTTTCTTCTTTGTTTCTTTTTTTTGTCTTCTTTCTTTTCTTCTTCAAGCATAGTATTTCTTCACAGCATCGGAATTTATCGGATTAGGCAAATCATTCCCATCCATCTCGGTCAAGATCAACGCTCCACCTGAGAATACTCTTTTCAACACATATGGTCCTTCCCAATTTGGTGTCCATTTGCCCCGATTATCGTGGTGATTTGGGAGGATCTTTTTCAACACCAATTCTCCTTCTCGAAAATGCCTAGGTCGAACCTTTTTATCATGGGCTCGCATCATTCTCTTCTGGTACATCTGACCATGACATAGTGCTGTAAACCTTTTCTCTTCTATAAGATTCAACTGTTCAAAGCGACTTCGAACCCATTCAACCTCGTCCAAGTTTAATTCCATTAAGACTCTTAGGGAGGGGATTTCTACCTCAACCGGCAGTACCGCTTCCATGCCGTAAACCAAAGAAAAAGGAGTTGCCCCAGTAGAAGTGCGTACTGATGTTCCATAAGCATGCAAAACGAATGGTAACTTCTCGTGCCAGTCTTTGTATGTGTCGGTCATCTTCCCCACAATCCTCTTAATATTCTTATTGGAGGCCTCAACGGCCCCATTCATCTTCGGGCGATACGGGGCTGAGTTGTGATGCTTGATCTTGAACTGTGTGCATACTTCCTTCATCATGTCATTGTTCAAGTTGAGGGCGTTGTCTGATATGATCCTTTCTGGGAGCCCGTACCAGCGTATTATCTCCTTCTTTAGGAACTTACAAACAGTAGACTTAGTCACATTCGCATAAGAGGCAGCTTCAACCCATTTTGTAAAGTAATCATCATCACGAAAATGAATCCGTGCCCATTTGATGCCTTGGGAGAGATGGGTCCAATCACATCCATTCCCCACATAGAGAAAGGCCACGGTGCTGCCATAACGTTCAGTGAAGTTGGGGGGACTTGGATCTTGTCCGCATAGATTTGACACTTTTGGCATTTTCTAGCATAATCTATGCAATCTCTTTTTAGTGTAGTCAATAATAGCCTACCCTCATAATCTGTCTAGCCATGAAATGAGCATTTGCATGTGCCCTGTAAATTCCATCATGTACCTCTTCAAGAATTCTTTTGGCTTCAGACGTGTTTACACATCTCAACAACATTTGATCCCGACCTCTTTTATACAAAACATCTCCATCAATAAGGAATCTTATTGCTAATCTTCTGAGGATCTTTTTGTCATTCTCCGATGCGTGCTTTGGGTATTGTTTATTCTTAAGGTATTGCATGATGTCATAATACCAAGGTTGTCCATCCGCTTCCTCTTCAATACTACAACAGTGAACTTGAGAATCTCTCATGCACAGTTTGATTGGTAAAACATTTGCTTCTGTCTCCATTTTAAACATCGAAGCTAGTGTTGCCAAGGCATCGACAACCTGGTTTTCTTCTCGAGATAAATGCTGGAAGATGATATCGTCAAATTGTTGTAGAAGGTCAGCTATGTACTTCTGGTACTGAACTAGCTTCTGATCCTTCGTTTCCCATTCACCTCGTAACTGATAAATAACCAGTGCTGAATCTCCATAAACTTCCAAGTTCTTGATTCCCCTCTCGATTACAGCTTCTAAGCCCATTACACAAGCTTTGTATTCAGCCATGTTGTTGGTGCAGTTGAAATTTAATCTGGCTGTGGACGGGTAATATTTTCCATTTGGAGATATTAAAACTGCCCCTATCCCATGCCCTAAGGCATTGGACGCGCCGTCAAAGAACATTCTCCATTATCTGGTATCAGGCTCTTCTTTCTCCGCTTGAAAGACAGTCATTATATCTTCATCTGGAAAATCTAGCTTGATAGGCTCATACTCGTCAGTAGCACGATCCTCCAGAAGGTCGGCTATTGCCCCATCTTTGATTGCCTTTTGGGACACATACACAATGTCATATTCAGATAGCATAACTTGCCACCTAGCTAGTCTTCCTGATAATGACGGTTTCTCAAATATGTATTTAAGGGGATTCAATCTAGCTATCAACCAGGTCGAATGATACAACATATACTGCCTCAATCTCCGAGCAACCCAAGCCAATACGCAACACATTTTTTCTATTATAGTGTACTTGGCCTCGTAATCAGTGAATTTCTTACTCAAGTAGTAAATGGCCCGTTCTTTCTTGCCATATCATCATGCTGGCCCAGCACGCATCCCACAAAATGTTCAATGACAGTCATGTACAACAACAGAGGCCTTCCTACAATCGACGGTACTAGAACAAGTGGATTTGACAAGTACCTTTTCACCTTTTCAAAAGCCTCTTGGCATGCCTCGTTCCATTCTCCCGGATCTTGTTCCCAAAGCAACTTAAAAATGGGATCGCATTTAAGCATAAGTTGCTAGATAAAACAGGAAATATAGTTCAATCTTCCCAAAAAACCTCTTACTTCCTTCTGTGTGCGTGGAGGCGACAGATTTTGTATTGCGTTGATTTTATCCGGGTCCACTTCAATTCCCTTTTTGCTGACCACAAACCCCAACAACTTTCCCGATTTAACACCAAAAGTGCATTTGGCAGGGTTTAACTTGAGCTGAAACTTCCGTAGCCTTTCGAACAGCTTTCGAAGGTTGGCCATGTGATCCTCTTCTCCTCGGGACTTGGCAATCATGTCATCTACATACACCTCTATCTCTTTATGCATCATGTCATGAAAGAGAGTTACGATTGCCCTTTGGTAGGTGGCCCCGACATTCTTTAAACCGAAAGGCATAACTTTTACCAAAATGTCCCCCAACCTGTTACAAAGGTGGTTTTCTCCATGTCATCCTCAGCCATTTTAATCTGATTGTAGCTTGAAAAGCCATCCATGAACGAAAACATGTAGTGTTGGGCTGTATTATCCACCTGGGTATCAATATGAGGCAATGGAAAATTATCCTTGGGACTAGCTTTGTTTAAGTCTCGATAATCGACACACATCCTTACTTTCCCATCCTTTTTCGGAACCGGGACTATGTTAGCCACCCATTCCGGATATTTGGCTACCTTTAAGAACCCCGCATCGAATTGCTTTTTTACTTCTTCCTTCACCTTCAACAACATCTCGGGTTTCATGCGCCTAAGCTTCTGTTGTACTGGCTTACATTCTGTTTTCAAAGGCAGACGGTGCTCCACCACGTTAGTGTTTAACCCAGGCATGTCCTGATAAGACCAAGCAAAAATGTCCACATATTCACGAAGCAATTCCTCTAGTCTTTGCCTCTCAACCAATGGAAGTGCTATGCCCACTTTAACTTCTTGGACGTTCTCATCGTCCCCTAGGTTGACCATATCAATGGCTTCATTGTTGGGTTCAATAGGTCTTTTCTCTTGCTCAATCATTTTCAATAGATCTGGAGACAAAGCATCATCGTCTGAATCTACATTGTTACCGAGTTCACCAACATGGATAGGATTTTCAAAATCAAACCCCGGATAGCTGTTAAGGTTATCTTTACATTCATTATTCATTTTCCTGAAAAGGTAAAAATTTGACAGATATGGTTGGTTGTTTATACCAATGGTAGTGAATGAATAGAAAGAATAGTTATGGAAATGATGATGGATGAAAAGAAAGTACTCATAATGCATTGAACTTGTTAATTTATTGAAATGATGATGAAGATCAAGTTTACAAAAAAACCTTCTAAAGCTCTCTAGACCGAGATGTTGATAATCTACCTTGCTACATTAAAAAAGGAAAAACAAAAAGATAGAAGGTATCCTTTCAACAATTCAGTCCTTCAGCTCTATGCCCAATAACACAATCATTTCTATAACAAAAGTTGTTGTTTCTCACCACACCATCTAAACTAGGGACCCGCAAGAGGATTCTGTATCAATAACATAGGCCCTCCTTTCACTGCCTCAAATGAATCAGGGTGATAACATCCGCCAAAACGAAATGTATCATAGAGGTACGGATCACCATCCTTTTCGGTTCTTCTTCGTATCCTCGGAGGTGAGCCATTCTTTTCTTCCTTCTCTCTTCCAGAATCTTCTTTCTTTCGAAACCAGTGGCCTTGCAACCGAGGCCAAACCTATCTTTATTCTCCTCAATCCTCACAGGCTTCCTTTGTCCTTGGAGATTTTTCCCTAAGCCTCTTCCGACACGCCAGCCCTTTTGCAGTGTCTATTTAATAATCATCTTAGTAGCGGTTGACAACTGAGGGGTGGGTATTCTTGATCCTTCTCCTACATAGGTTGAGTTCACAATTTCGAAGGCTCTGAAAGAACACTCCAATGCTTCCTCGGCTGCCTCAGTGTAGGGTATAGATAAGGGCTTGGTGATCACGAGGTCTTCTTCTTCGGAGACATAAATTTGTTTATCCTCGACAACAAATTTCACTTTTTGATGCAATGATGAAGGAACAGCACCCGCCATATGGATCCATGGTCTCCCCAGTAGGAAACTATATGATGGCGAAATATCCATTACTTGAAATTGGATATTGAAAGTGACAGGCCCGATGTCAATAGGGATTTCAATATCACCTATGACGTCCCTTCTAGAGCCATCAAATGCCCTTACAACCATGTGGCTTGGTTGTATGCAAGAAATGTCAATGGGCATCTTTGCCAGCATGGCCCTAGGTAGAACATTTATCGACGATCCATTGTCGATCGAAACTTTGGCGATTGTGTGGCCCTTGCAATTGGTAGTGATGTTCAAGGCCTTAATAGTCCCTCGCCCTTCCGACGAAATTTCGTCATCACTGAAAGATATGAAATCTGCTGCTGCGATATTTCCCGCTAACTGGTCCATACTGTCAACCGAAATGTCATGAGGCACATAGGTTTGATTCAACACCTTCATTAGGGCGTTCCGGTGAGATTCTGAACTCAACAGCAAAGATAATAGTGAAATTCGAGCAGGCATCTTATTCAATTGCTCGATTACACTATATTCACTGTGCTTGATCAACTTTAAGAATTCTCTTGCATCTTCATCCGACACCGGTCTTTGCAATTTTTTCTCTTGGTTCTTGGAGAACAAAGCTTGTTCCTCATCTTTTCCCGCTGGATTATCTTCTTCTCCCTCTTTTGCTTTTCCTTTTCTGGTCCTCTCTAACATCTCTGGTGTGTAGCATCTTCCGCTTCGTGTGATTCCTCCTACCCCACTAATGTTTGCATTATAGAGCATATCTGACTTATCTGAGCCCGCATTGCCTGACCCTCCAATCACACTTTGAACTCATATTTCCAGGGGACAGCCTTATTGCTTTTGTAAGGGAAAGAGCTCAAAACTTTGATTGTCATGGTCGGAGGAGTGACAAAGCTAGATTCCTCTTTCTCGAGACTGGGCTTCTCCTTGTAAAACACAGTCATTGGTTTTCCCCATGGATAATCATTTTCTGAAGATTCACTTGAAGCAGTACTCACTACACCCTCCTCCTCCTCCGTATAGAATTCAATCAAAAATGAATCCATTATCAATTGGACTTCATGTCGAAATTGAGGGCAATTTTGGACCGAATGGCCAACAGATCCCATATGGTACTCACAAGTCTGGCTTAAATTAAATTCATCTTGACAGACATCCGAGCCCAACGGTAGAGGCTGAATCATCTTGGCTTTGAATAAAACATCGAATACTAGACTCATGGGAGTCTTAATTTTATGCACATGTCTCTTTATACAACACTTCCTCCCAACTTCAGCCACGCTAACTGACCCTCCACTGTGACTGGGCAGTGGGTTAGCATTGATATTGGGCTCTACCTCCTTGGAAAAAGTCAATCTCCTTGACTTAACCAGATCTTGCACCTTATATTCCAGAGCTGTGCAATTCTCCGTTGAATGACCCGGGTTGCCACCATGATAGTCACATCGAGCGCTGGAGTCATACCATCTGGGGAAAGGTGGTTTCATTAGCTCCATGTAAAGAGGTGCGATTATATGCCCTTTCACCAGTTGTGGGAATAAGTCTGTATAGGACATAGGGATGGGGTTAATGGGAGCTTTTTCAATGTTTCTTCCAGGTGGTCTTTGGTTAGTAGTAGGGTTACTATTTGGTTGGTAAGGCTGGGTCGTAGGTGTTGGCGTATAGTACGGTGCTGGAGGACGAAAATTTGGCCGAAACATCTAGGGTTGGAATGAATTTTGGTAGGGAACGTACGAGACATTGTTTGTGGTCGGGAAATAAGGTTGGTAATTTGGGTGAGGTTGAGGCTGTGGCCGAAATCGAGGTGGGTAGGGCGCATATCCTCTATATCGAGATGTTGTATGGGTGACCGCTTGGGTTTCGACCTCTTTTTTCTTGGATAACCCACCTTTCTTTGAATCGTTACCTTCCAACTTCCCGCTCTTAATTGCATTTTCAATTATTTCACTGGTGATGACCATGTCAGCAAAATTCTTGGTTGCATTCCCTATCATGCGCTCATAATAAGGCGCCTTCAGAGTGTTGATAAACATCACTGTAATCTCTTTCTCTGTTAGAGGTGGTTAGACTTGAGATGCAATGTCCCTCCAACATTGAGCGTATTCTTTGAAGCTTTCATTGGCCTTCTTTTCTATATTTTACAAAGATAACCTATCTAGGGCCATATCCATGACATGCTTGTACTAAGCAATAAACGCTCTAGCAAGGTCATTCCAACTGCGAATGCGAGTACGATCTAGCTGCATATACCACCTAGCAGCTGACCCAGTAAGGCTGTTTTGAAATACATGTATCAACAACTTATCATCATGATTATAGGCAGCCATCTTGCGACAATACATGGTCACATGGGTAATCGGGCACTTGGTGCCGTCGTACTTTTCAAATTTGGGGGCTTTGAACTTAGGAGGAATGACGACATCCGGTACCAGACATAGTCCCATTGCATCTACAGATTCATAGAAATCACTTCCCTCAATAGCCCGTAACCTTTCTTCTATGGTATTCAACTTTTTAGAGTCCGAATCACCTTTCACCTCCGATACACTTCCTCTTAGTTTTTCCTATTCCCTTGGATCATCTAAATCAGGGACTTGAATTGGATCCACGGGTTTAGTCCTTTGAGCAAAGGGTATAGGTACTGTGATATGAGGTTGTGCTGAGGCGCTTGGTGCACCTGGATACATGTACGCATAGCCACCCATAGGCTGTGGAGGAGGTGAAGGTGGAGGGATGCCTTGTGAGGATTGAGCATAAGGCGTGGGTATGCCTTGCGAGGATTAGGCATAAAGTGGGGTAAATCTTGGAGGGTATTGGGGATTGTCGTCTTCCCGAGGCTAATCAGTCCCTTGGTTAGGGGTTTCTTTAGCCACTTCTTTCTCCCGATTCATCCTTGTCATCATCTCCATTAAAGCGGCTAACTGCCCTCGGATTTCTTCTTGTGCTTTCTCTATTCTATCCATCCTATTACCATGTTCTTCCTCTATTGCTCTTGAACGTGACCGGGTGTTGTATGAGTGTTTAAGAATTTTGGCTGAAATCTTGAATGTTGGAGCAATCCTTAAATCTTGATTACCACAATAAGGAACTGATTACTACCTGATGTGATCTTTGAAATATTACGTTTTCTTTAAACTATATAAAGAAATGAATGAATGTGATGTTAGATGAATGAATGTGACGCAAAACGAATGATGCTGTGAGGGATATTTAAACCATAACAATTTCAACAAAAGGGAACTTTCATTCATTTAAAAAGTCACGTGTTACATTCCGATCATATTTTGATTATATCCATAAAAACGGCTAACTTGCTAATATTAATCCTTAGCCTCATCTAAAAGGTTTAGCAGCCTTTGCCCGTATTTTTCTGTTGGGAGGATTTCTCGTCTTAGAGCTTCAGCTTTATCAACCATCTCCCTTGCCTTTGTCATGGCTTTGCAAACTTGAGTGGCCAAGTGCTCTATATATTGCTGTCTCCTCAGACTCCCCACTCTCCACATCATGCTTGCATCTTGTGCCAAGTCATATCTATAGCTCCAGTTGTTTTCACTTCGCTCCCAATCTTCTATTATCACTTTAATGTGGTTCTTATATGCTTGTAGCTGTTCCTCTAACATTTGAACCTTATGTTGCAATGTAGCTTTTTCGTCATCTACCTCAACTTGCTTTCCTTTTTTCAACTTCTCCTTTAGTTCCTCATTCTCTTTCTGACATTGAGCTAACTTCCTTGCACTTGTTGAGTACATGCCTTCCCAATTTTGTCGTTCTTGGGACAAATAGACAACTTCTTCTTCACTTTTCTTTGCTTTGTGTGCCCAATGTTCTACCCTTTTGTGCAAGTCTTCTAATTCCCTTTTCCTTTCACTTGAAGTTTGCATAATTCCTCCAACCCTCATTTCAGATCTCAACTTCTTGTTTTCTAGGTGCAGATTTCTGAGATCCTTACTGGTGACGTTGTGTTCTTGTTGGACCTTCTTGAGCTTGGCTTCTCGCATTTCTGCCTCGTATTTGAGCTGCTCCATCTCTTTTTGAAGCCTCAAATTCTCGTCTCCACCTTTCCTCATCTATCTTGAATTGCTGCCTAGTGATTTCGGCCTCGGATACTTCCACTTCCGGTTCTAAAGGCATGTTGCATTCTCTTGGGAGAAAAACTACCTCCCTCACTTGCTTTGTCCTCCACACCAAGTACTCCTGGGTAGCTTTATCATAGAGAGGTCGAAGGTTGATTCTTCGTGCTTGTTTCCACGATCGAACCACTTGCTCGCCCTTTTTCATTGCCTTCGGCTCACCATAAGAAAATTCTAAGTCACTAAGCCCATGTGTTAGTGGAATGAACTGTTTAGCCTCGAACTGTCTTAGTACCATAAGTGGCGCATAGCTTACCACTCCCCATGGTCCTAGAAGTTGCACCCACGATTCTTCTCCGTATCGATATAAGACCGGTACATGCAGCATCTAGGGTGTCATCCATACAACCTGTTTTTCTTCGAGTCTTTGCAGAAAATCCACCCATTCTTCCTTGCTCTTCGGTTTCGGCCATACTGTTGTAGAACTCTTTAACTGGAGCACGATGATGTAGGAAAGTTCTCTTGAAAGCCTTTTCCTCACATTTAAAATGACTTTTAGCACAAACATGCAATAACTATGTACATCCCACAAGTCGCCCTCCTCCATTCCTCCTACAATAATTTAATGACCTGAGAGTTTTCGCCAGTATGGCACGTGATGGATTCCCATTATTCTCGATTTGCTCAAAAAAGTTTGTCACGGCTACTTCAATGTGCCCTAACACCTTTGGGAAGATAACCAAACCATAGATCGCTAAAACAAAACCCGCAAACCCTTGCTGGTCACTAAGATGTCCCTTGATGAATTCATGAAGAAAATCTCACGGCACACAAACATTGGATTCCTTCTCCTTTTTATGGGAATCTATGTCTTCCGATCTGACTCCCATAAGTTTGGCTAACTTTTTATGATATCCGGACTTTGGCTTTTGAACATATATTTTATCCGGACTTTTCAAGTCAATACGTAATAGGACTGAGTACTCCTCTACTATGGGTGTCAAGTCCATTCCATTGAAAGAGAAACACCTATGAGAGGGGTCCCAAAACTGAATAACGGCTCTGATCAGTGGTTCTTCAACTTTTACAGCAATCAAATACTCTATTTGGCCATACTTTTCATGGAAATCCTTCTTCCCTTCTTCACTGATTTGATCCCATAAGTTGGCTAAATCTATTAGGTTATTTTGCTGGAGATTCAGATTCACTTCTTGTGGGAGCGAGGACATGAAATTCTTAGTCAAGCAATCCGCTTTTACTCATTGAATCTTTTCGGACCAAATTTGCACCTCTCGATATGAATCACATGGAACGTTCACCGATTACAAACAGGCTAGCCTTTTTATGGATTTAGTGAAAAATTCCTCGTTGAAGAGAGCCATGGTTAAAACACCCCCTTATGTGACTATGCGATGCAAGAAGATTTATGCAAAAAGGACAGAAAAGCAAATACAAATCAGTATGTGTATAAACAATATAAATAATGAAATAAAAGCAGATAAAGGATGGAGTGCTTATTTATGCCCTATCAAAGGTCACTCTTATAAAAAGGGAAGGAATGGCTCTAACTTATGTTGGTCTCCTCACAACATACTATATGCTGGTTTAAGGTTTCACATATCTACAAGGTTCCTAAATCATTCCATACTGTCGTCCACACTGGACTAGTAAGGAACAGATCTGAGTAGGAGTATTTCACTTGCCATTGTGGAGGTGATTACCTCACGAGAGCATAGCTACTTTACCCCCTCCTAAGGAAGGCGGAACTCGGGTGTAGGGCTCATGTTATGCCAATGCACTTATGTATGCAACAATAAATGAGTATATGTCCTACTTTATTTATTCAACAACAACCTTATACGTAAAGAATGTAATGAATTAAATAATGGATGAAATGAGGTTTTTTTTTTATTTTTTTTATTTTAAGTTCTATGTAGAATTTATTTTTATTTTTATTTTTTCTTAAAAAAGGAAAATTAAATTTAAATGCCAATCAAGACAATCAAATTAAAATTTAAGATACCATATGGTTATTCAATGGTTTGACCCTCTTAGCGTCCCCAGTGGAGTAGCCAAGCTGTCGTAACGGTTTCGCGCTCGATGATTTTGAAAACATTTAAAAACAAGAAGGAGTCGCCACCAATCTTTTTTGACGAGGTGTGATTGGTCACCTAAAATATTTATCTTTCCAACAAAATCTCAAAATTAATTAAGTTTTATTAAAAAGATAATTTTTGGTCTACGAAAACAAAATCGGGTCCGGGAGTACGATTACGCGTGGGGAAGGATTAGCACCTCCACAACCCCCGTTAAAAAATGGTATCATCCTAACCCTATGGTATCCTTTAATTTTAATGAAATAGTCTTGGCTTAAATCTAATTCATTTATTATAAAAAAATGTGCGTGTGCTAATGAAATTACTATTATAGATGTTTTTAAAAAATTCATTATGAAAATCAACATGAACAACATTTATTGAAAAATTAAATCAAATATCCCAATACTCTGGTAACATTTAAAATAATTTCCCTCACCTAGAGATTTCTTAAGAATCACTACTTGTGAGTTCTATAGGATCTCATCTTTGGTGGTGCTCATGCTGTTTTTATAATTGACCATGTACATATGTACTATTGATAAAAATGTATGATGCATATAAAACTTAAAAGAAATTTTATTTATTTTGATTTTATTAATGAAACTCTTGATATTGAAAAATTTAGCTAAATATCCCAATACTCTGGTAACATTTAGCTAATTCTTCTCACCTAGGGATCAGTCAAGAAATCACTACTTGTGAGTTTCATGACATCCCATCATCGGAAGAATTCCATTTATTTTAGAATTTTAATATTTATGCATGTAATGCAAGCAATATGGTGAGATGCATATGGATTTACAAAGAGAATTTTATATTTTGATTTTTATTAATGAAACTCTTAATATTGAAAAATTTAGCTAAATATCTCAATACTCTGGTAACATTTAGCTAATTCTTCTCACCTAGGGATCAGTCAAGAAATCACTACTTGTAAGTTTCATGACATCCCATCATCGGAAGAGTTCCATTTATTTTAGAATTTTAATATTTATACGTATTGTCTTGATTCCTTTGATTATTTCCTTTTATTAAAATTCTATTATTACTTATTTAATTAATTTAATTACTACTCTTTACCTTTGGAAAATTTACCATTATTAATTTTGTTGATTTAATTATTTTTCATTTATGTATTTCTAAAATCCCTTTTTTGTTAATTTGCCTCAATTGTTTCCGTTACCTTTTTTTGTTTTCATTAATCTTCATTTAATTAATATTTCTCTAAATATTCTTTATTTGTCAAAACTCATCATTGTGTGTGTGTGTGTGTCTATATATATATATATATATATATATATATATATATATATATATATATCTATATATATATATATATATTTTAAACAATAAATAAGCATGAAATTGGATATTGAGAAATAATACCGAATATCCCAATACTTTGGTAAAGTTCGATATAATTCCTCTCGTCTAAAGTTTTTTGAAGAATCGCTACTTGCGAGTTCTACGAGGACTTATCATCGAGATTTCATACTTATTTTATTTTATTTATTTATTTTACTATTGCTCTATATTTATTATTATTATTTCTCTTTATTTATTTATATTTTATTATTTTTTTAGCTTCTTAAAATATTCTTTTATGGTAAATTGTTTAATAAGAAAATCATAAAGAAACTATATGATTATATATTTTATATTTATTTACACATTTTTTATTTCTTATGTACATCTCGAAATTATATATATTTCTTAGCTTTCTAAAAAGATTTTAATAGTAAATTGTTTAAAAAAATATTTATTATATGTAGAAAAACAACTATATGGTTATATGTATTTTGCATGCTTATTTTATATACTTTTATTTACATATGTAATATATTTTTTTATATTCATTTTATGTACTTTATATATATATATATATATATATATATATACATTTTAAACTATATATATTTTCTATAGTTATTTACGTTTTTTATTTATTTATTTACTTATATCTCAAAACTATGTATTTATTAATAACTCTATAATTAAACTTAAAATTATTAGCTCCTAAAGAATTTTATATACAAACCAATATTTATTTTTGTGTTATGCAAATATATTTAAAATACATAAAATAATATTTTTAACAGAATAAATAATTAAATAAACACTAAATGAATAAATAAATAAATATATACCAAATGGGTTAGGTTTGAAAACCCAAAGACAGCCTTCCAACCGGGCCCAAAATCAGGCCCAATAACCACTTGGAGTGGGCTAAGTTGCTGGGCCGGATCAGATGGGGTGACTGGAGAGGGTTGGCACGCAGGTCGCGAATCCAGATTAGGTGAGACACGCAGGTCGTGGGAAAGGGAGAGCCGGGTTGCGCGGATCTCGGATCCGGGTCGCGGGTGGCACGCGGGTCAGCCGGTCAAAACGCACCATTTTGATGCTTTATAAAAGACTCCATTTTTTTTTCTTTCATTTGCTACCGAGCTTCCTAAAAAAAACTTCAAAAACCTCAAAATCCTCTCAACCTTTCCTTCTCCGAGCGATTTCCGACCGCCGTGCACCACCGTACGCCGGTCGCCGGTGAGCTTTTCGACGGCCCTAAAACACTCCACTCCTCCCCCTCTACTCCGATCCAAGCTCCATTTAGCCCAAAAATCACTCCAACCTCCCAGATCTAGCTTTCTCGAAAACCATTTTACCCTTTTTTTTTGTTCGTGTTTGATTTTTCTGGTTGACGGTCCGGTTGTGGTTGTTTTTTTTTCTTGCAGGTTTAAGATCTAGATTTTTAGATCTAGAGTTCCCAGATCTGAGATCTTAAGGGTCTCGGGTCCCCCCTTTTTTTTGGGTTTCTGTGATGGTGGGTTTGTGATGGTGATGACGATGATGATAGCTTGGTGATGGTGGTGATGGTGGTGAGTGGACGGTGATGATGGTGATGAGTGGCTGGTGATGATGGTGAGTGCTGATGATAGCTTGGTGATGGTGGTGATGGTGGTGAGTGGACGGTGATGATTGGCTGGTGATGATGGTGAGTGCTGATGATAGCTTGGTAATGGTGATGATGGTGGTGTGTGGACGGTGATGATGGTGGTGTTTTGGATCTCTGTTCTCTCCAGAAGAAGTTCCAAAAATCTTTACTTGGGGTCTTCTTAAACAATTTTAGAGTCCCCTCTAGCCTTTCAGAATCACAACATCAATAGGTTCCTGTTAGAGCGGGATTCACGGCATGGAAGATGGGATTTGGCTGGAGGTTGAGGCGCCGGCGTCTAGGGCATGGAACCGACAGATCTGGTAGATTTGGAGCATTTAATGCGATAGGAAAAGGGACTGTTAATAATAATAATAATAATAATAATAAATAGTATATAAGTATATTAATAATAATAACACAAAAGTAACAATCATAATAATAATAATAACAATAATAATAATGATATGAATAATAACAAAATAAATAAGAAAAATGAAATAAAATAAAATAAAAAATAAGAACAAAATTTGTCAAAATAATTTGTGAAATCCAGACAAAATTAGGTGTCTACATACAGATTTTCATATATGGGCGTGGGAGTTGGGAAATGTATTATATATTCAAAGAAGTCATTCAAATTTAATTAAAACTGATATCTGAAAAGGTCAATTGTATGAGCGGACCTCTTAAATTTGACAACACGTTTTAGGGTTCTGTATCATTCTCATTTTTTTAAAATTCTTTTAGAATTTTCTTATAAGATATAGAAACGTGAAATACTTGTGCAAAAATAAAGATGAAAGAAATATTTAATGGAAACACATGGATTCATGGGGCGGTGGCCTGAATTACGCGGAAGGCAAACTTTAGGCAATTCCTCAAGCAAGTCATGTCGTTTTTAATGATATGGTTAACAGCATGAACATATTGTTATATTTCTTGTACTGTCATTGCTATTTTATAGTAACTAGAATTTCATTTTTTGCGAATCTTATAACCTTTAATAATTAAGAGTATGTTTAATCTAGTTGGAGCTGTCATAAAAATATTATTCGAGTAGAACTTTTTTATGAGTGTCAGTAAAAAAAGTTAAAGGGTCATTTGACATCGTTTCTTGTTTTCTGTTTTATGTTTTTTGTTTTTGAAAATTCTATTTTTTTTTTTCAATTTTTGAAAACAGAAAACATGTTTTTTTAATATTGTTACGTTTTGAAAACAAATATTTAAACTGATTCAGATATAATAATTCAATTCACAAAATAAAATTTAAAAATTAAATAAAAAATAAAATATTTATTAAATAATAATATGTAGATAATATTAAATAATATTATTTTATATTATTTAATTCTAATATTAAATATTTTCATTTAATCATATAAAAATTTAATACAATTTAAATAATATTATAATTAAATATAATATTAAATAAAATAATATTATTTAATTTAATTTAATGTTAATAATTATAAATTATATTTAATAATATTTTATTTAACTGTAATACTAATATTACTTTATTAAATAAAATATTTAACTAATTAATTTATAATAAATTATATAGTTATTAAAATATATTATATTTAATTTTAAATATTATTATTTAATGTTAAGTATTTACTTATTTAATAATATTAAATTATTTAATAGTAGTAGTGATATATTTTAAATTTAAGGTAGAATATAATATTAAATAATAATATTGTTTAGTAAAATAAAAATTAATTATATTAAATAATAATATTAATTATTAGCATATAAAATTATAATAAATGATATTATTTAAAATATATAATATATTCAATAAATTATTATAAAAATTAAAATTAAATAATATTATAATATTATAGTTCAATGTAATTTATATTTAATTGCTTGTTACGTTTTCAACGTTTCTATATTAAAATAAATATATTAATTTTAAAATATTAATTAATATTTTATATTAAAATTTAATATTATTTTATTTAAAAATTGATTAATTTTATTTATATTTTTTATTATAAAAATATTAATATTGTATTAATATATAAACTCTGTTTATTTACTTATGAATAGTAACAGAAATAAAAACATGTTTCCGAAAATAATGGAAACAAGAAATTCTTGTTTCCAACAATTTTGGAAATTCTTATTTTTGTTTTCATTTTTCGAAAACAGAAATATGTTACCAAACATGTTTTCTGTTTCTGTTTCCAAAAAACTGAAAAACAAAAACAAAAAACAGGAAATAAAAACGATACCGAACGACAACATTTGACAAGCTTAATGTAAAAGTATAATAAAATGTTGAAAGCTATTTAATAGAATTTTTATACATTATATTAATAAATGAAAAAAATAAAAAAAAATAAACTTTATCAAATTAAATCAAAAGTTTTTAAGTGAAACAAATAAATAAAACAAAATAATTTTTCTAATTAAAATAAATCAAATGAAATAAATATATATGGCACAAAATAAATAAATTATTGTGAAATAATATGAATCTTCTTTTATAATTTTGTAAATTATTGAAAAACAAAATGAAAATGTAAAAAAATTCACTAAATACATGTTACTGAAATTAACACATCTTGGAAAAATTTTGATTTATAATTTTATCAAAAAGCTCAAATTTGCTTTCAGTATAAACTAAAATTTTAAAAATTTTAAAAACCAAATACCTAGTTTTTGCTTCTAGAGCTCTTTAATTAGATAAATCAATAATTAACAGGCAGACATTTAGAGTGCATGATCTTTTTCAGTCACAAGAACTTCATCAAACAGATCAAATGTTGGACTAATTTCGGTAATAGAAGCAATGACATTGTGACAACCCATATAACTCAGAGTTGGAGAATATTGTTAACTGTTTGAAGTGCTTGTTTGACATAACTTATAGAAGAACTTAAATATAAGGATCAAGTCAATTCTTTATAGTAACATTATTTGGTAGTGAGAATAGAGAGTGCCTTGAATCTATAATCTCTGTTAAAATCCTATATCATAATTAGACTGTTTTTGGAAACTTTCCTAACTGTTGTATGAATTGTTGGTTGTTGACCACGACTCTCGACCTAGGAAGTCAGCAAGAAGTCACCGACATGATTTTCTATAGCACTTATTCTACGTAGTTGCTCGTAATCTTAGTTTTGAATAAATCAATGATTATTTTGAAAATTAAGGTTATAACTCTAAAGATTAGATTCACTAATAAGCAAGTACTTTTTTAAAGGTCAGGTTCAAGATTGAAATTTTGGATCAATAGTTAAAGAAATTTAATTTCTTTGAATATATTAGACCGATGAGAAATGTGCGCTTTTAAGATCACTGAAGAAAGGATTAGTCTAAAAGTATGCACAAACTGACTTAGAGACACTGACCATAGGAGCGGAAAAAAGAAATCAAGGTTATGATAATTTTTTTTTTATAATTGTGACGGTAATAAATACAGTCTACTGGTTCTCACCAGAATTCAACCGGCCAAAGTATTCCAATTGCTTTGAGCCTCAAAATTCACCTGCTTGCTGCCCCATGCCACATCCACACATCACTTGTCACATCTCAAAATGTATAATATTTAACACTTTATAACACTACACGTGACGATTGAGTTGTCTACGATGCCTTTATCATCCACTTTATTGAAAACAGTAACTACTATTGTGATAACCGTAAATTTTTCATTTACTGGAAATTAGAAATATTGAAAATAAATATTGGAGAAAATAAATCCGAGGAAATAAATAAAATTTTGCAAGAATGGGATATGGGTGAAAATCCCGAGAAGTGAGAAAGTAAAAGAATTGGGAAATTCGTATAAAGGAAATTAAATTGGAAGTGAAGATAAAAATAATAGAGAGAGGAAAAGAATTAAATTGGATAAATTAAAATCCAAATCTAATTAAGAAAATAAGAGAATAAAATGAAATATATTTATTTAATTACAAATTATATAAATGTATTTTATATAAATACATATGTATTTAAAAATATTATATAGTATATTTTAATATACGTTGGTATATATATAGAAATATATACTATTTCATGAATTTAAATAATACATATGTATATAAACATAATATTTCATGTATATATAAATATATACATATATATACATACATATATAGAAAATGTAAATGTTATTTATTCTAAAGTATATAAATATAAATATATATATATATATATACATATACTAGATATATATATTTTGTAATCTACAATATATATAATCTATATATAATATATATTGTATTACAATATATATAAAATAATATTATATGTGTAATATATGGTAAATATTATGTGTATAAATTATATGATATAGTATATAGTATATAGTAAAACATATACTAAATATAGAAAGAGGATAAAAACCAAAAGAGGAAAGTAAACAGAAAACAAAAGGAAGGATCGAGGGAAGGAATCCCGACCCTCCCAACAGCAACCATCGGTGGCGGAGATGCCACTGCCGGCGAGAGAAAAAGGTGCAGACGACGTCGTCGGCAAAGGAAGAGAGGGAGGAAGCTGTTGGCGGCGAAAGAAAAGAAGGAAACAGAGGCAAAAAACGAAGGAAAACCGAGAAGGAAAAGGAAAATGCCGACGGCGGTGCCGGCCAAATCGGTGGCCGCCACTGCCACCAAAGCACCGCCGGAGGGAGAGGAACACGATGGAGGTCACCCGACGTGCAATGGACGGCGAAGGAAGGCCGGCGAAGAGGAAGAAGAAACCGAGGCAAAACCGCCTCGATCCGCCGCTGTGCCGCCGATCCAGGGCAAACGGAGGGCACCGGCAAGTTCATCGTGCAGCCGGCCAGCTAGGGGACGCCTGAACCGCCGGAGAACCGGCCGCCGGCAAGGAACCGGTGAGGAAAGGCACTGGATCGGTCTGAACCGGTCTGACCGGGAAAGGAAGGAAAAAAGAAAAAGAAAAGAAAAAGGAAAAAGAAAAAGAAAAAGAAAAGAAAGAGAAAGAAAAGAAAAAAAAAGAAAGGAAAGAAAAAGAAAAGAGGAAAAAGGAAGAAAAAGAGGAAAAAAGGAGAATTTCAGGAATTTGAAAAATTCCCGGAAATTCGACAACCCGGAATTTTACAAAATTCGGTAAGAAATTTTCCTGAGATTTAATTTTCAGAAAAATTAAATAAATTATGAAAAATTCTAAAAAAATTAGAATTTTAATTCCAGAAATTATTTTCAACAATCGGGATAAGGAATCGGGAGAAATGGAGTGCGGGCGCGATCAATAAGCGGAAGTCGCCGACCCGGAAAAAGGTAAGGGATGCATGTGCAGCACTGTAAGGATACTCAGTCTGTATATTTTAAATTGAAATATTTTATGCAAATATTTTATGAAAATTATTATGATGCATGAGTTGCTGAAAATAATTTGGGAAGAAGTACTGGTTGAAAGATTTAAAACTGTATTTTTCCGTGCAGGAGGTTAGTAAATTGACAGCCGTTATGCTGCCGAAAATTTTAGAAAAACTTTATAAAATCATATTAAATGATTTTATTTCCGAATTTCGATAGTAAATCACGAAATATGAGGAAATTACTAAATTTCATAAAACATGAATATAATGAGATGGAATTTTAAAATATTCATGTATTTGAGAATGGTGACAATGAAATCACCGAAAATGCTCGAAATAGATAAATTACATGAAATACGAGAAGAAAGATGAAGTGAAATATAGTGAATATTTTTATGAATATTTTTATAAATATTCACTAAAGGATTTTAAGCCTTATGGTTTTAAATTATGGAATTTTATATTTATATAAATTTCCATAATTTAAAACCATAAGGCTTAAAATCCTTTAGTGAATATTCATGATTATGCTAAAATCAGGCAACTTAATATTTTCAAGACTGAATTCCTTAAGAAAGTTCTATCCTTAAGAAGTTTCTTACCTTTTTAGCTGAAATCGCAAAAATCAATATTCTTACGAAAATTCGATAGCATAACGATATCAAATTTCTAAAGTCTCTTGCAAATCATTCGTAGTTCATAAAACACAATGCAATTGATCTTAAAATCATTTCATTTTTCATAGTATTCAACGATCCCGTTCAATACACTCTTAATTTTTCGACCCTTTCAGTCAATAACCGGGCCAATCATCTGATGACATTCCACTACACTCTTTGGATCGCATCATACCGTTTTATTGTGAAGCCTCGGATTTACCGTTTCTTTCAGGGATTTACCGAGCCACTTCACTCATCCGTACTCGTTTTATTGTAAGGACCGGGAGTGCCTGGATCTCCGTTAACCAGGGATTTACCACCCCAGTGCCTTACTCATCCATACTGTCCGCTTTGGGTTCTAGAGGTGGCCCCCGTCACACAGACGTGGCACTTAGCCCCTCACAGATTTCTTTCGTGTCCATAATCTAAGTGTTAGTGGAATTAGTAATAGGGATCTTTAGATTCATATGACATCTTCTATGCCATTAATAATTCCATTACTATCAATGGATTCCAATTCAGCTCGGTTTTAACACTATTCCGAACATCGCCCAATATAGGGGCATTTCAGCATTTTGACATTTATTTCTATCTCCTCAATATACATTTAAATTAATGAACTGATCATCTATATGTTGATAGTATCCTTTCTGATACTTATAACAACAATTCAGATCTCATTCGATTTTCAACAGAGAAGTTCACAAAAATCCTCAATTGGATTATTTTGCTTGTAATTTAGCTTTATATCATTAATTTCTCTATCGAATCGGTCAATTTCAACTTCTGGTTATCTATTTTGACTCCCAGTAAAATTTTGGGGGTAGGGGTATTTTGGTCATTTTTGGCTAAAAATTTTCTCTTTCTTCAAATTACCCTCAATCGGTGATCTTAAAGTCTATTTAATGATGATATTTCATTCCCCTACTTTATACCATCACTTTCAGATCTCAGTTCAGTTCGGACAGAAAAGTACTAGTGGGGCCCTCACCGAGTCCATTTCTGTTCCTTACCGAACAGGCCTTCATTTAGACTAGAAGAATCACCAATAATTCGGTAATTTCTGAGCCTATTTTCTTCTTTAACATTCTCAGTTTATACTTTCTCACTCCCTTTAAATCATTTTACTCCATTTACAATCATTTATTTTCTCTATGTATTCAGATGACACAGTACTACAGGGGATGTTTAACTCTTTTCCTTCCAAAAATATCCACAGACATCATGCCAACTATTGCTCTGATACCATTAAATCTATCATAACCCGTGCCCACATTTTTCATCTTCTTATACACAACTTAACCGGTTGGGCTGTCTGCGATACTTCACTTGTACTGACTGTTAAACAATTTTACATAATATTGTTTATATTATACACATCCCCTATCGTAATTAATCAGATAAGTAGTACTATTGACGTGTCGAAATACAGAGAATAAATGATCATATCTCAAATAATCAGTCGGTCTGACATATTGTCCTTTATGTACAGCCAAGATCCACAATCCACTGAACTCACATTCATCAAAACCTGAAATGTTGAAAATCAAGGGGTGAGCAAAACCACGGTTCAGGAAGAGAATTATATGCCTCACTTGATACTCAGCTTCCTATATGCTGAAAATCTTTTTCATTTTTCCTATGGGCTCTAGGCTCGCATGTAGGAAAGATACTACAGTCGGCTAGGGATCCGAATAGAGTAAGGTAGGTATTTTAGAATACCATACTTGTTACGGAACCTAGAAGCAACTGTAGAGAGAAATTTTCATTTCGTTTTGAATTAATAAATCCTTTTCCTTTTCAAACTTTCATAACCTTTTTCATATGCTTTTCAAAATAATGCTTCTACAAAACAAAGCATTTAAATAAAATAATTAATATTCGTATATTCCTTGAAAAGAATATTAGTTAAATCATCATCTTATTTCTTTAAAACTCATTTCATGTTTTAATGTACTCTTTTAATTAGTACCATACTTTAAAGAGCAAAATAAGCTATTAAAAATCTATTCCCATATAACCGATTACTTAATCACTTTAGGCGTAAGCCCCAATTCATTGATTCAGTTACGACATCCTTTCTAACTAGCAATGGAGTTAAGTGTCATATCGAGGAACTTGTGTAACACTTAGTGCTCAAAGGATTCTAGAGGTGGCTCTCCATAGTTCACAAAGAATCTATGTAGCACTTAGGTCCCTTGAGTCTTCTAGAGGTGGCTCACACAGTACAAAAATTTCTTACTCACATCGAAACTCGTGTAGCACTTAGTTCCCGAAGGATTCTAGAGGTGGCTCCCACGGTACAGAAATTTCTTATTAACACATCGAAACTCGTGTAGCACTTAGTTCTCGAAAGATTCTAGAGGTGGCTCCCACGGTACAGAAATTTCTTACTCACACATCAAAACTCGTGTAGCACTTAGTTCCCGAAGGATTCTAGAGGTGGCTCACACGGTACAATTATCAAGTCTTCGCTCGGTTTGGCCTTTACTAACACATCAGAACACGTGTAGCACTTAGTTCCCGAAGGATTCTAGAGGTGGCTCACACGATACAATCATCGAGTCTCTGCTCGGTTTGGCCTTTACTAACACATCGGAACACGTGTAGCACTTAGTTCCCGAAGGATTCTAGAGGTGGCTCACACGGTACAATCATCGAGTCTTTGCTCGGTTGGCCTTTATGCCATATGTACTTTCCACTGTCTTATCAGATCTCATGTAGTACTTATGATCTAATATTCCATTTAAGACCATAGAAAGAATATTAGAATTATCATTTCTTCCTTTTTGAAAACATATTACATGTTTGTATCTCATGTCTTAAGAGAATCATCTCACGGTACTATAATCAGTACCTAAATGAGCATTTTGTAAAAATGCTATAATTCAATTGATTCTCTTATCATATTATATAAAACATGTTCTTTTCACATGTCATCCATCATGTATCACATTTTCCGGTTGGCATATTCCATCTTATGTAAAATACTTTCCTTTTTAACATATCACCTATCATTTATGGAGTCTAAGATAGACATCAATCTTATCATACTATAAACCTCGGAGGGTAAGGAAATACACCGGTTAAATCTATGACCATAACCTATATTGTCCTCGGTGGATCACTGATTAGGTGTCGACTGAGACTAAACATATCACATATCATGCATCAGCATGATAGGAATGCCAACCAGTCTCAAAACCGTATTTTCATCATATAGGAAGCTGAGTATCAAGTGAGGCATATAATTCTCTTATTGAGCCGTGGTTTTGCTCACCCCTTAATTTTCAACATTTCAGGTTTTGATGAATGTGAGTTCAATGGATTGTGGATCCTGGCTATACACGAAGGACAATGTGTCAGACCGACTGATTATTTGAGGTATGATCATTTATTCTCTGTATTTAGACACGTCAATAGTACTACTTATCTGATTAATTATGATAGGGGATGTGTATAATATAAACAATATTATGTAAAATTGTTTTACAGTCAGTACAAGTGAAGTATCGCAGACAGCCCAACCAGTTAAGTTGTGTATAAGAAGATGAAAAATGTGATCACGGGTTGTGACAACTATTATATAGAATTTAATTTAGTAGTCGATGAAAATATTTACTGTAATATACATATACAGTCTGTACACGTGTTTTACATCCCCGATACAAGAACTATACAATGTAGTACTGTACAAATATGTCCGAAAACATATAAAAGAAATAATACCTCCAGGATCCACTAAAAGCTACCTCGAAGTCAATTACCATGTAGCCGAATACTATATGGAACGGAATCACTGAAGATAGTCTGTGGAGTGAGAAAATAAAGGGGTGAGCTAACACGCTTAGTAAGAGAATTGTATGTAAAACTGATACTATAAAATCTATATGCTAAAAACATTTGCATCCTAATAGCTCACTAACTCAAAACAGGATGGATACTATAGTCGGCTAGAAATACCGGATAGAGTATGGAAGGTATTTTAGAATACCGTAGTGTCCTGGCTCCTAGCAGTGACTATAGGAAGTAATCGTTTTCTCTTGATATTCAAATCCAAGTAAAACATTAAATGTTCACATGATAAAACATTTAAGTAAATAAATAAGGAATTAATATTCCATTCAACAAATATTCATTTCTACACTTGTAAAACACCGTATAATATTTAGTTCAACATGTAGTATATCAAAAGCTCAGTGGCTACAATTAATTTAGTACCACCTAAAGGTTTAGTGAAAGATATAATCGTCATTACAGTATCATGGAGACCAGGCAACACCCTAAATATATCATGCTATAATATCATCCCAAATAGGGGAAACACATGAGATTTATGGCCATAGTCTAGGAGGTCCACAGTGTGCACTGATCAGGTGCCCACCGGAGACACTGACAATAGGATCAATATCTATAAGCAATAACACGTGACACATGAGCATGATACGGGGCCTAACAGTCTCAAAACAATAAACACGTGATATAAATACTATTTATGAAATCAATTCTACTGAATATATTTTCAATCAATCTATAAATATTTAAAATGAAAATATATTCATTTTATGAATAAAAATTCATAAAATATTCATACTGTAACAATCATTCTAGAAAATATTCTAGATATTTATAAAACAATGTAAGGCACATGCTGGTACTCTCACATAAATAAAATTCCTTATCAGGAATATTTAAATATAGTTTTTCTGTAAACTATAAAATTATGCAATTTAATGAATTTCATGGAAATTTCCCAAAATTTCAATTGTTTCCACTTTAGAAAAATACTAGAAATATTTTCTAAATATTTCTATAATTTTCGGCAAAATGACGGCTATTTTTAACCTAGCCTTCCTGCACGAAAATTACAGTTTATAATTTCAACAACAGCCATAATTTCACCAAATTTCACCACTTTCAAAGGCAATTTCTATCCAAATTATTTTATAAAAATAGTGTGAACCAAACTATACATTTACAGTATCCCTACGGTTCACACACGCATCCCTTACCTGTAGAATGAAATCTAATTGCCCGATAGCACCACGTACAATTCACCACTCCCGGGCTGTAATAAAATTCACCCAATACCATTATTCACCATAATTAAAATTCTAATAATTTTTCTTGCAATAAATTTTACCATATTTTCAGTAGAAAATATTAAACCAGTATAATTCACACCGATGCTAAAATCTAACTTCGTCGATTTAGCTTCGAATCGAAATCTGACTTCACCATCAATGTTCTTATAATTTCTACAGTCTCTTAACATCCTAACATCATAATTTGAACCATCAAACCCCACCCACTCCATCATGGCCGAAATGGCCTCTTATTGAATTTGTTGAATTTCAACAAATTTCCACTTGTACTTGTCTTGATATTGCTTATTCATCATTCTAGAATTATTTTTATGCATTAAACACTAAAATTTCCTAATATTCTAAGCATGGTTGAAACCCTCTTGAATTGCTTGAAGTTGATTTACCTAATTTCCAATGAATCTTATGTCATAAACAAGCTTGGGTAGCTTAATTCTCCTAAAATCAACCATTAAAAATCAAAGAATATAAAAGCATTAAAATGGGTCACCTTGGCCGAAATTTCCTCTTCACTTTTCTCTTGGTTTAGCTGTTAATCAAGGGGCCATTGGTATGGTTTGAGAGAGGAAGATGAGTAGAGCAATTTAGGTAGAAATAGCTTAGTGAAAATATGGTGAAAATCAAGTGTTTTTGGAAACTTTCACTTTCTTTTCTTTTGTTCTTCCATGGAGGTCACGAGAATGAGAGAAAGAAGAAGCTGCAATAGTGCCAGCAGCAACTGGAAATATATAAAAATATTTGGACATATTTTATAAATGTTAAAAATAACAAAAATGCCATTAATGATAGGTTTTTTGGTCTTTCTCTTCCGGAATTTTTATAACTAGGCAGTTGAACTCCAAAAATTTATTTTCCATCACCAAAAATTCATATTATGTGTATTTTGATGAATGGTGGTGATTTGGCTCGGGTTTAACCTTTTCGAGAAGGTGAAATTACAAAAATACCTTTACCAGGTAAATTGCGTAGAATTCTAATTTGACTACCGATTCGGTCTATCTATTTACATAACCCTGGGCTTATTTTCATGTAGAATATCATTCTTTAATCACTAGATTAAATTCTCATTTATTTTGACCTCAATTTACAAAAATACCACTGGGCTATGTACTTAAACGTCATTTCCTAATTTGTTTTCATACTCCTCAAAATAATCTAAATGAAGAAGTTTAGACTTAAAATTCGTACCGTATGCTTATTAGACCCTCTGTGTATTATCTGTCCGGTCTCACATCCATCCAGGCACTGTATAACCTGTGGGGCCCACCACACTGTACTGGCTCGTATTCGCGAAATTCACATGAATTGAATAGTATGAGTGTCCTTACATGTGAAACAGTATCTGAATACACAGTTCTCACATTCTCCCCACCTTAAGAAATTCGGTCCTCTGAATTTAATCGAACCTGTCACTAAAAGAGCTCTGGATATTTCTCTTGCATGAGACTCTCTAATTCCCATGTAGCCTCCTCCTCCGGGTAATATTGCCAGAGCATCTTCACCAGTGGAATTGTCTTAGACCGTAGTACTCTATCCTTCCTATCCAAGATCCGTATCGGTTTCTCCACGTAGCTCATATCCTCCCTAATCTCCAGTGGCTCATGTCGAACTACGTGAGAGGGATCTGGATGATATCTCCTCAACATCGATACATGGAAGACATTATGAAGCCCTGATAACTCTGGAGGTAATGCTAACCTATAAGCAACATCTCCTACATGATCTAAGATCTCAAAGGGCCCGATGTAACGAGGACTGAACTTGCCCTGCTTACCAAATCTCATAATACCCTTCGACGGTGAGACCTTAAGAAAGACAGAATCCCCCACTAAGAACTCCAACGGTCGGTGTCCAGTATCTGCATAACTTTTTTGCCGAATCTGAGCTGTCCTCAATCTATCCGAAATCAACTGTAGACTCCGAAAAGCTTGCTCTACTAAATCAAGAGCTAATATCTGACTATCACCTACTTCCTCCCATGCAACAGGTGATCTACATTTCCTGCCATACAAAGCCTCATAGGGTGCCATGCCGATACTGGACTGATAACTATTATTATATGTGAACTCTGCCAATGACAAATGGTCGTCTCAGGAGCCTCTAAAATCTAGTGCACACACTCTCAACATATCCTCGAGCGTCTGGATAGTGCGCTTGGACTGTCCATCAATCTGCGGATGGAAAGCGGTGCTAAAACTCAATCGAGATCCCATCACCTCCTGAAATCTCTCCCAAAAATGAGATGTAAATCGGGAATCCCTATCAGAAGTGATACTCACTGGAACACCATGCAATCTCACTATCTCCCGAATATACAAATCGACTAAGGCACTAAGGGAATCAGTAGACTTCATGGTAAGAAAATGAGTGGACTTCGTCAATCGATCAACTATCACCCATATACTATCGTGATTCTTCCGAGTTCTCGGTAAACCCATCACGAAATCCATAGTAATGTGCTCTCACTTTCATGCCGGAATCTGTAGAGGCTGTAGTAATCCAGCAGGCTTCTGGTGCTCAACTTTTACCTGCTGACATGTGAGACATCTAGCAACAAACTCCGCGATATCTCGCTTCATCCTAGACCACCAATACACTCTCCGTAAATCATGGTACATCTTTGTATTGCCTGGATGCATAGTGTACCTGGAGGTGTGAGCCTCTGCCAAAATCAGACGCTTTAGCTGCTGGTCATCGGGAATACATATCCTATCTCTGAACCTCAGTATCCCATCACTGCCAATCCCATAATTAGATTAAACTCCCATTTGTACCTGACTGGCAACCTCTATATAATCAGAATCACTCCTTTGAGCATCCCTGATCTTGTCCATCAAATCCAGCTTTATCCTGAAGCTAGCCGTAAATCCATATCTCTCAGAGGAAATCTCACTCAAACTGAGGCCCAAGAACTGCTCAATCAACTCATACTCCCGGACCATCATATAAACAACCATGCCCATCTGCTTCCTACTCAAAGCATCTGCCACCACATTAGCTTTCCTCGGGTGGTAGAGGATCTCGCAATCATAATCGTTTAACAGCTCCATCCATTTGCGCTGTCTCATATTCAACTCTAACTGCGAGAATAGATACTTCAGACTCTTATGGTCTGTGTATACCTGGAATCACTCTCCATATAAATAATGCCACCAAATTTTCAATGCAAACACTATTGCGGATAACTCTAAATCATGGTTCGGATAATTTTTCTCATGCTCTTTCAATTGTCTGGAACCATAAGCAATTACCCGACTATTTTGCATCAAAATACACCCCAGTCCTAAAGCGGATGCATCACTGTACACTAAGTGTGATAATCGTAAATTTTCCATTTATTGGAAATTATAAATATTGAAAATAAATGTTGGAGAAAATAAATCAGAGGAAATCAATAAAATTTGCGAGGACGGGATATTAGTGAAAATCCCGAGATTTAAGGAAGTGAAAAAATTGGGAGATTCGTATAAAGGAAATTAAATTGGAAGTGAAGATAAAAATAATAGAGAGAGGAAAAATTAATTGGGATAAATTAAAATCCAAATTAAATAAGGAAAATGAGAAATGAAAATAAAGTATGTTTATATAATTACAAATTTTATAAATGCATTTTATACAAATACGTATGTATTTAAAATACTATATAGTATATTTTAATATACGTTGGTATATATATGGAAATATATACTATTTCATAAATTCAAATAATACATATGTATATAAACATAATGTTTTATGTGTATATATAATTATGTAAATACCTATAGAAGAAAGAAAAATGTGATGTTATATTAAAGTTTATATGTATATAAAATGTATTATAACATTTATATAATTTGTATATGTAAATGTTATTTATTTTAAAGTATATAAATATACATATATATACTAGATATATGTTTTGTAATATACAATATATATAATTTATATATAATATATATTGTATTACATTATATATGAAATAATATATGTATAATATATAGTATATATTATATGTCTAAAAAAAATATTGTAGAGTATATAGTATGTAGTATAGTATATACTAAAGATGGAAATAGAATAAAAAAAAAAGAAAAGAAAACAGAAACGGAAAACTGGGATCCCGTTTCTATTGAAACAAACGAAGACGGGGAGCCGACCCCGATGCAGGCCGACCGAGGGAGAAAGGAGGAGACCGCGGTGTCGCCGGTGAGAAGGGAAGCGAAGGATGGTGGCTCAAGGCGGAAAGAGAAAGAATGAAATCGAAACAGAGGGCGAAAACCGAAAGAGCCGGGAGGAAAAGAGAAGAGGAGATACGGCAGTGCCGGCCGATTCGGGCATCGCCACCGCCACTCCCGACATCGACAAAGCTCGACGAAGGTGAGAAGGGCCACCGGCGAAGGAGAGTCCGGCGAAGGAAGGAGAAGAGAGGAAGGAAAGGGACCGAAACTCACGGACCCAGATCCGGCGCCGTCGTCGGTGATGGGGAGAAACGAAGACCAGATCCGGTGTCTCCGCAACTCCAGCAAGCTGTGGGAGGCGCGAACCGGCGAAAAGGAGGATCGTCAGCGGTCGAACCGGTCGAATCGGCCGGAGGAGGCACTGAACCGGTCCGGCCAGAAATGGGAAAAAGGAAAAAGAAAAAAAAAGAAAGAGACAGAAAAGAAAAAGAAAGAAAGAAAAAGACAAGAAGAAAAAAGAGAATTTCGGGAATTCAGAGATTTTCGAAAATTCGACAACCCGAAAATTACGAAAATTCGGTAAGAAATTCCCAGAAATTAAATTTCAGAAAATTGTAATAAATTATGAAAAAATTCTAAAATTTAGAATTTTTATTTCCAGAAATTATTTTTAGCGATCAAGTTAAGGAATCGAGAGAGATGGAGTGCGGGCACGATCGATAAGAGGAAGTTGCCGACTGGAAAAAAGGTAAGGGATGCATGTGCAGCACTGTAAGGATATTTAGTCTGCATATTTTAATTTGAAATATTTTATGCAAAGAAAATTATTATGATGCATGATTGATTGAAAATTTTGGGATGAAGTACTGGCTAGAAATTTAAAACTGTAGTTTTCGTGTATGAGGTTAGTAAATCGGTAGTCGTTATGTTGCCGAAAATTTTAGAAAAAAACTTTATAAAATCATATTAAATGATTTTATTTCCGAAAATCAATATTAAATCACGAAACATGAGGGAATTACTAAATTTCATAAAACATGAATATAATGAGATGGAATTTTAAAATATTCATGTATTCGAGTATGGTGATAATGAAACCACCGAAAATTCTCGAAATAGATAAATTATACGTAATACGAGGTGAAAGATGAAGTGAAATACAGTGAATATTTTTATGAATATTTTTATAAATATTTACTAAAGGATTTTAATCCTTATGGTTTTAAATTATAGAATTATATATTTATATAAATTTCATAAAGGTTTATTTTATGATGAAAACTACGGTTTTGAGATTGGTTGGCATTCCTATCATGCTGATGCATGATATGTGATATGTTTAGTCCCGGTCGACACCTGATCCGTGATCCATCGAGGACAATATAGATTATGGTCATAGATTTGACCGGTTTATTTCTTTACCCTTCGGGGTTTATAGTATGATAAGATTGATGTCTATCTTAGACTTCATAAATGATAGGTGATATGTTAAAAGGGAAAGTGTTTTACATGATATGGAATATGTCAAACAGAAAATGTGATATATGATAGCGTGACATGTGAAAAGAACATGTTTTATATGATATGAGAAGAAAATCAATTGATTTATAACATTTTTACAAAATGCTCATTTCGGTATTGATTATAGTACTGTGAGATGATTTTCATAAGACATGTGATACGAACATATAATATGTTTTCAAAAAGGAAGAAATGATAAATCTAATATTCTTACTATGGTCTTAAATGGAATATTAGATTATAAGTACTACATGAGTTCTGATAAGATAGTAGAAGGTATATATGGCATAAAGGCCAATCCGAGTAAAGACTCAATCTTTGTACCGTGTGAGCCACCTCTAGAAGACTCAAGGGACCTAAGTGCTACATAGATTCTTAGTGAACTATGGGGAGCCACCTCTAGAATCCTTTGAGCACTAAGTGCTACACGAGTTCCGATGTGTTAGTAAGAAGTTTCTGTACCGTGTGAGCCACCTCTAGAAGACTCAAGGGACCTACGTGCCACACGAATACCAATTGGACCATGGGAGCCACCTCTAGAATCCTTTGAGCACTAAGTGCTACACGAGTTTCGATGTGTTAGTAAGAAGTTTCTATACCTTGTGAGCCACCTCTAGAAGACTCAAGGGACCTACGTGCTACACGGATACTTGTTGGACCGTGGGAGCCACCTCTAGAATCCTTTGAGCACTAAGCGCTACACGAGTTCCGATGTGTTAGTAAGAAGTTTTTGTACCGTGTGAGCCACCTCTAGAAGACTCAAGGGACCTAAGTGCTACATAGATTCTTTGTGAACTATGGGGAGCCAACTCTAGAATCCTTTGAGAACTAAGTACTACACGAGTTCTGATGTGTTAGTAAGAAGTCTGTGTCCTAAAGGCCAAACCGAGTGAAGACTTGATTTCTATACCGTGGGAGCCACCTCTAGAATCCTAAGGGACCTACGTGCTACACGGATACCAGTTGGACCGTGGGAGCCACCTTTAGAATCCCGAAGGACCTACGTGCTACACAAGTTCCTCGATAGGACACTTAACTCCATTGCTAGTTAGAATGGATGTCGTAATTGAATCAGTGAATTGGGGCTTACGCCTAAAGTGATTAAGTAATCGATTATATTGGAACTGTTTTCAATGAGTTAAGCTATACGTTTAAAGTTTATGGATTTTCGTTTTGTGAATGGATTGATTTATTAACTTACATAATAACCGCTTTATCAACGTGTATAGTAACCAATCTATCGAAGTGCTTACTGCTTTGCTAATTTGATAAATGGAATAGATTTTAATAGCTTATTTTGCTATTTAAAGTACTATACTAATTAAGAGAGTACAGTAAAACATGAAATAAGTTTGAAAGAAACAAGATGATGATTTAACTAATATTCTTTTAAAGGAATATATCAATATTAATTATTTTATTTAAATCCTTTATTTCATAAAAGCACCATTTTGAAAAGAATATGAAAAGGTTATGAAAATGGAAAAGGAAAAGGATTTATTAATTCAAAACGAAATGAAATTTCTCTCTACAGTTGCTTCTAGGTTTCGTAACAAGTATGGTATTCTAAAATACCTACCTTACTCCATTCGGATCCCTAGCCGACTGTAGTATCCTTCCTACATGCGAGCTTAGAGCCCATAGGAAAAATGAAAAAGATTTTCAGCATATAAGAAGCTGAGTATCAAGTGAGGCATATAATTCTCTTACTGAGCCGTGGTTTTGCTCACCCCTTAATTTTAAACATTTCAGGTTTTGCTGATTGTGAGATCAGTTTATTGTGGATCACGGCTGTACACAAAGGACAATGTGACAGACCGACTGAGTTATTTGAGGTATGATCATTTATTCTCTGTATTTAGACATGTCTACAGTACTACTTATTTGATTAATTTCGATAGGGGATGTGTATAATATAAATAATGTTATGTAAAATTGTTTAACAGTCAGTACAAGTGAAGTATCACAAACAGCCCAACCGGTTAAGTTGTATACAATAAGGTAAAAAATGTGGTCACGGGTCGTGACACTAAGAAACCACCATATCTGCTAGGAAGAGCGAGGACAAGAGCACTAGTCAACTATCGCTTCAACTCCTGAAAACTATACTCACACGTATCTATCCACTCAAATCTAACATCCTTACGCGTGAGGTGCGTCAGTGAAGCAGCTAGTCTCGAAAACCCCTCTACAAACTGACGGTAATATCTAGCTAGACCCAAAAAACTCTGTATCTTTGTAACTGTACAAGGCCTCTCCCACTGAATAATCGCCTCGATCTTAGACGGGTCCATAGATACCCCATCTCTAGACACCACGTGCCCTAGAAATACGATGCAATCTAGCCAGAAATCACACTTACTGAATTTGGCATAAAGCCTCTGGTCTCTGAGGGTCTGTAAGACTATCTGGAGATGCTGCTCGTGCTCCTCTGATGATCTGGAGTAAATTAGTATATCATTTATGAAAACAATCACAAACTGATCCAGGTATGGCTTGAACACCTCGTTCATTAGACTCATAAAAGCTGCAGGGGCATTAGTCAATCCAAAAGGCATCACTAGGAACTCGTAGTGACCATACCGAGTCCTAAATGCAGTCTTAGGGACATCAAACTCCTATATCCTCAACTGATGATACCTGATCGGAGATCAATCTTAGAAAATACCACTGCACCCCTGAGCTGATCAAATAAATCATCGATCCTGGGTAAAAGGATACTTATTCTTGATGGTAGCCTGATTAAGCAACCTGTAATCAATGCACAATCTTAAACTGCCATCCTTCTTCCGGACGAATAGTACTAGAGCACCCCAAGGAGAAATACTAGGGCGGATGAAACCCTTATCTAACAACTCCTGGAGCTGCTTCTTAAGCTTCTCCAACTCCACTAATGCCATCCGATATAGGGGCTTAGATATAGGCTCCGTACCAAGTACCAAATCAATCACAAACTCTATCTCCTTATCCAGTGGTAACCTTGGTAATTCATCCAGGAATACATTCGGGAAATCCCTAACCACAGGAATATCCAACAGATCTGGACGTTTCTGTTCCACGTCCTCCACATACGCAATAAAACCTTCAATCACATCGAAATAGCATTTCAACAATTTTAGTAAAATACCCCACTTTATTTATTTATCAAATAACTTTACAGTATATCGTTCAGGAAGAGAGAAGGTAATAAACATGGTATTACAGTTTAAACTAACAAAATTCGCAGTTAACCAATTCATCCCTAGGATTACATCAAAATCAAACATGTTTAACAAAATAAGGTTAGCTATCATCTCATTCTCTCATACAGTAACCTTACAATTCCTATACACCACGCCCATCATCTGGGACTCCTTAAATGGCATACTAATCTACAAAGTGTACCTTAAAGGTTCAGGTTCTACTGGTATCTTATTAGCACATGTAGGTGATACAAATGAATACGTAGAGCCAGGATCAAGCTGTGCTAATACTGAAATATCAAAAATATAAATCTTACCTTTAATTACATCTGTAGAAGTATCAGCAGCCTCCTGATCTAATGCAAACACCCGTCCCTGTGTCGCAGCCTTCTTACCCTTCTCCACGGCTGTCGCGCATCTAGGCTATGAAAGGGTCGCCTTATCTGTCTCAGTCTGTATCGAGGCTGCTAGAGGAGTAAGAGCTAAAGCTGTAGATGCAACTGCCTCTCTCAACATCGGGCAATCTCTGACCAAATGCCCTATCTGTCCACATCGAAAACACGCCCTAAATATCATATGGCATGGTCTAGTACCGTGCGACCTCCCACACAATGTACACCTGGCCGCGGTACCTCTCTGAAATGTACTAGGGCTAGTAGTAGTAGGGGCAACTGTAGTAGATCTAACTGGTCTCCCCTCTATAATCTATATACCCGATGTCCTGGCCCTCTTAGGCTGCCATCTACTAGATCGATCACTGGTGCTCCTCTTCGGCTGCTCTCTACCTTTACCCTTACCCTTAGACCCAGACTTTGTATGAAACTACTCAAAATCCCGCTCGCATAACTGTGCTTGTCTCACGGCCTCATTATATGTATGGATGTCTAACAGGACTAACGGGGTCCTAGTAGAGGGTCTCAAACCCGCCATAAATCTGTCTATCTTATGCTGATTACTCATCTGAATCTGCGAGTCAAATCTGCTCAAGGTGGTGAATCGTGACTCATACTAATACACCGACATACTCCCTTGTACTAACTCCAAAAACTCTGCTGAAGTTTCTTCTATGCTGTATCTGGAATGTATTGTCGGCGAAAAGCCTCAATAAATATATCTCAGGTCACCACCTGATGCTGGGCGAACAAAACTGTCTGTGTCAACTTCCACTAGTGCTCCTCATCATCAGTCAACTGGAACACTACTAGTCCAACACTCTCTATCTCTGTGCACCTCATATACCTAAATAATTTCTCTATAGCCTCAATCCACTGCTCTGCCATCAATGGATCCTTATCCGCCTTAAATTTCGGAGGATCCAACTTCTTAAACGATTGTATCAAAGTGACATCACAGTAAGACTCAACACTATGCGGCCGTGTTGGTGGCTGCGGTGCTACTACGCAAGTGCCTGCGATACTGGCTGAGGGGCAAGCTGTGGCTCGAGAGGTACGGAAGGTGGTACTACTAGTTGTGGTGGGGGTGGTGCTACTGCGAGAGCTGCTGCTGCTGCTGCTCTATCTCTATCTCTCTCAGCTTTGTCAGCAGCTCTATCAGCGTTATACGTGGCTACAAAGTCTGCCAACATTCGTTCCATCCTATTCATTCTTGTATTCGGACTCTCAGGCTATGGAGGGAGTGCGAGTCCTGGGGCTGGTGTCACGACCCGTGACCACATTTTTCATCTTCTTATACACAACTTAACCGGTTGGGCTGTCTGCGATACTTCACTTGTACTGACTGTTAAACAATTTTACATAATATTGTTTATATTATACACATCCCCTATCGTAACTAATCAGATAAGTAGTACTGTTGACGTGTCTAAATATAGAGAATAAATGATCATACCTCAAATAATCAGTCGGTCTAACACATTGTCCTTCGTGTACAGCCAGAATCCACAATCCACTGAACTCACGTTCATCAAAACCTAAAATGTTGAAAATTAAGGGGTGAGCAAAACCACGGCTCAGTAAGAGAATTATATGCCTCACTTGATACTCAGCTTCCTATATGCTAAAAATCTTTTTCATTTTTCCTATGGGCTCTAGGCTCGCATGTAGGAAGGATACTACAGTCGACTAAGGATCCGAATAGAGTAAGGTAGGTATTTTAGAATACCATACTTGTTACGGAACCTAGATGCAACTGTAGAGAGAATTTTTTTCTTTTTGTTCTGAATTAATAAATCCTTTTCCTTTTTAAACTTTCATAACCTTTTTCATATTCTTTTCAAAATAATGCTTCTACGAAATAAAGCATTTAAATAAAATAATTAATATTCGTATATTCCTTGAAAAGAATATTAGTTAAATCATCATTTTATTTCTTCAAAATTCATTTCATGTTTTAATGTACTCTCTTAATTAGTACCGTCCTTTAAAGAGAAAAATAAGCTATTAAAATCTATTCTCATATAACCGATTACTTAACCACTTTAGGCATAAGCCCCAGTTCACTGATTCAGTTACGACTTCCTTTCGAACTAGCGATGGAGTTAAGTGTCATATCGAGGAACTCGTGTAGCACTTAGTGCCCAAAGGATTCTAGAGGTGGCTCCCCATAGTTCACAAAGAATCTATGTAGCACTTATGTCCCTTGAGTCTTCTAGAGGTGGCTCACATGGTACAGAAACTTCTTACTCACACATCGAAACTCGTGTAGCACTTAGTTCCCGAAGAATTCTAGAGGTGGCTCCCACGGTACAGAAATTTCTTACTCACACATCAAAACTCGTGTAGCACTTAGTTCCCGAAGGATTTTAGAGGTGGCTCACATGGTACAATCATCGAGTCTCTGCTCGGTTTGGCCTTTACTAACACATCAAAACACATGTAGCACTTAGTTCCCGAAGGATTCTAGAGGTGGCTCACACGGTACAATCATCGAGTCTCTGCTCGGTTTGGCCTTTACCTACACATCAGAACATGTGTAGCACTTAGTTCCCAAAGGATTCTAGAGGTGGCTCACACGGTACAATCATCGAGTCTTTGCTCGGTTAGGCCTTTAGCACATCGAAGCTTGTGTAGCACTTAGTTCCCGAAGGATTCTAGAGGTGGCTCACACGGTACAGAAATCGAGTATTTATTTGGGTTGGCCTTTATGCCATATATTTCCCACTATCTTATCAAAACTTGTGTAACACTTATAATCTAATATTCCATTTCAATTCATGGTAAGAATGTAAGATTTATCAATTCTTCCTTTTTGAAAACATCTTACATGTTTGTATCTCATGTCTTATGAGAATCATCTCACAGTACTATAATCAGTACCGAAATGAGCATTTTGTAAAAATGCTATAATTCAATTGATTTTCCTTCTCATATTGTATGAAACATGTTCTTTTCACATGTCACGCATCATATTTCACATTCTCCGTTTGACATATTCCATGTCATGTAAAACACTTTCCTTTTTACATGTCACCTATCATTTATGGAGTCAAAGATAGGCATTAATCTCATCATACTATAAACCTCGGAGGGTAAGGAAATACACCGGTCAAATCTATGACCATAACCTATATTGTCCTCGGTGGATCACTGATTAGGCGTCGACCGGGACTAAACATATCATATATCATGCATCAGCATGATAGGAATGCCAACCAGTCTAGAAACCGTATTTTCATCATAAAATAAACCTTTAGGAATTTATATAAATATAAAATTTCATAATTTAAAACCATAAGGGTTAAAATCCTTTAGTGAATATTTATAAAAATATTCATAAGAATATTCACTATATTTCACTTCATCTTTCGTCTCGTAATTCGTGTAATTTATCTATTCCAAGAATTTTCGGTGATTTTATTATCACCATTCTCGAATACATGAATATTCTAAAGTTCCATCTCATTATATTCATGTTTTATGAAATTTAGAAATTTCCTCATGTTTCGTGATTTACTATCGAAATTCGGAAATAAAATCATTTAATATGATTTTATAAAGTTTTTCTAAAATTTTCGGCAGCATAACGACTGCCGATTTACTAACCTCCTGCATGGAAAATACAGTTTAAAATCTTTCAGCAAGTACTTCTTCCCAAATTATTTTCAGCAAATCATGCATCATAATAATTTTCATAAAATAATTGCATAAAATATTTCAATTTAAAATATGCAGACTGAGTATCCTTACAGTGCTGCACATGCATCCCTTACCTTTTTTCAGGTCGGCCACTTCCGCTTATCAATCGCGCCCGCACTCCATTTCTCCCGATTCCTTATCCCGATTGCTGAAAATAATTTCTGGAAATAAAATTCTAATTTTTTAGAATTTTTCATAATTTATTTAATTTTTCTGAAAATTAAATCTCAGGAAGATTTTTTATCGAACTTTGTGAAATCCCGGGTTGTTGAATTTTTCTAGAATTTTCTGAATTCTCGAAATTCTCCTTTTTCCTCTTTTTCTTTTCTTTCTTTCTTTTCTTTTTTTTCTTTTTCTTTTCTTTTTTCTTCTTCCTTTCCCGTTCAGACCGGTCCAGCTCCTTTCCTCACCGGTTCCTTGCCGGCGGCGGTTCTCCGGCGGTTCAGGCGTCCCTCAGTTGGTCGGCTGCACGACGAACTTGCTGGTGCCCTCCGTTTGCCCTGGATCGGCGGCACGGCGACGGATCGAGGCGGTTTTGCCTCGGTTTCTTCTTCCTCTTCACAGGCGTTCCTCCGCCGTCCATTGCGCCTCCGGTGGCCTCCATCGGCTTCCTCTTCCTCCGGTGAAGCTTCGGTGGTAGTGGCAGCCATCGATTCGGCCGGCGTCGCCGTCGACCATTTTCCTTTTCCTCCGACTTTTGCTTCGTTTTCCGTCAATCCCGTTCCGTTTCTTCACGCTGCCGGTAGCTTCCTTCTTTTCTCTGGCCGGTGGCGTCCCGCCTTCCTTTTCCCCTCTCGCCGGCGGTAGAGGCTCCGCCACCGTCGATTTAGCTAGGAGGGATCGGGCTCTGTCTCGATCCTCCTTTTTCCTTTTTGTGTTTTTAGTTTCTTTTTTTTGGTTTTGTTCCCTTTCTATTTTTTGTATACTATATACTATATATTATACGCTATAATTTATATTTTATACATATAATATATACTATATGTTATATTATTTCATACATAATATAATATAACATATATTATATATAAAATATATATTGTACATTACAAAATACATGTCTAGTATATATATATGTATATTTATATACTTAAAATTAAATAACATTTATATATACAAATTATATAATTGTTATAATAAAATATTTATACATATAAACTTTAATATAAAATAATATTTACATTTTCTATATATGTATGTATATATATATATACATAAAATATTATGTTTATATACATATGTATTATTTAAATTCATAAGATAATATATATTTCCATATATAGACCAACGTATATTAAAATATACTATATAGTATTTTAATTCATACGTATTTGTATAAAATACATTTATAAAATTTATAATTATATAACATACTTTATTTTATTTATTTTATTTTTCATTTTCCTTATTTAATTTGGATTTTAATTTATCCAAATTAATTCTTTCTTTTTTTCCTCTCTCTATTATTTTTAATTTCACTTCCAATTTAGTTTCCTTTATACGAATTTTCCGATTCTTTCACTTCTTCACTTCTCGGGATTTTCACCCATATCCCGTTGTCGCAAAATTTTATTTATTTCCTCTGATTTATTTTCTCCAAATATTTATTTTCAATTTTTCTAATTTCTAATAAAGGGAAAAATTTACGATTATCACAGCTGGCTCCAGTGTAGGCTCCGAAATAGGTGTCGCCCTACCGCGTCCTCTACTTCGTCTACCCTTGCGTCCACTCATTTATGCACAACACAGACATTTCAAAATAGTGTTCAATCACTTAAATATGTTCAGACTATACAGTATTACAGGGGATGTACTTTTATTTAAACCCAAAGACATCGACAGACATCAGACCAACTGGCTCTGATACCAATTTAACTGTCACATGCCAAAATGTACAGTATTTAACACTTTATAACACTACACGTGACAGTTGGGCTGTCTACGATGCCTTTATCATCCACTTTATTGAAAACAGTAACTACTATTTTATAGAATTTAATTTAGTTGTCGATGAAAATATTTACTGTAATATACATATACAGTCTGTACACGTGTTCTACATCCCCGGTACAAGAACTATACAATGTAGTACTGTACAAATATGTCTGAAAACATATAAAAGGAATAAAACCTCCAGGATCCACTAAAAGCTGCCTCAGGGTCAACTACCACGCAGCCGAATACTATAGAATGGAATAACTGAAGATAGTCTGTGGAGTGAGAAAATAAAGGGGTGAGCTAACGCGCTCAGTAAGAGAATTGTATGTAAAACTGATACTATAAAATCTATATGCTAAAAACATTTGCATCCTAATAGCTCACTAACTCAAAACAGGACGGATACTATGGTCGGTTAGGAATACCAGATAAAGTATGGAAGGTATTTTAGAATACCGTACGTGTCCCGGCTCCTAGAAGCGACTATAGGGAGTAATTGTTTTCTCTTGATATTCAAATCCAAATAAAATATTAAAAGTTCACATGATAAAACATTTAAGTAAATAAATAAGGAATTAATATTCTTTTCAACAAATATTCATTTCTACACTTGTAAAACACTGTATAATATTTAGTTCAACATGTAGTATATCAAAAGCTCAGTGGCTGCAATTAATTTAGTACCAGCTAAAGGTTCAGTGAAAGATACAATCGTCATTACAGTATCATGGAGACCAAGCAACACCATAAATATATCATGCTATAATATCATTCCAAATAGGGGAAACACATGAGATCTATGGCTATAGTCTAGGAGGTCCATAGTGTTCACTGATCAGGTGCCCATCGAAGACACTGACAATAGGATCAGTAACTATCAGCAATAACACGTGATACGTGAGCATGATACAGGGCGTAACAGTCTCAAAACAATAAACACGTGATATAAACACTATTTATGAAATCAATTCCACTGAATATATTTTCAATCAATCTATAAATATTTAAAATTAAAATATATTCATTTTATGAATAAAAATTCATAAAATATTCATACTGTAACAATCATCTAGAAAATGTTCTAGATATTTATAAAACAAAATAAGGCACATGCTGGTACTCTCCCATAAATAAAATTCCTTATCAAGAATATTTAAATATAGTTTTTCTGTAAACTATAAAATTATGCAATTTAATGAATTTCATGGAAATTTCCCAAAATTTCACTTATTTCCACTTTAGAAAAATACTAGAAATATTTTCTAAATATTTCTATAATTTTCAGCAGAATGACTACTATTTTTAACCTAGCCTTCCTGCACGAAAATTACAGTTTATAATTTCAACAACAACCACAATTTCACCAAATTTCACCACTTTCAAAGGCAATTTATATCCAAATTATTTTATAAAAATAGTGTGAACCAAACTATGCATTTATAGTATCCCTACGGTTCACACACGCATCCCTTACATGTAGAATGAAAACTAATCACTCGATAGCACCACGTACAATTCACCACTCCCAAGCTGCAATAAAATTCACCCAAGACCATTATTCATCATAATTAAAATTCTAATAATTTTTCTTGCACTAAAGTTTACCATATTTTCAGTAGAAAATATTAAACTAGTATAATTCGCGTCGGTGCTAAAACCTAACTTCGTCGATTTAGCTTCGAATCGAAATCTGACTTCACCATCAGTGTTCTTATAATTTCTACAGTCTCTTAACATCCTAAAATCATAATTCGAAGCATCAAACCCCACCCATTCCATCATGGCCGAAATGGCCTCTTATTGAATTTGTTGAATTTCAACAAATTTCCATTTATACTTGTCTTGATATTGCTTATTCATCATTCTAGAATTATTTTTATGCATTAAACACTAAAATTTCCTAATATTCTAAGCATGGCCGAAATCCTCTTGAATTGCTTGAAGTTGATTTAGCTAATTTCCAATGAATCTTATGTCATAAACAAGCTTAGGAAGCTTAATTCTCTTAAAATCAACCATTAAAAATCAAAGAATATAAAAGCATGAAATGGGTTACCTTGGCCGAAATTTCCTCTTCACTTTTCTCTTGATTTAGCTATTAATCAAGGGGCTATTGGTATGGTTTGAGAGAGGAAGATGAGTAGAGCAATTTAGGTAGAAATAGCTTAGTGAAAATATGGTGAAAATCAAGTGTTTTTGGAAGCTTTCACTTTCTTTTCTTTTGTTCTTCCATGGAGGTCACGAGAATGACAGAAAGAAGAAGCTGCAATAGTGCCGGCAGCAGCTGGAAATATATAAAAATATTTGGACATATTTATAAATGTTAAAAATAACAAAAATGCCATTAATGATAGGTTTTTTGGTCTTTCTCTTCCGGAATTTTTATAACTAAGCAGTTGAACTCCAAAAATTTATTTTCCATCGCCAAAAATTCATATTAAGTTTATTTTGATGAATGGTGGTGATTTGGCTCGGGTTTAACCTTTTCGAGAAGGTGAAATTACAAAAATACCCTTACTAGGTAAATTACGTAGAATTCTAATTTAACTACCGATTCGGTCTATCTATTTACATAACCCTAGGCTTATTTTCATGTAGAATATCATTCTTTAATCACTAGATTAAATTCTATCACGACCCGAAGACCGCGACATTCACTTGATACTCATACTTTTCTTAGTCTACAAATTTATGGACTAAATTTTTCCTTTTCATTTTAAGGTTTGTATTTGGTGTCAGTGTAGTTACTACTCTAATTTCACTGATCTTCTATACATTACTTTATCACACTTTTAAGTTACATCCCGACTCATTGAACAAAATATGTACTGTGTATTAATTAAAGTTTGTACATGTAAACAAGAGATTTACAAAAATGTATACCTCAAAAGTAACGAAGTGGATTCGCAGGATAATGGCCAATGTCAAATCTGTATACCGTCTCCAAAGGCTCGCTTAAAAGCTCTCATAGCAGATTGTAACTTCAATAATCTGAAAAGAGATGAAATTTAGTGGGGTGAGCAAAACCACGGCTCAATAAGATACTAATATAAATGCAATAGTAAGATTATACTGTCTTAAACCGTAATGCTTAAAACCTACAAGTTTGCAATTACAGTTCACCTTTTTCCTCGATAACATCTTATTATCTCAATTTCTGTTATCTGTCTATCACTCAGACTTCTAAATAATTCAATAATCATTTTCAATCTTCTTATCCTTATACCACGATGCATCATACAACAATGCATCATGTATCATGTTAAATTGAGATATCCTATCAAGTCATCGCACAACAATCTGTCTTATCCAATTTGAATATCATACACTATCAATCCATATTCTCATCAATCTCATAGTACATCATGTCCAATTGAGATATCGTATCAATCACTTTTCGTTTCATAGTCATACTTCTGTATTCTATCATCTCATATCACTTTCCATATAGAGGATCATGATCACGGTGGTACGAAGTCATAATTCTCTTCGTGCATATTCTATGTTCATATATCATATCATATCATATCATCGTATAGATGAAATATCGTTACCACCAAGTCGTGATACTCCTCATATACTCTTCATGTTTTTGTACCATCTAAGGTCATGACATATCTTATGTAAAATGCATACTATTATGTCATGATTTAGTTGGCAACTTATGTAATTTCACTGTATGAACCGCTATCATTTCAAATCATATCATATCTACTTTAGAACATGCTCAACATATGAATTTTTAATTCATTTCATATTTACCTTTAAGGCATGATAGGAACGTGTTCAATTTCAATTCATGTATTCGTTTTTAGAGCATGTCTAAAACATGTGCGGTTTTAAAACATTTTTCATATACTATAAGTCATATCATGTCTAGAGTTCATATCAAATATGTGATAACCGTAAATTTTTCATTTACTGGAAATTAGAAATATTGAAAATAAATATTAGAGGAATTAAATAAGAGGAAATAAATAAAATTTTACGAAAATGGGATATTGGTGAAAATCTCGAGAATTAAGAAAGTGAAAGAATCGGAAATTGGTGTAAAGGAAATTAAATTGGAAGTGAAAATAAAAATAATAGAGAGAGGAAAAAAAATTAAATTGGATAAATTAAAATCCAAATTTAATAAGGAAAATGAGAAATGAAAATAAAATATGTTTATATAATTACAAATTTTATATAAAATGTATTTTATACAAATACATATGTATTTAAAATACTATATAGTATATTTTAATATACGTTGGTATATATATGGAAATATATACTATTTCATGAATTTAAATAATACATATGTATATAAACATAATATTTTATTTATATATAAATATATATACATACATATATAGAAAATGTAAATATTATTTTATATTAAAGTTTATAGGTATATATATTGTATTATAACATTTATATAATTCTATATATATAAATGTTATTTATTTTAAAGTATGTAAATGTACATATATATATATATAAGATATATGTTTTGTAATATACTATATATATAATTTATATATAATATATATTGTAATATATTATATATGAAATGATATATGTATGATATATAATATATATTATATGTATAAAATATAAAATATAGTGTATAATATATAGTGTATCATATACTAAAAATAGAAAGGGAACAAAACCAAAAAAGGAAACAAAACAGAAAAGGAAAAGAGAAATCGGGGAGGAAATCCCGACCTTTCCAGCCAGACCGCCGGTGGTGGAACTGCCACCGTCGGCTAGGGGAAAAGGAAGGGATGACGTCGCCGGCGAGAGGGGAAGCGAACGGCGGCGGCCCGAGGCGGAAAGAGAAGGAAACGACGCGAAGCAAGCAGGAAAAATCGAAAGGAAAAAGGAGAAGGGAGATCGGCGGTGCCAGCCGATCCGGGCACTGCCACCACCACCAACGCCACCGACAAGGACCAAAGAAGGAGAAGGAGGCCACCGACGGTGAAGGAAACGGCGGAGGAAGGAAGAAACAGAGGAGAAAGATGCCGAAACCCACGGACCCAGATCCGGCGTCGTTGCCGATGATGGGGCAAAACGGAAGCCAGATCCGGCATCCCCGCAACGTCGGCCAGCTGTGGGAGGCGTGAACCGACGGAAAGGAGGACCGCCGGTGGCCGAATCGGCTGAACCGGCGGGAGGAGGCACTAAACCGGTCCGGCTAGAAGGAAAGAAAAGAGAAAAGAAAAAGGAAAAAAAAAGAAAAAAAAAGAAAAAGAAAAGAAAAAGGAAAAAGAAAAAAAAGAAGAAAAAGAAAAGAAAAGAAAGAGAAAGGAAGAAAAAGAGGAAAAAGGAGAATTTTGGGAATTCGAATATTCTCGGAAATTCGACAACCCTAAAATTTACGGAAATTGGGTAAGAAATTCATGAAAATTAAATTTCAGAAAAATTTAATAAATTATGAAAAAATTCTAAAAATTAGAATTTTTATTTCTAGAAATTATTTTCAGCGATCGAGATAAGGAATCAGGAGAGATGGAGTACAAGCGCGATCGAGAAGAGGAAGTTGCCTACCCGAAAAAGGTAAGGGATGCATGTGCAGCACTGTAAGGATACTCAGTCTGCATATTTTAAATTGAAATATTTTATGCAAATATTTTATAAAAATTATTATGATGCATGAATTGCTGAAAATTCTGAGATGAAGTACTGGCTGCAAATTTTATTATTGTATTTTCCGTGCAGGAGGTTAGTAAATCGGCAGCCGTTATGCTGCCGAAAATTTTAGAAAAACTTTATAAAATCATATTAAATGATTTTATTTCCGAAAATCGATATTAAATCATGAAACATGAGAAAATTACAAAATTTCATAAAACATGAATATAATGAGATGGAATTTTAAAATATTCATGTATTCGGGAATGGTGATAATGAAACCACCGAAAATTTTCGGAATAGATAAATTACACGAAATACGAAACGAAAGATGAAGTGAAATACAGTGAATATTTTTATGAATATTTCTATAAATGTGAAGACCGAGAATTTTCTAAATAAATATAAGGTATCCGGAAAAATTTAATTTAGACAAAGTGAAATCCAAATTAAATAAGAAATGAAAAGGAAAAAAAAAATTTAATTGGAAATAAGACATGAAGAAGGAAATTTAATTTGGATAAATGGAAATCCAAATTAAATAAAAAAATGGAGAAAATAATTTTGGATATTTAGAAATCCAAAACTTAATAAGAAATAAAAATATTTTAATATATTTATATAATGATATTATATAAATATACCTTGGATAAATATAAATATTATTTTGTGTTAAAAGTGTAAAAAGTATATATATAAACATATATTTTGATACAAAATATGTATTTAAATATATATTATGAATAGTGTATATATATAATTATGGTGTATAATAATTATATATATATTATAGTTATTATTATTATATATATAATAAATAAATAAATAAATAAATAAAAGAAAAGGGAGGGAATCGGGGTGCCAACCCGATTCCCACCTCCCTCTGTGAAAATAGAAGAGAGGGAGGGAGGCGTGAAGGCCGGCAATGCCGGTGAGAAAGGGGAAAGGGGAAACCGTCGCCGGACGAGGAAGAGAAAGAAGAGGGGCCGGTGACGGTGAGAACCGAAAGAGGAGAGAAGAAAAAGAAAGAGGAAAGTGGGCAGAGGATGAAGCGAAACAGGGGAAGAAAAGAGGAAAGCCGCCCGATCTGGGCACCGCCGCCGCTACCATCGGTGCCAGTGAAGTCAGTTCAAGCAGGATGAACGACCGGCGGTGAGAGAAAAGAGAGAAACGGGAGAGAAAAGGGGCAGAAGAAGGAGGCCGAGACCCACTCCAGATCCATCGCCGTCCGCGCCGCCAATCGCAAAACGGAGACCAGATTCGGCTTCATGGCCGTCGCGGGAAGCTTTGGGGTGGTCGAACCGCCGGAAATGGTGGCCATCGGAGGGTGAACCTGCCTCGGCCAGGAAAAAAAAAAGAGAACAGAAAAGAAAGGGAAAGAAAAAGAAAAGAAAGAAGAAAAGAAAAGAAAAGGAGAAAGAAAAGAAGGAAAAAGAAGAAGGAAAGGAAAAAAATGTGGTAAGGAAAATTTAAGTCTTTTCGCTATATGTCTATTGGATTTATTGGAAATTTTCGGGTTATTTTCTAAATGAAAATATATGTTAATTTTTGAAATTGTAGCAAAAATGAAAATGGGACGAATGGTGGAGTTCGGCAAGGCTCGAAAAAATCGAAAAGTGCGCTAAGCTTGGCGAATAGGTAAGATACTTTTATAAAGCATTAGTAGCTTTATATTGTATGTGGGAATTATGATTTTATATATGATGCATTTATTTAATTGATTTTAAATATGCTAAGAGGACCCACAATTGATGGTGGGGGTCTTAGTAAGAGATAAAGAATATGTGAGAATCAACGGTTGTCATTATAAACTATTTTCCGTGCAGGAGGCTTAGTAAAAATTAAGCCGTTATGCTGCCGAAATTTTTAGGAAAATATCTGAGGAAAAAGATTAAGTTTCTCACATAAATGGAATCTTGGAGATGATTATTGAAAATAAATATTAAAAAGGATTTTATGGTATTACCGAAAGAGTTTGATGTTGAAATCGATGAGAAGATAGATCGTTGAAAACGATAATGTGATGAATTATATGGTTTAAACCTTATAGAATTGATAAATCAAGTAATTTTAATATCACAAATGGTATCAAGTTGAGATTGAAGTGAAATCATTTATTAGACGGATCACTGATAAAAGTGACGATGATTATAGGATGCAACTTAAAAGAGAAAAAAAAATTGAAGTTGTGATTTAGACGGTCAAATGATAGAAGTGCGGAATTATCAATCGAGTGATGATTATGGAATTGATAGATTCAAATAAATGGACCGTCTTAGTGGTATGAACTAAGATTTTTGCAATAATATGGATAGTCGCAAGACGACTTAAATGATTGAAACACTGTTGATAGTGGAAATTGGCAAATCCTTTTAAGTGGTAAATTGCCAATCAAAGAATTGAATGGAGGACGTTTTATAGATAATTCCATTCTACAGGCCATATGAAAAGTGAATTGAGGATTGTGATACGATTTATGATAGTGAATGAAACTGAACCGCAAGTTGAAAATTCTGAATATGTACCAATAGGTCGAACCATAAATGGATTTGATAAGCAATTATTGATCTTGTGGTTCTATGATCCTCGATGTAGACTCTGAAATAGATATCGAATGAGGATATTAGTAATTCATAATTTCAGTATCCTGATGGCTATATGGAAACATGATATTTAGATGCTCATAGATACTAAGAGGATTCACACTGATGATGTGGTTCTAGTATCGATAATAAAATGTACAAATGATTATTATAGTCGATAATTATCGAAAAAGGATATTGAATACCGAATGGTTTGAATACCAAGTGATCTGGTTATTAAATAATTAGAGTATTGAACAATCTGAATACCGAAGGAAATGAATCTTGAATGATTTGAATACTAATTTACTGATGTGTCAGAAGGATAGTTTGAAATCGAATAATTGATGGTGATAAAGTTAAATGAATTGTTTCACCGTATTAGATGAAGATATTACTTATATGGACGTTTGAAACTATTATCAAAATTACATACGGAAATGATTTCATAGCATCGCTTTTAAGCATAATTTGCTATAGTTTCAGATGTTATAATAGCATGTATATAAATGCTATAAAGTATAGATTAGCTTTAAAAAAAAGTATATGGTATATATACGTATTTTTATATACGAAACCTCTTAAAGAACTTCACCATATACTTTACATGATTTTAAAAAGAAAAGCTAAAGATTTAAATGCTTTATGAGACTGTAGGCACCCTAAAAGAATTAAATTCAATAAAGCATAGTGGAAACCGCCTAATTGGAGCTTTGCTCATTAGGCAGATATGCTTGTCCGACAATAGTCGTGAACAGGTCTCAGTCACGCCTGATCAGTGGGGCTGAGAGAGATGAGGTCTATGGCCATAGATAGCGCCCTAGTTGGTTTCCAGGGGACGATGACATGATCTTCACTGCTAGCTACAGTGATTTAAGTCTTTATTGATAGAGAGATGATAGGGATCTAGCCTAGTCTCTAACCGATATGATATGAAGTCTAGAGTATGATTTTATTGATATGAACTCTAGACTTGACATGATTTATACTGTACATGAAACAGATTTGAAATGAAATATGTTTTGAAACAGTACATGTTTTAAACATGTTTTAAAAGTCCATGAGATATGATGTCGACACTTATATGATTTATATGTGATTTTGTGTCGAACATGGCATGATATGTGGTCTAGAGTATAGTTTGATTTGATATGAACTCTAGACCTGATATGATTTACAGAATATGTTTTAAAAGTATATGATAAATGATTTCGACACTTACATGATTTATATAAGATTTTGTGTCGAAATTGAAATGACATGCGGTTTAGAGTATAGACTGATTTGATATGAACTCTAAACCTGATATGATTTATAGTATATGAAAAAATGTTTTAAAACTGCACACGTTTTAGACATGCTCCGAAACGAATACATGAACTGAAATTGAACATGTTTCTATCATGCCTTAAAGGCAAATTTGAAAATGAATTGAAGATTCATATGTTGAGCATGTCCTAAAGTATATATGATATGATTTGAAATGATAGAGGTTTATACAGAAAAATTACATGATTTGCATATTAAGCTCTGATATGATAATATGCTTAGTATATGAGAATTCCATGAGGAATGTCGTGACTCAACGTAAATGATGTTTCATCTATACGATGACATGAGATGATATGATATATGAACATGAGATTGATATGAAGAGAATTCTGATCTCACTCTATCGTGATCATAAATTCCCAGACGATAAGTGATATGAATTGATGTAATACGGGAATATGATTGTTAAATGTAAAGTGAATTCGATAGGATATCTGCATTAAATATGGAGAATATATTAGGAGTGTCATGACTTGGTGGTAGCGATATTTCATCGATATGATGTCATGATATGATATGAAACATGAATATAGAAATACACGAAGAGAATTATGACTTCGTACCACCGTGATCATGATCCACAATATTAGAATTGATAAGAGATGATATGAGAATTGATAAGAGATGATAGAATACAGAAATATGATTATGAAATGAAAGGTAAATATGAGAACTGATAAGAGATGATAGCATACCAGAGTATGATTATGAAATGAAAAGTGAAAATGAGAAGTAATAATGAGATGTATCGATGAGAAAGGATTAACTGTAATTGCATCATTGCAAGTTTAAGCATTGCAGTTTAAGACAGTGTAATCCTACTCTTGTATTTATATTAGTATCTTACTGAGCCGTGGTTTTGCTCACCCCACTAAATTTCATCTCTTCCAGATTATTGAAGTTAACATCTGCCATGTGAGCTGCTCAGTGGGCATCGAAGACGGTGTATGGACTTGGTACTAGTCTTTTGAGGTATATGTTCTTTGAAAAATACTTGTTTACATGTAAGACTTAAATTGATGCACAGTACATATTCTGTTTAACAAGTCGGAATGTAACTAAGAACCGTTTCCATGTTTGTTTAATATTTAAATGGAATGACTATAGGTCACCTAGATAGTATAGTAATTACACTGACACCGAATACAAACCTTAAAATGAAAAAGAAAAATTTAGTCCATAAATTCGTAGACTAAGAAAAGTATAAGAATCAAGTGAAAGTCGCGATCTTCGGGTCGTGACAATAAATATTCACTAAAGGATTTTAACCATTATGGATTTAAATTATGGAATTATATATTTATATAAATTCCATAAAGGTTTATTTTATGATCAAAAATACGGTTTTGATACTCGCCAGCATCCTATCATGCTGATGCAAGATATGTGACAAGTTTAGTCCCGGTCGACACTTGATCAGTGATCCATCGAGGACAATATAGATTATGGTCATAGATTTGATCCTTTTATTCCGTTACTCTCTAGGGTTTATAGTATGATAAGATTGATGTCTATCTTAGACTCCATAAATGATAGGTGACATGTTAAAAAGGAAAGTGTTTTACATGATATGGAATATGTCAAACGGAAAATGTGATATATGATTACGTGACATATGAAAAGAACATGTTTTATATGATATGAGAAGAAAATCAATTGATTTATAGCATTTTTACAAAAATGCTCATTCCAGCACTGATTATAGTACTGTAAGATGATTTTCATAAGACATGGTATACGAACATATAATATGCTTTCAAAAAGGAAGAATCGATAAATCTAATATTCTTACTATGATTTAAATGGAGTACTAGATTATGAGTACTACTCGAGTTCCGAACCGTGGGAGCCACCTCTAGAGTCCTTCGGGAACTAAATGCTACACGAGTTTCGATGTGTTAGTAAAGGCCAAACCGAGCAAAGACTCGAGTTTCGAACTGTGGGAGCCACCTCTAGAGTCCTTCGGGAACTAAGTGCTACACGAGTTTCGATGTGTTAGTAAAGGCCAAACCGAGCAAAGACTCGAGTTTTGAACCGTGGGAGCCACCTCTAGAGTCCTTCGAGAACTAAGTGCTACACGAGTTTCGATGTGAGTAAGAAATTTCTGTACCGTGGGAGCCACCTCTAGAGTCCTTAGGGAACTAAGTGCTACACGAGTTTCGATGTGAGTAAGAAATTTCTGTACCGTGGGAGCCACCTCTAGAGTCCTTCGGGAACTAAGTGCTACACGAGTTTCGATGTGAGTAAGAAATTTCTATACCGTGGGAGCCACCTCTAGAGTCCTTCGTGAACTAAGTGCTACACGAGTTTCGATGTGTGGATAAGAAGTTTCTGTACTGTGTAAGCCACCTTTAGAAGACTCAAAGGACCTAAGTGCTACATAGATTCTTTGTGAACTCTGGGGAGCCACTTCTAGAAACCTTTGAGCACTAAGTGCTACACGAGTTCCTCGATATGACACTTAACTCCATTGCTAGTTAGAATGGATGTCGTAGTTGAATTAGTGAATTGGGGCTTATGCCTAAAGTGATTAAGTAATCGATTATATAGGAATAGATTTTAATAGCTTATTTTGCTCTTTAAAGTACGGTACTAATTAAGAGAGTACATTAAAACATGAAATGATTTTTAAAGAAATAAGATAATGATTTAACTAATATTCTTTTCAAGGAATATACGAATATTAATCATTTTATTTAAATGCTTTATTTTGTAGAAGCATTATTTTGAAAAGAATATGAAAAAGGTTATGAAACTTTGAAAAGGAAAAGGATTTATTAATTCAAAAAGAAATGAAAATTTCTCTCTACAGTTGCTTCTAGGTTCCATAACAAGTATGGTATTCTAAAATACCTACCTTACTCCATTCGGATCCCTAGCCGACTGTAGTATCCTTCCTACATGCGAGCCTAGAGCCCATAGGAAAAATGAAAAAGATTTTTAGGATATAGGAAGCTGAGTATCAAGTGAGGCATATAATTCTCTTACTGAGCCGTGGTTTTGCTCACCCCTTAATTTTAAAAATTTCAGGTTTTTGACGATTGTGAGTTTAGTGAATTGTGGATCCTAGCTGTACACGAAGGACAATGTGACAGACCAACTGAGTTATTTGAGGTATGATCAGTTATTTTCTGTATTTAAACATGTCAACAGTACTGCTTATCTAATTAATTTCGATAAGGGGATGTGTATAACATAAATAATCTTATGTAAAATTGTTTAACAGTCAGTATAAATGAAGTATCACAGACAGTCCAACCGATTAAGTTGTGTACAATAAGGTAAGAAATGTGGTCACGGGTCATGACAGATTTAATGGTATCAGAGCAATGGTTGGCCTGATGTCTGTGGATACTTTTGAAAAGAAAAGAGTTAAACATCCCCTGTAGTACTGTGTCGTCTGAATACATAGAGAAAATAAATGATTGTAAATGGAATAAAATGATTTAAAGGGAGTGAGAAAGTATAAATTGAGAATGTTAAAGAAAAAAATAAGCTCAGAAATTACCTAAATATTGATAATTCTCCTGATCTAAATGAAGGCCTGTTCGGTAAGGAACCGAAAGGACTCGGTGAGGGCCCCACCAGTACTTTTCTGTCAGAACCAAACTGAGACCCGAAAGTGATGGTATAAAGAAGGGAAATAAAATATCATCATTAAATAGATTTTGAGATCACCGATTGAGGGTAATTTGAAGAGAGAGAAAATTTTAGCCAAAAATGACCAAAATACCCATACCCCCAAAATTTTACCGGGAGTCAAAATAGATCACCAAAAGTTGGAATTGACCGATTTGACAGAGAAATTAAAGATATAAAGATGAATTACAAGCAAAATAATCCAATTGTGGATTTTAGTGAATTTCTCTATCGAAAATTGAATGAGATCTAAAGTACTGTTATAAGTATCAGAAAGGATACTATCAACACATAGATGATCAGTTCGTTGATTTGAATGTATATTGTGGAGAAAGAAATAAATGTCGAAATGACGAAAATGCCCTTATGTGGGGTGATGTTCAGAATAGTGGTAAAACCGAGCTGAATTGGAATCCATTGATAGTAATGGAATTATTAATGGCATAGAGGATGTCATATGAATATAACGATCCCCATTACTGATTCCACTAACACTTAGCTTACGGACGCGAAAGAAATCCGTGAGGGGCTAAGTGCCACGTCTGTGTGATGGGGGCCACCTCTAGAACCCAGAGCGGACAGTACAGATGTGTACACGCGGACGACAGACGAGCCGGGGCCTTATATGATGCGATCCAAAGAGTGTAGTGGAATGTCATCAGATGATTGGCCCGGTTATTGACTGTAAGGGTCGAAAAATTAAGAGTGTATTGAACGGGATCGTTGAATACTATGAAAAATGAAATGATTTTAAGATCAATTGCATTGTGTTTTACGAATTACGAATGATTTGCAAGAGACTTTAGTAATTTGATATCGTTATGCTATCGAATTTTCGTAAGAATATTGATTTTTGCGATTTCAGCTAAAAAGGTAAGAAACTTCTTAAGGATAGAACTTTCTTAAGGAATTTAGTCTTGAAAATATTAAGTTGCCTGATTTTAGCATAATCATGAATATTTAAATTAAATTTTATCTTATGGAAATTAACAAACTTTAGTGCTTTAGAAATATTTATAAAAAAGTTATGAAGTTTCATATTTCTAAAATTCCTTGCATTTTAATTGGTTTCGGAACCTTTATGAGTTTTGAAAATGCTCTCTCGAACTAAGACTTATGAAACTCTGTATTAGCATGAATTATCTAAAGAATTCAGTTTTTATTGAAAGCTTATTAAATTTCATGATTTTAAAGTCTTGTGATTTTTCCGTCTTAAATTTGGTTTTACGAATTTATTATAAATCATGGCACTAAAAATCTATTTTTTTTTCTTTATATATATGTTGGAAATTACTAAGTTTTTAAATATTTGGAAAATAATTATGATTTTCTACGATGATCTGCTTTATGAACTTTTATCAATATCTGTATGATTTGACTTACGGATTTGAACTTCAAACTATGAAACTTTTGTTTTGAGACATTGGCTAACCATCATCCAGCAGTATCTGGTTGCAGCGTGACCTTCGGGGCTTGCAATATCTGGCTATAGTGTGACCTTCGGGGCCTATAGTATCTGGCTGTAGTGTGACTTTCGGGGCCTACAGTATTTGTATCTGATATGAATTTTGTGCACTATGTTGCTGTGTGATTTGATCTAGTCCGCAACAGCCACAGATGACACCTGATCAGTGTTCATTGTAGACCACTTGGACTATGGCCACACGCCTATCTGTTATTATCCTTATAGGATATCTTTGCTACTTGATGTATACCGAGTTACTGCCATGTCTCCACTTTCTGTTATTTCTGATTTCTGAATTATCTGATTTTCGAACTCTGAAATATGAAAATGATATGATTTGAGGATGAATTGAATGATGTATTAAAATTTTTGTTATACACTAAAGTTTTTATGAAGAACAAATAAATATCATATGGAAGTGATGCCTTAAATATGATTTAATCGGAGATGTATAAGGAGCTTATCAGAGCAATCTTTGTAAAAGGCATCATCAGATGAAAAGTTGAAGAACGATGGTCACAAGATGATAAGAAATGAATGATTAAAGAAAATATCAAATTTGATTTTCGATAGAACTTCCAGAGATATATAAATTAGAGGAAACGAGATAACATTGACTCGATTTTGAATATGAAGTTAAATTCTAAGTTTATATCGGAGGATGTAAAAAGAATCCGAAAAGCTTAAGAAAATAACTTTGGAAATTGTGTGAATAATGAAATTCACGTGTAAAGGTCGAGATGACGAAAATACAGATAATGAAAAATTGAGAATAATGAAATTGTCTGTATAAGTATAAATGAGAGAAATACAAATTATATTGAATTGTACATGAATTAAAAAGGATGTATTAATTTCCTATCATTGATAAAGTTCTGGTGAAGAACAAGTATTCATCTACATGAAAATAGACGCCTTATTGATCTGATTAGAGATACTTGAGGAGTAAATAAGACTAGCCTCAGCATAAAGCGTCATTAGATAAAAGATTGAAGATTGGTGTCCATGAGATAATGATTTAAGCTCGGAGTGAATTTTTCGAGTTCCTATTGAAGTTACAAGGGTAATGAGTTGCCTTGTGAAGTAGATAAGCCTAAAGAATGAGGCATCCTTACATGAGTAAATTGATGAAATACTGATAGAGTTCAAAGTATAAATGGAACATGAACAGCATTGTGATATGATCCTTAAACTCTTAGAGGCTGTGGAATTGTGCTAAGATTAGCAACTAAGAAATTTGGCTAAACAGTATCTCCTCTTGAGATATGATCTTGAGATGACATGATGACAGTGAACCTGTCCATGATATAAAGATAATGATAGAGATACGAAAGTAATGAGTCTAGCTAAATACTATTGCCAGCCTATAAAAGAGTGATGAGACTAGCTACTCTATAGATGAGATCTAATTAAAGAAATTAAAGTCGGTAGATGGATAAGTGTAAAGAAAAAGGATGGTATACAAGATTTTAAAAGAGCTTAGCAGTATAGTACCAAGCAAATCGAGAAAACCGACAAAAAAGGGATGAGATTAAAAATATGAAAATGAAAATGAAAATGAAAGTGGAATAAGGAAATAAGTTGCACGATGAGAAGGGAACATCAATATAAAACAGCTCCCGAAGGTAAGACTGAAAGTGAATTGTGTTGGTTATCACATAATTGTGGCAAGATGTAAAAGCAAGCCAACTTTGATAAGCACAATTAATGATACTCAAAGGAGTAAGATAATTGATATGTTTACTGCCAGTATATAAATAAGAAATGTTTGTACATATAACCACCTCGAAATGATAGAGATGGTGGAATTGTATAGATAATGTGGTGCTTAAATGGATAATTCGAGGATTCAATCACAGAATCTAAATTATGAAAAGAGTATATGCTCAGGTATATTCTAAAATTTAAATGATATTGAATATACCATAAAAGTAAGAGATGTAATGACCATACTACATGAAAAGAGACATGGAGAGAAAATGAGTGTCATGATTTATTACTGTAAGAGATGATTAACAGTAAAATTTACAACGAGATGCAGCCTTGGTGGAATAAGTGTGAAAATGAATATTGTGGACAATAAAAAGTCCAAAAGAGAAATGATGATATGGAAGTGATTAAAGACTGATGATCTAAATAGAATCACTTTCCATTATCAGACTTCTAGATTCTCTAGTGCCTTAGTCGAAGTATAAATGTTAAACGATGTGAATGTGTATGTATAGTTCCAGTGAGCCTTACATGTGATAGGAGTCTTTGAGTTGTCATATGCTAATGAGAGATAGCAAAAGGCCTTGAGATCCCAAGTATATTGTTAGCGCTGCTCCATACTGATATATATAAATATATATATATATGAGCATGAGATGTAACCGCTCCATGATATTGAGAGAGCATGCGCATGAGATGTGAAAGCTACTGGGACACTTACATATAATTGATTGACATGAGTACATGATAGTACAAAATTATGTCGACTCGGCACTAAGTGAGAAGAATGGATGATGAACAGCATAGATCAGCTATATTAAAAAAATATTATGTATGGCTCTTATATGAAAAAAGTAAAAGTAAATAACTCTCGATTTGAGAAAATAAAATTACATGAGCATAGACATATATGATGAAAGATAGCATGTAGTGGTCTAAAGTACTATTGATGTTGAAAGTGTACTGGCAGTATTACTTGGAGGATGAACTAGAGGTCAGAAGTCATAAGTATACGGCGTATACCCCCTTTGGACTCAAGTTAAATTCGGAGGACCGAATTTCTTAAGGTAGGGAGGATGTGATAACCGTAAATTTTTCATTTACTGGAAATTAGAAATATTGAAAATAAATATTGGAGGAATTAAATAAGAGGAAATAAATAAAATTTTGCGAAAACGGGATATTGGTGAAAATCTCGAGAATTAAAAAAGTGAAAGAATTGGAAATTGGTATAAAGGAAATTAAATTGGAAGTGAAAATAAAAATAATAGAGAGGGGAAAAAGAATTAAATTGGATAAATTAAAATCCAAATTTAATAAGGAAAATGAGAAATGAAAATAAAATATGTTTATATAATTACAAATTTTATATAAAATGTATTTTATACAAATACATATGTATTTAAAATACTATATAGTATATTTTAATATACGTTGGTATATATATGGAAATATATACTATTTCATGAATTTAAATAATACATATGTATATAAACACAATATTTTATGTATATATAAATATATATATATACATACATATATAGAAAATGTAAATATTATTTTATATTAAAGTTTATAGGTATATATATTGTATTATAACATTTATATAATTCTATATATATAAATTTTATTTATTTTAAAGTATGTAAATGTACATATATATATATATATATTAGATATATGTTTTGTAATATACAATATATATAATTTATATATAACATATATTGTAATATATTATATATGAAATGATATATGTATGATATATAATATATATTATATGTATAAAATATAAAATATAGTGTATAATATATAGTGTCTCATATACTAAAAATAGAAAGGGAACAAAACCAAAAAAGGAAACAAAACAAAAAAGGAAAAGAGAAATCGGGGAGGAAATCCCGACCCTTCCAGCCAGACCGCCGGTGGTGGAATTGCCACCGCCGGCAAGGGGAAAAGGAAGGGATGACGTCGCTGGAGAGAGGGGAAGCGAACAGCGGCGGCCCAAGGGGGAAAGAGAAGGAAATGACGCGAAGCAAGCGGGAAAAACTGAAAGGAAAAAGGAGAAGGGAGATCGGTGGTGCTGGCCGATCTGGGCACCGCCACCAACGCCACCGGCAAGAACCAACGAAGGAGAAGGAGGCCACCGACGGTGAAGGAAACGGCGGAGGAAGGAAGAAACAAAGGAGAAAGAGGCCGAAACCCACAGACCCAGATCCGGCGCCGTCGCCGGTGATGGGGCGAAACGGAAGCCAGATCCGGCATCCCTGCAACATCGGCCAGTTGTGGGAGGCGTCAACCGGCGGAAAGGAGGACTGCCGGTGGCCAAACCAGCCGAACCGGCAGGAGGAGGCACTGAACCGGTTCGGCTGGAAGGAAAGAAAAGAGAAAAGAAAAAGGAAAAAAAAGAAAAAAAAAGAAAAAAAAGAAGAAAAAGAAAAGAAAAGAAAGAGAAAGGAAGAAAAAGAGGAAAAAGGAGAATTTTGGGAATTCGAAGATTCTCGAAAATTCAACAACCCGGAAATTTACGAAAATTCGGTAAGAAATTCTCGGAAATTAAATTTCAGAAAAATTTAATAAATTATGAAAAAATTCTAAAATTTAGAATTTTTATTTCCAGAAATTATTTTCAGCGATCAGGATAAGGAATCGAGAGAGATGGAGTACGAGCGCAACCGAGAAGAGGAAGTCGCCTACCCGGAAAAGGTAAAGGTAAAGGATGCATGTGCAGCACTGTAAGGATACTCAGTCTGCATATTTTAAATTGAAATATTTTATGCAAATATTTTATGAAAATTATTATGATGCATGAATTGCTGAAAATTCTGAGATGAAGTACTGGCTGCAAATTTTATTACTGTATTTTTCTTGCAGGAGGTTAGTAAATTGACAGCCGTTATGCTGCCGAAAATTTTAGAAAAACTTTATAAAATCATATTAAATGATTTTATTTCCGAAAATCGATATTAAATCATGAAACATGAGAAAATTACAAAATTTCATAAAACATGAATATAATGAGATGGAATTTTAAAATATTCATGTATTCGGGAATGGTGATAATGAAACCACTGAAAATTTTCGGCATAGATAAATTACACGAAATACGAAACGAAAGATGAAGTGAAATACAGTGAATATTTTTATGAATATTTCTATAAATATTCACTAAAAGATTTTAACCCTTATGGATTTAAATTATGGAATTATATATTTATATAAATTCCATAAAGGTTTATTTTATAATCAAAAATACGGTTTTGATACTCGCCAGCATCCTATCATGCTGATGCAAGATATGTGACAAGTTTAGTCCCGGTCGACACTTGATCAGTGATCCACCGAGGACAATATAGATTATGGTCATAAATTTGACCCTTTTATTCCGTTACTCTCCAGGGTTTATAGTATGATAAGTTTGATGTCTATCTTAGACTCCATAAATGATAGGTGACATGTTAAAAAGGAAAGTGTTTTACATGATATGGAATATGTTAAACAGAAAATGTGATATATGATTACGTGACATGTGAAAAGAACATGTTTTATATGATATGAGAAGAAAATCAATTAATTTATAGCATTTTTACAAAAATGCTCATTCCAGCACTGATTATAGTACTGTAAGATGATTTTCATAAGACATGGTATACGAACATGTAATATGCTTTCAAAAAGGAAGAATCGATAAATCTAATATTCTTACTATGATTTAAATGGAGTACTAGATTATGAGTACTACTCGAGTTCCGAACCGTGGGAGCCATCTCTAGAGTCCTTCGGGAACTAACTGCTACATGAGTTTCAATGTGTTAGTAAAGGCCAAACCGAGCAAAGACTCGAGTTCCGAACCGTGGGAGCCACCTCTAGAGTCCTTCGGGAACTAAGTGCTACACGAGTTTCGATGTGTTAGTAAAGGCCAAACCGAGCAAAGACTCGAGTTTCGAACCGTGGGAGCCACCTCTAGAGTCCTTCAGGAACTAAGTGCTACACAAGTTTCGATGTGAGTAAGAAATTTCTGTACTGTGGGAGCCACCTCTAGAGTCCTTCGGGAACTAAGTGCTACACGAGGTTCGATGTGAGTAAGAAATTTCTGTACCGTGGGAGCCACCTTTAGAGTCCTTCGGGAACTAAGTGCTACACGAGTTTCGATGTGAGTAAGAAATTTCTGTACCGTGGGAGCCACCTCTAGAGTCCTTCGGGAACTAAGTGCTACACGAGTTTCGATGTGTGAATAAGAAGTTTTTGTACCGTGTGAGCCACCTCTAGAGTCCTTCGGGAACTAAGTGCTACACGAGTTTCGATGTGTGAATAAGAAGTTTTTGTACTGTGTGAGCCACCTCTAGAAGACTCAAGGGACCTAAGTGCTACATAGATTCTTTGTGAAGTATGGGAAGCCACCTCTAGAAACCTTTGAGCACTAAGTGCTACACGAGTTCCTCGATATGACACTTAACTCCATTGCTAGTTAGAATGGATGTCGTAACTGAATCAGTGAATTGAGGCTTATGCCTAAAGTGATTAAGTAATCGGTTATATGGGAATAGATTTTAATAGCTTATTTTGCTCTTTAAAGTACGGTACTAATTAAAAGAGTACATTAAAACATGAAATGAGTTTTAAAGAAATAAGATTATGATTTAACTAATATTCTTTTCAAGGAATATACGAATATTAATCATTTTATTTAAATGCTTTATTTCGTAGAAGCAAGGTTATGGAAGTTTGAAAAGGAAAAGGATTTATTAATTCAAAAAGAAATGAAAATTTCTCTCTACAGTTGCTTCTAGGTTCCGTAACAACTATGGTATTCTAAAATACCTACCTGACTCCATTCGGATCCCTAGCCGATAGTAGTATCCTTCCTACATGCGAGCCTAGAGCCTATAGGAAAAATAAAAAAGATTTTTTGCATATAGGAAGCTGAGTATCAAGTGAGGCATATAATTCTCTTACGGAGCCGTGGTTTTGCTCACCCCTTAATTTTAAACATTTCAGGTTTTTGACGATTGTGAGTTCAGTGAATTGTGGATCTTGGCTGTACACAAAGGACAATGTGACAGACCGACTGAGTTATTTGAGGTATGATCAATTATTTTTTGTATTTAAACATGTCAACAGTACTGCTTATCTAATTAATTTCGATAAGGGGATCTGTATAACATAAATAATCTTATGTAAAATTGTTTAACAGTCAGTATAAATGAAGTATCACAGACAGCCTAACCGATTAAGTTGTGTACAATAAGGTAAGAAATGTGGTCACGGGTTGTGACAAAATCAATCTATACTCTAGACAGCATATCATTTCAAGTTCAACACAAAATCATATGTAAATCATATATGTATCGAAATCATATCACATGTACTTTTAAAACATGTTTAAAACATGTACTGTTTCAAAATATATTTCATTTCAAACATGTCTCATGTACTGTATAAATCATGTCAAGTCTAGAATTCATATCAATAAAATCATACTCTAGACTTCATATTATATCGGTTAGAGACTAGGCTAGATCCCTATCATCTCTATCAATAAAGACTTAAATCACTGTAGCTAGCAGTGAAAATCATGTCATCGTCCTCTAGAAACCAACTAGGGCGCTATCTACGGCCATGGACCTCATCTCTCTCAACCCCATTGATCAGGCGTTACTGAGACCTGTCCACGACTATTGTCGGACAAGCATCTCTGCCTAATGAGCAAAGCTCCAATTAGGTGGTTTTCACTATGCTTTATTGAATTTAATTCTTTTAGGGTGCCTACAGTCTCATAAAACATTTAAAGCTTTATCTTTTCATGTCAAAATCATGTAAAGCATATGGTAAAATTCTTTAAGATGCTTCATATATAAAAATGTGTATCTACCATATACTTTTTTTTAAAAAAAAAACTAATCTATACTTTATAACATTTATATAAGTGTTAGTACAACGTCTCAAGTTGTAATAAGTTATACTTAAAAGCGATGCTATAAAACATTTTATTATGCAACTTCGGTAATGTTTTCATCTAATACAGTGAAGCGATTCATTTAACTTTATCACCATCAATTATTCGATTTCAAGGCTTTCTTTCTGTCCAATCAGTAAATCACTATTCAAATCATTCAATATTCATTTAATTCGGTATTCAATTTGCTCAGTACTCAATTCATTCAGAAATCAAATCACTTGGTATTTAGACCATTCGGTATTCAATATCCTTTCTCTACCGTCATCGCTTATAATAATCATTTATACATCTCATCATCAATATTAGGATCGCATCATTAGTATGAATCCTCTAAGTTTCTATGAGCATTTAGATATCATGTTTTCAATGTAACCATTAAGGTACGAAAATTATATAATTACTAATGTCGTCATCCGATATCTACTTTAGAGTCGATATTGAAGATAGATAAACCACCAAATTAATAATCACTTATCAAATCCAATTATGATTTAACCTATTGACACACGTTTATGATTTTCAACTTGAGGTTCAATTTCATTTACTACTGTAAAACCAGATCACAATCCTCAATCGAGTTTTCGCATGGCCTGTAGAATTGAATATTAAACTTATGCAAATCGTAAATCTTATTATTCAAGGCCTATTTCACGGTTATACGCAAAACCATATATCCGCATATTTTATCACTCATTTATTTGGATCTATAATTGATCGGATTGTGTCGTGATTCAACCTCACTTTCAATAAAGTTATGTATGTACAATTTATACATTCGTTTATGATTCAGTATCATAACTATCCATTGTGTACCACAGTATTGCTACTAATACCAATATCACTAGTGTATGTCCGTTTATTATCTTACATATATCCGGCAATACGATGTAGTACGGTGAAATTATCTCAACATCGATCTCTCAAATAGTCCATGTTATCACGTTCGGAATTGTTTCAAGATCAAGAAATCGAATTCGATAAATTCTAAAATCATTACTCCATTAATAGTACCACAATTCAATTGCTTGACCATCAAAATTTTAACTACGATCTTCTCTTCTAAGCTACATCATATAATCATTGTTACTTTCATCAATACTCCAACCAACCGATATTCTACCTCATTTTCGACTCAATAATCAACTTGAAATGTTAAAATGACTTGAATTATCAGTTCTATAAGATTCTCAACAAAATTCCTCGCTTTATTTTACTCATCCATTAACCCTATCATCAATTTCAACAATCAATTTCTCCATGACATGATAAGATCCTTTCAAACTTATTTTTGATAATTCTTTCCAAGATTCCATTTACATGAGAAGCTTAAACTTTTTCCTCAAACATTTTCATAGAAATTTCGACAGCATAATGGCTTAATTTTCACTAAACCTCCTGCAAGAAAAATATAATTTATACTACAACCGTTGATTCTCACAATTCCTATGTTTCTACTAAGACCCCTACCACCAATTGTAGGTCCTCTTAGCATTTAAAATCACTTAAAAACCATTTCAATAATCATTCATCATCAAGATCACAATTCCAAAGCATACAATATAACACTACCACTACTTTATAAAAGAATATTACATGGCGTTGAAGCTTAGCACTTTGACGAGCTCCTAACATCGTAGACCACCAAATCGCACCTATCACTTCCGCTACAATTTCTACAACATGAATGCACTTACATGAGTACATACTATAAAATTATTCAATAAATATTTATCAATTTATTGTCCTTAATTTTCCTCACCATTTTCTTTCTTTTCTTCTTCTTTTTCTTCTCTTTCTTCTTCCTTTCCTTCTTTCTCTTCTTCTTTTCTTTTCTTCTCCTCTTTCTTCTTCCTTTCCCTTCTTTCTCCTTTTCTTTTCTTTTCTTCTTTTTATTTTCTCCTTTCTTTTCTTTTTCTTTTTCTTTCTTTCTTTTTCTTCCTATTTTTCTGTTTTTTTTTTAGAACCGGTTCAGACCGGTTCTATCCTATCCTGCCGGTTCAGCCGATTCGGCCACCGGCGGCCACCATTTCTGCCAGTTCACGCTTCCCATAGTTGGCCGACGTTGCGAGGATGTCGGATATGGCCTCCGTTTCTCCCCATCACCGACGACGGCACCGGATCTGGAACGGGAACTTTCGGCCTTTCTCCTCCTCTTTTCTCCTTCCTCCGCCGTTTCCTTTACTGTCGGTGGCCTCCTTCTCTTTCGTCGGTCTTCACCGGTGGCGGGAGTGGTAGTGGTGGTGCCTAGATCGACTGGCACCGTCGTTTCCTCCCTTCTCCTTTCCTTTTTGGTTCACCGATTTTTCCCTTTGACTTTCTCTTCTCCTGTTCTGTTTCTCTCTTTCGTTTTTTTTCTTTCCCGGCGTCGGCTTCGGCGTCAGAGTCGGCTTCCTCCCCTCTGCTCGCCAACTGCGCCGTTGCCACTTCCTCCTCCCAGCGTCGCCAGCTTCTCCTTTTGTTTCCCTTCTGTTTGTTAAACAGAAGGGAAGTATGGGAATCGGGTTTTCCCGATTCCCATTTTGTTTAATTTTTTAAATATATAATTATATTTTTATAATTATATATATAATAAAAATTTTAAACATATATATATATATTTCATATAAACCATTTATATTTTTATATATATACTTTAATTTACACTACTATATATATATTTCATATATGTATTATACATATATATATATATATATGTAAAATATATATTTCATATAAACCATTTATATATTTATACTTAAATTTTAAAATGTTATATATATATATATATATTTCATATATATATATATTAAATATATTCATAAATGTACAATAAAATACATGTATTTATTCCATGTATAAATATATATTTATCAAAAGTGTATTTATATAATATCATTATATAAATCTATCAAAATGCATATTTTTATTTCTTATTAAGTTTTGGATTTCTTGATACCCAAATTTATCTTTTCCATTTTCATTCTTATTTAATTTGGATTTTAATTTGTCCAAATTAAGTTTTCCGGATACCTTATATTTATTTAGAAAATTCTCGGTCTTCACAAATTCTCATTTATTTTGACCTCAATTTACGAAAATGCCATCGGGCTATGTACTTAAACGTCATTTCCTAATTTGTTTTCGTACTCTTCAAAATAATCTAAATGAAGAAGTTTAGACTTAAAATTCATACCGTATATTTATTAGACTTTCTGTGTATTATCTGTCCGGTCTCACGTCCACCAAGATTGTATAACCTGTGGGGCCCACCACACTATACTGGCTCGTATCTACGAAATTCACATGAATTGAACAGTGTGAGTGTCCTTACATGTGCAACAGTATCTGAATACACGGTTCTCACATCACTGTCCAAATAGCCACATACCAAACAGTTCCCAAACTTCAATCCTCTCAAAAAACGTAGTTATTAAATTGAGATATGTACAGTGAATAGAAATTTTATTTTTAAGAATCGAGTATCATATCATAAGATATGATAAATAATTTAAAAATTAATTATAAATAATATATACATGTAAGATAAATAAAAAATATTATACATATTAATATGATTAAATAAGTATATAATAAAAATAAAAAATATGATTGTTTTCAAATTCTTAACATATTTATTAATAGTATCTATTTTTAAATAACATTTTTACATATTTTTAATTTTTAATTTTCTAACTAAAATTTTAATTTTTTAATATTTCAAGATTAAATTATATAAAGAATATGATTTTAAGTGTTTTTTAGGTTAAAAACTATTAAAATTGTATTTTTAACTAATTGAATCAAATCAGATTTTTATTGGATTTGGCCCAATTTCACTATAAAATGTATCGATATGTATCAATGTGTTATACGATATGCATCGATTCGTTTATATATTGATAGATATACTGCTGATTTATGATAAATCCAATTCTTTGTATTGATACGTATCATGTTTATAGTGAATTGAATCATATTTTACGATACGTATCGCATATCGTACGATTTTGATAACTATGCTTTATGTGTCTCATTGCATTAATCTATACATATATAATAATAATTTGTGTATATAATTTATATTTATGTTATATCAAATTGTATTCGTATCATATAAAATATGAAGATTTCGTATTAAAATTTATATCAATATGTTAAAATCATAAAACATTTTTTTAGCTTTTGTCAAATTTATATACAATTTTTATTAAATTTTAATCTCACTTTCTTATCATTTTTGTGCTATTTTTGTATTGTTTTATTATATCGTGTTTAAAATTACCAAGTTCGCATACATCTAATTGGTGAAATTTACATAAAACTCTCGGGCGAATCTAAAAGGTTGCTAGTAGATGCCAATTAAGAGAGTTTTTTTTTCTTTTTTTTTAAAGAAAAAAATTGGGAGAGCAGACCAAATAAAAAATTAAAAAATAGGGGTTAAAGAATGAAGTTGGGACTGGCATCGCATCATTGGCCTCTAAACATCAGTGTTTGACCAATGCTTGGCCAAAATTAGATGGAACACGTTTTGTGGATGAACTTCTTAGCAAATAAAACAAGGAAAAAGGTAAAAGAAAACAGAAAGAAGAAACTCATTGCTTGTTAAAGAGGATTCAAAACTGTTGCAAGCAAAATGGCATAGAAATAGAGGTGGTTTAATTTCCTCTAATTTAAATTGTAGTTATAGGGAAATAGAAGTATATCCTACAAGCATACTAGTATAATTATCTTTGAGTAGAGGTGACAAAAGTTAGTCCGAGCCTAAAAACCCTCTGAACCCATCCAAGACCGAATCCGGACCAACCCAAATTGATCAAAAAAATCAAAGGTCTGAAATCGAAAAAGCCAGAAATTGAAAAAACCCAAACCTGACATAACTCGAACTCGATACAATCCAAAACTGAAACCGATCTTAATCTGAAACCGAATTTACAACTCTAAAAAACTTGAATTATAATTATATGGTTATTATTTAAAAATAAATAAATAATTGATACACTTTTTTTAATTAAAAGTTTAAAATTTTGAAAACAATTATTATTTATTATACAATTATATCAATTATGTATTACCAATAAAATAAATATTGAATCTTTTAAATTCAACTATTAAATAAAATTAATTTAAAACACCATAATATATGAAAATCAAATAATCTTTAATATTATACTTATTGTATTTATAATAATAAATATATTATTAATTTAACATTTGATTTTATTATAAAATCATTTTAACATTTTATTATTTTTATTTTATAATAAATTTTTAATTTTAATACAATAATAAATCAAATAACTAAAAAAATTATATAATTTCAATATTTATTTGAAACTTTGAATTTGATATTTTGTGCTACACATTAGGAACATTATTAACAAAATTAAATTTAAACTATATTTTCTTAAAGTTTCAAATATAGAAAGATATTAAATTTACATTAAAAAAAACTAATCTTAAAATTAAAATTCAAGTTTTTAAGATTAGAGGAAGTTAAGTAATTAAATTAAACAATACAAATACAATTTTTTTTGATAAGATTGAACATCATTGAAGGAGAAAATTATAAATCAAGGTAATGGTAATTTTATTTTTAGCCTTAAAACAAAAAACATTAATAAATCAAACCAGTGGTAATTAATTATTTATTATATTATAATAATATTATGCATGAATAAACCAATTTAGTATCTTATAATAATGATTTATATATTATATTATATCATAATTAGTACCCTTGGACAAGAATTATAATAGATATCTTAACAATAAAATGCAAAAACGAGGACAATTTTTATTAAGTAGGGAGAGTAACATCCAAAGGCATACTTAGTAGCCAATACTAAAAGTTCATTCACGCTCAATGAAAGCCACTAGCATTTAGTTCCTATGCATGATAAAATAATAAAAACCTTATTAATGATTTCCTGAATAACAATAATCACGAGAATCAAAGCCCTAAGAACCATCAAACAACAAACATGCAAAACAAGAGCAGAGAATTGACTCAAAAAACATACCAATCCATCACTCCATTCTAGCACAAGGAGATATCTTTATTACACAAACGAATCAACGCTAATGTTTTAACATAAAACTAGAGCCACATATCCCATCTTTATTTGCATATAAAGTTGAGAGTCAAGTAAGCCTCCCATATCATGACAAATTAAAGGGAAAACAATTCTTAATTGATGATTAATTTGTAATATTTATCAAGAAATAACAGAAAAATATCTAAAAATCATATTCAGTTAGAACAAGCATATTATTGTCCAAGAATCAAATTCAGTTCAATAAAAGAAATTGCTTGATGTGTTGCAAGGAAACCAGAGTAAAGAGGCTACTTAAAAAGGAAAATCTATTAAAGCACAATGTAAGCTATAAAAGCAGAGTTTTCCAAGAGTCGACAACCAACCATCATTGTCTTCGTTATCAAGAAGAACCTCTCCTTCAGTAGCTTCATATTCTTCTTCCATCGATGCAGGGACTAACCACAAAATCACGAAATAATGTTACTAGTACAGAAGATATGCAATTCAAAGGGAAAACAGTTGACACAACAAGAAAATAAATTCAAGATGATGATCAATTTACCATTTCTAGTAATTAAGCATTGCTTTTCAGGCCGTAAATACGACTTCCTCTTGCTTGGTTCTCCTGATTCCTTAACATTCATAAAAGTACGCTGCGATTAATTGTTATGCTTTCATTAAGAAGCCAAATTACAGTTTTACCAAAAAATAATTCATTAATATATATACAATATGAAAATTAAATTTATTCATATAATTCTAAAACTATCAAAACAAGGTAGCACACTTTTTGAAAAAAAAATTGAAACCTTGGAGAAGAAAATACGAAGACAAGGTAGCACATTTGGAGATGAGATTATCACCGGTAAGGAAGAACTTGGAGAGACTCAAAACTCCTTTCTCTTTAAAAGTAGGGACGGCTCGAAAGCCCTACTATTCTCTCCATTATTCATTTGAATGCTTCGTGAATCGTTTGCAAAATCACCATCTCTTAATTCCCTAAATCAATTTAAAAAATGACCAGGAAACAGAGACCAGAATCAAAACCCTAGCGATTCAATCGAAGAGATTTGTACAGACGAGATAGACAAAAAAAGGATTGTTAAATGCTTTGCTCTTTGTTGTGTCTATGAAGTAAAAAAAGGATATTCTGTTTTTTCTCTAATTGTTGGTTGCCTTGCCTTTTGAACTTTGAATGATAATGGGTAGGAATGACCGCGTAAAATAATTAAAATTTAGGGGGCGGGACTTTTCATTTTTTTTGAAGATTAGTGAATGGATACAGCTGGTTATGGGCCGAACAGAACCGGTTCCAAACTAGTTTTTACCAGTTTCAGCCCACAAATTAACAAATCGGTCCGGTTCTGAACTGGTTTTTACCGGTTCCGGTCTACAAATCAACAAACCGATCTGAACTGGTTCGAGTCGGGCCGGTTTGTATTATATTAAGGTGTGAACCGGCCCAGTTCACGCCTTAAGGTTCGTTCCAGTTTTTAATTTTTTTTGGATAAATTTAAAATTTTTATATTTTTAAACTTATATTAATTTATTTTAATAAAAATAAATATATATTAATATATTTTTATAATTTAATCTAATAAATTTATTTTTATAATAAATAATGTTATGTTAATAGTTTAATTTAATAATAATTTATTATAAAGTTATTATAATTTATTTACTTAATGTAACAATAATGTAAAAATAAATTACTATTAAATTATCTAATAAAATTATTATTATAATATAATAAAGTTATATTATGAATATAAAATTATAATAAAGTTATTATGATAAAGTGATATTTGATTCAAAATATAAATAATGATATTATGAATATTATTATTATATTCATTTTGCACTATCATTTTGCATATCATTATTTATATTCATTTATTATATTCATTTTGCATTTAAAATGATAAATAAGTTGTAAGCATATCAATATCATTTTGCATTTAAAATAATTTATTATATTTGAAATATCATGTACTTAATATTTAGTCATTTAATTTTTATTCATTTATTTAATATGTTTTTAAAATATTCATTCATTTTGTATTTTAAATATTTATTTATTTTAAACATAGATAAGTATAACATTAATTAATTTGGTATGTAATAATAATAATAATAATAACAACAACAAAGGAGATAAAAGAGAGAGTAAGAGATCAAAGATTTTTTACATGAAAAGCCCCTTCAAAAGTTAGAAGGGTAAAAAGCACGGGACCGTAGTCCATAAAAATATTTACTATGACTAAACTTATTTACAATTTTACATACAATTTAAAAAAAAGATTATTCTCTATTCTTCATAATTTATACGGATTGCTTCGGAAATTTCTTCCTCCTCCTCTTAATTATTATCAGCAAATTCATTAGCCATTTCAAGTTCGACATTGCGCGATTTTGCATCAAACCAATCTTTAAGGCATGTTAACATGCACAATGAATCCAGATTAAGAGTGGTTCGATAGTCTCCAATAATTCTTCCACGTGTCGAGAATGCAGATTCCGAAGCAACAGAAGAAACTTGCACCGCAAAAACATCTCGGGCCATGGAAGCTAAAATTGGAAATTGTTTTTGGTTTTCTTTCCACCATTGGAGAAGATCAAAGTTTTCATCTACAGAAAAATCCTAACTTAAGAAAAATCCTATCTCATTAAAGCTAGAACTTCGTCGAGTTGTTCATCCAAATCCGCTGGCTTTTCCTTTTAGCTTCATTCTCTTCTTTGCTGCTTCCTTAATTGCATTTAAAATTCCTTTTCCTTTTTTTCTACTCTTGGTTTCTTCGTATTAATCTTCTTCTCCTCGATTAAAGTTGAATTGCTCCTTTTCTGCTTCATAAACATTAAACAATTCTCGAAAAAGATTGTTCATTGAGGACTTTTAATCCTCAATAGAATCAAGACAAAAAAATTCTTTATAACAACAAAAAAATCTCTATATTTACCTCACCTTGACTAAGATCTAGTAAAGTTGCAATACAATAAATAGGAGAAATTATTTCCTAATATTTTTAAAAATTTTCCTCCATATCATATATAAAAAAGAACTTAAAGTTTCATGATTTCTAAATTTTACAAAATTTTCAAATATTGTGTAGATAATAGAAACAAAATACGGTGTAGTTGGATAAAATTGAGTTGAAAATCTTTCGGTTGCATCTTTAAAAGTAGATAATATATCAGCAGAATATTCAATAAAAGTCCAATCTTCTTCAAAAAGTACTAAATGAGTGCTACTTGTATACTTGTTATAAAAAGGAGTAACAAGTTCTTTATAAGTGTGAAAACCGAAAATTTCTAAATAAATATTAAATATCTGGAAAACTTAATTTGGATAAATTGAAATTCAAATTAAATAAAAAATGAAAATGGAGAAAATATAATTGGACATTTAGAGATCCAAATTATAAGAAACAAAGAATGTGAGTCTTTATATATTTTTACATAAAAGATTTTATAAATAGATTTTTATATGTTATACATAAGTACATACGTATAAATAAAAGAAATATAGTATATGTTATACTTTGATATACATATATACTACTTTATATTAAATAAATATACATGTATAATATTATACATTTGTGTAGTAAATAAATATATATAAAATATATATTATTTTAAAATTAAAGTGTATAGATTTATATATATAAATTATTAATACAAATTTTATATATGTCTATATATATAATATGGTATATATATTTATATATATATATATAAACATAAAAGATAAATATATAAAAAATGGAAAGGGGAGTCGGGATACAACCCGACCCCTATTTCCTCTTCTCTTCTATTACTAACAGAGGAGAAAAACCTAGATGAATGCCAACCCTGTCGGCTGAGGGAGAAGGAAGAGGAAAGGGGAGAGAGGTCGCTGGTGAGCCAAGGAAAGGAAGAGAGGGCTGGCTGGCGACGGAAAAGAAAAATAAAGGAAAGAAAAGAGAAAGGCACGAAGTGAACCGGAAGGAGAAGGGAAAAAGGAACAGTGGCAGTGCCGCCGATCTGGCCACTGCCATGCCACCCGCGCCACCAGCGGAGGGAAAGGAAAGAGGAGGCGACCATTGGTGAGGAAGAAAACGACAGAGGAAAGGAGAAAAAGAGAAGAAAGAGGCCAACAACCCACCGTCCAGATCCGCCACCTTCGGCGCCACCGCTAGGGGAATGGAGGCCAGATCTGGCTTTGTGGCAACCTCGGCTAGTCGTGGAGTGGCTGAACCGCCGAAATGGGTGACCACCGGTGGCTGAACCAGCCAAGCAAAGGTGAACCGGCTGAACTAGCTGAACCAGCCCGAACCGACTTGAATTGATCCGAATCGGTTCAGGTCAGAAAAAAAATAGAAAAAGATGAAAAGAAAGGAGAAAGAAAAAGAAGGAAAGGAAAGAAAAAAAGAAGAAAAGGAAAGAAAGAAAAGAAAAAAAAAGAGAAGAAAAAGAAGAAAGAAGAAAAAGAAGAAAAGGAAGGAAAGAAAAGAAAGAAATGGTAAGGAATTTAAAGATTTTACTATATTCCGTAGAAATTACAGAATTTATTGGATTAATTTTTAAGCGGATATATGTGTGTTAAATTGTGGCAGCATGGAAATGAGGCTATTGGTGGATTTCGGCTAGGCTCAGAAATACACTAAGCTTTGGCGAATAGGTAAGATACTTTTATAAAGCATTAGTAGCATTATATTGTATGATTTGAAATTATGATTTTTGATATGATGCATTGATAAAATGATGTTAAAATGCTAAGAAGACCCAAAACTGATGGCGGGGGTCTTAGTAAGAGGTAAATGAATTGTGAGAATCAACGGCTGTGGTATAAATTATGTTTTCTTTACAGGAGGTTTAATGAAAATTAAGTCGTTGTGCTGCCGAAATTTTTATGAAAACGTTTGAGGAAAAAGATTAAGTTTCTCATATAAATGGAATATTGGAAAGAATTATCGAAAATTAAGTATTGAAAGGACTTTATTGTATTGCTGGAAAAATCGAATATTGAAATCGATGAGAAGGTAGATCATTGAGCATGATAACGTGATGAATTGTATTGTTTAAGTCTTATGGAATCGATAAATCAAATTATCTTAATATCACAAAGTGGTTATCAAGTTAAGATTGAGATGGAATATCTATTAGGCAGATCATTGATAAGAGTAACGAAGGTTATATGATATAACTTAAAAGAGAAAATCGAAGTTGTAATTTAGATGGTCGAATAGTTGAATTTCGGAATTATCAATCGAGTGATGAAAATTTTGAAATCGAATGATTAATGGTGATAATTTGATGAATTGCTGCACTGTATTAGATGAAAATATTGCTTATATCGGTATTTGAAATTATTACCGAAGTTGCATACTGAAATGGTTTTATAGCATCGTCTTTAAGCATAACTTGCTACAACTTCAGATGTTATAATAACATTTATATAAATGCATAAAGTATAGATTAATTTTAAAAAGAAAGTATATGGTATATATACTTTTATACATGAAGCCTCTTAAAGAATTTTACCATATGCTTTACATGATTTTGACAAGAAAAGTTAAAGATTTAAATGTTTTATGAGACTGTAGGAACCCTAAAAGAATTAAACTCAATAAAGCATAGTGGAAACAGCCTAATTGGAGATTACTCATTAGCCAGAGATGCTTGTCCGACAATAGTCGTGGACAGGTCTCAGTCACGCTTGATCAGTGGGACTGAAAGAGATGAGGTCTAAGGCCATAGATAGCACCCTAGTTGGTTTCCAAGGGACGATGACATGATTTTCACTGCTAGCTATAGTGATTTAAGTCTTTATTGATAGAGCATTAGGGATCTAGCCTAGTCTCGAACTGATATGATATGAAGTCTAGAGTATGATTTTTATTGATATGAACTCTAGACTTGATATGATTTATACAGTACATGAGACATGTTTGAGGTGAGATATGTTTTGAAACTGTATATGTTTTAAACATGTGTTAAAAGTACATGTGATATGATTTCGACACTTATATAATTCATATATGATTTTATATCGAAAATGATATGATATGCGATCTAGAGTGTAGTTTGATTTGATATGAACTCTAGACTTGATGTGACTTACAGTATATGAAAAATGTTTTGAAACTGCACATGTTTTAGACATGCTCTAAAAATGAATGTATGATTTGCAAATTGTACATGCTCCGATCATGTCTTAAAAGTAAATATGAAATGAATTGAAAATTTATATGTTTGAGCATGTTCCAAAAGCATATATGATATGATTTGAAATGATAGCGGTTTATATAGTAAAGCTACATAATTGTCTGCTAAATCATGACATAATAATATGCTTTTTATATAAGATATGTCATGATCTTATATTGTAACATGAGAATTATATAAGGAGTGTCATGACTCGATATTAACGATATTCCATCTACATGATGTCATGACATGATACGATACATGAATATAGAATTTATACGAAAAGAATTATGACTTCGTACCACCGTGATCATGATTCTCCATATGGAAAGTGATATGAGATGATAAAATACAGGAGTATGATTATGAAACGTAAAGTGACTTGATATGATATCTCAATTGGACATGATGTACTATGAGATTGATGTGAGTATGGACTAATAGTATATGATATTCAAATTATACACGATGCATTGTTGTGTGATGCAATGTAGTATAAGGATAAGAAGATCGAAAGTGATTAAGTCAATCTATTTAGAGGTCTGAATGATAGACAGATGATAGGAATTGAGATAACGAGATGTTATCGATGAAAAAGGTGAACCGTAATTGCAAACTTGCAGGTTTAAGCATTACGGTTTAAGACAGTATAATTCTACTCCTGCATTTATATTAGTATCTTACTGAGCCGTGGTTTTGCTCACCCACTAAATTTCATCTCTTTTCAGACTATTAAAGTTAAAATCTACCATGAGAGCTTTAAGTGGGCCTTTGGAGACGGTATACAGGTTTGGTACAGACTTTAATTAATACACAGTACGTATGTTGCTCAGTGAGTCGGGATGTAACTTAGAGATTTGATAAAGCATTGTATAGAGAATCAGTGAAATTAGAGTAGTAACTACACTGACACCGAATACAAACCTTAAAATGAAAAAGAAAAATTTAGTCCATAAATTTGTAGACTAAGAAAAAGTATAAGTATCAAGTGAATATCGTAGCCTTCGGGTCGTGACAATAAGGTAAAATAGAAGAAAGCAAATGATGAAGTGAATTCCATCTTGTTTCCACGGGAAGTGGAAACGCTTTAACAGGTATATTATTTGCTATACAAATTTGCTTCTATTCACGTTTATTATTTGGCGTGCGACTCCATTTTGCTAAAATTTTAATTTTATCAATTGGACCTGTGCTACTACCAGTACCACTAGAACTAAAACCACTTTGAATACATAAATTTATAATATGATATGCACATCTTGCATGAAAAAATATACCTTGCATAACAGGGTTTAAACTTTTAATTAAATAAGGAATAGTTGCAGTATTACTTGAAGCATTATCAAAAGTAATAGCAAAAACTCTATTATTTTCTAGTCCATATAATTTACAAACTTTAGTAATATATTTATGAATAGTATATTAATTATGTACTTCTTCTATTACATCTAAAGATAAAATTCGTTTTTGCATCCACCAATCTTCATCTATCCAATGACAAGTTATAACATGATAACTTATATCATTATTACTAGTCCATATATCACTAGTTAAACTAACCCAAGATGATATATTACTAGGTTTATCAATTAAAGCTTATTTATATTCTTTAAACATATCCATGCAATCTTTTTTTAATGTATGTCTAGAAACAGATTTATATGCGGGTTGAAAATATTTACAAACAAATTCTAAATATCCTACTTTTTCACAAATTGTGAATGGTTGTTCAATCCTAACTACAAATCTAACTAAACCACATCTAGCTTGAACATTAGCAAAATTGAAATTTTTTCCACCATCATGTGTATTAATTTGAGATTGTTTGTCTTCTAAAATTTCATTTTTTTCAGCATCGGGATTAATTTTATGTGCAGTAATTAAATGCCTTTTATACATACTTGTACCGCCACCACCTCCATCAGAGTTATAAGAGTAAACGCCTTTACACAATTTACAAATAGCACAATATTTATCCGTCGTACCTTCTTTTACTACAATGTCGAAATACTCCCATACCCTACTTGTTTTTTTTCGACTAAACTTCGATCTTGATGATGCAGCAGTGGTGGTAGCTGATGATTGTGTTTGAGCACGACCTCTTCCACGACCATGACCAATCGATGGTGCCAAAGGAAGCTCCTCCTCCTCCGGATGAATATCAGGTTCGATTTCATTAAATGATTCGTCACCCAAATTAGGAATTTCAGTGGAACCAAAAGGTCGAGAAATAGAGCATGAACAATGAAAGAAATTTGATATTTTATATTTTTTTGAAGATAAATATATGTTAAAATTAAAAAAAAATAGATGTAGGATATATATAATATATTGGAATTTGGAAATTGAAACTTGAAAATTAAAAGTAAAATTTGTAAAATTATAAAATAAAAAGAAAAACGAAATTTCGAGAGGAAAATGATGATATTAGAAATTTCGAATAAGGGAATTTAAGTGAATTTGAGAGAGTTTGAGTGAATATTGAGAGAGTATGTGAGTGAAGAGAATAAAAGTGGATGAATGTAAATAGTAGATTTGAGAGAAAATATAGAAGAAAATGTAAAGAAAAATAAAAGGAAGAATGAGGGTATTTATAGGGAAAAAATTAAAAATTTTAAAACTAAAAAAAAAAAAGGAAAGAAGACGGATTGATGGATGGGCAACAGCCATTCAAATGGTCACAGCAGCATGCTTTACAAGCGCAGTGGCAGCCTTCCTTCTTTTTTTTTTTAATTTGAATCGGACCGATTCAACCGGAACTGGTCCGGTTTGGGACTGGGACCGGACGGTCTTGGTCCTTAACGGGCCGGGCCCTTAGCGAGCCTGGTCCCAATAAATTGGAACCGATTACTACGGGTTCGTTTATTAGGCCGGATCGACTCGATCCGATTGCAAACTGGGTCAAGCCAACCCGGCCCAATAACCACCTTTATGAACGGATGAGCAAAGAGACAATCTTATTTTACATAGTGATATCCTAAACAATATCCTAAACTTTAAACACTAATAATATTTAACTTATTTTACATTCTCTAATAATTTGAAAATGAGATTTCCTATGGAAATTGTTGTCTTCACATGTAAATTGATCAAAAGAATTATAAATAATAAATTTTTAATAAATTTTATATATTAATTATTGTTTGTTTATAATTTATTATTGTTATAATACTCTCTAAAGTTCATTAATTATTATTATTGTTATTATTATTATAATACTCTCTAAAGTTCATTAATTATTATTATTATTATTATTATTATTATTATTATTATTATTATTATTATTATTACTTGAAGATTAGTGAAGGGATTAGCAAATGGACAATCTTTTTTGTTCTTTATTGAAGTGGTTCAAATTAATTTCTTTTTATTTATTTATCTATTTATTTATTTTTAAGTTTAACAAATTCCAATAATTATATAAAATAAAAATTAAATTTTTATAATTAATAATGATTATGAAGAATCATTGCAAATTTGATAAAATTTTGAAACAACTTTTATTGTTGCAATGAATATAATATATATCATAACAATTTTTTATCGTTGTATAAAATATTTAAAAAGTTAATTAGGTAACAACAATGAAAGTTGTTGATATGGACGTCACCGAAAGAAGATGAGGTTCAATGAAGAAGACGAAGAACACTTGAAGAAAAACAATAACAAGTTAAAAACGCAGCAAAAGAAAACAAAAATTAGAAGTAAAATCAAGAACCGTTGTGTAGAAACACAAGAACCTATGGTATTAGACCAAGACCCGTTGCTTAGAAAAGCAAGAACCTATGGTATATATTGGTGGAAGGTAGAAGAACGCCACAAGGAAGACTTTGATAAGTTCTAGAGTTCTCAAGAGAACCAAAGAGAAGAAGTCTCTCAATTTTATTATTAAAATCAATTGTGTTCTCGCCAAAGGGTTACATAACTATTTTTAGGCAACTAGCTAACTTGCAGCACAAGTACTAGGAATCCTACTTTCCTAACTTGTAGAATAGGAAATAGCAAACTTGCAGAACAAGCAATAGGAATCCTACTCTCCTAACTTGCAGAACAAGTAATAGAAGTCCTACAAAATATATTATTTAAAAAGGAATTGGGCTTAAATTAAATTAAGACAACGTTCAGCCCAATAATACTTAACTAAATAAAATATGCATCCAGCCTAATTGCATTTTGGCCCAATACTTATGTGTGTGTCTTCAAGAAGGTTGAACTTGGGCTTGGATTATGTTATAGAAGACTTTATCATCCTCCATGCTCAAGCTTTGTTGGGTTTTCTCTCTAGTAATATTAATGAAACCAGCCAAGGCTTGTTGCATTATCTTTGATTTAGCTCTTGTAATTGGACCTCCATGGATGCTCAAAGGATCACGAACATCACAAACATGACTTGAGCTGTGTGAGCTTGATGGGTCTCCATCATTCCCCCTCTCCTCGAAAGGATTTGTCCTCAAATCAGAATCACCTATATTAATATCAAAGGGAGAAAGATCAGAAACATTGAATGTAGCACTAACATTATACTCACCTGGAAGATCCAATTTATAAGCATTGTCATTGATCTTCTCAATCACTTGGAATGGTCCATCTCTTCGAGGTTGCAACTTGGAGCGACGTTGAGCAGGAAATCTCTCTTTTCGCATATGTACCCAAACCCAATCACCAGGTTCAAAGACAACTTTCTTGCGATGCTTGTTGGCTTGAGTAGCATATTACTCAGTCCTCTTCTTAATGTTTTGACGTACCTTCTCATGTAGTTGCTTAACAAAATCAGCTTTCTTTTCCCCATCCAAATTAGCTCTCTCCTCAATAGGTAGTGGTAAAAGATCCAATGAACTGAGTGGATTAAAACCATAGACAACTTCAAATGGAGAATAACTAGTAGTAGAATGCACACTTCTATTGTAAGCAAACTCTACATGAGGCAAACAACCTTTCCAATTCTTCAAATTCTTTTGAATAATGGACCTCAACAAAGTAGACAAAGTAAGATTGACTACTTCAGTTTGACCATCAGTTTGTGGATGACAAGGAGTGGAAAACAATAGCTTTGTTCCTAACTTTCCCCATAATGTTTTACAAAAGTAGCTAAGGAACTTCACATCACGATCAGAAACAATGGTCCTCAGAACACCATGTAGACGAACAATTTCCTTGAAGAATAAATGGGCAATGTTGCTTGCATCATCTGTCTTGTGACAAGCAATGAAGTGAGCCATCTTAGAGAACCTGTCAACAACAACAAAAACAGAATCTTTACCTCTCTTTGTTCTTGGTAACCCCAAAACAAAGTCCATAGAAATGTCAGTCCAAGGAGCAGTAGGAATAGGCAATGGAGTATAAAGACCATGATTCATAACTTTAGACTTAGCTTGTTTACAAATGACACATCTCTCACACAATTTTTCAACATCTCTTTTCATGTTAGGCCAAAAGAAGTGATCATGCAATATATCTAAAGTTTTCTTTACTCCAAAATGTCCCATTAACCCACCACTATGGGCTTATCTAACAAGTAATTCTCTTAAAGAACTCCTAGGCACACATAATCTATTTTCCCTAAATAAGAATTCATCATGCCTATAAAACTTTTCAAAACCAGTTTTCTCACATGCAATGAACACATTTTCAAAATCCTTATCAGTAGCATACAAGTCTTTAATATACTCAAATCCAAGTAGTTTTGCATTAAGAGTAGTGATTAGAGTATACCTTCGAGACAATGCATCAGCCATGACATTTTCTTTACCTTGTTTATATTTGATCACATGTGGAAATGTCTCAATGAACTCCATCCACTTGGCATGACGCTTGTTCAACTTGCTTTGTCCTTTCAAGTGCTTCAAGGACTCATGATCAGTGTAGATGACAAATTCCTTAGGCCATAAATAGTGTTGTCATGTTTCCAAGGCCCTCACTAATGCATACATCTCTTTATCATATGTGGGATAATTAAGGGCAGCTCCACTTAACTTCTCACTGAAAAAAGCAATGGGGCGCTTCTCTTGCATTAAAACAGCTCCAATACCTATACTTGAAGCATCACACTCAATCTCAAAAGTTTTAAAAAAGTCAAGTAAGGATAACAAAGGTGCGGAACAAAGCTTCTCTTTAAGCAAGTTAAAAGCACGATCTTGCTCAAGACCCCATTTAAATCCAACATTCTTTTTAACAACATCAGTTAAAGGTGCAGCTATAGTACTGAAGTCTCTAACAAACCTACGGTAGAAACTAGCTAATCCATGAAAACTACGTACCTCAGAGATATTCTTAGGAATAGGCCAATCTTTAATTGCCTTAACCTTTTCATCTTCTACTGTTATATCCTTAGAAGAAACAACATATCCAAGAAATATAATCTTATCAGTGCAAAAGGAACATTTCTTAAGGTTAGCATACAACTTTTCCTTTCTCAAGACATTAAGCACATTCTTTAAATGTTCAATATGTTCATGCAAACTTCTTCTATAGATCAAGATATCATCAAAATAGACAACTACAAATTTTCCAATGAAAGCACGCAAAACACGGTTCATTAATCTCATGAAAGTGCTAGGTGCATTAGTTAATCCAAAAGGCATAACTAACCATTCATATAAACCATGCTTAGTCTTAAATGCAGTTTTCCACTCATCACCTTCTCTCATGCGAATTTGATGATAACCACTTTTCAAATCAATTTTAGAAAAGATGCAAGAATCATGTAACTCATCAAGCATATCATCTAATCTAGGAATGGGATAGCGATACTTTACAGTGATTTTGTTGATGGCACGACAATCAACACACATCCTCCACGTCCCATCCTTCTTAGGAACAAGTAACACAGGAACAGCACATGGACTCATGCTCTCTCTAACGTAGCCTTTCTTCATGAGCTCGTCAACTTGCCTTTGAAGCTCCTTTGTCTTCTCGGGATTACTTCTATAGGCAGGTCGGTTGGGAATGGCAGCTCCAGGAACAAGGTCTATTTGATGCTCAATTTCCCTAATAGGTGACAAACCATTTGGCATCTCCTCGGGGAATATATCTCCAAATTCCTTCAAAATAGACACAACATTAGTAGGCAAAGAAGATTTAAGATCAATAGAACTAAAACAAGATTCTTTATATAAAAACAAAAGGATTGGGCACTTAGCTAGAAAAGCAGCCTTTACATCACTTTGCTTTGCATAGAATCTCACATCCTTTCTTTTTTTTCTTTGCAATATCTTTACCTTTGTCTAGATTCTTTAACCTTTGTTGTGATTCATTTTGCTCTTTCAACCTCAATTGATCCTCATAAATCTCCTTATGACTCAAGGGTGCAAGTGTAAATTTCTTACCATCCATGGTAAATGAATAACGGTTTGTGAATCCATCATGTATGACACGTCTATCAAATTGCCATGGTCTTCCTAAAAGCAAATGGCCAGCATGCATAGGCACAACATCACACAACACTTTATCATTGTACCTTCCAATTGAAAATGGCACCAATACTTGCTTGGTCACATTTACTTCTCCACAATTATTGAGCCATTGAAGTTTGTATGGTTTGGGATGTTTTGTAGTGGGCAAACTCAATTTGTCAACCAAATAAGTGCTAACAACATTAGTGCAACTACCACCATCAATAATCAAAGAGCATACCTTATTGTTGACGTGGCATCTATATGGAAAATATTTTCTCGTTGCACTTCATCTTCATCCTTAACTTGGGCACTTAATGCACGACGAGCTACAAGTTCTTCACCATGTGCAGCAAACTCAACACAGTCATCATCCTCATCAATGTCCTCCAATGGTGGCATCTCATCATCAACATCAGAATCTTCACTTACAACATCACCATCATCACGCATAATCATGACTCGTTTGTTTGGGCATTGTGATGCAATGTGTCCTCTTCCCAAACATCTAAAACACTTAATGTCTCTACTCTTACCTTGGGATGCTTGGACAGCCTCGGGTTTGGGCTTTTGGACACTCTCACCCTTAAGCTTGAATGTGGATTCATTCTTAAGTTTGAATGTAGTCCTATCATCCCTTCGAAAGGTGTTCGGTTTCCAAGAAGAAGACGAACTAGAACCTTGCATAAAACGAGATGAATAACCTTTTCTCTTGAGTTGCCTTTCAACCTTTATAGCCATATGCAACATATCATCAAACTCCACATAGTGATGTAACTCCACTACATTAGCAATCTCACGATTCAATCCTTGTAAGAATCGAGCCATAGTAGCTTCACTATCCTCTTCAACATTAGCTCTGATCATGATAATTTTTATTTCTTTATGATAATCCTCAACACTCTTAGAACTTTGAGTGAGACCTTGTAACCTTTGATAAAGCTCTCTATAGTAATGATTAGGAACAAACCTTTTTCTCATAATACGTTTCATTTCATCCCATGTAACTATAGGTATCTCTCTATTCCTACGTCTACCAAGCATGAGTTGGTCCCACCAAGCATGAGTTGGTCCCACCAAGTGATTGCATAATCCGTGAACTCTACAGCAACAAGTTTCATCTTTTTTTTCTTCGAAATAGTTATGGCAATCAAAGACCATCTCCACTTTCTTTTCCCATTCTAAGTAAGCCTCAGGATCATTCTAACCTTGAAAGGAAGGAATCTTCAATTTGATACTCCCTAAATTTCCATCTATCCTATCATAATACCTATCTCCACAACCTCCTTTATTACCATGGTTACCTTTAACACTTCTACTAAACTCATCATCATCAAACTCATCATCAACTTTATCATCAAAGTCAGTATTCACAACATTGCCATTCTTATGAGAAGTATCACATTGCTTTACCTTAGCTAGGACAGCTTCATGTTCCTCCAACTTATCATGAATATTATTAAACCTCAACTCTATCCTTGAAAATTGTTGTTGCATAGCTTGGAACATGAACTCAATCTTACTCAAATCAGGCTTTTCACTATTAGAAGACATGATTTTATCCTGCAAGAAACGTTAGTAAAAGAAAAGGACCTCACAAGTATGGCCTCACGTGTTTACACTCAATACGCACAAGAATGTAACACTCACACTCGTGTTTCACACAATTTTAATATGGCTTTTCTCGACTAATGTTACTCACACACTTGCCTTTTTTCCTCACATAACTTTTCTCTATATGTTCTATATTGAACTCAAGACTCAATCAAAAATCAGCTAATGGAATTCAACTATCAACCAACAATAAACAAGCTGAGCACAAGATTTTAATCAAGGGAAAACAAAACAATGAAGACTCAACAAGACTTTGCAAGACTCAATAAGGCTTAAGAAGACTCTAATGAAACTAAACCTTGAAGGAAATATACGTGTTTTGGGGTGTTTAATTAGGGTAGGGTTTAGCCAAAGGTGAGGTAGTTTTATCCTTTTTGTGGTAGGGTCAAAAAAAGTAATTTTAGACAGTAGGGTAGAATGGTAATAATGAATTTTCAAATTAGGCAAATAAGAAATCTCAAAGCTTAAGAAAGAATTACTACCTCAAGATTTTGATGAAGCACACCTCCACGATTGCTTTTGATGTTGCGCTTGCTACACACGATGTAATAAATCCCCTCTTGAATTGATTTTTCTTTTGTTTTTTTTCTTTTTTTTATATTTTACTAAAGTAAACGAACAATGAACAAAAAAAACAAAAGGTCTAAATAATAAGAAGAGGTTTACTTGGGGAACAAGGCAACTTTTGACAAAAATAAGTTAGTTTTGGTAGTAGCTTGTGTGGCAAGGAACGAGAGGGAACAGTGGCTTGTGAAACAAGTAGTCTTTATGTGATGTAGAGGCTTTGAAGGTTTCTTGGTGAGCAAGAAACCTTTGGGATTTGGTTGCTTGGAGAACAAGATAAGGCTTACTTGGTGGCTAAGTAAAGGTAGGTTATTTTAATGAAGACAATATGTTTAAAGGACAAACAATATTAGTGGTAGCTTGGAAAAGGATTCAAGATCAAGGTTTGTCCAAGACAAGAAGACAAAGAGAAAAAACAAAACAAAAACGAGACTCCCACGAATTGAACCTAAGCTCTGATACCAAATGATATGGACCTCACCAAAAGAAGATGAGGTTCAATGAAGAAGACGAAGAACACTTGAAGAAAAACAATAACAAGTTAAAAATGTAGCAAAAGAAAACAAAAATTAGAAGTAAAACCAAGACCCGTTGTGTAGAAACACAAGAACCTATGGTATTGGACCAAGACCCGTTGCTTAGAAAAGCAAGAACCTATGGTATATATTGGTGGAAGGTAGAAGAACGCCACAAGGAAGACCTTGATAAGTTCTAGAGTTCTCAAGAGAACCAAAGAGAAGAAGTCTCTCAATTTTATTACTAAAATCAATTGTGTTCTCGCCAAAGGGTTACATAACTATTTATAGGCAACTAGCTAACTTGCAGCACAAGTACTAGGAATCCTACTTTCCTAACTTGCAGAATAGGAAATAGCAAACTTGCAGAACAAGCAATAGAAATCCTACTCTCCTAACTTGCAGAACAAGTAATAGAAGTCCTACAAAATATATTATTTAAAAAGGAATTAGGCTTAAATTAAATTAATACAACGTTCAGCCCAATAATACTTAACAAAATAAAATATGCATCCAGCCTAATTGCATTTTGGCCCAATACTTGTGTGTGTGTCTTCAAGAAAGTTGAACTTGGGCTTGGATTATGTTGTAGAAGACTTTATCATCCTCCATGCTCAAGCTTTGTTGGGCTTTCTCTCTAGTAATATTAATGAAACCAGCCAAGGCTTGTTGCATTATCTTTGATTTAGCTCTTGTAATTAGACCTCCATGGATGCTCAAAGGATCACGAACATCACAAACATGACTTGAGCTGTGTGAGCTTGATGGGTCTCCATCAATTGTTGCAAACATAATAAGATATCATAACGACTTTTTTAATTGTTGTTAATTTGATAAGAATTAATAATAACAATAAGTGTCGTTGTACAAATTATAAAGAAAAATCAAATAAACCCCAACAATTAAAAGTCATTACAAACATAATAAGGTATTACAATGATTGTTTTGTGTCATTGCTAATATCATAAGAATTCATAACAACAATAATTGTCATTGTATAAAGTACTAAAAAGAATTAAATAAGCAATGACAATTAAGAATAGTTACAAATATAATAAGATATCGTTACGATTTTTTTATTATTATCAATTTGATAAAAATTTGCAAGAATAATAAATATCGTTGTGTTAAATATAAAAAAAATCAATTAAGTAACGATTATGAGATGTGTCTACTATGTCAATGTGTTTATGCGATGCTACTAATTTGCAATTATGACATCTCATTATCAATCCCGGAAGAAACTGTCTCAATGTTTTTCCCTTCAATAGTTGGTTTGTGGTGCTTCTTAAAAGTGTAATTAGTATATATAAATTGTTTAATTCAACGTTTTAAATTTTTAATGGATTAATTAGTGTAAACAAGTACGATTAAATTTAATTAATAATGTTAATATTATGATTTATGTACAAACCAAAAACAAAATAAATATAAAATTGAAGTAATTAGTTGACCGATTATTCATAATATTAAGTAATTTTTTAATGTATACTATAATTTTATTCAACATTATAATTGAACAATTAATTAACCAATTATACAGTTAGATTTAATTTAATTACTAATTATGTTGGTATTTAAAAACCAAAAAAATGTAAAAAAAATTCTCAAAAATTTAAAATTTTATTAAAAAATAACATAATTATTAAAAAAGCTAATAAAACAAAGTAAAAAAAAAAAGAAATTTATTAAACTAAGAGTGTCCAAATTCCAATGGTCCAATGTTGATCCAAAAAAAAATACAATGACCTAATAAGTTATTGTTAACAGTATAAAACCATTTATATAAATGTTTAATTGTTTAGTGTAATTTATTTAGAGTTTATATATGATGCATTGATAGTGTATAATTTCTATACACTGTCAATAACCATAGAAAGATACCTCATTAATGAGCAAAGTTTAAAAGTGTATAGGCCCTTAAAAAGAAATTTAAAAACTTTGTTAATATTTATTTTTAAGGACATCTATATGAAATGTCATTTCATAATTAACTGACAGTGTATAAAAATTATACATTGTCAGTGCATCATATATAAACTTAATTATTTATAATTTGTTAGTTATTTATTTGTATAGCTAATACTTTTGGATTTTTCCGTTAGATTTACTATATATATACACACGTTTTTACTTACGCAATTCACGAATTAGTTTTAACTATTTAAATTTGTAAGTGTATAAAATAATATTATTTAACTAATTTATTTAAAGTATATAATATATATAATATAATCAAGATATCCAATCATAAAAGAATTAAATATTTAATTAAAAAATTAAAATATTCAAAACATAAGATAAACAAATATTAGAAAGAATAAAAAAATAAAAACAAACTATAAATAATATTTTTGAGCACATCAACAAAATGTTAAAATAGATAATAAAAGTGTATTTTAACAATTTTCGCGTTAAAGTAACATTTGAAGTATATTTTTTTATTATAAAAGAACGATTATAATATAAAAGTATTTATATTTATATCTGAATGCACAGTAACTTGTGTAATGCATAAAGTAATTTTATCTATTTAATAAATAACATATATATTTATAAATTTAGATGTTTTATACATAAATTTTATTTATTTAGAAAAATAACAATTTTAAATATTTAAATAATATACATGATATTGATAGCTTATTTTTATACTTTTTAGTTTTTTTAATAAATTTTTTAAATAAATTAATATTAAAATTATTTATTTATAATATAAATAGATATCCATAAATATTTTATTTAGTTTTCCAAATATATAATATTAAATTTGTTGGCTCTATAGGCTGTACCGAGAGGGGGGGTGAATCGGTTTTTCACTAATCTTAAGTTCGTTTTTCGGTTTCTCTAAATTCTCTAGCCTATATTGATATTTTCTAAGTCCTCTAGGCTACTCAATTATGCAATATAAATTCAAAGCAATAAACACAAATATAATTGCAAATAAGTAAAGAGAGTAAGGATAGAAAAATGTACGCAAGCAATTTATAGAGGTTTGACAACCTTGCCTACGTCCTCCACCTTGAGACGCTCCCAAGGATTTTCTCCAAATTCACTAACTTGAATTTGTGTTACACTCCCTCTTTTCAAGGCTCAAGAGAAACCGCTCTTTTTCTAGGCTCAAGAGAAACCTCCCTCTTTTTCTTAGGCTAAAGAGTAAACTCCCTCTTTTTCTAAGGCTTAAGAGAAACCTCCCCTTTACAAGGAATGATGGGATACAAATAATGTAATCAAAGAAAAGGCCTCTAGGTAGGCAATTGATTACAGAAATTAAGCACAATGAAAACCTATATAAGATTTGTGCTAAGCACTACAAGGAATAAGAGAATGATAGATGATGAAGACTTTGTAGCTCTTGATTTGTTGTTTGAGGCTTGTGGATTTGAGGAATATGAGATTTGGAGTTGCTGAGTGGTTCCTCTTGCTTCCTTTAGCTTCTAAGCCTCTATTTATAGTCCCTTGGATGGTTTGTGAACGTTGGTTGGAGCCAAAACAGAAACTAGCCGCTGTGTCTCACAGAAACTAGCGTTGGGGGCTTTCTGGCATAAAGGAATCGATCCTTTTCTTCATTTTAAGCTTCCAGGGCATTCTGCCAAAAAGGGATCGATTCCTTTCCCTATGGGATCGATCCTTTTCTTCCAGAGAGCCATTTTCCTGCACTTTTGGGTTAGAAATGATATAGTCTTTGATCCTAATTCAACCCAAAACATTTTGGCATTTTTGTGGGAGTTTTTCTTGACTTTCTCAAATGAAAACATAGTCTAAATATTTATCAAGTGATTTCTAAAATATTCAAAACATTTACAAAGTATTAAGACCAATAAGAGTATGCATCATTAAATCATGGTTTTAATGTTTGATATGATCACTTGAAATGTATTGAGAAAATCATGTGTGATAAGGCAAATTTACAATATGAATTATACATTAAATCTTACTTAAGTTTTTGTCATTTCAAAATATATATAGCAATTTAAAGCTAACAATCTCCCCCTTTTTGATATGACAAAACTTAATGTAAATTTGCTTTGAAAATTCTTTGACAAAATACTCCCCCTCAAATAAAGCAGGATTTTATAAAGCTCCCCCTTAATATAAGCATGGGTTTTGAAAATGAATTTTCAAGCTATTTCTCCCCCATTATCTCTCCCCCTTAATATCTCTCCCTTTTAATATCTATCTCTCCCCCTTTTTGTCATAGCCAAAAGAAAGAAAAATAATAAAAAATATGCTCCCCCTAAAATTATGGCCATGTGAGAAGAGATAAAAAAAAATATGCTCAATCCAACAAGAAACATGTTGGTACATGGGACTCATAGCACAAATAAATAAGTCAATATCCATTAAGAGTATGAAATATTCATGCAAAGAATATGACTTATGATCCTATACCAATTGTTTATAAATAATTTTGCAATAAGGTCTCAATTGGTAAGAAATTAAGCAAGCACATAAGTATAATAATTGTTCTCCAAAGTCTAACTAAGGTGCATGGCAATACATCATGATTATGAGCTAAAATTAGATGACATATCATATGCAAGAGCTCATAAATCACGTTCAAGAAAGAGTGTGCATAGAATCAAGATATATAGCAATTAACTACAAATTCTAGCACACAAGAGTTTCATACAAAAATATCCTAAGAGAAATCTTCTTTATTTGTCATTTCAAACTAAAGAGCATGAGAAGAATTGTCAATTTAAAGCTCATACCAATTGGCAATTTAGTTTTGGCTTACCAATTGTTGAAAATATGGTTGCCAATGATACTAGTTGTTATTTCAATCTAAATACCAATTGTTACTAATGGTTGACTTAGGCATTTTGCATAAATCCAATATCTATGTGTAGTGTGTTCATGTCAAGAAAATAATCATTCTAAAAATGCAAGAACACAATCACACATCATCAAATATGCATATGGATTAATTAAACATTAGCACACTATCATAAAATATTAATCCATATTCATATTCACAAATTGATACCATATGAAAGATTCAAAAAATCAAGGAATTCAAGCAAACACATTTTCTTCCATGGTTTCAAGCACACAAATCCTATGCTCATTTTCTAATTCAAGTCCTTAACCAATTATGAGCAAGGAAAGATTCAAATAATAAATGCATGGATATCAAGTTTGTTCAAGTTTGCATTTATCTTTGAATGTTGGTGTTGTCATTAAGACCCTAGTTCTTTAAGTACAAGGATGATAAAGTTTCATGCATTTGAACATTTATGATCCATTTACCATCACAAATTATAGGCCAATGACTATTACCAATTGTTGAATTTACATTTGGAATCATTCCACTAGATGTAAAATTATCATGAAACCTAGTGTGGAATTGATAAGTCAAGCCAAGAGACATAATCCTATAAGCATGCTTGACTAAGATGAACAAAAGGAATGAAAAATATTCATTATGCATAAGTTCATCAAATTCTCAAATATACCCATAAATCATTGAAATAAATCTTAAAAATTATGTTTAAGCATTCATTGAAAATATATTTCAAGATTATTTCAAGATTTATGCAATTCATGAATGTTTTCAACAAGAAGAATGATTTTGCACTTGTGAGTTCAATAAAAATGATATTGATTGTTGAAAGTGATACCATTTGTTGGAAATGATACAAATTGATGAAGTTGAGGCATGATATCAATGAAAAATGAATTTTCATAGTTTAAAGATCATCAAAAAGAAGTTAAAACAATGAATTTTAAGTTGAGAAGAGAGAAAGTATCAAAACAATGAAAAGTTCTTCTCAATTTCGGTTGAAAACATGCAGAAAAGCCCTTTCTGGCTTGGGGGGATCGATCCCTATAGGAGGGGGATCGATCTCTTAACTCCAGAATACACCAATTCTGTTTTCTGCACAAGGGGATCGATCCTGCTTGTTGAGGGATTGATCCCTCATCCTATTTTTGCAGATTTTTGACAGAAAATCCAACTTTTGAGGTACCAAAACTTCGTTTTGGAGTATTTTAAGTCCAAGTAAAGGTTTAAACATTTGTAAAACATGAATTTGGACTTGTATGAATGAAAAACATGAATGAAAAACCATTTTACAAAAGATTTTGCAATTTTGGAAGAATTTGCACAATAACATGCATTTTTGGCCTCAAAGGAGGTCATTTTGAGAGTTAAGCATATATTGACAAAACTAAGGCATTAGAAACCACAAATATGCCAAAACAAACTTGTTCATATAGATTTTAAGCACATATAACATCAAATCATCATACTTGTGAACATTATGCCATGATTTCTAACATACAACTTCTTCATTAATGCATATGACATGGCATTTTGCATATATGACCTATTTGGCAATTTGAGGCAAGTAAATACATTATCAACACATAGAAAACTTGCTCAAAATACATGAATCCAATAATCATTTTAAAATCATAAATCATGCCTTTCATTCATCCATCAAGAATTGTCCATCAAACACTCAACAATCATTTATCATGCCTTTTGTTCAATCATTCTACTTATAATGCATCAATAATCATCAACCAAGTGCCTCAATAAAACATATAAATAATTTTAGCAAAAATGAGTTTTGAAGAGATAGGATTTAAGCTTACAAAACTCCTTTGCTAGAGAATGCTTTGCCTTGAATAGTTGAATCCACCTTGTGCCATTCTTTGAAGAATTGTTGTGACCTTGCCAAGGATGGATCCTCAAGCTCTTCCTTTTTCTCATTAGCACAAGCAAACTCCATGAGGACGTGTTGAGCATTCAAACTCCATTGTTTCATTGTATTCTCATGCTCAAACACTCCTACAATACACAAATTCAAGCATGCTTTGGTACCTAAACTTTCTTGGGTCCATGAGAGTTAGTGTTCACAATTTTTGATCCTTTTGGGATCCATTTTAAGCACAATTCATCATTATTTATTGCATGCTTTGGCATCCACATCTTTTTAACAACTCTTCCTCTAAATGTGGTTTTTCTATATGTGCATGCTTGTGAAGAGTGTCCTATTCTATTGCATAGTGAGCATGTGAGAGATGTATCATGCATATTATTTTTGCTCACAAGGAAATTCTTTAGATGAGTCTCTTTTTGTATTGCATTATATCCTAACCCATCTTTATCAAAGAAAGCTCTTTGGGTCTCAAGCATGTGATCTAATTTTTGTTGACCCATATAGAACCTAGTAAATGAGTTATGCAAATTTGTATTCTTTTCATTTAACTCATTTATCTCTAAGTTAGCCTTTTCTAATTTCTTTTCAAATTCTAGCTTAGCATTTGTCAAGGCTTCATTCTCTTTTTTTAATTTAGCAATGATTTTCTTATATTTGGAGTTCATGCATTGAAATTCATTTGCTAAATCATTAAAGGCATTTTGTAGTTCACTAAAGGTATAATCATTATCTTCACTAGAACTACTACTAGCCTCATCATCACTAATGGCCATAAAGCATGTGTAGGCTACCTCATTATCTACGTTTTCCTCATCGGAGCTATCACTATCACTCCATGCAGCCACAAATGCTTTCTTCCTAGGTTTCCTATCCTTTTCCTTCCTAAGTAAGGGGTAATCTAGCTTAGTGTGACTCGGTTTATTACATTCATAACACATTAAGGGGTCTTTTTCTCTCCTACTAGATTCTCCTCTTATTACCCCTCTACTTTGGTGCCTCCTATCATTCTCTCTCTCTTTCATTCTCATAAATCTATTAAATCTTTTGGCAAACATTGCCATTTCTTTTTCTTCCTCATTTCCACTCTCATCAGTATCATCTTCAATGACCTCATGAGTGGAAGACTTAAGTGCTACCCCTACTTTCTTTAAAGGCACTTCATTTCTTTTCAATTTCATCTCATATGTAAGTAGGGAGCCCATAAGTTCATCTAGAGACAAGGTATTTGGATCTTTAGACTCTTCTATTGCGGTTACCTTTGCCTCCCATAATTGTGGCAAGCTATTCAAAATTTTCTTTGCCATTTCAACATTGGAATAGTTCTTGCCTAATGCCTTAAGTCCATTAATTATATCATTAAACCTAGTGAACATTTCGCTAATCGACTCATTTTCTTTCATCCTAAATAGCTCATAATCATGTGTGAGCATTCCTACTTTTGTTTCTCTAACTTGATTTGTCCCTTCATGTGTGATGGCCAATTTGTCCCATATTTGTTTAGCATTCTCACATAGAGAGACTCTATTATACTCATTGGGACCTAATGCACAAAAGAGAATGTGCATGGCCTTGGCATTCAATTGTGCCAATCTCATATCATTTGTGTCCCACTCATCCTCACTTTTAGGGACATCTTTTCCATCAACTTTCTTCATTGGAATTTTGGGACCATTAACAATCACTCTCCACACTTCATAATCATTAGATTGTACAAAGAACATCATCCTAATTTTCCAATATGAATAATTCTCACCGTTGAAAAGTGGAGGTCTAACTAATGATTGTCCCTCTTCTCCTAGGAGTGTGCCTACATTCAAGTGAGCCATTTAAGATCGTTTTGCTCGATAGATGTTAGTCTAATTCAATCTCGAGCCCAAGCTCTGATACCAATTGTTGGCTCTATAGGCTATACCGAGAGTGTGATAACCGTAAATTTTCCAATTATTGGAAATTATAAATATTGAAAATAAATAAAATTATGAGAACGGGATATTGGTGAAAATCCCGAGAATCAAGAAAGGAATGGATGGTGGAAATTCCGAGGATTGAGGAAGTGATGAAATTGGAAATTTAAGTGAAGGAAATTTAAATCGGAAAAATAAGATGAGATATTATGGAAAATAATGAAAGAAGGAAATTTAATTTGGATAAATGGAAATCCAAATTAAATAAGGAAAATGAGAAATGAAAATAAAATATGTTTATATAATTACTAATTATATAAATGTATTTTGATATAAATACATATGTATTCAAGTATGACATTTTATGTATATGTAAGTATATACATATTTGAGAAAATGTAAATATTAAATTACATTAAAGTTTGAATATGTATATATTGTAAATACAATATATATATACGGAATTATTACATTTATATAAATATTTATATAAATGTTATTTAATTTTAAAATATATAAATATACATATATATATACTAGACATATATTTTGTAATATACAATATATATTTTATATATAACATATATTGTATTATATGATATATGAAATAATATATGTATAATATATAGTATATATTATATGTATAAAATATAAATTATAGTATATAATATGGGATATTATATACAAAAAAATAGAAAAGAAACAAAACAGAAAAGGAAAGGGCAGGATCGGGGAAGGAATCCCGACCCCTTCCCAGCCAAAAGCCGACGGCGGCGGAGAGGCCACCGCCGGCGAGGGAAAAGGGAAGAGACGGCGCCGGCTAGAGAGGAGAAGACGACCGGCGACGGAAACGGAAGGGACCAGAAGCGGAAACAGGGGCGGAAGCCGACGAAACCGGAAGAGGAAAGGAAAACCAGATCTGGCGGTGCCGGCCAAATCGGTCGTCGCCACTACCACCGAAGCATCGCCGGAGGGAGAGGAAGACGATGGAGGCCACGGTTCAGGCAGAGAACGGCGGAGGAAGGCCGACGGAGGAGGAGTAGTGACCGAACCAAAACCGAGTAGATCCGCCGCCGTGCCATCGATTCGTGACGAACGGAGGCCAGATCCGGCTTCACTGTGGTGCCGGCCAGCTGCTGAGCCCCTGAGCCGCCGGAGAACCGGCCGCCGGCGAGGAACCGGCAAGGAAGGAGGCAAACCGGTCCGGCGAGAAAAGAAAGAAAAGGAAAAAGAAAAAGAAAAAGGAAAGAAAAAGGAAAAAGAAAAAGAAAAGAAAAGAAAAGAGAAAAAGAAAGAAGGAAGAAAAAGAAGGAAGAAAAAGGGAAAAGGAATTCCGGGAGATCCCGAGAATTACGGGAATCGGTAAGAAATCCCGAAAAGTATTAAATTATTTAAATAATTTATTTATTTAAATAATTATGGAAAAATTCTAAATTTTAGAATTTAATTTCCAGAAAATATCCTCGACAACCGAGCCGATGGAATCGGGCGAGGTGAACACGGGCGCGACCTTCGAGAGGTAGTCGCCGACCCGAAACAGGTAAGGGAGACATGTGCCGCCTGTAAGGATATTCGGCCACATGTTTTAAATTATGCATTTAAATTATAAATGCAATTTATATTGATTAGTTTTGAAATTTGTGGTGATTTATCGGTTTCAAATTGTGGTGAAATACTGGTTGAAAAATATAAAATGTATTTTCGTGCAGGAGGCTAGCCAAATCGGCAGTCGTTATACTGCCGAAAAATTATCAAATAATTACTGAAATTTACCGAAAATCACCGAAAATCATAATAAATGATTTGATTTCACGTGAAATGATTTTCAAGTACGAAAATCGAGAAATTAAGTAAATTTCATAAAATATGAATATAACGATATTTGATTTTTAAAATATTCATGTTTTCGAGAATGGTAAAAAGGAAATCACCGAAAATTTACCCTGTAGGTGATATTTCACGTGAAACGAGATGGAAATGAAAAAGAGACTGAAGTGAATATTTTTATAAATATTCTTAAATATTCACTTGATTTCATATAAAACCTTTATGGTTTTAATTATGGAAATAATTAATTATGAAAATTCCATAAAGGTTAAGAAATGAAGAAAAACTATGATTTCGAGACTAGAGGTCTCTACACGTGTTTTTAAAAGAAAACATGGTGATGGGAATTTAAAGTTAGAAAATAAATAATTTATTTTCATAAATTATAAAAATGATTTGTTTGAAATTCCGATAATTATAAAACCATGTTTTCGATTGAATGCACGGAAAAGTGTGCATATGTGTTTTACGGTGGAAAAAGGACAGTTTTGCCCTTCTATATTTTCAGTAATGATTTATAAACTGTTTTCACCGTATGGAAAATATGATTTATACCTTTATGAAGTATTTTGAGAAATGTTATTTTAATTTAATTATTTCATAAAGGTGATGATTTATTACATGTGAGCCTTATGGATATTTGTGAAATGTTTTAATTTACTGTATTTAAAATCCATAAAGGCTATGGTACGGTTACACTATTTTGAGACTTAGGCCCCGAGCTTCATGCATCACATATACTGTTACTGTCACGTGGCTGATTGACCAGCTAGTCATCAGCGTCCCGGATTGTCGCCTAGCAAGCGTACACCGAGGACATTATAGATCATGGCCATAGATCTCATTACTGTTACTGTGTCCCTTAGTGGACGATGATAGCATGATTTACTTGTAGGGTGTTGCCTAGTCTCACTTACTGCTTACTGTTTACTGTTTACTGATTTCTGAAAGGATTTACGATATCCTATTTACTGTACTATACTGTTTACTGTTTATTGATGAAAGACCGTACCAAAACATTGTGTTACTGAACTGTACTATTTATTGAAATGGTAGCCATTGATTACTATTTTACTGAACTGAAAGCTACCATTTACTGTTTACTGAACCGAAAGCTACCTTATACTGATTTCTGAATTTGTAGCTACTATTTACTGTCTACTGATTGAACCGTATCGAGTTACTGTTTTACTGAATATACTATTTTACTGAGCTGTACGATACGGTTACTAATTTGAAATGAGAAATAAATGTTTATTCTAAAAGAATAATATAAGAATTATTTCTAAGATAGAAATAATCGAAGAAGTAATTATCCAATGATTGGATATTTACAAATCACTGTATTATACTGTTTTTACTGTACCGAAGAGAAGAGAAGTAAACCACTATTTTTACTACTGAACTGTTATGTGTTTTAAAGTATATTGAAGTGAAAAGAAATAAGTGGTTTACTTTGTGGAAAAGCGAAAATTATATCGTTTTGAAAACAACGGAATTGATATTCTCTACAGTTGCTTCTAGGTTCCGGAACAAGTATGGTATTCTAAAATACCTATCTTATTCTATCTGGATCCCTAGCCGACTGTAGTATCCTTCCTACATGTGAGCCTAGAGCCAGTTAGGAAGATTTTAAAGAAAATGAAAAAAATTTATTTTCAGCATATAGATAGTTGAATATCAAGTGTGACATATAACTCTCTTACTGAGCCGTGGTTTGCTCACCCCTTAATTTTAACATTTCAGGTTTTGATGGTGGTGAGATCGAATATTTGTGGATTACGGCTGCACATAATAGACAATGTGACAGACCGACTGATTTATATGAGGTACGATCATTTATTTTCTGTATTTAGACATGTATGCAGTACTACTTGCTTATTAAGTAAGATAGGGGATGTATATAATATAAATAATATTTTATGAAATTGTTTAACATAAGAAATAAAGTGAAGTATCACAGACAGCCCAACCGGATAAATTGTGTAAAATAAGAAGAAAAATGTGGTAACGGGTCGTTACAGATTTAATGGTATCAGAGCATGGTTGGCCTGATGTCTGTGAATACTTTTGGAAGAAAAAATGTTAAACATCCCCGGTAGTACTGTATCGTCTGAATACATAGAAAAAATAAATGATTGTAAATTGAGTAAAATGAATTAAAGGGAGTGAGAAAGTATAAATTGAGAATGTTAAAGAAATAATAGGCTCAGAAATTACCAGAAGATTGGTGATTCTTTTAATCTAAATGAAGGCCTGTTCGGTAAGAAATCGAAAGGACTCGGTGAAGGGCCCCACCAGTACTTTTCGGTCCGGATCGAACTGAGACCTGAAAGTGATGATATAAAGGAGGAGAATGCAATATCATCATTAAATAGACTTTAAGATCACTGATTGAGGGTAATTTGAAGAGAGAGAAAATTTTTGGCAAAAAAATGACCAAAATACCCCTGACTCTAAAATTTTACCGGGAGTCAGAATAGACCAATAGAGGTTGGAATTGATTGATTTGACAGAGAAATTAATGATATAAAGCTGAATTACAAGTAAAATAATCCAATTGTGGATCTTAGTAGATTTCTCTGTCGAAATCGAGTGAGATCTAAATTGCTGATATAAGTTTCCGAAAGGATACTATCAGCACATAAATGATCAGATCATTGATTTAAATGTATACTGAGGAGAAAGAAATAAATGTCAAAATGACGAAAATGCCCCTATGTTGGGCGATGTTTCAAATAGTGATAAAATCAAGTTAATCTTGAATCCATTGATAGTAATGGAGTTATAAATGGCATAGAGGATGTCATATGACTATAGCGATCCCTATTACTGATTCCACTGACACTTAGATTATGGACGCGAGTGGTGAGTGACCTAGTGAACGGGCTGGGCCTCACGATTGATCCTTGAGGGGGCTAGTGTGCTCGCCAAAAGAGGACGGTATAGATATGTATAGGCGAACGGCGGACGGGCCGGGGCCTTACATGATGCGATCCATAGAAGTGTAGTGGAATGTTGCAAAATGATTGGCCCGGTTATTGATTGTAAGGGCCTGGATTAAGAGTGTATTGAACGGGATCGTTGAATGCTATGAAAAGTGAAATGATTACAGGAATTGACTGATGAAGTGAATAACTGTAATAAATTGGTTAGCTGTAACATGCGTTGATAACTGTTATGCTTAATACAGCTTACTATAATGAGGTATGTAAGGCTGTAAAGTATGAGTGAACAATGAAATCAAGGTAGAGTGTGTGTCAAAATGATTTGAATAGTAAATGTCTCTGCCTTGAGAATACACAGTGAAAATGACAGGGCATAAGGATGAGATGTCCGAAATGATAAGAAATATGTGATTAAAGAAGTATCGGATTTGATCTCTGATAGAACTTCCAGAGTTATATAAATTGGAGGAATCGAGATAACATTGACTCGATTTTGAATATGAAACCTGATTCTAAGCTTATATCGGAGAACTTAAGAAAATCTGAAAGCTTAAGGAATCTACTCTGGAAAATGAAATTAAGGAAGTTGGCTGCATAAGTGTAAAAGAGAGCAGCACAAATGATTTTAATAAGTAGATGAATCGATATGATATAGTAAATGGTTACTATGTAATAAAGTTCTTATAAAGAACAAGTATTCATCTACATGATGAAATGGACGCTTTATGGATTTGATTTAATAAACATGAGGAGTTAATAAGACTAGCCTCAGTATAAAGTGTCCTTAGATAAAAGATTGGAGACTGATGTCCATAAGATGATTAGAACTCGGAGTGAATTTTACGAGTTCCTATTGAGATTACGAGGTTAACGATTTGCCTTGTGAGGTATATAAGCCTAAGGAAAGAGGCATCCATACATGAGTAAATTGATGAAATACTGATAGAGTTTAAAGTACAAATGGAAAATGAGCAGCATTGTGGTATGACTCTTAAACTCTTAAAGACTGTGGAATTATGTAAAGATTGGCAATTAAGAGGTTTGGCTAGACAGTGTCTCTTTCTGAGATATATAATCTCGAAATGACAAAATGACAGTGAATCTGTCTATGATAGAGAGGTAATAATTGATATACGAAAGTAATGAGTCTAGCTAGATACTACTGCCAGTTTATAAAAGAGTGATGAGACTAGCTGCTCTACTAATGTGATGTAATTAAAGAAAGAAGTTAAAGTCGGTAAATGAATAAGTGTAGAGAAAAGATGATATGCAAGATTTTAAAAGATCTTAGCAGTATAGTACCATACCAATCGAGAAAGCCGACTAAAAGAATGAAAGTGGAATAAGGAAATAAATTGCATGATGAGAAGGGAACATCAATATGAAACAGTTCCCGAAGGTAAGACTGAAAGTGATTTGTATTGGTTATCACATAACTGTGGCAAGATGAAAAATCAAACCAAATGTGACAAGTGAAATTAATGATACTCCAAGGAGTAAGATAAATGACAAGTATTATTTACTGCCAGTATATAAATGAAAAAATGATCATACATATAACCATCGTAACATGATAGTTTTAAACTATATCGACTTGGCACTAAGTGAGAAAAATGGATGATGAACAGCATAGATCAGCTGTGACATGAAAAATACTGTGCATGGACTCTTATGTGAAAAGAGTGGAAATGAATAACTCCCGATTTGAGAAATAAACTTATGGGAGTATAGACATATATGATAGAAGACAACATGTAGTGGTCTAAAGTATTTTTGATGTTGAAAGTATGCTGGCAGTAATTATGTAAAAGTTGACCTAGAGGTCAGAAGTCGTAAGTATACGGCATATACCACCTTTGGACTTAAGTTAAATTCGGAGGACCGAATTTCTTAAGGTGGGTAGAATGTGATAACCGTAAATTTTCCAATTATTGGAAATTATAAATATTGAAAATAAATAAAATTATGAGAACGGGATATTGGTGAAAATCCCGAGAATCAAGAAAGGAATGGATGGTGGAAATTCCGAGGATTGAGGAAGTGATGAAATTGGAAATTTAAGTGAAGGAAATTTAAATCGGAAAAATAAGATGAGATATTATGGAAAATAATGAAAGAAGGAAATTTAATTTGGATAAATGGAAATCCAAATTAAATAAGGAAAATGAGAAATGAAAATAAAATATGTTTATATAATTACTAATTATATAAATGTATTTTGATATAAATACATATGTATTCAAGTATGACATTTTATGTATATGTAAGTATATACATATTTGAGAAAATGTAAATATTAAATTACATTAAAGTTTGAATATGTATATATTGTAAATACAATATATATATACGGAATTATTACATTTATATAAATATTTATATAAATGTTATTTAATTTTAAAATATATAAATATACATATATATATACTAGACATATATTTTGTAATATACAATATATATTTTATATATAACATATATTGTATTATATGATATATGAAATAATATATGTATAATATATAGTATATATTATATGTATAAAATATAAATTATAGTATATAATATGGGATATTATATACAAAAAAATAGAAAAGAAACAAAACAGAAAAGGAAAGGGCAGGATCGGGGAAGGAATCCCGACCCCTTCCCAGCCAAAAGCCGACGGCGGCGGAGAGGCCACCGCCGGCGAGGGAAAAGGGAAGAGACGGCGCCGGCTAGAGAGGAGAAGACGACCGGCGACGGAAACGGAAGGGACCAGAAGCGGAAACAGGGGCGGAAGCCGACGAAACCGGAAGAGGAAAGGAAAACCAGATCTGGCGGTGCCGGCCAAATCGGTCGTCGCCACTACCACCGAAGCATCGCCGGAGGGAGAGGAAGACGATGGAGGCCACGGTTCAGGCAGAGAACGGCGGAGGAAGGCCGACGGAGGAGGAGTAGTGACCGAACCAAAACCGAGTAGATCCGCCGCCGTGCCATCGATTCGTGACGAACGGAGGCCAGATCCGGCTTCACTGTGGTGCCGGCCAGCTGCTGAGCCCCTGAGCCGCCGGAGAACCGGCCGCCGGCGAGGAACCGGCAAGGAAGGAGGCAAACCGGTCCGGCGAGAAAAGAAAGAAAAGGAAAAAGAAAAAGAAAAAGGAAAGAAAAAGGAAAAAGAAAAAGAAAAGAAAAGAAAAGAGAAAAAGAAAGAAGGAAGAAAAAGAAGGAAGAAAAAGGGAAAAGGAATTCCGGGAGATCCCGAGAATTACGGGAATCGGTAAGAAATCCCGAAAAGTATTAAATTATTTAAATAATTTATTTATTTAAATAATTATGGAAAAATTCTAAATTTTAGAATTTAATTTCCAGAAAATATCCTCGACAACCGAGCCGATGGAATCGGGCGAGGTGAACACGGGCGCGACCTTCGAGAGGTAGTCGCCGACCCGAAACAGGTAAGGGAGACATGTGCCGCCTGTAAGGATATTCGGCCACATGTTTTAAATTATGCATTTAAATTATAAATGCAATTTATATTGATTAGTTTTGAAATTTGTGGTGATTTATCGGTTTCAAATTGTGGTGAAATACTGGTTGAAAAATATAAAATGTATTTTCGTGCAGGAGGCTAGCCAAATCGGCAGTCGTTATACTGCCGAAAAATTATCAAATAATTACTGAAATTTACCGAAAATCACCGAAAATCATAATAAATGATTTGATTTCACGTGAAATGATTTTCAAGTACGAAAATCGAGAAATTAAGTAAATTTCATAAAATATGAATATAACGATATTTGATTTTTAAAATATTCATGTTTTCGAGAATGGTAAAAAGGAAATCACCGAAAATTTACCCTGTAGGTGATATTTCACGTGAAACGAGATGGAAATGAAAAAGAGACTGAAGTGAATATTTTTATAAATATTCTTAAATATTCACTTGATTTCATATAAAACCTTTATGGTTTTAATTATGGAAATAATTAATTATGAAAATTCCATAAAGGTTAAGAAATGAAGAAAAACTATGATTTCGAGACTAGAGGTCTCTACACGTGTTTTTAAAAGAAAACATGGTGATGGGAATTTAAAGTTAGAAAATAAATAATTTATTTTCATAAATTATAAAAATGATTTGTTTGAAATTCCGATAATTATAAAACCATGTTTTCGATTGAATGCACGGAAAAGTGTGCATATGTGTTTTACGGTGGAAAAAGGACAGTTTTGCCCTTCTATATTTTCAGTAATGATTTATAAACTGTTTTCACCGTATGGAAAATATGATTTATACCTTTATGAAGTATTTTGAGAAATGTTATTTTAATTTAATTATTTCATAAAGGTGATGATTTATTACATGTGAGCCTTATGGATATTTGTGAAATGTTTTAATTTACTGTATTTAAAATCCATAAAGGCTATGGTACGGTTACACTATTTTGAGACTTAGGCCCCGAGCTTCATGCATCACATATACTGTTACTGTCACGTGGCTGATTGACCAGCTAGTCATCAGCGTCCCGGATTGTCGCCTAGCAAGCGTACACCGAGGACATTATAGATCATGGCCATAGATCTCATTACTGTTACTGTGTCCCTTAGTGGACGATGATAGCATGATTTACTTGTAGGGTGTTGCCTAGTCTCACTTACTGCTTACTGTTTACTGTTTACTGATTTCTGAAAGGATTTACGATATCCTATTTACTGTACTATACTGTTTACTGTTTATTGATGAAAGACCGTACCAAAACATTGTGTTACTGAACTGTACTATTTATTGAAATGGTAGCCATTGATTACTATTTTACTGAACTGAAAGCTACCATTTACTGTTTACTGAACCGAAAGCTACCTTATACTGATTTCTGAATTTGTAGCTACTATTTACTGTCTACTGATTGAACCGTATCGAGTTACTGTTTTACTGAATATACTATTTTACTGAGCTGTACGATACGGTTACTAATTTGAAATGAGAAATAAATGTTTATTCTAAAAGAATAATATAAGAATTATTTCTAAGATAGAAATAATCGAAGAAGTAATTATCCAATGATTGGATATTTACAAATCACTGTATTATACTGTTTTTACTGTACCGAAGAGAAGAGAAGTAAACCACTATTTTTACTACTGAACTGTTATGTGTTTTAAAGTATATTGAAGTGAAAAGAAATAAGTGGTTTACTTTGTGGAAAAGCGAAAATTATATCGTTTTGAAAACAACGGAATTGATATTCTCTACAGTTGCTTCTAGGTTCCGGAACAAGTATGGTATTCTAAAATACCTATCTTATTCTATCTGGATCCCTAGCCGACTGTAGTATCCTTCCTACATGTGAGCCTAGAGCCAGTTAGGAAGATTTTAAAGAAAATGAAAAAAATTTATTTTCAGCATATAGATAGTTGAATATCAAGTGTGACATATAACTCTCTTACTGAGCCGTGGTTTGCTCACCCCTTAATTTTAACATTTCAGGTTTTGATGGTGGTGAGATCCAATATTTGTGGATTACGGCTGCACATAATAGACAATGTGACAGACCGACTGATTTATATGAGGTACGATCATTTATTTTCTGTATTTAGACATGTATGCAGTACTACTTGCTTATTAAGTAAGATAGGGGATGTATATAATATAAATAATATTTTATGAAATTGTTTAACATAAGAAATAAAGTGAAGTATCACAGACAGCCCAACCGGATAAATTGTGTAAAATAAGAAGAAAAATGTGGTAACGGGTCGTTACAGAGAGGGGGGGTGAATCGGTTTTTCACTAACCTTAAGTTCGTTTTTTGGTTTCTCTAAATTCTCTAGCCTATATTGATATTTTCTAAGTTCTCTAGGCTACTCAATTATGCGATATAAATTCAAAGCAATAAACACAAATATAATTGCAAATAAGTAAAGAGAGTAAGGACAGAGAAATGTACGCAAGCGATTTATAGAGGTTCGACAACCTTGCCTACGTCCTCTACCTTGAGACGCTTCCAAGGATTTTCTCCAAATTCACTAACTTGAATTTGTGTTACACTCCCTCTTTTCAAGACTCAAGAGAAACCTCTCTATTTTTCTAGGCTCAAGAGAAACCTCCCTCTTTTTCTTAGGCTAAAGAGTAACCTCCCTCTTTTTCTTAGGCTAAAGAGTAACCTCCCTCTTTTTCTAAGGCTTAAGAGAAACCTCCCCTTTACAAGGAATGATGGGATACAAATAATGTAATCAAAGAAAAGGCCTCTAGGTAGGCAATTGATTACAGAAATTAAGCACAATGAAAACCTATACAAGATTTGTGCTAAGCACTACAAGGAATAAGAGAATGATAGATGATGAAGACTTTGTAGCTCTTGATTTGTTGTTTGAGGCTTGTTGATTTGAGGAATATGAGATTTGGAGTTGCTGAGTGGTTCCTCTTGCTTCCTTTAGCTTCTAAGCCTCTATTTATAGTCCCTTGGATGGTTTGTGAACGTTGGTTGGAACCAAAACAGAAACTAGCCATTGTGTCTCACAGAAACTAACCGTTGGGGGCTTTTTGGCATAAAGGGATCGATCCTTTTACCAAAGGGATCGATCCTTTTCTTCATTTTAAGCTTCCAGGGCATTCTGCCAAAAAGAGATCGATCCCTTTCCCTATGGGATCGACCCTTTTCTTCCAGAGAGCCATTTTCCTGCACTTTTAGGTTAGAAATGATATAGTCTTTGATCCTAATTCAACCCAAAACATTTTGGCATTTTTGTGGGAGTTTTTCTTGACTTTTTCAAATGAAAACATAGTCTAAATATTTACCAAGTGATTTTCTAAAATATTCAAAACATTTACAAAGTATTAAGACCAATAAGAGTATGCATCATTAAATCATGGTCTTAATGTTTGATATGATCACTTGAAATGTATTGAGAAAATCATATGTGATAAGGCAAATTTACAATATGAATTATACATTAAATCTTACTTAAGTTTTTGTCATTTCAAAATATATATAGCAATTTAAAGCTAACAAAATTATATATTTTTAAATATTTTCAATAGATAGTTATTATTTAAAATTATTTTGAGAATTTTTTTAAAGATTGTGAGATATTAGGAATTAGAAAAATTTTAGGAAAGTGAAAAAGTAGGAAAGTTAATACTTATTATTCTTTTTAACTTAGGTTGATATAAAATTAATGGATGCTAATGTGTCTTTCAAAGAGAATGTCCATGTAAGCATCAATGTGGATATCTTACTAAATTTATGAAGTACTTTATAACATAATATATATTAGATTTGGATCACTTAAAAACTAAATTTATATATTTTATGATAAAAGAGAATATCGCAGGAAATTAAAAAAATAATTGTTAAGTAATAAAAATATTAAAATGTAAAAATTTATATTTATACAAATATTTATTAAATTTTAACATTAATTTAGTATTTCTATTATATTTTAATTTAGCTATATAAAATTAAATTATTTATTACGTTCAAAATTATAAAAATATTTATAACTTATAAAATTTTAAAATAAATTGACTAAGCCTGCTAAACTTGCCCAATTAAAATCGGACCGAACTCGAAACCGAAAATAACCAAACCCGAAAATACTCGAAGCAGAAAAAATCCAAAACTGAAAGTACCCAAAAACGAAAAAACCCGATATCGAAAAAATCCAAATTTGAAAAAAACTCGAAACCGAAATAACCAGAACTTGAAATAAACCGAACACGAATATAACCTGGACCAAACCGGCCCATTTGCCACCTTTATCTTTGAGGCTATTGGGGTGGCCAAATTTATTTCTCTTGTGGTATAGAAATGACTTTGAATTAATTCATTGCTCTTTCAACTAGCCAAGGAATTAAATCCAAAACCTGGCCCAAAAAAATTAATTCCAAAACCCCTTTCAACTCTTACAAATCGTCAAACTACATAAATCCATTTCATTACACTACATAACAAGTGTCTACTTAGTCTGCTTTCTGCTACCATGCCTGCTCTCTTTCATCATTCACCTTATCTATTAAGCAAGATTTAATTTTGTACTCTTAAAGAAAGCCTGACTTCACCAAGATCAAACATACAATATGTATGCGAGATTCAGGGCCAAGATTCTTATGTTGCATTTGATAGCAAAGGCACAAATGTTTCAAGAGATTGGACTTGAGAATATGTTACTTCTAAAACCTAAAATCATATGGAACTATTAGAAGATGTTTAAGAATTAGTACTACTAATTTGATTATGCTTCGAGCATGATTAATAAACTATTGTTGTATGTCTATTCTCTATAAATGCTAGGTCACCAAATAGGAAACAGTTGTAGTAATTAACAAATAATTCGCGAGAACAATAGTGAAAGAAACAATCTTTATAATCAAATTACATTCAATAGGATTGACGAGTAGTAAGTTGATAGAACCATAAAATATCTAAACAACTTTAAGAACAGCAGCACTTCAACTGCTTTTTAGAGCAGAAGCAAATGCCGATCTACGAACTATTTGTGTCATCATATATGCATAACTAACATAACAACATAAACAAAAGTAAACCTAACATCATCATCCTCTATCAACAACCCATAATTTCTTAGTGTTCTTTACAACCCTCGCCCTATTCCAAGACTTCAAGTTCTTCCTCTTTAATCCCTCTAGGGTTTTAACTAGACTATAACTTCACTTTCAAACTCCAAATTGGCTTCTTTACTTTTTTTTATCATCATTAGCATCATCATTATCAAAGCCTTTATCGTAATAGATTGAGGTAGGCTATATGAATCAATATCTATAATCAAGTTAAGAGTCATCTATATGAATTCTCCTCCTTCATACATTCCTCTTCAAGGCAATGCCTTCATCCAACTCTAATACCTCCATATATTTGTGTATTACTTCCTTTTAAGTCTCTTTCAGTCTTTCTCTAGTCTTAACCCTTCTTTCCTCATTCATAACCTCTACTCTCCTAGCTGAAGCATCTCCAGATTTACATCATACATGTCCAAGCCAACGTAAACGAATTTCACACATCTTGTCTTCTATAGGTACTATTCTAACCATCTTGCAGATGTCTTCATGTGATAACCGTAAATTTTCCATTTAATTGGAAATTATAAATATTGGAAATAAATATTGAAAATAAATAAATAAATAAAATTATGAGAACGAGATATTGGTGAAAATCCCGAGAATTGAGAAAGGAAACGGATGGTGGAAATCCGAGTGAAGGAAATTTAATTTGGATAAATGGAAATCCAAATTAAATAAGAAAATGAGAAGAAAATATATGTATATTGTACATACAATATATATTGTATTATTTCATTTATATAAATATATATATGTTATGTAATTTAAATTCAACATATATGTATATACTAAATATGTATTTTGTTAATACATGAAATATATATACACATTTATATATAAATAAAATATATCTATAGTACTAAAATATATATAATAATATTATTATATGTATTTTGTATATATAATATATATGTGTGTATATAATTAAAAAAAAAGAAATAAAACAGAAGAAACAGAATCGGGAAGACCCCGATTCTGCCTCCCCAGGCGCAGCCGCCCCCGTCAGCGGCCGCCGGCGAGGGAAAGGAGAGAGGAAAGGAGAAGCGTCATCGCCGGCAAAGGAAAAGGAAGCCGACGGCAACGCCGGCGGAGCGAAACGGAGAAGGAATCGACGCCAAACGGCAGAAAACCGAGGAAGAAACTAAAGACCAGATCTGGCAGTGTCGGCGGAATTGGCCACCACAAGTGCTACCGAAGCTCCACCGGAGGAAGAGGAAAACGTGGGATGCCACCGGTGAAGCCAACGACGGCGGAGGAAGGCCGACGAAGGAGGGGAAGAAACCAAAGGTAAACCGAGTAGATCCACTGCCGTGCCGTCGATTCATGACGAACGGAGGCCAGATCCGGCTTCGTCGTGGTGCCAGCAAGCTGTGGAGCCGCCGAACCGCAGGAGAACCGGCCACCAGAGAAGAACCGGCGGTGAGGGAGGTAGATCGGTCTGGCGGGAAAAGGAAAGAAAAGGAAAAAGAAAAAGAAAAAGAAAAAGAAAAAGAAAAAGAAAAGAAAAAGGAAAAAGAAAAAGGAAAAAGAAAAAGAAAAGAAAAGAAAAGAGAAAAAGAAAGAAGGAAGAAAAAGAAGAAAGAGAAAGAGAAAAGGAATTCCGGGAATTTGGAGAATTCCCGAGAATTCGAAAATTACGGGAAATCCCGAGAATTACGGGAATCGATAAGAAATCCCGAAAAGTGTTAAATTATTTAAATAATTTATTTATTTAAATAATTATAGAAAAATTCTAATTTGTAGAATTTAATTTCCAGAAAATCATCCTTGATTACCAAGACGATGGAATCGGGAGAGGTGAACACGGGCGCGACCTTCGAGAGGCAGTCACCGACCCGAAACAGGTAAGGGAGACATGTGCCGCCTGTAAGGATATTCGGCCATGTTTTTAAATTGCATTTAATTTTTAAATGCTATTGATAATTATTGGTTTATAATGTGGTGATTTATCGGTTTTAAATTGTGGTGAAATACCAGTTGAGAAATATAAACTGTATTTTCGGTGTAGGAGGCTAGCCAAATCGGCAGCCGTTATACTGCCGAAAAATTATCGAAAATTACTGAAATTTACCGAAAATCACTGAAAACCAAAATAAAAGATTTGATTTCACGTGAAACGATTTTCAAGTACGAAAATCGAGAAATTAAGTAAATTTCATAAAATATGAATATAACGATATTTGATTTTTAAATATTCATGTTTTCGAGAATGGTGGAAAGGAAATCACCGAAAATTCACCCTGTAGGTGATATTTCACGTGAAACGAGATGAAAATGAAAAAGAGACTGATGTGAATGTTTTATAAATATTCTTAAATATTCACTTGATTTTACATAAAACCTTTATGGTTTTAATTATGGAAACAAATAATTATGAAAATTCCATAAAAGGTTAAGAAATGATGGGAAACTATGATTTCGAGACTAGAGGTCTCTACACGTGTTGCTAGAAGAAAAACATGGTTAAGGGATTTTGAATTTGGAAAGTAAATAATTTATTTTTACATAAATTATGAAAATATTTGATTTGAATCCTGATTTCTTTGAAAACCATGTTTTGGATAAAAAGCACAGGAAAGCGTGCATATGTGTTTTACGGTGGAAAAAGATAGTTTTGCCTTTCTATTTTCACAGTGATGATTTTGCAAACTGTCTTTATCATATGAAAAACATAATAAATACCTTTATGAAATAGTTTGAAAAATGTTATTATTTTATAAATTTCATAAAGGTGATTATATTTACATGTGAGCCTTATGGATATTTCGATTTACTGTATTTAAAATCCATAAAGGCTATGGTACGGTTTATACTGTTTTGAGACTTAGGCCCCGAGTTTCATGCATCATACTTATATTGTTACTGTCACGTGGTTGATAGACCTGCCAGTCATCAGCGTCCCGGATGTCACCTGGCAAGTGTACACCGAGGACACCATATAGATCATGGCCATAGATCTCACTGTTATACTGTTACTGTGTCCCTTCGAGGATAATGATTACTGGTCCATTATTGGACGATGATAGCATGGTTTAATTGTAGGTTGATGCCTAGTCTCACTTACTGTTTACTATTTACTGAAAGGATTTACGAAATCCTGTTTACTGTACTGTTTACTGTATTGAACCACTATTCACTGTTTACTGTTCACTGTTTACTGTTTACTGATGAAAGACCGTACCAAGACACTGTTTACTGAACTATACTGTTTACTAAAATGGTAGCCATTGATTACTGTTTTACTGAACTGAAAGCTACCATTTACTGTTTATTGAACTGAAAACTACCTTATACTATTTACTGAATTGGTAGTTACTGTTTACTATTACTGATTGAACCGTATCGAATTACTGTTTTACTGAATACACTGTTTTACTGAACTGTACGATACGGTTACTGATTCGAAAAGAGAAATAAATGTTTATTCTAAAAGAATAACATAAGAATTATTTCTAAGAAAGAAATAATCGAAGAAGTAACTATCCAATGATTGGATATTTACAAATCACTGTATTGTCACGTGTTTACTATACCGAAGAGAAGAGAAGTAAACCACTGTTTTTATTATTGAACTATCACGTGTTTTAAAGTATACTGATGTGAAAAGAAATAAGTGGTTTACTTTGTGGAAAACGAAAATTATATCGTTTTGAAAACAACGAAAATAGTACTCTCTACAGTTGCTTCTAGGTTCCGGAACAAGCCAGGTATTTCAAAATACCTGCCTTACTCTATCTGGATCCCTAGCCGACTGTAGTATCCTTCCTACATGTGTGCCTAGAGCCAGCTAGGAAGATTTTAAAGAAAATAAGAAAAATTATTTTCAGCATATAGATAGTTGAATATCAAGTGTAGCATATAACTCTCTTATTGAGCTGTGGTTTGCTCACTCCCCAATTTTAACATTTCAGGTTTTGATGATGGTGAGATCCAATATTTGTGGATTATGGCTGCACATAATGGACAATGTGACAGACCGACTGATTTATATAAGGTACGATCATTTATTTTCTGTATTTAGACATGTATACAGTACTACGTTTTTGTAAATAAGATAGGGGATGTGTATTATATTAACAATATTATATTAAATATGTTTAACATTAAGTGCAAGTGAAGTATCACAGACAGCCCAACTGGATAAATGGTGTAAAATTAAGGTGAAAAATGTGGTAACGGGTCGTTACACTTCATTTCTTATTCTATCATTTCTTGTATATCTACACATCCACAGCAACATTCGCATTTCTGCTACACTCATCTTTGGTGTATGCCTCTTAGTTGCCCAACATTCAGTACTATATAGCAACGTTGGTTTAACGACTATCCTGTTAAACTTGCCTTTCAATCATATAGGAATTTCTTTATTGCACAGCATACCTGCTGCACTTCTCCACTTACTCCATCCAACCTGGATTTTATGGTTTACATCACCATCAATCAAATTATCCATCTGTACTATCGACCCCAGATATCGAAAAATGCTCTCGCTTAAGTATTGCCATCCTATCTAACATCACCACATTGTGCTCGTCCTCTTTGTTTGAACTGAATTACATTCCATGTATTCAGTCTTCACTTTGCTTTGTTTGAACCCTCTTGATTATAGCGTTTGTCTCCATATTTCCAACTTTTCGTTAATCTTCCTTTTTGTCTCAACATAGAGAATGTCATAACGTATTAAGTTTCGAAAAACCTAATAGTTGAACACTAAAATTATGGGAGTTACCACCAACCATTCTACCTAGGTGTGATTGATCACCTATTCAAACTAAGGATAAGGCTTGGTCTACGTTCAGACACTAGGGTTCGGGAGTACGGTTACGTGTAGGAAGGATTAGCACCCTTACAACGCCCATCCTAAAATGGTACCAACTAGTTTTAGGTTATCTTTACAATTTGCTTTATATTTATATTAATTTCGATATGCTTATATATTGAGAATATTTCTAAGATTTTTGCATCAATTTGGCTCAAATCTTAAAAATCTCCCTGACCTTAAGATTTTCAAGGAGTCTCGATTGGCTTTCTTGAATTCTATCGTCGGATCAATAAAATGTTTTATGAAACTCTTATTTTATATATTTTAAATTTGGCTCCATATTAATTCCCATATTTTCTAAGTCTTATTTTACATTATTCTTATCTATATGTTTTATTTATTTAATTTAATTTATTTAAAGAATAAATATTAATCAGGGTTTATTGAAGATTTTCTTAAAAGCGTCCCATCAATTTGGCTTGGCTTAAAAAAAATCTTTTCACCTAGAAAATTTCAAGGAGTCCCGATTGACTTTCTTGAATTTCATCATTGGCATAATTCATGTTTACTTCTTTATCTATCTAATTTTATTTCTTATAATTTTTATTTTAAGCTATTTAGTTCATCTATTTATTTGCTTATCTAATTTTATTTAAATTTCTTTAATTTTAATCTTGATCTAATTTATTTTTATTTTATTTATTCCATTTATTTACATTTATTTAATAAACATGAATTATATTTTATTGAAAATTCTTTCAAACCATCAATTTGGCTCAACTTAAGAAAGATTTTCTCACCTAGACATTTTTAAGATGTCTCAATTGACTTTCTTAAGATGTCATCATTGATATAATTCATATTTATCTTTGATAATTACTTAATCTTTTATTTACCAAGTCATATCATTATTTATCCTAACCTTGTATTCATGAACTTTTATTATCCATAATTTTATTTAATAATTAATTTCATAATTTTTCATAATTTATTAATTTTTCATCATTTTACTTATCTTATCATATTTTTCTAAAAAACTGTATTTGTCTAAGATTCTACTAAATTCTAAATAGTGTTCTAATCATACATCTCAATATCCATGCAAATTAAGTTAAATACTACAAATAAAATATCCAAATAATTAACATGAAAAAACAATATTTTAATGATCCAAACTAACTACCATATGAACAAATTAAATTATATACACATCATGCAAAATCATTATTTCACAAATTTATATTATATATCCTTTGATTAATCAAAATGCAAGTTGACACCAATACTTAACTTGAAATTTTAAATTATTGAACCAAGCCATTGTTAAATTCATTAAATTATTAAATTACCCACCTATTAAATTATTACATCAAGTTAATTAGTTATATCATTAAGTCAAATTATCATTAAATTATTAAGTTAGTCAATTAATTTAGAAATAGATTATCATTAAATTATTAAGTTAGTCAATTAATTTAGAAATAGCCTAGCAACTAAATAATATAAAACTATATAGAATAGATAAAATAATAAATACAAATTGCACTTACCTCTTCAATTTTGCTGCTCACGTGTAAAGAATTGTGGCAGTGGAATGAGGTTCAGATGATGATGACTCACAATAAAGGCAAGGTTTGTGTGGGACCAACCAATGTGGCAGGAGCACTAACAATAATGTACTAGTAGAGCAGGGGTGACAATAGCACAACAAACAGGAGTTGGGTGGCGAAACGGGGCAAGGAGCGACCTGACGTAGGGGCAGTAGAAGTGGTGAAGTGCACTACTACATAGGGCAGTGGCTGTGAGAAGCAGGCTAAAAGGATTCAAGGCAATTCGGTTTTGGTGTTTAATGAATATGGGTGGTGCGATGGAGTTTTTTTTTATTGATGCTCTCCCCCGTTTTACTTGTGTTGTTATTTAAATAGACCTAGGTTTCTTTTTATTTTAGGTAATACATAAAAATCAAGAATCAATCTTTTAGTAAATTTTTAGATTTCAAGAATCAGACCTTAAATCCGATATTAATTCTGATTTTCCTTTCCACAAAATTTAAATTTCAATATTTAATAGTCTCATTTAATTTTTCTTTCCTATCAAAACCTTTCCACAAAATTTAAATTTCAATCTTTAATAGTCTCATTTAATTTTGCTTTCCTATCAAAATTAATTCCGATTTCCTTCCTTTTTATAATATTTTATAAAAATCAAAAATCAAAATCCAAAAATTATTTTTGAATCTAAATTAAAAATAAAAAATAAAATAAAAAATATATAAAAATAATTTAAAATGTTTGAAAAGACCCGGACAAAAATGGTGTCTATAAAGAACAATATCATCTGCAAATATCATACACCAAGGCATCTTATCTTAGATGGATATGGTTAATTCATCCATTACAACCGCAACACAAGAATGGACTTAGCACTTATCCTTGATGTAATCCCATTGTGATAGGGAACTCACTTATTTACCCTTCACATGTCTTCACATGTGTCCTTGCATCATTATCATATATATTTAGTTTAATGTATTTCACTAAAACTCTTTTCTTCATTAAGGTCCACCACAACATCCCCTAGGCACTTTATCATACGCTTTCTTCAAGTTATAAAGATCATATGAAGATCTTTACCCAATACTCGAAAACGCTCCATAAGTTGTCTAAGCAAATGTATTGCCTCCATAGTTGATCAACCAGGCATAAAACCAAATCGTTTCTCCAATATCTCTATAATCTTTCATAATTTTCATTTTATCACTCTTCCCATAACTTTATTGTGTGACTCATCAATTTTATGCCTTGAAAGTTGGCACAGCTTTGAATCTCCTTTTTCTTATAAAGAGGTATCAAAACATTATTCTTCCATTCCTCAAGCATTTTGTTACTATGCCAAATCTCGTTAAAAAGATTTGTTAACCACCTAACTGCTACATCTCCAAGAAATTTTCAAACTTCAATTAGAATATCATCAGGTCCAACAGCTTTTCCCATCTTCAACCTTTTAGTGCCTCTTTTACCTCTACTACTCTGATTCTACTCATAAAGAATAGATTCAAATCCTCGAATGGTAACAAAATATTATCCAAATTCTAATTTTGTCTATCATTAAATAATTTGTTAAAATAATCATACCATCTTTCCTTAATGTTATTGTCTTTAACGAGAGTTCTTTGATGCTCATCTTTAATACATTTCACAACTCTTAGGTCTCAAGTCCTCTTTTCTCTTGCTCGCGTTAGTTTATGTATATTTTTTTCTCTCCCTCATTTATGTCCAAACTTGTTGTAAATCATTTTCACAACTTTCACCTTAACTTCTGCCACTACCTTCTTTGCCTTTCTTTCTAGTTAACCTATATTCTGTAAAACTCTCTTCTGTGTTGTTGTTCTTCAAAGCCTTATAACACTCCTTCTTAGTCTTTTAGCGTTTTCATCATGTTGCAACCTTTCCAGTCGGCACTCTTCTGTGAAATTGTCTATATGTAAAAGAAAAGTAAAGTATCGTAAACAACCCAACCATCAAAATTGTATAATAATATGTATAGTATCGTGGTTATTGGACTGTTACAATTAATGGTATCAGAGTAAGATTGACCTGATGTCTGTGATGCTTTTGGAAAGAAAACATGTTGAAAAAGAGTAACATCCCTTGTAGTACTGTGTAGTCTAAATACATGAAGGAAATAAATGATTGTAAATTGAGTTAAATGTTTAGAAGGGAGTGAGAATTTATGAATTAAGGATGCTAAAAAGGGGAAAACAGCTCTGGAATGTTACCTGAAATTGGTGATCTTATAATCTTAATAAAGGTCGATTTGGTAAGGAACATAAATGGACTCGCTGAGGGCCCTACCAGGACTATGCTGTCCGGATCGAATTGAGACCTTACAATGATGATATCGGAGTGGAATGGGATATCATCAGTAAACAGATCTTAAGATCACCCACCTACGAAATATATTTTGAAGAAAGAGAAATTTTTGAAAAAATGACCAAAATACCCCTACCTTGAAAATTTTCTTTTGAGCTATAGAAGACCAACATAAGTTAGAATTGACCGATGTGATAGAGTAATTGATGGTGTAGGGATGTATTTCATGCAAAATAATCCATCTATCAGTCCCATCAGGATTTTTCTGTCTAAATCGAATAAGATCTTAAAATGCTGATATTAGTATGAGAAGGAATACTATCAGCACACAGATGTTAAGATCATTGGTTTAAATTATATTGAAGAGAGGGAAATAAAATTATGAAATGACAAATATGTCCCTATGTTGGACTAAATTCTGAATAGTGATAAAAATATTTGATCTCAAATCAACTAATAGTGATGAAGTTATTGATGGCATAAAGGACGTAATATGTGTATAACGGTCCCGATTATCTAATCCCACCTACACTGAGATCATTGATGCGACTCGAAATATTTATAGTGGGAAGTCGCAGGATGATTGGCCCTGCTATTAATTCTTAAGGGTCGGAATTAAAAAGTGTATTAACGGGATGTTTATTAAGGGATCGTTGGATATTATGAAAAGTAATATGATTACTGAAGATGACTGAGGAAGTGGTTAGTACATTTGATGAAACCTAATCAGTATGGTTAATTCTAGTTCTATACATTCATACTGTTTCTGAAGTATCAAACAAATATTTATAGAATCGGAATATTTTGAAATATGTTTTACAGAATGATGTACTATATGGAATATTGTAAAGTTGGAGAATTTGTATAAGAACCGTAAAATGACTGTAAGATGACGAAGAAGATGATAGCTAACCTGAATTATTATATGAAAATGATTTTTAAGTGAATTACATTAATAAATCGGTTAGCTGTGAAATGTATAAATTAAATTATTACACTAGATACAACATACTAGTTAAGATTAATAATGCTGTGAAATAAGAATAAATAAGGAATCAAGGTGGAGTATGTATTAAAATGATTTGAATGTTAAGTGTCTCTGCTTTAATGATATACAGTGAAATGATAGGATATAGAGATGAAATTTCCAAAACAGTAGGAGATGAGTAATTAAAAAAAAGGCTTAATAGCTAAATAAGCTTTCAACCTTTAGCTGGAATTCACCCCTCAACATTTTATTGCATGAAATTCAGTCCATAAACTTTTATTTTAGTGGAAATAAACCCTCAACCTTTTACAATTATGCAATTAAGTCAAAACTGTTAAATCACACTAACTGCCGTTAGTTTTGCATACGTGGCAGGTAACGTGGATAGCTTAGTTAGCTGCCACGTGGCATGCCACGTATGCAAAACTAACAGCAGTTAGTTTATTTAACAGATTTGGTCTATTTCCATTAAAATAAAAGTTTATGGACTGAATTTCATGCGATAAAACGTTGAGGGCTGAATTCCATTTTGAGCTAAAGGTTGAGGGCTTATTTGGCTATTAAGCCTAAAAAAAATATCGGAGGTGATTCTTGAGAAATTTTCAGAGCAATATAGCTTTGAGAGGTCAGGTTGATATTGACTCGATTTTTGATAAAGAATTTATTTCTAAGCTTATACCGGAGAATATAGAAGAATTTGAAAAGCTTAAGAAACCACTCTAAAAAAATTGGGGATAATGAATTCACTTGTATAAGTGTCATTGATGGAAATACAGATGATGTGATTTGTGAATGAATTAAAATGGGTTATGAAATTCCTATTATTTAATAAGCATTTATTTTATAACTTCCATAAAAGGTAAATCGAGGATGAAAAATATTATTTTGAGACTAGAATGTCTCTACACGTGTTTATAGAGGAAAAATATGGTGACGGAATTATTGAATTTGGAAAATAAAATATTTTATTTTATTTTTCCATAAATCATGAAAAGATTGGAATTGATTTCCAATAACTTTGAAATACATGTTTTGGAAAGAAAGCATGGAATTACGTGTGTACACATTTTACGGTGAAAAGAAACAGCTATGAAACTTTATTTTTACAGTGTGATTATTTTATAGACTGTTTTCACCGTATGAGAAACTGTGAATTACACCTTTATGGATCTTTTGAAAAATGTTATTTATTTTATAAATTCCATAAAGGTGATGATATTTAAAATTGTGAGCCTTATGGATATACGTGAAATATTTCAAATTTCTTTGAATAAGGTCCATAAAGGCTATGGTACGGTTTTTATACTATTTTGAGACTTAGGTCCCGAGTTTCATGCATCGTACTGTTGTTGTTATTGTCATGTGGCTGATTGACCCGCCAGTCATTAGCATCTCGGATGTCACTTGGCAAGTGTATACTGATGACACCTTATATATCATGGCTATAGATCTCACTGTATACTGTTACTATGTCCCTTAGTGGACGAAGATAGCATGATTTAATTGTAGGGTGATGCCTAGTCTCCACTTACTTATTTTGTTTACTGAAATCTGGTTTACTGTACTGCACGGTGAATTATTGTTTACTAAACTGAACCATACTAAATATTGTTTACCGAGCTAAATCGTACCAGAAACACTATTTTACTGAATTATACTGTATTGAGAAATTCTATTTTACTGAACTGCACTGAAAACTACTGTTTACTGAACTAAAACTTATGATTTATTGTTTACTGAAATGGTAACTATTAATTACCATGTTTTATATGATACGTGGAAATACTAAAATATTCCACCGTACTTCTACACAGTATATAGTACCAAGTTGAATATAGTATTATATGATGATTTTGAAAGACATGAAACATAAACATGTGAGATGTTTAAAAAGGGAAGAAAAGTTTATAAGTCTAATATTCTTATTATGATTTTAAATTGAATTTTAAACTATATGTGAGATTAATATGTAATATGTTTTCAAAAAAAAAAAGGAAAGAGGAGATTTTAAATCTAATATTCTTATTTTACATTTTTAATTGAATATTAGATTTAAATGATATATATTATAAGAAAATTATTAAATAGCTTATTTTGCTATTGAAAATACTGTACTAATTATGAATCATACAGTAAAATATGAAAGGAATTTAAATGAGAATGATGATGGTTTAAACTAATATTTTTCTAAAGGAATAGATAAATATTAGTTAATTTATTTAAATGCTTTAAATACATAAAAGCATTAAATGGAAATAAGATGAAACGAAAGGGAAAGGATTTTTAAATTCCAAACGAAAATTTTTACTCTCTACAATTGCTTCTAGGTTCCGAGACAAAACAGATATTTTAAAATACCTACCTTACTCTACCTGGAGCCCTAGCCGACTGTAGTATCATTCCTACATATGAGCCTAGTATACTTCTAGGAAAATGAAAAAGTTTTTCGGCATATAGATAGTTGAATATCAAGAGTTGCATATAACTGCTTTACTGGGCCGTGGATTGCTCACTCCCTCTTTTTAACATTTTAGATTTTTGGTGTCTGTGAGAGTTAACATCTGAGGATTTTGGCAGTGCATTTGGATAGACTACTACAAATGAATTAATCACGTAAGGTACATTCATTTATTTTTTGTATTTAGACTTATCTACAGTGCTACTTTCTTGTGAATTAAGATAGGGGATGTAAATGACATTATAATTTATATGAAATTGTCTATATGTAAAAGAAAAGTAAAGTATCACAGATAGTTCAACTGTAAAAATTGTATAATAATATGTATAGTATCGTGGTTATTGGACTGTTACATAAGGAGAGTATCATCTCCTATCTTAATTGACAAGAAAGTAGTACTGTAAATAAGTTTAAATATAAAAAATAAATGAATGTACTTTATGCGATTAATTCAGTTGCCGCAATATATCCAAATGCACTGCCAAAATCCTCATATGTCAAATCTCATAGACACCAAAAATCTGAAATGTTAAAAAGAGGAAGTGAGCATTCCACGGCTCAGTAAAGGAGTTATATGCAACTCTTGATATTCCACTATCTATATGCTAAAAAACTTTTTCATTTTCCTAGAAGTATACTAGGCTCATATGTAGGAAGGATACTATAGTTGGCTAGAGATCCGGATGGAGTAAGGCAGGTATTTTGAAATACCTGTCTTGTCCCGGAACCTAGAAACAACTGTAGAGAGTAAAAATTTTCGTTTGGATTGAAAAATCCTTTCCCTTTCATTTCATCTCGTTTCCATTTAATGCTTGTATGTATTTAAAGCATTTAAATAAATTAACTAATATTTATCTATTCCTTTAGAAAAATATTAGTTTAAGCCATCATCATTCTCATTTAAATTCCTTTCATAGTTTACTAAACGATTTATAATTAGTACAGTATTTTAAATAGCAAAATAAACTATTTAATCATTTGCATATAACATATATATCGTTTAAATCTAATATTCAATTAAAAATGTAAAATAAGAATATTAGATTTAAAATCTCCTCTTTCCTTTTTTTTTGAAAGCATATTACATATTAATCTCACATATAGTCTAATATTCAATTTAAAATCATAATAAGAATATTAGACTTATAAACTTTTCTTCCCTTTTTAAACATCTCTCATGTTTATGTTTCATGTCTTTCAAAATCATCATATAGTACTGTATTCAACTTGGTACTATATACTATGTAAAAGTACGGTGGAATATTTTAATATTTCCACGTATCATATAAAACATTGTAATTAGTAGTTACCATTCAGTAAACAGTAAATCGTAAGTTTCAGTTCAGTAAACAGTAGCTTTCAGTGCAGTACAATTCAGTAAACAGTAGCTTTCAGTACAGTACAGTTCAATAAAATAGTGTTTTTGGTACGGTTTAGCTCGGTAAACAATATTCAGTACAGTTTAGTTTAGTAAACAGTAATTCACCGTGTAGTATAGTAAACTGGATTTCAGTAAATCCATTCAGTAAACAAAATTAGTAAGTAGAGACTAGGCATCACCCTACAATTAAATCATGCTATCTTCGTCCACTAAGGGACACAGTAACAGTATATAGTGAGATCTATGGCCATGATCTATAAGGTGTCCTTAGTGTACACTTGCTAAGTGACATCCGGGATGCTGATGGCTGACGGGTCAATTAGTCACGTGACAGTAACAATAATAGTACGATGCATGAAACTCGAGGCCTAAGTCTCAAAACAGTATAAAACTATACCATAGCCTTTATGGACCTTATTCAAAGAAATTTGAAATATTTCATGTTTATCCATAAGGCTTACAATTTTAAATATCGTCACATTTATGGAATTTATAAAATAAATAACATTTTTCAAAAGATCCATAAAGGTGTAATTCACACTTTCTCATACGATGAATACAGTTTATAAAATAATCACACTGTAAAAATAAAGTTTCATAACTGTTCTTTTTACCGTAAAACGTGTACTCACGTAATTCCTTGCTTTCTTTCCAAAACATGTATTTCAAAGTTATTGGAAATCAATTCCAATCTTTTCATGATTTATGGAAAAATAAAATAAAATATTTTATTTTCCAAATTCAATAATTTCGTCACCATATTTTTCCTCTCTAAACATGTGTAGAGATATTCTAGTCTCAAAATAATATTTTTCATCCTCGATTTACTTGTTATGGAAGTTATAAAATAAATGCTTACGTAATTAAACCATAAGGGTTATATGAGGAGTCAAGTGAATATTTAAGAAAATATTTATAAAATATTCACTTCGTGTCTTTTTGTATTCCATTTCATATCACGTTCAGTTCACATATCGGGAGAATTTTTGATGATCTCATTATCACAAAATCTCGAAAACATGAATATTTTAAAAATAGAATTCAATATATTCATGTTTTAGGGAAAATAATCAATTTCTCGGTTTTCGTGGTTGGAAATAATTTCTCGTGAAATAAATCATTTATTATGATTTTATGTAATTTTCTAAAATTTTTCAGCAGCATAACAGCTGACGATTGACTAGCCTCCCTACACAGAAAAGACAATTTAATATCCACAACCAGCTAATATAACCACAAATTTCTAACCGATGAATCACCACAACAGTTTCATAAAATAGTTCATAATTAAAATCATGCAGACTGAATATCCTTACAGGCTGCACATGCCTCCCTTACCTATTTCGGGTCGACGACTTCCTCACTATCGTCGCACCTGTAGTCCACCTCTCCCGATTCCATCATCTCGATTCCCGAGTATAAATCAAATTCTACATTTTAGAATTTTTTTCACAATTATATATCAAAATGATAATAATAATTTTTTTTGGAAATTTATTCTAAATTTCCTACTGTATTTTTCTTGTCTTTCCTTTTTCTTCTTCTTCTTCCTCTTCTTTTCTTTTCTTCTTTTTCTTTTTTTTTCTTTCTTTTTTTCTTTTTATTTTATTTTATTTTCTTTTCTTCTCCTAGTCTGAATCGATTCAGCCTTCGTTCGGCCCCTCCTGGCTGGTTCAGCCTTCGGCGACCGGTTCTCCACTGATTCAGCTACTTTGAAGCTTGCCAAAGTTGCCACAATGCCGGATCTGGCCTCTTTTTCCCCAGATCGTCGGCAACAGCGGCAGATCTGGCGGCTTCTTCCTCTTATTTTTTCTCTCTCCTTTCTCTTCCTCCTTCACCGTCGGTGGTCTCTTTTCCTTCCCCTTACCTCTACCGTTGTCGGGGTTAAGGTGGCGGTGACTGGATTGGCCGGCACCGTCGTTTCCTTTCTTCTCTTTTCCCCTTTTAGTTTCGCCTCCCTTCGTCCCTTTTCCTTTCCTTTTCGCTTCGGGCCGTTGCCGGTCGCCTCTTCTCTTCCTCCTTTCGCTGGTGATGCCCTTCCTCTCTCTCTCTCTCTCTCTTTCCTCTCATCGCCGATGGGGTCGGCTTCTTCTTTGGGAAATGGAATATGGATTTTCCCAATTCCCATTCTATTTCTGTTTCTTCTCTTTATATATATCTATATATATATATATATATTATATTTATAAATTTTATTTATAAATATAATATAATTATAAGTATATAGTATTTTACAATATATATTATATAGAGATATATATATATATTGCATATTAACAATATATATACATATAATATCTTTTATATATTTTAAATTAAAATACCATATACATTTCAATTGTACATATATATATTTATATATATACAACAATATGTATAATAATAATATATACATATGTATTTATTTAATAATACTAATTAGTATATATCAATTTATATATTAATATATATCAATATATATATCATATACATATATTATATATATATATATACATATGTATTTATGTAAAAATATATTTATATAATATAATTATATAAATATATCAATATACTTATTTTTTATTTTTTTAATATTTGGATCTCTTATATCCGAATTTGAATTTCTCCGTACGAATCCTCAATTCCTTCACTTCATCAATTTATTAAATTTCACTTATTCAAGTCTCGTAAATAACTTATTTATTTACTTAAATTTATCTTTCACATTAAAATTAAATTTTTGAATAATTAATATCAAAATTCAAAAAATTCACGGTTATTACACCTTGCCTCCTTACTCACCTCCCGAATGCATTTTGCCATCTTGTTCCATAGTATATTTGGGTTCTCTTCTATTGTCCAGTTCTTTTTCTAGATTCAACTATCTCTACATACTGCATTACAATCTTCTTTTAGCTTCCACTATTGAATTATTTCAATTCCTTTTTGTTGGTTCCTTCAACATCGTCTATGCATCCTCATATCAAAGACTAGGAGTCTATGTTGCGTGGTAACACTCTCACCTGGGATAACTTTACAATTCATACAACTATTCCTATCCCTCTTCTTAGTAAAAAAGAAGTCTATCTGACTTGCTATCGACCCACTTCTAAAGGTTATAAGGTAAGAATCTCTCTTCCTAAATAATATGTTTACTAGGGTTAGGTCATAAGATAAAACAAAATCTAAGATAAAATCCCCACCCTTCTTACACTATAAATAAAACCCCCATGTATGCTTTTAAAACCCTCTCTACTAGTACTTACATGTCCATTAAGGTAACCACTAATGTAAAGGTTTTCTCTTAAAGGCATTTCTTGTACTACCTTATCTAAATCCTCTCAAAACTATCATTTACTAACCTCATCAAGTCTTATCTGGTTTGTATATGCGCCAATGATATTCAACACCTCTTCTTTTAGAACTAGTTTAACCAAAATAATCCTATCTCCTTGTCTCCTAACCTATACAACATCCCCATAGTACTCTTTATTTATAATGATACCTACACCATTTCGATCTCTATCTTTCCTTATGTACCAAAGCTTATATTGCCAAGGTACTATCTCTTTAGCCTTTTTTCCAACTCATTTGGTCTCATGAAGACATAAGATGTTAACCCTCCTCTTACTCATAACCTCACAAATCTCAACTAACTTACCACTAAGCATACGTATATTCCAAGATCGTAATCTAAGGTTATGGTTATGGACTAACTTCTTTACCCACTCCCATCCATTACGGTGTGGGAACCTTTGCCTATGCAACACCACATACAGGAGTCGATGTGGCACGTTGCTTCCGGTCGACGACCTAACGACCCTTGCCTATTTTTCACTACACCCAAGCTTCGGTGCAGTGCATTGTTGAGTAGGGGAGACCCCAATAATGTTTTGATATTGGTTTATTTCATGAAATTAGATTAGCTTTTACGGCTGGTTGTCTAAACTTACCGCCACCCTCTTCCTTTACCCAACTTGGGACCGGTTACGTTAGCACTCAACACAGGCGGAGTTTCTTTACATCCTTTGTACTATAAAAAAAAATTTCAAAGTCTAAATTTAAAATGTATAATATAAAATAAAAGGCTACTTTTTTTTAACTATAGTATACTCTAGCGTAATTTTTCTCAAGTAACTTAAACAACGATTTTTTCATGTGTAGTCTAATACATGACGTTAGATTACAGTTATAACTATGGTTCAATCTATGATATTAAACTATAGTTATGATTATGGTATAATTTATGATATTAGACTACAGTTAGAGAAAAATCGTAGTCCTTTAATCTATTGATTAGAATACGTTTTCTAACTTAAAATCATAGTATTTTTTTGATATATATCAATAATTAGCAAATAATTTAATACAAAAATATTCATATATTATTTAACTGTTTAATTTCATTACACAAATTATAATAAGCAAAAAATAAAAAATAAAAATAATTTGCAAAAATCAAGTTTTATCAACCATATGTCATTAAATAACTCTAATAATAATAACATTAGTCGATCAAATATCACTTTTTTATAACATTGTTGTTTTGACCACAAATATATAATGTGCAAAAGTAATATAAACGTTGTTCTTTAAACTTCATCACAAGTAGCAAGCAACCAAAAAGCCTAGCTTTAGTTCAAGTATCAACTTGATTAGTTTGTAGTTAAAAGAATGATATCATTACTTCAACAATAACTAAATTTCAAATATAATTAATTAGAGGATAAGACTTTTTAGAGAAACAAGAGATCCAATAATATGAATAATGAATAATGAATAATACTAGATCAAATTAATCAAAAACTATGTAGTTGTTGTATATGAGAACTCACTACAAGCAAAAGGATCAACAGCAACGGAATTCACTACAGATTTTCCATCACTAATTTTGAGGTTCCGTTCCATCGCTAATTCCATCAAAAAATTTGAAGTTGCTAAAAGTACTCCTTTGTAAAATAAAGAATTTTGACTTTAAATTTATTTTGTCATTGATGGTATTAATGACAAAATTTTGACAGTGAAAGCCTTTGTTTAAATATTTTAATTTTACAAATTTTTTCGTCGCTGAAAGCAGACTTTTATTTTTCTTACTTTTCAAATTTTCCATTGTTTTCATAAATGGAATTTCATCGCTAAAAGTGTTTTTTTAATTTTTTTTATCTTTCAAATTTTCTATTGCTGAAAGCTTTCGAGACAAAATTCCGTTGATAAAAGTCTTTTCTTGATTTCTTTTTTTTTCGAATATTTCATCACTGAAAGTCTTTTAGAGACAGAATTCCATTATTCAAAGTCTTTTTTGATATTTTCTTATTTTTCATCGCTAAAGGCTTTTAGAGATGGAATTTTGACGCTCACTACAAGAAATTGTACTTTCAGTAATAGAAATTTTGAGACAGAAATTCCGTCACAAGTTTTTATGGTTTTGCAACGGATTTGTGAGGAAACAAAAAAAATTTAGTGACAGAATAGGTTTGCAACATAATAAATTTCGTCACAAATTCAGAAGCTAAAGAGGCGCGCAAACAATGTATATCCCTACCAAAATTTTTGATAGATTTTGAGACAAAATTTTTTTTGCAAAATTCGTCTCTAAATTTTGAGACAAATTTTGCAATGGATATTCCATCTCAGAATCTCCCCAAAAATAAAAAAAAATCTAATAGTTTTGGGACAAAATTTCTGTTGCAAATTCCGTCTTTAATTTTGAGACGGATTTTGCAACGGAAATTCCATCTCAAAACCCATTAATTTCTTCTTCTTCTTTTTTTGAGATTTTGAGATAGAATTTCCATCACAAATTCTGTCTCAAAACCCTTGATTTCACTTTTTATCCATTAAGAGATTTTGAGACAACATTTTCGTTGCATAAACTATCTCAAAAATTTTGAGACGGAATTTGCAACGAAAATTTCATCTCAAAATCTAAAAAAAAAGAAATCTGGATGTTTTGAGATGGAATTTGCAACAAAAATTCCATCTCAAAATCTTTGAAGAAAGAAAAAAGAAATATAAGGGTTTTAAGACAAAATTTTCGTTGCAAATTTCGTCTCAAAATCTAAAAAAAAAAAAATTTGGAGGCTTTGAGATGAAATTTGCAACGGAAATTCCGTCTCAAAATCTCAAAAAAATAAAAAAAAAGAAATTTGGATGTTTTGAGATGCAATTTGCAACGGAAATTCTGATTCAAAATCTCTCAAGAAATAAAAAGAAATCTTAGGGTTTTGAAACAGAATTTCCGTTGCAAATTGCATCTCAAAATCTAAAAGAAAAAAAGAAATTTAGAGGCTTTGAGATGGAATTTGCGACGGAAATTCCGTTTCAAAATCTCTCAAAAAAAAAAAAAGGAATCTAAGGGTTTTGATATGGAATTTGAAATGGAAACTCTGTCTCAAAATCTCTCAAGAATTAAAAAAAAAAGAATCCAAGGGTTTTTGAGATGAAATTTCCATCGCAAATCCTGTCTCAAAATTTAGAGACGGAATTTTAAAACTTTAGACTTCTTTTTTTATTTCTTAATAGATTTTGAGATGGAATTTCTGTTGCAAATTCTATCCTAAATTTTGAGACGAAATATGCAACGAAAATTTCGTCTCAAAGCCCTTAGGTTTCTTTTTTTATTTCTTAAGAGATTTTGAGACAAAATTTTTGTTGCGAATTCCGTCTCTAAATTTTGAGACAGAATTTGCAATAGAAATTCCATCTCAAAATCTTCTAATAAATAAAAAAAATAAATATCCTAAAGTTTTGAGACAAAATTTTAATTGCAAAATTTGATGACAAAATATAAAATAATATAGTAATATAAAATATAATATCATAATATTTTTTAGTTAAATGTTGTATAATAATTTTTAGAATATATAAATTATAAATAATATCATTTAATTATTAAAAAAAATTTAGTAAGATTTTTATCTTCTAAATGAAATAAGTTTATTGAATTTATATAAAAAATACATTAAAATTTTGAGACAGATTTTGTTACCACAAATCCATCTCAAAATTTTTCTTCAATTCCCGTGCTCATAATTACTGTTTACTACCCCATTATACTTTACCGCCTCATTAGCTTAAAAAAAAAAGAAAGAAAAACAAGGAAGATCGACCATCCTTCCTCACCCAACTCTCCCTTACCCGGACTCCTCCCGCCGACCACACCCATCCACCTCCGGCGCCAACATCAGCCCAGCCACCCTGCTTTTGTGATTGAACCCCAGCCCACTGTATGTGGAATGGTCTAGAATCAACCTACTCATCGACAAACAAATAGATTACATTGGGCCACATTATGTTAGCCAAGGTCTGATTCACATCTCAACTACAACCGGCGGAGTCATAGAATTTGAAAATTATCAAATCGAAGCCTAGAAAAAGCTGGCATAGTTTTGTTCATCACTCCTCTATTTCTCAATGCAATTCCCTTTTCAAAAATCCCTAGCAAAGATCTGACATTTCCCACAAACTGATTTCCCCAAAACCCTAGCCTTGGCAATTGTGTAAAAACCCAAAAAAGAGATGGAGATAAATAGGCGAGTAATGTGTCTAAAGAATGAAGAATTAGCAAATTACTTGCTACAAAAGAGGCAAGAGCTAGCAAATAAACCCAAAAGGATAAAGGAAAACACTGACATGACTCTTTCGAAGGCGTACAACAACATTTGCAAGGTTCAGCATCCTATCAAGACACTTAAAGATTTCAATGACATCAAGTATGCTCTTTTATTCTTTTTTTGATCATTTGTAATGCATTTGCATTTTTAAAGAAAGTAAAGTAGATCTCTTTGGGTTGTTTCTTTTTCTTGGTTTGGGTATTGGGTAATTTGAAATCAAGAATGAAAGTGTTTGGTGTAGTTATTTGTATGATTCCCGGACCTGTTTTCTTTCTCATTTGTCCTTTTCTTTTATTGGAATAATTTGGTTTATATTTGTGTATAGAGGTATTGGAAAATGGATTCTAGTGCTTATGCATGGCTATTTTGAAAGCAGTTCAGGAACTTCTAAACCATAAGACATAACTAGAAAGGGTATATGCAATTCTTCCTTTTTCTTTTGTGTGTGAGTGTGTGCATTGATCCACTTGAATTTTTCAAGTTTCTTCCTTTTTAACTCTTCTTTAATGCTTGTTTAGGTAAGAAAACCAAAGGAAATAGATGATATTTGCCCTAAAAGAATTCTATGGCATATGCATTATTGATTACTCTAACAGTATTTATATCTTTTTATGTGAAACGGTTCTATCATATATATATTTTTTCTATATAGATTTGAAGAATTAGATGGATGTGCATTGTCATTAGGGTGATTGTAGATGGGAATGAATTTATACATAAACAGGATCTTATTAATGCAGCTGAAGCAAGTAGAATTTCTCGAGCACCAATTGTGTATGTTGATCCTATACATTTAACAGGGAATTTGCTTCTCAATACTTTTAGTGATTTTGGAGTTTGATTGGTGGTTTAAAAACTAGAATTGTGCATTCTTAGGCCAGAGAAAGGAAAATGGAAACCTAGCCATTTTAGAAGTTCTCTAAGGGATTGGTAGAGTGGATGTAGCTGCATGTCAACACTATTAAAAAAAGGATTTGTCGTGAAATCAAGTTGTCCTGCAAAGTATGGATTTTTTTATTCCTTTTGAATAATGCATGAGCCTTTTTTTTTTTAACATATTCCTTTTTTTTTAGCTAATTAAGGAGTGGGGGTTGAGGTTGCTTGGGTTTAAACCCAATTCTTACACATGGCACAACTCTTCTTTAGCCGCTTAGCCAAGAGGTTGTTGGCTATTTTTAATATACTCATAACTTTATTTGTTTTGCTGCATGTGGTTGCTTAGTGTTTAATGTTTTCATTGTTGTTTTACGTATGAAATGCAAACTTCTGTTTCGTAGATGCATGCTGACACCAGAAGGCAAGGAAGCAACTCGCAAATGTCTCATGAAGTCTAAAATGGAAGATCCCTTAAAAATTTTGGTTAATGGAGAAACGGTTTCTCAACCAGACACATAGAATGCATCTGTTCAAGAATTTTGTTATTCTGATTCGGATAGAGAAGAGAGACATGCAAAACCTGCTTTTCAGTTGAAAAAATCCATTGATGTTCCACTTGATTCTCTTGAAAGGGTGTCCGCCAATTGAGTCACTTCTAAATGAAATTCCAGTTGATTTACAAAGATAATTATAGTTTCAGATTCAAGTGTCACTGTCTTAGACCACTAGGCATTATTACTTATCTGTGGAATTTACAACATATGGAAATTTATGTTCAATCCTTATGCTCTTGAACTCTCTAGTGTTGACTTCTTTTCTTTTGTTCTCTTGAAGGTTGTTTTTTTTCCTGATCTATTGATTTCCTTTCTGTAGTGTACTCGCATGGGATACTCTAAGGGACAAGTTCTTTGTGCTTTTGCTGAAGTCTTTGAAACTTCTAAGAATAAGGAGATATCTTCACTTTGGCCAGCAATCTTGTGTCATCTTCGAGAAGATCAAGTTTATGGTTAGCTATTGACTGTTTGAATATGACTTAACAAATAACATAGTGATATTTAATGTAATCATTGAAATTATGGGACATGATATGATTCTTTTTTTATTAATGTTCAAGGCAAGAAGCTTGTGAGGGAATGCAAAGTACTCAGATGGAATTAAGTAACAATGGTGGAGATAGAGCAAACTTGTTTACGTTGAGAGCTTGTTCTTCCTCTGTATGTTTGCTTTAGGTAAATCAAAAATCAATTCTCTTGCATCTGTGTCTCAGATATGTTTTTATGGGACCTCAATCATTGGGAAAAATTTTACCTTTAAAAAGAAAAGAAAAGAAAGAATGGTAAAGGAAAAAGAAAAGTATTTTTATTAGATATATGACATGTAATAAGTAGTTCTGTCTTATGATGTGCAAAACCTAAGGATAATAGTTTCTTGTAAAAGGATATAATAAAAGATCCATTAAATTCAAACAGTTTAGACTTTGTTAGCATGCATCTGTTTTTTGAGTTTTGTATGCTTAGCAAGTAATATTAAAGGAAAAGAAAGGTAAAAATGATATGCCACTAATAGCAAATGATTGCTTTCTCTCAAAATTTCATAATGTTGAATGTGGTTTGTTCATTTATAGTTCTAGTTAGCTTGTGCCCTTTCTTTGATAACTTGATTGAAAAATTGCCCATCATCCTGGTTGATGTTTTAAAATTATATGTGCAGAGGCCAAGTTTAGATGGTCTAGAAGCAAATATGAATGTTTGAAGTATTCCACCTCTGAGCTTTAGGGAGAGATTTTAGGATGTATATGAAGTAATCTTGATACTAGATGATAGAAAGCAATTTACCAGTCAAGGATTAGTAACTTCCTATCATTGCTTTTTTTTATGTGCTCTTACAAGTTTCAACTTTTGGGTAAGTGACTAATGTTTATATGTCCTATAGTTTACAGTGCAAGCTCCAAGAAAATGTTAGAGAAAATTTGCTTTGAATTCAAAATCAAAATAAATGTGAGATTTTTAGTTCCTGTTAATGCCCCATACTTTCATCTTAATTTCATAAAAAATTGGGAGGTAGGCTTAATTTTCTTTATATGTTGATAGCTGACAGTTAGTTGCACGCTATTCTCATTATGTTGATGTAATTTTTAACATTTTGATTAACTTAAATTCTATGGTTTCTATTAAGAGCCAACTTTTTCATAAAATTAGTGGTTCGGTGCAAATTTTTATCATATCATGTTTTATACTATTAATGAGTTTGGCAATGTTAATATTAAATACAATTATTAACATGATATATCAATGACAATTAATGACAGATGAATTCTTGTTTCTTTACTGGTATTACTGCATGATATATTAAATACAATTATTTACACAGTGACTGTTCTCCATGTTAGACAGTCGCCTATTAGAGATGGAATCTAGATAGCTCACCATAAACATCTTTCCAGTGAATATGTTCTAGACTTTATTGTTGAAAGGAAGAAAATTGATGATTTACACTCTTCAATATAGGATAACTGCAACAAGGATCAGAAACTAAGGCTTTTGGTATTGATTCTTAAATTCAATAATTCATGATTTCGGTTCCATAACTATTGGTGATGTTTGTTGCTTGAATTGTACCAATTACAAATATTATAATTGTATTCTATTGTTAAAATGCTTATAACCTGACCATTTGAAGTTGTGATAATGCTGAAGGGGTCTGCATGTTTTATTTGACCTTCCTTTATTGCAAGTTTGTTGTTTACGGCCTTAAGATGCATTACCAATATCAAATAAGGTTCATAAACCTAAATTTATCAGAATCATTAGCCTTTAGAGATCCTTGTTTTCTTTTTTCCTTATTCTTTTCCTGAGTAGCGATAAGGTTTCTGATGAATTGTTTAACACTAGCCATTGATATATATATTTGTTTTAGTTGATAGTTATCTTCTGTCTCTTCCTTATGGCAGCTCTTTTATAGTATGTTTCTTTAAGTTAAGCAAATTTCTTGTCATATTATTGTTCTAGCAACTTGATGCATGTCCTTGGCATGGTCTTCTCATCCAAATTGAAACATTTAAATTGTTTAAGGGGTTGCTGTTACGTTAACTTTTATGGGCTAAATTGAAGAAATAAGAGATGTGGATAAAAATAGGGAAGTGAGCTTGGTTACTGATTCCTCAAATTTTCTTTTCACTGTTGGTGTTCAACATATGGACTTTTAAATACTGTGGGTGTTTATGCTAATGATATGTGGATCAAACATACATAACTGCAAGTAAATTTACATGATCACTAGTTCCACTTGTTCTTGTGTAGATTATCCCTATGCTTTGTGTTTCTATTTTCAAATATAAATTTAAATGGAGTTGGTGCAAGTTTTTGTCTATGCTTTTCAACTTAAGTTTGCCATCATTTTTTTTTTCCATTTTGCAAGAGATCTAGATTTAAGAGGCTGATATATCTTTGTGGAAGGTGACCCGAATTCTTCAAAAACTATTGAAAGCATCAAAACAGCATAAGAATTTTTCTATATATAGATTTAGCAATCATTTTGTAATAATCGTAAATTTTTGAAATTATATTAACTATTCAGAAATTTAATTTTAAATGCAAGTAGAGAAATTTAAAGAAAATAAATAAATTATTTACGAGATGGAAGACTGTTGAAGAATTTAGATAAATAAGGAAATGACGGATTTAAGAAATCGTATGGAGGAAATTTAATTTGGATATTAAGAAAATCCAAATTAAATAAGAAATAAAAATGTTGGTAATAACATATTTATAGATTTATATAATTAGGTTATATAACTATATTTTTATATGTGTTTATATAATTACATATATATATATATATATATATATATGAAATATGGAATATATTATAAAAGGATATATACTATATTATATTAAATGAATACATGTGTATATTATAAAAATATATATTTATGTATACATAAATAAATATATATAAGCATATATATATGAAATATATATTATTATTTCAAATAAAAGTATATAAATATATATAAGAAATCTATATTATTTTTTATTAAAGTATATGGATATATATATAAATGGATTATATATATAATATATATCTATATATATTATTAATAATTATATTTATAAATATTTATTTATAAATATAATTATATTATATTATAAAAAAAGAAGAAACGGGATCGGGATATAACTCGAACCCAGTTTCTTCTTTGCTACAAAACAGAGAAGAAACACAGCCAGCCAACCACCGCCAGCGGCGAGAAAGAAAGAGAGAGAGGGGAAGCCGTCCCCGGCAAAGAAAGGAAGAGATGGAAGCTGCCGGAGACGGGAAAGGAAAAGAGAAAAATCGGGGGAAGCCGAGAGGAAAAAGAGAAAGGAAAAGAAAGAGGGAAACAGTCGTGCCAGCCGATCCGGGCACTGCCGCAGCCACCACGACGCCAACGAAGGTAAGGGGAAAGAAAGGGAAGCTGGCGGTGTAAGGGAAAACGAAAAAGGAAGGAGGAAAGAAGGGAAGAAGGACCAAAGATGCCACCGCCAGATCCGACGCCTCTGCCATCGATCTGGGGAAGTGGAGGCCAGATCCAGCTTCCCTGCCACCTCGGCTACTTGCAGGAGGCCTGAACCGGCAGAGAACCGGCCACTAGCGGAGAACCGGCCTTATGGGGCTGGAGCAGTCTGAATCGGTCTGGACAGGTTCAGACTAGGAAAAAGGAAAAGAAAAGAAAAGAAAAAAAAAGAAAAAGGAAGAGAAAAAGAAAGAAGAAGAAAAAGGAAGAGAAAATAAAGAAAAGGAGAAAAAAATGGTAGGAAAATAATAATAATTTTATTATTATTATTTATTGAATAATTACGATTATTTATATATTCATTTTATACGAGTCTAAAATGTGAAAATTGGACTTGTAGAATTTTACAGGAATCGAGATGATGGAAATCGAGAGAAGTGAAACACGTGCGCAACATTAGTGACGTAGTCGCCGACCCGAAACAGGTAAGAAAAACATGTGCAGCCTGTAAGGATATTCAGTCTTCATTGCTTTTATTTACGAATTATTTTCTAAAAATGTTGTGGTGATTCATCGGTTGGAAAATGTGTTGATTGGCTGGCTGTGAGATATAAACTGTATTTTCTGTGCAGGGAGGCTAGTCAATCGGTAGCCGTTATATTGCCGAAAAATTTTAAAAAATTATCGAAAATCAAAAGAAATGATTTGATTTTACGAGAAACGATTTTCAACCACGAAAATCGAGAAATGGATTATTTTCATAAAACATGAATATAATGCAGTTTAATTTTAAAATATTCATGTTTTCGAGATCGGTGACAATGAGATCACCGAAAATTCTCTTAATATGTAAATCACACGTAATGCGAGACGAAAAATGAAAAGACATAAAGTGAATATTTTTATAAATATTTATTTATTTTTGAAATATTAACTTAATTAATTTTAAAACCTTTATGGTTTTATTTATGAATTTAATTACTTTCTATAAATTCCGTAAACATAAATAATTTACGAAAAACACTGTTTTGAGACTAGTGGCCCCTTTATCATGCTGACACGTGATATGTAATACGTAATATGTGATATGTGATATGTATAGTCACGGTCGGCACCTGATCAATGATCCACTGAGAATGTTTATAGACTATGGCAATAGGTCTGACATGTTTACTTTTCTACCCTTTCGGGTACTATAGCATGATATGACTCGGGTGTTTGCCTCAGTCTCCACAGGATATGTGTTATGTTAAATGAAAATGTTTTATATGATACGTGATATGTAAAAAGGAATATGTTTTATATGACATGAGGGAAAATCAAATGATTTACAGCATTTGTATATAATGCTTATTACAGTACTGATTTTAGTATTGCGAGATAATTTTCATGAGACACGTGGCATAAACATGTAATATGTTTTCAAAAAGAAAGAGTTTATAAATCTAATATTCTTATTATGATTTTATATGGAATATTAGATTATATGTGACACGAATATGTAATATGCTTTCAAAAAGGAAAAAGGAGATTTTAAATCTAATATTCTTATCTTATGTTTTAAATTGAATATTAGATTTAAATGATATATATATATATATATGTTATAATAAAATGATTTAATAGCTGATTTTGCTATTTAAAAGTACTGTACTAATTATAAGTTGTACAGTAAAACTCGAAAGGAATTCAAATGACAATAATTACAGTTTAAACTAATATTTTCTAAAGAAATATATAAATATTAGTTTATTTTATTTAAATGCTTTAAATACATAAAAGCATAAATGAAAATGATATGAAACGAAAGGAAAAGTGATTTTGAATTCAACGAAAATTTTTACTCTCTACAATTGCTTCTAGGTTCTGAGACAAGATAGGTATTTCAAAATACCTACCTTACTCCATCCGGATCCCTAGCTAACTGTAGTATCCTTCCTACATGTGAGCCTAGTATACTTCTAGGAAAATTAAAGAAAAGGAAAAAGTTTTTTCAGCATATAGGTAGCTGAGTATTAAGAGTTGCATATAACTCTCTTACTGAGCCGTGGATTGCTCACTCCCTCTTTTTAACATTTCAGATTTTCGAGGACTGAGAGTCTAACATTTGAAGATCTCGGTTGTGCATTTGAAGACATTGCGACAGCTTGATTTACTACATGAGATACGATCATTTATTTTCTGTATTTAGGCTTATCTACAATACTACTTTCTTGTGAAATTAAGATAGGGGATGTAAATGACAATTTTAAATGTAACCGTTTAATGAACATGAAAAGTAAAGTACGCAAACAGCCCAACCAAATAAGATGTATAGAAAAACGTGAAAAATGAGCTCACGGGCTGTGACACATTTTGCTTTCTACTAGGTTATATGTCTCTTTTACTTCACAAAGAAACTTTCTCTGTCATTTGTTGTTAAATATTAAAAGTTGTATCCTTGCAAATTTTATGTCATTATTATTGTTTTCTTTTGGGTTGTTACTCAAACCTACATCTAAAATTGAACAATGAATCATTGATTTTCTAGAATAGTGAAGAGAAATCAAATTTCTGTCTCTCTGTCCCACCCTTCTCCAGTTCCTTTGTGCTAGTGATTGTGAAGGCCTTTTTTTTTTAATTTGTGGAATTGGGAGATTCAAACATCATACACCAAGGCACCTTATCCTGGATGGATTTTATCAGTTCGTCCATAACTACCGCAAACAAGAATGGACTCAACGCTGACCCTTGGTGTAATCCCACCGTGATAGGAAACTCACTTGTTTGCCCCCCACCTGTCCTCACATGTGTCCTTGCGCCTCTATACATGTTCTTAATTAGTTTAATATATTTCAAAGGAACTCTTTTCTTCATTAAGGACCACCAGAGTACCTCCCTAGGCACTTTATCATATGCTTTCTCCAAATCTATAAAGACCATATGAAGATCTTTACCCATTACTCGAAAGCGCTCCATAAGTTGTCTAAGCAAATATATTGCCTCCATAGTTGATCGACCTAGCATCAAATATTATAAGGCTAGAACCTTACCCCTTAAATCAATGCAAAACCCAAAATTTTGTTAAACAATCCCAAAACAGAACATCAATTCCAAGCAATCCATTAAAACTGAAGTTATAATTAGCTTCTAATATATTCAATTAACTAAAATGTAACTTTAATTTCATGAGAATTTAACTCACCGAGAAATCCCCAATTCCCTCATGTTGGGCGAAATCCCTAGGTCTCTATTCTTGAACAATTTCTTCAATTGAAACCATAGAAACACTTAGAATCAATCCTTAAACAACATATTAAGAGATCAAAACAAACAACCAAATAATTCTTTACAAATCTAGTAAAAACCGAATTCCCTTACCCATTCTTCATTTTCGGTGTTCTTCCTTAATTTCCATGGAAACAACTTGCAAAATGGAAGGATATGCTAGTTTGGTAGTGAAGAATATTCAGCTAGCACCGATTTTATCCATTCTCACTTGATTTTTTTTTCGAACTTAAAGGAGGAAAGGGGGAGAATGGCGTGAAGATGAATATGGAGAAGGAGGCTCACGGTTTTTGCTGAGATAGAAAGCCAAAATTGGCTTTGAAATAAATAAAGTTCAAGGTATTTACAATTATGCCATTAATGAAGCCTTTTAGCACATGTCAATTTCCTTTACACTTAGTTTTTCTTCTAATTTCATAAGCTCAAGTAAGTTAACTTGAATTTTTATGACTTTAAGGATAAAATATTTAATTTAAATCCTTAATTCTATTCCCATTAGGCCTTTTCAGATTAGGTTAAATCGAATTAAACCTCAAGCCCCATAAACTTCTCCGGCAAACCAAATTTCATCGATAAATCTTACAATTGCTCACTTTTGAGCCTGACTTCCAAAAAATAACTGTATCGATCTACAAGGATTCTAGGAGCATGCCATACTTGATTGGAAGGGTCTCCAAATTAGCTTTTCAACAAAATTTGAATCACTTGAATCGGAGTTCTCTATCAAAAGTTATGCCCGTTTCTTTACCAATTGCTCACAATCAGAATTTCCAGTCTGTGACATGAATCAATAAATTCATTGCTTCTAATCCACATTGAATTAGATAGCAAGTCTGATATCGTCGGAAAGCTTATCGAGTTAGCTTTTCAACAAAATTTGAATCGCCTTAATTGGAGTTTCCTAGTAAGAGATATGCTCGATTCTTTACAGAGGTGTCGACTGACAGGTTTGACTGCACATTGTTCAACTTCGGAATTCTTCTGGTATTAATCCGTAGGGGATTAAATTGTGAGATTTTTATGGCTAAAAGACCTTTAATTTAACTTTCATAAAATTTTTACGGTTTATCCTTTCGATACTCCAATCAAGAGTTATAACTGAAACAAGGCAGATTGGTCATAAGCCTAAGGCTGAAATTTTCGGTTATTACAACCTCCCCACCTTTAGGAATTTGGTCCTCCAAATTTGATCAAGATCATATTGAAAAGGTGAGGTTGATTTTCTTTATCACACTTCTCGTATCCATTTAATCCATAACAGGTGAATTCAAAGTCCAATTCAAAGATTGGCACTTATCCATGAATCAAATTCATTTTACATTAGATCTCAATCTCAATATTCAATCAATCCACAAATTAGATGTATCTCATTAATTTGCACATTAGAAACGTACATCATTTCATAAATCCAAAACCCTCAAGTTGAGCTGAGATCCATGCCATTTTAAGGCGATCTTGATTATCTTATCTCACAAAATCCTAGCTTTGAAATCAAGTTACCACCTTGCTTCACATTCTTTAAAGGTCTCCACTAGTACTCCAAGATTCATAATTTCTATAATCAGTCGTATTTAATATCAACTCCACTAAAACCTTCTTCATTAGTAGAGTTTGAAGACCAAAGGACTTTTCAAAATATACATGATCTAACACATACTTCAATTTCAAATGAAGATCAGACCTTAACTCTTTTTTTTTGTCAAGCATGGTGAACAAGTTCAATAACCATTTCTTGCCACTATTGTGGACAAGTCCAAACTTATTGGTCAAATCCAATAAGCACAATTGATATCACACTTGGGACTCTATTAAAGCTCATCAAGGATGCCCAATCCTCAACATTCAAGTTTCTTAGTTTAAAATAGCAATTCCAAATTTCATATAGCTCTCAAAGCAAAGCTAGATCATGTATTCGATCAAATCTTATATTCTCTTCATAGGAAAATAAAGTTAGCATAAGGCCTTAGGTTTGAATGGCTCTATAAAATATAAAGCTCAACGCATAGTTCGATTTCTTTTCCTGTCAATCAAAACAGCCCACATATTTAAGATTTCCAAATGTATTAACCCTCAAATCCATGCATGATCAAAATCAAACGATTCTAATAGTTCAAGGCTTATGCTAAGTATGTCCATGTGTTACATCAAAACACATGTTGAAATACTTAAGGTTCGTAGCTATGTCAATGAATTCAATATGTAATTAAGCATATTCATCACCTACCATCCTCTCATGGCTATCCAAAAATCATGTATAAATATGGCCTGGGTATGATCATTAATCATTCTCATATCACATATGATTCATACTGTTCATCACCCATCTTTCTTATTTGGTGCCAAGTCGATATAGTTTGATAACTATCAGTTGCCCAATTTAATCAGTAGTAGTAATTGTCCCAGTAGCTTTGACATCTTGTGCACACGCTCTCTCAATATCATAGAGCGTTTATATATCACGCTCATATATTTACATTAGTACGGAGCGGTGCTATCAGTACATTTGGGGTCTCAAGCTTTTTGCTATTTTCTATTAGCATATGGCAACTCAAAGATTCCCCTTACATGTAATGCTCACTGGGCTTGTACATGTACATTCTCATCGTTTCATACTCATACTCCGACTATGGCACTATAGAATCTAGGAGTTTGATAATGGAATTTGATTCTATTTAGACAATCAGTCTTCAATCACTTCCATATCATCATATCTCTTTTAAACTCTTTATCGTTCACAACATTCATTTTCACATTTATTCCATCAAGGCTGCATCTCATTGCAGATTTTATTGTTAATCATCTCTTACAGTAATAAATCATGAGACAATCATTTCCTCTCCATGTCTCTTTTCATGTAGTATGGTCATTACATTTCCTATTCTTATGGTATATTCAAAATCAATTAAATTTTTAGAATATACCTTTTTTATAATTTAGATTCTATGATTGAATCCTCAAATTATCCATTTAAGCACCACATTCTCTATACAATTCCACCATTTCTATCATTTCGAGGTGGTTATATCTATATAACATTTTTTCATCCACATTACTAGCAGTAAAAATGTAATTCATTTATTTACTCCCTTGAGTATCATTAAATTTCCTTTATCGAATTTGGCCTAATCTTACATCTAACCATAATCATGTGATAACCAAAAGAATCACTTTGTCTTAGTTTGGAAACTGCTTCATACTCATGTTCCCTAATCCTTATGTAATTTTATCTTCTTATTACATTTTCATCTTTTCACTCTCATCATTTTATCCATGTAGGGTCTAAAAACCTCATTCATTGGGCTTACATACCTCGCATGGTATTTCATTAATCTTGTAAACTCCAATAGGATCTCGTAAGAAATTGTCAAGTTCTAAATATCACCTTATGGTTATCAATCTCCAACTATTAGCTGATGACGCCTTGTACAGAGACTAGTCTTATGAATTCCTTATACATCTCTGATTAGATCAATTAGGCATCAATTCCATACAGATGAATATCTGTTCTTAGCAAGAACTCTTTTTAAACAATAGAAATTTAATTCATAATTATAAATCCTTAATTCAAGTCATCTGTATTTTCATCATTTACACCTACACAAGTGAACTTCATTATCCACATAACCTATTAGACCTTTGTTAGTATCATTTCGAATCCACTATTATTCACAATATTCAATATGATTCTTGAGTTATCCATGCGTACTCAAGCTAACAATCAATCAAAGTCCACTATTACTATATTATTTCCATAAGTAATCCTAAGTGCTATAACAATTCCTCATTAAATTTGGCGGATTTGATATATCAATACATTGTCGCTACCACATTTATACTTTGCCACATTCTAGCATCATATCAATATACCACAAGTTATGACATTTAGTATTTACTAGCGAAGTTGAAATCACTAGGCAATCATATCATCACTCAATTACCATCCATCTTTATTTTCACAAACAATCTCTCTTAATGGGGAATCCTCTTTCTGCCTCTAATGAATCTGTTCAATCAGTTCAGGCTTTATCATTTATTACTGCTCAATCCACTCCTTAGCTACCTCTGGATCTTTCACACCAAGGTAGGCGGGTTCATCTTCTGGAACTATCGCAATCTATTCAAATTCTAGTCCACCTGTTCCTTAGTCTACGGTGGAGGTACTAGAGATGGCATTGGCAACACTAGTGGCTGTGGTGTTGTAACCCGCTACTGTGGAGTAACCTAAGGCTATGGCGCATAAGGAGGGGTTGGTGCTTGTACTGGAGCCTGAGCTGGAGGTTAATTAGGGTTGCCTCCAAATTGATGAGCCATAAAAGCTGTCAAGTTCTATACAGTCTATTGCAATTCTCCTACAGTCCTTGTTGACTGGCCCATTTGACATTGAGATTTGGGACCAAAAGGTCATGGAGGAGGTAGAAAGGTCGAAGACCTAGATCACTCTTAAGGAGGAACTTGTTGTAGTCTACCTCTCTTCCTCATTTTCACTTACTTCCTGTCACATTAACAACAATTAGTACGATTTATATGGCAACCGCAGTTCAAGGATAGACATAGGCACAGTGTACAGGGATGTAAGCTAACTTTATTGACCTACACAGACACGAACAAACCGGCTCTGATACCAAACTGTCACACCCGGATTTTCTTAATATCTTACGGAGCCTAAATTGAGGAATTAGAAATTTTTTTTTATATCCCTTATATCACTATCCATTTGTAAGTGAATATGTAGGCCAATCTCAATTCATATAACTCCTTTAATATATTTAGGCATATCCACCAACATACATAATGCTAATTCAAAAAGTATACTGATCATCATATTCTAATAATACATAATCTAGCTTACATCCCAGACTCATCACATAAGTATATGTATATACAATCAAAAGAATTCCAATACACTGTGCCATCATCCATCTATGTCTATACAAACCGCTAGGAGCCATATACCTTAGACTATGCAGGGAAGTCCACTCTCAAGAAGCTTCCCAAGCCAAAATAAACAATCGCTGTATCGATTACTCTGAAAGGGAGAGGAAAGAAGGGGGGAGTGAGTCGCAACTCAGTAAGTAACAACAATAAGCAACTAAATAAAACCAAGCATCCCTCAATTATGAAAGCCCATTCAAATCACTTTCAATCATATCAAATCGATTATGCTGCATTAAAACTCAAATACGATATGGAAGCTCAATAACAATTTGTAGTCAAATATAGAGTTCCATCAATAGACTAAAAGTCTCAATATCAAACCATACATAAAGTATGCAGTGAAACCAATAAAACAAATCATAGTACCAAGAGAGTTCACAGAGTATCAAACGATGCTACTTAGAGCGAACAAACCCACGGTAGCTAACTGTAGCCAAACTCCCATAAAGGGCGCTGCCTATGCATAGACCAATCAAACCCCGGCTCATTGCGCATATGAAACCGGGACCTGTCCAAACGTAATATACGGGACAAGCCAAACGTCTCCGAGGCTAATGCTCGAGAAACAGTGCTCTAAGTCAATCAAATGTGTCTACAAAGTTCTCAAGGTACAGTGCCCTGAGGTCTTAATACCTCGGGTCTAAAACAGATATCCGGTAGTCTTAAAACAAATTTCATTCTTCCCTGACCTCATAGCAATCATTGTAGTTTATAAGGAAGTAATTCAACAAACAAGGCTCACAAGGCATTTAAAAACATTCACAAGGTTACAACGCAAAGTATAAAATCATATTAAATCAGAATTTAGTTTGAACCTTTAAAACATTTAAAATATTTATTGTGTATATAATACGTGTAACCAGTACATTTCTTGCGAGCTCATCACCTGTTTACAAACCATTTCTAGTAAAGCATAATCAACAGTCAAGGGAAGACATCTCATATGCAGCATTCATTTGGTTTCAATTGCCAAATTCCAAAAGTTTATAGTATTAAGCAAATTGGATGCAAGTAGTCGCTTAGGGTTACTTACAGTACTTCCTTAGCTTCTGAATTAGTTCTCCCTCGCCTAACCAGTCTTGGAGTATTGATTGATTTCGGGTCTAATTCAATCCTTAAGACAACCCTCTACATAACAAATAGTAGATTGAATCAATCTCTATACATCCATCGATCTTAGTATTTCCAATCATAAGCTAACATTAAGCATTGTATAATTCAACAAGAACAATACTTGACTGTGTTTCCAGAGTTATTCAAACGTTACTAGCACCGTTTATTGCCTTTTCGTTCATTTGAACTACTTACGACCCATTTGGTCCATTTTTGTTCTTTAAGGTTTTGGACCTTATGGCATTGTGCTAGACTTAGGTATAATTTCCAGAACTTAATTATCAAACCGTAATTTTTTATATTACTTCCAACTCAAATCCCTATTTAGACATATAAGGCTCATTTCCTAATTCATTTTGTGCCATTTCTCATCAATTTTTAGACCTTGGTCCAAATCTGGCACAGTAGGCAGGAAATTTCCTGACCTGTGTTCAGTAAAATGCTTACTGCCAACTATAGGGATATGAGATCTGTACAAATCCAACATCATGTCAATCATGACTCATTTATCTTTCTGAACATGTAAAGTTTGCAGTCATATTTGATCAGGGCAATTTTCTATGAACATTTGAAGTTTACATTAAAAATCTGTCCCCAGCAGTGAGTATCCTACATGCATTCATACATATCTTAAGCCATGAAGTTCCAAATCTGGAAATTCCAAAACTAGATGAAAGTTGACTCATTTCCCTATTTAGAAATGTAAGATTCATAATTTAACTCTTCCTATATCAACACCAGAAATTTCCCAAAGTTTCAGTGTGTTCAACAGTTTCCTGACACAGTAAACACTGACCAATATGCACAAACTGTCTCATATCTGGTTATAGGAGTATCCAAATGATGCAAACCCAGAACCATCATGCTCCTAACTTAAATACCCTTTCTAGACATGTAAGGCTTGCAACCTAATTCAATTTAGGCCATTTGCTATGATTTTTCAAAGTTAGGACTGTGATTCACGTTTCTGGACAGAACACCCTGCACTCATTTGTGCATAACTCAAGCTACAGAAGTCCAATTCAAGAAATTCCAAAACTGACTTTCTTTTAACTTAAAGGGCCATAATTCATAATTTTTCCAGAATTTTTCTCCATACAGAACTATTAAACTGCTCTTTTTAATTTTCCAGCCAGACAGAACAGCAAATTCCAGATTCACACCAAGTCAGAATTTCAGTTTATCTTTATCTAACCATAGCCATTTAAATTTAGTTCATCACAATTTCATTTTCATGCATAATAATCAAATATTATAAGGCTAGAACCTTACCCCTTAAATCAATGCAAAACCCAGAATTTTGTTAAACAATCCCAAAACAGAACATCAATTCCAAGCAATCCATTAAAACTGAAGTTATAATTAGCTTCTAATATATTCAATTAACTAAAATGTAACTTTAATTTCATGAGAATTTAACTCACCCAGAAATCCCCAATTCCCTCATGTTGGGCGAAATCCCTAGGTCTCCATTCTTGAACAATTTCTTCAATTGAAACCATAGAAACACTTAGAATCAATCCTTAAACAACATATTAAGAGATCAAAACAAACAACCAAATAATTCTTTACAAATCTAGTAAAAACCGAATTCCCTTACCCATTCTTCATTTTCGGTGTTCTTCCTTAATTTCCATGGAAACAACTTGCAAAATGGAAGGATATGCTGGTTTGGTAGTGAAGAATATTCAGCTAGCACCGATTTTATCCATTCTCACTTGATTTTTTTTTCGAACTTAAAGGAGGAAAGGGGGAGAATGGCGTGAAGATGAATATGGAGAAGGAGGCTCACGGTTTTTGCTGAGATAGAAAGCCAAAATTGGCTTTGAAATAACTAAAGTTCAAGGTATTTACAATTATGCCATTAATGAAGCCTTTTAGCACATGTCAATTTCCTTTACACTTAGTTTTTCTTCTAATTTCATAAGCTCAAGTAAGTTAACTTGAATTTTTATGACTTTAAAGAAAAAATATTTAATTTAAATCCTTAATTCTATTCCCATTAGGCCTTTTCAGATTAGGTTAAATCGAATTAAACCTCAAGCCCCATAAACTTCTCCGGCAAACCAAATTTCATCGATAAATCTTACAATTGCTCACTTTTGAGCCTGACTTCCAATAAATAACTGTATCGATCTACAAGGATTCTAGGAGCATGCCATACTTGATCGGAAGGGTCTCCAAATTAGCTTTTCAACAAAATTTGAATCACTTGAATCGGAGTTCTCTATCAAAAGTTATGCCCGTTTCTTTACCAATTGCTCACGATCAGAATTTCCAGTCTGTGACATGAATCAATAAATTCATTGCTTCTGATCCACATTGAATTAGATAGCAAGTCTTATATCGTCGGAAAGCTTATCGAGTTAGCTTTTCAACAAAATTTGAATCGCCTTAATTGGAGTTTCCTAGTAAGAGATATGCTCGATTCTTTACAGAGGTGTCGACTGACAGGTTTGACTGCACATTGTTCAACTTCGGAATTCTTCTGGTATTAATCCGTAGGGGATTAAATTGTGAGATTTTTATGGCTAAAAGACCTTTAAGTTAACTTTCATAAAAATTTTACGGTTTATCCTTTCGATGCTCCAATCAAGAGTTATAACTGAAACAAGGCAGATTGGTCATAAGCCAAAGGCCGAAATTTTCAGTTATTACACTATTGGTGCAATTTCTTTTAAAAATTCTATTAATAATATGTAATAGTTAAAATAAACATAATTTATTTTTAATAATATGATTATTATTTATTTAAAAACATTATTAGTGGATAGAACATGATCTTTGTGGATGTTAAACAGATATTTTTATAGATATTTACAATTTTTATTTGATTATTTAAGTATAAATATTAAATGTATAGATTTTTATTAAACTGTGGTATACGTAGATTTGATTATGTTTTAGTTGTTCACTTCTTGGAGTTGGATGCTAATGAGTCAACATTACTTTATAGACTTTATTTTTCTTCCTATTTTATTTGAATGTTATATATATTTGTATTTATGAATTGGACATGATGTTTGGGATGTTGAATGGATATTTTCTAAATATTTTGCATATTTTATTTGATTATGTACGTGTGTTAATAGAATATAGATTAATTGTATGAATTTTTATTAAATTGTATTTAACAATATAATTTATTTTGTTTTAGGTGTTTACTTTTTGAAGCAAAGACGTCTTCGTGAAGCACTACGATGTTGTAAAACTTTATCTTCGTACTTTTATATTTCAACATAGTATATATTTCTGAATTGAACATAATGTCATATTTTGTGGATATTAGATGTATATTTAAGATATTTGTTTGATTATGTATATATTAAATGTATAGATTTTTGTTAAACTATATATTGTAAATTAATTGGATTCAATTTTAGGTGTACTTGGAAATTAGATTTTAGCTTACAAAATTACTTGTTTTTTTAATTAAATTTAACAATTTAAATAGCTATGAAATAACAATTTAAATGTTGATTTTTTTCTCACAGTTTTGTGACAGATTTTGTTGCAGAATTTTTGTCGTAAATTGTGACAAAATTTTTAGTAGAAAGTAGCAATTTGAAACGTATTTTCTGTCACAAAATATAATTTTAATTGTTTATATTGTTTTAATAATATATTCGTTGTGACAAAAAAATGGATTTACAGATGAAATTTTTAGTTACAAATTCTGTTGCAACTTATTTGAGATTGAATTTTCTACCGAAATTTCGTCACAAACATTAAAATTTGAATTTTTTTATTAGAACAAATTATTTTTTTGTGGCAAAAAATAGTTTTAAAGACGGAATTTTCATCACAATTTGTGACAGAAATTGTTTCAGAATTTCCGTCACAAAAATTTGCAATGGAAAAATCGGTTGCAAAATCCGTTGCAAAAAGCGCAGAAAAAACAATTTTTTTGTTTTATTATATTTTTTCTGATGGAAAAAAAGATTTAGAAACAGATTTTGGTCGCAAATATCCGTCTCAAATTTGCAACGGAAAAAAAATTTTCTGACGGAAAGACTTTTAGCCACTTCAAATTTGGAGACGAAATATTCCATCTCAAATTGGTCGCTAATTACAATCAGTGACAGAAATTGAAAATTTGTGATAGAAATTCTATCACAAATTCCGTCTCTAATGTTCTATTTTTTTGTAGTGGCTTAAAGTATGATTTTTAGTTTTTTATATATTTTAAATTTTTTCATCGCCAAAGACTTTCGAAGATGGAAATCCATCGTTGAAAGTATATTTTGTAAATTTTATATTTTATATTTTTTTATTTTTCTATCGTTGAATGCTTTTAGAGATGGAATTCCATCAATGAAAATCTGTTTTTTATATTTTATATTTATTTTTATATATTTTTTTCCTGTTTTGTTATGGAAGCGTATTTCCAACTCAATTACGGGTACCTAAAACAATTCAATATACGAGTAATATATGCAAAAAATAACAAACAAATTAATAATATTAATCAAAGAAATGCAAAATCATCTACATGAACATCATAATCATCATCCACATCATCATTCATAATTCATGCAAAACAGAAACAAAAATTCATCATCATCATAGGGTTCTCACTGAACGATGTGGTCTTTTGATCCATACGATCTAGCTCTGTGGCCGTTCGAGCCAAATGGTCCAGCTCTAGGTTCTCCTTTGTTAGCATTTATAAGGCTTATCATTTGACCCATAAAATCAGTGAATGTATATCTCAATTCATTAAACAGAAGCTTTATTTCTTGCATGCCCTCTTTTAAATGCTAGAATCTTAATTATGTTCATGAAGACCATTTACCTCGGGACCAGAATAAGGAAAAGGACTGTATGCTGAATAGGATGTGCAAGAAGACTGAGTGGGGATGGAGTTGTAGTCGAGTGGTGTGCCTTGTTGTAGATCATGTTGTTATGGCCTAGTCCAAAATTCTTAAGTATGCATACGAGTGGTATCTATCCCACCAATGATGTCACACCATGCATTTAGATCAACCCAAGGATGAGTGTAATCCACTTATCATTTATTTAAAGAATTATTTTCCAAAAAGGTATTTTATTCCCCATTTTCACATACAGTAAATCCATCGGTAAATATTCATGTATCAAGTGAGAAAATAAATAAATATTCAATTTGAATATTTAATATCATACAAAACAAATCAATTTCTCACTTTAATAAAAATATAAAACATGAATATTTAATTTCTCATAGCTTTCTCAAAATTTCCAATTTATGGAAAATTGGTGGAAATTATATTCAAAATTTTCCATTTAAATCATTTCATGCTTCTAAAATATTTTGGAATATTTTAGAATATTTTTGAAAAATTTCCGACAGCATAACGGCTGCGGATTCTTAACCTCCTGCACACAACTCACAGTATATAAACTAACTTTTCAACCACAGATTTTGCATGTTTTCAACCCAATTCTTGCATTCAATATACTCATAACATTTAACTCAAGAAAACATGTAATTCATTATATCACTACAACTCACACACTCCCCCCTTACCAGTTTTATGAAGCCAAGCTTCTCGGTTACGTTTATCGAATTCCGTCAACTCCAGCTGCAAAATAATTTTATCAAAAATTATTAATATTTTCCCTCCTATTTTTAAACTACTAGTATTCATAAAATGCAGCCACTAATATTCTGACACAAAGATAACCAATATAAATTATACTGGTGCTAAAACTCAACTTGCTCATTCTAGCTTGTTTCTCAGTCCCCCATTCATTTTGACCTAACACGTCCCACATTTGGATTGTAATCCACTTGGACAAGTTATATTCCTTACAGTTAGAAATGTTATCAGTATGGAAATGTTACATTGCTTTCTTTCTCTCTAACTGCAAGAGGTCTTTAAAACGAATTTTGCATAAATGCTTCCACATTTGATACATAGTATGTGTATCTTTAAGAGGCCACATGAGCTTTTCCTAAAGAAAAATTTAAAATTAATTAATATTTATTAATAAAGTCATAAATTTATAGATATAAAAGTAATATACTTGAAATTTTAGCAACATATAATATTTTACATCCTTTGGAACCCTTTTCCATGTGAGCCATGGATCAGAAAAATACTCTTTAACTAAGCTACGTCTGGTCCTGACAACGGATGGTTGTAGAAAAGTACTGCAACAAAGAGAAATAATTTTGTAAATATCATATTTAAGGTTGTACTTATATAAAAATAAAAGAAATTAGAAACAGAATGCACGTTATTCATACAATTAAGCACTATCATATACTCTGGATTTTGTGGTGTTGGTATAGTCTAATTAGGCTGTCTTATTCTTTTTTTGCCATTCTCACTCCCACTCTCGCTCTTAGTTTGCGTACCCTTGTCTAAATGTTCCTTAGCTGATATTCCTCAATTGGATAATGGTTGCTTTGCAACTGATGGAAGAGCTGGAATGTCATCGTTGTCGTCATCATCATCATCGGTATTTGAGGGAGGGAACAATTTACCCGAAAGGTTGATAGTTAGAGGACCTGGATGATGAAGAGGCCAACTCGAAGCTTGGGCCTGAGGCTGAGCAAGAGGCTGAGAATGAGGCTGATGAGCTTGAGGGTGAGTTGGAGGTCAAGCATGTCGCTAAGTAGGAGTTTAAGCTGAAGGTTGATCACAAGGCTGAGATTGAGGCTGAACGGTAGGAGTAGAAATGAAGTAGAACTTTAATCCATGCATAGAGTTCGTTGTATGTGGTACTAGAGACTAAGACTTGGATGGCTTTTTACCAAATTTTTTTAATCTTTCCATTTGCAATATCAAAAAAGGGAGTGTCAACCTCTAGTATATTAATAGTATATAGAAAATATAAACTATCAGTGTATCCTATATAAACTCTAACAATAAATAATTTATGATAAAAAATAAAATAAATAAAATATATAAATAATATATTAGTAATAGGTGAGCATAAGTTTAATAAAATTATTTTCATAATATATTAATAATTAATAACATACAATAATTAATAATAATTATTAATAAATAAAATACAATATAAAATAAAATAATATATAGAATATAAATAATAATGAATTATTAATTGAGAATCAATTGAGATTATTTCAATGATAAGAATCTAAAGATTTACAAATAGTTAACATTTGAAAGTCTTTGATTGAAAATGATTTTTGAAGGCTCGCCAGAATGATGAAAGACTGAAGAGAAATTTTCAATATTGGTAATTTGATTTTTTTCTCAATTTTTAGTAGATTAAATATACAAATAAAATCAGTATAGACAAAATAAAATAAGAAGTAAAAAATTGAAATTAACATTAGATAAAGATAAAAATAAATTAGAGAATTTTAATGAATTTGAGGACAAAGCCTCTCCAAAAAAAATTCAAATGATATTACTTAGATACTCTTAAGATGATAATAATTTTAAGAAATTCTGTGAGAATGATGGAGAGTTTCTTTGAAAATTTTCAATATGTAATTATTTGGAATAAAATAAAGAACATTTAAATTAAAGTCCATTTAATCAAAATATTTTAAAGATAATACAATATTAATTCGATACTATTCTAAGATAGGTGTTGTGATGGTGCTAAAACCTTCCTCATAGTAATCGTACTTGAACCCTAATCTAAAATGTAGTCACATCTAGCTTTGAATGATTAGTGGTGACTCCGTAATTTATGTCTACCTATTAGGTTTCCAAAACTTAATACATTATGAGACCAATTTGAGCTAAAGAGATTGTATTTTCCATCTTTCTCATCTTTGTAAAATCATGTACAAAATTTGTAAAAACTCAACCTTTATAAAGGTACCTAAGATTACACTTATTTGCACACATAATCCATCATTTGAAAAAAGAGATTGAAACCATTGAGGGAATATTTGTAAAGTGAAATTTGAGTAGCTAGGAAAGTTTCTCCTTAAGCCTTAGAGAAAGAAGGATTTTAAAGGTTTTCTCTTTAAGCCTTGAAAAAGAAATGTAAGATTCCTCCTATATTGTGAAAAAGAGTGGATAAAAGTTACTCTTGGGCCTTATGTTGACTTTGGTGTATGTTACGATTGATGACTTAGTTGTCTAAGTGAGAAATTTTTTGAATTTATGTAATTTAGTGGACTAACAAAATCAATTGAACCGAACCTAATTCTAATTAATGTCAAATTAATAAACATTTTAATAATACCAATAATAACATATTCAAGTTAAGTAGTATAGTTTCGGTTAAGTGTAATATTATATTTTATATATATGATATACATGTGTATATATATACACACCCATTATGTTTCATAATTCAAAGGGAGGAATGAGAGTAACAAATCCCATTTCTCTCATTCTCTCTCGTATATAGGTTCAAGGATTGTTAATGAGAAACATTTGAAAAACACTGCAACTCTGGAGCAACTAGCGGTAGAATTGAGCTTTCACGTATATCCATGTCATTTTTAACAGCATTTTAATTTTAATGTTATATATATATATATATATATATATATATATATATATATGAAGCTGATCCATTTAGTTTCATAATTCTGGAGGAGGAATGAGAGTAACAAATCCCCTTTCTCCCATTCTCTCTCGTATCCAAGGATAGTTAATGAGAAGCATTTGGAAAACACTGCAACTCTGGAGTAATGAGTGGCAAGATTGAGCTCTCACCCGTATCCATATAATTTTCTACTGCATTTTAATTTTAATGTTAGTAACTTGGTGATATTTCATTTGGTTTCAACCTTCCATTAATACCATTTGTTATAATAATAATAAGAAGACAACAAGATCTGTTGTTAATTAAATATTCGCAGGTCCCCTGAATCAAACCCTTTTCCGTCTTGGTCATTCTTAAACAAGTTGGGCCAGGTAGCTTGGAATCATTAAAGCAGACAGCGAGCCCGATTTTCTTTCCAAAATTAAATCACGTTATGTGATACAAAGATGCGCAAAGCTAGCTTCTGCCATTTGTTAATGAATATAGGAGACTAGGGGTGGAATATGCAAAATGGGACTTTGCATGGGCAATTGACGTTGAAGATCATAGGCTTGATTTTGAGCCAAAGATTAGACATGGAAAATTACAGATCCATTTATTATGCAGCATCTCTAAGAAGACAATGAACAGATTAGCTAGCTGAGATTACAATTTACACATAAAGCGAAAACCACAAAAAATTAATATTTCATGAACTAGTAATGCAAGCAAATTGCACGCCCTTCTAGAAATTTGGTTAACCCTAGCTCGACAGATGAGCTATGGAAAATTATTACAAGTCTTCAACTCAGACTACTAAAAGAACAATATTTGGTGTTTCGTTCCAAGTGGGTTTCATTAGAAGCTGGAACTGGCCGAAAGCAATATAGAAATGACGGAAACTACAATCTTGAGTTCCAAATGGATGGAGCTAGCGACCGACTCAGAATTTATACTTGGACGATTCTGGGAGCTGTAAGGAAAGTAAGGAACCACTTCGTTGGGTGGCGAGTAAACCGCACCTCCCGTCACTCCAGGCGGCGGATCCATGGGTTGTGAAGGAGGAGGAGGGCATCCAGGGCACGGTGCAGGGCATAAATTAGTGCACGGTTGAGGGCAGAAAAAGCAAGGTAGAAAGCACGGTTGAGTGCACGGTGCAGGGCATCCAGGGCATGCTGGCGGTGGTGGCGATTTTGAAGGTGGTGATGGCCTTGGAACTGATGGTGGTGGCCTTGGAACTGGTGGTGGTGATAGTGGTGGAGGAGAAGGAGGGGGTGGGCACTCAAGCACAAGGGGTGGAGGCGGCGGCGATGGATAGGGAACGGGCGTGCAAGAATAGCATTTTATTTCTTCTTTGAATGTTGCTGTAGTGCTTGATGTGGCGAATGGGAATGCAAGAAGTAAAGTGAACCCAGCGAGTAGCATTAGCATGGAATAAACCGATGCCATTTTGGAACCCTTTGATCAAATAAACAAATAAAAACTTAGAAACAAAGGTTAATCAGGGTGAAGAATGGAAGAAGATCAGTATTGAGAGGAAGATAGAGTGAAAGAAATGCACGTGTATTGGTGACCGCAGCATTGTTTCGTATTTTATCTCCTATGGCACCATTATCAAAAGAATTCAAAATTACAGAAAAAAAGAAATCCGGAAAAATAATACTGTATTCTTCTTCCATCCACATTTTTGCTCAACGACATCAATTTGGCCTATCACCATCAAGCAAAAAAGAAAACACTGAATCATAAGCCATTGTAACATACAGTAATTAGGATTTAGCACTAAATCATGAGGAACACAGGCCTGGCTTTATGCTAAGATTGTTACTGTCGTTTATAGCACAATTGTAAGGTGATTAGTAGGATTAATTTGTAAAAAGTCTCCTTGTCTTTGCTGATCATGACACTTATCTCCTCATTTAATGCTAGTTTAGATGGACGGTGAAATTAAAAAAAATAAAATGATCATTAAATAAAAATAATTTTAATAAAATAATAATAAAATATTTAAAAGAAATGATAAAAGAATAAATTTACATGTTTTTTGTCTTTAGTGTTCGAATCCACCTCACCCCCGGTATGGTAGATTCCAAACGGTGCCTTCGTCAGGGGCAGAGCCCTATGGAGACCAGTGGGGGCATCCCCACTAGCCCCACACCCCACCCCACACCACCACCACCACCACACCACCACCCCCCGCCCCACCCCCCCCCCCCCCCCCCCCCCCACAAAAAAAAACCTTAAGAAATTTATATTTATATGAATTTTTTTATACTTTTATCAAATTTTATTCAATTTTTTAAGATTAAATATTTATATTTATATGGAATTTTTATATTTTATCAAATTTTATTCGATTTTTTTAAGGTTAGACATTTGGCAAGTTAAGTTTAATTTTACATACTCTAGCTTTAAATTTTCAAAGTTGAAAAGAATTGACGATTTTATTATAAAAATTTTTCAAATGAGAATTTAAAGTGTATCCATTAGTTTATTTATTGTTGGTACTTTGATTCTATCTATTGTTATTACCATAGTAAATATATAATACATCTTCAACAATGAATATGCTGAAAATTCGTTTACCTAATTGAATGAAAAATTACTTGTTGAATAATAAATTAGTTGTGTAATATAAAAAAAAAGGCCATATTATTTTTGTTATAATTTATAAATGTTGTGTACAATATCCTCACATAAGTCGAAGCTAAATTACGGTGCGACCTTATTTTAAAGGGTAATTGATAATTTTTTTTTTTGAGATAGGTAATTGATAGCTAACCATATAGAAGTTATAGTAACATTTATTGTCCTTCGATAAAAAACTAATATTATATAAACACATTTAAAAAAATGTGAAAAATGCTATTAAGTCCATAAAACATATCATAGGAAAGAACAAACTTTGAACGATTAATGGACCACTCTAATTAGTGGCTACCCATATCTCAATCCGGAAACCGTGTCGTAACTTGATTGAATTCTGCCACCGACAAGCCATAAGAAAAAAAAAAGGGTAAAAAAGATATGAAGACACTTCGTTCGGATTTTGGGTAATGTAAGTTCAAAATCATCTCAATATATATTTCCTTAAGAACACAAAACAATTGATTCTTGGGTCACAACAAAACTAATGATTCGAATTTTAGTTTGTCGCCGCTAAGTCTCGATTCAGTGATAACGAGAAAATCCTAGAATTTGGAGGTTCAAGTATCATTTTGTACAAGTTTTTATTTGTCCAATTATATATTAATTTGTTTGTTTAATTTAAGTGATTTCTATAAATATAATAGCTGATTATAATTGTAATTTTTTTTGTAATTTAACATTTGGATAAAAAAAATATCAGTTGTAGACACTCATTCTATCCAAGTTAAATAAATGTTCGAAAAAATGAATCCCGTGTTCGCCGAACTCAAGTTGATTGCAATGCACTAAATCAAACTCAATCATTCCGAATTTTGAGCTGATTTGAGCCTCACATTTTGAAATGGTTTATCTTTGGACTATTAAAAGTTAGTTTAAATTCAATTAGGTTATATGAGCCTCATTTTTTCAATTTAATGGAAAATTTTAGGTTAAAGGGTTTAAAAAGCCCCCAAGTAATAATGGGATCCACAATTAAGCTTCTATCTTTTTTTGCAATCAATTGAGCTCTTATGTTACCAATTTCACTCTATTGAGCCCTTATTAAGACAAAAAAATGTTATGACCGTGAATTCTCTTGCCAGCTAGACTTAAGTGACCATGTGGCAGATGATGTGGAAAAAAAATTCTACCATGGCGAAAATAAGCCATGCTGGAATTGGTAACTAAATTTAAAAAAACTGATGATATTAATTTAAAAAATGAAATAAATTTTATTTTTTGATTTGGTAAAACTGAAAGCAACTCCTCTCCCATATTCAGTCTTCATCTTTTTCTTTTGTTCTAAGGTTTCATTTCTCCCTATTTTTTCTTGTTTCTTGTATCTGCATTTTCGGTTAAATTTATCCCCATATTTTGTTTATTAAATCCCATATTCTTCATTTTCCATCTTATATCTAGGGTTTGAAGTACTCAGTAGATGGCATCGTCGTCATTTTCATCATCATCGTCTTGCCATAGCAATGTTCATACACACATGGAGTGGAGCTATGAGGGGGAACCGGTGTTTTGCCATTGTGGATTGAAATGCTCTAGGTGGACAACATGGAAAAGAAAAGAATATTGGTAGGAGGTTCTATAGTTGTCCTGAAAGAATATTGATAGGAGGTTCTATAGTTGTCCTAATTACAAATCTAGTGATTATGGGTTTTTTTTGTGACATGATGAGCAACTAAGTGAAAGAACTAAGTTATTGATCTATGAGTTATGAAAGGAAAATGAAGAGTTGAGAAGAAATAATTCGGATATGAGCACTCAAAGTAATGAGCAGAACCTAATTGAAGAGCTGAAGTCAAGAAATAAATTGATGGGAAAGAAGATGAATATGGCAGTGAATGATGCAAATCAGATGAGGAACAAGAAAATGTGTATCTTTGTGGAATGTTTATTTCTTACGTTTTATGTTTTTGGATTTTTATAAGATATGTTTAAATGTAATACAAGTTTGTGGTAATGAAGAGGTATTTTATATTTATAACATTGAAACGTAAAATTTTCTCCCTTTGAAAATATGCTACATGATCCATATAATTGTTTAGGGTAATGTAATGAGCAGCATAACAAATAAACAATTCCATTAACTAAAATTGGAATCTAAACTGAAATTACAACCAAATGTGAATGATTCAAATATAAACCTATAGTCACATTCAAAGTCCATACAATTGGTTTGTCAAATGGCCATATACACAAAAAGAAGATATATAAAAATGGCAATACACATAAGCAGAACATTGGCACTTGCAATTGGTATTGGCAGAATGGCATTATGTAAAAAGACTCAAAAATGCCATTTAGCTAACATAAAACTACTATCAACACTGTAACTTACACAAAAAAGTACTAACAACACTATTTCTTCAAATATCAATTATTTCCAAACTGGTTTGACATTGAACCAATTTGACTTGATTGTGTCCTTGTGATTGGATTCTTTGGTGGTTTCCCTTTCTTTTTCCTTAATTGTTATTGCTGAATTTGGCTTCTTGTCACAGCTTTGTTTCCTTTCCACCTCAAGCCAAGTCTTTGCCAGGTATGGTCAAATTAAGTAGTGTGCTCAACTCTAATGTTTCTTTTCTTTGTAACAGTCCTCTCACTTGCTCTACCAGGCTACACATAAACAAGTGTAATTAGGGATAAGTTTTAAAATGAAAAGTAAGTTTCGAAGTGAAAACTCAATATTGCTTATATACTTACATTCCGTATTTATTCTCCACTCTATAGATTGGTATATAACCCAATCCTTTCAATCCTTTTTCATTTTTGTTTGGTTTGTTGATTTTTGGAACCAACATTAGTACTATTACCAAACACCTTCTCCTTTTCTTTTTCTTGACTTGAAGGTGGTTGTGATGTCTTCTCATATTGGCTTGAAGATGGTGCAACATTTTGTGGTGTATGCTGACATGAATAAGAATAGCAGTAAATTAGTAAAAAGACAGATAGAAGAACAAAATACTTAACATTTTAAAAGTAAATGCAAATGATATTGGTATTACCTTTTCTTGACTTGAAGGTGGTTGTGATGTCCTCTCATTTTGGCTTAATGGTTGTGGTGTGTGCTGGATTAAAAATAATACATACAATTAGTATTTTCACTATTATAATCAGAATTTTAAAACATAGTAGGGTTTCGGTTACTTTACCTGTTTTGAGAAGGTGTCCCCTTATTTGGACAATCTTGCTTGTTGTGCCCTATTTGATCATATCGTAACCATGACTTTGTTTTACCTTTTTGGTATACTTGCCTATCTTTTTTTTTGGCTCATCTTTATCTTTTCTTCTTTTCTTTTTTGGTCTACTTGCATAACTCTGAAATGTGGAAGTTGAATTGGATTTGTATCTTTTTTTCAAAATTTTTTGCCCCTCACTATCTGCAACATAGGACTATAGGTAGCAACATATTTCTTCTTACTAAACCATTCAGATATACACTGCTCTAGCCCCTTCTTGTCATGGTACATGGCACATATGGCATGAAGGCAAGGAATTCCAATAAGATCTCATGCGCTACATGTGCACTTCAACAGCTTTAAACAAACTATGCCTATCTTGACAAAGAACCACCTAAAATCCACCATCACTATTTGTTTCCAGCCTACAATGAGTGGACAGTTTCATATTTTTCTCCAACCTCTGCATAGCATAAGGTGATATGTTGGTTACCCAATTTTGTACCTAAGTCCTCTTCACATGAATCCTCTTTAACACCAAAACCTTAATTTCCTCTAACATGCTTATAATAGACTTTTATCGAGCATTAACTATCCATTCATTAAAACCTTTAGCAAAGTTATTGTCTATAGCATCACATTTTGACATATTACCAAAATATGCCTTAGACCAATGTTGAATAGGAAATTCTATAGCATTATTAGCAGACCCTGGTCCCATTTCCTCTAATTTCTTTAACTAATCATTAAAGTCTTCAACATAGGTGGCTCTAATAGTGTTCCAAAATTGTATTTTTCTATTCTTACCCTTCCATTTTTTCTTCCACTTAGCATAAATGTGTCTAGCACACATTCTATATTCTGTCAGTGGAATGACTTCTCTAACTATTGGTATAAGCTTCTGCATCTATTTACAGAAATATATATGAACAAATATATCAAAATACAAACCAACCATATATTCAAATTGTAAATTATAATTAAATTTAAATTTAGTAATTTTAGTTTCACAATACATACCTTCTACATATTTAACATTATTGTTAAGCCTTCACCACTAGCATGCTTAATATCAGCCATCACTTAGGTGAGAAACCACCTTCATGATTTTTTGCATTCTACCTCAACCACAGCCCAAGCAAGGGAGAACATCTGGTTGTTTGTATCTCTACCTACATGTACTAGTAACTCCCCCTTGCATATAGTTTTAAGAAAGCATCCATCAATATTTATAAAAGGTTTACACACATCTTTCCATCCTTGCTTTACAACATGTAAGCATACATACATCCTTGAAAACATAGCCTAGTTCTAACCCTCTGTATGGACTTGTTTTGAAACTATACTACAAGGATTACTATCTATTATCTCTTTAACATATCCCTACAAATTGGCATACTAATCTACATAAGCCTCATCTTTTTCCTTCAACATTGCCCTCCTAGCCCTTTGAAACATTATAATTGGTATAGACTCTTAACTCAAATTTACACAACTCCAATTCTGATACCTTCATAATAAGGTTTAGTAGAATTTGATCACTAAACTTGGTTTGTATGTCCTTTAAAGACAATAATCCATCTATGCTGCTTCTAAAAAACCTAAGCTCTGGATGATATGTTTTAATCATATAACAATTCTCCCTAAAATCAAAGTTAGCAAACATCCTCCATGGACAACTATCTATACAACCTACCTTAGTTCTTTTTTGTTCATTTTTTAAAAACTCTTAATTGCATCCATTTTGAAAATGCATATTTCTTGACAACCTTTTTGAACTACTTATTATCCAGAAATTTCATTCCTATCTCCCATAAAGGAATTACACAGTTAAGATCATACCTAGGTGCATTTGATCTCTTCCTTATAGGAGGAAGATGGTCCTTAGATTGTTCATTATCTTCACAATCTCCTGAATCTAAAGAATCTAAGTAATCACTCACATGTCATCTTACCTTCTTGCTTTTATCTTCTCTTATGCTTCACCATTACCTTCATCAACTCTATCATTCTTTACCTCACTGTCTATTTTTGTTTGAACCATACTTCTTTCCTCACCTAATATATTTGATACATTAGTTACATCAATAGCAATTTCAAAACCTTCTTATAAGCCTTCTCCACCCTTGCATTTTTTTAATCCACTTAACTTCTTCTTAATGAGCTAAATCTCCTTGTCATCATCATCACTCAAGAATTTGACCTCATTTAGAAAAATATCCTCCTCGTCCTTGTATCAAAAACAGTGCTTCTGTCCTCATTAAATCAACTACCCACATTTCTGACACCCTCTGCATTCTCCTTACCTCTTAAAACATCATCCTGATCTCTTAAAGTGTTATCTACATTGATATTATCCTCGTCACCCCTTAAAACATTCTCCTCAACTTTTAAACTATTATCATTATTTACATTGCCCTTATCACACCCTAAAACATATCCTGACTCCTCAACCCCCTTACAACATCCTCCTCAACCCCTAAATTAGTAATACCTTTTACAGTACCCTAACCATCCACTAGAATATTACCCTTAACACCTAAACTAACAGCAACACTTACATTACCTTGACCACCCCCTAAAACATCATCTTAATCCCCTAAACTAACATTAGCATTTACATTATCAACATCATCACTACCCATTAACTTATGGTCTCTTTAGCCACTCCATTACCATCCTCAAATAAAGAAGTATGCAATTTAGATACATAAGCATCGTGCTTGACATATAAGTCCACTGTGCCCCTACCTAATAAATGTTCCACTAACTGCATAACAATACTATCATTATATAACAAGACTAATCCATCCCCATTAAACTCAACATTAGAATCTTAAAGTAAACATAAGGGGAGTGCACATACCCTAATGACTTAACATGTGCAAGTGTTTCCTAATAAGACAGCAAATCAGGATCTACATCAAATCTATATACGGTCTATTGATATAACCAAATTTTGGTTCAATGACAGTAGTGCCACCATGAAAATAACTTAAAACATAAATTACTTTATGTTAATCATCCATTCTGCATATTCAAATAAAAGAAAGAAATCAATTTTTTTCATCATCTAACAGTTGTTCTGCCAGTGCTAGGCATGCATAAGTAGACATAAATTAAACTAAGATGGAACCAGTTTGCATGACCACAAGCATAGAAAAATGGACATTATCAACCCTAACCCACAAACATACAAACATAGACAAATGAGACCATGTGCAATCATAATCTATAAAATACAGAACTAGTGGATTTTTAAATCAAAAGCCCCAATAACCCAATCCCAGTTTAATACACAAAAGCCATACTTGAAATCCATCGTGACCCCAAATTTCGTGAACCCTAAACCATAAACCAATAAACAAACTTATCATTATCTATAAACACAGAAACCTAAACCTTAATAACAAGCAAATGAAAAACAAATTTGCAAATAATAATGTTTATTTTTTTATTCAAATCCATACTTAAATTCTTTTATGATTGCAAATTCCACTGACCCTTTACAAATAAGTCAAATCTTGTAAATTCCACAAAAAACGAAACACAAACCATAGTAATCGTGTTTAGGGTTTAGGAATTTTTTATTTTCAAATCGAAATTAGGGTTTGAAATGATTTCAAAGAGATTTCAAAACTTTAGGGTTTGAAATTATTTCAAAGGGATTTCAAAATGTTAGGTTTCGAAACGCTTTTTTGTCTTAGATTGTAGCGATGATTTAATTACAAAAACGTTAAAATTTATTTCATTTGTTTTTTTAAATAATATCATTGGTTTTTTAATTTATTTACCGATTCTAGCATGGCTTATTTTCACCATGGTGGAATTTCATTTCCACATCATCTACCACATGGACACTTAAGTTCAGTTGGTGAGAGAATTCATGGATGTAACAATTTTTGTCTCAACAAGGGCTCAATTGAGTGAAATTGGCAACATAAGGGCTCAATTGATTCCGAAAAAAAGATAGGGGCTCAATTGCAGATCCTATTATTACTTAGGGGCTTTTTTGACCCTTTAGCCAAAATTTTAAATGGGTTGTTTGGGCTTTAGGTCAAGTTACATGATTAAATTTCAATTTTAAGACCAAATTCAATTTAGTTTAGTGGGCTTGTAAGCCCAAGATTCAATTAGTCAAGTTCTATAATTTTATCTTATTTTTTTTGTTGTTATTTTATATCTTTTATTATTTTAATGAATTAATTTAAAAAGAAAAAGTTAGTGGTGTCATGCAAGGCACCAACTGCATCTCATCTCCCTAAGATACAGTCCCATTAGTCACCCTATTAGATCCCATCACTTGCAAACTCTATACTAGGGAAATCATTATCACTCTAACCCCCAAAATGCAGCCTTTTTTCTCATTCAAAAACTTAACCAAACGCAAAAGATAAGAACTTTTTCGATCCATTCTAATGATCCAAAATACTACCTAATCCCTTGCCAAAAATACTCGCTACCATCCAACTTCAAGCTCTAGCACTGGTTGAAAGCCAACCTCAACTTTCCCAACAATACTTCAAAAAGAACCCACAGCCATCACCTAAACCAATAACCAAGACCCCAACGACTTTTATAGCCCAAGATATCCACCATTAACAATTAAGAACCCTAACCAGAAACCCCAGCTCTCAAATCCACTACCATGCTCCCCTTACTCACCATCTCCAAACTACCAGAACACCATTAACCGAATGCCTAACAAAACACCTCTACTAAACTCGAACATTGTGCCAAACGAACCTTAAGCCTCCATCACCAACAAACTCAAAGAAAAAATAAAACCTGAAAAATCCAAACAACCACCCCCTCAACTCTTTCCTACCCAAAACAAAACCATACAATCCATCAAAATTGTGAACCTACAATACCTAAATCCCAACCATATAACAAATAAGAAATCAACCAATTTACCAGCAGCAACCAACCTAGCCACAAAGACACTATAAAATCGAAAAAAAAATAAAAGAGTTTTAAAAACCTAGATCTAGAAAATCTACAATTTTAGAGAGCAAGATCCATTACAAAAAATGACTTTTTTAATGACACTTTCATTCCAATAGAACCATCATTATTTCTAAAATTCAATAGTTCTTTTAATTTCTTATTTAAACAACCGGTAATAGCGTATTTTTTAGCTGCTTTCACACTTCTTTTTTCTTCACTTGCCTCCTTCATTTATATTCTATTCCATTAAACAGAAATATTATTTAATATAATATAATTTAAATAAATTTTAATTACTTATTAATTTCTCTAATATCAATATATCTTTAAAATTTTATATAAATTTTTATCTCATGTTATCAATGATCATTTTATTCTCACTACATTTTATGTCACTATTAACACTAGATTTACATCCAAACACATATTCCACCATTAATTTCAATCTTCCCACGACAATATCTAAACTCAGTCACACTAACTAATCTCACTATTACCATAATTTTCAATTATAGTTAACTAATCTCACACCTATTGAAATGGATTAATTAAAGTGAGACACTGAAAGAAAAGGATATTAGGAAAAACATAAAAATATTTTCTTTTTCGTGTTGATATCATCATCATCATCATCATTAGAACCTTTATCCTAGTCAATTAGGGTAGACTACATGAGCCAATATCTGAACTCACATTAAATTGTCTAAATGAATTCTCCTCCTCCCTACATTCCTATCCAAGGCAGTGTGTTCCTCCAACTCTAATGCTTCTATATCTTTTTGAATAATTTTCTTCCAAGTCTTTTTCGGTCTTCCTCTAGCTTTGAACCTTCTTTCATTATTCATAGCCTCTACTCACTTAATTGGAGCATCTACAAGTCTACATTATATGTGTCCAAACCAATGTAAATGGCTTTCACAAATCTTGTCTTCAATAGGGTACCACTCTAATCTTCTTAAGGATATCTTCATTTCTCATTTTATCACACATCCACTACAACATTCGCATTTGAACTACACTTATCTTTTGTGTATGCAGTCTCTTAATCGCCTAGCATTCTCTATCATATAGCAATATTAGTATAACAATTGCCCTAGGAAACTTGGTTTTTAGCTATATAAGAATTCTTTTATCGCACAACACACTTATAGCACTTCTCCACTTACTCTATCCAGCTTGGATCCTATAAGTCACATCACCATCAATCTCTTCATCCATCTGTACTATAAACCCTAGATATTGGAAATGGTCTCGCTTAGGTATTACCTCCCCATCTGACATCATTACATTCTAATCTTCCTTTTTGTTTGAATTGAATTTACATTCCATGTATTCAGTCTTCACTCTCCTTAGTTTGAACCTTCTTGATTGTAATGTCTGTTTTCACAGTTCTAACTTTGCGCTGATCTTGACTTTAATGTCAACACATAGGATAATATCATCTGCAAACATTATATACCAAGGCATCTTATCCTAGATGGATTTTGTCAGTTTGTTCATTAGTACTACAAACAAGAATGGACTTAACACTTATCCTTGATATAATCCTACTACGTTAGGAAATTCGTTTGTTTGCTCTTCATGTCCTCACATGTGTCCTTGTATCCTCATACATATCCTTAATTAGTTCAATATATCTCATAAGAACTCTTTTCTTTATTAAAGACCACCATAATACCTCTTTAGGCACTTTATTGTATGCTTTCACCAGGTCTCTAAAAATCATATAAAGATCTCTACCCATATAACAAAATAATATTATTTAATTAAAATATATTATTATTTGATGACTAACAACAAGGGGCAAATGAGTTAGAAAATATTCAAAACATCTTAAATTCATAAGCAACTATTAGGAGAGACAAAAATAAGGAAAACAAATATTATTTATATTAGTAGCTTAATCTGCATATATTATTATTTGATGACTAACAACAAGGTGGAAATGAGTTAGAAAATATTAAAAACATTTAGAATTCACAGGCAACTGCTACGAGAGACAAAAATAAGGAAAATTAATATTATTTATATATTATTATTTGATGACTAGCAACAAGGGGGAAATGAGTTAGAAAATATTCAAAACATCTAGAATTCACAAGCAACTACTAGGAGACAAAAATAAGGAAAACTAATATTATTTATATTAAGAAAACAAAAATAATTAAAATTATTATATAACAAATAATATTATTAGTTACTTAATCACACTCCGGATATAACCGATTTTATTTATATTAGTAGCTTAATTTTCATAGATTATATTTATAATCCCATATGTGACAATACTACATTTTTAAGTTATAATTTTGAAATGTAATAAATAAATGATAGATATTTTAGATTTGGTCGCTTTCAATTAACATTCTTCTTAATTTGTGTTTTACTATTCATTTTTGCCTCCTAAAAAACATTGAAAGAAAAAAAAAAGAATGGCTAATAAGAAGCAAAATCAATTATAACTAACATAGTAAAAATTAAATTAGAATGAAAATATAACACTAAGGTTTTAATTGGGATGGCAGTGATATTGAATATAACAGTAGCGATAAAATTAAAATTAATGATGAGAAAAAATGCGTTAAAAAAAACTACAATGATGAGGTGAAATGAAACCATTAAAGGCATTAAACTAAAAAATTACTAATAATTATTTTCATGTATATGTATAACACTTAAAATAAATAAAATTTTATTCAATCAAAATATTAATATTTATTATTTCATATTAAAATCATACAAAAGATTTTAAGTATTAAAAAAATTATGATAATACTAAATATTTAATATTTTAAGAAAAAATAGTTAATTATAATAATAATTTGGATTTTAAGTATAAAAAAAGTATAATGTAAAATAGTTGCAATTTGTACACAAATAATACTTACAATAATTAAAAATATTATATAACAAAATAATATTATTTAAATAAAATATAATATTATTTGATGACTAACAACAAAAGGGAAATGAGTTAGAAAATATTCAAAACATCTAGAATTCACAAGCAACTGCTAGTAGAGACAAAAATAAGGAAAACAAATACATCAAATAAGAAAATCAATTTGAAAAGGGAAAGAAACCCATCACTTACAACAAAGAGCTCAACAAGTCGAGGGCAGACACCTGCCTTAATAACAACTTTGCTTTTGTCATTAGTACCATTTGATTGATATGACAGGGCAAAGCATGCATCAATAAGGACTTCCTCAATGTTTGAATGGATAAGACACTCAAGAGCTAGCAAAGTTGGCTTTGTCTGCTTATTGAATTTCAAAAACACCATGTATATGCCAAAGACGTTAGCAAAAGAATCTTAATAGCTCCAGCAATTCATATTACAAGAAAGTCCAACCTGCTCAAATCAAGGCTATGGCTTGCCCTACAGAAGTTTAACTGTAACATCCCCGATTATCAAAAATTCGAACTAAATTTTTTTCTTTTCATTCAATTGACTAGGATATGCTTAGTGTCTCAGATTCAGTTTAAGCTAACTTTACATTAGCTAAGTCAAAATATATTAATTAGTTTGTCCCAGTTCAAATATTCCAATTTACAATCATAGTCTCATTAAGTTGACCTTATAAATAGATATCAAATAAAACTTCATACATAATAAATATTTTACACATGTTTTATTTTACATCCCCATTTACATACTACAGTACTGTATGAATAAGTCTGAATACAAAATAAATTGTACATAATACACCTTCAAGGAGGGTATCAAAAGTCACGAAGGAACAAATCAGAACCCTTCAGACTATGGAATCTACTGTAAGTAATCTAGAAAGGAAAGTAAAAGGGTGAGCTTATGTCCAATAAGGAGTACTTATAAAGATATAAATACTATGAACTACACGCAATTATCTTAATCAAATATTAAATACTAAAATCTCAAGGGATAATTCAGAACAGAAAATCGGAAGGAATTTTCTTTACAGCTCGTTAGGGTTTTAGGGCTGGGTCAAGGAAAATGCTTTAAAGCACCTCACTTGTCCCTTTCCTAACATCTAAACTACAAAAAAGTATAGGAAATCTATAAGAGAAGGAATTCATACATTCTAAAGTCAGATTCAAACAAATTTAATGCAACAAAAATTCATTTTGCAAAAATATATCAAGCAAATATCATAAATCAGTCAAAATCAGAACATATATTATAGTTCAAATCAAAATCATATATACTTGTATCAAACCATTTCAAATTTCAAAGTCCAGATATCAAAAGTTCAAAAAACATACAAATATAGATAAATAACAGCAAGTGGAGACATAGCAACAACTCAATAAACATCATGCAGTCCAGAAATCCCGTAAGGGAAAAATAATAATCAGATAGACATATGGCCATAGTCCAAATTGGTCCATAGTGAGCCCTGATTAGATGTCGACTGGGACCATTGTGGACTGGATTAAGATCACACAGTAGTTTAGATATTGCAGGATTAATTGCAGTCTAGAGTTCAGATTTCAGATGTCAAATAATGCAAGATTACAATTAACCAGTGTCTCAAAACAAAAAGTATCATAATTCGAGTTCGAAATAGTATTTCAAATCGCACAGATGTTCATAACAAATCACACAACAAAATCATAGATGAAATATGAATTTCTTTACAAATATGTAAATTCAATAGCTTTCTAAAACTATAAAACCAATTTCAAAATACCATATACCATATTTTGTCATGTGTTCATAAAACTAAAATTAAAACAAAAAAGTCATAAGTCTTCAAAATTATGTAATTTTAATAGGTTTCCAAAAATCGAATTCCTTAGAAAATCTATGCTTTTGATGAGTTTCTTAAATTCCTAACCTAAGTCAAGGTAACTATTATTTTTACGAAAATTCAGTAGCATAACGATATAAATTTTCTAAAACCTCCTGCAAAGCAAATACAGTTTATATACCTAAGGCAGTTGATTTTAAAACTATTTTCAGTATCGCTTGTGTTCCTTGTATATATTCCTTATTAATCAATCACAGTGTACTAATCCAAACTAGTCCAGTAGTCGAAATACAGTAAATGAGCGATATATCCTTCTTGGCACCAATTTACTCTTGGATTGTAAAAAAATCATTAAAACATGTTCAATTCCAAAACTCCCTTCACAAAATATTTATAGGTCTTAGTAATCTTCCATTTTTCCTAATACAATTGCAAATCCAATCTACTTCCTACCAGATCCTATAACTACAACTACTATCTAAACACTTTCTTTTTCGATTCCAACTTCACCAACAGTCTTATATTAATTTATATAGTATTCTAAGACCAATTTTGTATCAACTTGGGCATGGCTTCCCACACCCCTTCACTTGGCCGAGACTACCTTCACACACTGCACTATGTTTCATGCCATTCTAATACCATATTCTCTCTTCTTATGATTTCTACATTATTCCTACACCAATTTAACATGAGAAACAACATTTCCTCATAATAAACCCTTATGGTTGAAGCCCTAAAAGCAAAATCCTAATGGTTTTTCATCAATCTAAGGCTATACACAAGCTAACCATATCAAAAACACTAACATATATTACAAGAAATCAAAACAAAATTTTCTATCTCATATTTACCCTATTGGCCGAAACTTAAGGAGGATTTTTCACCCACCAAATGGCCTTTCCCAAGGCTAATTCGAAGATATGTAATAGAGCTCTCAAAGGTGAACAACTTTGCTTAAGGAAAGTTTTGGATTTGATGATATTTTAAGGGTGTTTCTCAAGGTTTCACTCTCTAACTCAACACTTAAAAAATGAAATGGGAAACAGAGGAAGAGTGGCTAGCCAAAGCATGAAGATGATAAGAAATATCTTGATTTTTTTAATTATTTGGATTATAATGTAGTGGGGTAACTATACATGAATAGTTACTTCCACTAACTTATAATTATATATAGTTTCATGATTTTTTTTTATAATTTTTTAAATTACTTTATTATTTCTTCATCATTTTCATCATATTTTACATAAAACTAGTTAAATGTTGACTTCAAAAACAAGAGTGGCCAACCATTCTTGGGTAAATTGACTAATTTGCTCCTTAACTTCATTAATACCACCTATGTCCTAACCTTTACAATATCATTTAAACTATTTAATTTAGTTACCATATATTTTTTTTCCTACAAAATATACTTATTTAATAGAATATAGTTCAAACTTTGACCTTTAATGGGATTTGACCAATCAAAATAGCAAAATTACCAAAATACCCATAAATAGTGTTTTTTAGTATTTTCGTGTGATTCAGTCTACAGGTTGAAACTGAGTAAGAAATCTTCACATGAGGGTTCAACTATAGTATTTTGTGGGTTTGAATCCAAACCATGTTGACCTATATTTAAAAGTACTTTTTCGACCTAGGGACATCATTGTCATTTTGAATTTGTTTCCACATTTGCCAAGACATGTACAAACGAAAGAATTTCAAGATGTAGATTCTTACCATCACAACATTTCACTCCAAGGATCAATATTATGAAGTCCGTGTCCTTTCAGATAATAGAATTCCCGGTGGGGCCCACAATATACTTTCCTCCTATAGGACAAAATATAAAAAGATCATACACTATTGTTAAATTCAATCATTCTAACTTCTAAATTAGTTTATATAAAAAGAAAGAATTTGGGAATCTCACATTGACAAAGTCCAGGTAGCATTTCGCAACATAGAGAGCTTTGCATGCTCATTGAATTGTGCCAACAGTGGCACCAAGGCCTCATAGCCAAGGACGAGATCAAGGTATTTACGCGAGTCTCTGGCAACATTTCCTAATGCCCAATAGCCTATAATTCCAAAATAATGATAACCCATATGAGAATTACAAATAAAATGAACTAAAGAATAAAAGATCAGTTGCTGATTGCAATAATTACCTGATCGCGTACATCATCAGTTGGAGAACTTAGGAGTTTAACAAATATAGGGATAGCTCCATGATCAATTACGACCTTAGTGTTTTTAGATGTTCCTGAAGCAATATTTTAACAGTCTAAGCTGCTTCAAACTACAACACAAAAGATTAAACAAAAACAATTAAAAATATGAAATAATCAAAACAATATGAAAGAGGTTGAGCAAAATCCTAACAACTTCAGAATCAAAACATGGAACCTGAAGATGTGGGAAGCCATCCCTAGCAAAAAACTCTATGAAGCGAGGAACAAGATCCGATTGAACAACTTCGTTGATCAGTGGACTATGTTCTGCATATATACTAAGATTTAAACTATGTTTGGATTGAGGGTAGGGAAAGGAAAGGAAAGGAAAACAAGGGAAGGTTGAAAACCTTTCTTTTGTTTGGAAAAAAAATTTATCTAGGGAAAGGAAAGGGAGAGGGAGTGAACATCCCTTACTTTCCCCTGACTTACTCAGTTTTTCAATATCCCAAATTGGGGTAAACAGAGAGGAAAGGAAACAGCAAAAAAAATTTATCATGTAAAATACCAATTTTAACCTTTTTATATCTTTATTGTTTAACCTAGCCAAACATACTGCTTTCAAAGAAAAAGAGGAGACTATGCTCCGTAATGCTTGCAAAGAAAAAAGAAGATTGTTCTTATCAGCATCAGGTTTTATCTCTATCTGTGAAACCTTTACTTATATGTGATTATTGTAATATTATATATTTTGTCTTGTTTGTGTTGTTTTTTTTTAATTTACTATTTGGATGCAATTTATAATGCTTTTTTTTGTCAAATCAAGCTATAGTGCATAGCTATATGAAGCTTCCTTCGTTGATGTTTTTTAAGCCATAGTACATAGGCTATTATCCTTTACAAAGATTGCCATGGTTCTACTGAGTTTTTTTTTTATTGTTTCTTAGAATTAAAAAATTATTAGTGTCACACCTCGGAAACGTGGAAGTCTTAGGCTAACTTTTTCATTTTTTTCTTAATTTCTTAATTAGGTTGCATTCCTGCCAGTGTAAGTTACTTATATTTTTTTATAGAAATTTTGGCAGCATAACAGCTGTAACTATCCTAACCCCTGCATGAAAACGTAGTTTATATTTCCCAATACAGTTCATTTCAAAGTACATATTTATAATTCCTCAGCAGTTGATTTTATTTATGCTTTCTTAACCATAACCATAAGATTCCACAAAACTTATACAACATTCCTAATATCCCAATTCTCATAATTATCCATCACATCATATTGACCTATTCTTTAGAATAACGTTTACGTTCATAGGATATCGACTACATCCCAAAAGTATCGTTTATATACAAATGTCTGTGCTGTACAGGATGTCTGGTATCAAAAATAAGAGTATACCTTACGTGTGTACAAAAAGTAGCCTGAGGAGAGACGTGCCCCTCAGCCTACGTCGTATACGCAGCAGGCAAAGGGATGATCACTGCAAATAAGCTGGAAGGATATAGGGGGGTGAGCTTTTAGAAAGCCCAGAAAGAAATGCATTTAAAATAGTCACAGTATTGACATATGCAGGAAAAACAAGATGCCATAATAGTACGTTTCATACTTTAAATCATCATATGGAATCTTTAATGCATATATCTAAAATTCATACTTGTTTCAATCATACATCATACTTTAGAAACTTAACATCATAATTAATAAAACTTATCCTAAAGTTCATAGAGACTATGCGGGATCATATAGCCAGTATGCGGGTCATGACTAATCATCCTTTGAAGAGGGAACTGAGTACCTATGGCCATGGTAGGGGGTCGTAGACCTGATCAGGGTCGTACAGCGAACATTCACCACGAAGGACCAGTATACCCACAAAGGATGGAAGTATGCACAATGTGGGCGAGAACATGCACGACGTGGGCTAAACATATGCCACAAGGGATGGGAACATGTACAATGTGGCAAGCATGACAGGAAATAACATAAACTATAAGAGTGCCTTAGTCTCAAGCTTTACGTACTTTTACAACTTCTTAATCATAAATTTGGTACAAAATACTAAGGACCGGGAGTGCCTGGGTCATGTTAGCTAGGGATTTACCACCCCAATCGCGGTTTCGGAAAACATACTTATTTACTTTCATACTTAAAACATTATTGAAAAATCACGCATAGAAATCATAAGGTTCGTTTTCTCAGGCATCTTTAGTTAACATAAAACATGAACTTCGATTTTAAAGCGATAAACTCTTCTTTCAGAAATCGGTTGGTACGTCTAGCTAGTTTTCGAAAGACTTTGGAAATTAACTTCGGAATGTAATTCATGATTCAAACATTTCTTTATAAATTGAGATGAAAGTAAGGGACACCATCACAACTTTAAATTACATCCCTTACCTATTAGATCTCGAGGAAGCAACTTTCCTCAAGTCTCGGATGTGCCTCGATTTGTGTGCCTACACTACTTGCTGCCCAAAACAATTTCGAAACCATCATTACATACTCATACTTATCTTAACATACCTTAATATATCTTAAGTAATCATAAACATCATTAGAGTTGGCCTTATTCACTAACTTTTCTACTTGCTCAGTTTTTATCGATAAATGTGTCATTTCGATATATTTATATTCCTTAAACTTAAACTCACCAAAATAATGTTTTACATGCTCTTTAAACACTTTACATAATACTTCAAGACTTGTTAAATTGCCAAATCCCACCCTTTCATCATTTTCGATTAAATTGAATCTTAAACCGAACTTTTCGGTATTAAACTAACACCATACAATCATCAACCAAGCAAACTTCACCATTTTTATAAAGAACCTAGGCTGTCCAAAACATAGCCTAACCCTAGAAAATTCATTTCAAAATTCTACTTTAGCCAAAATCATGCAAATTCAACATACATCAATCATATTTCAACTTCATCTTCTTCCAACAATTTTACCTTATGTTGACCAATTTTGACCAAAGATTCATCCACCAACAATCACCCTTAGCTGTAGATCAATATGTATACAACTTAGAAACACCATAAACAAGCTTAAAAATCCATCAAAGAAGTAAGGAATTAACTCTCTCACCTCGCAAAACAGGACAACTCTGTCCAGATTTCTTCTCTCTAACTTTTCACTAACCAAATGACTTTTGTTTTGGCTGAGTTATTTTTTTTTGTGTAGGCGACTTATGTATGAACAATCGGTCCTTCTTGGCCGAACTCCAATTCAGCTTGGAAGGTGGTCGAAAAAATCCCACAAGATGAAGCAGATGAGGACGCTTACGGTAGATTGACAGCGGGTTTTCTTTCTGGTCCCGTCGACTTACAGAGGCTATAATACCATTCTGGAGACTGAATTAAGTCTACTGTCATGGGTTAAAATTGCAGGTCCAAACTCCACTCATATCTCGTTCAATTTGACCCAAAACCAAAGCCTAGCAGTGAGCAGAAAATCTGGCTGCTGGCTGGCCTGCACCAATAAATCCATAAAATTATTTTCTAGCCCATTTTTGTGATTTAGCCATTTTTCAAGTGTTTTACTATATGTCTAGTATATTTTTATTTTGACCCTACATAAATACCAAATTCATACATTGAACTTCTTTCTAGTTTTCAATTTAATAATAATATGAAAATTTTAGGTTTCACATTCTCCTCACCTTTTAGGAATTTGGTCCTCCAAATTCAGGCTAGTCCATTAAACAAGTGCAGGTACTTTTCTCTCATGAGGCTTTCTAGCTCCCACGTAACTTTCTCTGTTGTGTGGTGCTGCCAGATAATCTTAACCAGTGGAACAGTTTTAGATCGTAGTACTCTTTCCTTTCTGTCAAGGATCCGGACTGGCTGCTTAACATAGCTCATATCTCCCTGAATATCTAATGGTTTGTACTCGATAACATGGGAGGGATCCGGATGATACTTCCTCAACATAGAGACATGGAAGATGTTATGTATCCCAGAAAGCTGTGGTGGCAAAGCTAATCGATAAGCAACATCCCCAACTCTCTCCAATATCTCAAATGGACCAATGAAACGAGGACTCACCTTTCCTTTCTTTCCGAAGCGCATGATACCCTTGCTCAGAGATACTTTCACAAATACAGAGTCCCCAACCTGAAACTCAAGTGGCTGTCTACGTCCATAGGCATAACTCTTCTGTCTACTTTGGGCAACCTTGAGTCTATCACAAATAATCCGAACACCCTTAGCTGCCTCTTCAACAAGATCAGGGGCTAAAATCTTACGGTCACCCACTTTTTCCCAAGCCACCGGGGATCTATATCTCTTGCCATATAGAGCCTCGTATGGTGCCATTCCGATGCTAGTATGATAACTATTATTATAGGCAAACTCTGCGAGGGGCAAGTGGTCATCCCATGAACTCTTAAAGTCTAGTGCACATGCCCTCAACATGTCCTCTAAGGTCTGAATAGTCTGCTTGGACTGACCATCTATCTGAGGATGGTAGGCGGTGCTCAAATGTAATTGGGATCCCATGGCTTCCTGAAAATGAGTCCAAAATCAAGAGGTGAACCTGGAATCTCTATCAGAAGTGTTGCTCATGGGAGCCGCATGTAATCGAGCAATCTCTCTAACATACAAGTCTACCAATGTACTCAGTGAATCTGTACTCTTAATGGCAAGGAAATGAGCACTCTTAGTCAATCTATCAACAATAACCCAGATTGCATCATGACCTCTCCAGGTCCTCGGTAAGCCCATAATAAAATCCATCGTAATGTGCTCCCATTTCCATGTAGGCACTGGTAAAGACTTAAGAAGTCCTACTAGCTTCTGGTGCTTAACCTTAATCTGCTGACAGATCAAACATTTGGCCACAAACTCTGCCACGTCTCGTTTCATACCAATCCACCAATACACCTTACGCAAGTCATGATACATCTTAGTGCTGCCTGGGTGCATAGTGTAGCAAGAATAATGGGACTCTCTCAAAATCCTTTGTCTCAGGGTATTATCGCTCAGAACACATATACGGCCCTTGAACCTCAATAACCCATCATCACTGATCGTAAAATCTGATTGCAAGCCTTGCTCTGATTGCCTAACCATGTCCAATAATCTCTAATCGTTTCTCTGCCCTGACCTGATCTGATCTAATATACTTGGTTTAATCTGAAGGCTAGCCATAAACCCGACATCTACTGTTTCAACACTAACACTGAGCTTGGTGAACTACTCAAGCAATTCCTATTCTCTAACCATCATAATAGAAACCATACTTTTCCTACTCAAAGCATCTGTAACTACATTCGTCTTGCCTGGGTGGTACAAAATCTCGCAGTCATAATCCTTAAGAAGCTCTACCCAACGTCTCTCCTCATATTAAGTTCCTTCTGATCAAATATATACTTCAAACTCTTATGGTTAGTGAAGATCTGGAACTTCTCACCATACAGATAATGCCGCCATATCTTTAGAGCAAAAACCATTGCGGCTAACTCTAAATCATGCGTAGGGTAGTTCTGCTCATGGTCTTTAAGCTGGCGTGAACCATACGCGACTACTCTACTATGTTGTATCAGCACACAACCTAGACCCTGATTGGAAGCATCACTGTATACAGCGAAGCCTTTGGATCCACTCGGAATGGTCAGGACTGTTGCTGTAGTTAATCTTTGCTCAAGCTCCTGAAAACTCTGCTCACACTGATTTGACCATTCAAACGGAACCCCTTTGTGTGTAAACTTAGTCAACAGAACTGTAATCCAAGAAAAACCCTCAACAAACCTCCGATAGTACCCTGCCAATCCCAGGATCTCCGAATCTCAGTCACTATCTTCGGTCTCTCCCACTGGAGTACTGCCTCAACCTTGGACGGATCAACTGACACCCCGTCCTTAGATACTACATGGCCAAGGAAAGCTATCCGATAGAAAAATTCACACTTACTAAACTCCCCATAAAGCTGCTTATCTCGAAAAGCTTAGAGCGCAATCCTCAAATGCTGCTCGTACTCCTCCCAGGACTTAGAATATATTAGAATATCATCTATAAAGACAATCACAAATTTATCCAGATACTCCCAAAACACATCATTCATCAAATTCATGAATGCGGCAGGGGCATTGGTCAAACCAAAAGGCATCACAAGAAACTCGAAATGGCCATATCGGGTTCTAAAGGCCGTCTTCGGTACATCTTCCTTCCTAATCCTCAACTGATGATAGCCTGATCTCAAATCAATCTTAGAAAACGCTGAAGACCATTTCAATTGATCAAACAAATCATCTATTCTTGGCAGGGGATACTTATTCTTAATTATAGCCTTATTTAGTAACCTATAGTCGATACATAACCGGAAACTACCATCTTTCTTTCTCACAAACAATACCGGAGCACCCTACGGAGACACACTTGGTCTAATAAAACCCTTATCAAACAACTCTTGCAATTGTTTCTTTAATTCTTCTAATTCAACTAGTGCCATCCGGTAGGGAGGCTTAGAGATAGGTTGGGTATCCGGCACTAAATCAATAGTGAACTCCAGCTCTCTCTCTAATGTTAATCCTGGTAACACATTCGGAAACACATCGGTGAACTTACATACCACTGGTATATCTGATATACATGGAGATTCCAGACTCGTATCGGAGACAACGGTAATATAACCTTCACGCGAAATAAATTTGTTTGAAATTTCAAACATATAAACAATATACAACTTCACCGAACATAACATCATATATTTTATTTCTTAATAGCAAAACATACATCAAATTTGTCAAGTAAAAAGAAGGTTATAGTCTTAGTGTAGCAATCTAGACTTGCACGATTGGTGGATAACCAATCCATGCCTAAGATTACATCGAAGCTATACATGTTTAACAAAACTAGATCTGCTAACATTACCCTGTCTCCAACCTTAATTTCACAATTCCTACACACCATATCTATCATTTGAGATTCATACATGGGTGTGCTAATATGTAATAGGTGACCTAGAGGCTCAGGTTCTAAATGGAGATTGTGTGCAAACTGTAGTGATATAAATGAGTGCGTGGACCCTGGGTCAAATAAAACATGTGCCTCATGATTACAGACAAGAAGATTACCTCTAATAGTCTCGAAGGAGTTATCGGCGATCTCCCTGTCTAAAGCAAATACACGCTCCTGAGTAACAGGCTTCTTACCCTTCTTAGCTACGGTAACCTGTTTCTGTGGGGCCTGAATCTATGGAGCCCGTGTCTCTGGCTGCTATCGTGGTGGCTCCTGAGGCTGTGGGGTCTTATCTTGCATTTGTGGGCAATCCTTGATCAAATGACCCTTTTCCCCACACTTAAAACAATTGCCAGTGACCTAGTGGCATGGCCCACCATGTGTCCTACCACAATCTCTGCACTGTCTAATAACCCTCTGGGAGTCTCTGGTGATCTCTACTATATCAGGAGGAGTCTTGGGCTTATCAACCCTTGCCCAAGACTCATCTATCCTTGATCTCTTAAGCGGACTCCACTTTTGCTCTGATCGGGAACTTTCTGTCCTCTTGTCTTTACCCTTACTCTTACTTCTGGACCCATACTGTTCCTATGTAACATCTAAACCCCTCTCTATATCCTGAGCCTGTCCAAGAGCATCCTCAAAGTTAGTAATACAAAACCCTAATAATCTATCTCGGATGGCTGGTCTTAGTCCAGACAAAAACCTATCGGTACGACGCTCCTGATCTCTGACTGTCTCGGGGTCATATCTCTTCAGGATCGTAAATTGGTTCTCATACTCATCAATCGACATACTGCCTTGTACTAAATTCAAAAAATCTATCTGCATCTTCTTCTGGGCAGTACGAGGAACATATTAGGTCTTAAAGGTTGACAGAAAGGTATCCCAACTAATCACTATGTCTCGGGTAGTCAACTATCACGATTCGAAGGCCGTGACTTTCCTTTAATACTTATACTTTTCTTAGTCTACAAATTTATGGACTAAATTTTTCTTTTTCATTTTAAGGTTTGTATTCGGTGTCAGTGTAGTTACTATACTATCTAGGCGACCTATAGTCATTTCATTTAAATATTAAACTAACACAGAAATGGCTCTTAGTTACATCCCGACTTGTTAAACAGAATATATACTGTGCATCAATTTAAGTTTTACATGTAAACAAGTATTTTATGAGGAACATATACCTTAGAAGACTGGTACCAAGTCCATACACCGTCTCCGATGCCCACTTAGCAGCTCACATGACAGATGTCAACTTCAATAGTCTGAAAGAGATGAAATTTAGTGGGGTGAGCAAAACCACGGCTCAGTAAGATACTAATATAAATACAAGAGTAGGATTACACTGTCTTAAACTGCAATCCTTAAAACTTGCAAGTTTGCAATTATAGTTAATCCTTTCTCATCGATAACATATCATTATCTCATTTCTTGTCATCTGTCTATCACTTATACTTTTAAATAAATCATCATAATCACTTTTTCAGTCTTCTCGCCCTTACACTATAGTGCATCACACCACAATCTGTCGTATTCAAATTGAATGTCATATACTATTAGTCTATATTTTCCTCTATCTAGGAGTACATCATGTCTAATTGAAGCATCATATCAATTCACTTTATGTTTCACAATCGTACTCTTGTAATCTATCATCTCATATCACTTTCCATATAGAGAAATCATGATCACAATAGTGTAAGTTCACAATTCTCTTCATATCAGTCTTATGTTCATGTATCATATCATGTCATCGTCTAGATGAAATATCATTAATGTCGAGTCATAACATTCCTCATGGAACTCTCATGTACGAAGCATATTATCATGTCAAGGTTTAATATGCAATTTATGTAACTTTACTGTACAAACCGCTATCATTTCTAATCGTATCATATGTACTTTAGAACATGCTCCACGTATGAATTTTCAATTCATTCAAGTCTACCTTTATGACATGATAAAAACATGTTCACTTTCAATTCATGTATTCGTTTTTAGAGTATGTCTAAAACATGTGCGGTTTTAAAACATTTTTCATATACTATAAGTCATATCAGGTCTAGAGTTCATATCAAATCAATCTATACTCTAGACCGCATATCATTTTAAATTCGACACAAAATCGTATATAAATCATATAAGTGTTGAAATCATTTATCATGTACTTTTAAAACACATACTGTAAATCATATCAGGTCTAGAGTTCATATCAAATCAAACTATACTCTAAACCGCATATCATGCCATGTTCGACACAAAATCAAATATAAATCATATAAGTGTCGAAATCATATCTCATGGACTTTTAAAACATGTTTAAAACATGTACTATTTCAAAACATATTTCATTTCAAACTTGTTTCATGTACAGTATAAATCATGTCAAGTCTAGAGTTCATATCAATAAAATCATACTCTAGACTTCATATCATATCAGTTAAAGACTAGGCTAGATCCCTATCATCTCTATCAATAAAGATTTAAATCACTGTAGCTAGCAGTGAATATCATGTCATCATCCCCTGGAAACCAACTAGGGCGCTATCTATGGCCATAGGCCTCATCTCTCTCAGTCCCACTGATCAGGCGTGACTAAGACCTGTCTACGACTATTGTCGGACAAGCATCTCTGCCTAATGAGCAAAGCTCCAATTAGGCGGTTTCTACTATGCTTTATTGAATTTAATTCTTTTAGGGTGCCTACAGTCTCATAAAACATTTAAATCTTTAGCTTTTCTTTTTAAAATCATGTAAAGCATATGGTGAAGTTCTTTAAGAGATTTCGTATATAAAAGTACGTATATACCATATACTTTCTTTTTAAAGCTAATCTATACTTTATGGCATTTATATAAATGCTATTATAACATCTGAAATTGTAGCAAATTATGCTTAAAAGCGATGCTATGAAATCATTTCCGTATGTTATTTTGATAATAGTTTCAAATGTTAATATAAGTATACCTTCATCTAATACGGTGAAACAATTCATTTAACTTTATCACCATCAATCATTCGATTTCAAACTATCCTTCTGACACATCAGTAAATCAGTGTTCAAATCAATTTAATATTCATTTCATTCAGTTTTCAAATTGTTCAGTACTCCAATTATTCAATAATCAGATCATTTGGTATTCAAGTCATTCAGTATTCGATATCCTTTTTCGATAGCTATAAACTGTAACAATCATTTCTACCTTTCACTATTAATACTAAGACCACATCACTTATAAATATTTAAATATCATGCCGCTATATAGCCATCAAAATACTAAAATCATGCCAATGCCAATATCATTGTTTGATATCTATTCCAGAGTTGACATCGAAAATAATTAAGACCATGAGATCAATAGTCATCTATCAATTTTATTTATGGTTTATCATGCTAGCACTCCATCGGAATTTCCGATTTGATGTTCGATTTCGTTCATTATCCTTCGTACGCCACAATATTGATACTATGATTCTTGTCACTCAAACTCAATTTGAGTTCAATAGGTGACTTTCCGAATAGTCAAATATCCAATGTATAGTTCTAAGCACTATTCTAAATTCTATCACTCAGTTGTCTCAAATCTCAACCAAGCATAATTCATATTAAATCGTCATATACACCACTTGGGCCTCTACGCCTTCGTCGAGCAATAGAATCACAAAATTTTCACATATGTATAAAATAAACAACCACAAGGATCTGTTACTTTTGACTTTCACTTTTTTGACTTCTTTTTCGTGATTCATCCTTTTACAATTTATCAATTAAATGCCTCTATCCTCGACAATTTTCATGAGACATTAAAGTCACTTATCTATTTCTCCAAGTTTAAGTGATTGTGACTATTAATATACCACGGCTCTCATTCACTTTTTTTTTCGCACCATTTGACCATCTCTCAACAATATTCTAATCATTAGAGTGATCTTGTGTCCATATATATCATCGTAAAAATCTCAATCCATATCTATTTGACATAGACACGTACAATTATACTTTTACATAAACTTATGTTCCATTAAATGTCCACAAGGCATCGTAATTTACTTTCTTATCTTCATCGTCTCAAGTTTACTATTGATGTGGACCATTCGTCGTGTCCTTAAACTATTTTAAAAATCGAGTTTTCTGGCAATATGCCAAGATCCTTTCAATGCTCGTCTTTCGATAACTCTTTCTAAAGTTCTATTTATACGCGGAGATCTTAACCTTTTTCCTCAAACATTTTCATAGAAATTTCGACAGCATAACGGCTTAATTTTCCCTAACCTCCTGCAAGAGAAACACAATTTATACCATAACTGTTGATTCTCACAATTCCTATGTCTCTACTAAGACCCCCACCATCAGTTGTGGGTCCTCTTAGTATTTAAAATCATTCATTAATTTATCATATAAAAATCATAATTTCATTAAAAATCATTTCCATCTATGCATCATATAAAAATCATAAATCTCACATATAATATAATGCTACTAATGCTTTATAAAAGTATCTTACCTATTCGCCAAAGCTTAGTGCACTTTCTAATTTTTTTTAGCCTTGCTGAACTCCACCATTTGTCTCATTTCCGTTTTGCTACAATTTCAATATCAATGCACTACATCAATATAACCATAAATTATTCAATAAATACCATCAATTTATTTTTCTTAATTTTCCTTACCCATTTCTTCTTCTTCTTCTTCTTCTTCTTCTTCTTCTTCTTCTTCTTTCTTTTCTTTTTTCCTTTTTTTCCTTTTTCTTTTCTTTTTCTTTCTCCTTCTTTCTCTTTCTCTTTCTTTTCTTTTCTTCTTTTTCTTTTCTTTTTTTTTCTTCTTTTCTGGCTGGGTCAGATCGGGTTGACCGAGTCAAATGGGTTCGGATGGGGTTGATCGGGTCGGCTCTACTTCTGCTGGCTGGTTCAGTCACTGGCGGTCACCCTCTCCGCCAGTTCAAGCCTCCCACAGCTAGCCGACCTTGTGAGGATGCCGAATCTGGCCTCCGTTTCTCGATCGACGACGCCGACAGTAGTAGATCTGGGATGGGCAGCGGCGGCTCCTCTCTTTTCTCGCCGTTATCTTCACCATCGGGCCTTCCTTCCTCCAGATCTGGCCTCACCGGGGCTTCGCAAGGTGGCGGCGATTGGTGGACAGGCCGGTGTCGCCTTCTTTCATTTTTCCTTTTTCTTTCGGTTTTCCTTCCTCCCGCTTTGGCTTTCGCCTAGTTTTCTTTCCTTTTTTCGTCTCGTGTCGTCATCGTTTGCTTCTTCTCTCGCCGGCAACGTCACTCCTCATCCCCTTCCTCCTCTCACTCGGTTGGCCGACGCCGACTTCTCTATTTGCTTCTTTTCTGTTTTGGATAACAGTAGAGAAATGTAGGAATCGGGGGTAGGAATCGGGTTCCCCGATTCCCACTTTTGTTTCAATTTTTTTATTTTTTATTTTTTTATTATTATTATTTTTTAATAATTATATTTATATATTTATAAATATAATTATTAATTAATAATAATATATATACACATTTTTATTTTCTCAAATTTTTGGATTTCTTATCCTCCAATATAAATATACTCATTTTCACCTCTTTAATATTTGAATCTCTTAATATCCGAAAAATTATTCAAAATAATTTCCTCGACTTCATCAAATTCGGAAATTTCAATAATTTTCCCATCTCGTAAATAATTTATTTATTTACTTTCACTTATTTATTTGCATAAAATTAAATTCCCAAGTAAATTAATACCAAAAATGGAAAAATTCCCGGTTATCACATTAACTGTCTCTTAATGGCTCTCCACCAGTGTCCTGCTTGACCCTTCAACATATAAGTACCGATACTGACTTTCTTCGCATCTGTGCACCCCAAGTAATCAACAACTATCTCTAACTCTAATAACCACTCCTCAGCCTTAACTGGATCCTTAATCCCCTTAAATTCTGGGGGATTCATCTTAAGTCCCATAATCTGCCCGTATCTCTGTCATCTTTGGGCTGTGGGACTGGAGGCTGAAGAGCAGGGGGTGCTGGAGGAGCCTATGGAGGAGGAGGTGGTGAAGTAGGTGTGGGCACTGTGGCACCTATAGCTGAGGTGTTTGCCCCGAAATGTTGAGCAAACATAGCAGTAATGTTGTCAAACCCCTCTTTCATACTGTGTTCAAGCCTGTTTATTTTGGTATTTGGGCTCTCTGGTTAGGGAGCAGGTGGTCGAGGTGGTTGAGCCTACCTCCGAGGGCGACCTCGTCTCCCACTCATAGTGCGTGATCAAATACCTGCGCATAAACCATGTGTTTTAATCAAAACTTTAATAGATATACTCAATTTTATAACCAAACAAGCACAAATACTTGGGATGTAATCTCATTTTGACTACCGACACTGATAGTACTAGACAACCCTTGCTCTGACACCAAGAAAAACTGTCACACCCTAGAAACGTGGAAGTCTTGGGCTAACTTTTTCATTTTCTTTTTCTTAATTTCTTACTTAGGTTGCATTCCTGCCAGTGTAAGTTACTTATATTTTTTTTTAGAAACTTCGGCAGCATAACAGCTATAACTATCCTAACCCCCTGCATGAAAACGCAGTTTATATTTCCCAATACAGTTCATTTCAAAGTACATATTTATAATTCCTCAGTAGTTGATTTTATTTATGCTTTCTTAATCATAACCATAAGATTCCACAAAACTTATACAACATTCATAATATTCCAATTTTCATAATTATCCATCACATCATATTGACCTATTCCTCAGAATAACGTTTACGTTCATACGATATCGACTACATCCCAAAAGTATCGTTTATATACATATATCTATGCTGTACAGGATGTCTGGTAACAAAAATAAGAGTATACCTTACGTGTGTACAAAAAGTAGCCTTAGGAGAGACGTGTCCCTCAGCCTATGTCGTATACGCAGCAGGCAAAGGGATGATCACTGCAAATAATCTAGAAGGATAGAAGGGGGTGAGCTTTTGGAAAGCCCCGTAAGAAATGCATTTAAAATAGTCACGGTATCGACATATGTAGAAAAAAAATATGTCATAATAATGTGTTTCATACTTTAAATCATCGTATGAAATCTTTAATACATATATCTAAAATTTATACTTGTTTCAAACATACATCATACTTTAGAAACTTAACATCATAATTAGTAAAACTTATCATAGAGTTCATAGAGACTAGGCGGGATCGTATAGCCAGTATGCAGGTCATGACTAATCATCCTCTGAAGAGGGAACTGAGTACCTATGTCACGACCTGAAGACCGTGACTTTCACTTATTACTCATACTTTTTCTCTTTTACAAATTTATGGACTAAATTTTTCTTTTTCATTTTAGGGTTTGTATCCAGTGTCAGTGTAGTTACTACTCTAATTTCATTGATCCTCTATACAATACTTTATCACACTTCTAAGTTACATCCTAACTCGTTGAACAACATACGTACTGTGTATTAATTAAAGTCTGTACATGTAAACAAGAGATTTACAAAAATGTATACCTCAAAGTAACGAAGTGGATTCGCAGGATAATGGCCAGTGCCAAACCTGTATACCGTCTCCGAAGGCGCACTTAAAAGCTCTCATAGCAGATTGCAACTTCAATAATCTGAAAAGAGATGAAATTTAGTGGAGTGAGCAAAAGCACGGCTCAGTAAGATACTAATATAAATGCAAGAGTAGGATTATGCTGTCTTAAACCGCAATGCTTAAAACCTGCAAGTTTACAATTACAGTTAACCTTTTTCATCAATAACATCTCATTATCTCAATTCCTATCATCTGCCTATCACTCAGAATTCTAAATAAATCAATAATCATTTTCAATCTTCTTATCCTTATACCACTATGCATTGCACAACAATGCATCGGGTATCATGTTTAATTGAGATATCGTATCAAGTCACTTTTCGTCTCATAATCATTTTTTTGTATTCTATCATCTCATATTCTCGTATTACATCAATTCATATCACTTATCGTGTGGGAACTTATGATCACGATAGTGTAAGATCATAATTCTCTTCATATCAATCTTATGTTCATGTATCATATCATGTCATCGTATAGATGAAATATTATTAACGTCGAGTCATGACATTCCTCATGGGATTCTCATGTACAAAGAATATTATCATGTCAGGGTTTAATATGCAATTTATGTAACTTTACTGTATAGACCGCAATCATTTCAAATCATATCATATATACTTTAGAACATGCTCAACATATGAATTTTCAATTCATTTCAAATTTACCTTTAAGGCATGATAGAAACATGTTCAATTTCAATTCATGTATTCGTTTTTAAAGTATGTCTAAAACATGTGCTGTTTTAAAACATTTTTCATATACTGTAAATCATATCAGGTTTAGAGTTCATATCAAATCAATCTATACTCTAGACCGCATATTATGTCAAGTTCGACACAAAATCGTATATAAATTGTATGAGTGTCGAAATCATATCACATGTACTTTTAAAACATGTTTAAGACATGTACTGTTTCAAAATATATTTCATTTCAAACATGTCTCATGTACTGTATAAATCATGTCAAGTCTAGAGTTCATATCAATAAAATCATACTCTAGACTTCATATCATATCGGTTAGAGATTAGGCTAGATCTCTATCATCTCTATCAATAAAGACTTAAATCACTGTAGCTAGCAGCGAAAATCATGTCATCGTCCCTTGGAAACCAACTAGGGTGCTATCAATGGTCATAGACCTCATCTCTCTCAGCCCCACTGATCAGGCGTGACTGAGACCTGCCCACGACTATTGTCAGATAAGCATCTCTGCCTAATGAGTAAAGCTCTAATTAAGTGGTTTCCACTATGCTTTATTGAATTTAATTCTTTTAGGGTGCCTACAGTCTCATAAAACATTTAAATCTTTATCTTTTCTTGTCAAAATCATGTAAAGCATATGGTATCATCATTTAAGGAATTTTATATATAATATATATATCTACCATATACTTTCCTTTCAAAACAAATCAATACTTTATAGTATTCATATAAACATTATTAAAATGTTTCAAGTTGTAACAAGTCATATTTTTAAATACAATGCAATTTAAATCACGAGTTCAACAGTGAACTATCATTTTCATCAAACATGTCTTTTAATTATAACGTTCACTATAATTCAGTTCTCTCATTTCCATCCTTTTGATTTCAATCCGATCATACCTAATAGGTAAATTCGACATTATTTTCAAATATCGATATAAGCAATAATTTCGTCTAAGACGGTGAAGCAATTCATCTAAATTTATCACCATCAATTATTCTCTTTCAAACTTTCTCTCTGTCACATCAGTAAATCAATATTAAAATCATTCAATATTCATTTCATTCAGTATTCAAATTGCTCAGTACTCCAATTATTCAATAATCAAATCACTTGGTATTCAAACCATTCGGTATTCAATATCCTTTTTCGATAATTATCGACTATATCAATCATTTGTATATTTCATTATTGACACTAGTATCACATCATTAGTATGAATCCTTTTAGTATCTATGATTATTTAAATACCATGTTTCTATGCAGCCATCAAGGTATTGCAATTGTGTAATAACAATATCATCATTCGGTATCTATTCTAAAGTTGACATCGAGGATGACAAAACCACAAGATCAATAGTCACTTATCAAATCCCTTTATGGTTTGACCTATTGACACAATTTCAAAATTTTCGACTTGAGGTTCAATTTCTTTCACTATAAAAAAAATCAGATCACAATCCTCAATTCATTTTTCATATGGCCTGTATAATTTAATATTGAAATTATGCAATTGTCAATCTTATTATTCAAGGCCTATTCTATGGTTATAAGCAAAACCATATATTCACATGTTTCATCACTCATTTATTTAAATCTATAAATGATCGGATTGTGTCGTAATTCAACCTTAATGTCAATAAGGTTATGTATACTCAAATCATATATTTGTTATGACTCAACATCATAGCCATCCATTGTGTAACACAACATTGATACTAAGACCCATATCACTAGTGTAGGTCCGTTTATTATCTCACGTATAACCAGTAATATGATGTAATACGGTGAAATCGTCTCAGCATCGACCTCTTGAATTGTCCATATTATCACATTCGAAACCATTTAAAATCAAGAGATTGAATTCAATAAATTCTCAAATCATTACTCCGTTTATAGTTCCACAATTCAATCACTCGACTATCAAAATTCCAACTGCGGTCTCCTCTTCCAAGATATATCGTATAATTATCATTACTTTCATCACTATTCCAACGAACTGATATTCCATCTCATTTTCAACTCAATAATCAACTTGTAATGTTGATATAACTCGAATTGTCGATTCTATAAGACTCACAATATAATTCCTCACGTTATCGTGTTCATCCATTTACCTTCTCAACCATTTCAAAAATCAATTTTCCTATGACACGATAAGGTCCTTTCAAGTTTATCTTTGATAAATCTTCCTAGATTCCATTTATATGAGAAACTTAATATTTTTCCTCAAACATTTTTCGGGAAATTTCGACAGCATAACAGCTTAATTTTTACTAAACCTCCTATAAAGAAAACACAATTTATACCACAGCCGTTGATTCTCACAATTCCTATGTCTCTACTAAGACCTCCACCATCAATTGTGGGTCCTTTTAGCCTTTTAACATTAATTCATCAATGCATTATATTAAAAATCATAATTCCAAATTATACAATATAATGCTACTAATGCTTTATAAAAGTATCTTACCTATTTACCAAGCTTAGCGTATTTTCCGACTTTCGAGCCTTGCCAAACTCCACCATTCGTCCCATTTTCGTTTTACATATCTTTTTCTTTCCTTTTCCTTCTTCTCTTTCTTCTTCCTTTTCTTCTTTCTCCTTTTCTTTTCTTTTCTTTTCTTCTTTCTTTTCTTTTTCTTTCCTTTTCTTTTTCCTTTCTTTCTTTTTTTTTTCTGATCTAAACTGGGTTGAGTCGGGCAGGGTCGGGCGGGTTCAGTCGGTTCAACTTTTGCTGGCCGGTTCGGCCACCAGCCGCCACCCATTCCGGCGATTCGGCCACTCCTCAGCATCCCGCGGTTGCCACGAAGCTGAATCTAGCCTCCATTTCTCAAGCAGCGGCGCCGACGGTGGCAAATCTGGAGGTGGGTTTTTTGACCTTTCTCTTCTCTTTTTCTCCCTCCTTTTATCTTCCCTGTCACCGCCGGTTACCCCATTCCGCTTGGTTGATCTTCGCTGGTGACGTCGATGGTGGTGGTGGTGCCTGAGCCGGTCGGCACCGCCGGTCCCTTTCTCCTCTTCCTCTTCTTGGTTTTCCTTTCCGCTTAGTTTCCCTCTTCATTTCTTCTCTTCCTTTTTGGTTTTTGCCGCCGCTAGCCCCTCTTCTTTCTCTCCCCTTTTTGGCGGCAACCCTACCTTCCCTTTCTCTCTTCTTTCCGGTGTCACCGGCCCTCACATCTTCCCCCCCTCTCTTCTGCCTCTCTTTTGTTTTTAACAAAGAGGGGTGGGAATTGGGTTTTGCATCCCGATTCCCTCTTTTTTTTTTAATAATTATTTTATATATTTATCTTTTATATTATTATATATATAATTATATTCATATAATTATATATATTTACTATTTTTGATATATATATTGATATATATATTTTGTATAAACCATATATATATATACTTTAATTTAAAATACTATACATATATTTCATATATGAATGTATCTATTTATTTAAAAATATATTCATATAATATCATTATATAAATATATAAAAATAAATATTTTTATTTCTTATTAAATTTGGATCTCCTAATATCCAATTTAAATTTTTTCGGATAACTACTATTTATTTGGAAATTCTCCATTTTTACAACCTATGGCCATGGTAGGGGGCCGTAGACCTGATCAGGGTCGTACAGCGAACATTCACCACAAAGGACCAACATACCCATAAGGGATGGAAGCATGCACAATGTGGGTGAGAACATGCACGACGTGGGCTAAACATATGCCACAAGGGACGGGAACATGCACAATATGGCAAGCATGACAGGCAATAACATAAACTATAGGAGAGCCTTAGTCTCAAGTTTTATGTACTTTTACAACTTCTTAATCATAAATTTGGTACAAAATACTAAGGACCGGGAGTGCCTGGGTCATGTTAGCCAAGGATTTACCACCCCAATCGCAATTTCGGAAAACATACTTATTTACTTTCATACTTAAAACATTATTGAAAAATCATGCATAGAAATCATAAGGTTCGTTTTCTTAGGCATCTTTAGTTAACATAAAACATGAACTTCGATTTTAAAGCGATAAACTCTTCTTTCAGAAATCGATTGGTACGTCTAGCTAGTTTTCGAAAGACTTTGGAAATTAACTTCGGAACGTAATTCATACTTCAAACATTTCATTATAAATTGAGATGAAAGTAAGGGACACCATCATAACTTTAAATTACATCCCTTACCTATTAGATCTCGGGGCAGCAACTTTCCTCAAGTCTCGGATATGCCTCGATTTGCGTGCTTACACTACTTGCTGCCCAAAACAATTTCGAAACCATTAATACATACTCATACTTATCTTAACATACCTTAATTTATCTTAAGTAACCATAAACATCATTAGAGTTGGCCTTATTCACTAACTTTTCTACTTGCTCGGTTTTTACCGATAAATGTGCCATTTCGATATATTTATATTCCTTAGACTTAAACTCACCAAAATAATGTTTTACATATTCTTTTAACACTTTACATGATACTTCAAGACTTATTAAATTGCCAAATCCCACCCTTTCATCGTTTTCGATTAAATTGAATCTTAAACCGAACTTTTCGATATTAAACTAACACTATACAATCATCAACCAAGCAAGCTTCACCATTTTTATAAAGAACCTAAGCTATTCAAAACATAGCCTAAACTTAGAAAATCCATTTCAAAATTCTACTTTAGCCAAAATCATGCAAATTCAACATACATCAATCATATTTCAAATTCATCTTCTTCCAACAATTTTGCCTTATGTTGACCAACTTTGACCAAAGATTCATCCACCAACAATCACCCTCAGCTGTAGATCAATATGTATACAACTTAGAAATACCATGAACAAGCTTAAAAATCCATCAAAGAAGTAAGGAATTAACTTTCTCTCACCTTGCAAAACAGGGCAATTCTGTCTAGATTTCTTCTCTCTAACTTTTCACTAACCAAATGACCTTTGTTTTGGCTGAGTTATTTTTTTTTTATGCAGGGGACTTATGGATGAACAACCGGTCCTTCTTGGCCGAACTCCAATTCAGCTTGGAAGGTGGTCGAAAAAATCCCACAAGATGAAGCAGATGAGGACGCTTACGGCAGATTGACAGGGGGTTTTCTTTTTGGTCCCGTCGACTTACAGAGGCTATAATACTATTCTGGAGACTGAATTAAGTCTATTGTCATGGGCTAAAATTGCAGGTCCAAACTCCACTCGTATCTCGTTCAATTTGACCCAAAACCAAAGCCTAGCAGTGATCAAAAAATCTGGCTGCTGGCTGGCCTGCACCAATAAATCCATAAAAATATTTTCCAGCCCTTTTTGTGATTTAGCCATTTTTCAAGTGTTTTACTATGTGTCTAGTATATTTTTATTTTGGTCCTACATAAATACCAAATTCATACATTGAACTTCTTTCTAGTTTTCAATTTAATAATAATATGAAAATTTTGGGTTTCACAATTAGAGTTTAGGCTATCTTTGTCTCAGGTTAAAATTTTGTGTTATCACACATATTTTGCATTATTAAATAATAGACAATAACAGAATGCTTAACAAATCGACAATAAGCAATTTATTATTTTTTTACTATTGGAAGTAATAATACTAAAACAGAGTATCTTACGTAGTGTAAGTTGATTTTTAATATCATATTATTAATTTTCAGACTCCAATATTAATATCTAATATAGTCTAACATCAAGGCAATAGATAGAATCATTCTTTTGAAGTAACTCTCACGACTTATTATTATTATTATTTTGTTTCTACTAAAGTCATTGATCATTTGAAGATTAGTTTTAAGATTGAAAAAAGGGATTTTGCTATGGTAAATAGTGAATTTACTATTTTTGAAAAGTTATTGATAAAAATTAAATGTAGAAAAAATGTTAATAACATTTCAATCTAGAAAAAAAGGCTAATATATAAGTTTAACTATCAAAATATTGAACTTACTACAAATAGACTAACCACGAAAAGAAGTTATTGATCATTGTATGAGCCTAGAAAGAGATAAGGTTAGAGATGAAATAATGAATCAAATTGTTAGTATTGAGAGAAGTCGAAATATTGTAAGAATGAGACCTAGAGCTTTTCTTGATTTATGTGCAATGCTAAAAAGATATGATGGTCAGAACCAATAAGACGAGTTAGTGTGGAAGAGCAAGTTGCTAAAACCCTTTATATATTGTCACATCATGAAAAAAAATAGAGAAATACAATTTTGGTTTACACGTTCGAGAGAAACAACTAGTCATCATTTACATCGTGTTTTAAGAGCTATATTAGAGTTGAAGGAGAGATTCCTTAAACAACCAAATGACTCACTATTCCAACTAAGATACTTGAAAGCAATAGATTCTACCCTTACTTTAAGGTAAGAAATGTTAGTTACTTTAATTTAATCAAAAGTTTGTTAATATTCAAATAAATATTAATAGATAAAATCAACATCAGGATTGTGTAGGAGGTATTGATGGAACACATATTAGAGTTAAGGTTTCAAATGCAGATGCTCCAAAATATCGTGGCAGAAATAGTACCCAACACAAAACGTTTTGGCAGCATTTTCATTTGATTTAAATTCACTTATGTATTGCCTAGATGGGAAGGTACTGCATCTAATTCAAGAATTATTAAAAATGCACTGTCAAGGGAAGATAAGCTTATCATTCCTGAAGGTAATGACTATAATATATTGTATTTGATTTAATTGCTTATAAACTCCAAAATTGTGATATGATTATAATTTTGAATAGTTAAATATTATCTTGTTGATGCTGGAATTCTATTGAGAAGCGGATTAATTGCACCATACAAAGGAGTGCACTACCATTTAAAAGCATATTCAAGTAATGCACCAAGAAATTCTCAAGAATTATTCAATCTTAGGTATGCATCTTTGCATAATGCAATTGAGAGAGCATTCAGTGTTTTAAAAAAACGATTTCCTATTATAGCAAGCACAAATATACCGACATATGGAATTCAAACCCAAAAAGTAATAATTTTAGCATGTTGTATTCTACATAATTACTTAATGACTGTAGATCCCGATAATTCTCTTATTGATGATGTTGATCGTGAACTAAATGTTGGACCCATTGAACAAGAGTATCGTGCTCCTAGAAATGATAATGAAGATGCTACTCGAGGAGAACAAATAAGAGATTCTATAGCTAATGCTATGTGGATAGATTATAGAAATTAAATGATTATCATTGTTTGTAGGTTTTCATGAATTTATATTTGTTTTATTAGGGAGACTTTATAAAGTTCTTTGATTATTTAAATATTGTTATTTCATTTGAACAATTAAAGTACTTATTTTCAATGATTATAAATGTTATTTTTATTTTAATTTTTTGCATATTTTATGTGAATGTGTAGATTTAACTATGCTAAGAAAGAAAAAAGTGATTACTACTAATGAAAGTAACAAAGGGACAAATAAGGATGATGTTTTGACATGGACACCAATGATGGATGATGCTCTTGTTGATGCATTTTTTCATCAACATAATATGTGAAATTGGGTAAATGGAACTTTCACTAAACATGCTTATGATAATATAGTCATTGAGCTAAAAGAAAAATGTGGGAGAGACATAGAAAAGGAAAGAGTGAAAAATCATTAGAAAACTATAAAAACCACTTTCTCAAAATGTTATGACTTATTCAAGCAAGGGATGAGTGGATTTTCTTGGAATTCAGTTACCAAGTTATGGGGTGTTGAACTTGAAGTTTGGCAGAGAGTGATTGAAGTATATTTTAGTAAAACTAAATTTTAAACATTATAGATTTAACTGTTATTTTAATATTTATTTTCTTACAATACATTACTTAAAAAATTTTTAGGCACATCATCATGCCTAGGAGTGGATGACTAAACCCATTCCAAATTATGACAAGATGGTGGTTCTTTATGGAAACGATCGAGCCACTAGAGAGCATGCTGAGACTGCAATAGAAATGAGAAAACGAAAACAGTCTTCTGGGATAGATGAGGGGCTAAGAGAGAATATTGATGATATTGATAATTTAATCTCCCAAAATGAGGTAACATTGGTGAATTTTGATGCTTTAGGTGATGAGTACATTGATATCATGACATCCCCTAAGGCTCCTACTGGAACTCCTATCGATATTCCGAGTAGTTCAACGAATAAAAGAGCTAAAAAATCAAAATATGACAAAGACACTGAACTTTTTCGTGAGGGGTTTGAAATGGTTGCTAAAGTACTTGCTACTAGAAATGCTACTTATGAAAAGATCAATAGTCATACTGTTCCAATGTCAGAAAATGAAATTTGGAATTTTTTGAAAAAGATAAGAATTGACTCACAATTAATCACCGATGCATACCTTTACTTTATCGATAATCCTGAAAAAGTAAGAGCAGTACTGTGAGACCCGATTTTATTATACTATATACCATATTTTTGTAAATCTATGATCGTGAAAATAAAGTATTTAGTGCAATTAAATAAATATTGAATGTGGATTTTCACTTTAGATTTTTTGAAATTATTGGATTTATTATTTATATTATGGTGTATAAAAGGTGGAATAAATATTAAATGATGAAGTGGTGGCATATAAATAAAGTAAACAAATCTAAAAATTTGTTATAGAAGTGATATTTTCCTACCATAAAATACAAATAAATGATATAGAAAAAGAGGAAAATTCATAATTGAAAATATGGTTACTTTACATTGTTTGGAACACCGAAGAAAAAGAGGAAAAAGAGTCAAAACTGAGCAACAAAAAGAGGGCAGCCGAAAATTGGCTGGCACGCCACTTAGTTTGCTGCTAGTGTGTTGCATGATTGAGCTATAAAAAGGGAAATTGAAAAGCAAAATTTTGTGGTATAAAATACAATATAAATGGTACCAAACGGAAGAGGATTTTATGAATTAGATATGGTTAATTTTATTGGCTGAAGCAGTCAATAATAAAGACAAATAAATCAATAACGTGTTAAGAAAAAATAGTTCCAGCCGTTCCTTTGCTGCCATTTTTCTTCACAATTTATTGCATAAAAAGACATGCAATGATGAGGAAAAGAGATAAGGAAGCTAGATGGCAAAGTAATATTGGGTAGGATGAATAAAAGAAGTGTAAATTGAACTAAAATTTCAGTCAATTTCTCCTCCTCTACCCGATGCTATTCTGCTGCCATTTGCTGCCCGTTTTAATGCAACATGAAACATGAAATGATGAGAAATGGGTTAAGTAGCTAAGTGGCAACTTGTTATTAGATGACATAAATGAATAGAAAATTAAATGGAACTAAAACTCCAGCAATTTCATCCTTATCGCCGACTTACTCTGCTGCTATTCATTTTCTGTTTTGGGTTCACGTACTACTCCATTTGCAGCCGTTTCTCACATGAATTTCTTAGCAAAAATTCCATACTCATGCTATTAATCATCTAATCTTCTTCATAAACCTTATCTTCACCTTAAAACCTTCTAAGAAAACAAGGAAGAAGGAGGACTGACATGAAAGAATGAAACAGAAAACTTGTTCTGTTTTAGAGAAATCATTCGGTAAAGGTAAGACAATTTGATTACCATAGTTTCCTTGATATCAAATGATGGATTTATAGTTTTTTTAACATGAGAAGCATGATCCTAGCATTATTTTTAGTTAAGCTTTATTAGATAACGGAATTAGCACAAGTTGAGGAAAGAAAAGAAACAAAATGCTAAGTGTAAATTTCAATTCTGCTGGAAAAACTGTTCTGTCCGAGCCAAGTTGAAAAATTCAGTTTGGAGGTTTTAGAAAGAAATAAATTCTGAAACAATTATGTCAGACAGTCTCATGCGTTAGGAAAAAAGTCAGTTTTGGAATTACCTAATTTGGAGTTATATAGCCTGAGATGTAGGCAGCTGAACACAAGGCACTCAGTGCAGTAGGTGAGATACTCTGTGGAAACTTTGAAAAATTGTAGAAAATAGCACAGATTGAATTGGGCTGCAAGCTATATGTTTCTGAAAAGGTAAATGATTCTAGAATAATATGGTTCTGAGTTTGCACAATTTGAACAAACTTATCTCGAGATATGGCCCAATTGTACATAAAGATCAATAGACAATCTGTCAGAATGCATCTGAAAACAGGGTAAATTTGAGGAATTATTAAAAATAATTCGAAAATGATAAAATTATGAAACTCACTATTCTGAATAAGGAATTGGATTATGATTCATATGATCTTGTATTCATAATTTTTAGATATTCCTATAATCAGAAATACAATTTTTAATGCACAAAGGTCAGGAAACCAACTTGCCATATGGGTCAAAATTGGACTGAACTTTGGAAAATTGTGAGGAACAATATGGAATGAACTAGGAAATGGTCTATATACTTCTAGATAGGGAAGTAAGTCAGATTACATATATAATTGACGGTGCATTAATTGGAATGCGATACTTTCTGTTATGAATAGAAGGGCGTTGATATGTCGGAAGTTTTTATAAAGAATAATTCTACCATAATGAATAGAATTTCTAAGCATGCTTAGTGTATATGTATATTTCGAAATAGTTTCGAAAATTGAAATTGTACGATTTATCTTCTACAGCTTTGAAGCTAAATTCACGAAATGGGAAAGGAAATGAATAAGGACCTAATCATTGGTTCAAGGTCACAAAGTGTGCGATTTGAATGAAATGACACCGTATAGGTAAGGAGGGAGTGTGTGAGTTGTAGTAATATAATGAATTGCATGTTTTCTTGAGTTAAATGTTATGAACATATTGAATGCAAGAATTGGTTTGAAAACATGCAAAATCTGTGGTTGAAAAGCTGGTTTATATATTATGATTGTGTGCAGGAGATTAGGAATCTGCAGCTGTTATGGTGTCGGAAATTTTCCAAAAATATTCTAAAATATTCCAAAATATTTTAGAAGCATGAAATGATTCAAATGGAAAATTTTGAATATAATTTCCACTAATTTTCCATAAATTGGAAATTTTGAGAAAGTTATGAGAAATTAGATATTAATGTTTTATATTTTTATTAAAGTGAGAAATTGATTTGTTTTATATGATATTAAATATTCAAATTGAATATTTATTTACTTTCTCACTTGATACATGAATATTTATTGATAGATTTACTGTATGTGAAAATGGAGAATAAAATACCTTTTTGGAAAATAATTTTTTAAATAAATGATTTAATTCATTTGATTTCCTTAAAGGTATTTTTATGAGAAAATGAATGATTTTATACCTTTATGAAATTAAGTGATGATTTTATTTATTTTATAAATTCTATAAAGGTGATGATATATGAAATTGTGAGAGCCTTATGGATAAACATAAAATATTTCAAATTTCTTTGAATAAGATCCATAAAGGCTGTGGTACGGTTTTTATACTGTTTTGAGACTTAGGCCCATAGTTTCATGCATTATACTATTACTGTTACTGTCACATGGCTGATTGACCCGCCAGTCATCAACGTCCCGGATGTCACCTGGCAAGTGTACACCGAGGACACCCTATAGATCATGGCCATAGATCTCACTGTATACTGTTACTGTGTCCTTTCGGGGATGGTTACTGTGTCCATTAGTGGACGATGATAGCATGATTTAATTGTAGGGTGATGCCTAGTCTTAACTTACTCATTACTGATTACTGATTACTGAAGGGATTTATTGAATCCTGTTTTACTATACTGCACTGTGAATTACTGTTTACTGAACTGAACCATACCGAAATACTGTTTTACTGAACTGTACTAAACTGGTAGCTACTGATTACTGTTTATTGAACTAGTAGCTACTGATTACTGTTTACTGAATTAGTAGCTACTGATTTTGGTTTACTAAACTGAAATCTACTAATTACTGTTTACTGAACTGAATTATATGAAATACTGTTTACTGAACTGAAAAGAAAATTTACTGTTATCGAGAAAGAATACTTTGAAAATTATTTCTAAAATAGAAATAATTACTGAACTGTTATCCAATGATTTGGATATTTATAAGCTACTATCTGAAAAGACTGTTTACTATAACTATCGTTTTATTGTACTGTCACGTGTTTTGAACTATTATTGAAATGGTGGAAATTAAAGGATTTATTCCATTTAGATTTATGGAAAAATAAATATTTTCCAACATATAGATTTCATTATATCAGCAGCATATGATTCCTTTACTGAGCATGTGGTTCGCTCACCCCTTACTTTCAAACTTTTCAGATTAATCACGAGGATTATTTGATGGCTTCCTCGAATAAATATAGCTGCGAGTAGCCAACTGGGACAGAGCATTCAAATTTAAAGGTACAGTCACTTATCTTATATATTCAGACACTTGTATACAGTACTACATCATTGTAAAATAGAAACAGGGGATGTAAAGTGTAAGGAACGTTGTAAAATTACATATTCCGAATTTTATCAATAAATAAATATTCATTATTTATTATTGCTATTGTTGAAATGTAAAGGCATCACAGACAGCCTAACCGGTAAAAATGAGTAAATATTGTGTAATAATGTACACTCAGACTGTTACACGTACTTGGATGCCCATGGGAGAAAAGAAAGGAAGTAGTTGAAAAATTGGTGCTTGATTCCTTAAGCCATAGAAGACATTGAGAATATTTTTGCTAAATAAGTTTTAATTTGTTGAAACAAATTATTTGTATCTCGATGAAATATTTAGTTTTCTTTTTTTTTTTATCTTGATAGAATAAGTTTGTGTTGGACAAAATAAATTATTTTATTGATCTACATACCATTTAATTATGAATTATAATTGATAGCTTATTATGTTTTATTATGAATAAATTTGGTGCTCGTTATAATTTCTTTTAAATTTATTGTGTCATTCTTAAGCATGTTCTAATGTTATCATTGAAGATTTCAATTAAGACATATTCTAATGTTATCATTTTTTTTTACAAACAAATTTTGATATATTTTATTCATTCATTATTCATACAGACATGACAAGCCAAAAATATTTATATAATTAAAAAATAAATGTCATAAAATGATGTATTTCTACTTTTTCTTCCACTCTTTCGTTATTCTCCTTGAAATGTTGTTGTTGCAACTAAAGATTCAAATCTATCTTCAATACTGATACAAGATGAAGGCATCCTACATTCAACAAAAGCTCTAATCAGGAGCTCGTATACATTACTATTATTATCCCCAGTAACTCGTAACTCGGTTCAACATTTCAAAGCTTTTACGATTTCATAAAAAAATCAATTCGTTGATCAATACATATCCACATTCTTCTGCCTCTTTGCGAGAGTACACTGCTCGAAGCCGGTTAACATGTAGCAGCCTTTGTTTCAAGAGTTAACATGTTCTCTTGATAAAAAGGCATATATATAGTCCAATCTATTAAAAACAAAAGGTTATAATTGAAAAAAAATCATTATAATTAATCATTTCCTTCACTTTCCACTGTCTAACCAAACAAGGTTTGTTAATATTATTTTCTTTTTCTTTCCCTTATTAATTTTTAGCTATCCAAATAAGAGGTGGATGTACCCTTTCTTTTCCTTTCCTTTCTTTCACTTTACATTCCTTTCCTTTCCTTTTTTTTCCTTTACTAATGTCTATCCAAACATAAGGTTAGAAATAACCATAAATTTGCAGAACTATAAATGAATTGCAACAAGAAAAAACAACACAAATTATCAACCTATTGATAGCAGCTTTCTGAATTGAGTGGTTGCCTTAAGTTGTGCATTCCTTTCATCTGACCAAACACCTGCAACAATAGTCGGAAGACTATCTAACAGGAATTAGATTGTAAACTCATTAAAATCTTTTTTAAATAAATAATAAGAAACCCTATCCATTTCTTTATTCAAAAATCAATAATTTAAACAATCATTTCAGTTTCATTTATTAGTACATTTTGAGCTACCTCCTAATCAGAAAATTATAACACCATTAGCAATATAAAAAATATTATGCAATCAAAATAAAGAAACTTCCAATCAGTACAAAAACAAGTTAACCCTAGTTATCATTCTTGATCCGATGTATCAAATCGATTACACAAAAGAATATACCTTTTTCTCTGAACCGGCGTTGGAAGAAAGTAGCTGCTGTTGTCACGATTGTTGTTGTTGAGTGAGCAGTCCTTCGCAGTGTGTTTTTAGAAGGTTCTCTTCCCTCTTGTTCTTCGGATCTCGACCATGTTGTCTTCTCTCCTTCGCTGACCTTCCTCCACATCGACCGCCACCTTGTACCTGTTCCTTCAGACCTCGGTCCTTTTGCTCGGTCTTAGAGACATCTTCACGTTTTTTTTGCTTTCAATCTGATCGAATCATCGATTAATTTGCAAGTAAAATACGATGTATGATTGTCGAGAGAGTTGTTTGAGAAAATGACAGAGTGAAAGAGAGTGAAGCAGTTTTTGGAAAAGTGAGAGAGAATAAAAATAAAAGAAAATGAGGGTTTTGGAGAGTTATTCGAAAAGAGAACTGGGAGGGGTCAAGGCTGAGGAGAGGTGTTTTTTTATAGACTATTATTTCTTTTTTTTTCTTTTCTTTGGGTTAGTTTGATTTTTGAAATAATTTGAGCCTTAATTTGGTGTTAATAACAATGATGCCACTGATTTTGAATTTGAAAGTTTTGGAAACTTAACATACCATTGTCATTATGGAATCCAGCTCACGGGATAGATTAATAATGTTACAAGGAAAAAAAAAAAGAGAAGGAAAGTTGTAATTATTAGAAGAACAGAATGTATAAAGGAGAAAGAATGATTTCTTTCATATATTGAAATTGAAACTAATGAACGAGAATACAATGGTTTATATACAGGGGAAGAAGAGGGAGTACTAACTGTCACAACAGAAAACAGAAAACTTATCACTTATAACTACTCTGTAACTAACTACCATACAACTTGCTTATTTTTATCCTAATACTCCCCCTCAAGATGGAGTGTAAATGTTATGAATACCCATCTTGCTGAGGAAAAAAGAAAACTGAGCTGGAAAGAGTGGTTTGGTGAGTAGATCAGCAACTTGATGTCGAGAAGCAACATGCAATGTTTTGATAAGACCTGCCTGGACCTGTTCTCGAACCAAATGACAATCAAGTTCAATGTGTTTGGTTCTTTCATGGAAAACAGGATTGGCAGCAATGTGAAGGGCTGCCTAATTATCACAGAAGAGAACCATTGGTTTAGGATGAGGAACATGGAGATCTTTGAAAAGTTTAAGCAACCGAAGCATTTCATAGGTAGCATTAGCCGTAGATCGATATTCTACCTCAGCAGATGATCTTGCAACAGTGTGCTGCTTTTTGGATTTCCAGGAAACAAGTGAATCACCAATGAAGATGCAAAACCAGAAATTGATCTTCTTGCATGAAGCCCAATTAGAGTCAGCAAACCCTTTAAGTTCAGTGGCAGAAGAAGAACTGAAGAACAATCCTTGACCAACAGTGCCTTTAATGTATTGGAGAATTCTATAAGCAAATTGCAAATGAGGAACTCTTGGCATGGACATGAATTGACTTAGATAGTTGACTGAATAGGATAGATCTTGCTTGGTAATAGTCAAGTAAAGCAATCTTCCAATGAGTCTGCGATATTGAGTAGGATCATCAAGTAAATCACCCTGGTCTTGTGTGAGCTTTGTGTTGGGATCCATTGGCGTCTTACTTGGTTTACAACCAGTGTATCCAGCATCTGACAGCAACTGCAGAGCATAGTGTCGTTGACAAAGGGAGATGCCTTTGCTGGATCGAGCTACTTCCAAGCCTAAGAAGTATTTAAGATCTCCAAGATCTTTGAGTTTAAAACAAGCATTGAGATATGTTTTGAGCTGAGACACAGCTGTAGAGTCATTACTGACAATGATAATGTCATCAACATAAACTAGAAGAGCAAGAAATGAAGCACCATTGATCTTGGTAAACAAAGAGTGATCAGAACCTGACTGTTTGAAACCACACTGAAGCAAAACAGTTGAAAACTTGGAAAACCACTGTCTTGAGGCTTGTTTCAAGCCATATATTGACTTATGAAGCTTGCATACTGGTGTAGAGGGTAAAACCTCCCCCTGTCGATGATAACCAGGTGGCAATGAGATATAAACATCCTCTGTCAGTTCACCATGTAAAAAAGCATTGTTTACATCAAGTTGTGATAGTGTCCAGCCATTAATAGAAGCCAGAGCAAGTAAAACCTTGACAGTTACCAACTTAGCAACAAGAGAATATGAATCATGATAGTCAACCCCTTCTTGTTGAGAGTAGCCTTTGGCTACAAGTCGAGCTTTGTACCTTTCCAAGCTCCCATCAGCTCGAAGTTTTACTTTGTAGACCCAACGACAGCCTACTGCTTTCTTTCTAGGGGGTAAAGAGGTTATAGACCAAGTGCCATTATCTTCCAAGGCTTGCAATTCAGCAAACATAGCCTCTTGCCATTCAGGAGACTTAGCAGCTTGAGCATATGTTCTCGGTTCAATGTATGAAGAGATGGTATTAACAAAGGCTTTATAGAAGGGAGACAATTTATCATATGCAAGTACTGAAGATAAAGGATGTGAAGTGGAAGAATTAGATGTAGTTGCATAACAGTGATAATCTTTAAGATAAGATGGTGGATTCCTTGGTCGTGATGAAGAAGATGAAGACAAAGAATGTTGAGATTCATGAGACATGGGAGTATAACATGGCAGTACATGATTAGGAAAGAAATCAGAAATAGATTGGGAAGAAGAAGAAGATTTAAAAAGGAAAATAGTCTCATGAAACACAACATCTCTACTGATATGAACAATATTAGTTTCTAAATCTAATAATTAGTAACCTTTGTAATCAAAGGGGTAACCAATGAAAACAAAAGCATAAGCTCTTGGAGTGAATTTGGTATGGTTTCTTTGTAATGTACTAGCATAGCACAAGCAACCAAATGTTTTAAGATGTGAATATAATGGTTTCTTATGCCCTAATAGCTCAAATGGAGTTTTGTTGTTCAAGACTAATGATGGAGTTCTAGTAATTAGATATACTGATGTCAAAATACTATCACTCCAGTATGATAAAGGCAAGATGGATTGAAAAAGTAAAGCTCTTGCTACATTAAGTATGTGTTGATGCTTCCTTTCAATAACAGAGTTCTGTTGTGGAGTATCAACACAAGAATGATATGAAATGATCCCTTTGTTTTGAAAAAATCATTAAACACTAATTCTGGAGCATTGTCTGATCGAACAGACTTTAGTGAAACACCAAATTGATTTTTTATTAATGAGTAAAATCCAGGAAATACATCTAGGACATCTGATTTGGATTTCAGCATGTAGACCCATGTGTATCGAGTACAATCATCTACAATAGTAAGAAAAAACTTATATCCTTCAATAAATATTGGATGAAAGGGACCCCAAATATCTATGTGTACTAACTGAAATGGTTCTTTTGAGAAAGAATTGTTACAAGAAAATGATAGTCTTTTCTGTTTAGCAAGGGGACAAACAGAACAAGGAAAAGTTTCTGATGTAGAGGAAATATGTAAATCATCCTTAAGGGTTTGAACTTTAACAAATGAAGGATGGCCTAACCTACAGTGCCATAGTTCCTTTTGTGTAAAAGAAACAGTATTACAAGTAGATGGAGAACATGTATTTTGAATAGACTGATGGTTGGAGCTGAGAACATAGAGATTTCCAACACGCCTACCCATCCCAATCATCTTGCCCTGTGTAGGGTCCTGGATTTCACAAGATGTAGAAGAAAAATTAACAATGTAATTGTGTTTTTGAGTAAGAATGCTTATAGAAATCAGATTGAGTTTGAAATTTGGAATAAACAAAACATTTTCTAATTTTAGATTGTTGAACAACTGAATAGAACCTATTTGAGTTATGGCAATGGAATAACCATTTGGAAGTGTGACATATGAACTAGATACTTTAGTAGTAGATTTGAAAAATGATAAAGAACAACAGATATAATGTGTTGCACCAGAGTCAAGTATCCAATCAGAACAAGAAATAAAGGAACTGGAAAGAGAGGCAGCAAGGGAAAGGATACCACTGAAATAGAAGACCATATGCTCAGACTGTTGATGTACTTGAATGTCTGGAGTGCTGCGCTGTAGTTGAGAGCTAAGGAAGGCAATGAGTTGTTGGCATTGAATGTTGGTTAAAGGTGCAGAATTATCAGATGAATCATCTGGTTTGGAACTCACTTGATTGACATGAGCTGTAGAAGACTGAGGCTTTCCTTTGAATTTATATCCAGGTGGATATCCAACCAATTTGTAACACCTTTCAACTGTGTGGCCTAACATGTTACAATGTGTACACAGAGGGCGACCTTTCTTTCCTTGAGTAGTAGAATTATTAGATGACATAGCTGCTACAATGATGTCATTCTGAACAGATGGATCTGAGAAGGGAAGAACATGTTGGGTGATGACTCTCTGACGTTCTTCCTGGATAACTAGAGAGAATACTTTGTTAACAGATGGTAAGGGGTCCATCATAAGGATTTGTGCTCGGACTGGGGCAAAAGAATCATTTAAACCCATCAAGAATTGCATTACATATTCTCGTTGCTGATAATCTGACCATGTGCGCATGCCTCCACAAGAACAATCAGGAATTGGCTGATATTCCTTAAGTTCATCCCAAAGAACTTTTAATCGAGTATAGAAGGTGCTAATATCCAAAGAACCTTACTGAAGAGCAATTAGATTTTTTTTAATCTGAAATATTCTTGGTGCATTGCTTTGTTGAAATCTGTCTTTCAGATTATTCCATATCTCATAGGCAGAGGAATAATAAATGAGACTATCAGCAATCTCACGTATTACAGAATTCAAAAGCCAAGAAATAACCATGCTGTTGCACCGAGACCATGATCCATAAAGAAGATCTTCAGTTTCTGGTTTGGAAAGGGTTCCATCCATGAAACAGATCTTGTTCTTGGCTGTGAGTGCCATTAACATTGCCCTACTCCATGTATTGTAGTTTGAACCAATCAACTGATGAGAAACAAGAATCATACCTGGATGATCTCCATTACTCAAGAAATAAGGACTACTAGAATAATCTGAGGAAGGATTACCAATCACAACACGATTGGTGGTGGTACTGTTACTTCCTCGAACCATGTTGACATCAAGAATGCATGAGAAAAACGGACTTAGCAGAAGGAACAAATTTCATCTGATACCATATTAGAAGAACAGGATGTATAAAGGAGAAAGAATGATTTCTTTCATATATTGAAATTGAAACTAATGAACGAGAATACAATGGTTTATATACAGGGGAAGAAGAGGGAGTACTAACTGTCACAACGGAAAACAGAAAACTTATCACTTATAACTACTATGTAACTAACTACCATACAACTTGCTTATTTTTATCCTAATAGTAATAATTGAGACTTTTTCCTAATCTATCTATTATCTATTGAAATGAGGAAAATCATATGTAAAGTTTCTAAATACAGATCATACATTCTTACTTTGATAATTTAAGCTTTTTGAAATGTGATCAAATGATAAAATGGGAAATAAAAAAAAATCTAAATGCACTTAATTTGTTTTAAAAAAATTTTATTCTTACAGGATTTCTCATTATATATTGTGTCTTTTTATTACCAAACGTGAATAGTTCTTATGTTGTTAAATTTATTTCCAATATTAATATATCATGTGTAAGGGTTTGTCTGAATGTTGCAAAGAGAAATGCTAGCTACAGTCACTTTTGCAATCACATTTTAACATTTTTCATTTTATTGGATCACGTCACTTTCTAATTTTGCGTGAATATGGGTTATCCATGTGAGAAGTGAAAAGCTAAAGTATGTGGATGCTAAAAAATACTTTTCAAGTAACTTGTAATAATACGTAACAGGTCTTCACATAAAATTACGTGACCCAATAAGATAAAGAGTGTTGAAATGTAAATTTAAAAGTGACTCCGTTAACATTCTCCATATTGCGAGATATGGATAAGGAAATATAATGACATCTTAGATTAATGAGAAATTAAATTAATAATAAAATTTAAAATTTATAAATAATGGTAGAATAAATGAACAAAAAAAACTTTATTAAAATAAATTATAAATTTACCTAATATATTTATCTAATTAACTAAAAACAAATATTTTAAATTACATTATTATCCATTTTCAACAGATAACAATATTATGTGACATATTAATATAAAAATTCATCATTTATTATGAGATAAACAGTTAAAATAATTAGTTAGATGTAGTCGACCGCTTATTGAAAACAGTTGATTACACTTTAACAAATATTTGAATCTTGAAAAGAGTAGTCAACTTGTAACAATCCAAATTTCAGAAATGTGATCTAATTTTTTTTTCTTAATTAATTTGTCAATGTGCAGTATAGGTTCTCACTTATCAAGTAGTTACTACTCATCTTATTTCAAGGCTATGTGCCCAAGGATTTAGTCAAAATTTTCCTTGTGATGTGTACCATTCTCTTTTCGAGAAGGTTATGGTTATCTAAAATATTACCTTAGCGTCCACATGTACTATTAGTGTTATACATTAACCTGTATTGCGCCACATATGTCTTCAACATATCATACAGCACTTAATTTAATATACATCATAAGGTATATATTTACAACCCCTAGTGCTAATATTAACATCCTAACTTTGTATTACTGTGTACATAGCATATCTGATATATAAACAAATAAATAAAATGAGGTTACCTCCAAAAACTTTTGCGTATACTCCGACTTGCATGTTTGGTTTAGGTCGAATTCCACTATCACTCATCAAAGCCTAATTGTACGATTTGTAAGGGAGTAAATGAAAGTGAATTTACGCACAGTAAGTAACATATATAAAAGCATATTGGCTTATATCACACTAATGCCGAATTGACTCAATTCGGCATTAGGGTTTATGGGGTATTGGTTTAAAGGATATTTTAAAGTACCTTATTTCCCAGTACCCTAACACATACACTCAACAATAACAGTTAACCCAAAAATCTCTAGGTTTGCATGCATGAGTTATGCATAGAGGAACAATTGCAGTATAAGAAATAGTTACAATGATTCAATAAGAAACGATTGCAATAATCACAGTAAAAAACAATGCATTTATTGCAGTAGAAGTAGTGTGGTATAAAAACCTAGTCACAGTATTTCAGTAGGACACAATGTAACAAAGGCCGTAAAAAACAGTTACTATGAAACAGTAAGGAGCAATTACAGTAATAGTAGAGATAGTATAGTAAGAGACTAAGCATGTATTCTCATGACCAACTGTAATAGTAACAATATAGTTTTAATTACAGTTATAGTTTAGTTGCAATTAGAGGTGGCAAAAGCTGGCTTGAGCTCAAAAATCTGTTCGAGCCCACTCAAGACCGAATCCGGACCAATCTGAATTGAATTAAAAAGTCAAAAGCCCAAATCTGAAAATAATCGAACTCGAAAAAACCTGAACACAAAAAAGCTTGAATCGGAAAAACTCAAACTCAAACTCAAAAAACCTAAATCTGAAACAATCCGAACTCGACATAACCTAAACCCGATATAATCCAAATCCGAGACTGATCCGATCTGAACCTATAAAAAACTAAATTCATAACCCAAAAAAACCAAATTAAAATTATAAGATTATTATTTAAAAATAAATAAATAATTGATACAGTTTTTTTAATTAGAAAGTTTAAAATTTGAAAACAATTATTATTTATTATTTATTATACAATTATATCAATTATGCGTTATCAACAAAATAAATATTAAATCTTTTTAATTCAGTTGTTAAATAAAATTAATTTATAAGAATGTTCATATTTTAGTTTTAATCGAATTAATCGATCAAACTGATTTAATTTTGTTAATCGATCAGTCGCTCAATTAATTTCAATCTACTATTAGAAATAATTTTTAAAAAAATTTATTTTCAGTTAATTCGTTTTTCACCAAATAAATCGAAATGTTAATCCAAATTAAAAAAAAAACCTCAAATTTGGAAGAAAAGGACAGCAATGAGAGTCCCCAGAAGGCATTTCCCTTACTAGACCTGTTCATGGGCGGGCTCGGGCCGGGTTCGGGCCGGGCCCATGACAGGTAATAACAATAAGAAATGATACCCAAGCCCGGTCCGGCCCGTAATTTGGACAAAGTTTTTTGCCCAAGCCCGAGCCCCTTTTTGTGCCATAAACCCGAGCCCGCCCAAATATAATTTTTTAATTTTTTAAAATTTTTAATTATTTATTTTTTATTATTTATTTCCCTTAAATTTTAATTTAATTTGTTAAAATTTATATGTCAATTTTCATATTAAATATTTATAATCATGTTTTATTAATCAATAATGTTTTTTTTATATATAAAAAATTATATTATGCTAAATAAATATATAAAAACAATATAATATACTTAATTCGGGCCGGGCCGGGCCCGGGCTTTGAAAGTCAAGCCCGAGGCCCAGCCCGATTTTTAAACGGGCCTAAAAATTTTGCCCAAGCCCCTTTTTTCATCAAATATTTTTGTCCAAACCCGACCAAATTTCAAACGGACTTTCGGGCTTGGGCGGGTAGCCCGGTCCTTGAGCAGGTCTAGTGCCTACATAGCACTTCCCTCACTCTCCTTTTTTTTTAATATTTAACTACTTCTTATTGCTTTTTTTTTTAAATCGAATGAGTAAGGTGTTTATATTTTTATTTAATTGATCAAACCAAATCAGTTCTGTGAATTGATCACTGAGTGAACTAATATCAATTTAAAATTATATCAATTTTAAATTAATTGTATATAAGCCCACATATGCGTAGAGATTATCTAGGCAAATAATTATTCGTTTGTTTATGATAAAAAAATCTCAATAATTAAATGTTTATAATTAGAGTAGAATGAAATTGTTTGGATTATTTTGGCTAAAATATTAAATAAGCCTTTGAATTTTAACACTTTGTTTAAATAAGTCCTCTTTTATTACATTTAAATAAGTCCCTAAACTTTAATTTATATTAAAATAATCCCTTAAACTTTAATTTGAGTATTTAAGTTCTTAACATTTACTTTGTATATGAATGACCATTTAACATAAATAAATTTTTTATAAGAGTAAGTAATCAATTGATTTTTCAAATGAGTTTTAGAATCCAACTTTTTCTTTAAAAAATCGATTATATATAATATATTATATAAATTTAATTATTTATATTATATCATATATTTAAAAATTAACGATTAATTCATTTAATTTACTTCGTAATTTTAGACACCAACTTAATTAAATAAATCAACTTAAAAAACTGACTGAATAGCCTTACAAATTATTGGCCACAAGCACCATGCGAAATATTCTGGACCCAAATCACAAAATAACTCAATCTAGGCTTTGTACTTAGGAAAGCATTATTTTAATAACTAGAAAAACGCTCACGAGGGGACTGAGATCAGAGCAAAGTGTTTGTTGTTAAGTACGCAAGCCATATATAATTCATATATTCACTCCATATTTAGTTTCTGGTTATGAGAACACAATATTTTCTTATGAATATAAACAACGAAGAAGGGAGACAGAGATTGGCAAAGACCTCAAGTGAAATTACAGAACTAAAAGAGCAACCAATATTGCAATTTAACAGATCAATTTTCCCAACGGAAAGCAATCTTCCTTAGAAAAAGGTAATCAGACATTTAAATGCGTACCTTCACTTGAAATTAAATCCACCAGAAGGAACTGGAAGTTGATTGCCTCCAAATTGGAACCCAGATTGTGAAGCATCATCGGGGGGTGATGGCTCATCCTCATCTTCCACCCAATATGTTTTCAGAACCTTCACTGCCTTCTAATCTTTACTGCCTTTTCATAGGTTTCATTGTTGTCATGACTTTGGAGGTTTTCAATCTTTTTCACCCCGTCAACATCATCGATTAACCGTCCATAGAGATTGACTTCTCCAGTGTGACCCAAATTTTTCTCAGTTGCACCAACCTTCAGAATGTTTTCAAGACCTTCTAAACAAACTGTGACAATTCTTGGGTCAGGACAGTTTAGAAGATCACACAATAACTTAATGCAACCTTGACTCACCAAGAACCTGGCAAACAATTCAGATATTAATTACTAATGGCAAATTATACCATGAACCCAAAGAATGATTATGGCAAAGAAACTATACTTTATGTGTTCATGGGTGCCACCAGATGTAGGATTTGAAATTGCCCGGGCAGCTTTTTTCTTGATCTCAAACTCGATGTTTTGAAGTAGATGGACTAGAGGAGCAATAATGCCAGCCTCAATCACAGCTTGCAAAAGATTTCAACTAAGATTTCAAAATAGTTATTCGTTTGTTTATGATAAAAAAATCTCCATAATTAAATGTGTTTTCTTTATAATTAGAATAAAATTGTTTGGATTTTTTAAAAATCTCTCTATCAATAGTTTTTTTTTTTTGGAATCAAAAGGTTGTTTTCAAAGGAATGTTTCGGCTAACAAATGTCCTCAAAATGTTTTAACTCGTGGGACCTCTCTAAAGCAACACCGTGTCACTTAAAACAATGTTTTTATTCCATGACAAGCCCAACTTGCAAACTGAAACGAGGCCACAAAGCACTACAAAAACCCATTGGAGATAAGGCTGAAGCATTGACAAAACAGATACTGGAGATTTGTGCCATGGAAGGGAAGCTATCTTCTGTTGCTACCATGTTTACTCCTTCTCCAATACAAGAGCTCTCGCACCTTGCTCAGAGATGCAACGCCATTAACCTTGCTGAAGGCTTCCCTGACTTCCCAACTCCTCCTTATATCAAAGAAGCTGCGGTTTCAGCCATTAATTCTGACTTCAACCAGTACAGGTTTAATTTGTTCATATTTTTTTGTCCTCAGCTTTTATTTTTTGGAGCAAATGGCATTAATTTTAGCAACTTTTTTCGTGAAAGGCACGTGCAAGGAATTTGTGATCACTTGGCTCTTAAAATGAAGAGAACGCATGGTTTAAACGTTGACCCTTTGACGGATATAGCTATTTGCTGTGGACAAACTGAGGCATTTGCAGCAGCAATTTTTGCCAGTATGGTTTTTTCTCAAGTTGCAATTAATGCCTGTTTTTTTTCTTGGTTCAATTTGTATATAACCGTAACTTATGGTTCCATCTGGACAGTTATAAACCGGGGAGATGAAGTTGTGCTGTTTGACCCTTGTTATGAAACATATGAAGGATGCATAACCATGGCTGGGGGAATTCCTGTAAGATTTAGTTATTATTTTGTGAGGGCTGAGATTTAAGAATATTAGCCCGACACTGTAAAATCCAAGAATTGGCTTTGCTAAGAGAAAAAAAGAATGGAATCGCAGGTATATGTGGCGCTTGATCCGCCTCAGTGGACCTTGGACCCTGACAAACTGATAAGGTCTTTCACTAGCAGAACAAAGGCTATAGTATTAAACAGGTAAGATGGTTTTCTTTTGTTGAAAAAAATATTCCTCGAATCAAACATTCACGAAAATAGAAAAAAAGCAAAAACAAATAAAATAATTTTTAATGTGGTTTGGCTCAACCAATTTGATCTACAACCACCTAACCAATCTAATAATAACCAAACTAATAACAATTATGCAATTTTTAGAAGAGAAATATTGCAAACTCCTTACAAAACCCAAACCTAACTATGCAATTTTTAAAGAGAAAAATTTCAAACTCTAACAAAGCTCAACCATGCAATTTTTAGATAGAAAAATTGCAAATTTCTAACAAAGCCCAACCATACAATTTTTAGAGAGAAAAATTGCAAACTTCTAACAAAGATCCCAAAACCCAACTACACCCTTTAATAGCTCAAACCCTAGCTATTCTATCTGTGTCTACAACTCTTTGGGACACTTTACAAATCAAGCCTAACACATTATTTATAAGGAGAGAGCTCTTATAACTCTCCTATACTTTCGATATGAAATTCAAGGTAAACCCCAACAAAAATTTCGTTTTACAGTTAAAACTCACTCTTTTTGAATAAAAAGTGGGCACTTTCATTACTAAACTTTTTCCCACTTTTTAACGCATATATTTGAAAAAAAAACTCTGAAATCCTTCATTCTTGAGTCAAACATACAATATGTAACAAATACTATAATTTTCGAGAGTTCAACTAAAAAAGGTGATACTATAAGGCTGTAAAACTTGTATCAAGTTTTCACGAGTAATTTGCTGGCTAATGATCTTAACGTTTTAAGGCATAATCAGTTAGAAGTTCAAAATGTCTTTCTTCTGTGGATTATGAGGTTTGTAATCTAGGTGAAGACTGGCATGGTGAAGTAAAATGGCTGAACTGTAGATAGCTTTTTGTTGGACTTGATTTGTGAAGTTGTTGCCTTCTATATGGATTATAATACTATATAATGGTCTTTTTCTCTTCTTGCTTAGAATTCAGGTGTAAAACAATCAATATACTAATGAGTAATAATAATTTTATATCATTTCTGCTTAAGAAGAAACAATGAAAGCAAAAAGCTTGGCATGGCTTGACTTGATTTGCAGATATATCTTTGGCAAATACGATAACATCTTAAACCCCAAGTAAAAATGAGAATCATATGAGAAATTATTTATCAGTATCATACTTGAAACCATTACAATTTATTAAAATGTGTGCTCTATAACTGTTCTGATATAAAGGACTCAGTCCTCACAACCCTACAGGGAAAGTTTTCTCCAGAGGAGAGCTTGAAGTTATTGCTGAAGGTTGTCGCAGGTGGGATTGCCTGGTTGTAGCAGATGAAGTATGATGACAATTACTTGTGAAGCATGAATGAAATCAAGGGAGATGAGTAAATTATTTCTTTGGGGTATGAAGTACCCCTTTTTAATATATTTTTTCTTGGTTGTGCCTGCAGGTATATGAATACATAACATTTGACAACCAAAAGCATGTGTCCATTGCCTCACTTCCAGGAATGCAGGAGCGAACTATTATCACGTCCTCCTTGTCTAAAACTTTTAGCGTTACAGGTCCAAAAAACACAAAACTAGCCATAAAATTAAAATGTCAAAATACTAAATGTGGGAATATATCATTTTTTACTTAATATCTGTTGTAGGTACATGTTTTGAATTAATTTTCTTGTACACATTGTAAATAACCTTGTTTTCAGTCACTGCCTCCACAAAGTTGTTCCATCTTGTTGTTATTTGGGATTTGGAGATTCACTGCTATGTTTATCAGGATGGAGAGTTGGATGGGCTATTGCTCCAGCTTCTGCTGCAACTGCAATCCGAAACATTCATGTCAAAATTACAGATTCTGCTCCAGCACCATTCCAGGAAGCTGCCTTAACTGCTTTGAGAAGCCCCGCCGAATACTTTGAAACTTTGAGAAGAGTAGGTTCATGAAAAAGGTTCTTTACTTGTTCCTACATAGTTGATATAAAATTATCAATTTCTTATTTGTTGAATACAGTTAAAATGTGATATCATGAAATTCTTTGCTTCAATTCATTGTTTACTATTTTCCTGTTGATTAGCAGGAATATCAATTAAAAAGAGATTTCACTGCGAAGTTACTCTCTTCGGCTGGTTTTCAGATTCAGTTTAAGCCTCAGGGTGCCTTCTTTCTGTTTGCAGAGCTTCCTAAGAATTGCTTGCTTTCTGATGTAAGTACATGTAAATTCTTTACTCTGGAGGTCCAACGTTTTAAGAAATCATAAAAACTGTTTGTCCAAGTCCTCAATAGGCTTCTTATACAGCTAACCACTAGCAGTACTAATTTAACTTGTATTGACAATATCTGCTTAATATATCTTGGTCGAATAAATGAAGATTCTACTATTTTCACTGTCAGGTAGAATATGTGAAGGAATTAATCAAACAAGCAGGGGTGGTTGTTGTACCTGGACGTGGATTTTTCCATAGAGAGTCTTCTTTGGATCAACCATTCGATGAAAGTTGCAGCTATCAAAATAGATATATCAGGGTTGCATTCTGCAAAAGTGATACCACTTTGACGGCTGCAGCACAAAAGTTCGGTGAGGTTATGAATGCTAGAGGTTGTCCCAAGCTACATTTTTAGCAAAGATACTAAAATTTCAGATTTGGTGGATTTAATAAATGCAACTGTAATGGAAATTCATTGAAAGTATAATTCGTCAATAGGAAATTGTCTGGAGTATTAGACATTGAAACTATAGCTCGGTGACAAAACTGTGTCCTCCAACAAGTTGACTAACAACGAGTAGTTTGCACAAAATTCTCTAACTGCAAGGGCATCGTTTTCTTGAATAGTATGATAGTGCATCTTATGGTTTATAGGACAGGGGGTGGGGGGTGGAGGTAGAGGTGTAGAAAATGGAGGAATTGTATAGAATATGGTTTCTTGTCAATCCCTGGACCTGGAATACTTCCATCGACAAAGCCACAAGTGCCGCAACGAAACCAGCAAATGCAGCAATTGCTAGTTCTGTGTAATTGTAGTTGGAGCGATTATCATCGCCCTTAACCGGTCCAGCAACCATGGCTCCAATAATTGTATTTGGGTTTGGCTTTTTTATTGCCCCTCCATTCTAATCCTTCTCGACAATTTTGCTGCCTGATGTTGCTAGGAACTGTTGCGCCTTTGTGGTGCACATGTTGCGGGAAATGATCAGTAAAGCCTTCTAATATTTTGTGGATTTCTTCCCAGAAAGTAATTCATATGTCTCTATGAAGAACTTGAAATGCTTCTTTTGGATAAAATTCAGGTCCGCACAGCCATCCTGATGTGAATTTCCAGTTGCGCAAGGCATCCAAGCGCCTCTCCAAACAAACTTGTCTCATAAACCAAAGGAATTATAAATGCGTGAAGGGGAATATGAATCACCAGCAAAATTTTCACCTTCCTCTTTTAACAAATTAAAGAGTATATCATCTCCAGGAACTAATTTCTTGGAGTATTCTTGGTCATCTGTGAAAACAACGGATGCAGCAGCCAAGGCAGCCGTTTCTGTATCTAAAACCGAGCAGATAGAACATGGGATCACTAGCCTTGGCTAATTATTTACTTCTCCAACTTGTAAAGCAACATTGTCCTCTGTATCTGCAAAGGAGTTGAATGTCCTCAGCAGGTAATCGGTGCCCCAAATTTGATGATGACTTTGACATGGTTGAGCTCTCCTGCACTTTTATAATCCCTTCCACTGTGCTCTAGTAGGCTCCAAGGCGGGGAAACTATACTTGACAGCATCCCCGCCATCATAGTAGCCACCCTCTAAGCCGTTCAAATAGCCATTTCCATCATCCAAGCAGGACTCACCCCACCGTGAAACATTTTATTTGTCGGGAGTCTTCTAGTTGTAGAAATATGACATGGGCAGATTAGATGCCATGGAAAGTTAAACAAAATTTTATTATGAACTAATCAAGTTAACCTGAATGCTTTAAACAAGAACTTATTGATGAATACTAATACTAAACTAAGAAATTTGACGAAATTCCTTAAAAAACATGTTGTCAAATGATAAAAGTTAAAGATAAGGATCGTGACACCTTGAAATCACAGCAGCAGTTCACTAATCGAGGTTGCAACCATTTCTTAACAGAAGAAACTTCTAGCTCTCAACAGCTCATTGATCAAGTCAATAACCGTCTCCCAATTGACACAATGGGAATAGAAAAATAGTTAGTTATATTGATTTCTGTGTCATTCTATAGTCTTCCAGGAACTTCTTTCTTCTTTATTCCTTTTCCTATATAAGTTGTACACCAGCTGATGATTTAATATGAGAAAGATACAAAAAATTCTTTTATGTCTATTGTTATTTCATAACATGGTATCAAGAGCCATCGATCGGCTTCTTCTCATCTTCTAATTTTCTTATAGTTTCTTGATCTTTCCCATTAACCAAACACACCTTCTGCAATGGCTCAATCTGCTACCACACCTGAAGCCAACCCTTCTAGCCCCTATTATCTTCATTCAAATGAAAACCCTTCTTTAACCTTAGTCTCATCACCACTTACAGGACCTAATTATCATTCTTGGGCTCGAGCAATGCGTATGGCTTTGCTCTCCAAAAATAAGCTCAAGTTTGTTGATGGTTCTCTTCAGGTTCCTGAACTTGAGCATCCACTCTACCCTGCTTGGGAGCGCTGCAACACGATGGTTTTATCCTGGCTGATTCATGCTCTCAATCCATCCATCGCTAAAAGCATTATATGGTTTGACAGAGCTTATGAAGTGTGGCAAGACCTCAAGGATAGATTTGCTCAAGGTGATTCATTTCGGATTGCGGAACTCCAAGAAGAAATATATAGCTTCCAACAAGGTTCACTCTCTGTTACAGAATTTTTTACCATGCTTAAAACACTGTGGGATGAATTAATGGTACTACGACCAATCCCATCTTGCACTTGCAACAGTAAGTGTTCTTGTCTAGCTCTGCCTACTGTAAAGAACTATCAACAATCTGATTGTGTCACACGTTTTCTGAGAGGATTGAATGAAAGATTCTCTACTGTTCGCTCCCAGATCATGTTGATGGAGCCCCTTCCTCCCATAACTAAAGTTTTTGCTCTTGTTGTACAACATGAAAGGCAGCTCAATGCTTCTGTTCCCCAGCATACAGCTGAGCCAGCAGCCTTCACCAATCAGAAAACCTTTCTTCCTCGCAGAGACAGTCCAGCCAAGAGCAAACCAAAATGTTCTTATTATGGATTCACTGGTCACACTGTGGATAAATGCTTCAAAAAGCACGGCTATCCACCAGGATTCAAATCCAGAAGAAGAGAACCTACTATCAATCAAGTACAGGGCCTTGAGCAAATAGCAACCGAGCCACTTCATCCTGGTGTTTGTGATTCTACCTCTTTACATCAGTCACAAGCTTGCAACCAAACTGTTTTTACCCCAGAACAGTACCACAAATTGCTCAGTCTGATTCAATCTGATTCAACCTCCAACCCTTCCTCCATTAATGCCCTTTCAGCCACTATGTCATCCATGGCAGGTAACATCCATTCGCATGCATGGATTCTCGATACTGGTGCAACAGATCCTGTTTCTTGCAATCTAGCCTTATTCACAACTTATAAAACCATATATAACTTTTCGATTAAACTTCCTAATAGTCAACAAGTTCCTGTTGCACATATAGGCACTATTAAAATTTCATCCATGTTAGTTCTTGAAGATGTATTGCATGTGCCATCTTTTACATATAACTTAATCTCTGTCAGTAAGTTAATTTCCAATACCAAATTTTCTCTAACCTTTCAGTCTAATGGTTGTCACATTCAGGACCTTCACAGCAAGAGGACGATTGGTTCTGCTAAAGAAGTTCATGGACTCTTCTACCTTACCCATTCTATCCATTCTGTTTCTGCAGCTACTTGCAATTCTTGTGTTGTTTCGCCTTCAAATATATGGCATTTTCGATTAGGCCATGCTTCTAATAGTAGACTTAAGATCTTAGCCTCCCTTGATAATTCTGTTCATGTTACTGATAATTGTACTGCTTGTGACATTTGCCATTATGCAAAACAAAGAAAGTTACCTTTTCTTGCTAGTTCTTCTTTTACCACCTCCTGTTTTGAGTTAATCCATGTAGATATCTGGGGACCAAGTCCTTCTCCTTCCTTATCTGGTTTCCTTTATTTCTTAACCATAGTTGATGATTATAGCAGAGGAACTTGGACCTTTTTAATGAAATCCAAAACTGAAGTCAGAGGCATTCTTCAAGGTTTTTATGCCTTTGTTGAAAACCAATTTCAAGCTAAAATCAAATGTATCCGAAGTGATCAAGGCCAAGAGTTTAATATGACTGATTTTTTTCACCATGAAGGGAATAGTGCATCAAACCTCTTGTGTTTCTACCCCTGAGCAAAATAGCAAGGTAGAACGAAAGCACCAACACATACTAAATGTAGCAAGAGCCCTTAGGTTCCAAGCCAAACTTCCTATTTCCTTTTGGGCAGATTGTGTTTCTCATGCAGCCTACTTGATCAATAGAATTCCCTCACCTGTCATACAAAACAAAACACCTTTTGAAATCTTATTCAATCAACCTCCCAAATACAGTCACCTCAAGATTTTTGGTTGTCTGTGTTTTGCATCTACACTACCTGTTCATAGGCATAAATTTGATCCTCGAGCAAGAAAATGTATCTTCCTTGGTTTTATTAATAGTATCAAAGGTTATAAGTTGTATGATATCCATAATCATGAAACTTTTTGTTCCAGGAATGTCATCTTTTATGAAACTAAGTTTCCTTTTCATGATGAACACTTGCATAAATCCAATTCTGTTTCTCCTATTCCTCCTAGTGATTCATCAGATTATATTTTCACTAGTGAACATACAGATTCTGATCCACCAGCTGATCCCAGTACTCTTCGAAGATCCACTAGATATAGACAACTTCCTTCCTATCTCCATGACTACTCCTATGAACTTCCAGGCAGCAACATGTCATCTCTTGCTAGAAGGACCTCACCTCATCATATTTCCCAGGTACTTTCTTATTCTCACATTTCTTCTAGTTATAAAAACTACACCACAACCCTTGATTCTTTAACTGAACCACAAACTTACAAACAAGCTGTTAAACAAGCTTGCTGGAGAGATGCAATGCAGGTAGAATTACAAGCACTACAGGATAATGTGACTTGGGAGCTCACTGATCTTCCCCCTGGAAAACATGCCATAGGCTGCAAATGGGTATACAAAATCAAGTTAAAAGCAGATGCAACCATCGAGAGATACAAGACTAGACTAGTAGCCAAAGGATACACTCAACATGAGGGTATTGACTACCTAGATACCTTTTCACCTGTGGCTAAGATGAACACAATCCGAATGCTTCTTGCACTGGCAGCAGCCAAGAATTGGTTTCTTGAACAGCTAGATATTAACAATGCCTTCCTTCATGGTGAATTACATGAGGAAGTTTACATGGAGTTGCCCCCTGGTGTTACATATTCTCAACCAAATCAAGTATGCAAGCTGTTGAAATCACTATATGGGCTAAAACAATCTAGTAGGCAGTGGAATGCAAGGCTTACTAATGTCCTGTTGCAATCTGGTTTTTCTGAAGCTACTTCTGATTCTTCTCTTTTTGTTCAGCACACTTCTTCTTCCTTCACAGCACTGCTTGTATACGTGGATGATGTGATCCTTGCTGGGACAGATTTTGCTCAGATCACTTCTATTAAACAGCTACTGCATGATCAGTTTCGCATCAAAGACCTTGGCCCCTTGAAATATTTCCTCGGTTTGGAGATAGCTCGTTCCTCTGCTGGCATCAACATATCACAACGTAAGTATGCTCTAGAAATACTTTATGAGACAGGGTTCTTGGACTCTAAGCTTGTTTCTTCCCCTATATTACCAACAACAAAACTGCACAGCAATGATAGTGCACTTCTTGAAGATACTACTGCCTATAGAAGACTAGTTGGAAAACTCTTATACCTCACTTCTACTAGGCCGGATATATCCTATGCCACACAACAGCTCTCCTAATTTCTTGACAGACCAACTCATCAGCATCTTACTGCTGCTCATCGGGTCCTCAGGTATATTAAAGGTGCGCCTGGTCAAGGCCTCTTTTTCCCAGCACAATCAGAGCTCAAGTTGAAAGGTTTTTCAGATTCTGATTGGGCCACATGCATAGATTCCAGAAAGTCAATAACGGGATATTGCATTTACCTTGGATTTGCTCTGATTACCTGGAAATATAAGAAGCAAACAACAGTTTCCAGGTCTTCATCTGAGGCTGAGTACAGAGCTTTAGCCTCTACTACATGTGAAATCTAGTGGCTACTTTATCTACTCCGAGATCTCCATATTTCTCATCCTAATCCTGCCTTACTCTTTTGTGATAACCAATCAGCTCTACATATTGCTAAAAACCCTGTGTTTCATGAACGCACAAAACATCTTGACATTGACTGTCATATAGTACGAGAGAAACTACAAGCTGGTGTTCTCCATCTTCTTCCCATTAAATCAACTGCTCAGTTAGCTGACTTGTTCACCAAAGCATCACATCCTGGTGTTTTTCGTGGTTTCTTGTCCAAGCTGGGAGTTCAAGACATCTCCTCTCCAGCTTGCGAGGGGGTGTTACAGAATAGGAAGCAACAAAAAGATAAGGATCGTGATACCTTGAAATCACAGCAGCAGTTCACTAATCGAGGTTGCAACCATTTCTTAACAGAAGAAACTTCTAGCTCTCAACAGCTCATTGATCAAGCCAATAACCGTCTCCCAATTGACACAATGGGAATAGAAAAATAGTTAGTTATATTGATTTCTGTGTCATTCTATAGTCTTCCAGGAACTTCTTTCTTCTTTATTCCTTTTCCTATATAAGTTGTACACCAGCTGATGATTTAATATGAGAAAGATACAAAAAATTCTTTTATGTCTATTGTTATTTCATAACATGGTATCAAGAGCCATCGATCGGCTTCTTCTCATCTTCTAATTTTCTTATAGTTTCTTGATCTTTCCCAGTAACCAAACACACCTTCTGCATTGGCTCAATCTACTACCACACCTGAAGCCAACCCTTCTAGCCCCTATTATCTTCATTCAAATGAAAACCCTTCTTTAACCTTAGTCTCATCACCACTTACAGGACCTAATTATCATTCTTGGGCTCGAGCAATGCGTATGGCTTTGCTCTCCAAAAATAAGCTCAAGTTTGTTGATGGTTCTCTTCAGGTTCCTGAACGTGAGCATCCACTCTACCCTGCTTGGGAGCGCTGCAACACGATGGTTTTATCCTGGCTGATTCATGCTCTCAATCCATCCATTGCTCAAGGATAGATTTGCTCAAGGTGATTCATTCCGGATTGCGGAACTCCAAGAAGAAATATATAGCTTCCAACAAGGTTCACTCTCTATTACAGAATTTTTTACCATGCTTAAAACACTGTGGGATGAATTAATGGTACTACGACCAATCCCATCTTGCACTTGCAATAGTAAGTGTTCTTGTCTAGCTCTGCCTACTGTAAAGAACTATCAACAATCTGATTGTGTCATACGTTTTCTGAGAGGATTGAATGAAAGATTCTCTACTGTTCGCTCCCAGATCATGTTGATGGAGCCCCTTCCTCCCATAACTAAAGTTTTTGCTCTTGTTGTACAACATGAAAGGCAGCTCAATGCTTCTGTTCCCCAGCATACAGCTGAGCCAGCAGCCTTCACCAATCAGAAAACCTTTCTTCCTCGCAGAGACAGTCCAGCCAAGAGCAAACCAAAATGTTCCTATTGTGGATTCACTGGTCACACTGTGGATAAATGCTTCAAAAAGCACGGCTATCCACCAAGATTCAAATCCAGAAGAAGAGAACCTACTATCAATCAAGTACAGGGCCTTGAGCAAATAGCAACCGAGCCACTTCATCCTGGTGTTTGTGATTCTACCTCTTTACATCAGTCACAAGCTTGCAACCAACCTGTTTTTACCCCAGAACAGTACCACAAATTGCTCAGTCTGATTCAATCTGATTCAACCTCCAACCCTTCCTCCATTAATGCCCTTTCAGCCACTATGTCATCCATGGCAGGTAACATCCATTCGCATGCATGGATTCTCGATACTGGTGCAACAGATCATGTTTCTTGCAATCTAGCCTTATTCACCACTTATAAAACCATAGATAACTTTTCCATTAAACTTCCTAATAGTCAACAAGTTCCTGTTGCACATATAGGCACTATTAAAATTTCATCCATGTTAGTTCTTGAAGATGTATTGCATGTGCCATCTTTTACATATAACTTAATCTCTGTCAGTAAGTTAATTTCCAATACCAAATTTTCTCTAACCTTTCAGTCTAATGGTTGTCACATTCAGGACCTTCACAGCAAGAGGACGATTGGTTCTGCTAAAGAAGTTCATGGACTCTTCTACCTTACCCCTTCTATGCATTCTGTTTCTGCAGCTACTTGCAATTCTTGTGTTGTTTCGCCTTCAAATATATGGCATTTTCGATTAGGCCATGCTTCTAATAGTAGACTTAAGATCTTAGCCTCCCTTGATAATTCTGTTCATGTTACTGATAATTGTACTGCTTGTGACATTTGCCATTATGCAAAATAAAGAAAGTTACCTTTTCTTGCTAGTTCTTCTTTTACCACCTCCTGTTTTGAGTTAATCCATGTAGATATCTGGGGACCAAGTCCTTCTCCTTCCTTATCTGGTTTCCTTTATTTCTTAACCATAGTTGATGATTATAGCAGAGGAACTTGGACCTTTTTAATGAAATCCAAAACTGAAGTCAGAGGCATTCTTCAAGGTTTTTATGCCTTTGTTGAAAACCAATTTCAAGCCAAAATCAAATGTATCCGAAGTGATCAAGGCCAAGAGTTTAATATGACTGATTTTTTCACCATGAAGGGAATAGTGCATCAAACCTCTTGTGTTTCTACCCCTGAGCAAAATAGCAAGGTAGAACGAAAGTACCAACACATACTAAATGTAGCAAGAGCACTTAGGTTCCAAGCCAAACTTCCCATTTCCTTTTGGGCAAATTGTGTTTCTCATGCAACCTACTTGATCAATAGAATTCCCTCACCTGTCATACAAAACAAAACACCTTTTGAAATCTTATTCAATCAACCTCCCAAATACAGTCACCTCAAGATTTTTGGTTGTCTGTGTTTTGCATCTACACTACCTGTTCAAAGGCATAAATTTGATCCTCGAGCAAGAAAATGTATCTTCCTTGGTTTTATTAATGGTATCAAAGGTTATAAGCTGTATGACATCCATAATCATGAAACTTTCTGTTCCAGGAATGTCATCTTTTATGAAACTAAGTTTCCTTTTCATGATGAACACTTGCATAAATCCAATTCTGTTTTTCCTATTCCTCCTAGTGATTCATCAGATTATATTTTCACTAGTGAACATACAGATTCTGATCCACCAGCTGATCCCAGTACTCTTCGAAGATCTACTAGATGTAGACAACTTCCATCCTATCTCCATGACTACTCCTATGAACTTCCAGGCAGCAACCTGTCATCTCTTGCTAGAAGGACCTCACCTCATCATATTTCCCAGGTACTTTCTTATTCTCACATTTCTTCTAGTTATAAAAACTACACCATAGCCCTTGATTCTTTAACTGAACCACAAACTTACAAACAAGCTGTTAAACAAGCTTGCTGGAGAGATGCAATGTAGGTAGAATTACAAGCACTACAGGATAATGTGACTTGGGAGCTCACTGATCTTCCCCCTGGAAAACATGCCATAGGCTGCAAATGGGTATACAAAATCAAGTTAAAAGCAGATGGAACCATCGAGAGATACAAGGCTAGACTAGTAGCCAAAGGATACACTCAACAAGAGGGTATTGACTACCTAGATACCTTTTCACCTGTGGCTAAGATGAGCACAATCCGAATGCTTCTTGCACTGGCAGTAGCCAAGAATTGGTTTCTTGAACAACTAGATATTAACAATGCCTTCCTTCATGGTGAATTACATGAGGAAGTTTACGTGGAGTTGCCCCCTGGTGTTACATCTTCTCAACCAAATCAAGTTTGCAAGCTGTTGAAATCACTATATGGGCTAAAACAATCTAGTAGGCAGTGGAATGCAAGGCTTACTAATGTCCTGTTGCAATCTGGTTTTTCTCATGCTACTTCTGATTCTTCTCTTTTTGTTCAGCACACTTCTTCTTCCTTCACAGCACTGCTTGTATACGTGGATGATGTGATCCTTGCTGGGATAGATTTTGCTCAGATCACTTCTATTAAACAGTTACTGCATGATCAGTTTCGCATCAAAGACCTTGGCCCCTTGAAATATTTCCTCGGTTTGGAGATAGCTCGTTCCTCTGCTGGCATCAACATATCACAGCGTAAGTATGCTCTAGAAATACTTTATGAGACAGGGTTCCTGGACTCTAAGCTTGTTTCTTCCCCTATATTACCAGCAACAAAACTTCACAGCAATGATAGTGCACTTCTTGAAGATACTACTGCCTATAGAAGACTAGTTGGAAAACTCTTATACCTCACTTCTACTAGGCCGGATATATCCTATGCCACACAACAGCTCTCCCAATTTCTTGACAAACCAACTCAACAGCATCTTACTGCTGCTCATCGGGTCCTCAGGTATATTAAAGGTGCGCCTGGTCAAGGCCTCTTTTTCCCAACACAATCAGAGCTCAAGTTGAAAGGTTTTTCGGATTCTGATTGGGCCACATGCATAGATTCCAGAAAGTCAATAACGGGATATTGCATTTACCTTGGATCTGCTCTGATTACCTGGAAATCTAAGAAGCAAACAACAGTTTCCAGGTCTTCATCTGAGGCTGAGTACAGAGCTTTAGCATCTACTACATGTGAAATCTAGTGGCTACTTTATCTACTCCGAGATCTCCATATTTCTCATCCTAATCCTGCCTTACTCTTTTGTGATAACCAATCAGCTCTACATATTGCTAAAAACCCTGTGTTTCATGAACGCACAAAACATCTTGACATTGACTGTCATATAGTACGAGAGAAACTACAAGCTGGTGTTATCCATCTTCTTCCCATTAAATCAACTGCTCAGTTAGCTGACTTGTTCACCAAAGCATCACATCCTGGTGTTTTTCGTGGTTTCTTGTCCAAGCTGGGAGTTCAAGACATCTACTCTCCAGCTTGCGGGGGGGTGTTAGAGAATAGGAAGCAACAGAAAAAATAAGGATCGTGACACCTTGAAATCACAGCAGCAGTTCACTAATCGAGGTTGCAACCATTTCTTAACAGAAGAAACTTCTAGGTCTCAACAGCTCATTGATCAAGTCAATAACCGTCTCCCAATTGACACAATGGGAATAGAAAAATAGTTAGTTATATTGATTTCTGTGTCATTCTATAGTCTTCCAAGAACTTCTTTCTTCTTTATTCCTTTTCTTATATAAGTTGTACACCAGTTGATGATTTAATATGAGAAAGATACAAAAAATTCTTTTATGTCTATTGTTATTTCATAACAAATAACCATTTCCATCATCCAAGCAGGACTCACCCCACCGTGAAACATTTTATTTGTCGGGAGTCTTCTAGCTGTAGAAATATGACATGGGCAGATTAGATGCCATTGAAAGTTAAACAAAATTTTATTATGAACTAATCAAGCTAACCTGAATGCTTTAAACAAGAACTTATTGATGAATACTAATACTAAACTAAGAAATTTGACGAAATTCCTTAAGAAACATGTTGTCAAATGATAAATGTGGATGGGTAGATATTATGGAAAGGAAGAGCACCTCATATGAATAAATTCTTTTTGATCACGTGAGATTAATAATCATGTAACGTTTGTTCTTCCTCTTTATTTCCATCTTCACGGCGGGTCTTAAACCCACCATTGCTTCACTTCTTCCGATTGTGATTGATACGCTGCTCTGCCATAGTAGCGGCCGTTGTCAGTGCCTTGATCTTCTTCCTCTTCTATGGCTGTATAGAACGTACCACCCCATACGTTTGTTCTTCCTAGCATTGCTTCTTTTTTTTATCGAAACCCCCGGTATCCCAACATTGCTTTTCTTGGCTAAATTTTATTCTCAATTTAGTACAGTAAGAAAATGGAAAGAATTGCAAAACTAATGCTAGGAATCACATGATCATAGCTAAGACAAATTTTATTGTTCACGGTCAATGATTGCACTAATTATTATGTTGGCCTTAGATCTATCCATGGATCAGGTGCTCCAATCAAGTCTGAAGGTCTGTTTAAATTTTGATTCGATATGGACAAAATATTCAGTTCAATAATTGGGTTTGAACAAAAAATAAAGTCCAATCAAATTTCAGGCAAGTTTCGAGTTTTGTTCTTTGAAACTGTAACCCAACTTGGCCCATCCTAAAATGCTCGAATGCCAAAATGTTCGGTAATAGACAAGATTAATTGAAGTTTATATTAAGAAAACATAGCATAGTATTGTATGTAAATATTTGGTGATTTTCATTTGAATTATGAAGAAAACTAATGCCGGCTGGCTAAATTATGATGGATAGGAAGGAATCTTAAGCAACTTTCTAGCTAGCTTGTTGGATTACTATGCAAAGTTTTGCAAAAGGAGACAGGTTAATTTAAGAGACAAACTAAATGCATCGATTTCTTTTATTTTCATATCCACAACTAAATGCATCATTTTCTTGGCCTTTGATATCTTGTGGGTGTGAAGAGAATAAGACACATTTACTAGCTTTCAAATTTAATAGTGTATGGATTAAGCTTTATTTATTACATGAAAGGTGGGATTTGAACATCCATTATTGTGATTCCTTTTGTCTTAAAGCATGGAAAAGGCAGGGAAACCAAGGGTAGAAAAGGCTGTTGCACCTCTATAGGATCATCCCATACAAATTTTCATGTAAACTAGTTTTTATCTGAATATTGGATAAATCCCACGATTTGAGACCAAGTTCAAAATTATAACATAAACCCACTTAGCTAATATTCAAGAGTTCAGATTTCTCAAACATTGGCTTGAAGTCCTATTTTTCTTGCATCAAAGACATTGACAATTGTAATAAGAGAGAATGACATTATTGTTAGAGTATGTCTTACAATTAATTGGATTTGGATTAAGTAATTTTAAAAGACCCAATTTAGTTGGACTAAGGCTAAGGCCTTTTTAGGGTTTTATTAAGAGGCACTATAAAAACAACATTAAGTCTAAAAGTTATGTTGGCTCTATAGGCTATATCGAGAGGGGGGGTGAATCGGTTTTTAACTACCCTTAAGCTCGTTTTGCGATTCTTCTAAATTTTCTAGCCTATTTGATTATTTTCTAAGTTCTCTAAGCTAGGCAAGCATGCAACCCAAGTTCAATGCAATAAACATAATATAATCGCAAGTAAATAAAGAGTAGGGTTTTGTTAAGAGGCACTATAAAAACAACATTAAGTCTAAAAGTTAGATATAAGAATAACAGAATATTTTTATAGCCGTTCTGCCTCTTGGAGCTAGCACTCTCAGAAAACAATTCCCTTCCTCCTCCCTTTGCTTCTGATCACATCTTGTCTCAGGCAAAGGTCTTGTTTTGCGTCCTACTCGTGTGGATACCATTAGAGGGCTTCTCTCAGCTAGGAGTTTTGAGTTAACGATAAATCAAGGGCTGTTCGTGGGCTGCCATATTCAAAAGTCAAACATTCCTACATGAGTACACCAAAAGGTTAGATTTTATCCCGAAATTAATCTTGTTGCATGATCCTAGTGATTTTGGTTTTGTTGATTTTAATCCGCTGCGTATTTCGTGTATGACATGATAAACCGAGACAACGAAACCTTACAGTGGTATCCAAGCCAGTGTGTAAACGGCTTTCGGGATAGCGAATTCGATTCGTGGTGATGCTATTTTATTGTAAGTTGTTACAGATTTGATTTTAATTTTCAAAATTCGTTTGGGCAACCTAAAATAATTGTAAGACAATTATATATTTAAAAAAACCTTATAGGCAATCTTGTAGTTGCCACCCTTGCCAAAAAAAAAATTAATACTTGTTATTATTTTATTTAAAATATATAAAATAAATTAGGATAAAAGTTATCATGATAAGAGTTTCAAATTAAATATATTTTAAAGAAAGATATTTTTTAAAAATAAAATTGGATAAGAGTTATCCAGTGGTTTTTGAGATTTAATAAGATTAAAATTTCTAAAACATTATTTTGATAAAATTGTTTTAAATAAAATATATCCTTTATTAAATTGGATAAGAGTTATCCAATATTTTTGAGATTTTAATAAGATTAAAATTTCAAAAACATTATCTTGATAATATTGCTTTAAAATAAAATATTTCCTTTATTAAATTGGATAAGAGTTATCCAATAGTTTTGAGATTTTAATAAGATTAAAATTTCAAAACATTATCTTGATAAAATTGTTTTAAAATAAAATATATCCTTTATTAAATTGGATAAAAGTTATCCAATAGTTTTGAGATTTTAATAAGATTAAAATTTCAAAAACATTATCTCGATAAAATTGTTTTAAAATAAAATATATATCCTGTATTAAATTGGATAAGAGTTATCTAATAATTTTGAGATTTTAATGAGATTAAAATTTCAAAAGGAATTATCTTAAAAAGAAAAAAAAATTTTGTTTTAAAATAAAATATTTTCTATCTTAAATTGGATAAGAGTTATCCAATACTTTTGAGATTTTAATGAGATTAAAATTTCAAAAGGAGTTATCTTTATAAGTTTTTGTTTTAAAATAAAATATTTTAAAATGGATAAGAGTTATCAAATGGTTTCAAGATTTTAATAAGATTAAAATTTCAATTAAGCCCAAATTGAATTTTGAGAATTAAAATTAAATTAAAACAGCCCTTGATACCCATAATTAATTAAAATTTTATTAATTAAAATTAGATTTTAATTAGGAAGCATGCAAATTAATAAGTGATATTACTATGTATGCTTGATGCTTGATTCTTATGTGATATGGATGATTGCATGGTGCATGGTTATGGGCCTAAGTTTACATGGGTTGTAATTTATTTAAATAAATTTAAATTGGGCCTGTGAGTCTTGATTTATTTGTAATTTATTTATGTAATAGTTATGTAGATAAATTAGGATTATCTTGTAAAATGTACAACATTTGGAGCCAAAATGATTCGGAGCCAAGGCGAACCGAGGTGACGCTTGAAATGAAATCGAGGAGAAGGCATTTAGAAAAATAATGTATCCCTAGGTTCTTTTGTAATAAAAAGGCCATAACCATGTCACGTTTAATTTTACGCTTTTACTTATATATGTTGATATATATGTTAGAAAAGCATGCTAGGTGAGACAATAAAATTAAAAATCCCTCAAAATAAATATTAAGTCAAAGATAACAAATGAAGATGCCTTCTAATACGATGCATGTGAAAGAGACTTTGTTCGGTATTGTGCTATTTTGGCTCAGTCAAGGCCATACCTACCTTAGGAATTCACATTGCATGAGATAATAGTTATCTCCAAATGTATTGGGTCAGACTTAACTAAATTAAATTAGGGCATTGGCTCAGTCAAACCTAATAAGATTTAGAGGCATAGGTTGGGCTTTAACCCATATGATGAGTTAGAACAAGAATTGTTCACCCAACTATCCAAGAGTTGTATGAGATGCAATTGACAAGAGTTGTCTACCTAAATAATCTCATTGGACGCATTAGATCAGCTAAAGTCATAATGGGACCAAATATGGATCCTTGCCCACTAGGAAGTCTAGGTGAAAAGGCTTCCCGAGTTGATAGTGAGGGCTATTAGCTTGAGAAAAATAGTGGGAGTAATTCATTTAATTAAGAGACCATAATTAATGATTTTAATCACAATGTTACTTAATTGCATATTTTATGATTGAAGAATTATCATGGCAAACAACAATTTATCCCTTCGTTCTATCCTTGAGAAGGATAACAAGTTGGTTGGGGCAAACTTCTTAGACTGGTACAAAAATTTGAGGATAGTCCTCACTCAAGAAAAGAAGTTATATGTTCTAAAGCATGCGATCCCTGCTCAACCCCGACAGAATGCTTCTGCTACTGATAAGCAAGCTTATCAAAAGCATTTGGATGATGCCATTGACGTACAGTGCCTAATGTTAGCTTCCATGAGTTTTGAACTCCAGAAGCAACATGAGAATATGAAACCATTTGATATGATCAAACATCTCAAGGAAATGTTCCAAGAGCAAGCACATCATAAACATTATGACGTGTCTAAGGCGCTCTTCTGGAGCAAGATGGTTGAGGGAGCTCTAGTGCACACTCATGTACTTAATATGATTAGGTACATTGAGAGGCTGGAAGCACTGGGCTTCACCATGCATAAAGAGTTGTCAGTTGATCTCATCTTCCAATCCTTACCGGATGGCTATAGTTCGTTTGTGTTGCACTACAACATGAACATTATGGAGAAGACACTGGCAGAATTGCTCAATATGTTGAGAATTGCTGAGCAGGACTTGAAGAAGTCAAGGCCTACTTCTGTTATGGTGATTGACAAGACCAAATCCAAAGGCAAAGGCAAGCCTAAGGGTAAGCCCAAGCTCAAGGGTAACAAGAAGGAAGAGGCCAAGAAACTCAAGCCATCTGGTGGAGTTGCTAAGACAGGAAAATGCTTCCATTGCAGTAAGACTGGTCATTGGAAGCGAAATTGCACTGTGTACCTTGAGGAGCTGAAGAAAAAGAAAGGAAGTGAGACTTCCATCTCGGTATATATGTGATTGAGATAAATTTGTCTACTTCTTCATCTTGGGTATTAGATACTGGATGTGGTTCTCACATTTGCATGAATGTGCAGGGACTAACAAGGAGTAGAAAACTTGCCAAGGGCAAGGTGGTCCTACGAGTTGGAAATGGAGCAACGGTTGTTGCGTTAGTTATAGGAACATTTAATTTATCGTTGCCTTCGGGCCTAATTCTAAAACTTGATAATTGTTATTATGTTCCAGCAATTGCCAAGAACATTATTTCTGTTTCTTGTTTGGACAAGAAAGGTTTTTCTTTTAAAATAATGAACAATAGTTGTTCAATTTACTTTAATGATATTTTCTGTGGCAGTGCTTCCATTATGAATGGATTGCATGTTCTAGATTTAGATAATCACATATACAGTGTTGATTTCAAGAGGTCAAAGGGTAATGAGATTAACCCTACATTCCTCTGGCATTGTAGACTTGGTCACATAAACGAAACGCATATCTAGGTTCCACAAAGAGGGACACTTAGATTCATTTGATTTTGAATCTTATGATGTATGCAAATCTTGTTTGCTTGGTAAAATGACCAAGGCCCCTTTTACAGGAACAAGTGAAAAGGCTAGTGGTTTATTAGAGCTCATACATACGGATGTATGTGGTCCATTAACCACACAGGGTAGAGGAGGGTTCCAATACTTCATCACATTTACTGATGACTACAGTAGATATGGCTATGTTTATTTAATAAGACATAAGTCCGAATCCTTTGAAAAGTTCAAAGAATTCAAGAATGAAGTACAAAACCAGCTAGGCAAGAATATCAAGACACTCCGATCAGATCGCGGTGGAGAGTATTTGAGCCTAGAATTTATAGATCATCTAAAGGAGTGTGGAATAGTTCCACAACTCACTCCACCTGGTATACCTAAATGGAACGACGTATCTGAGAGGAGAAATCGGACCTTGTTAGACATGGTTCAATCTTGATGAGTCTATCTAACCTTCCTGTCTTCTTTTGGGGTTATGCTTTAGAGACAGCAGCATTTACACTAAATCGTGTTCTTACTAAAGCTGTTGAAAAGACACCACATGAGATGTGGACTGAAAAAAAAAGCCTAATCTGTCTTTTATAAAGATTTGGGGTTGTGAGGCTTATGTCAAAAGACAAGTCTTAGACAAATTAGGACCCAAATCTGATAAATGCATATTTGTAGGGTATCCTAAAGAGACAAAAGGATACTATTTCTATAATCCCATAAAGCACAAAGTGTTTGTGGCTCAATACGGTGTCTTTCTAGAAAAGCACTTCCTTTTAGAAGAACTAGTGGGAAGAAAATAGAGCTTGAAGAGGTTCAAGAACCACAAAATGTCACTGAACCTTTAATGGAACGGGAGCAAGTCCCACAAGATGTTGTGGAACAGGAAATAGCTCCAGAAACACAAGGCCTGCGTAGGTCTAATAGAATACGTCGAGAGGTTGAGAAGCAAGCTTCTCGGAGCTGAAACATTTGTTTTGATGAGATAGTAAAAGAGTTTGGCTTCATCAAGAACGAAGATGAACCTTGTGTTTACAAAAGGGTTAGTGGGAGTGCTGTCATATTCCTAGTGTTATATGTGGATGACATACTACTCATAAGAAATGACATTCCTGCCCTACAATCTGTCAAAACTTGGCTAGGGAATTGCTTTTCCATGAAAGACTTAGGATAAACAGCCTATATCTTTGGAATAAAGATCTATAGAGATAGATCGTGTACGCTGCTAGGTCTAAGTCAAAGTACATATGTTGACAAAGTGTTGAAAAGGTTCAACATGGAAGAATCTAAGAAAGAATTCTTACCTATGTCTCATGGCATTTATCTCCCAAAGGACATGTGTCCTAAAACATAAGATGAGAGAGATAAAATAGCTAAGATTCCATATGCTTCGGCTATTGGATTTATCATGTGCGCCATGTTATGTATGAGGCTTGATGTTTCCCATGCTTTAAGCATGGTGAGTAGGTATCAAGCTGACCCAGGTGAGCATCACTAGATAACAGTTAAGAACATCCTTAAGTACTTAAGAAGGATTAAGGATGCGTTCTTAGTCCATGGAGGAGAGAACAAGCTCATTATAAATGGTTACACTGATGCCAGTTTCTAGTCAGATAAGGATGACTTTAAGTCACAGTCTGGCTATGTGTTTTGCCTAAATGATGGCTCTGTTAAGTTGGAAAAGTTCTAAACAAGAGACAGTGGGCAATTCTACGATCGAGTATAGTTGCATTAGATATAAATAAGGAAATTGTTTGGATCAAGAAGTTCATTACTAATCCATTAGTACTCTATTGTGACAACAATGGAGCCATTGAACAAGCTAAGAAATCTTGGTCTCACCAATGGTCCAAACAAATACTCAAGCCCTTCCATGATCGATTGGCTATAGTGCAAGTGGGAGAATGTTAGTGAATGCGCTATAAGCCAATCAGATTTAGACTTATAGTACACTTAAGACATTGTGATTATTTATGTTATTTAATAATACATGGCAGTTATTTATCATTATTGACTATATTTAATTTGATCAAGTCATAATCAAATGATAAAGTCCCTAGAATAGTGGATTCGTATCAAAGGAATCAAAGTAGTGACTTTAATAATGAGATCCTTATGATACAAAGAATACTATTCTTAAATATCCTTAGTCGTAGTATCACTGAGAAGAGACATCAGTAATACGGTAAGACTAACATGTGTTAGATTCTTTTGGGTGACTGATCTCATAAGTCATGGATATGGTGATATCCAGATCAACACATGGGTGATCATTGTGAATGAATACACTGGATTGACCCATCTTGAGAACTCTATATGGATCGTTACATTGAGTGTCATTAGATGTTCTCAAATGGCAATGGTCTATGTGATCCTTAGACTTGATATCACCATGGTATCCTATGTGTGGATTGGTGTACTTCAATGCTGGTAAACGTAGCTCAATAAGGGTTGAGAGTAAGACAGTAATTGGGTACATCATGAATCATATGAGGGTTGTGAGTGATCAAGATAGGATTTGTCCCTCTTGGTAACAAGAGTCTATATCTCAAGGACTCTCAATAGAGATTAATGATTGAAAATCTGTGGCCACAGTACAAATGAGATTTAAGATGAGATCTTGAATTCATTTGATTAAATCATTTATCTTAAGATTGAGAAACAATGGAGTTGAACTTTAACAGAGATGACACGTTCCATACTCTATGTTCAACTGAGATATTAGGTGACAAGAGGATCGAATTATACGGTAATTGCTCATTGAAAGGTTGTCATCAACTCACCGACATTTTCATTACTTGGGTAGCCATGATGCATCGCTAGATGCCAATCTTGGCTTGTGATTTATGAATGAGATTCTGAATCACTGCCAACGTAATGGAAACCTAAAGGGTCACACACAATAAGGGTATGACCAAGACAAAGTAATTGGAGTTGGATCCATGTGATGAATCCTAGTACAAGAAGGATTCCTAGTGAGACTAGAATCCTGTTCCAACTACAATTCAGGATTTAATTAATAGTAATTTTAGCCCGAGATTACTAAAGGATATTTTGGTCTTTTCAATTATAATGAGATTATAATTATGAATTATTAATATAATAATTCATTAACAGACCAAATTATTAATCCAAATGCATAACCAATTGGTTGTAGTGCAAGTGGGAGATTGTTAGAGTATGCCCTACAATTAATTGGATTTGGATTAAGTAATTTTAAAAGGCCCAAAAGACCCAATTTAGTTAGACTAAGGCTAAGGCCTTTTTAGGATTTTGTTAAGAGGCACTATAAAAACAACATTAAGTCTAAAAGTTAGATATAAGAAGAGCAGAATATTTTTATAGCCGTTCTGCCTCTTAGAGCTAGCACTCTCATAAAACAATTTCCTTCCTCCTCTCATTGCTTCTGATCACATCTTGTCTCAGGTAAAGGTCTTGTTTTGCGTCCTACTCATGTGGATACCATTAGAGGGCTTCTCTCAGCTAGGAGTCTTAAGTTAACGATAAATCAAGGGCTATTTGTTGGCTGCCATTTTCAAAAGTCGAACATTCCTACACGAGTACACCAAAAGGTTAGATTTTATCCCGAAACTAATCTTATTGCATGATCCTGGTGATTTTGGTTTTGTTGATTTTAATCCGCTACGTATTTTCGTGTATGACATGATAAACCGAGACAACGAAACCTTACAATTATAGCATTTGAAAACAATAAGCAATAATCCCAAAATAATTGGAAATGGACTGGTGGGTTGGGCTAAGCTTGTATATAATCTATTAATATTTGATGTAGGTTCCGTCCGAACCCAACTCAATTCATGGACAGGTTTAATTGGCTCCTTAATATTTTAATTTTCTTTTTTAATTTTTTAAACTTAATTCATCTTTCATTTTATTGTATAAATGATGTACTAATTATTATCTTTAATATTATTATTTAAAGTTATTGACTCAAATACTAAATTGAGAGAGGAAGTGAATCAACTTTTTTAAAACTAAATTCCTTTTTCTAATCCTAAATTCACTACAATCTCTGTCCTATCATAGTTACAAGTTAATCAAGTAAGTAAATAACAAATTAAAGTAAAAGAGAAGAGATAAAGAAAATGTATACAAGTGTGTATAGACTTTTAGCTTCCTTTGCCTACATCTTCTCCCTTAAGTTCCCCTTCAGGTATTGCCAAATTCACCTTTTGAAATTGGACTTTACAACCACTCTTTTTCATGACTCAAGAGTAACCTTTACATCCTTATTTTCCTTAGACTCAAGAAGAAACTTTTACCCCTTCTTTTTTCACTGTCGCAAGGAAGAAACCTTTCACAATTTCCTTTTTCAAAGGTTCAATGAGTAACTTATAACCTTTATCCAAATCTCACTATACAAGATTATACATAAGGGTTTCTCTCCTCTTTTACAAGTGGCAGATTATGGATAAAAGGAATGATAATAAAAGATACCTCTAATTAGGCTGGGTGATTACAAATTAAGTTTCCAAAGGAATTATAATGAGACTAAAGGATTGTACAATGAATCTTTGTCTCAAAATCAAGTGAAGACTTAGGAAGACTTGTTAGTTGAATGATGATTGATTTGGAATTTCATCTCTTGAGTTTTCAACTCTTTGAAGTTTTTTTTATACCCTCTCCATGAAATATGGTAGTTGATGTGCTTGAATTAAAAATTTTCCCATTGCAAGACACACATTAGTAGTCGTTGGAATTTGCCAAGCACAAGGTGTATCTATACTTTTCTTTGGAGTATCGATACTTTATGAAGGATTTTTGCAAAATAGGCAAATTAGTATCATTACTTGAATAGAGCATTCAGCTTCTGTCTAAGAGTAATGATAGGGGTCAATGCCATGTATTAAACCTGCCAATGTTTATATAAGCAATATCGATACCTTTATCAAGGGTATTGATACCTTTATCCATTCTAATTCAAACTTTACAAGTGTAACTACATCTTGAAAGCAATGATGAAATTTATATTGAAATAGAGGATTTTATTATAAATATGCGCCACTGGAAGTTTTTGTAAAATATGCGACTTGAATAATATGAAAGTAGTATTAGGCAGTACATGTGCAATTGCCTTATTTATAGCCCTTTATCATTATTGGTGGTAATAGTAGTTGGGGCGACCAATCTGCAAATATATGTAAGATTCCATTGTTTCATTCACCACTAAAGCACAACCAAACATTATTGGTTGGTGATGATGGTTAACACCGATGGATGTACAAAAAGGCATACCATACTGATTTGTTAGATATGTAGCATCAAAAGTAATAACATCCTTAAAGTACTTGGGGTGACAAGCATTGCCTTAGGCCAAGTTTTTAGCAACTACATGTAAGATTTCGTAATTTCATTAAAACCAAACATTATTGATTGATGATGATGATGGTTGACAATGGTAAATGTACAAAAAGGCATACCATGCTAATTTATTAAATATATAGCATAAAAGTGAGTACATCCACAAAGTATTAGTATGCCATTTTCGATCTTGTATCTATACAAAAGCAATATCTTATGCAACCATTTTCATAAATTTGAATTGCATAAAGAAAACCAGAAACTTTTATTTCACATTCTTTGAAGTATTAGAACATTCTCTATGCATCCCTTCCTCAAGAAGCTTCTTTCTTTTATTTCCTATATAATTTTTGGACATCAACTGAAGTACAACCAATATTATAATGATTGGTATATTTTTTACTTAAAATTGATACAATTTTTCAAGTAAGCCCACTTGTTGTATTCAATGTATCAATAAGATTATTCTGGGTTATTATTTTTCAATGTCCACGAAGAAAACTTGCACTTCTAGGTGTAAGAAGCTCATGATTGTATCTATCTACAAACTTACTACTCATTTGTCTTTTACTTTCTTTAAACTTGTAATAACTTTACAACCAACTCTTGCTTTGCACGATTTGCACCTTTTACATCCTTTTCTTGATAGCCTTTTTGTTTAAAGCCTTCTCTAGAACGAGTCCAATTTAAGAGTTATCTTTGTGAGATAGTCGAGTATTACTCTTTCACATACTAAAATTTTTCATCTTGAATATGCATTATAATAAGTCAATGCATCTTCTTATTCATCAAAGTGCAGTTCTTTACATTGTTCTAAAAGTACATTATACGCACAAAATTTAAGAGTTGGTTGACCATTACTATCATCAATTGAATTAACATTAATATCAATAAACCTTCAACCATAATGTTTATTTCATCTTCCAGAGAATTATTGACAATAACAATCTCATCTTCTTCAATAAATCTACTCTTTGTCATATTTCTTTGTATTGTTTTTTGTGATTAGTAACTTAAAGAAAATTATCATTTAAAGGTAAAATGAGAATACTTGTAGACTAAAAATTGAGGATAACAGACAAATAAACCAAAAACTAAAAAATAGCTCAAAATAGAATACAATTCGTATGTTAATATATGCTAAAAATTCATTGAGGTGTTTTAACAAACATTAGATAGGCATTTGAGCCATGAAGGATGATGCAACATTTGAGTTTTACCAATCAACAATGTGAAATATTTATGGAAACATAAAAGCATAACTTGCTCATTTTTTTATCTAAATGTTATATTATATCGAATCGAGTTCTACAAGTTCCCATATGTCAACTATCAAGGATAGCTTAATTACATGCCTAAATCAAATGATAAATCACACAAAAAATAGTTAATGTATACAAAAGGACGAGGAAAGCAAGTATAATGAGAAGCAATTGCAGCACTCAACATGCTACTACTTCAGGTAGTCAATTTAACTCAAATGACTTTTACTTGCATCTCTAACCTTCTACACTCAAAATCAGGTTGTAAGTATTTGAAAATATGAAACACACTCCAAAAGGGATGATAAAATAGAGAATTTTGATTGCTTGAAAGAGTGCATCAGCTTTCTAGGGGAAAAAAATCTGAAGAGGAAGATTGGAACCTGCTACTAGGTTTTTTTTTCCTTAAATATGAAACTCACTGAAGCATTTTAACATACATTAAATAGACATTGTCTCATGTACAAAGAAAAAACATTTCTAAATATATGTAATACTCTTTACAATACAAGTATAATGTAGATTTTATTAATACAACATATTCAACAATTTTCTTGATAAATTTATCAAACATTTAATAAGAAAAATAAGATCATCATGAAAAAAAAATCAATACAAATGAAAATTTTGAGATGTTTATATTGGTTAGAAAATAAAATTAACCAAAATCATACCTTTTGAGAAACAAGACAATCAGACTCGCTCTAAATAGACAAATTAGAAAGACAAGGGAAATAACTTGAAAACAAGGCAAGGGGTTGAAACAAACATTTTTACTTAATACAAAATACAGCAGCAGTTGAAGAAAGCTTATTTTTCTTTGTGCTTGTATTTATTTTGTTTTTAGTCAGTTACTGACAGTTAGTAAGTTAGTTATTTTTAGTTAGGAAGTTATTTAGTTTGTTAGTTGGCCAACTTAGCTAACTGATGAGCTAATATGCTTGTTTATAAAAGACAATTGTAATTTCATTTTTTTCTATACGAATCAATACAACAAATTCTTGACATTTTCTCAAGAATTCGATATGGTCTCAACGCTCGACAATTTAAGTTCTTGAATTCTTCTTCGTCTTGTCTTCTTTTTGTTTTCTTTTTCAAGATTTGTTTTTCCTCAACTATGGCATCAAACTGACCAAAGGAATCACCCTCCAGTCACTTCTTCCTTCATCTAAATGGAAACCCTGTAACGGTTCTTATTTCACTTGTTCTTTCAAGATCCAACTACCATTCTTTGTTAAAGGGAATGACGATAGCCTTGTTATCAAAGAACAAATTTCAATTTGTTGATGGTTTAATCACAATTCCATCAAAGAATGATCATTTGTTTGGAACCTAGGAAAGATGTAATATTATGGTTCTCTCGTGGATATTGCATTCTATTTTAACATCTATTACAAATTGCATTATCAAACCATATTACACAGTGTAATATGGTTTGATAATGCAATTGATATATGAAAAGATTTATGGGATAGATTTTCTTAAGGACATTCATTCTGAATCTTAAAACTACTATAGAAAATTTATTCATTTTATCAAGCAAATAAGTTTGTAACAGATTTTTACTCAAATATGGATTTCTTACTCTTTGTGCTTGAAAATCTGGAACAAGACCAAATGTATGTTACACACTTAGGAGTTTTTTGGGATCGTTTCCTGTTACCTGTTTTCTGTTTCCTGTTTCCTATTTTTGAAATTTTTGTTTTTGTCTTATTTTGTTTTGTTTTCAAATTCTGAAAACAAAAAACATGTTTAGTTAATACTATTACATATTGAAAACAAATATTTAAATTGAATCATAGATGGTAATCCAATTCACAAAATAAATTTTTGAAAATTAAATAAAAATAATAATATATTGATTAAATAATATTATGTATATAATATTAAATAATATTATTTTATACTGTTTAATACTAATATTAAATATTTTCATTTAATCATATTAAAATTAATATTATTTAAATAATATTGTAATTAAATATAATATAAATAATATAATTCAATTAAAAATAATATTAAATAATTTTTTAATATTAATTTTTATTAAATAATAATTGAGATTAGCAAAATTCAAAATTTATATATTAAATAATAATATGAATTGGTAATTTTCAAATTATATTAATTATAATATTTAATTTAATTATCGACGTCATCATCATCAAAGCCTTTATTCTAATAGATTAAGGTAAACTACATGAATCAATATCTAAAATCATATTAAATTGTCCATATGAATTCTCTTCCTCCATACATTCTTATTCAAAGCAATGCCTTCATCAACCTCTAATACCTTCATAACTTTCCGAATTGTTTTCTTCTAAGTTTTTTTTTTTATGTTCCTCGAGTCTTAACCTTTCTTTTATTATTCATAGTCTCCACTCTTCTAACTAGAGCATTGACGGAGTTATGTCGTACGTGCCTAAACTAACACAAACGACTTTCACATATTTTATTTTCAATAGGTACCACTCCATCTTGCTGATATCTTCATTTCTCATACTATCATTTTTTGTATATTCACACATTCACCGCAATATTTGCATTTCTGCAACATTCATCTTTTGTGTATGTAGTCTCTTAGTCACCCAACATTACATTCACTACCATATAGCAATGTTGGTATAACAACAATCTTGTAAAACTTGTCTTTCCACCATATAGCAATTCCTTTATCACACAACACACTTGTGGCACTTCTTCACTTACTTCATCAAGCCTCCTATGGGTCACATCACCATTAATCTGTCCATCTATTTGTACTATCAATCCCAGATATTGAAAACGCTCCCACTTAGTTATTGTTACCCCATCTAACATCACTACATTCTACTCGTCCTTTTTGTTTGAACTGAATTTATAATTCATGTATACTATATTTACTCTGCTTAGTTTGAAGCCTCTTGATTTTAGCGTCTACATCCATAGTTTCAACTTCGCGTTGATTTTCGCTTTAATCTCAGCACACAGAATAATATCATCTGCGAACATCATACACCATGACACCTTATCTTGGATGGATTCTATTAATTCGTCCATTACTACCACAAGCAAGAATGGATTCAACATTGACCCCTCATGTAATTTAATTGTAATAATTATAAATTATATTTAATAATATTATTTAATTTAATTTAATTGTAATAATATTAAATTATTAACTAATATATTTAACTAAATAGTTTATAATAAATTATATAGTTATTCAAATAATTATATTTAATATAAATAATATTATTTAATAGTAGTACTAATGTATTTTAAATTTAATTGAAAGATTATAATATTAAATAATAATATTGTTTAGTAAAATAATAATTAATTATATTAGATAATAGTACTTAACAATAATATTAATTATTAACATATCAAAATTATGATAAATGCTACTTTTTAAAATATATAATATCTCAATAAATTATTATACAAATTTAAATTAAAGAATATTATAATATTATAGTTTAATATAATTTATATTTAATTGCTTTTTACGTTGTCAATTTTTTTATATTAAAATAAGTATATTAATTTTAAAATTAATTTTTTAATTAAATAATATTTTATATTAAATTTTAATATTATTTTATTTTATATTTTTATTATGAACAATATTAATATTATATTAATATATAAACACTATTCACTTATTTGCGAATAGTACCGGAAATAAAAATATGTTTCGAAAAGCATGGAAACAAAAATTTCTTGTTTTCAACAATTTTAGAAATTGTTGTTTTTGTTTTCGTTTTTTGAAAACAGAAACATGTTTTTTCCTGTTGTTTCCAAAAAAGCTAAAAACAAAAACAGAAAACAAAAACGATGCTGAACGACATATTAAATTCTCCTTAATTATTAAGGAAAGACTATTAAATCTGCTATCACCATATTTTTTAAGATTGCTATGGAGGTACCATCTTTCTTCCAAAACAAAGTTGTTCTGAGAGGCGTAATCTCTTACCACCCTAGATGTAAGGACGTTCACCTTACCGATCTATGATTTGTTGATGACCATGTTATCTTCATCCAAGGTAGTCTCATTGCAACATTGCTTCGTAGGAAAACTTTTATAGTATTTCTTTTTAACTTATTTGTTCAAAGAGTGAAATCTACTGCTATGGAATATTTGACAACTATTTGTCTCATTCATCTTTATTAAAAGATAACAACATTCAACAAGTTTGTCTTTCACAGAGCAATAGTTGGAGCTAGGATAACCCCCAGATGAAATTCTCGCAGCAACCAAATCCCTTCCCTTCCCAAAATGCAACAGATTTCGTTTTGCAAAACAGACCTCCAGATCCGTCTCAAAGTCCCCCACCAACTACAAAATTTGTCTTAACCATTTGTATTTCCAGTCATGGCTTGAAGATATGCTCAAGAAGATGCTCGAGGAGATGATGCTCCTACTCTGAACTTATCAAAAGAGGAGAGGGATATAATTACCAAACCATGGAGACACACCATCATAATCAAACTTCTTGACCACCCTCTTTCTTTTAACAGATTATCTCCAAAGTTACAGAAACTGTGGAAGTTAGGTTCACCCTTCTCTATAACCGACACAGGAGAAAGTTTCTTTCTTGTTTGATTCACATCACTTGAAGATTATTTTCTAGTGATTGGAGGAGGCCCTTGGTTCATGTTTAACCATCATTTAATGATACAAAAATGGACCCTAAATGTCCAACCATCTTTAGCTTCTTTACAAACCTCAATACTATGGATTCAACTACCAGAATTTCCCATAGAGTACTATAACCCAGTAGTTATCCAACAAATAGGCAAGTTGATTCTTAAACCTATCAAACTAGATGCACACATAGGTTCTGCAGCAAGAGGGAGATATGCAATGATTTGTGTTGAAGTCTCGACACTGGAACCCTTACCCCAGTTCATATACATTGGAAAATGGAAGCAGAGTATTCACTATGAATTACACTCCTTGTTTCGTCAAGCATGTGGACGAATAGGACACTACACTCAACAATGTACAAGTAATAAGACTCAGTCAAAGAATAAAGTCAATCAGTATCCTGCTTATTCAGATGATCATCAGCCAAAACAAGCTCAAGGGTCTAAACTGCCAGGGCAACAAAAGGAGGATGTTCATTGTAACTGAACACATCAATCAGATCCAACAGTAACAATAACTCAAGATCAACAACGGTGGCAAATTGTTAGAAGAAAATCTATCTCCAAAGAGAATCCCACACCGCTCCAATCAAAGGATACACAAAGCTTGGCCAGGAACAGAACATCTCCTACAGTAACCAATTAGTATCCTCACATTCACACCATTAAGCAAACTAACCATTACTTGTATTCCACCTGGTTGCCCAAAACCACGAACAGGTAAGATCAGCTTGCCTCCTCTTCTACAATACACGTGTCTACTTCAATTCCTTCTAATAACACTAAATCAATGGTTAACCATAAGCTTTTGGAACCAAATCTCCCTTTAACTCCAATACAGAACAAGCTATACCTTAAAACCAACTAGCTAGTACTAAATCACATCAACAACATTCAACCACCGCCTCTCTTATTAATTGCTCAACACAATCTAGAGATAACCCACTAACAGAATCGTAACATGCACATCTAATCTAAGACATGCAACAACCCAATTCCCCTAAGCTTACATGTCAACAATAGACATGTTTGTAAACTTATGCATTAACAAAAACAAATAATAAAATAATCATTCCTTATCTTCTAGTAACTAATTTATGCACAACCAAACAGAAAAATCTACAACACTTAAAATAGAACACCATCCTCACGCAGTAGAAACCTACTTTAACTCTAACCACCATGTAACACTTACAACCCTCCCTTCTACAACCCAACTCAATTCCACTACCCAATCCATTCAACTTACCCCCACTCCAATAGACAATGTACTATCCACATGTGAACCAAAACATATTCAACAACAATCCAGTGAATCCACTTCTAAACCAGATCAACCAATGGGTAGGTGTGAGAACCAGATATTTTAGTACTGTAGGGAATATAAGAATTCTCATCACTAATAATTCCTATGTGTTTCGCAAGTATACAGGGTAACAACATGGTGGGCCACATGGACCTTCTAGTGTTCGGATGAAGGTGAGATCTGAAAAACTCGATATTTGGAGTCAAATAAGGTGATGGTAAGAAAATTATTTAGATTATTTTTGAAGCATTTAAAACAAATTTAAAAATGACGATTAAGGACATAGGTTGGTGGAATTTTCGTGAATAACAGCCAAATGAAATTGACTTCTGGCCAAGTGTCAAATGCCACGATAATAAATAGACTAAATCATCTGAAGAAACAAAAAATTACGCGATTTTACGATTAAAGGTATTTTCATAATTTCCCATAAATAACCAGTCAAACTTCAACAAAAGTTTCTCCGACCATAAGAATGTGTTAATTAGATGTGATTGGTGATTAAGAGATATATTTTGGAGATTAGAATGATAGTTTTCAAAAAAAGTCAAACCAAAAGGGCAAAATAGTCCAAAATTTTCATAATTAAGGGCAAAATGGTAATTTTGCCTTCAAAGTCTAAATTTTCCTGAATTCTTAGAAGTTTTCTTCTCCATTTCAATAGCCTTCTTCGTCTCTCAAACCAGCCACCATTTTTACATCTTGAGGAGTGAGAAAGAGAGAAAAACTAAGTGAAAATCACATTAAAACCAAAAATCATCTTCACCAAAATTGTTCCTCTCAATTTCCTTTACCTTCCCATACCAAAATCATCATCCAAATCAGCCAAAATAAGAGAGTAGACTCCCTTGAAGATTTTGGCCAAGAAGAAAAGGTAAGGAAGTGTCGACTTTTCTTGGCTTTTCATGATTCATGCTTAGTGTTTAACATGCCTATTTGCAAAATCAAGCTTGAATCATGTCAAAATCATGTGTTTGGGCAAGTGAGGATTTCAGCCAAGCATGTTAGATCATGGTGATGATGTTGTTTGATGTTAATTCCATGTTAGTTTAATAGGAAATAATGGTAGAAATTATGAATAAGTTGAATTTAATTTAGTTAAATTAAATGGAAGAATATCAATATGTAGGGATGGAAATAGTGATTCAGCCATGGTATGGAGGACCAAAAATTTGGTGTTATTTGATATGTAATTGATGTGGAAATAGTATAGAAAATTCACAGAATTAATTTAGAATTAATTAAATAATTAAATTTGGAAGAAAATCCAAGTGTGGGAGATAAGAAGCATTCGACCGAGGTGAAAGGGAAGGAGAATTCTTGACCATTTCAATCCCATTTAGGTCCTAAAATAATGTACAAATAATTCTGAAAATTTAGGAGCAACCGGAATCGAAATCGAAGTTATATAGAGAAAGTTATGATTTTCTTACCGGTAGAAAATAGATCAAAATATAAGGCTGCAATAGGCAATATAGTCTATTTTATGATATTAAATATTATTATAATGAAAATATATAATATTAATAATATCAATATGATAATTTGCAGCTAAGAACACTGAGGACACTGTGCTCGTTCGCAACCTGGTGACAAGTTATCAAGTAAGAGATATATATATAATAATCATAGGATACTATAATGCATATTTTGATGTGAAATTAATTCTTTGAAATTGTTTTGGAATCTATTGAATTGAAAATTGTGAACTGTGATTGTGGAATTTCATTTGTTTTCGTGCAGGAGGGTTAGGATATACCTAGCTGTTATGCTGCCGAAATTTTATAAATCTCATAAATTACTCTTGTTATATTATTAGATATTAGTGGCAAATGATTTATCAAGTAATTCCATTGATTTTGTCTAAATTCATTAGTTTTATATTATACCAAAAAACAATATTTAAAAATTCATGTTATCAAATTTTACATATCTGAAGGCACTGACATGTTGCTATGATTTGTTTACAGATAAATAGAATATTTTTAGAACCAAATAATTAGTTATGAATATTTTATAAATTTTTATGTTGAAACTACATATATTTTCAATTTATATCTTTATATACTGATTAAAGATTTAACCTTCAGAAATTATCTCTGTAAACCGTGGTAAAATGTTTTATATTGTTTTTAGAGACTATTGGCCTCATAGCTACCTGCGGGCACATGCTATTATGAGTGTATGATCGTATGACTGACTAGTAGGCTAATTGACATTGATCCCATCATCAGGATCCCAAATGGTACCTGATCAGTACCACTGAGGACTATATTCTGACTATGGCCATATGTCCTGTGCATGAGTCTATTGGATGATGCCTTGTCTTTACAAATTGTGATGATACTGATGATTTTAAATTGTGACTTTACTATGAATTTTGTGAATTAAAGCTTCATATGTGTGTTTGCAGAGTATTTTTTAGAATTTATTTCTTAAATGTGAACGATGAACTTTATACTCAAATTTTATTTTACTTTTGAATTCCCTATAGTCGCATTTAGGGACCGGGACACGACAGGTATTCTAAAATACCTCTCATACTCTATCCAATTTTCTAGCCGACTATAATATCCTTCCTGTGAAATTCGTGCCTAAAATATTTTACTTGCATTATCTATAAATTTTAATGCATGTTTTGAAAGCTTGCATGTAGTTATATAGTATCAGTTTTAATATATATATATATATATATATATTTACTGGGCATTAGCTCATCCCATTTTTCCCCTCCTCCCAAGTTACTTTCAGTAGTCTTTTGCTACCGCTCAGGAGGTTTACGACAAGGTATCCCTAGGCGGAATTATTTTGCAGTTAAGGCATATTCACTTCTTTATGTATTCAAACTTATATTGTACAATACCGTTGTACATAAAATACAATTATGGGATGTAAATTAAACGAAATTTCATCATGTAAATAAATAAAATTTCCTTTTGTATATGGATTTTATATTAGCGAAGTGAAGGCACTGCAAATAACCCAACCGTAATCTTAGGAAATTAGTGGAAAATGTACAAAGAATATCTAAATTCAGAACGTGATAGTAGGGGATGTGTGTCAAGGCCTTGCCCATCTCACTAGGCCGTCGGCGAGGATCCCCTAGGCGCCCTGTGCCCCAGGTTTACCCTGACAATGTGAGGTAGGCGGTTGCCGAACACTCACTAACGTATTGTCCTCTTCGGGCAGTCGCCCCCCCTCACGGCTTTGCCTCAAGGTGCCTGAAGTACCTTATAGGACATTCATCACCTTGAGCGCGTTTCAGTTCGAACCCAAGACCCCTCAAGTACGTGGGTTCTACAATCATCATACCATTCTTGTCCAGATATTATGATGATTGTAGAACCCATGTACTTGAGGGGTCTTGGGTTCGAACTGAAATGTGCTCAAGGTGATAAATGTCTTGTAAGGTACTTCAGGCACCTTGAGGCAAAGCCGTAAGGGGGGCTGACCGCTTGAAGTGGACAATACGTTAGTGAGTGTTGGGCGACCGCCTATCTCACGTTGTCAGGGTAAACCTGGGGCGCAGGGCGCCTACTAGATGCTTGTCGACGGCTTGGTGAGATGAGTTGTTCAGATGGTATGATGCTTGTAGAACCCATGTACTTGAGGGGTCCTGGGTTCAAATTGAAATGCGCTCAAGGTGATAAATATCCTGTAAGATACTTCAGGCACCTTAAGGCAAAGCCATGAGGGGGGCGACCGCTCGAAGTGGACAATATGTTAGTGAGTGTTGGGCGACCGCCTTCCTCATATTGTCAAGGTAAACCTGGAGCGCGGGGCGCCTAGGAGATGCTCACCGACGGCCTGATGAGACGAGCGAGGCCTTGACAATGTGCCTTTTGTCCACAATCTCTCTTGGAACCACTTGGATTTGAATCAACTTTCCAATTCACATGTCCCGGTAATACTTCGCCTTCTTCAACATCAAGAAGAAATGCAACTTCTAAACCACATGCAACCTCCATATGTAAAGAACTTGGAAAGAGACCAACTCCTAATACCAAGGCCAAGCGAGTTTCTATTTCAGACAAGGCACTTCCAACCACACCTTTCATGATCCCTTCAAATGTAGGTCGCATCCACGTAAATGTAAAACTATTCAAAGACTTGCTGATAAGGGATAGAGTTTATATGTACAATGTCAAGATTCACTTAGTAGATAATGACATTTTCAATTCATCTCTATTCCCACAATCCATAATCGACAATGTGCACAGTCTTCTACCACTAAGCCAATGCCAGCTGATGTTCCCTACTCCACCAAATCCTCACCTAATAATGATGAAAATACTAACTTGCAACTGTAGAGGAGCAGGAAGACAAGACTTCCTTCCTGAGTTAATGCAACTTATACAAAGATACACTCTACAAATATTGATCATTATGGAAATAAAAGTTAATCAAATAAAGCCAATATGATCATCTGACAAATTCCTTACTATGGACATATCATAGCATCTTCTATGGGATTCGCAGGAGGCCATGGTTCCTTTGGGACACCAACCCAATTACTGTTAATACACTATATGTAGGTCCTAATTTTACTTGGTTAAATAAAAGTGAAGGGTATAACAATATTAGGAAAAGAATAGACTGAGTTTTAGCTAATACAGCATGGTTGCAAAATTTCCTAAATGCAACCTTATACAACTTTACTTCTAGTGGCTCAGACCATGCTCTTATCCTATTAGACTTAAAGCCAACCATTTTACCTTACAGTTATAGATTTAAATATGAAGCTCATTGGATAAATTTTAAAATCTACAAAGACTTATTTAAGGAAATATGGAAATAACCCAAAATAGGATCATATGCTTATGACTTTACTAATAAATTAATAAAACTAGCTATTAAATAAAGATCATGGAAAAAGCATAACATGCATAACATTCAAACGAAATTATTAAATCTTGAATCACAACTTTACAACTTACAACAAAATGTTTCAAACACTACTCAAAACTTAAATGGACCTTATTAAAAAAGAACATAAACTAAGATAGAATATTAAGCAAATCGGGTAAGCTGTCTGGGCTAGGAGAGCTCATGATACATGGGTTAAAAGATACCAAAATACTAGATATTTTCAAAACAAAGTTAAATATAGAAGGAAAATAAATTATATTCAATCTTTATATCACACTGCCTCTTGGATATAAGAATTTCCACAAATTCAATCCTTCTTCCACGACCATTAGCACAATTACAACAACCAATATCTTATCATGAAATCAAATGAATAGTTTGGAAAATGGCACCTACAAGTGCCTAGTCTAGATGCAAAATTCTACAAGCACTACTGGAAGATTATAGGTCTTTTAGTCATAACTTTTATCCAAAGTTTTTTCAACTCAGGTCACTTGTTAAAAAAAATAAATGAAACCAATATAATTCTCATTCCTAAAACCTTAGTAATACTATTTAAAAAATTATCTCCTCCATCATTACTACTAGAATAAAACCTTTCATGAATAACTCAATCTTTCAATATCAAAATGCATTCATCAAAGGAAGAAGTATATATGATAATACTTAATAGCCCATGAGCTACAGCATACCCTTCAAAAAAAGAAAAGAGGAAATGCAAAATTTTTTGCACTAAAAATTGATTATGAAAAAGCACATAATAAATTAGAATGCAAGTTCATTCACCATTGTTTGCAACAATATAACTTCCTTGAAATTTAGATACAAATCATTATGGAATGTATGCAAACAACAACACTAAAAATATTAATCAATGGAGTCTTGACACAATCAGTTAAACCATCTAGAGGACTTAGATAAGGAGATCCAACCTCCCCATACTTATTTATTATGTGCTCAAATATCCTTAACAAAGCCCTTGATCACCAACAACAACTCAATAATTTTGCAGGACTAAAAGCTTTAAGAAATGGTCCTAAAACACCAAGTCTTTGTTCTGTAGACGACTGTTTTATCTTTGCCTAAGCTTTTGACCACTTTATATCAACTCTAGCTGCTGAATTATTGAAATATAGTGTTGCCTCAGGGCAAACAATTAACAATAATAAATGTTCGTTAATATGTTCACCAAACATGAATTCTAAGCGACAAATTGTGAATACCTTTAATATCCCTACAGTTGTGGCACAAGATAAATTCCTTAATTTTCCTATATTCACTAGACGAATAAGAGTCTAATTATTTCAACACAATATCAACCATTATCATAACAAAATTAATATATGGTATAATAAATATTTATCACTTGTAGGCAGACTCACATTAATAAAATCTACACTAAACTCAATGCCTATATATTCACTATCAGCATTCCAAATGTCCAAAAATTGTATTACTAAGTTGCACAACATAGCAAAAAGATTCTTATGGAATACTCACATATCACAAAAGAAGAAAGCTCCAATTCCATGGAAGTATACTTGTCTTCCCTGTCAGAAGGAGGTTTAGAAATTAGAGACTTAAACCTGCTCAACCAAGTCCTCCTTGCTAAATTATTTGGAGAATTCTCACTCAGCCTAATAACTTATACAACATTGTCCTAAAACAAAAATATTTCAAAGATATAGCTATATTGGAGGCATTGTCAAAATCTAATGCTTCTTCACTATAGAAAGGTGCTATTAAACAAACTCAGCTTATTAAAGAGAATGTAAGATGGAAAATTGGAACACGAAACGAAATCAATTTATGGAACAAGCCATGGAGCCCGTTAGAAAAATTATCCACATATGTAATACAACTAATTCCTCAATATCTAAGTGATGCCAAAGTTAATTACATTATTAATCAGCAAATATCAACTTGGAAATTACAAACAATATGTCAATATCTTCTAAAAATAGTCCTAAACCAGATCCTGAGTATACCACTTTCACTTTATCTAACAACAGATAACTACTACTGGTCCTTATCACATTTAGGACAATTTACAATAAGCTTATTGTATAATAAGCTTGTTAAACTTCAAACACTAAGTGACAATCCTCCTCTTCCATAGAAATATATCTGGACACTGAAAACTCTACCTAGAATTAAACTTTTCCTATGGCTAACTTGTGAGATTCCCATATTCTTTCCACATATATACTATAGTTGAAGTTAGGATACTTAGATTAATCAATGACCATAAGTTACCATATGCTTTGCAGGTATTGGAGAAATCATAAAACAGGGCCCATAAGATTCTCTTTAGCTCGAATGGGGATGGAAGTGGCAAATTATGGATTTTGAGATTGAAATACATAATTGGTAAGAAAACCACTTTTCGAAATTCCTTGGTTTGAGTATACTTAAGTTTGCATGCAACAAATTTAACAATGATAGTTTTGTCCATAGCCTGAAATTACTTTTGAAAATAATGGTCAACCTAGTTTGACTTTGGACCAATATACTATCATAGATGAAACCTTGTGTGAAGAAGTCTTACAAAATTCCAACCCGTAGATTAAATCACACGAAAAAGCTAAAAACGACGTGAATGAATCTAAAAGCTTCGTTTAGGGTTATTTTGGTAATTTCTCTAAACTACCTACCACTAACCATTCAAAATCAAAGTTTTGACTAATAAAGATAATATTAATGGAAAATAAAAATATATAGAATTTTAATTGAATGTTTAAATTAAAATTATAATGTGTAGGATATAAGTGGCAAATTTTGAATTGTTGAAGGATAACTTAGTCTTTTGCCCATCAAAGATATTTAAAACATTAAATAATTAAATAAATGGGATATTTATCGTCTCATCTTCTCTTAGCCAACCATCGTCCATCATTTTACTAAGCTTTCAAGCTTTCTTCATGAAAGAGAGAACCAAGGAGAACTTACCTTTACAAGCTGCAAATCATCTTACACTTTAAACAAAACTTGCTCCTCTCGTCACCCTTTACCACATATCTTGGAACCAACTTTAAGAGAAGAAGGAATCATGGTGTTTTGGCTCCTTAAGGTGGCGGCATAGAGAAAGGTGAGAGAAGATGAACTCTTCTTGGATTTAATCAAACATATGTGATTGTTTCATGCTTGTTTAACACGTTTATAAGATTAGAATGAAGCAAATCAAATTGTATCATGACTATATGGTTTTGGTCAAGAGAGGGTATAGGGAGACCATGTTAAATTTCATGCATGAATGGTATAGGATGAATGTAGAGAGCGTAATGAAGCTAGCCATGGTGATAAAATTTAAAAAAAGGAAGAGTATAGACATAAAAGGAGTATTCGGCCAAGTTAGGATCTTAGTGTCACCATGCTCAACTTGATATGTAAATGGTCAAAGAATAATGTTCAGATGTTTATGAGATTGTTGGTACAGTTAGATTTGCAAAAGGACATGTTCTATTGTAGCTGCAATATAGGTACCGGTATGAAGTAGACTGTATTTGACATGGAATTAGGGATTATAGAAGTTCTTAGAGTGTGCAACATTATCTATAAAAGAAGTATAGAAATTTGATTGTGGTTTGATATTGTTTTAGAACCCAAGAGATTAAAGAGTAATAGGCAAATACATGCTTGCCTATCCCTATTGGCGTTAATAGCTTGTGTTATTATACTATGAAAGTTTTAGTAAGGGATATGTGTGAAAGACTTAAATGATACTATGATTGCATTGGGCTATATTGATGGAATTGTGGACTTATTGAGTTGTTTTCTAAGTGTTGGAAGGTTTTGGAAATCAAATAAGTGAGTTTTAGGTCGATATGGTCAATAGCAATCAACTGCCTAGGCGAGCAATTGACTGCCTAAGCTTAGAATCTAAGTAAATTAGCTACTGACTTCATAGCAACTGACTGCCATATAGGGCCAATTGATTGCGTTCAAGAAATTTACATTCTATTTGAAAAATAGCCGACTGTCATATAGGATTAGTCAATTGCATTTAAGGAATTTGCATTCTATTTAAAAAACAATTGACTGCTCAAGGAGACAGTCGACTGTATTTTCTTAATTTAGCTACTATTTGAAAACCAATCAATTGCCTAAATAAAGCAGTTGACTACCCTTTTACTCAGAATGTTTAATTGATTTTAAATTTGTAAATTTCAAAATTTAATTTATTATAGGGCAGTCGATTGCCCATATAAGGTAGTCAACTGCCTACCATTAAAATTGGTCTTGTTTTGGAAAGATCAAGAAGGAAGTCAACTATTCATTCAAGATATTTAGCTACCCAAGCTTTTAAATTGTTTTGACAAGTATCATGCAATGTTTTATTGGATGAAATAGATTTGTTTGAATGATTAAATGAATTTTAATTGTTTTGAGACAGAACGACTTCTCGTAGTTGTCTTTGGGTAATCATGCTAATGTAATGCAATGTTTATTGTTTGACATTGATCATGTCTTCAGCACCCACAGTCATCACTTGATCAGTGTACTCCGTGGACTCTATTAATTATGGTTATATGTCTTAATGTTATTTCCCTTCAAGAACCTAATGCCGCATGATTCTATTGAGTTGCTAATTGTCTCCACTGAATGTTTTATTAAAATGAAATGAATGTTCTATCGAAGCTTATTTAGTAAAACTAAATACTTTAAATGCAAAGGTTTACACAAATGATATGTTTTAATTGTTTAAATGAAATGGCTTACTGTACCGTTATTGAAATGATATAAATGGTTACTATCATTGTTGATTTATTGAATGAATTGTTTTACAATACATAGTATGGTTATCAAAGTCATGAAAGTGATAGAACTTTGGTTAAAAACGCATGAATTCCTTTTTTGTTACGAACATTTAGAGTTTTCCCTATAATCAGACCTAGGGATCGGGACAAGTGAGGTCCTACAAAGCATCCTTCTATACTTAACCTGGTATCCTTAATCGATTATAGAAAACCCTTCTGTTCAGCATTGTCACTATTAGAGAATGTATAAGTACATGAGTTAGTTATGTTCAGGATACATGCATCTTAATTGCATAGTATATGTTTTTTTATGCATATTTCTCACTAAGCGTAAGTTCACCCCTTTTTTTCCCCGTTCCAGATTATCTGCAGTAGTCCAGTGGAAGGACTTTGAATTTTCACGATATTCCTTCGAGGTGATGACACAGTTCTTAGATGTATATTGTACTTTCTTTTATATGTTCAAACTTATTATACAGTATAGTAAGGCACTTTTGTATACATGTACATGGGATGTAAATTATAGATATAGTTGATAGTTTATGAGAAGTTAGTTGTAAGACGTGCTTTGTAGATTATATAATAACCAATATTAAGATTTAAATTTCTAGATTCAATTAACAATGGATGAATGAATGAATGAATTGATAATGAAACATCGAAGGAAAATCGTAGGACTTAAGTGAGGTAGGAAAGATAGTAAGAATGATGATCTAAAAAACAGCCTAACCTAATGATCTAAAGAAAAACGTTAGCTCTAATTTTAGGTAAAAGGGATGTCGCATAACTACTCATAATAAATTACCAACTTCATATTTCCTATACTCCAGATGTATGATTCCCTCATCCATGTGCAATTTATGCCAACAACAACAAGAAAATATTCACCACCTTTCAATGAATGTACATCTTTGAGCCAAATCTAGATAGCCATTGATTGGTCCTGGAATGCTAAGACATTTCATTTAGCAATTCAACTTTAACTTACCCTTGAAAGTAAGAGATCTTATGTCTACTCTGATTTCAAAATCCCATACATAGATTTCATACTAACCTTATTTTGGACTCTTTGAAAATCAAGGAATGCTTTTGTATTCCACAAACAAAACTTTACACTGCCTTCATTACTCAAACAATCATTCCAACATACTCTATCAATCACCTCTTTGCACCCACACTAGACCTCTTCCCTCAAAGTTATCTCTTGACAACCACCAAACCAATCTTACCATAAACGTAATGTTAGTGGTTCAAGTCTTGACAATCTTGGACATTTGGGGTGTGGTGGGATAATTAGAGATATAGCAGGGAATTATGTTGCAGCTTTTTCAAAGTACCTTGGCATAACAACAAATGATCTTGTAGAACTACATGCTATTAGAACAGGTCTCCATTTAGCAACAACAAGGGGTTTCAAAAGGCTCATCATTGAGACTGATTCTTTGAGTTCTATTCAACAATTGCACAGGAACAAGAACCACCAAGATATCCACTCAATGCAAGAGATCCTAATTAAGGATTGCATGCTGTTATCGGTAGGATTTGAATCATTGCAGCTTACTTTTGTTTACAAAGAATCAAACCGACTAGCTAATACACTAGCAGGGATAGTAGAATCATCTCACATGTTGGAAGTCTACCTATCAGCTCCCACTTACATCCTACGGTTTTTGTATTTTGATCAAAGTAACAGTGTATCACTAAGATAGTTAACTACTACTTCAGTTTATATCTTTTATTTTAGTTAAATAAAAAACCTACCATTCTGTCTAAATAAAAATTTATTGGAGCTAGAGGAAATCACTGAATTGCACGGTGGTATTACTTTAACCTTCATACAAGATAGAAGACAGGTAGGTTGAACTTAATTATAATAAATATTACTCTACAAGTACATGGAAACGAATTTAGACACTAACAAGAAAATGTTGATTGGAAAGGATCATTTGGTTTCAATACTATATCCCCAAACATTGTCTTCTCTCATGGATGGTCATTTTTGACAAACTAAACTACCCACTGAACAAAGACAATGCGATCCCAACTAATCCAAACTAGTTATTTTGCAACCAAAAAAGTTGAGTTTAGAGATCACTTATTCTTCACCAGTGCGTTCACTAACCTAATTTGGCAACATGTGTTTTATTACTAACTTTTAAATTGCTGGGAATGCCTTTTTTATGGAGTCTGGATGGATAAAAAATAAGAGAGTATTAACAAAGCAGAGCAGCAGCAGACTCGTTCTTTGCAACCATTTTTTCACGGAATTCAATACTTAGTTGATAATTTTATTAATCCATTTCTGTGGAAACTGGAATAATAGAAATATTGACCCTTTATTTCATCTTCTTATTTTTTAATGTGCTGTTTGTATAACTGTATAAAACGTAATTCTTTGTAGTAAATTCCTGCCTTTTCAACAAATAAAATCATATTTATTTATATAAAAAAATAATAATTTTCTGACAAAGAAGAGTAGTTGAAATTGATGACTATTACGAAATGCCGTTTGGCTTTAGCCCTCCGGGGCTGCTCTTGTTGACCAAAGTCCCCTGTTTTTGGTGGTTTTGGCAATCGCAATTCGGAAAGGGAAAGGGAAAGGGAGCGCGAGAGAAATGTCTACTCTAATCGTGATAGAAGATGAACAGCGACAACCTCTTCTCCACAATCCTCCTACCAATGGAAACGAAGAAGAGATAACCGCTTCCTCATCATCCAACGAACCGGAGGCTCTTAAACTTAATCTCGACGACTCTAATCAACGGCTTCTATCTCTCGACGTTTTCCGAGGCCTCACGGTCGCGGTATGCTCCAGAAAAACCTATTTTTCAATTTTGGCCGCAGTATTATTCATATTTGGATTGCCAGTTAAGCGTATGAGATTTTTTTTTTAAACGGTTATAGCAATATATGAGTTGTATTTGGTAGAAAAGCCTTGATAAAATGCCGTTTCTGATCAAAAAAAAAAATAGATTGACAGCAGTTAGGGTAGCACTAATTACTAATTTTAATAAGTTTATTTTAATGCATTTTTTGAACGAATTTTCCCCTTTGTCGGCTGATCTTAGTTTTTCTTTTTCTGCATTTGTTAGTGTTTAGTTTATTAAGCAGCTGAGAATACAAGAATACAATCTTGTGGCATTTCTTTTTGTTATGTGATTACGGTTTTACTATTACTTTAGCTTTCAACTAAATGCCCAATTCTTTTTATAGTTAATGATTTTAGTTGATGATGCCGGCGGGGCTTTTCCATCTATCAATCATTCTCCATGGTTCGGCGTGACTCTTGCCGATTTTGTGATGCCGTTTTTCCTTTTTGGTGTTGGGGTCTCTATTAGCCTTGTATTTAAGGTATGCAAAGTTCTCAATCATAGAATTGAATCTTATGAGGCATTGCGATTTAATGAAGTTACAGGTGTGCAACTGAGTATGGCATTTTACTGTTTATTTGATTCTTCTCCAATGTCTTGCCTTATGTTGTCGAGATTATTAGTTTGAACTTCAAATTTGTATCTAGTATTATTATTCATCTTATACTTTTTTACTGTGTTTCTATTTTGATTAACATTTTTTTCTTTTTCATGGACTAAAGAAACCTTTTTGCTGTTTATTGCCTGTTTAACAGCAAAAACATACATTCATTTAGCAGACAAAGCAAAGAAGCTCGTATATATCTTCATAATATAAAGAACTAAATGTGGAAGCAAGTCAAATTAATTAAAAATGGTCATTATTTGTTTCACAATGCAGAAAGCTTCGAGCAAAGGATTGGCTACAAAGAAAGTCATATTGAGGACGATCAAGCTCTTTCTGCTGGGCTTATTTCTACAAGGTTGCCACTTTCACCTATTGTATTCTTGACAAGTCACTGTTTTACTACCTTCTGACAATTCTAGGCTGGAGTGACCCACAACTCATGTAATTTTGGGATATCTTGATAGTAGACTTTTAGCCTATTTTGTGATGGTCCTTATTTTATCTGGGATTTTACCTCAACTGAGCAACTTCTTGGTTGTCAAAGACTCGAAAACAATTCCAAGCTCTCAGCTACTATTGTTATTTGTGCATGATTATGCATAGTCCAAACTTCGAACATCCAATTTTGTTGTCTACTTGATAATTTTAAAGGCGAAAGGTGATAAATTGTGTATATTTTGTAACTAATTATTGGAGCTTGGTGCTGTGGTTTTTGATCTTTTGGAATATGCTCTTAGGTGGATATTTTCATGGGCGTAACGATTTAACATATGGAGTAGATATTGTCAAGATACGATGGCTAGGTGTACTACAGGTAATACTTTTTGATGTAAATTATCTTGATGTTCTATTAATTTTATGTAATCAATGGTCTCCGCCAAACTATTCTTGTGAATTGTGCTACGTGCTTGATAAAAACTAAAGTGGAGCTAAATATATTATTTATCACAAAGAAGACCATATAGAACTAATTTGGGAACAAGGCAAAATTATTGTCTTTCCAATGTGGAGGGAAGCCATTGAAACATTTTTCAAGTCGCATGCTTGAATGTTTATTCAACAAATTAAGGAATGCAATGCTCCTTACTGTTTTTCGAGTGCATGCTCATTGACTGACTAAGCACTGCACTCAATGATATATTTCATCAGCTGAATTGTTGAACAAATATAAGTCACTTATGCCTCCATAAATTATTTCTTCTATTATTGTTGGCAAATTCTTTATTGCCATAGTATGTAATCTGCTGCATGTACTAAATGTATGAATATTGACTTTTCATGGATTTATTGAACTAATTTGCATCATTTTTGTGGTTTATTGTCCACAGAGGATATCAATTGGATATCTGCTAGCTTCAATATCAGAGATCTGGCTTGTTAAAAATGTCTTGGTTGATTCGCCAGCAGCATTTGTTAGGAAATACTATGTTCAGTGGTTAGGAAATACTATGCTTATTGAAAACTTTGTGTAGATTTTCACACCTCTTGTTTTTGATTTTATGTATCTATGATTTGTAGAATATTGAAGGCTATTGGATGACAACTTTTACTGTTACTATTTGTGCAGGATTGTTGCTGCCCTACTATTATCATTTTACATGTGCTTGCTCTATGGCCTTTATGTTCCAAACTGGGAATTTCAAGCTCAAACCCTGAACCTGTCCACTAATGGATCCCATGCCCAAATTGTGAGTTTAATTATGTATTTATTCTATGGCACTTACTGTCAAGGTTTGTCAGTTTGCACTATTAAATGCTCATGACACAATTGAGATTTTCAAGTCAAATATCAGTGAGTTGTTTGACACGACTACTTGCATTTTGATTGGGGAACATTGTTGTTAGGTATAAGTTATATTTTATTAATGGATGCTCTGATCTGCAGATGGTCCTTTCTGTTGAAGAGCCCAATGTTTTATTTTGCTATCATATTGACATTTACTCTTTTCCATAAATGCATGAGCATAATTTTGTGTACACGTTCCTTCTATATTATTCTTGTTTCTGGGGCTATAGATTTAAGCACTAATTGAACTTTAACTTTTATAGCACATGTTATGAACTTATCTGGTAGACATATCATACAATCCTGGAGCCAAAGACTGCTGGGTTGTATTTCAATTGGCTTTTCTTTTCTAGAAAAAGAATTACTTTATGAGAACATGTGATTTGAGAATTTACTGCTAGATTTAATCTCAACATAGGTAAATAAGATTGTGTAGCCAACTTATTGAAGCTACAGCTCTTGGGATAAGAAAATTAATAATTTTGGATGTATTCTGTTGTAGTCTTGTGAATATTTCTATCATAAGCTAATAAACTCTGTATCAATATTAAATTCTAGTTTATTTTTGTGTTTTTCTTTTTCCTGCATGGAACTTAATGAGGCTAACATGGTGTCTCAATAGGTGCTTTGTGGAGTTAGGGGGAGTCTTGAACCTCCATGCAATGCAGTTGGCTATATCGATCGGTATTTTCTGGGCGAAGAACATCTGTATCAGCATCCTGTGTACAGAAGAACCAAGGTTAATCCATTATTGTTCTTTTGTGTTGTAGATCTGGTGCTCACTTCTGTAACACCCTGTTTTAAAGTCATAGTGGGAAAAGCACCCTTTTTCATTTGCAGGAATGCAGTGTTAATTCTCCTGACTACGGGCCTCTGCCACCAGATTCACCTGAATGGTGCCTTGCTCCGTTTGATCCTGAGGGCATCTTAAGGTTAGGTGATCACCTTCTTCTTTGATTTTGTTTCTGACTTTTCACTATGGCTGTTAATTATGATCATTAATGTTGTAAAAATTGTACTCTTTATGAAATTTATTCTCACCTCCCACACAACTGAAGATTTTTAAATACCAAATATTCCCTTCTTATTGCCCAGTAATATAATAGGAATTCTTTTTTTTTCCCCCGATGAATTTCTGCAGTTCATTAATGGCTGTCCTAACTTGTTTTGTGGGATTGCATTTTGGACATGTACTTCTCCATTATAAGGTATCATTCATCTTATTGTTAGGTAGGATGTCTGTGTCTATGAGCTAATCTAATCGTAAACTTTCCTAGCCAAGAAAAGGATTATGCTAATGATATTGTGTGCAATATTGCTGAATGTGCTCTAAATATATTTTCTGCAGGGGCAGATGCATAGAGTGCTTTTGTGGTCCATGTCTTCCCTTCCATTACTAATTTCAGGATTTGGTTTGGAAATGCTAGGTAAGTTTTCTCACATAATGAGCCGGTTTAATATGTGATTTTCTTATATGAAAATCCAGTTTGCAAATTTGTTTCTTGAACTTTCCAGTTTGTTTTGTCCAATTGATGGCTGGTAGTGTAACAGGGATTCCTTTCTCCAAACCACTGTACACATTGAGCTATATGTGTATCACTGCAGGAGCATCATGCCTGTTGTTAACCATTATCTTTTACATGGTAAGTTCATCTTTAGTGATAGCTTGTCATCCTCATCTTTTAGTACTACAAAATCCCATTTCATGTTTGTAGAAGATATATTTTACCTGATTCACTCTGAAGGCTATTGTTCTTATCAAATTATAATACATTTCAACCCAGTCAATACCAAAGCCATCACAATTGCTTTCTAAAATACCATTCGCAAGACAGGAGGCAATCTGGAAGAAAACACAGATCCATCCATCTTGGATTTCTCATTCAGAATTTAAAATCTGAAATGGCACAGATAGTTATAGGAAGACCAAAACAATTCTAGGGCCTTATTTCTTTCTTTGTTCTTTGTTTTGTGGGCTTTTAGTGCTATATAGAGATATGTTAGAAGTGCAAAAGAAATCTGTAGTACAGTTGAACTCTGTTTCATGCTAATGATGTGCAGGATGTATTGCTTGGCCTAACCTCTCTTGTAAATGAGGTTATATTTCTGAAGTAATTTCAAATGCAACTAAGCACAATTGTTGACTGTATTTGATGCAGGTAGATGTCAAACATTTTAGAAAGCCTGTGGTGTTACTTCAGTGGATGGGAATGAATGCTCTCATAATATATGCTTTGGCTGCTTGCGAGATTTTTCCAGCAGCTGTGCAAGGTTTCTATTGGCGTTCACCTGAAAATAACTTGGTATTTTTCTGTTTTCTCTTCTGTTTTCCTAGTTTTCTTATCCTTGCTTTCATAGCAATAATTTTACTTAAGAATAGGTGGAAAACTGCAAGTTTGACACAGCTTTTATTTAAGAATGCACTGCTGAGCAGCTGCATCATGGTCATCATCTCTCAGTTTCTTTTAGGAAGTCATGTTGTAACTTGAATGCTATCATGTGGCTAATGTTCTTTTTCTTTCATGTGAAAGTTGACATCAATGTTGACACTGGAAAGATGTAGAAGTTACTGGATGAAAACACTGTTTACACACTGCATGCAATTTCTAAATTAGATATTTCAAGTGTCAAACATAATCAGTGCAATGGTTTGAATTGTTGACTTATCTGTTTGACATACTTACGTTTATAAGGTTATTGGAAAATGTAGGTTGATGGCATGGAATCTTTGTTACAGGCCATGATTCATTCAAGCAAATGGGGTACCTTGGTATTTGTATTGCTTGAGATCTTATTTTGGTGCCTTGTCGGCGGCATTTTACACATGAAAGGCATATATATAAAACTCTAGATATACATATATATATATATGTGTGTGTGTGTGTGTGTAGAGAGAGAGAGAGAGAGAGAGAGAGAGAGAGAGAACCAAAAGGTCCGATATGTAAATTACGCATTCATTTCGCATCACTTGTTATAGGATACACTGTTATTGAACATCTTGTAAATATTTTGAGCACAATTTATTGTTTTGGCATTGTAAAAATTTCCAGCTGCCTGTCTCTTGAAAATAACTCTGTATGCTGCGAAGATTAAGGTTGCTTGTGCTTGGCAGTGATTTGTATTGTAGGATTGGAACATGATTAACCGCAAGCTTAAAATGCGTTTTGAGATAGAGACCACACGAAGCTCTCTCAATACTTGGTCATTCTTATGTCTTCCAAAAAGAAAAAAAGTCGAAATCATCAAGCAAATGCTTTACGCTTGCTGTTGCTGGCTGCGGCTTCTTCCTATTCATACTGAGCGACAAAAATGTTAGTTAGTCCAAAAGCGAAAGCCAGTTCACATGGCTAAAGCTTTGGAACATTGTTTTGTCTAATGTTAACTGTAATAGCATTGACAAATATTTACCAAAACTGGATTTGCCAGACTCCAATTACTGATTTTAAACCAACCGCTGAATTTGTGGATCCCTTGAATCTACCCTTTCTCAATCACAGGATGATATGCACTCTATATTTTTCCTATTAACATGCTTAGCAAATAATCATAACATGAATTAAGCCTAACGCATCCAAACATCAACAAAAGTTTAGCAAAAAAAGGTTCTCCCAAACTTGAAAAAATAAAACGGTATTTCAATGTGTTACACCTGTAAACATAAGCGAGGCATTTCCCTCTTTAATATGGCATCAAATGGTAAAAAAATATTGCCTCTTTTGGTGACTGCCTGATTGGTGTAACTGTTCTTTCTAGTCTAAATGAAATAAAAACCAATCAGCAAAATGGTAGTGTTACTTCTAGAGATTAAAAGGTTTTTCTACTTTGGTATATTTATCTTTATTTCTTCCCCTCTGAGACAAATCATAACTTCTTAGTGGGTGAAAGAGATTTTCTCTCTTTCGGCAATAGTTTCTGCCATAAAAAGGTTTGGTTCAAGCACCTCTTTTTCCCAGCCTCAGATTCCACCACCATCATCAGGGATAAGCTCTCTTAAAATCAGATGCGTTCTTTAGTCATCTTTTCCTTTTACCATACTCCATAAAAAGCCAGATACTTGCCCTGTTTCCCATGCATCTTCCAGCTGCCTTTCTTTCCTCCCCCAAAACTCCTTCCAATCATTGAGAAAGCAAAAGCATCAAATGGCGACTGAGAAAGCCAATGCTGATCGGACCTTGGACACCCAGACTTACATCACTGAAGAGAATTCCACAGAGCGATCAGCTTCCGGCCGTGAACCAGCTAAATTCCACTTTAGTAAAGCACTTGCACATAGAGCAGTTTATGGCTCCAGCAGCCGCCGTGGCATAGGAAGCAGAAAGTTCAGAAGCAATGATGCTGGATCATTACCGAGTAGGCTAAGCAAGGTTTCATTGGCGGATGATGATTCCGAGAACTAGCTAGGTTGACAGAATGTTCTACGTTTCATATTAGGTCATGTACTCCAGCTCTTAGATGTAGAAGTTTCATGTCACATGAAAATGCTGATGAACTTGTGTGACTTTTTATTGTTTGTTTTGTGAAGCCAGGAGTAGGGCGCTGCAATATCTCCAAATTCCAATTTTTCGGTAAAAGCCAATGCCTTGATGGTTAAATCTGGATCCTGAATCTGCATCCAAATTAATGACAGAATTCGTAAATCCATTCTTCTGTCTGTAAAATCAGAAGCTAATTAATTCTAAACTAAACTGTAAATTCATGGTGGCATTTCCTCTTTTTGGCCATTGAGATCAGGATTGGTACACGAAAGTGTTGAAACTTGCAGTAACAAAAACATCCATATAAAAATTACAAGGTAACTATAAATCTCTGCAGAAAGAGGAAGAAAAATGTGGAAAAATTAAGGCTTAACAGTCCCAACAACATCAGGTTTGCAATCTAGTCCACCACTTCTAGGCTAACCGAACATAACAAGGCATCAGCACCGAATACCGAATATATCTAGCCTGTGTAATAGTTTTTTTAGTTATAATAATCTTTTATATGGCACGGATATTTTTTGAATTCTGAATTAAAGGTATGTTTCTGTGCAACACATGTGACACGCCAGAGAGGACAGCAAAAGTAGGAAAAGAAGCAGAATCAGAATTTGTTTGATTTCTGAAGTAAAGAAAATTTCTGGGCCGAAGACTTGTCTGTACTCTTTCTCTGTATAACATGGAGTAGTACGTTCCAGCCTTTTCTTTTCGCATGGGGTCATAAATAGAACGTTTCCCAACCTAACGGACAATATTCACGGGTTAGGGCCAGGAACATAAACCACTGAACTCAAGTTACCCAACCGCACATTCTTGATTGATCTCCTTCTACTGTCTTGTTTTGTCAATTTTTTTCCCTTTTTCTAATAAAAGATAATATATATTTATATAAGCTTTGTCGTAACGGTTTCGCGCTCGATAATTTTTAAAAACATTTAAAAACAAAGAGAGTCGCCACTAATCTTTTTTGATTAGGTGTGATTGGTCACCTAAAAACATTTATCTTTTTAACAAAATCTCAAAATTGATGAAGTTTTATTAAAATAAGTTTTACTTTGAAAATAAATATGAATCCCTTTTATTGAAAAATTAAATCAAATATTCCAATACTTTTGGTAACATTTGAAATAATTTTCCTCACATAGAGATTTCTAAAGAATCACTACTTGTGATTTCTATAGAATCTCATCCTCGGTAGATTCACACTTGCTTCGAAAATTATTATGAATGCACATGATGCAAACAAATAAAAATGATGCAAATGGATTTTTAATTTTTAATTTCATTATTTATTTGTTTATTTATTTTATATTTCTTTGTTTTTAACAAAACTTATTCATTTTCATTTTTAATAAAAATTTAAATTATTGAAAAATCATACTAAATATTCCAATACTTTTGGCAACATCTAGTACGACTCTTCTCACCTAGGGATCAATTAGGAATCACTACTTGTGACTTCCGTAACATCCCATCATCGGACAAAATTTAATTAAATTTAAATTTTATTATTAATTTTAAAAAAGAACTTATTTTATTTTCACTTTAATAAAAATTTAAATTATTGAAAAATCATACTAAATATTCCAATATTTTTGGCAACATTTAGTACAACTTTTCTCACCTAGGGATCAGTTAGGAATTACTACTTGTGACTTTCGTAACATCCCATCATCGGATTTTTTTACTTAATTTTAATTTTATTATTAATTTTAAAAATTCAATTTTATTTTCAAAATTTTAAATTATTGAAAAATCATACTAAATACCTCAATACTTTTGACAATATTTAGTAGACTCTTCTCACCTAGGGATCAGTTAAGTAATCACTACTTGTGACTTCCATAATGTCCCATCATTGAAAAAAATTTAATTAAATTTAAATTTTATTATTAATTTTAAAAAAGAACTTATTTTATTTTCATTTTAATAAAAATTTAAATTATTGAAAAATCATACTAAATATTCCAATACTTTTGGCAACATTTAGTACAACTCTTCTCACCTAAGGATCAGTTAGGAATCACTACTTGTGACCTCCGTAACATCCCATCATCGGAAGAATTAATTAAATTTAAATTTCATTATTTATTTCCTTTTTCTATTTTATTTTAAAAAATTATTTATTTTTATGTTTAACAAAAATTAAATTATTGAAAAATCATACTAAGTATTCCAATACTTTTGGTAACATTTAGTATGACTTTTTTCACCTAGGGATCAGTTAGGAATCCCTATTTGTGACTTCCGTAACATCCCATCATCGGACAAGTATTTAATTAAATTTAGATTTTATTATTAGTTCCTTTTTCTATTTTCTTTTAAAAAATTATTAATTTTTATGTTTAATTAAAAATTAAATTATTGAAAAATCATACTAAATATTCCAATACTTTTGGCAACATTTAATACGACTCTTCTCACCTAGGGATTAGCTAGGAATCAGTATTTGTGACTTCCGTAACATCCCATTATCAGAAAAATATTTAATTAAATTTAAATTTTATTATTAATTTTCTTTTAAAAACTTATTTTTATTTTTAACAGAAAATTAAATTATTGAAAAATCATACTAAATATTCTAATACTTTTGGCAACATTTAGTACAACTCTTCTCACTCAGGGATCAGCTAGGAATCACTACTTGTGACTTTCGTAACATCCCATCATCGAAAAAATTGTTTTAATATTAACATTTATACATATGATGCAAACATACAATATATGATGCACATAGATTTTTATTTTTTATTTAACATATTTTTATTATTTTTTCATTTTTTAAATATATATTTTTAACAATGAAATAAATTATATATTTTCATATTCTCAAATTATATTAACTAATATTTTAATTTTATTATTATTATTATTACTATTTAAAAACAAATTATGAAAAAAAAAGAAAAAAATGGAAACAAAGTAATTAAATAAATGAGTGGCATAATAAAATAAATAGGAAAAAGAGATTATACCCAAATAATTTGGGTTCAAAACCCATAAGCAAAGAGGCCCAACCAACAGCCCAAGTTAAAAGGCCCAGAAGCTTCCCAAGTGGCCCAAAGCAAGTGGGCCGGATCGGGTCAGCGAGGTGGACCGGGTCGGTTGCGAGAGCGGGTTGCGAGCGGGTCGGCACGCGAATAGCAGAAGCGGGTTGCGCGGACTTCGGGTCGGGTCAGGGGCGACGTGCGGATCCTTGGCTTCCCAAAACGCATCGTTTCAACCTCTTTAAATAACTCTTTTTTTTAGCCTTTCATTTTACCCGATTTTCAGAAAAAAAAATCCTTAAAACCCTCCGAAAAATCCTCTCAGCCTCTCCTTCTCCGAACGACTACCGGCCGTCGTGCACCGCCGTACTCCGGTGGTCTTCTCGACACCCCAAAAATATCTTACTCCTCCCCCTCTACTCCAATCTAATGACCGTTCTCCCCAAAAACTCTCCCAACCTCACGGATCTGACTATTTGCGAAAGCCTTTCCCCCTTTTTTTGTTTTGTTTTGTTACTTCTGGTGTTGGATTCGGTTGTATCTTGTTGTGGTTTTTCTCTTTTTTTTGCAGGTGATAGGGGTTTTAGGTGTTAGATCTAGGGTTCCTAAGGGTCTCGGGTTTGGGGTTTTCAGTGTAGGCTCTGTGTTAGGGGTTGAGATGGTGATGGTTAGGGGTTTCGGTGTAGGTGGTTTGGTGATGGTGATGACGGTGATGATGGTGGTGATGGTGGCTGGACGATGGTGACTGGTGGCTGGACGATGGTGAGTAGGGAATGGGATCTAGGATGGCTTTTGGGTACTGGTGAGTGGCTTGGTGACTGTGGTGGTTAAGGGTTTCGTGATGGTGATGATTTTTTAGGGTAATCGTCTCCCTTCTCTCTGCTAGCCGACCAAGAAAGTCCTTCTGCCAGGGGTCTTCTTAAACAGATTTTGGAAACCCCCTAGCATTCCAAAATCACTCCACTAGATCTCGCTACTATCTCACAGCTACCCTAGACACTGGTTTGAGATGGGATTGATAGCATGGAGAAGGGGTGATTCTGCTGGAACCCGAGACATAGGGGGACGAGTTGGAGAACTGGCGGCTAGGGCAGTGAGTCTGGCCGGGAAATCTGGCAAATCTGAAGCATTTAATGTGACAGGAAATGGGACTACTACTACTAATAATAATAATAATAATAATAATAATAATAATAATAACAGATAATAATAATAATAATAATAATAATAATAATAATAATATAATAATAATAATAGTAATAGTAACAATGATGATAATAATAATAATAATAATAATAATAATAATAATAATAATAATAATAATAATAATAATAATAATAACAAAAAACATAAAAAAAATCAAACTTAGCCCATTTTAATGGGCCTGGAAGCTCAATGCTTCAATTTGGAGTTTGAGAGCCCGATTGAATGTAGTCCTATCAATTGGGACAAAATTTGGTGTCTACAGCTGCCCCTCTTTGCTCATTGCTGAGGATCAGGAATATAGCAAAGACAATAGAGAACAATTTTGTCCAACTCAAGACCCAATCCTTCCTTTTTCTTCTCTTTCTCTTCCTTTTCTTTTTGTTATTATTATGCGCTTCTCTTGCAGCAGAGGCGATGGAACTTTAAAATCTTTTCTGAAAATGTACTCTTCTTGCTGCAGAGGCAATGAAACTTTAAAATCTTTTCTAAAAATGTGCTCCTCTTGCAGCAGAGGCGATGAAACTTTAAATTTTTCTTGAAATGTGCTCCTCTTGCAGCAGAGGCGATGAAACTTTAAAATTTTTCTTGAAATGTGCTCCTCTTGCAGTTGAGGCGATGAAACTTTAAAATTTTTCTGAAATGTGCTCCTCTTGCAGCAGAGGCGATGAAACTTTAAAATTTTTCTTGAAATGTGCTCCTCTTGCAGCAGAGGCAATGAAACTTTAAAATTTTTCTTGAAATGTGCTCATTTTGCAGCAGAGGCGATGAAACTTTAAAATGATGTAATTGTGGCCAGAGGACTAGGAAATCATTTCCTACCTTGAAAATCACGGACCCACTTAATTAGGTTAAAAAATTTGGTGCCAGTTAAACTGGGCTTAAATCTCGTCTAATTATATGCCGATTTCGTTAGGCTTAATACCGCACAATGGTGCCAATTACATCAGGTTTAAACTTTCAACTATGCCAACTACATTGGGCTTAAACTTTCAATGGTGCCAACTACGTTGGGCTTAAACTTTCATCCAATTATATGCCAATTTCGCTGGACTTAATACCACACAACGATGCCAACTACATCAGGGTTAAACATCTTTTAGGTGCCAGCTATGTGGGCTTAAAGTCTTATCTTGAGCTCCAAATTTACTAAGCTTAAATTTTCAACTGTGTCAACTACGTTGGGCTTAAAAATCTCATCTAGGTGCCAACTTTACTAGGCTTAAATCTCATCTAATTATATGCTGATTTCGTTGGGCTTAATTTCACACAACGGTGCAAACTACATCGGGCTTAAACTCTCAATTGTGCCAACTATGTTGGGCTTAAAATATCATCTAGGTGCCAACTACGTTGGGCTTAAAGTCTCTTCTTGAGTGCCAACTTTACAGGGCTTAAAAATCTCACCTTATAATGTGCCGATTTCGCTAGGCTTAATACCACACAACGGTGCCAATTACATCGGGCTTAAACCTCATCTAGATGCCGGCTATGTTGGGCGTAAATTTTCATCTATGCCAACTACGTTGGGCTTAAAAATTTCATTTAATTATGTGCTAGCTACGTTGGGCTTTAATTCTCTTCTTGAGTGCTAACTTTACTGGGCTTAAAAATCCTATGTCATAATGTGCCGATTTCGTTGGGCTTCATACCACACAACAGTGCCAACTATATCGGGCTTAAACCTCATCTAAGTGCCAACTTTATTGGGCTTAAACTTTCAACTGTGCCAACTAAGTTGGGCTTAAATTCTCTTCTTGAGTGCCAACTTTACTAGGCTTAAAAATCTCATCTCATAATATGTCGATTTCGCTGGGCTTAATACCACACAACGGTGCCAACTACATCGGGCTTAACCTCATCTAAGTGCCAACTTTATTGAGCTTAAACTTTCAACTGTGCCAACTAAGTTGGGCTTAAATTCTCATCTTATGCCCATAAAAACTCTTTTTTATCTTTTTTTTAAGAATAATGTTCCTTTTTATTTGATATTTTCTTTTCCTCAAAACTCAAACTCAAGAATCATTGACTTGTTCATTCATCTCAAAAGCCCTCAATTTCAGGTATTTTTCAAATGTTCCAAATGTAGAAACTCTTTTAATTATTTTTAATCTTCTCAAACATTCTACTTACCTTTTCTCATTTTTTTTCTTCTTCTTCATTTGACTTTCCCACTTTCCAAAAGCTTTTTTTTTATATTACTTTTTCTTTTATGTGTTTGAAATAAATCTCTTATTTTCTTTTCAAACTACATTTTCATCACTATATTATTTTCAACAAGAAATTTCCTTTTATTTCTTCCACTCTCTTTTTTTCTCTTTTTTTTTCTTCTTTCTTATTTCTTTTTCTTCTTTTTTTTTAAATTAATTTTTTCAATCCAAAAACTCCTATATTCACATTTTTCAATGTTTGGTAGATGCAATGATCACTGATGCAAATGCAAATGCAAATGCAATATCAACAATGCCAATGCAAATTTCTTTATCAATGATGTTAATGATCTTTTTTCCTCTTTCTTTTTTTCTTTTTTCTTTTTTTATTTTTTCTTTTTTTCTTCTTTTTTTAAATTAATTTTTTCAATCCAAAAACTCATATATTCACATTTTTAATGTTTGGCAGATGCAATGGTCACTAAAGCAAATGCAAATGCAATATCAACAATGCCAATGCAAATTTCTTTATCAATGATGTTAATGAATAGCCAACTATTATGATTTAGATATAGACAACTTTTGTCATGATACAAATGCAAATGAATTCTATCAAGATGCAAATGCAAATGTTTCATGCAAATGTGCATTGTAAAGATGCAAATGAAATTATCCAAAATTTTCTTTCGATTTTCTCTTCTTGTTGACCAAAACCTTTTCATTTCCACTTTCTCATCTATATTACTTTAAAGTATTTGTCTCATCACTTGAAGCTATTTTTGTACCTGTGCAACAAGGGTTGCCCCATGACAATCATCACATTACTTTTTGAAACACCATAAGAATTCATTTTACAAACAAAATTTTTCCTAACAAAAATTTTCCCCAAAATGGCACAAGAAATTCTTTCCCTAACAATAATTATCAAACCTTTTTTGTTTTCTTTTGAAAACATCGTCAAAACTTCCTCAATCACAATTGCCCTAAAATAGCATAAAAAATCCTTGCCTCACAATAATTGTTGAATTCTCTCATTTTTCCTTGAAACACCATCAAAATTTTGATTAGCAATCGAAAAATTTTCAAACCAAATTGCCTCAAGCATCCTTTCCATTTTCAAATTCAAAAGACAAATGGTTTTCATTTTTGAATAATATCTATCTAGCCAAAACATTTTAATTTTACAAGATTGCCCCCGCGTAACTATGATCAAAGAAAGTTAAACACAAATGCAACAAAGAATTATCATTTCAACAAAATACGTGATATTTGAGTCTCTTGAAAGTCGGTGACCATTATTAAGATTTTTATGGAGGGAATGAAAATTTTTCCTCATTAGATGGATTGGGTGGTTTCACTGATCAATATCCAGTTCATTAAGAAAAAGCTCACAACTCAGTGAAAAAGGGAATGAATGTTCTTTCATTCGGGCTCACAAATGAAACACAAGTTTTTCAAAAAATGATGAATTCCTTTCAAATCATGGTTTTGCAAAAGGTTTATCTTGGAATGCAGACAAAATTTGATATTCCTTTAATTTTCAATTTATGTATTTTGATAGTTGTCAAGACTAGCCATAATGGGCTCAGGCTTTTGTTGGGTTATTTGGGAATAGAGAGTAAGTTTTAAAATTTTATATCAATCCCTTTAATGGATCATCAAAATGGACATTCTCTTAAGGGCCTTGGATGCTCATAGGTCTCATTGAAATTATTTCACAATGTCACTTCTTGCTAGACCTTGCCAACACCATGAATGACCTCACAAATATTTTCGTTTTGGCTCTAGACTGCCCCTTTTGGGGTTTTCACCCTAAAGCTTAATTAATTTTTTTTCTTCTCTTTTTGCTTTTTTGCTTTTTTTTTTTGTGTGATTGTTCCATCATGCACTTAAGAATTCAAAATTCATCCAAAATTGACCGTGAAGATTCTTGAAGGATAATCTTGGTTGAGAATGAGCTAAGTGCCTCATTGGTTATGATAATTCATCAAGGAAAAATCTCTTCAGTTTAAGTATCCATATTTGATCGAAATGGACTTTTCAAGGTACGTAATGTAGGTAAGGTTTTAGGGTTCTGAAAGAATGGATAATAAGGCCCAATGTGTTTAAGGGTGGTAACCAAGGATCATTTAATATCATTTGAAGGCTTAACTCGACATTTGTCCTCATCTTTTTTATTTCACCACACTTTCATTTTATTTTCTCTTCTTTTTTCTTCTTTCTTTTTGCAATTTCTTTTTCCTTTTTTTATTTTGCATTTTTTTTACTTCAAATGGAGTGAGGTCAAAATTTTGTAAAGCTAATTCATCTCACATTTTCCCCTTAACATGATAAACCATTTTGACTTAGCATTGGGGCTAGTCATTCGTACTCTTGGAGAAGGTTTTTGTATATGTGCCCCTCAATGTGGAGGGTGATCCTTGGTTAAGGTTTATTTAGAAAGAATTTATAAAGCTCAAAGAGGGTAGCAAATGGATAAATTTCAAATTAGTGAAAAGGATGATGAAAGATGGCCATTTGTCAATTCAAACATGGTCACTTAAATTGATAAAAATTTTCTTGAGTCAAAAAAGTCAAATATTTGTCTTTTTGTTTTTTTTTTGGTTTTTTCAAGATGGAATTTCTTGAATATTTTCAAATTTTGGTTCCTTATTCTTCTTCTTCTCTCTATCTTTTTTGCGTTGTTTGGAATCATTCGAATATCCTAAGTGCATGATGTCACAATTGATTTTTCTTTTTCATTTTTTTGTTTCATTTTTTCCTTTTTTTTTGTTTGCTTTTTGCTTTTTTTTTTCTACAACTCATGTGGCAACAAAACATTGCTACAAAATGTCCACAAGTTAGTGAAAACTATTGGAATTGGCATATTTAACTTTGGGTTGCTCATAGTGTTTTTACTAAGAGAGGAAAAAGGTATTGCGCTATTTGGGTAAGTTAAGGGTATGGTACTTTGTCCTCCTCAATTTCGGTTTCAGTCACATGAATGAATCAAAGATTCAAAAATGGCCTAAGGAATCTCATGGTTTGTGGTTTTTCAAACAGATTTGGGTAATTCTGACGAGTATGACGCTCCTGTGGCCATTGATAGAAATGCGTTGTTTCTAGCATAGTTTTGACACATATCAAATTACCAAAATTCAAATTTTAAAAGAGTATCATGCTTGATTTTTCAAGGAATTCAAAAATGAATTTTATCAAATTGATCGTTTCATCGTTCATTGCCCAGGTAAAGGTCATTACACTTTGATGGCATATTATGATCTGGTGAACATGGATCATGAAATTTGCACTTGTCCTCCTCAAATGCATGAAGGCCTTATAAGAGATTTAGGGCATAAAAATAATTGGAGAAGGTAGTTGATGGGATGAATTTTTCTGATAATGATCACCAATTTTTCAAAACTCTCTTCAAAGTTTCTTTATTTTGTCATTTTGTTCAACTTCTTTAATAATTTGGTTTATTCATGTGAGGCTTTATTAATTTTTAAAAAAAATGCAATTTCTTTATAAAAAGAATCAATCAATGCCATTTATATATATCAGATACAATTTTTCCCCATAATAAAAATGTACATGAAAATCTATTCATCCTAATATACCATAAAGAATGAAAGAATATATAGACATGATTTCTCAAAGACTTCTACTATCAATTAACAAGAATCATGACCTAGCAAAGTAACATATACAAAAATTCAAGTTGAAATTTATCTCTCGTTTGACAACTTCACCCATTAACTTGGAAAATTTGATCTGAAACATGTGAAAAATGAGTTAGAAAATAAAAGAATCATCTTATGCCCCTACCAAAAATGTTCCAAAAAGTTTCCTTTTTTCATAAAAATCTGAAAGAATTTCTTCCACCTTGAAATGCGATATGAAATGCATGAAATATGATACAATGGGATGAAATATAGCGAATGTTTGCATGAAATGTAGCGTATGCCCATTATGAATATGATGAAAATCTGACCTCTTCTTTTTTATTTTTTTTTAACTTGACTTGCATTATGATAAAATAAACACAACATGTTAATGAATGTATGGACATCATGTATGCGATGATGACAAATGAATTAGATGACAGGAAGTAAAAATGATGTGAAATGCAAAAATGTTTAAGAAACTGGGTTTATGTATAAACAACACCTAAACAATGATAATTTTTTTTTTGCCAAGAGAGAAAAAAAGACAAATATAACTCCTAACTAAACCTAAAAATTTTCTTATTGTACTTCTTAAAACATTTTTTCCTTTTTCACCATACATTTTTTACTTAATTTTCCTTTTACTTGACCATTTACACATAACCATTTTCAGATTTCCTACGAGATTTTTATTGTACCCAAAAATTTATTTCTTTTGCCTTCTTTTTCAATATCAAATTATTCTTGAAATTATATGTAAGACCTGATTCTACACTACTGTAGACCCTAATTTCATAAAATTGATAATGGAATTAAATAAATAATGAATATTGCTTTCCATTTTGGTGAAATGCTCCTTAACTTGAGATGTAAAAGGAGCAATTTTGGTGAAACACTATGGGCAAGTACTATAATGGTACAACTAGCCAATGGACGAGCAAATCGCCAATGGACGATGGCGTGGACGAATAGGTGAGTTCGCCAATGAGTTGTGTAAGGTGATCGCCCGAATGGGGCGAGGACTTGTGATCGCCAACTTGTGGCTTGAGTCATAGCAAATAGGCGAGTAGAGCAATACATGGTGATCGCCAACAATGTAACAATTGCTAAAATCGCCAAACCTCTATGTGATCGCCAAGTAAAAGAAATCAGCTTATAAATCACCAAATATTGTTGGCAAACTGAAACTGAAATAGAATGGGCGAGCTAAGGTCTCTGGTTGAATAGACGAATTGGAACTGGAATCAGCACGTGGCCATTGCAGCCAAAATTGACTTTGTAAGTCACAGGGTTGAAAACAATTAACAGAGAGGATGTTAAAGTCAATAAGGAACTTATCCTTATTGGTTAAGGAATAAAACAAAGTCAATAGCAAAAGAAAAAGGCGTGTGGAAGGAAGACTTTCACGCCACCTTGAGCTGCAGTTTTTCTTCATGCATTAAAGGAATGAAAGACGTGAAATGATGGAAGAAACATGATAAGGGATAGGTGGTAGATTTTGATTTGGAAAGCATGGCTATATATATATATATATGAAGATTGAATGGAAAACCGATGCTATGTTGCTGCAAATTCATATTCGGTTCCTTTCATATCTGCCATGCTTGATCTACTAAACTTCATCCTTAAGTTGGCTAAACATGTAAACCTGCTTGCAAAACCTTTCCTCCTTAGTTTGATGTGCTAAAGGGATAAGCAAAATGAGGCCAACGTAAGACAGAAGTGATCTATTCTGGACGTGCAGTTGGTTGAGGTGAGTTCTATATTTCTATGGTTTTCTTGATATTCAATGGTAGATCTCTATGTTTTACAACATAATAAACATAGATATCGCCTTGTTTTAGTTAAATTTTGTTAGAATATGTAAGAAACTAGAACAAAAAAAGAATGAACGAGGAAAGAAATGGGAATAGGGTAGAAATGATGATAAATGGGTGAGCTCAGCCATCATTGGCGAGCTAAATAATGTGGAGTGTGATTGTGGGCGAGGTCGCCACATGTTAAGTCATTGGCGAGCCCACCTCAGAATAAAAAGCCATGTAGGGCGAACTCCATGCACCGGCATGGCGAGTTGAAAAGTTGGGCGAACTCCACTTGTAAGGCAATTGGGCAATGGCAAACTGACTTGTGGCGAGCTCCCACATATAAGCCAATATGAATGGCGAGTTGAGTTGTGGGCAGACTCCTATATTTAAGACAATATATGAGGGCGAGATGATTTATGGGCAGTCTCCCACGTGTAAGCCATTTAATGAATGGCGAGCTCGGTTGGGAGAGCTACTAAGAGCTCTGTTGGGCGAGCTAGTAGGATTTCTGGGCGAGTTGGTTGATTTATCTCAATTCTTCTTCAAGTGATGGAAAGATATATAAAGAAAATATTAATAGAATTTATAAATTATTTTGCAGCCGAGAATTATGGACTCGGTGAATGCGATTAGGAAGGCGAACAGGAAGCAAAGCTTCGTTGGACTAGGTAAGGGAGATGTGTGTAAAGTGAATGCATGTCCTGTGGAGTAAAGATTATGAAACTATTTAAGAAATATTTGATTTATGACATGCTTTTTGTTTGAGAAGTATTTTGATCTTGGACGAGCTACAAAGCCGACCAATATGTTGTTTTTAGGCGAATTGGTTAATGGCGGGCGAGCCAATGTGGGCGAACCCCTTTGTGTTGTTTTGGAACGAGCAACCCTGCTTAATAAAAGGCGGGCGAGCCTAGTTGGGCGAACCCTTTTATATTTTCTTTTGGGCGAGCGACCTTGTTTTAATTGAAATCCGGACGAGCCAATAGAAGGCGACCCCTTTTATAATGTTTTGGGGTAGGCGACCCCTTTGTTAAGGAAATTATGGGGGAGCCACTGAGGGCGTGCCAGTTTCACCCATTGTTTTTTTATTATAATGGTTGGCGAGCGAATACTGATTCACCGCATTGTTAAGTTGACCATGGACGAGCTGGACTGGCGAGCTGACCATGGTGAACAGATTTCGATTGTATTTTCTTAACGAAAAATGAGCTATTTTAATATTTTTGAAAATAGAAAATATAAATCTTTTTGGGCGAGTTGACCAATGGGTGAGTTGACCATGGGAAATGCCATAATAGGTGAACTAGTCGTCGGGCGAGCCATTATGGGTGAGCTAGTGTTTTTGTTTTAAATGATATGGTTGGCGGGTGAACCACTAGTTCACCTCAACGGGCGAATTGATTTTGGGCAAGCCATTATGGGCGAGCGGACCCTGGCGAGCCAAGTTAACCCATATTTTTCATACGTAAATTGGTGAAAATAGGTTGTTTTTAATATATTTGTAAACAGAAATATGAAACCTTTTGGAAAACAAATTATTTTTGAGAAAATGATAGAAATTATGAAATAATTCCATAAAGGTTTTTCATGAGATATAAAAGTGATTTTTGAGATTTTAGGCCCTGAGTTCATGCATTATTATTCATGTAGTTGCGTGACCCACCTAGGGCGGTGGCTCAAGTCGATGGACTAACGGGTGCACCTCACGGTGTCACAAGGCTGATGGATCCGCCAAGTCATCAGCGGTCTCGAGGTCACTTGGCAAGTGGACTCGAGGACTACTTATAGATTATGGCCATAGATCTAGCCGAGATAGCCGTGAGGGGCGATGGCCTACGGGTGCACCCCAAAAGCAGACGACTTGTGTTCTTGGGGGAACAATGAGAGCATGATTTAATTGTTGCCTAGTCTCAACTTACTGATTTCTATTTACTGAGAGGATTTATTGAATTCTATTTACTGTTTACTTCATTTTATTGTAAACTGTTGAGCTAATGATTTAAAAAGGTGAATTGAGAGTATTGTTTACTATCCACTGTTTTCCTATTTAATATGATTTTAGGAAAAATAAATATTTAGTGGTATATAGTCTCCTTTATTGAGCGTATGATTCGCTCACCCCTTTGTTTTAACTCCACAGATAAAAGACACGGAGTTAGAGAATTAGCTCCCAGATGGATATAGCTAAATATAAAGCACTGAAGTGAATTATGTTAAACGTGACAGGTACAGTCTCTTCTCTTTTACATTTCAGACATAAGTATATAGTACTACTTTAGTGAAATAAAGATAATACGGGATGTCAGATGTAAGGAATAATGAAAAGAATTTCATATTCCGTATTTGTTAAATAATTGCATATCATGTATCACTATCACTATGGAATGTTAATGGCATCGCAGACAGCCTAACCGGTAAAGTTGTATAGAAATACGCGAAAAATGTGGTAACGGGCTGTTACATTATACACCAAACAAATTCAAGGAAAACTTTTGTTGACTTTTTGTTTACCTTTATTCAAAACATTTCTTGCAATGAGAAGATTAAAAACAATTTTTATCTTTATTTTCAGTCCATTTTTCAATTATTTTTCACAAGCATTTTACCATTTTCATTAAACTTCCTAGACAGCAAAAAATATTTTACATGTCAAACTATTCTTTGAAAATTCTATATATAAAAAAATTTATTCATCTTTTTTCTTCAATATTTTGACTTTAAAAAGAAAGGAAAGACTATTTTTTTTATTCTCTCATTTTTTTCTAACTCTTTTTTTTTTAAAGAAAGATTAATTCATTTCCCACTCAATCTCTTTTACTTTTCTTTCCTATGCTTTTATCTTAAGAAATTTTTCCAAGAATAATAAAGAATAAAGAAATTTTTAATAAAAAAATTTAATTGAATTTCTTCTTATTATATTTAATGAAAGAGACAAATCTTATTTTTCTCAACCCCTTTTTTTTGAACAAATTATTTCATTTTTTTATTATAAAAAGAAAAATTTGTGTCTTTTATCATTTCATATTTTTCTTTTAAAGAAAAAAGGTGAAAGAAATTAAAACCCTTTTATTTTGCTTTTGTAGATATAAAATATCTTGTAACAAAAAATACATAAACCTCTTTTTCTTCTTCTTGCTTTGAAGAACGCGTCTTTATTAGTTTGAATTTTTATGAACCTATTTTCAAAAGAATAAAAAATAAAAAATTCCTCCTTTTTAAAAAAAGATGAAGAATTACTTGTATTTTTAAAAGAAAAATTACACATTTGTTCTATTGTTTTTATCACACATCTTTATTTTTTTAAAAAAATAAGTGGATTTCTTTTTGACAATATCTTCTATAAAAAAATATATTTTTTTATTTTTATTTTACAAAAATTCATTCCTTTTAAAAAAAATCAGAAACTTAAATTATATACGATTTAAGCCAAAATCAATAGTACTTTTATTATTGACATGAGAAAATGGGTCGAATAGTATTCCGTTATGTGTCCTAATTTTGGGATAATCTCTACATAATTTGAGCATGGCTTTACCTAAAGCTGGTTTCTTAAGGTCCTTTACATGCTGGGTTAGGATTTATAAAGACCTAAAGGTTCTCAAATTATACCTCACTATCATTCACACTGGACTAGTAAGATTTAATTTGAGTGAGAATATTTCGCTTGCTATTGCGGAGGTTATTACCTCACGAGAGCATAAGTACTCTACTCTCTCCCAAGAAGAACGAAGCCCGGGTATAGAGCTCATGTTATGTAAATGCATGTGCGAGTGTGTGTATGAGGGAACACATCAAATATTCATCAAATCAAAACCCCTATCCTAGATGCCCCAACAATTTATTAAGAATAATATATACAAAATAAAGAATGTCGTAAAATTAACATAATAACTAAAATACAAATGCAACAAATTATTTAAAATTAAAGAAATTAAATTTAAATATTAATTAAGACCATTAAATTAAAACTTAGGATAACACATGATTAATAAATGACTCGACTCTCAAAAACAGTCCCCAGCGGAGTCGCCAAGTTGTCGTAATGGTTTCGCACTCAATGATTTTTAAAAACATTTAAAAACAAAAGGAATCGCCACCAATCTTTTTTGACTAGGTGTGATTGGTCACCTAAAAACATTTATCTTTTTAACAAAATCTCAAAATTGTTTAAGTTTTATTAAAAAGACAATTTGGGTATGCGAAAACAAAATCGAGTCCAAGAGTACGGTTACGTGTGGGGAAGGATTAGCATCCCCACGACGCCCGTTAAAAAACGGTACCATAATAATTATGTGTTATCCTTTAATTTTAATAAAATGGTCTTAAATTAATATTTAAAAATAATTCTTATTTTATTGCAATTTTTTTATTCAAAATCATTTTTTATTTGTAAATTTATTTTGTTTAATTTTAAAAGGTTAAACTTTATTTTTCGAAAGTAAATGTGAACCTTTTTGTATTTAATAATTAAATCGAATACTCCAATACTTTTGGCAGCATTTGAAATAATTTTTCTCACCTATAGATTTCTTAAGAATCACTACTTGTGACTTCTACAGAATCTCATCCTCAAAAAAGGCTCACACCCATTTCGAAAATTATCATATATATTAAAATAAGTTTTACTTTGAAAATAAATATGAATCCCTTTTATTGAAATATTAAATCAAATATTCCAATACTTTTGGCAACATTTGAAATAATTTTCCTCACCTAGAGATTTCTAAAGAATCATTACTTGTGACTTCTATAGAATCTCATCCTCGGTAGATTCACACTTGCTTCGAAAATTATTATGAATGCACATGATGCAAACAAATAAAAATGATGCAAATGGATTTTTAATTTTAAATTTCATTATTTATTTGTTTATTTATTTATATTTCTTTGTTTTTAACAAAACTTATTCATTTTCATTTTTAATAAAAATTTAAATTATTGAAAATCATACTAAATATTCCAATACTTTTGGCAACATTTAGTACGACTTTTCTCACTTAGGGATCAGTTAGGAATCACTACTTGTGACTTCTATAACATCCCATCATCGGACAAAATTTAATTAAATTTAAATTTTATTATTTTTTTAAAAAGAACTTATTTTATTTTCTTTTTAATAAAAAATTTAAATTATTGAAAAATCATACTAAATATTCCAATACTTTTGGCAACATTTAGTACAACTCTTCTCACCTAGGGATCAGTAGGAATCACTACTTGTGACTTCCGTAACATCCCATCATCGTACTTTTTTTACTTAATTTTAATTTTATTATTAATTTTAAAAATTCAATTTTATTTTTAAAAATTTAAATTATTGAAAAATCATACTAAATACCTTAATATTTTTGACAATATTTAGTAGACTCTTCTTACCTAGGGATCAGTTAAGGAATCACTACTTGTGACTTCCATAACGTCCCATCATCGGAAAAAATTTAATTAAATTTAAATTTTATTATTAATTTTAAAAAAGAACTTATTTTATTTTCATTTTAATAAAAATTTAAATTATTGAAAAATCATACTAAATATTCCAATACTTTTGGCAACATTTAGCACAACTCTTCTCACCTAGGGATTAGTTAGGAATCACTACTTTTGACTTCCGTAACATCCTATCATCGGAAGAATTTATTTTAATTTAATTTTCATTATTTATTTCCTTTTTCTATTTTCTTTTAAAAAATTATTTATTTTTATGTTTAACAAAAAATTAAATTATTGAAAAATCATACTAAGTATTCCAATATTTTTGGTAACATTTAGTATGACTCTTTTCACCTAGGGATCTGTTAGGAATCACTACTTGTGACTTTCGTAACATCCCATCATCGGACAAGTATTTAATTAAATTTAGATTTTATTATTATTTTCCTTTTTCTATTTTCTTTTAAAAAATTATTTATTTTTATGTTTAATAAAAAATTAAATTATTAAAAAATCATACTAAATTTTTCAATACTTTTGGCAACATTTAATGCGACTCTTCTCACCTAGGAATCAGCTAGGAATCACTGCTTGTGACTTCCATAACATCCCATCATCAGAAAAATATTTAATTAAATTTAAAATTTATTATTAATTTTCTTTTAAAAACTTATTTTTATTTTTAACAAAAAATTAAATTATTGAAAAATCATACTAAATATTCCAATACTTTTGGCAACATTTAGTACAGCTCTTCTCGCTTAGGGATCAGCTAGGAATCACTACTTGTAACTTCCGTAACATCCTATCATCGGAAAAATTGTTTTAATATTAACATTTATACATATGATGCAAACATACAATATATGATGCACATAGATTTTTATTTTTTATTTAACATATTTTTATTATTTTTTCATTTTTTAAATATATATTTTTAACAATGAAATAAATTATATATTTTCATATTCTCAAATTATATTAACTAATATTTTAATTTTATTATTATTATTATTATTACTTTTTTAAAAACAAATTATTAAAAAAAAGAAAAAAATGGAAGCAAAGTAATTAAATAAATGAGCGGCATAATAAAATAAATAGGAAAAAGAGATTATACCCAAATAATTTGGGTTCAAAACCCAAAAGCAAGGAGGCCCTACGAACAGACCAAGTTGAACGGCCTAAAAGCTTCCCAAGTGGCCTAAAGTAGGTGGGCCAGATCGGGTCAGCGAGGTGGACCGGGTCGGTCGCGAGAGCGGGTCGGCACGCGGATCGCAGAAGCGGGTTGCGCGGACTTCGGGTCAGGTTAGGGGCGACACACGGATCCTTGGCTTCCCAAAACGCACAGTTTCAACCTTTTTAAATAACCTTCTTTTTTTTAGCCTTTCATTTTACCCGATTTTCACAAAAAAAAACCCCTAAAACCCTTCGAAAAATCCTCTCAGCCTCTCCTTCTTCGAACGACTGTCGGCTGTCGTGCGCCGCCGTACGCCGGTGGTCTTCCTGACACCCCAAAAATATCCTACTCCTCCCCCTCTACTCCTATCTAATGACCGTTCTCCCCAAAAACTCTCCCAACCTCACGGATCTGAGTATTTACGAAAGCCTTTCCCCCTTTTTTTGTTTTGTTTTGTTACTTCTGGTGTTGGATTCGGTTGTATCTTGTTGTGGTTTTTCTCTTTTTTTGCAGGTGATAGGGGTTTTAGGTGTTAGATCTAGGGTTCCTAAGGGTCTCGGGTTTGGGGTTTCCGGTGTAGGCTCTGTGTTAGGGGTTGCGTTGGTGATGGTTAGGGGTTTCGGTGTAGGTGGTTTGTGTCACACCCCGAAAACGTGGAAGTTTTGGGCTAAATTTTTTTTAATCTTAATTTCTTACTTAGGTTGCATTCCTGCCAGCGTCTCATCACACTTTTCCAACCACAGAGATATCATAATATTTTCATTCACATTATATTGACTAATTCCTCAAAGTAACGTTTACATTCATACGATATCGATTACATCCCAAAAGTATTATTTATATACAAATATATGTGCCATACAGGATGTCTGGTATTAAAATATGACTATACCTTACGTAAGTACAAAAAGTAGCCGGAGGAGAGACGTATCCCTCAGTCTACATCATATGCGCAACAGGCAAAGAGATGATCACTGCAAATAATCTGGTAGAGTAGGGGGTGAGCTTTTTGGAAAGCCCTGTAAGAAATGCATTTAAAATAGTCATAGCATCTATATATGCAGAAAACAATTGCCATAGTAGTGCGTGTCATACTTTAAAACATTGTATGAATTCTTTAATGCATATATCTAAAATTCATACTTGTTTCAACTTAAAAACTTAACATCATAATTAATAAAACTTATCATACAGTTCATGGAGACTAGGCAGAATCATATAGCCAGTATACGGGTCATGACACTTACTTCATCCTCCGAAGAGGGAACATACTTCTTCCTCCGAAGAGGGAACGGAATACCTATGGCCATGGTATGGGCTGTAGACCTGATCAGAGTCGTACAGCAAACATACACCACGAAGGACCAATATACCCACAAAGGATGGAAACATGCACAATGTGGGCGAGGACATGCACGACGTGGCTAAACTTATGCCACAAGGTGGTAAGCATGACAGGCAGTAACATAAACTATAGGAAAGCCTTAGTCTCAAAACTTACTTACTTATGTAACATCTTAAATCATACAATTGATATGAAATAGTAAGGACCGGACGTGCCAGGGTCTAAGTTAGCATGGGGTTTGCCACTCCGATACCTTTTCGGAAAACATATTTATTTCATGTCATACTTAAAACATTATGGAAAAATATACATAGAAGTTATAAAGTTCATTTAACAAATTAAAAGATCATGAAAATTAACTACGGAATAAAATTCATGCTTTAGGCATTTCTTTAAAATTTGCGATGAAAGTAAGGGACACCATCACAACTTTAAATTACATCCCTTACCTCAGTACACTGTAGAGCAACGCCTTATGTTGCACCCTTATGCGTCTTATCTCTCCGAATTATAAACTGTCAAGTCAAAATTTGATATAATTAATTTTCGGTATTAAATTTCCTCCTTGCCTAATTCTTAATTAAATTCTCATTACTTAGAATATTATAATTTCTTAAAATTTCACATTGTAGCCGAATGGTCTTGAATAACTTAGGTGACTTATTCCCCCATAACATATATATATATTTCTATGATGCCACTTTAATTGACCAATTTTCTCCTCCTTTCCCTTGGTCCAATGTCATAGCCGAATATTCCTCTTTATTTACTAAGCCTATTTGGCTTAAAATTTCCGTTTTCCATAGTACTACATTTAGTTTATCCCTGTATATTTTCAACTTTCTAAGTTTGTCAATTATCCCACTTTCCTCTACCATTCACGTCAGTTTCCATTTCTGTTTTCGGTTCATGACTATTTTGCATTCCATCTTCACGTAAATCACCATCAATATCATCTTATTTTCATTCTAAATCCTCCTTACTGAACTAGGGTTTTCATTCTATATATGTTTACTTCCAACAAGGCTATAACCAATACATTCTAGCTCACTAAAGCTACAATTTAAAGAACAATCATCTTAAAACTGATGCTGGAATTTTACCTGTATAAAGAAGCAATCTGAGCACGTGAATCTCTTCTTGTTTTGAAGGTTTTTGTGCTAGCTTCTTTGAGGTTTTGGAAGCTTAATATCCAGGGTTTGTTTTCCTTCCAAAAGCTTGATTTATTTGCTAAAGGTTATGCATGGTTTTGCTATGGATAGAAGAACTTACACGGTTTGTAAGGAGTAGAATACTTTCGATGATGATATTGGTTGGAGAGGAGTTCACGATGGAGGAATATAAAGCATAAAAAAATATATTATTTGGACTTTTACCAGCTTCATTAAAAGCTCTCTTTATTTCCTATTTCTTTCCTTTTGTTTTATACCACTTACCTTCCAAACCGAGACTACACTTTCTGTTTCTGTTGAAATTTTTCTTCATGCAGCCCACGTTTCTGACTTTCCATGCCAACTTTTTGCAGCTAATAATTTTCTATCTTTCCTTTTCTTGTCTGCTTTTATGGTTCTTCGATGGAGCAAAGAAGATTAACAAGAAAATCAATATTCCTGTCAACCTAAGAAAAACGTGGGGAGACTTTCCTTTTTGTCTTCCTTTGTTAGCTATCCTTTATTCTTTTGTTTTCCTATTAGTCATTTAATCAACCGAAACTTCCTTTTCTTTCTTCTTATTCTTTCATTTCTTCATGCCGTCCCTACCTTGACTTTCCAAGTTAATGTTTTACAATTTTATTAATCTTCTTTTTATTCCATTCTTTATGTAATATTTTTCCATACTTATATATATTTTATCTAGGATTAAAATTTTCTATGTGAGAAACACTATTCTTATATATTTAATTCCTCAAAATATTATCAATAATTTCTTTATTGATAATTTGTTCATATAAATGTACATCTACAGTATAAAATAATGAGTTCTCACATTCTCCTCACCTTATAAGAATTTGGTCTTCCAAATTCAAGCTGGTCTATTAAACAAATAAGGGTACTTTTCTCTCATGAGACTCTCTAGCTCCCACGTAGCTTCCTCTGTTGTGTGGTGCTGTCAGAGAATCTTAACCAGTGGAATAATTTTAGATCGAAGTACCCTTTCCTTTCTGTCAAGAATCCGGATTGGCTGCTCAACATAGCTCATATCTCCCTGAATATCCAATGGTGTGTACTCGATAACATGGGAGGGATCCGGATGATATTTCCTTAACATAGAGACATGGAAGACGTTATGTATATCAGAAAGATGCGGTGGTAAAGCTAACCAGTAAGCAACATCCCCAACTCTCTCCAATATCTCAAATGGACCAATGAAACGAGGACTCAACTTTCCTTTCTTTCCGAAGCGCATAATACCCTTGCTCGGAGATACTTTCACAAATACAGAGTCCCCAACCTGAAATTCAAGTAGCCGTCTACGTACATCCGCATAACTCTTCTGTCTACTTTGGGCAACCTTGAGTCTATCACAAATAATCTGAACACTCTTAGTTGCCTCCTCAACAAGATCGGGTGCTAAAATCTTACGGTCACCCACTTCTTCCCAAGCTACTGGGGATCTACATTTCCTGCCATATAGAGCCTCGTATGGTGCCATTCCGATGCTGGCATGATAACTATTATTATAGGCAAACTCTGCGAGAGGCAAGTGGTCATCCCATGAACCCTTAAAATCTAATGCATACGCCCTCAACATATCCTCTAAGGTCTGAATAGTCCGCTCGGACTGACCGTCTGTCTGAGGATGGTAGGCGGTGCTCAAATGTAATTGAGATCCCATGGCTTCCTGAAAATGAGTCCAAAATCGAGAGGTGAACCTAGAATCTCTATCAGAAGTGATGCTCACGGGAGCCCCATGTAATCGAGCAATCTCGCTAACATACAAGTCTGCCAATGTACTCAATGAATCTGTGCTCTTAATGGCAAGAAAATGGGCACTCTTAGTCAATCTATCAACAATAACCCAAATCGCATAATGACTCTCCGGGTCCTCGGTAAGCCCATAATAAAATCCATCGTAATGTGCTCCCATTTCCAGGTAGGCATCGGTAAAGACTTAAGTAGTCCTGCTGGCTTCTGGTGCTCAGCCTTTATCTGCTAACAGGTCAAACATTTGGCCACAAACTCTGCTACATCTTGTTTCATTCCAATCCACCAATACACCCTACGCAAGTCATGGTACATCTTAGTACTGCCTGGGTGCATAGTGTAACGAGAACAATGGGACTCTTTCAAAATCCTTTGTCTTAGGGTATCATCGTTTGGAACACATATTCGGCCCTTAAATCTCAATAACCCATCATCACTGATCGAAAAATCTGATTGCAAATCTTGCTCTGCTTGGCTAACCATGTCCAATAACCTCTGATCGTTTCTCTGCCCTGACCGGATCTGATCTAAGATACTTAGCTCAATTTGAAGGCTAGCCATCAACCCGACATCTACTGTTTCAACACTAACATTGAGCTTGGCGAACTGCTCCAGCAATTCCCATTCTCTAACCATCATAACAGAAACCATACTCTTTTTGCTTAGAGCATCTGCAACTACGTTTGCCTTACCTGGGTGGTACAGAATCTCGCAGTCATAATCCTTAAGAAGCTCTATCCAACGTCTCTGCCTCATATTAAGTTCCTTCTGATCGAATAGATACTTCAAACTCTTATGGTCAGTGAAGATCTAAAACTTCTTACCATACAGATAATGCCGCCATATCTTTAAAGCAAAAACGACTGCGGCCAACTCTAAATCGTGCGTAGGGTAGTTGCGCTCATGGTCCCTAAGCTGGCGTGAACCATACGCGACTACTCTACCATGTTGCATTAGTACACAACCTAAACCCTGACTGGAAGCATCACTGTATACAACGAAGCCTCCAGATCCACTCGGAATGGTTAGGATTGGTGCTGTAGTTAATCTTTGTTTAAGCTCTTGAAAACACTGCTCACACTGACTTGACCATTCAAATGGAACTCCTTTGCGTGTAAGCTTAGTCAACGGAGCTGCAATCCGAGAAAAACTCTCTACAAACCTTCGATAGTACCCCGCCAATCCCAGAAAACTCCGAATCTCAGTCACTATTTTCGATCTCTCCCACTGGAGTACTGCCTCAACCTTGAACGGATCAACTGACACCCCGTCCTTGGATACCACATAGCCAAGGAAAGCTATCCGATCCAACCAAAATTCACACTTACTAAGCTTCCCATAAAGCTGCTTATCTTGGAAAGTCTGGAGCACAATCCTCAGATGCTGCTCGTGCTCCTCCCGGGACTTAGAATATACTAGAATATCATCTATAAAAACAATCACAAATTTATCCAGATACTCCTGAAACACATCATTCATCAAATTTATAAATGCGGCAAGGGCATTAGTCAAACCGAAAGGCATCACCAGAAACGCAAAGTGACCATATCGAGTTCTAAAGGTCGTCTTCGGTACATCTTCCTTCCTAATTCTCAACTGATGATAGCCTGATCTCAGATCAATCTTAGAAAACACTGAAGCTCCTTTCAGTTGATCAAACAAATCATCTATTCTTGGCAGGGGGTACTTATTCTTAATTGTAGCCTTATTTAGTAACCTATAGTCGATGCATAACCGGAGACTACCATATTTCTTTCTCACAAACAGTACCGGAGCACCCCATGGAGATACGCTTGGTCTAATAAAACCCTTATCCAGCAACTCTTGCAACTGCTTCTTTAATTCTTCTAATTCAACTAGTGCCATCCGGTAAGGAGATTTAGAGATAGGCTGGGTATCCGGCACTAAATCAATAGTGAACTCCAGCTCTCTCTCTAATGGTAATCCTAGTAACTCATCTGGAAACACATCTGAAAACTCACATACCACTGGTATATCTGATATATGTGGAGGTTCCCGACTCGTATCGGAGATAAAGGCAATATAACCTTCACACGAATAAATTTATTTAAATTTTCAAACACATAAACATTATAAAACTCCATTGAACATAACATCATATATTTTATTTCTTAGTAGCAAAACATACATCAAATTTGTCAAGTAAAGAGAAGGTTATGGTCTTAGTGTAGCAATCTAGACTTGCACGATTGATTTCTAACCAATCCATGCCTAAGATTACATCAAAACTATGCATATTTAACAAAACTAAATCTGCTAACATTATTCTATCTCCAACCTTAATTTCACAATTCCTACACACCATATCTGTCATTTGAGAGTCATTCATGGGTGTGCAAATATGCAATAAATGACTTAGAGGTTCAGGTTCTAAATGAAGATTGTGTGCAAACCGTGGTGATATAAATGAGTGCGTGGACCCTGGGTCAAATAAAACATGTGCCTCATGCTTGCAGATAAGAAGATTACCTCTAATAGTCACAGAGGAATTATCGGCAGTCTCCTTGTCTAAAGCAAATACACGCCCCTGAGTAACAGGCTTCTTACCCTTCTCAATTCCTGTAGCTCGTTTCTGTGGAGCCTGTCTTTGTGGAGCCCGTGTCTCTGGCTGCTGTCGTAGTGGCTCCTGAGACTGTGGGGTCTTATCTTGCATTTGTGGGCAATCCCTGATCAAATGACCTTTTTCCCCACACTTAAAACAATTTCCTGTGACCTAGTGGCATGGCCCACCATGTGTCTTACCACAATCTCTACACCGTTTTAAAACCTTTTGGGAGCCTTTGTTGATCTCTACTGTATCAGTAGGAATCTTGGGCTTGCCAGTCCTTGCTCGAGACTCATCTGTCCTCGACCTCTTTAATGAACTCCACCTTTGCTCCGATTGGGAACTATCTGTCCTCTTATCTTTACCTTTACTCTTACTTTTGAACCCATACTATGCCTGTGTAACATCGAGACCCCTCTCAATATCCTGAGCCCGTCCGAGAGCATCCTCAAACTCAGTAATACGAAGCCCCAATAATCTATCTCGGATGGCCGGTCTCAGTCCAAACAAAAATCTCTCGGTACGACACTCCTGATCTCTGATTGTTTCGGGGTCATATCTCATCAACATCGTAAATTGGTTCTCATACTCATCAACCGACATACTGCCTTGTACTAAATTCAGAAAATCTGTCTGCATTTTCTTCTGTGCAGTATGGGGGACATATTGGGTCCTGAAGACTGATAGAAAAGTATCCCAACTAATCACTGTATGTTGGGTAGTCAATTGTCTCTCAGTGGCTCTCCACCAATGTCCTGCCTGACCTTTCAACATATAAGAACCCATACTAACTTTCTCAGCATCTGTGCACCCCAAGTAATCGAAAGCTAGTTCCAATCCTAATAACCACTCCTCGACCTTAATTGGATCCTTAATCCCCTTAAATTCTGGGGGATTCATCTTAAGAAAGTCCCGTAATCTGCCTGTATCTCTATCATCTCAAGGCGGTGGGACTGGAGGTTGAGGAGCGAAGGGTGCCGGAGGAACTTGTGGAGGAGGAGGTGGTGAAGTAGGTGTGGGCACTGTAGCACCTATAGCTGAGGTGTTCGCTCCGAAATGTTGAGTAAACATAGCAGCAATGCTGTCAAACCCCTCTTTCATACTGTGTTCTAGCCTGTTATTCTAACATTTGGGCTCTCTGGTTGGGGAGTAGGTGGTAGAGGTGGTTGAGCCAACCTCCGAGGGTGACCTCGTCTCCCACTCATAATGCGTGATCAAATACCTGCGCATAAACCCTATGTTTTAATCAAAACTTTAATAGATATACTCAATTTTATAACCAAACAAGCACAGATACTTGGGATGTAATCTTATCCTAACGATCGACACTGACAATACTAGACAACCCTTGCTCTGATACCAAGAAAGACTGTCACACCTCGGAAACGTGCAAGTTTTGGGCTAAATTTTTTTTTTAATCTTAATTTCTTACTTGGGTTGCATTCCTGCCAGCGTCTCATCACACTTTTCCAACCACAGAGATATCATAATATTTTCATTCACATTATATTGACTAATTCCTCAAAGTAACGTTTACATTCATACGATATCGATTACATCCCAAAAGTATTATTTATATACAAATATCTGTGCCATACAGGATGTCTGGTATTAAAATATGAGTATACCTTACGTAAGTACAAAAAGTAGCAAGAGGAGAGACGTATCCCTCAGTCTACATCATATGCGCAACAGGCAAAGAGATGATCACTGCAAATAATCTGGTAGAGTAGAGGGTGAGCTTTTTGGAAAGCCCCTTAAGAAATGCATTTAAAATAGTCATAGCATCTATATATGCAGAAAACAATTGCCATAGTAGTGTGTGTCATACTTTAAAACATTGTATGAATTCTTTAATGCATATATCTAAAATTCATACTTGTTTCAAACATGCATCATACTTTAGAAACTTAACATCATAACTAATAAAACTTATCATACAGTTCATGGAGACTAGGCAAAATCATATAGCTAGTATGCGGGTCATGACACTTACTTCATCCTCCGAAAAGGGAACATACTTCTTCCTCCGAAGAGGGAACAGAATACCTATGGCCATGGTATGGGCTGTAGACCTGATCAGAGTCGTACAGCAAACATACACCACGAAGGACCAACATACCCACAAAGGATGGAAACATGCACAATGTGGATGAGGACATGCACGACGTGGCTAAACTTATGCCACAAGGTGGCAAGCATGACAGGCAGTAACATAAACTATAGGAAAGCCTTAGTCTCAAAACTTAGTTACTTATGTAACATCTTAAATCATACAATTGATATAAAATAGTAAGGACCGGACGTGCCAGGGTCTAAGTTAGCATGGGGTTTGCCACTCCGATACCTTTTCGGAAAACATATTTATTTCATATCATACTTAAAACATTATGGAAAAATATACATAGAAGTTATAAAGTTCATTTAACAAATTAAAAGATCATGAAAATTAACTTCGGAATAAAATTCATGCTTCAGGCATTTCTTTAAAATTTGCGATGAAAGTAAGGGACACCATCACAACTTTAAATTACATCCCTTACCTCAGTACACTGTAGAGCAACGCCTTATGTTGCACCCTTATGCTTCTTATCTCTCCGAATTATAAACTGTCAAGTCAAAATTTGATATAATTAATTTTCGGTATTAAATTTCCTCCTTGTCTAATTCTTAATTAAATTCTCATTACTTAGAATATTATAATTTCTTAAAATTTCACATTGTAGCCGAATGGTCTTGAATAACTTAGGTGACTTATTCCCCCATAACATATATATATATATATATATATATATATATTTCTATGATGCCACTTTAATTGACCAATTTTCTCCTCCTTTCCCTTGGTCTAATGTCATAGCCGAATATTCCTCTTCATTTACTAAGCCTATTTGGCTTAAAATTTTCATTTTCCATAGTATTACATTTATTTTATCCTTGTATATTTTCAACTTTCTAAGTTTGTCAATTATCCCACTTTCCTCTACCATTCACGTCAGTTTCCATTTCTGTTTTCGGTTCATGACTATTTTGCATTCCATCTTCACGTAAATCACCATCAATATCATCTTATTTTCATTCTAAATCCTCCTTACTAAACTAGGGTTTTCATTCTATATATGTTTACTTCCAACAAGGCTATAACCAATACATTCTAGCTCACTAAAGCTACAATTTAAAGAACAATCATCTTAAAACTGATGCTGGAATTTTACCTGTATAAAGAAGCAATCTGAGCACGTGAATCTCTTCTTGTTTTGAAGGTTTTTGTGCTAGCTTCTTTGAGGTTTTGGAAGCTTAATATCCAGGGTTTGTTTTCCTTCTAAAAGCTTGATTTATTTGCTAAAGGTTATGCATGGTTTTGCTATGGATAGAAGAACTTACACGGTTTGTAAGGAGCAGAATACTTTTGGTGATGATGTTGGCTGGAGAGGAGTTCACGATGGAGGAATATAAAGCATAAAAAAATATATTATTTGGACTTTTACCAGCTTCATTAAAAGCTCTCTTTATTTCCTATTTCTTTCCTTTTGTTTTATACCACTTACCTTCCAAACCGAGACTACACTTTCTGTTTCTGTTGAAATTTTTCTTCATGCAGCCCACGTTTCTGACTTTCCATGCCAACGTTTTGCAGCTAATAATTTTCTATCTTTCCTTTTCTTGTCTGCTTTTATGGTTCTTCGATGGAGCAAAGAAGATTAACAAGAAAATCAATATTCCTGTCAACCTAAGAAAAACGTGGGGAGACTTTCCTTTTTGTCTTCCTTTGTTAGCTATCCTTTATTCTTTTGTTTTCCTATTAGTCATTTAATCAACCGAAACTTCCTTTTCTTTCTTCTTATTCTTTCATTTCTTCATGCCGTCCCTACCTTGACTTTCCAAGTTAATGTTTTACAATTTTATTAATCTTCTTTTTATTCCATTCTTTATGTAATATTTTTCCATACTTATATATATTTTATCTAGGATTAAAATTTTCTATGTGAGAAACATTATTCTTATATATTTAATTCCTCAAAATATTATCAATAATTTCTTTATTGATAATTTGTTCATATAAATGTACATCTACAGTATAAAATAATGAGTTCTCGTAGTTTGATGACGGTGATGACGGTGATGATGGTGGTGAGTGGTGGTTGGACGATGGTGAGTGGGGAATGGGATCTGGGATGGCCTTTGGGTACTGGTGAGTGGCTTGGTGACTGTGGTGGTTAAGGGTTTCGTGATGGTGATGATTTTTTAGGGTAATCGTCTCCCTTCTCTCTGCTATCCGACCAAGAAAGTCCTTCTGCCAGGGGTCTTCTTCAACAGATTTCGAAAACCCCCTAGCATTCCAAAATCACTCCACTAGATGTCGCTACTGTCTCCCAGCTACCCTAGACACTGGTCTGAGATGGGATTGATGGCATGGGGAAGGGGTGATTCTGCTGGAACCCGAGACATAGGGGGACGAGTTGGAGAACCGGCGGCTGGGGCAGTGAGTCTGGCCGGGAAATCTGGCAAATCTAAAGCATTTAATGTGACAAGAAATGAGACTGATAATAATAATAATAATAATAATAATAATAATAATAATAATAATAATAATAACAACAACAATAAAAAGCAGATAAAAATAATAATAATGATAATAATAATAATAATAATAATAATAATAATAATAATAATAACAAAAAACATAAAAAAAATCAAACTTAGCCCATTTTAATGGGCCTGAAGCTCAATGCTTCGATTTGGACTTTGGGAGCCCAATTGAATGTAGTCTTGTCAATTGGGACAACATTTGGTGTCTACAAGCCTAATATTAATTCATAAAACCTTTATACTGAAAAGAAAAGTATGATTAAATAGTAGTAATTGGCTAATTGTATTTGTAACACAAGTTTTTTATATGAAAATGTGCATTAAATAAAATAGAAATAACAAACTAATGTCTTTGAGAAAGACAACTCTCGTTAACTCAGTAAAATGGTGAAATTTTAAACAGTCAAGGGTAGGGATGGCAATGGGTACCCTATAAACGGGTACCCGGTGTTATCTGACCAATTTAAGTAGGGTTAAGGTAGTGTATAATCGGGTTCGGGTAGTGAAATTACTACCCGTCACGGGTTCGGGTAGTTACCTTAGGGTACTCGCTACCCGAACCTGATTATAAATAATAATTAATTAATACAATATTTATATTTTTTATATATAAATTATTTATTATTAATGTTTTATTTAATTGAATTAAATCATTATATATTATAATTGTGATTTTTAACTTTAATTTATTTTTATGAGTTAAATTAAATTTATTAATATAATGTTTTAATTAAGTTATTCCAAGATTGATTTTAAATTTAAATTTAAAAGTCAAACTTTAACTTAATAAACGGGTAGTTAAACGGGTTCGGGTAGTTAAACGGTTATTTTATATTTTATAGGGTTAGGATTCGAGTAATATAAATAAAAATAATCTGGTAGTTTATCGGGTTCGAGTATTATTAAAGTTAATCGGGTTCGGGTTCGGGTTCGGGTATCCCAAATTTAGTGGCTACCTGACCTGTTTACATCCCTAGTCAAGGGGTTCATCATAATAACGAAGTCTTCCTCCATAGTCCCCCTTATCTTAGCTAGAACATCAGCATAGTTATTGGCCTCCCTGTAGGCGTGAACCATCCTCAAGCTATCTGGCCTTTGCAGCAAAGATTTGCAATCCAAAATAATGGACCAATAAGAATGGGATTGAGAAACATTTTCAGACACATACCTGAGAGCAGTTTGCGAATCCACTACAAGCTGCAAGTTTCTAAAACCATATCCTCATAGCAAGTTGAAGACTATCCCGTATCCCCCAAAGCTCAGCATAAAGAGTTGTATAGACTCCAAATTTACAAGAGAAGCCGCCAATCTAGTTGCCAAAGCAATCTCTAAAAATACCTCCTCCACTAGCTCTTCCCGAATTGCCTTTAGATGATCTATCTGTGTTAAGCTTGATAAAAGTTTGGGAAGGTGGTCTTTAACCAACTTGAATTTGAGTATTCAGTTTCATCCTTTTCAGTTCCCATAATTGCCCAGTACTCTTTGGTATTGTGGAACAATTTAGATTTCCATTAGTTAATGGAATCAGAACTATTGTTGAAAACAAGCTGATTTCTATTAAGCCAAATGTACCAAAGGGTGAAAGGAAACAAAACTTTCCCTAGAAGATTGTAATTCTTTGAGTTGATTTGCTAGTGCAGTTTAACTCAAGCCATTTGTTCATTTTTAGGTTAAGAGACTAGAAGAAACTGGTGGAGGATCCAGAGCACACAATAAGTCCATCACTGTAGGGCAATCCCTAAGACAATGGGGTTTTCTGTAGTTCCACATCTTGAACATAGAGGAGAAAGTTGAAGTCCCCTCCCATGTAAATTGAATCGTGTCGGAATTTTCTGATGAGCGCAACTCCAAATGAAGTGTTGGATTTTTGGTGAGGTATGAGCTTTCCAAATGAATTTCTAGTTACAAACCTGTTTAGGGACATCTTATTTGGCATAGTTGTATGTAAAATTGGTGGTAGACTTCCCTACTAGGTTAGCATTCCAACTAAAAAATTAGAATTACTACCTTTCATTTGATTACGGACCACCATGATTTTATGTTTCACTTCCCTTGGTAAGTCATGGCTAAAGCTATCGAAGTTCCAGCAACCTTAGTCAAGCACAACCTCTTTAATTAACCACCAGTTTGTCATCTTATGGGAGCCAAGGTCCATGAACAAACTTATTAAGGGACTAAATCCAGTCTAGTTATCGAATCGAAACAAAGTTTGATTCCCAAATTTGACCACATAGCATAAACCACTCTTGGTAATGTCGGCTTCTTTCCTCATTCTTGTCTAAATGTGTGAGCACGAACTTCTTTTAAACTCTCTATTCTTGAGGTATTTAGCTCGAGGAGCTTAACCCAACGGCTATCAGAATTAGTAAGAACCTTCCATCCTCACTCAGCCATGTTCACTTTGTTAAGGATTTTCGTGTTTCTTATTCCAAGACCTCATTCTTTCTTACACAAGGTAACATTTTCCTAGTTGATCATGTGGATCTTTTTTCTATTTTCAAAGGATCCCTACAAGAAATTCCTAGTGATAGTATTAATCTCATTGCAAATGTTCATTGGAGGAAGAGCTCCTTGCATGTAATACATAGGGATCAACCTTAGCACTAACTTAACCAAGGTAGTTTGCCCCGCAAAAGAAAGCAGCTTAGCTTTCCAACCTGACAACTTGCTATTAAGCATATCAATGATGAAACGAGAACTAGCAGCTTTTCTCACCTTCGTCATGGGGAACACTAGACATTTCCCAAGATCTTCAGCTTGTGTCATCCCAAGTTCCTACTTAGATTATCTTTTAAATGCCCCTCTATGTTATTAGAGAATAACACTTAGGATTTAGAACAATTAATAGTTTTTTGACCTGATAACTCACAAAAATTGTTAAGAACTTTTTTCATAGTGTTGCATATTTCCACAGAAGCTCTTCCCGGAAGGATCAAGTTGTCGGCATAAAATATACGGGAAATTTTTGGGCCACCTCTTGAAAGTTGGATAGGCACCCAATTTCCTTCCTCACATTCTTCAAGAATCTTGAGATAGAGATATTCAAGACATAAAATGAATATATAAGGCGAAAAGAGGTCGCCTTGGCAAATTTTTCTTGTTGGGAGAATTTTTTAACTTTGTTATCCGTTGACAAGAGTTGTCATTGAGATAGTGGTTATGTAAGATATAATCAAATTGATCCAATATTGAGGAAATTGAACAATTTTAGCATTTTATGAATAAAGCTCCTTTCCAGTTTCATAAGTCTTCTCAAGGTTAACTTTCACTAACATGAGGTGATATTTAAACTTTTATTTCTTAAGTGATTGAACCACCTCTTGAGCTATAATGACACTGTCTTGAGCTCTTCTCCCTATAATAAAACTCACATGGAGTGGATGGATGATTCGTTTAAGAAAGGTCTAATGCAATTAACAACCACTTTTGAAACCACTTTTTAAATGGTGTTATATAAGCTAATGGAGCAAAATTGATTGATGTTCCATGGGCTATCAACCTTAGGAATAAGGTAGATGAGACACTTATTAATGCTTTCAAGAACTTTCTTAACTTCAAAAATGCTCCTAATGAACTTAAGAACTGACTTGCCAATGGTGTCCCAGCACTTTTGAAAAAATATCGGATGTAATCCATTTGGCCCTAATGTCTTAAGAGGTTTCACATCAAAGACAGCTGTTAATATTTCCACTTCCTTGATTGGTGAATTGAGATTATCCTGTTCACTATCTATTAGAGAATACCCATATCTACTATGCCCATATCTACTATAGAAGCAATCATTAAGAAATCAAAGCTCTATCAACATGCTGTAGAGTTGCAAAAAGTGATTGGAGATGATATCCTTAATACTTGCAACATCATGAAGTATGTTGCCAGACAAATAATTAAGGCAAAGAATTTTGTTTCGTCTTCTCCTTTTAATGGTGCTCATGTTGTAGAATCTAGTGTTACGATCACTATCACAAATCCAGTCCACTCCTGCCTTTAAAGCGCAAAGTTCTTCTTCCTGTTTCAAGGTAAGTTGGTATTCCTTCTTCAAGCAATCTTCCAACTTAATAAGCTAAGGGTTAGGGGATACATCAAGAGCTCTTTGGATCTCATCAAGCCTAGCTTTAAGTCTTTTTTTCTATAGAAGATATTTCTAAAAGAGTTTTTATTACAAATACTAACCTTCTTTCTAAACTTTGGAATAGCCTTCATGATAACTTTATTATCTTCCTCCCATGCAAACTTAACCACATCCTTAACTCCATATGATTGAACCAAAAGGTTTTAAACCTAAAAGGTTTAGGTCCGAAATAGGAGACTCTAAGGTTGGTATCAAAAAGAATCGGATCATGATTGGATTTAATCTTTATCAAACGAAAGATAGTAGAACCTAGAAAGAGCAATTTCCATTGGCAGTTGGCCCACACTTGGTCCATACATTCTCTTATAATTTGGCCAAAATGATTTTTGTTGGTCCAAGTGAACTCGTGACCAACAAAACTGAGATCTTCCAAGCTATAGTCATTCATGTAAGCCTGAAACATACTACCTTAAATTGATTGATAGGGCAACCTCTCAATTCTTCTGAATCAAAAAGAACTTTATTGAAGTCACCCATCATAAGTAGGGAAGTGAATATTCATTTAAAAACTCAATTAAATATTTCCAAAGAATCCTTCTTATTTCAAATCTCAATCTTGTATAAATGGCCAACAGGACCCAAGCATTGTAAATATTAGAATTAGAACTAGAGATAGCAGAAGAATAGGGTTAGTTCATACCTGAACTAAAGCATGGATCACCTAAGGCGTGTGGTGAAGAACAGTAATATTCACCTCTACAGTGTGCTATAACAGCCAAATTCCTCTAGAAAAACCTTTTGCATCCACCCTGAAGCATCCATCAAAGGCAAGAGAACCACAGACTCTTTTGCTTTTAACCCCGAGATTCTTACCTCTGTTTTGATAAAAAAGCTTGGGTTATTTATATGAATTAAATCCATGAATGATCTTTGGAAATTAGGGCTCCCTGTCCCTCTTACATTCCATAGTAAACCATGCATAGGACCAAAATCAAGTGATGGTTAATTAAGTAAACAATCAACTAGATCTATGAGGGCTTTGACTTCTCTTGTCTGCATCTTGCATATCAAATTTGGAGAAAGATAATTCTATGGAAGAAGCACTATTGTGTGTTTTAGTGTCCTCTTTCTAAACGCCTGATTTGATTTCAAAACCATTGTCATTAAATTGATCAATGGCTTAGAGGTTATCAAGGTGGCTTCCTTAACTTCCTCTGTCACTCTTATTATCCTTACTATGTCTAACAATATCTATTTCAATAGGATGTGTCGAAGAGGAGGCAACACTTCCACTTGTATTAGGATAACCACCGTGTTTTTTTTCCTATAGGAGCTGCAGATAAGGTTATGGGTCTGGAATGTCAAAGACCAAGATTGTATTGTTCCAAGACTTTATTATCTTTTCTTTGTTCCATCCACTCGCTTGGGGCTTGTTCAAAATCATTAGCTCGAGTTCTTTCTCCGACTTTATGACTTTTTCATCTAAAAACAAGAACATGAAGTCTAGTTCTTTGAACATTCCTAGTTGATTTTCCATTATATTTGGATGAATGCGACCTTTCTTTGGCACTTGCGTCATCAACACTATTTCAGGTAGTAGAAGAATTCTTCTTGCTATTAAACCTAAAGGTGTTTAGTTTTGTGTTTTGGTTAGGAACTAATGATACATTACTCTTCTTTTTGTTAACAAGTTGAGAAATTTCCTTTAATAGTTGTGCCCCTGCCGAGACAAGACTTGCTATAAAGCTTTGTCCCATCTTTGACTTGCTTTGAAAAATGGTCGTTGAGCCACCTCTTTCATGTGGTCAGGAATTTTTTTTCTTTTCCTTTGTCTTTATGAGTTTTTGGGTTAACTTGCAGGTTATCTTTACTCGATTTCTGTTCCTTTCCATTCTTTGGCTTTCTTCTTAATACTAACATCCATGGCCCGTACCCCTTTTATTCCTTACTATTAACTCATGATTTAGTGTTGTTTTCTTTGGACGCCTCATGTTGAGGTTAAACTTCAGTTTGGTTCTCCTTTACAGCCATGAAGTGCTCCTTTCGATGGTTGATGATGTGACATGTAAAACATAAGTTAACTCCCTCATAGAGCACATTTTGAATGATATTACCAATTCTAATATTTGGGGTTAGAGGTTTTTTGAGGTCAACTTGGATGTAGAACCTTGCATATCTTTCTTAATAATTCTTGTTTGTGAATGTATCAATTTTCAATAAGTGCCCGAACTAATTTCCAATTCTCTATAGGATAAATTTGTTGAAATATTCGATAGGCAAACCAAGTAGTCCCACCTAAATTGCCATGGTTAAGAATGTTGAAGAAGAACTCGGGATAAAGCCTAGTTCCTAAACTCGCATAGTTAGATAGTTGAAGCCAACAAACCATGATCATCCATGTAAAACCTTACGGAAATATTCAAGGTACTTAAAATGAAACTCAAAGAAGTCATGGCCGAGATCCATGCAATCCATTGGCCCCATCTGCTTCCACTGAGCTTCACCCAAGGAAATAAGAAATTACATCCAATAGTTTTACTGAAAGTTTTAACAATTACCGTGTTCTTGCATGGTTGGTGAATTCTATTTTTTTCTTCTCTTGATAAAAGAATGGTAGAAATATCATCCTTCTCTTCAAAGTTGATATATGAGTCTTCATTCTTGAAGGATGGAGTGTTGATGGAGAAGTTAGAGTTATCTTGACTTCCAATGAGAGTATCTCTATATGAGAAATTGCAGTTTTGTTTGTCTTGCATTTCTTAATTAGTTTGCTTGAAATCACCACTTTCTGTCCTTTTCATGCTTAGCTTCTTGAGGTCCTCTTCTTCAGAGCATTTTTGAATGTTAGAGTCTTCATTTTTTTCTCTCCAATGCAAGTTGATTATTTTGTCCACACAAAAACTAATTTGTAATACAATAAAGGAGGAAGGTAGGCGGTAGGGTTGGAGAACTAGCCATGTAAGTGCTAGTAGAGAAGGTTTTGAGTGCATACATAGGGTTTTGGTTACAGTGTAAGAAATAAGGATGGAGATGCTATCCTAGATTTTGCTTTATTTTACGACCTAACCCTATACATTATTTAAGAAGAGAGAACCTCACCTTATAATCTTTAAGACTGGACTGAGCTAGAGAAATTGGATGCGAGCCCTACAAGATCCGTAGAGACTTGGATTAACCTCTAAAGGGCAAATTATTGATATTTGGAATTCAAAATACCTATGGTATCAATTTCATCGTGGTTGGAATTCGATTTGAGGTATCTAAGAATTAGGGCGAACAAACACTACAAAAAAATGACTTTCAACGACAGAATTTTTTTTCGTTGCTAAAAAATAGCATTAGCGACGGATTAGTGATAGATTAGCGACGGAAAATATTTTTTACTTAGCGACGAAATTAGCGACAGAATTAGCTATGGAATTCCGTAGGTAATTTGCGACAGAGCGTTTTCCATCGCCAATTCCGTCACTAAATGTAGCGAGAACCTACTATTCAATTGGCACCTAAATTAGCGACAGAATTAGCAACGGAAATTTCTATCGCTAAAACTTATAGGTAAAAATTTATGGTTTAGAATTAGCAACGGATTTTTTTCGTCACTGTTGCTTTTTAGTAACGAAATTAGTGACGGAAAAAAATCAGTCGTTGATGCTTAATAAAGAAAATTTATTTTTTTATTTATTTATTTTTAAATTTGAAGCATTAGCGACGGAATTTTCCGTCGCTAATTCCGTCGGTGAAAAGCATCAACGACGGAATTAACTACGAAAAAAATTCGTCGCTGATGCCTTAAATCCGAAAAAAAATAATAAAAAAATAAATAAATTTCTTCATTAAGCATCAGCAACGAATTTTTTCGTCGCTGTTACTTTTTAATGACGGAATTAGCGACGGAAAAAATCTGTCGCTAATGCTTAATGAAGAAATTTATTTATATATTTTTATTTTTTTCAGATTTAAGGCATCAACGACGGATTTTTTCCGTAGCTAATTCCGTCGTTGATGCTTTTCACCGACGGAAAATTTCGTTGCTAATGCTTCAAATTTAAAAATAAATAAATAAATTTTCTTAATTAAGCATCAGTGACAGATTTTTTCCATCGCTAATTCCATCGCTGTTACTTTTTAGCGACGAAAGAAATCCGTTGCTGATGCTTAATGAAGTAATTTATTTATTTATATATTTTTATTTTTTTCGAATTTAAGGCATCAATGACGAATTTTTTCCGTAGCTAACTCCATCGTTGATGCTTTTCAGCGATCAAAAATTCCGTTGTTGATTGTTTTCAGTGACAGGAAATTTTGTCGCTGATTATTTAATACGAAAATTAAAAATTGGAATTAGCGACGGAAATTTCCGTCGCTAATTCCATCGTTGATTCTAATTTTTTGAATTTTTCCCGCCTCCGCTATAGCAGGAAATATTTCGACATAGTATTAGCGACAAAATTTCCGTCGCTAATCCGTCGGTAATTTCGTCGGAAATTTCTCTGTATGCATGCCAGAGACTATATATATTCTCCTATTCTCTATTTTCTCTCCTCTTCACTCCTCCCTATCTTCTTTGTTTGTCCATCTTTTCATTTTTTTCTCAGTTTTTCTTCTTTATCACTCTTTCCTTCTATTTTTTTCCCTTTTTTTTTTGTAAATTTACTATATTTTTCTTTTATGTTTTTGTTAATTTTTGTATATGATAAACTTTAATACTTATGTTTTTGTTTTTTGTTTTTTCCTTTCAGATGTGATGATGATGATGATGATATGGTGAGGTGCTGGTGGTAGTGGTGATAATGATGTTGAAGATAATGTGTTTTTGTTTTTTTTAGTTAATTTATTTTAAGATAATGTTTTTGAGTTTAAGTATAAATATTAGGTTTATTTTAAATGTTTTTCTGTCTCTTTCTCACTCTCTCTTTATATAAATATAAATAATTAATTCCAGAACATTTTTTTGACGAAATTCATAGAAATTAGCAACAAAATCTGTCAAATAAGTGAAAAAATTCATCAAATTGGCGACGAAATTCATAACATTAGCGACGAAATTTCCGTTGCTGATGCTCTTTAGTGATAGAATATTTATTGAATTAATGAAAATAACAAACTATCAGCGATGAAAATTCCGTCGCTGATGCCTTTTAGCGACGGATTTTTTTATAAAATAAAAATAAAACTATCAGCAACGAAAATTTTCGTCGCTGATGCCTTTTAGCAACGGATTTTCATGTAAATTAAAAGATGAAATTATGTTTTTAGCGACGGAATTTTCCGTCACTAATGACATAAAATCCATCGCTGATGTAAAAAAATTTCGTTGCTAATTAGCGACAGAATTACCTACAAAAATGAAGTTTTAGCGACGGTGTAGGCATCAACGACATCTATTTTTCCAACAGAAAAATTTTCGTCGGTAATCCGTCGCTGAAGACCATCAACGACGAAATTTAACTATCAGCGACGGAATTTTCCATCGCTGAAAGTTCATTTTTTTGTAGTGAAAGTGGAAAACAACAGTTTTGTCCAAAGTCGTGGGACTAAATGGTAAAAATGGTCAATGTGGTTTGACTTATAAGAGTTAAATGACAGTGGTTAAACTCCCAAGTGAAGAAGACAAACCCCAAAACTATGATAACCACGAATTTTATATTTTAGTAAGTAAATTAAGGATCGAAAATTTTGAGGATTAAAACATTGTGAGAATTAAATAACCAATCGCTAGTGTTTTGATTATAATTCTTGATTAGATCATTCAAATGATAAATTGTAAAATTCTTTGGAAATTTAAGTTAATTATCTTTCCAACCATATAGATCTCACATTTTAGTTTCTTATGGATCAATAGAAAAAAAATTGTAAAGTTACCTTATGAGAATAGATTCTACTATAGAACCTATTTGCAAAGATTCAGCCATAGCGGTTGGCAGGAAACTTCGATTAGGATAATTCAAAATTCGTTAGAAAGCTAACTCAAATATATTTTCATCCTATAAGGATCATATTTTAATTCATTGTGAATTAACACCAATAAATTCCTACATTCACATCACATACAGGAAATTCGATACTAAGTAATTGGTAAAAACTTGAGCATAATTTTCAATAGAGAATTCCGATTGAGGTGATTTAAATCGCGTTGGAAAGTTAACTAGAAGATCTTTACAATCATATATAGCTTATATTTTAATTCATTTTGGATTGATCTCGGTGAATTTTTAAAGTTGGTTATAAGTGCTGTAAAGTAATTAGAAAAATAAGGTTAATATTATAGAAATGAAATTGGCTTCCAAATTAAATTACATGCATAATTATTAAATTAAATAAGTATAAATTGTTACAAGATATTTATGAGTAATGATGAGTATGGAAAAGTTACTTAAGGCTTTGTTTGAAGAAAGAATGAAAATTGAATTTTTGAAAAAGAGAAAGTGTAGTAAAACAAACTTAGTAAACAATTTTGTTAGTAAGGTTATTTTATTAATTAGCCAGCCAAATCTGAATATTAGGCAAATAAATCAATGGATCACATGTCAAAATTCATTAAATCCCAAAACCAGGTACCTTTCTTCCCCAAAAGCCACCTGAAACCCAATTTTGCCCAGCCTGAAGCGTTACTGTGTAGCAACCATAGGAGCCGGAAAACCATATCCAAACGACCTCATCTCTCTTGGGTACTGATTGAAGCCCTACCTCTTCTCTATCACATATCCAAAAATCAGCCAAAACAGATCTCATTTGGTGGGTGAAAACTATGTTGGAAGTTGATTGTGCAGATGTGAGACTATGCTTGAAATTTCAGTTTGCTTTAAATCCAACATATGTTTCATTTCTGATTTTTCTAAGCCCCTTTTTAGTGTAAGAATGATGTAAAAATGTCCCTAAAATAGTGTAGAGAATTCAATCAAATGGGTTTCCATTGTAAAAATGGTATGGGTTTGTCATGAGGATGAGATATGTTAGTGTGGAAGTGATTCTAAGTTTAGCCATGGTGTTTGTTTTGAGTTAATTTTGGAGGAAGCTTGGGACAAGTATTCGGCCAATAAGGGTTTTTAAAGGTTTACTATGGAGAAATATTGTTTTCATGCTAAAAGGGTGTTAAATTTGCAAGAAACAAAGTGAAGTGTGTGTGGGTGTTCTGATGTTAAAATTCCGTTGAAATGTCTTGTTTTGAGTCTTGAATTTAAATGTTTAGTTTGGGGGTTCTACATTATGATAAATTCTGAAAAAATTATGGTGGATATCCTTTTGAGTCAAGATCAATTTAGTTTGGAATTTCTGGATTTTGAGTTTTGTATCTTAAGATATGTGTAAATGAATACAGGACACTCACTACAGGTGATGAACAACCTAGTGTCAAATTTGAAAATGCATGGAAAATAGCCTAGATCGAATTTGGTTGTAAGCCTTATATTTCTAGAAAGGTAATTAAGTTAGGATTAATATTATTTTGAGTTTGAACAAATTGGACATTCTTGTATCCTTATATGAAATATTTTGTGCACAAAGGTCAAGTGACCATTTTGCCTGAATTCACTTGCACATAAGGTGAATTGTGAATTACTGGGAATGACTCAGAAATGATAAAATTATAAATCTTACATTTCTAGATAAGGAATTGAATTAGGTTTCATATGGCTTTGGAATCATAATTTTTAGATATCTCTACAATTAGTTTTGTAAATTTTGTTCCAAAGTTTAGGAAAACACCTTGCTAAACGTGCCAGAAACAGAGTGAATTTTGGGAAATTCCTGGTATCAACACAAACTGAATAAGATGATGAACCTTACACTTTTGAATAGAGTATTAAGTCAGGTTACATACAAAATTGACAGTGCGTTAATTGGAATCCAATATTTTCATGTATGAATAGAATGATATAGATAGGTCAATAAATTTCACAAACAGTGAATTATGTATACATTGAAATGGTGAAACTTTGGTGCGTATTGTTGGATAAGATAGTCGAACTACCAATGAGTATGAATTATAGGAATGTTTTGTACATACGATTTTGAAACTGAACTTGTATAAATGATTTTATGCAGCTCAGAAGTGAAGGGGCGATAGAAAAACTTAAGCAAATATATGCTCGCTAAAGCATTCTACGCTACCAGACTGATTTTGGAAAGTGCAGTGTGATTTGGTGAGATAAGGAAAATGTACAAAAGGCATAAGGATACTGTGTTTGCATTAAAAATGTCTGAATTGAAATCTGAAGAGATTGAATATTGTGAATGGATTGGAATTAAGAAACTATAATTTTGGCTATTGAATCGTATTTTAATGCAGGAGGACTAGGATAGATAATATTGTTATGCTGTTAAAATTTTGTAAAATAAACTTAAAACCATAAACCATAATAAAAGACTGTTATTGTAGAAGGGGATGAAATGAAGGGGATATTAAGTTAAGTTGGCATATTGGCTTATAGGTGTGCACGTATTTGTAACTCAATTTCTGAAGAGATTTTTAATGATTTTCATACTTTTCAAGATATCTACAAGTTTTGGTGTTATTTTTATATGTAAATAAAATATTTTAAACATTGTATATCATATTGAGAATATTTGCTGAATTTTTATACTTCAAATGCAATAATTACTAATTTTAAATATTTATGGACTAACTAAAAATATGTTTTACTGAATTGATTTCTGTGAAACATTACCAGTTGTTTTATAAACTATTTTGAGACTGTTGGCTCCCTATAGTTGCCTTCGGGTAATCATGCTACTGAGTGTATTGTACTGTTACTGTTTGCTGATTGATCTTAATGACGTCATTAGCTGTCCCAAATGTCACTTGATCAGTGCACACTGAAGACACCATTATGACTATGGCCATATGTCTTACTGTTACTATTACACCTTGTTGGGACTACTAAAACCACTTGATTCCATTTGGGGTTGCCTCGTCTCCATTGAACTGTTTACTAAATTAGTTACTGAACTACTTACTAAATTGTTTACTAAACTATTTATTGAACTATTTACTGAACGATTTACTAAATTGTTTACTGAACAGTTTACTGAATTGACTACTAAACTGGTTACTAAATTGCTTACTAAATGTTTTACTGAATTGCTTACTAAACAGTTTACTGAACTGATTACTGAATGGTTTATTGAAGTGTGTATTTAATTGTTTACTAAACTGTTTTCTAAACAATTTACTGAACTGTTTTCTAAACGATTTACTGAACTGTTTCACTGCATTGTTTTACTAAAATGTTTTACGGAAGGGTTTTAGTGATTACACAGAAAGCTTACTAAAAGTATATATGATTGATTGGATCAATTTTAAAGCTATAAATGATTTAATAATGATAAATTATTATATGGTACTATTACTAAAAGATTGAAATGTTTTAACACTGATTTGATACGCATGAACTCTTTCTTTGCGAAATTTTAGTATGACTCCTATAGTCAAACTTAAGGACCGGGACAAGTGAGTTGCCCTAAAGCATCCTTTTGTACTCAGCATGGTATCCCTAATTGGCTATAGTATCTGTTCCTTCCAAGTCCATAAAACACTATTATCTATTGTCATTGTCACTATAGAAGCATGTTTATGTTACGTGCATATAGTTTTGCATAGTATCAGCTCTTTTATATTTGTATATATATTTATTACTGAACATTAGCTCACTCCCTTCCACCTTACAAATTATATGCAGTAGTAGCTGCCTTTGTTAAGGAGGATTATGATCAAATTCCTTTAGGACTTTCGTATGGTACCTTAGAGGTATAATTATACAATTACCTTATGTATTCAAACTTTATTGTATAGTACATTAGCATGCAAAGGGATGTAAACAAAAGAAGTCTCAATGTCAAATTTTAGTCATTTATTATAGAGACGAATGTAAAAATGAAATTTACAGTATGATACTTGATATTTATATAGTTTGAGATTGTTTATTCAAGTATAGTTATGAAGTACTTTTAATTTGACTTGATGTAATTGAGATGGGAATGTAAAGAAAAAAAATATATGTGTACTGTAAATGACTATACTAGGACCAATCAGATTAATTGGATATTGATTTAGCTAAGTAAGTTTTAGTTTAATATTGAATTGATGACATTAAGCACAACCTAACCGGATGAGTGAAAAGGAAAAAGTTAGTCCTAATTTTTACGATTTGAGATGTGACAAGGGTAAATGTTGTGAAAGAGGTTTATAACAAGTTGGACATAAAAGAGGGAGAGAGAGATATGTAGATTAGCAAGAGAAATGAGGAGCCGAGACTTAGGAGTCATGAAATGCATCAAGGATGAGCATCAAAGAACTCTAATTAAGGACAGTGAAATAAAAGAAAGGTGACATGATTATTTCAACAAATTATTAAATGAAAGACAAAGCTCAATTTTGGACAATATCTCGGTGCCTCTCAAGGATTTGAACCGATGCTTTATGTGCAAATCAAAGAGAGAGGTAAAGGAGGCACTAAAAAGGATGAAGATAAGGAAAGTTGTTGGGCCTAATGACATTCTTATTGAAGTTTGGAATGCTTTGGAGAGGTAGGAGTTAGGTGGTTGACAAATCTTTTTAATAAGATTTGGCGCACTAATAAGATGCATGAGGAATGGAGAAAGAGTACGTTGGTACCTCTTTATAATAACAATGGAGATATTCAGAGTTGCTCCAATTATCATGACATAGAACTAATAAGTCACATGATAAAATTATTGGAAAGAGTGATAGAACGAAAATTAGGAAGATTGTAGAAATATCTGATAATTAATTTGGTTTTATGCTTCGTCGGTCAATTACGAAAGCAATACACTTATACAACTTATAGAGCATTCTTGAGTATAATGTAAAGATGTTCATATGGTTTTTATAGATTTGGAAAAAGCATATGATAAAGTGCCTATAGAGGTGTTATGGTGGTCTCTAATAAAGAATAAAGTCTCAGTAAAATATATTGACATAATTAAGGACATGTATGGAGATGGAAGGACACATGTGAGGACGTGTGAAGGAAAACAAGTGAATTTCCTATCATAATAGGACTACATCAAGGGTTAGCATTAAGCCAATTTTTGTTCACTACAGTAATGGACAAGCTGACAAAATCTATCCAGGATAATGTACCTTGGTGTATGATGTTTGCAAATGATATTGTCTTGTGTGTTAAGACTTGGGCAGAGGTTAATGCAAAGTTAGAACTGTGGAGACAGACGTTGGAATCAAGAGGATTCAGACTAAGAGTAAAGATTGAATACATGGAATGTAAATTCAATTCAAACAAAGAGGAAGATAAAAACACAGTGATGCTAGATAGGGTGGCAATCTCTAAGTGGGATCATTTTAGATATTTAGGGTCAACTGTATAGATGGATAGAGAGATCGATGGTGATATGACCCATAGGATACAGGCCGATTAGATCAAGTGGAGAAGCGTTACAAGTGTGTTGTGTGACAAAGGAATTCCTATATAATTAAAAGGCAAATTTTACAGGACAGGTTTTAGATTAATATTACTTTATGGCAGTGAATGTTGGGCAACTAAAAAACTGTATATACAGAAGATGAGTGTAGCAGAAATACAAATGCTGTAATAAATGCACGGATATACGAGAAAAAATAGAATGAGATATGAGGACATTCGCAAAAAGGTTGCAGTGGCACTTATTGAAAAAACGATGAGTGAAAGTCATTTACGTTGGTTTGGATACATACGTTGTAGACCTTTGAATGCTCCAGTTCAAAAAGTGGAGGCTATGAATGATGTAACAAGGGTCAAGGTTGGGGAAGACCAAAGAAGACTAAAAAAGAAGTAATCCGAAAAGATATGACGGAATGGGATTCGGAAAAACACATTGCTTTAGATAAGAATGAGTGGAGAAGGAGAATTCATGTTGATGACTAAGCGTGTGGTCATATATTGGTTCATAGAGCCTACCTTAGTATTTGGATAAAGGCTCCGATAATGATGATTAACAACAAAAGTTTGGCAATGTGGTTGTTACCCCTTCTTAAGAGGGATTAGATCTAAAGTTTGAATCTTTATTCCTCCCTTGTACCTTTCTATAAACTAAAAAAAAAGAAGAAAATTTGATTATTTGTTTAGTAAAAATTCATCTAAAGAGTATTAATGACATATTCTTGAATTAAATAAATTTGGATTTAAATTTTATTATTTCCTGAAATCTTGAAATTTGATTCCCAAAATTAGGAAGTTTTGGATCTTCAAAATTTAATTTTCATCATTTATTTCTTAGACTTGTGGAAACTATAAATACTTTGATTATTCATATTTTCTTCATTCACAAGATTTTGTTCTTCAAATCTTTTGTTTTTTGGACTTGTGAGAGCTTAATTTAGAGAATTTGGTTTTTCAAATGTTCTTCTTCTCCCCATTGTATTCAAGTATTCTTATTTCAAATTCTATCAAAAGCTTAGAGAAGATTTTTATTTATAGTGCTAGGTGATGCAAGTTTGAACAGCTTAAAATCTTTAAATTTATCTTTAAATTATTTAATTTAGGCTAAAGGGTCGAAAAGATCCTTAAAAAAATAGTTTTTGCAATTGAGCCCCTAACATATTTTTCACAATCAATTGAGCCTTTACATTTCAATTTTTTCTCAATTGAGTCCTTTTGTGTACGGAAACCGTTAAATCCATACAGAAACTATTAAATCTATACAGTATATATGGCAAAAAAAATAATAGACCTAATGGTTTCTGTCCAAGTAAGGGTTCAATAGAATTGAAAATATAAGGGCTCAATTGATTGCAAAAAAAATAAGGGCTCAATTGCAAAACCATTTATTATTCGAGAGCTTTTTTAACCTCTTAGCCTTTAATTTGATTCCAAATAAAAAAGATGGTTTATAGATGAAATTTGATTGGATGTTCCACATAATCTTGAGAATTTGATTGGTTAAATTTGATTTTATCTCTAAATTATTTTAATTTATCTAAAGATAAAAATGATGACTAATAAATTTCTTTTAAAGTCTTGATGACTTACTTGAATTATATAAATTTGGATAAAAAATTATGGATTTCTTGAGATACTGAAATTTGATCCAAGAATTTAGCTAGTTTTAAAATTTTGGAATTTGATCCTAGTTTTAGCGGTTTTGGAATTTGGTCCCAAATTTTAGAATTTTTAGAATTTCATAGCTCTATTTTTATATTTTTCTTGGATTTGCAGAACACTTTGATTTTTTTAAATATTTTTTCTTGAGACTTTTTTCTTCAAATATGTATATTTTTTCTGATTTAGGGAAGCTTTAGAAATTTTAGTTTTTCAAATTTTCTTCTCCCTATTGTGTTTAAGCCTTCTTTTCTAAAATTGTGTCAAATGATTGAATGAAACTCTCCATTTATATTGTTAGGTAATGCAAGGTGAGATAACTGTTGAAAGAACTTAATCTTTTCAATTTTATCTCTAAATTATTTTAAGTTAATTAGAGATAAAAAAGATGAGTAATGAAATGAGAATTTCTATGAGCACTGCAAATTTTTGCTTTTACACCACACCTCTGTTTATACCACAAAAACTACTAAATATACTTGATAAAGTTACATTTTTAATGTTACTCCTTTCCACCCATCCTTTTCATCGTTTCTTCATCACCATCTCCATCGTTCCTTCATCTCTATCGGCTTCCATCATTTCTTCATTACCAAACCCAATATATCAGATATTATTATTGTTTTATTATTATTGATTTAGAGTTTAGGGATGATGGTTACTGGGGGATAATTGTGCTGATGGTGTTGTGTTGGGGGATTGTTGTTGTCATCCATTGTTGGAGCCAGAGTGGAGGCTATGGGATTCGGAGGGTGAGGCTTGCATAAGGTGGATTTGCTCTGGTGTCATGTACTTGTGCAAGTTACCATGAGTAGATACAAGCTCCATGCGCAAGACAGCTTGCACGTGGAGCTCATCCTAATATAAGCCAACTTAGGCTAGGACTTGAGTAGCATAAGACACCCTGTGAAAGCTTTTCTACTTGGGATCATGCTCCTCACGCAAATTCGCTTGCGTGGACAACGAGAAGTCTAAAAAAATTATTTTAAGACCTTTTTTCATTTTGGCTTTTTTAAGCTTATCTCTTATTTAGTTTCCATCCTTTCATATTCTTCAATTTTATTATAATAACTACTTTCACTTAAATTTTTCATTTTTTTTTTGTTAGAGATAACAAAATAGTAAAAACAATTTAGTTTTTAGAAGAGGAGAAGGGTAAAAGAATGTGAAGCAGGATGGAGAAAAAAGAAAAAAAAAGATGAGCAATGTGTTTTGAAAACTTTCATTATAGTACATTTGTCTTTTAATACAATGTTTATTTGTCCTAATAAATATTGAAGTAGAAAGAGTAAAAATTGTCCTACAAATAGAAATTCTCTGATGGAATTTATTGGATGATTCATTTAATTTTAAAAAATTGATTGGTCAAAATTTGATTTTATCTTTAAATTATTTTAATTTATCTAGAGATATAAATGATGAGTCATATTTGAATTTTTATAGTCTGGACTATGATTTTTTGAATTTTGATTGATCAAACCACATATTTAATCTTTATTTGCAAAGTGTTTTAATAAATCTTCATTAATTTATCTAATAATACATAAAAAATTTAATTGATCGCTGAATACTATTAAAAAAATTCTAAAAGATATGTAATATTTTTTTTGGTGAAAATAGTACCTCATAAAAAATAAAAGGATTACAACACCATCCCTAAGAGTTCAAAGGTGGGATGTTAACAAAACCATTAGAGTTAGAACATCTAACATTATGTGGGAACTTAATTCCCATTCTATCAGCTAATATAATAACATCAAGACCTTCAGGAGGGTCTTCAAAAAGAGAAAAAGGAGAATACATTGAGACACCCTGTTTTGCCATTGCGGTCCAGCAACATTGGCCTCTCTATATATATGTCTAAGCTTCATGTTTGGGATCCTTCTCATCAACAACCTGCAATTATTGACAAGAGAGTAGTAAATATGAGTTGGGGAAACTCCAAAATTGACAAACCTTGTTATAACTTAGGAGTCCACTTCAATTTCCACATTGGTAAAACCTCTTTGGATGAGTATATTAATCCCATCTCTAAGCCCTCACAATTTTGCACAGATGCTTGTGGTGTGGCCTAGATTACGTGAGTATCCGCAAATCCAAACTCCATTTTGGTCCCTGATGACCCCTTTGGCTCTAACTGGTCCTAGGTTGCCTTGAGAGGTGCCATCAAAGTTGAGCTTTATGGAGGAAATAGGTGGAGGTTGCCATCCAATATTACAAATATGTAATATTAGTAATTGATCAAAATTACTTTTAAAAATCATCAGTGAGTAAAAGTGGAGAAAAAGTAAAACGGTTGGTCTTCTTTAACTTTCAAATTATCTTTGAAATGGCAGGTAAAAATTTATAAAAGTTAGGGAGAAAAAGATATCAAATTAAATAAAACAGTAACTCATTCTTTAAATTTAAATATTTTTAAGAGATAAATTAAAAGTTGAGAGCAATATTTATATATATACACCTATCTCCGTCTATAATATTTTCAATTTAATTTTAATTCAAAGGGTTAGCTTAGTAGTGTAAAGTTTCATTGAGTTTTTGAGTGAAGATTCATAACAAAAGATCTTATATTCGAATCCTCACTAGATCAAATTATCTTGGGCTTGTGCTAACTATGCAACATGAGCGGAAATTAATTTTATACCTAATGAGGTATAAAAAATACCTTGTAGTTTACACAAAAAACTTAATTACTTTTAATTTTCAAATTCTCATTCAAAATATATGAAATATTTTTTAATATTTTCAGCCAATTTTCATAACCAAATATCTCTATTTGAACAATGAACTGGAGGAACCAGACAAGTACTAGTATGAAATAATGTGACACTGTAGCAAATAATTGGGAAGTATTGTTTGTGATCAAGGCACTAAGGAAGCATCTGTAACCTGTCGTTGAAGATAGGCCTAAGAGCTAGCTATAAGCTGTACGATGCTGCAAAAGCAATTGGATAACCTGTACAATGTATGTGAGTGGGAAATATCATGTAAGCTAGGACTATCTGGATGCTATCAAATACACGTGTCGGCGTTTCGATGCTGGGCCACTAACAGGGGCAGGAAGACGTGGCAGATGATCAGCGCTCCTTTCCCTACCTACCTTGATTAGAAATAATTGGAGGTTAAAACATAAAATGGGATTAGATGCACACCCGCACTGGTCAAAAGAATTTTATTAAATTTAGATTGAAATTCATATTATACACAATGACGATTTTAATTTATAATAATTTTTAAAAATAAAAATAAAATTTAAAAATTTATTTTGAAATATATATTGAATAATGTATTAAAAAATTTGATGCATATACAAATACACAAATTAAAAAATAATTCAAAATTAAATGCAAATTAAAAAATTATTGAAAAATTAAATATCACAAATCTTAACATATTTAAATAGCTATAATTTTAATAAAATTTTTAAAAATAACTTTTACTTCATTAATCATTAATAAATTTTTGATAAATGTTACATATTTTAAATTGATTTATTTTTAAAACTTGAATTTAAATGATTCTAAATTAATCTTATAAAACAATTAGTGTTAGAAACTTTATCTTTTAGGGTTTTTAAAAAAAATTATTTGTAGTAGTCTCAAATATTAAAAGTAAGTAAAAATGTTAATAAAAATAAAAATAAATTACTATTTAAAATTTTAAAATTTAAATTAATTTAAAATAATTAAATACAATATTTAAGATAATAGACATTTCAAATTAATTGATAATTCATATGGATTTTCTTATACAAAAAATTTATTGAACAAATAAATAAATGACTGAATAAATAAATTTGATAAAGGAATGAAATAAAAATTAAAAAAAGACATGAAAGTTTAATTTAATACTAAAATATATAGCTTAAATACCTCATTTTAATTTTTTTTATAAAAGATTTAAAACTTTAAGGTAGTTTCAATCAAAATATATGTTTTTTTTAATTTAAAAATAACATAACAAGTGATAACAAAAAATTTAAATTCTGGAATAAATTTTATTTAATTTAAATGAAGATAATACGATTAAAATATAATTTTTTAAAAATTTCATATATTTTAAAATTAAACAATTAATGGAATAATATTATTTATAAAAAATTAAAATTAATTTATTATTCCAAGAGATTTGGCTTTTATATATTTGTATAAAAAATAAGATGTTTTACTTTGAGTCAACTGCTTTAACTTTTATTTATATATATATAAGATTATTAAGTTATCTAAAAAGTAAATAAATGATATCTAAAACAATACATATAAAAGTAAAACAATATACAAATAAATGAATGATAAATATTTGCATAAGCTAAACTTCTACTTCAGAATTATAAGATTTTAATATTTGCTAGATTAATTTTGCAAGCTAAATTAATAGCTCGATTGAATCAATTTTCTTATAAAAAGTGGAGAGTGCGTGAACCATCCAAAATAGTAAAATCATAATTGTAGAATGGAGATGCACTTGCTTTCGTTTGTGAATAAAAATAAAAATCACAATCTTTTACTTATTTGTTTCTTAAAAATAATAATATAATTTTATTAAAACTTTTTAAAATTTGAAACTACAATTAATTATTTAAAGAAATAAAATACTTGTAACATAAAAGAAATTAATAATAAAAAACCCAAAGAAATAAAACAATATTTGGACAATATTTTTACTTAATAAAACATAATAATTTCTTTTATAATCAGATTAGTGACTAATAATGAAAATAACAAATCACAATAAAACAATAAACTCACAAAAATACAATAAAATATAATCAACAATTGCAATAAAAATTTGATAAATTAAGTCTGAGTTGTCAGTCTCCCTTGTTTTGTAATTTCTTTTGAAACTTCTAAAATGGTGTGAAAGGACAAAAAAAATGAGAAGCAACTAACAACAGTCACACCAACTTTGATTGAAAAAATATTTTTAATTTTTTTTTTTACAAAAGTAAAAATAACAAATATGTAATTCTTGAAACTAAAAGATTATAAAAAAAGCGATTCTCTCTCTAAAATTTTTATTTTTAAAAATTGATAAAAAAGAAATTTATAACAATAACAACTTTATTCATTTTAAAAATAATAATAATACCAAATATATAAAAAATTTACTAACATTGACTTTGATATCAATGACGCTACTTCTCTAAAGACTCTGAATTCGAAAGATATGCCTGTAATCTTAACTTTTTTGAATTTTTATCATCGACTATTTTTCCTTGCTTTGCCCTTTTTTTTTTTTTTATGTCTCAAACTTTTACAACAGCCAATACAAATCTGGTTCCATTCTTTTTTTTCCTCCCTTCTACTTTCTATCTTTCATTTTCTTTTATTACCATCGTTTCGTTCTCACTTTTTCTTTCCTGGCAAATTTACGCTACTAATGACTTGATATATTTTAAGTGAAAACATTGGTGGTAAACCTTAATTAACAAATGGAAATCACCCGTGGCTGTGAGATTTATCTTGTGTTAATGTTTTGGAATGTGTTTAAAACTCATCCATATGTGGAAACGAACCCAAATCCATTATTCAAAAACCGAAGACAAAAGTGTTAGTATATCTCCTTATTATGGAAATAAATATTTGGTTGACCAATTCCGGATATGGTCCATAATTTCACACTGAATCTCAACTCAATATTTGGCTATTAAAACACGATTTTGTGATGGTTAAAACGTGATTTTATTGCCATAATTAGCATGCTCTCGTTAGTAATAAAAGAGGGCTCCTTCCGGTCCCCAAGTACGTTAATCTCAAACAAAGATACCATCTAGTGAGGTTTTGAGTGCTTGGAAGGCTTGGAAGTAATTCAAGCAAGCTCATCGATTTTCTGAAACTGGATCAAAATCAAACAGATAGCAAAGCAATAGCTGGATGTTAGTTTCGATCCTTATAGTATTTTTTCCGCATACAGATTAAAGCATGTTTCATGTATGTTTAGAAGCATGTTTATGCTTAATTTAAATCTTACATTTGGCATCAGAGCTGTGTAACCTCTGTCTTGCTTGAGATCTGTAGAAAGAAGCCAAAAAAACCCATATTTTGAAACTTTAAGTTTCGGATTCCTTGAAACCCATTCCGTTTCATGCGATTTTGGCTCACATATTTTAGATTTGTTGTAGTAGAGCCTTTAAGGATGAAAAACACATTAATATCACAAAAACGGAATTGAAACATGGGTTTTTCGGTCGGGTCGGGTTGCAAAAAAAAATCTATTTTTCTGCAAAAAGAAAAAAAAACCCATTTATGGGTTGAAGATGATCCAGCGCATACAGTGCATGCGCCCGACAATGCATTTAAGGGGCCACATGCAGCTCCTACAGCATGATGTTCATGTGGAAAGAAACAAAAATATTCAGCCAATTATTTTGGCATTTTCCTGGGCAGCCAGTTCATTTCACGTTGGGTTGGTTGTATCCATTTAGTTGGGCCATGAATTATTTTTGTTTTTGGGTTGCGACTTTCTATTCTGCTGGGCCGAAAATTTTGGGCTCTTTGAAGCCATTTGGGCTGGTCATTCTTTAGCAATTTAGGGCCAATAATTTTTGTTTGGGCCACATAAAAAAAAATTTGTATGGCCCTTTCTGTTTAGGATTTTCTATTTGGGTTTTTGTGGCTTATGGGCTCTTGCTCCATTTATTTTGGGTTGTGCTTTTATTTTTGAATAAAAGGGCCATTGGTTTTAATTTATTAGGCCTTAAAGATTTATTTAATTTAGACAATTAAAATTAATTAAGGCCAAATAATTATATTTTTGATAGTTTTATATCAAATTTTCAGTTCTGTAATTTTCATAATTTTATGAATAATTAGATTATTTTCACAAAATTAATATAATTATGAAAACTTCTCATTATTTGGATTTTATGAGGATTTTTCATAAATTTAAAATTTTTATAAATACTGTAATTTTAAATTGAATAATTTTGTGAAAATTATGATTAAATTATGAAAATTTGATTTGAATGTGTATATGTGCTCATTTGAATATGTATAATTTTGTTATTTTTATACTAAAAGCACATGTAGCTAAGTTATTCATATTATTTGGAATTAAAGTTGCTTTATGATAATTGCAATTTTTAAAATATGAATAAACTTAAAATTTTTCCAATATGTCTAAGTGATTAATAATTTATTTAATTAGGGCTTAGCCACAGCAACCTTAATTAAGTAAAATTGTATTTGTAAAATCACATAATGATATTAGGCATAAATTGTAATTAGTTATAAGGTTATAATAAATTTTATCCTACAGGAATTTTTATTATAATTTTACAACTAATTAGGATAAAATATCAAATTAGTTTCTTAATTTACCCACAGGAATTAGGAAATGATATAATTTGATAGTTTTATCATTATGATATGAATCTATTTGAATTAGAACTTTAGCCCACAGGCAAATTTATGTCTGAGATTCATTAATAAAATATGTTTACATTAGTAGACATAATTAAGTTTGCCTCAAAAAAATTCTAGACACATAAGCATGTTGTTTTTCTATATGCAGTGTTTCCTCAGGCTAGTATTAACCTAGAAGTTCTCGAGTTGGATGGAGAGAACTACAAGGTTTGGAAGGAGAGAGTTCTCCTCCAATTAGGGTGCATGGATATAGACTATGCTATTAGGAAAGACGAGCCCGTATTGACTGAGACCAGCACTCCTGCTCAAGTAGCTTTACATGAATGCTAGGAGCGATCCAATTGCCTTAGTGTCATGTATATTAAGACAAAGATATCTGCTGGGATACGTGGTTCAGTCGAACAGCATACCGACGTTAGGACCTTACTAAAGGCCATAGATGATCAGTTTGTCACTTCAGACAAAGTATTGGCCAGCACCCTAATAATGAAGTTCTCATCGATGAGGCTCACCAATGTCAAAGGAGTGCGCGAGCACATAATGGCCATGAGAGATATAGCGGCCCAACTCAAGAAGCTAGAGGTGGAGATGTCTGAGTCTTTTCTTGTGCACTACATATTGAACACTCTACCAAAGCAGTACGGACCATTCAAGACATCCTATAACACACATAAGGATAAGTGGACCATCAATGAATTGATGACCATGTGTGTTCAAGAGGAGGGAAGGTTGCTTATGGAATCGGGTGAAAGTGCATTTTTTGCAAGCCAAGGAAAGACCAAGGATCGAGCCAAGAACAAGGGAAAAGGGAAAATTCCTGCCCAAGCTGACATTAAGAAAGAGTCCAAGTGTTTCTTCTGTAAAAAGAAGGGACACATGAAGAAGGACTGTGCCAAGCTTCAGCAGTGGCTCATTAAGAAAGGTAATTCACTCTCATATGTTTGTTTTGAATCAAATATGGTTGAGGTTAATCATAACACATGGTGGATTGATTCTGGATCTACAATTCACATTTCGACTTCCTTGCAGGGTATGACAAACCTAAGGAAGCCAGTGGGAAATGAGGAGAGCATCTATTCAGGAAACAAGATGCGCTCGCGTGTTGAAGGCGTTGGAACGTGCACTTTAGTTCTTAGGAGTGGTTTTGTTTTGCAATTAGAAAAAACCTTTTATATTCCTAGTTTCTCGAGAAATTTAATTTCTGTTTCTAAGTTGGTACCTTATGGATATTCCTTTCAATTTTCAAATAAATCAATATTAATATATTTTAAGTCTGATATTGTTGGGAATGGTACCTTATGTGATGGTCTTTTCTCTATTGATTTGCAAAATGACACTGCTCATAACGCCTTGCATGTTTAAACTGGCACTAAAAGATGTGTTATGAATGAGGACTCCTCTACGTTATGGCACCGGAGATTAGGTCATGTCTCCATAAATAGAATTAAGAGATTGGTAAATGACGGAATACTTAGCACTCTCGATTTTACTGATTTCGACACTTGTGTGAATTGCATTAAGGGTAAGCAAACCAACAAGTCTAAGAAAGGTGCCAATAGGAGTTCAACCATATTAGAGATCATACATTCTGACATATGTTGTCCAGACATTGATGCATATGGTCAGAAATACTTCATCACCTTTATTGATGATTAATCGAGGTTTATGTATCTCTACATGCTTCATAACAAGAACGAAGCATTAGACGCCTTTAAAATATTTAAGGCTGAAGTAGAGAAACAATGTGGAAAACCCATAAAGATAGTAAGAACTTATAGAGGTGGGGAGTATTACGGTAGATACACTGAAGATGGACAAGCACCTGGACCATTTGCGAAGTTCCTTCAAGAAAATGGGATTGTTGTCCAATATACCATGCCTGGTTCAACGGATCAGAATGGTGTTGCAGAAAGAAGAAACCAAACTTTGATGGAAATGGTGCATAGTATGCTTAGCAACTCGAAGTTGCCTAAGTCCTTGTGGATTGAAGCTCTTAAAACGACAGCGTATATATTGAACCAGGTTCCAACCAAGGTTGTTCCAAAGACGCCTTTTAAACTATTCAAAGGTTGGAAACCGAGTTTGCGTCATATGCGCATTTGGGGATGCCCTTCTGAGATAAGAGTTTACAACCCACAGGAAAAGAAACAGGATCCTAGGACTATAAGTGGGTATTTCATCGGATATGCTGAATGGTCCAAAGGCTACAGATTCTATTGTCCATCTCATAGCACTAGCTTTGTGGAATCAAGGAATGCCAAGTTTCTTGAAAATGACTTAGTAAGTGGGAGCGATCAATCTCAAGACCTAGTTTCTGTGAGAGATCAACCTCTACCTCGAGTCAAGGATTGGTTATCATGAACAATGTCCCTTCAGTACAACTGGACATTGAACAACCAATCGTTGAAGATCCACAAGTAGCTGATAACTTACCAGTAGATGAGGCTCCTTTGGATACACCAGAATTGAGTGAGCAACCAGTTGAACAACATAATCCTTCGGAGAATGTTGAACCAACATTAAGAAGGTCTACTAGGGAAAGGAAATCAGCTATTCCTAGTGATTATATTATGTATCTACAAGAGTATGATTTCAATATTGAGCCCATTAATGATCCAGAGACGTTTTCACAAGCCATGAATAGCAAAACCTTGGTTTGATGCTATGAAGGATGAGATGGATTCGATGGCATCTAATGGAGTATGGGATCTTGTCGAGTTGCCTAATGGGGCCAGGGCTATAGGCTGTAAATGGGTCTTTAAGACCAAGACTGACTCATTAGGCAACATTGAGCGTTATAAGGCAAGACTCGTAGCCAAAGGATTCAGTCAAAAGGAAGGAATCGATTACAAGGAGACCTTCTCTCCTGTATCTAAGAAAGATTCTCTTCGCATCATAATGGTGCTTGTTGCACATTTTGACTTAGAGTTGCAACAAATGGATGTGAAAACGGCATTTCTCAATGGTGATCTAGAGGAAGAGGTTTACATGAAACAACCTGAATGTTTTTCCTCTAGTAATGGTGAGCATTTGGTCTGTAAGCTCAAGAAGTCCATATATGGGTTGAAACAAGCTTCCCGCCAATGGTATTTAAAATTTCATGAAGTCATCTCATCATTTGGTTTTGTTGAGAACATCATGGATCAGTGTATATACTAGAAGGTCAGTAGGAGCAAGATTTGTTTCCTTGTGCTATATGTGGATGATATTCTGCTTGCAACCAATGATAAGGGGATGCTACGTGAGGTGAAACAATTTCTTTCTGAGAACTTTAATATGAAGGATATGGGCGATGCATCTTATGTCATTTGCATTAAGATCCATAGAGACAGACATAGAGGTATATTAGGTCTGTCACAAGAAGCCTATATCAATAAAGTCTTGAAAAGATTCAGAATGAAAGATTGTTCACCAAGCCTAGCTCCCATTGTGAAGGGTGACAGGTTCAATTTGAACCAGTGCCCGAAAAATGATCTTGAGCGAGAACAGATGAAGAACATTCCATATGCCTCAGCTGTTGGAAGCATTATGTATGCACAGGTCTGTGCCAGGCCTAATATTGCTTTTGCTGTAGGAGTGTTGGGTAGATACCAAAGTGACCCGGGGATGGACCACTGGAGAGCTGCGAAGAAGGTGCTTAGATATTTTCAAGGCACTAAGGATTACATGCTTATGTATAGACGGAATGATGAGTTGGAAGTGATTGGCTACTCAGACTCAGACTTTGGTGGCTGTGTTGATACCCGGAAATCAACATCCGGTTACATCTTCATGCTTGCCGGTGGAGCTTTTTCATGGAAGAGTGCTAAGCAGACACTGACTGCCACTTCTACTATGGAGGCCGAGTTCGTTTCCTGTTTTGAGGCTACCTCACATGGTGTATGGCTTAAGAGTTTCATTGGTGGGCTTAGAGTTGTTGACTCCATATCTAAGTCATTGAGGATATATTGTGACAATTCAGCTGCGGTATTCATGGCTAAGAACAATAAGAGTGGAAGTCGAAGTAAGCATATCAACATTAAGTACTTAGCCATTAGAGAACGTGTTAGAGATAAAAGAGTGGTCATTGAACACGTTAACACTGAATTGATGTTAGCTGATCCTTTGACTAAGGGCATACCATCGTTTAAATTTAAAGATCATGTAGAGAGAATGAGACTTGGTCCCACATTTTGATTGTAATTGAAACTCTTATTAATACTATGATGTTTCTCATTTGATTTGTATACACTAAAGTTTTATTTGAGAAATATCCTTGTTGTTTGGACCGAGAATAAACATAAGGTTTATTCATTAAGTAAAAATGGGTTGATTTAGAAACATTTTACATAGTAATACATGGAAGATAACACTCACCACTTGAGGAACTGCGGCCATGATTCATGTGATTTGTTTCTTCTATAAGTGAAATATATGGACCAAGTGGGAGAATGTTAGTATATCTCCTTATTATGGAAATAAATATTTGGTTGACCAATTCCGGATATGGTCCATAATTTCACACTGAATCTCAACTCAATATTTGGCTATTAAAACACGATTTTGTGATGGTTAAAATGTGATTTTATTGCCATAATTAGCATGCTCTCGTTAGTAATAAAAGAGGGCTCCTTCCGGTCTCCAAGTACGTTAATCTCAAACAAAGACACCATCTAGTGAGGTTTTGAGTGCTTGGAAGGCTTGGAAGTAATTCAAGCAAGCTCATCGATTTTCTGAGACTGGATCAAAATCAAACAGATAGCAAAGCAATGGCTGGAGGTTAGTTTCGATCCTTATAGTATTTTTTCCGCATACAGATTAAAGCATGTTTCATGTATGTTTAGAAGCATGTTTATGCTTAATTTAAATCTTATAGAAAGGGCCCTGGATTAGCATGCTCGGTGTGGTTTATGTGCTGATGTAATGACATAAATATCAAATCACGTGATTTGTAGGCTTTGAGTCTATGGACAAATGTTAAAGGACCATAGCCCGCTCACAAGTCACAACTGGCGAACGACAATTGCCGACGAATGTGATAGCTCACCAATACATCTGCATATTCCTTTATCTTCTTTGTAAATGAAAAAAAAAAAACCTTTATGACAAGCAAGAAATACAAGAAGCAATGCAGGGTCAGCTTAGTTGTCATGAACATAGCATTATGATTCATAATATCCAGAATAAAATCTTGGGATATCATCTCAAGCCGAAAAAGTGTTAATTTGAGGCTACGAGATGTCGAATTCCACCAATAATGGAGGCAAAACCAATGGCAATGGTGAGCTTTGTTGAGCTTTAGCGTAATAGCTAGCTCAATAGATAGCCATTTACATAAGAGACCTGGTGCTGCATTATACGACTGCGCAACACTGGCTTTAGTCCCTTCAGATAAGAACTGGGGGAGCTTGGTGGGCCAATTCCAAGGATTCTGAAATCTTTGTATGTTGTCTTCGAATAATATTCATGATGTATCTTATCTAACAAGCAGATTTAAACTAATTGGAATCAGTTTTACCTTGTACTCTCTTTTGATCTTTTTTTTAATCATATGTATCATCATCTATTTTACAAAATGAGATTAATCTTGTTTAAGATAGAAGTGGTAAATGATAAAACCATCTTAACAGTAGCGACTCCAAGATTTTAACTATGTCCAAATACTTAAGAAAGAAATACATTTCTATTTCTTTCAACTAATTATTGGTTTCTTTTGAGCTTTTGATACTATTTAGTTTTACTCCTTTATCCCTTGTTTCTTCGTAATTAGCCATTTAACTATTTAGATGAGTTTGGTTATAGTGTAGTAGACGGTCAATCGATGATACAACAAAAAAAATGGGAAGTGAGATTAGGTGGCAGTGTTTAGAGTATAAATCGAGATGGTATAGTAGTCTCTAGGTTTCTTCTTCAAGGTGCATTAATGGAGTGGTTGCCGTTGAAATTTTAAAAAAGGATGACGTATTTGTATCTGCATGGTAATAAAGCTTAACTACTACTAGGCGAAGCTAACATGAGTTACAAGAAACCGACATATATGATCATGGTGAATTTTAGCGATTCGGCAAGGTAATGTAGGTAACGACCGGTTAAGTTTTGATCCTCAATTGATGCCAATCTCTATCACGCAAAAACAAGAAAACACGAGATTAAGAGAACCTAATATTGCACCTATCTTAGGTCATATGTTACCAACAAGTAGTTGAAAAAAAGTAGAAGTGAAAATTTTTTTCTAAGCATTTGAATATGATTGGAATCTTGAAATAGTCACTGTTGAGAAGGCTTTACTGTTTATCACTTCTAGCCCGAACAAAATTAATTTTAAACAATAAAACAAATAAAAATACATGTGATTACACAAAAAAATCTTAGGCCATATGTTGGTTCAACAAGATTAAAGGGTACCGTTTTGAATCCTAGGTGATTCTTATTTCTTGCCATCATGCATGCTAGGCTACATGATTTTGCTAGCTGAACCACAATCACTGCTCTCTTATATGTGTTCAGGGTTGTGTCGTATTAGAGCAAGAAAAATCTAGATGTCGACAGGGGATATCCAATGGCCCGACTTCCTGACTAGACTTTATTTTTGAGTGCAAGGATTAATCGACAGGTATACAAAGTAACAAAAGTAAACGTCGTGTGGGGAAATCCAGCTCGATGCATTCCCTTCAGCTAGCTTCTCTCTGCAGAAAGGAAAAAACAAAATTAATGATTTAGTCAGTGACTTGTGATTGATGGCCATTAGATTTCATGTTTTCATGAGCCTAGAAATTTAATTTTACCATCCCATCTGAGTGGCTGAGCAGTCTATTCATCTGTGGAAGTAAAATGCACTTGTCCAATACAGCTCTGGGGTTTTAACTCATATGCATGTTTTAGGTAGATAAAATGACAATGAAGTCACTGGTCTCAATTTTCAGTGAGAAGGGTAATAAAACAGAAAGATGGCTCCAACAATATTACTTTGTTCGATCAAGTACTTATCAGAGGACAGTCTGCAATAATTCAAGCAATAGATATGCTAAGAAGCTAGGGTGAATAACCAATGGATCGATGCTTTTGAAAGTCTAAACGGAAGAAATTCATATCCATTTGAACGTCTTCATTGGAATTTAAAAGCAGAACCTTTTGTCGTGTGCAGATCATATCATGATGAATGACTGACTATTTCAACAGATTTAATCTAATAGAAAATGATAAGTAGAGTTAGATGTCTCTTAATTATTAATCGGAGGAAATGCCTAAATGGACACTCTATCATGTTACAATGGTTAGCCAAAACCAAAAGGGAATGAAAAGAATCAAAGGAAAGACTTAAATTTGACTGGTAAGAACATCAGGACTGAAAATGGTGCCTTAATTCAAACACCGAGAATTGTTTTTTCTTTCGTGGGCCATTTTTTGAGGTGCGCACTAATGAGAACGACATTTGCGCCATCCATCATCAAGCCGGAATTAAAAAAGAAAAGAGAAAAGTCCCCAGCATATGAATCTTTCCAACTGATGAAGCTTTTTGGAAAGCAGAATGTATAAAAACTAAATAAGAGACAAGAAACTAAAGAAAAACTCGAAGTGGGCCATTATCTGTACTTTGATGTCCCGAATCCTACATAATATTCACACTGAAATGCCTTGAAATCCTTAATGTTTAAATGCTTATGCCTACATAATTTTGCTTCTAATGAAAATAAGCACCCCAAACTCCAGAGCAAACTGAAGATCGTCCTATATAAGCAATAAGCTAGAGCCTTCTGTGCTCTAGAGAACCACTGGGGTACGACAAGCAAAGCTAACTATATTAATCCCGATTAATGCCTGCGAATGAGGCTCTTAGCCGGGTTTACATGAAATTGATAATCTTAATTATACACAGCTGCTAGGGCGAATTAGCCACTCAATGGTTTTCCATCCAATCACTTGAACCCTAACAAGTAGGGAAGGGCGACATGACACCATCAGGCGTGGTGGGGGCAGAGCTAGTCCGCTTTGACGTTTCAGCTGTATTTTTTGGAATGACGTAAAATCGTTCTGTGCGAAGAATGGTGGAGGAAGCAAACTAAGGAGCACACATGGGGGAAAGCCATAATTGCTCACTAAAAACATCGTAGGGGCCTATAGCCTAAAAGCGTCAAGAACATGCCGTACAAACCAAACAATTCTAACTTTTAATCGAAGTTTCAAATTGGGATGAGGATACTGGCTACAGCGTATAGTATTCTTTGTACAATACAGCTGGTAGGGCAGACATTGTCTGAACTTTTTCCCTACGGGGCGTTCGAGTGGACAAAAACAATGGAAAAAATTATTGGTTACCATATAGACCAAAACATCTAAGAAGTAATATTCCTAATTGCACTGCCTGATGCAAGACTTGTGATTCCATGTCCTAATCCATGGCCTTGAAACCACAGATAAAGATTCGTGAACTTGCGACTGTCAGCTGGGAGCAAATCGACTCGAAAGGGATCAGTAGAAGTTAGGGATGAAAATATATTCAAATAACACTTGGAATGTTTTTTCTTTTCAAATGAAGTTGCTTAATAAAAAAAAAGGAGCGGATGTCAATCAAACCTAGATTATGGGAGACAGTGCGATCGTCAAAAAACCCTCGATGAGGGGTGAAGGATGTGGAGCATGTCCACGCGAAGGCTAGTGGCAGACAACCTTTCTCACGACGGGCCAACAGTGTTTTGAAACGTTGGTATCCCTAAGTACAACAAACGATTTATTGCTTTTCATATTCCAATTGGGAAGATAAAAGCTCATGCATCCTGCTTTGTTTCCTTTACAATCCCATAAAAACGCTCGATGCGTGTTGAAATTTGATAGGAGGAAGTTAGCTCGTGAGTGGAAGAATTGAAACAGGTGTCAATGCAGGATCAGATGATCACTTAGGGCTAGTTTAGATGAACGGTGCGATTGACTTTGGTGAGATTGTATAAGTTTTATAATAAAATATTTAAAAGTATGAGTAAAAAAATAATTTTACATGATTTTTTTTTTGTCTTTTGCAATTTTTTTTTTGTTTTTTCTGCTCCCACTGGACTAGAGTCATCTCACAGGAGGTGCGGTGACATCCAAACGGAGCCTTAATGAGTTATCTGGCGACCATTAAAATAGCAGGCGAACATTAAGGTCGACGACCGGACGATAAAATGACCGACCAACATTAATATGGACGATTATATGATCATTATGAGGGACAAATGTTGAGTGAATTGCTGAATTGGAGCTTTCCTAAGCATTTGTACATAGTTCAAATCCTGTAGTCACTACTGTTATAAAGGTTTTACAATTTATCATTTTCTGCCCAAATAAGATTATCTTAGACTATAAAACAGATAAAAATACATATGAATACACAAAAAAAAAGTTAGCTAGTTAATAGGCTAATAATAAAGTTGTTAGCATGTTAATTAATTTATAAAATTGTAATAGAATTGTAGATATTTCATTCCCTTCTTGTATAAATCATCATATTGAAGGCAGTAAATGCAAAAAAACAATTCTCTTAATCCCTCTATTCTCTCTTCTTTCTTCTTCTTCTCTTCCATGTTCTTGATCATTATATTTGAGATTTGTTCTTCCCTCTCAAGCCTCCTCCAACTGATTTGTACACTTTTTTTAATTCATCCCGCTTCACCCTCAAAAAATAAAAAATAAAAACCATTATTTGATCTTCTATTGATTCTGCCTAAACCCGAGTAGACGTATCAATTGGAAAATGCAAATGCTCAAATTGAATTTCTTCTAAACAGAAATAATTATCCTTATTTTTTGATTCATTGACGGAAACCCATCTAGAATCTAGATGTCACCACAATTAACCCTAAAATGACAGAGAGGGATAGGTATTAAGGTTACATCAATGTCAAATTTTGCACGATAGTAAGATTTTGTCACTCAATCCTCTTTTGTGAGTATTCACCACTTAGTATGCTAAATGTACAGTAAGTGCATAGCTTACGACTTATGAGCCTTCTTAAACTAATTGCTAGCTTGGTTGATAAAATTATTTTGTAAGATTCTTTGAGTCACGTAATTTAAGTGTTTAAGGAGCTTGATTTGAAACCTGCCTTCTGCCTATGCTAAATAAAAAGAACCAAGGTTAGACTGCAAAAGACTAAATATACGAGATTAGTAATATATCGGGTGAATAATTCCCATAGTCTACTCCCTTGAAAGTTAGTATGGAATCGAAGTCAATACCTACTAAGTTTTCCTTTAAAAACAATAGTGGGTTTAGGATGTAGAAACAATCTTTTTTTTTTCTTTCAAAGAAAAAGGGAATTTAAAGGATGACAACTATTGTTACTGAATTTTCTTTTTCGATTTTGGTAAGTTTTAAGATGAAAAGTTATTGAAGAAAAACTGATTTGCAGGCATGCTACAAATATAAATTTTTTAAACTTATTTCATCTTTACCAATTACGTTATGTAAAATGAGTTGAATTGTGTAGCTACTTGATTTTAATTAGTTACAAATAATTTATTTCGTCACTTTCACTAAGAATAATTATGTGATAAAGTAGCTTGGAATAGATAATAAAGTTGCTTTACTAAAGGTCATTCATAGAACAACTTTTGCTTAGAACAGCTACTTTACAGAGTAACTACTCTAGAACAATTCATTTATAAAATACCTTCTATTAGAACAACTCTATCACAGAATAGCTCATTTATAAAACAGTTCTTCTTAGAACAATTTATTCACAAGACAATTCTTCTAAGAATAGTTTCTTCACATAATAACACATTCACTAAAATAAAGAAGTCTAAATAACCATAGAATAATGCAAGATGATGTTGGGTTAACTTCACTATTATGATGTCTTGGAGAGTTTGGCTTGGTGGATTAAATATGAAGATAATTAAGAGTTCTTCTCTTAACCTTTTTCTCTAACGTATGAGTATTTTTACTTATTTCTTTCGGACAGAGTAATGAGTTACTCATTATATTCAAAAGTGAAGCTCTCATTATACAAATTATTAATTCTTTTTTAATTGTCAATTCTCATTATTCTATTATTAATTCCAAAGATACGTAACTCCTAGTCTACACACTTATATATAAGACTTCTTATTATTCTATAAAAGGACTTTTAGCGAGTGATCTAACTCAAAAACTCTCTCAAATCCTTTCTACTCAGTTTTATTCTCTTTCTAAGACTCTAGTCTTCCTTACTCAGTCTTGTTATCAGCCTTACTCAACCTTCTACTACAACTTGACACCACACTCACTCCTCAGCATCTGCTCCAGTCTTCCTTTCCCCACCTCCTGGCACATTTTGTTCTATTGGTTTGTAACATTTTCTTTACAAAACAAAGAACTCATTTACAAATTGAATAGCTTAAAAGTATAATGAAACCTTATTTGAAATCATATTAGACTTATGAAATCGTCAAATCATTAAACACTCTTGACAAGTTATAAGAATTATTTTTTTAATCACTATTTTCTACAGTAAATGGTGTTCAATATATATATACACATACACATACATACGCATATATTGAAAATGATAGAGAAGAGAGAATGTTTGAACTCTATAATGTTGACATGGTTACGAGTGTGTAGAAAATGAGTTTTGTCATATTTATTTATAGAAGATTCAATTCAAATGTTGTGATCTTTTAATTGTAATGTTGGATTTAATAAATGTGTATTTTCAACAAGATTTAAGATTTAATGGTTATTATATTTTTTAATCATTCAAAATTGAAATAACATTGTACAAAAGAATACCATACTCTTCAAAATCAAAATTAGCCATTGAAGAGTTCTCTTTGAATTTAACAATAATTTTTATTCCATTAATTAAACATAATATGTTTAATTAAACAATCTTTCATTATTGTAAAAATATTCTAGTAATTACTGTAGCAAATATGTAGCTTTCATTGAAGATTTGGTTGCGTTGTCATACTTGATTTATGACTTGTAGTTTCTGGGTTCTTTGAATCGGAAAAACCTACCATTGGGAAAGAGTAGTGGAGGAGGGGAACATTTGGTGCATCAATGCTACGGAAGCCTTACCCTAGCCTACGTGCAGCGAGCTAACTTTAGCTTTACATCACCAGATATATATTATTGGGGTTTGCCTTGAATCCCATATTAAAAGTATAAGACAAGATATAAAGGCTCTTTCCTTATAAATAATGTGTCATGCTTAGTTTGTAAAATATTACAAAGAGTTGTAAATATCAATATGTTAGCTTTAAATTGCCATATATATTTTGAAATGACAAAAACTTCAGTAAGCTTTAATGTTTCAATTCATATTGTAAATTTGCCTTATCACACATGATTTTCTTAATACATTTTAAGTGATCATATCAAACATTAAGACCATGATTTAATAATGCATATTCTTATTGGTCTTAATACTTTATAAATGTTTTGAATATTTTAGAAAATCACTTGATGATTTCTTGGATCATGCTTTTATCAAAGAGAGTCAAGAAAAACTCCCACAAAAGTACCAAAATGTTTTGGGTTGAATTAGGATCAAAGACCACATCATTTCTAACCCAAAAGTGCAGGAAAAATGCCCTCTGGAAGAAAAGGATCGATCCCCTAGGGAAAGGGATCGATCCCTTTTTGGCAGAAGCACTCCAATGCGTGAAATGAAGGAAATGATCGATCCCTTTGGTGAAAGGATCGATCCCTTTATGTCAGAAAGTCCCCAACGGCTAGTTTCTGTGAGATATAACGGCTAGCTTCGATTTTGGCTCCAACCAACGTCCACAAACCATCCAAGGGACTACAAATAGAGGCTTAGAAGCTAAAGAAAGCAAGAGGAACTACTCAGCAACTCCAAAACTCATTTTCCTCAAATCCACAAGCCTCAAACAACAAATCAAGAGCTACAAAGTCTTCATCATCTATCATTCTCTTATTCCTTGTAGTGCTTAGCACAAATCTTGTATAGTTTTTCATTGTGCTTAATTTCTGTAATCACTTGCCTACCTAGAGGCCTTTCTAACTCATCATTCCTTGTAAAGGGGAGGTTTCTCTTAAGCCTTAGAAAAAGAGGGAGGTTTCTCTTTAGCCTAAGAAAAAGAGAGAGGTTTCTCTTGAGCCTAGAAAAAGAGAGAGGTTTCTCTTTAGCCTAGAAAAAGAGGGAGTGTAACACAAATTCAAAGACAGTGAATTTGGGAAAAATCCTTGGGAGCGTCTCAAGGTAGAGGACGTAGGCAAGGTTGCCGAACCTCTATAAATCGCTTGCGTACATTTCTCTATCCTTTCTCTCTTTACTTATTTGCAATTATATTTGTGTTTATTGTTTTGAATTTATATTGCACAATTGAGTAGCCTAGAGAACTTAGAAAATATCGATATAGGCCAGAGAATTTAGAGGAACCGAAAAACGAACTTAAAGTTAGCGAAAAACCGATTCACCCCCCTCTCGGTATAGCCTATAGAGCCAACACAATAGAATAGTTAAGATTTGGGCTATTTTAAAGGGTGTAGTTGGGTTCTTTGGATAGTTAGGTTTGGGCTTTATAAGGGGTTTGCAATTTTTCTCTTTTAAAAATTACACAATTGTAATTATTTGATTAGCTATTAGTTTAATTGGGTGGTTACAAGCCAATTTGGTTCGGCCAAACCATATTAAAAATTATTGTGTTTATTTTTGCTTTCTTCTATTTTTGTGGGTGTTTGGTTTGAGAGATATTTTCCCTAACACGTGGTATCAGAGCTGAAGTTACGTGATCTTGTGAGATGAGGAAAGCTATGGCTGAAGTTATGTATAAAGGTTTGCCTAATTTTAAGATTCCTTTATTTGATGATAAAAGTAATTTTATGTTATGGCAAAGTACGATTCAAGATCTTCTAGTGCAACAAGGTCTAGATTTAGCATTTTTAGCATTAGAAGAAATTACGCCAGATGTAATGTTTGATAAAGATTGGGTTGGAATTCAGAAGAGGGATGTGATCACAATTAGATTGGCACTTGCTCCAGAGATTAAGTATAATGTATTAACTGAGACGACACTAACCAGATTGTGGAAGAAGCTGGGAGACATCTATGCATCAAAATTGCTGGTGAATAGATTGTGTTTAAAGATTGATGAAGGTATGAGTCTCCATGATCATTTAAATGAATTTAATAGACTAGTTTCACATTTATTAGCTATTAATTTTAAAGAGTTGAAAGAAGAAGAGAAGGCATTGCTGATGTTGTCATCTTTGCCTAAGTCCTATAGACCTTTAGTTCAGACTTTATTGGTAGGTAAAACAACTTTGACATTAGATAATGTGATTGTTGTGTTGCGTAAGAATAAAAGATTTATGGGCAAAGAAGATTCTTCATCTGCGAGAAGTGTACTAGTTGCTATAGAAGGTTCTACTCGAGTGAAGACTAATGAGAGATATGGTGAATCAAGAGGGAGATCAAGATCAAGATTCAAAGATTATAGTGAGATAGAATGTTGTTATTGTGGAGAGAAAGGTCATATCTAAACACACTACAAGACATTAAGGAAGGACATGGCTGTATTCAAGAAGGCTCAGCAAAAGAGTGATGATGGAAAGAAGAATGAGACATGTGTTGCTTTAACTGATACATATGATGATGCATTGGCAACTTGTTTAGATGAGTCTCATACTTATGAGAAAAGTTGGGTTTTGGATTTAGCTGTGTTGATGCATATTTGCAATGATAAAGATCGGTTTGATGAATTGAAAGAGGTTAAAAGTTTACACAATATTGCGGTTGGGAATGGTAATAAAGTGAAGATTGAAAGTCTTGGGAGTGTTCAAATTAAGCTTCATGATGGTGGTGTCAGGACTCTTCATAATGTGAGATATGTGCCCGATTTTAGCTATAATTTGATTTCTTTAGGTGAGTTAGCTTCACGTGGGTACACATATATCGGTAATGATGATTGTTGTAAAGTATACAAGAATGGTGATTTAGTTTTGCAAGGAAAGAAGAATAAGAAACAACTATATTTGCTTGATGATGCAAAGGATAGAGTTGTTTCCAAGAGTAAGAAAATTTAGAGGCATGTTAGTTTTTCAAATGTTGTTGAGCAGTTTGGGAAGTTTGAGGATTCAAGTCAAGGGAGGATTTGCTAGGGTTTGCCTTGAATCCCACATTGAAAGTATAGGACAAGTTTTAAGGGCTCTTTCCTTATAAATGATGTGTTAGGCTTAGTTTGTAAAATATCCCAAAGAGTTGTAAATACTAATAGAATAGTTAGGATTTGGGCTATTTTAAAGAGTGTAGTTGGGTTCTTTGGGTAGTTGGGTTTGGGCTTTGTAAGGAGTTTGTAATTTTTCTCTTCCAAAAATTGCACAGTTGTAATTATTTGATTGGTTATTAGTTTGATTGTGTGGTTATAGGCCCATTTGGTTAGGCCAAACCACATTAAAAATTATTGTGTTTATTTTTTGCTTTCTTTCGTTTTAGTAGGTGTTTGGTTGAGGGATATTTTCTCCAACATATATATATATATATATAAGAAATTAAGCGAAGATTATGAAAGAAGGCCAACCTTATAGTTTGACAGCTATAAGAATTGTTTTGTATTTCTCAAACCTAGCTAGTCCGCTGATTGCCATCTGAAAGGTGGGTATTGCATCAAAATGGAGCTTCCCTATTCATGCATCCATTGTAGTCAATATAAGCTAACATAAGTTACTTGGTCAACATAAAGGCGTATAATCATAAATTGATCAATTTTCCTCGCAATTAGTGAATATGAAATGTTTCAACAGTGCAATATTAAACTTAGGACTAGTTTGGATGCACAAGTAGATTAGTTTTGATGAGATTGAAAATAATGAAAATATGCTTAAAAATATAACTTTTCTAATAAAATAATAACAAAATTTAAAGTCAAAGATAAAAAATGTAATTTTACTCTCCATTTTTTTTTAAAAGTAACTAGACCATGGCTCGCTGGACTGCACCAATGAGCCAAACTGACCCTTAATTAGGTGAAGTTTTCCTCTCGCAGGTTGATGAGGGTATTGAGGAGTTGATAAGTTTATATATCCACAATTAATCTAGAGGTCAATTATATTCATAAGTTTTTTTTTCCAAATATTTGAATATGATTTGAATTTTGGAGTTACTATTATTAGAAGGGTTTTAATGTTTATTATTCATTATTCGAATAAGTTTAATCTTAAACCTTAAAATGGATAGGAATATTTATGATTAATAAAAAAAACTGTTAGAAATGTGCATAAATAATAGTACTATACTGCAATTTATTTTTTAAACCGTAAGTCATGTACAGGAAAAAAAAAACATTAAAATTACATAACAAGATGGCTAATTGCGAAAGAAGTTCCTTCGTGACTTATGAGTTGGATCAACGGTCTCATCTTGTGACGGTTGGATTATTGTGCACCCAGGACGCCAACAAGCAAGGCGCGTGCAGGAAATTTGGCATAAAGGACGCAGGAGGGACAAGATTAACATAACTTGCCGTACAGACAAAGACCGTAATCCCCCGTCTTTCTCGGGCTGTTTTCTTAAACGTTTCCTCCTCAGGTTCTGCGCCCAAACTGTGCCTGGCAATAGAGTTTTTCACGAGTTACGCTTTGTTTAGCACTGTACGCGAATAATAATTACCCCTATGGTATTTGTACGGCCAAACTTTTGTATTTACATGATTACCTGAATCTTTGAGCAAGAATTGTTACCACAGCGGTCAAATTCTGCACAAAAAATCTTTCTTTCACTTTTCAGGTATATCCCATTCAGCTGATCTCTGCCTTCGAAAGATTAATTGTCGGCATTTTTAAACAAAAGTGAAGTCAATATCACTAAATCACACATACAAGAGATACATAATATTGGGAAAAAAAAGCTATTATAAATAGATAGATAATAAGTAGTACAAAATACTTGGATCGCAGCAAATCATTTCTTGTATGTTTTTTTTTATTTCACAAACATAATTTATAACGATAAAATCTTTTTAAATCAAATTATTATCTTTATATCATGCTTCATGATTGTTATGATAATTCTCAAATTATAACTCTAATATAATTTATTGAAATTTTTAAACAAAAAGTATTTTATAACAAGATCAACAAGAAATTAATTTATACACATAAATATGGTTTGTACATGTGCTTACATTCATTAACGAGAAAAAAATATTAACAATAAATGTAAATATAACAAAGAGTACATATAAAAAGAATACTGGTTTCAAATCTCGAAACAAATCTAGTTTACTATCTAGCCTATATTTCAGTGTATTTTCAAAATCTTTTTTGACATCTCTCACACAAACATCACATTGCGATTACATCTCTCTCGTACTCTATATTCTAAAGGTTAAGACTCACTTTATATCTAGTCCTAAACTTTTATAAAGTAGAAAACAATGAATCTAAAACTACGATTTTTTACTGAAATTCAAACTGGTTTCTAATGTGTCATAATCCAACATGAATGCACTAAATCAGGTGGAAGATCAAACCTGTCCAGCTATAAATACAGGGCATTTACGTTACTTTATCACACACACAATCATAGCCTCACTCTCTCTAGATTACTATGGCAGAAAGCTCAGCCTCGACGATGTCATCTTTAGCTGATATGGGACCAAATAAGAAATCGGACCAGAAACGCTCTACATCACTGAAGCTATTTGGTTTTCCACTACCTGAGCAAGACGAAATTTTAGAGAAAGCTGAAGATTTCGGAGAAAGCAGGAAATTCGAGTGCCCATTTTGCCACCGATTGTTTGCCAACTCTCAAGCACTAGGAGGTCATCAAAATGCACACAAGAAAGAGCGTCAAAGAGCAAGGCGAGCCCAGTTTCACGGCCATCAACGGTACATAGCCGCGACGCCTGTCTTAAGCTCGCATGCTATAAGGTCCATGCCGCCCATGTTTACTAGAGGGTCCATTAGCAACAGTTGTCCATCACGGCCGCTGTTGCTTCCTTCACCTCCTTGTCAGTATACTCCTCGAATTCTCATGGCGCAGCCATTGCATTTTGTCACAGCAGTTCCAGGATTTACTGAATTTTCTGGTAAATTGCCAGAGGCTGACGTAGGCGTTGATCTGCATCTTAAACTTTCTCCTTAAGGTTGTTAGATTACCCCTCTATATATAAATGTACCAAGGAGTTCGGTTTGCTAATTATCCCCTCTACTCAGGTTTTATATGTTTCCTTTTTCTGTTTCAATTGGTCGTGAAAATGTTATGTTAATTTATCTTCTGTTTGAAACATCTTTCAATGTATTGAGGAGTTTGATGTTTGCAAGTAATTCTAGTCGTCAAACATTGACAATGGCTTCTCTCTGATGCCAGAGATAAGGGATTGCTATATGTTGAAATTGTGAAAGTAAAACATTTGGGGATTGATAATTAAATCACACAATTCTAGGTAGCAAACATCGAGAATGTTATGTGGGACAACATATAGAAGCAATATTACAAGGAAGAAAATGACAAGGGCCATAAGGGGGCGCCTGCATCTAGCATCCAAGATTAAGATGTTGGGAAATTGTTTTAATGGAGCTATATATATCAATTAATTATATATTACAGGTTATTTAATACGTTTAGTCCATTTAAAAGTGATCAAATAAAGTTTAAATTATTGGACTTTAGGACATCTCATGTAATATGGGCTTTGCAATGTGTAGAGACTCAATATTTTACGTTATTTTCATGATGGGCCAAAATAAAATAAAATATACTTCAAGTATAAATAAGTTGTTGTCTTCAATCTAAACATAACGTAATACTCATTCTCATATCCCATCAGTGAGTGAGATATAGATTCTCTTAAAGGTTTAGACGTGAAAGACTCTAACCCCAAGAAAATAATTCTACTGGATTCTGGTACACTTTTGTATTATTCTTTTTTAATGATTGAACATGAGATCCTATATATTTATCTGTATGGTTTTCCTACAAGTGGTATCAAGAGCTTGTTCATGTTTGACCATTGAGGATTAAAAGTTTTGTTTGAAAGATTAGGGCTTTTATTCACTATAGAATACAAATTAAAATCATGTATACAATTTTATAAATTTTGTTTCATGATTCAAGTAATTTATCCTTTAATGTCTTAAATCCTGAAATTAAAAATCAATCAAAACAATTATATTTTATATGTTTTTATTCAAATTGATGAATCATAATTGCTTCTTGTAACTTATATGGTCAAAACAAAGTTACATATTCAATAAATCTTTTGGTTTTGGTTGAAAGAAATTAAGAAAAGAAGGTTAGGTCTTTCATGGAGTTTTTCGTGAAACTTTTTCATTAAATTAAACACCAAAATTTGATGTTTTAATCCAATTTTTGACATGGGTTTTGTAGAATAAACACTTAATTTCATGAAGACATGTACGATTTTGGATTGAAGAAAGAAAAAAAGTGTCAAAAATCAAAGAGAAGCAAAACAAAGTTGAATGGATCTATTTCAGACTCGACCTGACTGGATGAGGAAGAAGGTGGAGATCCCACATGGGATCTTTCCCTACGTGCATGGAGTGGCACGTGGGCCGCACGCGCCATGCTTTGGTGGCCGTTTGGCCACCGTTTTCTCCCGTCTAGAATAAAATTTTATTTTAAAATTTTGGGTGATTTTTTTGAAATTTTTTGAAATTGTTAAATATTTATTATTTAATAATAATTATAATTTCAGTGATTTGATGTATTATACACATATGTTTTGACATTTTTATTTCATAATAAAATATTTCATGATATTTTGAGTTGATTGGCAGTACTCACTCTCCTTAATATTGTGAATAAATTTGTGTACTCTCAATATTTTGTACATGTACATAATTTGTTGAAAATAAGCTTCAAAATAAATTAAATTAATATAAAATGCCACCAAAGTGACTTTTTTATGTTAATTTATTTATTTTGAAAATTAAGGTTATCATTAAAGAATTTAAATGATTGTGTTTTTAATCCTTGTAGAAAATAATCAGTCTAAAGGAAAAATATTTTTGGCCAAATTACAAACATAATAAGGCAGTAAATATGTGATAAATCTTTTTACCATGCATGCAATATGTCAGTACAAAGAAAGGCATGTTGTTTGCAGGATTTGGGTATCAACATTTCCTAATTAAGTTTAAGAGTACCATTTACAAATTGATATTTCTGTTCAAATACAAAATTTTAATGTTCTGCTTGGTATCTTATATGGCCCAAAATTATTGTTTGTTAATTGTGAGCTTATTTTTATTGTTTTCTGCTAACAGTAAATGCTTCTTTATATTTGCTAATTTGAATAATATTTCGGTACTTAACGACACTAACTTCAAGAAATGGAAGGAGTATATTACCATTGTGCTTAGGTGTATGAATATAGATTATGCGATTAGGTCTAACAAACCTTTCGCCCTTGCTAATAATTGTACAACTACAGAAAGGGCACTTTATGAAAAATGGGAGCGTTTAAATCACATGAGTCTAATGATTATGAAGCACTCATTTCTGGATGCCATCAAAGGGTGTCATGCCTGAAGAAGAAAATGCTAAGAGTTTCCCATAGCAAATTACAAACAGATTCACTGCAAATGAAAAGGTCGAAACAAGCACTATCCTGTCTAGGTTTGTTTCGATGTGGTATAATAGCAAAGAAAACATAAAGGAATACATTATGGAAATGTCTAATCTTGTCACAAAACTAAAGGCACTAAAGTTAGAGTTGTCAGAAGACATTCTCGTACACTTAGTCTTAATATCCCTTCCTACATAATTCAATCCTTTTAAGACAATTTATAACACTTAAAAGGAGAAATAAAATTTTAATGAGCTTATTGCTCAATGTGTGCAAGAGGAAGAAAGGTTAAAACAAGAGTAGATCGAAAGTGCTTACTTAGCATCTTCTTCCAATGGCAATGCTGTTAACAGAAGAGAGGAAAATAAACAATACAGGAAAAGGCACTGCAAACATTGGACCTTCACAGCCTAAGGGACAACAAAAATAGGATAAGGTGATTACCTGTTTCTTTTGCTGTAAAGATGGTTATGTGCCAAGTATGCAAAATGGCTTGTCAAAAAGGGAAAACTTCTCAACTTTGTTTGTTCTAAAGTTAATTTGGCTTTAGTACCTAATAACAGATGGGTGTAACTACTCACATAAGTGTGACCATGCAAGGCTATCTAAGGAGTAGAAAGCCAACTAATGCTGAAAGATTCGTCTATGTAGGAAATGGCGATAGAGCTCCTATTGAGGCTATTAGTCTATTTAGATTAAAGTTAGGATCTGATTGCTATTTAGATTTAAATGAGACTTTTTATGTACTGTCATTCAGACGAAATTTGATTTCTGTTCTTATTTGGACAAATCAGGATATTCTTGTTAATTTGGAAATGGAAAGTTTTGTCTCTTCTAGTATTCAAATCTTATTGGCACATGTTCTTTAGTTGATAATCTATATAAATTGGACCTTCATGCCTCACACATTAATGAATCCTTGCATATATATAATTGTGGTACAAAGCATAAATTAGTTAATGAGAATTCTTCCATGTTATGGTACAGGCGTTTAGCACATATTTATGAACAAAGAATAAAGAGGCTTGTATTAGAAGGAATTCTTGATTCCTTTGATTTTTCAGATTTCAAACTCTGTGTTGAGTGTATCAAGGGAAAATAAACAAATATCAAGAAAACTTGTGTTAACAAAAGTTTAAACGTCTTAGATTTAATTCATGCTGATATTTGTGGTCCTTTTCCTATAGCTTCTTGGAATGATCAACAATATTTTATTACTTTCATAGACAATTATTCTCGTTATGGGTACTTGTACTTGATTCATAAGAAGTCTCAGTCATTGGATGTTTTTAAGACCTATAAAGCTAAAGTAGAAAATCAGCTTGGTAAGAAAATTAAAGCTGTTAAATCTGACCATGGTGGTGAATATTATGGTAGATATGATAGATCAAGTGAACAGCATTTAGGACCTTTTGCAAGGTAATTAGCAGAATGTGGAATCGTTCCTCAATACACCATGCCACAAACTCCAAGTCAAAACGGTGGAGTTGAGAGACAAAATCGGACCTTAAAGGATATGGTTAGAAGTATGATAAGTCATTCTTCTTTGCCAGAGTCACTTTAGGGAGAAGCCTTAAAGATTGCAATGTACATTCTTAATCGAGTTCTAAGTAAAGCAGTAGCTAAAACCCCATATGAGTTATAGACAGAAAAGAAGCCTGGCATTAGGTATTTACATATTTGGGGTTGTCCAGCTGAGACTAAGCCATACAAGCGTAATGAAAGAAAATTGGACTTAAGAACAATAAGCTGCTACGTACTTTGTTGAATACTCAGAAAGATCGAGGGAATTTAAGTTTTATGATCCCTCAAATAGATCTTTTTTTGAAACAGGGAATGCTAAGTTTGTTGAGGATATTGAATATGATGAGAGTGCCGAACTCAAGAACTTTGTCTTTAAGGAAGAACATGTTACAGTTTCTACAGTTACAATTGAAAATGATTGGACAATTATATCTGACATTATTTAAGATGCAAATCTAGATTATCAAGACGTTCCTGAGTTACCTTTACACATATTGAATAACCTGCTTCCATTCAATTGGAGGAGCAACAACAACCTCAATTGAAAGTGTCATTAAGGAGATCCTTTGGAGGGAGGAGATTGGCGATTCTAGATGATTATATCTTATATCTCTAAGAACACGAGTTTGATATAAGATTGGAAAATGATCTAAAATCTTTTAGTCAAGCCAAAAAAAGTGTTCACTCTCATAAATGGATAGAGGCCATAAAAGATGAGACAAAATCAATAGAGGATAATGACGTTTGGGATCTTATCAAATTGCTTAAAGGAGCAAAACCGATTGGATGTAAATGAATTTTCAAAACAAAGCGGGATTCAAAAGGCAATGTCAAAAGATATAAAACACATTTAGTTACCAAAGGTTTCACTCAAAAGGAAGGCATTGATTATATAGACTTTCTCTCTGATTTCATCGAAAGACTCTTTTAGAATCATTATGGCATTTGTAGCTCATTATAATTTGGAGCTACATTTTATGAATGTAAAGACAGCATTTCTCAATGGTGACATTGAAGAAACAATTTATATAGTGCAACTAGAAAATTTTGTGTAGGATGAATCGAAACATAAGGTGTGCAAGTTAAAGAAATCCATTTATGGTTTAAAGCAAGCATCCCATTAATGGTATAGGAAATTTGATTAAGTGATCACTTTTTTGGTTTTAAGGAGAACACTATTGATCAATGTATTTATCACCAGATCGGTGGGAGCAAGTTTATTCTTTTGGTGTTATATGTCGACGATATCCTATTGGCAAGTAGTGATATAGGCCTATTGCAAGATTTCTTTCCAATAAATTTGAGATGAAAGATCTTGGGATGCATCCTTTGTGTCGGGCATATAGATCCACCAAGATCGTTCTCGTGGTATACTTGGCTTATCACAAAAGGCATTTATTGATTAGGTGCTTAGCAGATTTGACATGAAAAATTATGTATCAGGAGACACGCCTACTATTAAAGGTGATAAATTTAGTTTGCTTTAGTACCCAAGAAATGGGGTTGAAAAGGAAGAGATTCAGAAGATTTCTTATGCTTTAGCAGTGGGGAGTCTCATATATGCTCAAGTTTGTACGCTTCCAGATATTGCGTAGATAGTTGGAATACTTGGCAGATATTTAAGTAACCCTGAAATGGATCATTGGCAAGCAGTAAAGAGGGTTATACAATATCTACAGAGAACTAATGATTACATGCTCATATATTGGAGGTCTAATCATTTAGAGATCATTGGGTATTCAAACTCCAATTTTGTTGGTTGCCTTGATAGCAGAAGTTCCACTTTTGGTTATGTTTTCATGTTAGCTGGAGGAGCTGTGTCTTGAAAGAGTGTAAAGCAATCACTCATAGCTTATTCCATTATGGAAGCAGAATTTATAACAAGGTTGTAGATTTCGTACCAAAGAGCATTTGGCCTTTTTTTGTACAATGAGATATATTGATATAAGTTGTTTTAGTATATTATTTTGTATTTTTCAGTTTCATTTAATAATATTTATAAACTTGTCATATATGTAATAATATTGTTTAATAATATTGTTAATAATAAGCAAAATAAATATATAAAACATTTAACATTGACAACGATAAGTATAAAATTAATAAAATTACTTGTACAACAAATAATAATTATTTTTAAAATTGTTAAATTTGATAATGCATTTACTTAATTCATTATTTATGTATTTATTAGTTTTAATTCAATATCAAAACATATATAAAACAGAAAAAATTCAATTTTCTTTTAATTTTTGCATACAAATCGAAATAATGAATTTCGCCAAAATCGACCAATACCACTCGAAACTCACGAAACCAATCGATATTACCCGATACCAAACTGGTATGAAAAATCAACTCAAGTGTATCAAATTTGATGAAAACTGGTGCATACCGGCCGGTACGACTGAAACCGAAACAATATAAACAACTATGGTTTAGAACTTGCTATGAGGGCATCAAACCAAGCAATATGATTGTGGAATTTTATCATTAGGCTGTGTGTTATTGATGGTATTGAGAGCCCATTGAAGATTTATTGTGATAATAAAGCCGCAGAGTTATATTCTAAGAATAACAGAAGCTCGTCGAAGTCAAAGCATATTGACATTAAGTTTCTTGTTGTTAAGGAGAGAGTTTAGAGTCTTCAGATATCTATTGAATATATTAGTACAAACTCCATATTGTGGATCCGCTTACTATGGCTGTTCCACCTAAGGTGTGTCATGAGCATGTAGCTCATATGGGTGTGGTTCACTTTAATGATATGCTTGTATAATGGGAGTTTGTTTTATTTATATTCATTTGTTATCAAGACATTTTTTTATTAAACTTAGGTTTTGTTGTTATTACTGAAACTCTAAAATAAAGTTTTATTCTTTCAAATTGCTGTTGAGCATAAAGTTTTTTGAAAGTAGGACCAATTGGAAATAGACATGTTTAAGGGATCACATTGCATGTAAGTTCTAGGCTATACATCCATACTTGATCTATGTCGTTGATTATATTAATGTATTTGACCATTGATGGGTCTAGTTATGAAATATATGTAACAAAGATCACTTTGATCCTATGTTAGTATAATTGATGGACCAGATTGTTTAGAGATGTTACTATGTGAAGATAGCAAATTTAGAGCTCTTAAAATTATTTTAAATGCATAATTGTCAGGTGACATATGTGGCCCAAGTGGGAGATTCTTGGGAAATTCTTTAAGTGGGCCTACATATATCAATTAATTATACATAATAGGCTATCTGATGTGTTTAGTCCATTTAAAGGGTGATCAAATAAAGTTTAAGTTATTGGACTTTAAGCCATTTCATTTAATATGAGCTTTGCAATGTGTAGAAACCTAATATTTTAGTTTATTTTCATGATGTGCCAAAACAAAATAAAATATGCTTCAAATATAAATAGGTTATGGTTCTCGATCTAAACGTAACTTAATTCTCATTCTCATATTCCATCGGTGAATAAGATACAGATTCTCTCAAAGGTTTAGACATAAAAAACTATAATCCCAAGAAAACAATTCCAATAGATTCAAGTACGCTTCTGTGTTATTCTTTTTTGCTAATTGAACATGAAATTCTGTGTATTTATCTATATGATTTTCCTACACAAGAATGAGTGCACGCTCGTTTTGTTGTATCAGCTTTGCACGACCGACTCCATAATTAATATACATATCCATCAAAACAGTAGAAATCGATAGTTCAGATTCTATTAATTCTGCTTCTTAGGCATGTGATAATCAATGTTATGATGACGCAGGGCATATGCTTTGTTACTTATATCAACAAGTTAACATTATTGAAACTTGCTTTTTTACTTTGTTTACTGATTCAGTGAATCATTATTTTACTAATTACATGTCCAACGCTAGATATTATGCTGTTAATTCGTGATTGTCAGGTATCTGTATTGTGATTATTGATCCTAATAAATAAATTACTATTTATCAATGGCTGTAATGCTTTCTTCTTAAATAAAATTCTTCAATTTTCAAAAACTAAAAAAATTGATCAGCTTATTAAGTTTTTATTGTTTGAACAATTTATATCTGATCTAAAGAAGTTATCATTTCTCTTTAGAAAAGCTAAATTTTAATATTAAAATTCCTCTCCTTAATATTTTGTATTGTTATTGTTTAAATATAAATATATTATCAACATTAAACATTAATTCAAAGACTCCCATATATGATGGTTTTATAATAATATTACATACATACATGTTCCACGCATGTACTCTTTCATACTAGTAATTGGAAAATTAAAACACAATTATATATATAATACAATCACTTTTTTTGTAAGTGCAAGTGCGCACATGCACGTGTGCACGTGCACACATATATCTATATATATTTAATCGTTTGAATAATGGTTACAATACTCAGTTGGCACGGTCTGGGAACGTTGCTCAACTAATAAGTCAAAATTGATTATTTTAATTCTCATCTAACATGAACAGTTATAGGGAATATCTAAAAGGGAGCTCTTGAATAATATTCTAGTCACATAAGATTAATCATTATATGTGAGACTTCACTGCTCGAATTAATCTCTTTTTTAAATATTTTCACCCTTTCATTGACTGCTTAATTTCCCCTGGAATCAAGGATTCTCACAATTAAATTAACTAAATGAATAAAAAGGATCGAAATATAATAATCCTAGGAAAATTAATATTATGTTCAGTCGCGGAGATAATATGGCAAAGCACCACCCAAATGTCTTCACAATCATACACTGATTTGAGAGGTTTTTCCTCATTTGCTGGACTCCTTAATTGGGAGCAAGTTTGAGAGCATTACTAACCAATTAATTTATAGCATACGAGAAATTTAATAACCCTATAATTTCTCAATTTTTTTACCAGTCTTCTCTGTCTATTATGGATGAAGTGATTGTTCTTGTTCTTTGTTTCTTCCACGCTGGTTATTTATTTCCTGCATTCAATTTTTCTATTGTAACACTGGTGCATAAAAGTCAAAACGCCAGTTGCATTAATGAACCAAAAAAAAAAGGCCAGTTGTAACCAAAACAAAAAAGGCCAGTTGCATTAAGTATCACAGGCCAATCACTTGCTGCTACGCGATCTATAAATGCATCACTTCAATTCTAGCTACTAGCTAGGTTAAACAAGTATGTTTATCTACTCTCATTGGTTGTAGACAAAGTGCCTTCACCCAGGGAAAAAGCATTGTTGATAACATTATCATATACGGCTAAAGAGCTAGTAAAGGGCTTTGGCAGGACTACTCTCTCACCTCCATCTGCAATTAAAGTTGATCTCCAAAAGGTCTTTAACTCTTTGGACTGGACCTTTATCCTGACTTTCTTGGTAGCTTTGGGATTTTTCATGCTTTTTCACCTTAAAAAAAAACTTTATACAGCTTTATATTTGTGAGAAAAAATTCATTTACACCAATATAAACAAATTATTTTACACATTTTTGATATTTTTCATGTAAAATTAATATTTTGCAACCTAATCATTAAGATTTAACAACTTATTCATATATATCATGCATGTAATTTTTGAAGCAATTTGGTATTTCTATCATTTTAATCGAGAATATTATTTTTTTTCAAAATATACCAATAGTTGAAAAATTATTATTATAAAATAAATAGTTAGACATCTTTAATTAACTTAAAATTTGACGTGTATAATCTACGTTAGTAGAACATGAAGTTCAAAAATTAGATTGAAAAAAATATAAATTATATAAAAAGATATGAAAGTTTGTAAAATTAAATTAGTTTTATATTGGTGTAAATGAATCCCTTATATATATATATATATATATATATATATATATATATATATATATATATATATAACACTACAGGTGTTGAAATTGAGTATAATTTAAAATATTTAACTATGCTTTTTAAAATTTAAATTTGTGCAAATTTCAAATATTATAGAAACATATTGGAAAAATGATTTTATGATTACTATATTATAGAAAACATAGTAATTATACATTTTTCACCAAGGCTTTAACTACGTTAATATAGAAAAGCATAGCCTAATATACTAAAAGTTCACATTTTACTCAAACGTAATTATACAAAAACTATAATTTTTAACAATCCGTAGTTTTTAGAATTTGAAGATTATGGACATTTAAAAATTGTGATATAATTTTATTAAAATATACACAAAAGACACAAGTAAAATCAATTGTACTCTAACACTACGTTTGGACGAAGAATTTTGAAATTTCTAAAAAGTTTGAAATGCTAGCAAATTTAAAATGCCGCATTTTAAAATTTCAGCATTTGAAAATTTCATGTTTGGTTAACAATGTTAAAAATTAGAATTTGATTTGAGAATTTTCAAATTCATGGTCTGGATGCAGCATTTGATTGAGGAATTGTTGTTCTATATATTTTTAAATATATTATTTAGTTCATTATCAAAATTGAGAAAACATCCATTTCTCGATACAAGATATATATAACAAGATTGTTAGTACAAAAGTTTGTTTTTTTCAAAGAAATTAAAATTTTATTTCTCAAATTTATACAACCAATGTACAACAGAACAAAAATTGTATTTTGAATGGGCTCATCTCTTCCAAATAGTACAAAACTACTATGCGTCTAATATGATGCAACCCAAATGGCGAGACTCATCTACTACAACAATCAAGAAATACAACACTACAACAATCTGGAATTTCCAAATTAACAGAATAGAGAAGAAGATAGACTATGAGCAACATATAATTTCCTAAGAAAAATTCATGAAGACAGCCTAAAACAACCACTCTTGTTTCCTTGCCTAAGAATAGCCATTTGTATCTTGATTGCTTGTTGCATTCCAACTTGCATTTTATCAAGATTACGGAGGAACAACACGTCATATGTCAGCCCAAGCTGCTTGTTGTTTCCTTTTTCTTTCACAAAATACATCCATGCTTGAATTCTACTAATTACACTCTTTTTAGGGAGGTTGGGCTAAGTTTGTTCTTTCTGCTTGGATAGCCTAAAAACTGGAGTTTGCAGTGATTCTACTCTTTCTAACCAATGGGACACAGTTTTTGTTCATCATAATCTTATTAGGTTATGCTGTTGAGTATGACCGGGTTCACAAGAAGTAATATATTAGCTTCAATTTTAATCAGAAGACGCCAAATATGATTTGTTTATGTATCTGACATGTGACAAATCAATTATGTCAACAGAATGAAATTGTTTAAAGTAAAGTATAATCATACTTTGGGATAAAATAAGCGCAGAAAGGAGTCTCAATTGCAAAATACTTGATTGACCTTTTACTTGAATGTATCTGGTGGAATCTGTCAAATCTCTAGCTGACAATGTAGTTCCCGTAGTAGGATTAGTGACTTAAGTCCATAGTCAGGCAAGTTGTTAATATGCTGCTGAAGCTCCATAATGATGACATCCTTATCCGGTTGTGAGCAGTACTTGACACAAGTCTACAAAACACAAGAAACATGAGAATCAATAAACACTCGGAATCTTTTTAACTAATCTTTTCCAATTACTTATGTTAACATTGGTTAACCTGTGATTGTGTGTTGCAGGAGCTCATCTTCTCCCATGATACTAAAAGCAAAACATGACTCATCACCGATGCACCAAAGAAAGCAAAATTATGCAACAAGCAAGAAAACAAACACCAACATGATCATTACAAAAATTGAAGAAACTTATCAAACTATTGGCCATTTTGTGCCCTTATCGAACATATTGCTAAAGTGAATATGTCATTGTTTTTTGAATGGAGCATTCATTTGCTTTATGATTCTATATTTTTGGATTTTAAAAAAAGTATAAGAACTACTTATGCTATTGCTTTAAAAAGATTTATGAAAGCTAAGGCCCAGCTAATGGGTAATAATAGTTAGCCATAACCATAGCTACGAGGTCCCTGTTAATGGGGATACAATAGTTAGCATATATGTGCCCTTGCTATCATGCTATAATGGTTAGCATACGAGGCCTTGCTAACGGATTATACTAGTTAGCAATACGAGGCCTTGCTAATAGGTTAAAATAGTTAGCACATGTACCCTGCTAACGGGAAAGAAAAATTAGCATATGTGCCTTCGCTATCAAGCTATAATAGTCAGTATATTGGCCCTTGCTAATGAGGTATAATAGTTGGCATACGACCCTTACTAACAGGGATATAATAGTTAGCATACTAGCCCTTGCTATATGGGATATAGTAGATAGCATATGGCCCTTGCTGACGGGGATATAATAGTTAGCAATAGTCATGATTTCTGAAAAAGTGTTTATCGATTATCGTTTTATCGATTTTCGTTTTAAGAATATTGATATAAGGTTTTACAAGAAATCATGTGAAGATTTGTGTATGTTTTACGAGTATTGTATATCAAGTTATTTGATGAGTTTTTGACTTATACAAAACATAGTTTTCACTAGAAGTGTACTATTTGATAAACCGACATTGCATCGTTTTGCATGCATAACATCAATTTTACCATTATTACTTTGTGAAGTGACATTACATATGTTCATGTGATTGTGAATAGGATTGTAGTTGTAATGTCAGGTGCCCAAGTAAATAAGGTACTCTAAAGTATCCTTTCATTCAATGCCTCGAAAGCCCCTGACAACATCAACGAAGTTCTAGACTAGAAACACAAGATTATAGTATTGAGTTATATTAGATATGAAGTATTAAATGAGTTATTGATATGGGATATGATGAAACATGTGTTAAACACATTATTGAACCAGTATCTTATATGTTGCTGTCTTCTGTACTTGTGTGGTTATCTTACTGAGCTGTAACAGCCCGTTACCACATTTTTCACATATTTCTATACAACTTTTCCGGTTGGGCTGCCTGCGATGCTATTACCACTTGACAGTGATAGTAATAAATGATAAACATTTATTTAACAAATACGGAATAGAAAATTATTTTTTTCTATTCCTTACATCTGACATCCCCTATTGTCCTTGTTTCAATAAAGGAGTACTGTATACAAATGTCTGAAACATAAAAGGGAAGTGACTATACCTTTCATATTTGACATAAGTTGCCCTAGTGCTTTATATGTAGCTATATCCATTTGGAATATAATTCTCTAACTCCGTGTCTTTTATCTGTGGAGTCAAAACAAAGAGCTGAGCGAATCATACGCTCAGTAAAAGAGACATATGCTGCTTTATAAAACCAAAACTATATACCACTAAATATTTATTTTTCCTAACAGCATACCTAATAGGAAAAACAGTGGATATAGTGAACAGTACTCTCAATTCACCTTTCAAATCATTAGCTCAACAGTTTATAATACAATGAAGTAAACAGTAAATAGGATTCAATAAATCCTCTCAGTAAACAGAATTCAGTAAGTTGAGACTAGGCAACAAATAAATCATGCTCTCGTTGTTCCCCCAAGAACACAAGTCATCCGCTTTTGGGGTGCACCCGTAGGCCATCGCCCCTCACGGCTATCTCAGCTAGATCTATGGCCATAATCTATAGGTGGTCCTCGGGTCCACTTGCCAAGTAACTTCGAGACCGCTGATGACTTGGCGGGTCCATCAGCCTTGTGACGCCCTGAGATGCACCCGTTGGTCTATCGACTCGAGCCACCGCCCCAGGTGAGTCACGCAATTACATGAATAATAATGCATGAACTCAAGGCCTAAATCTCAAAATCACTTTTATATCTCATGAAAACCTTTATGGAATTATTTCACCTATATTATCATTTTCTCAAAATGATTTGATTTCCAAAAAGGTTTTAGGCTTTCTGTTTACAAATAGCAATTAAAACAGCCCATTTTTCGTATAAGAAAATACCAAGTAACTCAGTTCGCCATGGTCAGCTCACCCATAGTCACTCGCCCATGGCCAGCTCGCCCAACACGGTGAACTAGCATTCGCCCTCCAATCTTAGCTTTTAAAACAATTTAAACTGGCTCGCCCATATCGGCTCGCCCATGTCAGTTCGCCCATTTTGGCGTTGCCACAGTTAGTTCGCCCAATGAGGCACTACCATGGTCAACTCGCCCAATGAGGTTAACTCGCCTTTTATGAAAAACATAGTTTATTTTTCTATTTACAAAGATATTAAAATTTGCTCATTTTTCGCTGAGAAAATGCAAATTGAAATCTATTCGCCATGGTCAGCTCGCCTATCATGGCTCGCCCATGGTCAACTTGAAAGTAGGGTGAACAAGTGTTCGCCCGCCAACCCTTGCTTTTAAAAACAACAAGTAAAATTGGCTCGGCCATAACTTTCTTAACAAAGGGGTCGCCCGCCCCAAAACATTATAAAAGGGTTCGCCCATCTGTGGCTCACCCGAATTTTTATGAAAACAAGGTCACTCGCCCAAGGTATCATAAAGAGTTCGCCCACATTGGCTCGCCCGGATTTTTTTAGTAAAACAGGGGTCGTTCACCCCAAAACAACGTAAAAGAGGTTGTTCACCCAAACATCAGAAAAAGGAGGGCTCGCCTGCCCTGTACCAGTTCGCCCAATCAGAACATAGGGGTCGGCTTTTAGCTCGCCCAAATCAAAACAATTATCAAACCAATGCATGTCATAAAACAAAACAATTTCTCAATAATTTCCATAAAATTTAACTCCACAGGACATGCATTCACTTCACACACATCTCCCTTATCTGGTCTACCTAAGCTTTGCTTTCCGACCGCCTTCTCGATCGCTTTTACCGAGTCCCAAATTCCCTGCTGCAAAATAATTTATAAATTCTATTAATATTTCCTTTTCCAATATCTCCAACACTTTGGCGAGACTTAATAATCAAATAGCTCGCCCAACCGATCTCGCCATTCATCAAATGGCTTACAAGTGGGAGCTTGCTCGCCATTACTTGCCATTAATATATTTGTGAGCTTGCCCAACATTCAACTCGCCAGGCCTTTATTGGCTTAAATGTGGGTGATTGCCCACAATTCAACTCGCCCACTGAATATATTGGCATTGTGGGAGTTCGTCCACAATTCAACTCGCCATTGCCTGCGGTTTAAACTAACATGTGGCGACCTCGCCACTACCACACTCCATAACTTAGCTCGCCCATGATGGCTGAGCTCGCCCATGATGGCTGAGCTCGCCCATTATCATTTTATACTATATCCATTAATTTTCTTATTCATTCTCGATTATTTTCCCATCATCCTACTACAATTTCAACCCATTTTCGTTTTATTCTTCATCTACTTCAAGATATGTATTCATTCTATTTTTATGATCTAATAAGAATAAATCAAAAGCAAGACCATACTCATGCTTCTCATGCTTGGAATCATAGAAATAGATCATTCAATCTCAAGAAGCCAATAAATCTCACTTGAATCAACTGCACTTCCAGAACAAAACACTTTCTGTTTCATGTTGGCCTTACTTTGCCTATTCCTTTAGCTCATCAAACTATAGAGGAAAGGTTTTGCAAGCAAGTTTACTTGTTTAGCCAACTTAAGGGTGAAGTTTAGTAGATCAAGCATGGCAGGCAGTTGCATAGTTTTCAGGAAGAAGATGAAGTTTGCTAAGCCGGTTTTCCTCAAATGTTTCTTCTTATATAGCCATGCTAATCAAATCAGAAATGATCACTTGGCCTTATGCCATTTCTTTCATCATTTCACGTCTTATCATGCATTAAAAAACTGAAGAAAAACTGCAGCAAAAGGAACGGCTATGGGAAACTATTTTCTGCACGTTTTGACTTACTTCACTTTGCTATTAATTGTCTAAACCAATTCATACAGAAGAAGCAAATGGCATGAAGTCCATAGCCTCTTTTCTTGACTTATTGCACTTTTGTCTTATTCCTTGTCCAATAAGGTTAATTCCTTTATTGACTTTAACTTTTCTCTCTTTATTGTCTTCAACCGTATGACTTACAAAGTCAATTTTGGCTGCAAAATGGTTTGAATCTATTTTCATTTTGTCCACAAATGCTGATTCCAGTTTGCCTACTCAGCTGGAGACCTCAACTCGCCACTCTATTTCAATTCGCCATCTTTAATCCAGATCGCCAGCTTCTCAGCTCGCCAATAGTCCTTAACTTGCCAATTCGAGCATCAACGTTGGCCTTTACTTGATTATTGGCATCGTCAGATGGTCTTGATGCCAACTTAAGATTTGGCGATCACAAGCTGACTTCCTTGCCTTAGGTGATCACCATGAGATTTGGCAATCACTACCATAATTACATTGTTGGTGATCACAGGTTATTGCTCTACTCGTCATACTCACTCTTCGGCAATCATAAATAAATTCATTCGGGCAATGACTGCCCTTGCCTCCTTTGGGCATTTATCTTACCTAATTCACTTGGAGAACTTATCTATTCACCTTCGCCATCATCCATTGGCGATCCTCATCATTATTTTGCTTGCTCATTGGCGAGCTGTACCATTATAGTACTCGCCCATAGTGTTTCACCAAAATTGCTCCTTTTACATCTCAAGTTAAGGAGCTTTTCACCAAAGTGGAAATCAATATTCATTATTTATTAAATTTTCAGTATCAATTTTATGAAATTAAGGTCTACAGTAGTGTAGAATCAGGTCTTACATGAGCTCCCTGAGCTTACCATTTTTGTTTCTTCACAGGTTAAGCCGGTATAGTATTGATTTTTGCTTCTCGCTGTTGCCTTTGATTGTTGCTGGCTCCAAAGCTTCCACAGTTCATATTCGGTATACAAATAGTGGTATTAATTGTCTTTATTTTCAGGCGATTTTCTACAATATAATAATGTGAGATGTGTATAAACTATTTATGTAATTATATCGATGAGTTATGGATTTTGGGATGTAAATGATCTTGTATTCAAAAACGTGTCAAGAAGTTGAAAACTAAGAGAATATTTCTTTGAGAATTTGTTAAGGGTTTTATTGAACTCCAAAAATTATGAGATTTGAACCTATTATAGATTAGTGATGTGTAGGAGTGTGATAGGACATTTTGTTTGAAAAATGATGGCATATGAATAGTAAATCGGCTTAGGTATGAATAGTAAAAACTCAGGATTTACCGGTTTTACGTGGGAATTGATTTATTGGTTTAAATGATTGTGGATTATTATGATTTTTGATTAAAACCTTAGGCAAGGTGCCTTAAACCAAACTAGGTATTTAGATACCTAATTTTATAGTATAGAACTACTCACAAGACAAACCATCATTATAAAAATAAAAGAAAATTTTAGCTTAAATTTCTGTACTTTTGCTTTTTCATTATTGAAACGTCACGTCCTTCGGGCGGTGACTACTACTCCTTTGCCCTTGTTTAGATTTTTCAACAACTCGGTAATTTAGGCCAGTTGCTCCATCATTTCCCTTTAAGCATTTTCCATCTTCTCCATATGACACTTTGCTCTTTTTCCAGCTTGATAACGAGTTTGATATGAATGGACCTTTGACCAAGCTATCTTTAGACTTTTATTATCATAATTAAGAGTTTATCATTTTCCATATGCTAATGTTTGAATGATTGTGAAATTTTTTTTAATAATGAATAAAGATCATAGAATGCAACATGCGTATGAACAGAATGGAATGGTTAAAACTTAATAATTTTTTTAAAAAATAATCCATGAATGAGTAATGCATGACATGTTCCAAAAATTAATCAAAAGCAAACAGACATAAAAAAGTGTCCTAAGCAATAGGTTTTTTTTTTCTAATTATGGGAGACATGGCTTTTTCCGAGATTAGTTCCTTGAAGTTCGACTATATGCATGCTTAGATTGTCAAGGATCCAAATGTTCCTAAATTACTCATCACTGGCATCCACACAAAACTAGTTATGCACCCCAATCCTCACCCATTGCAAGCTTTAAACGAAAAAAGTTCAATGTTAGTAAGAGTATTTCACTGGCTTGTGTTGAGGTTATCACCTCACAAACTCAAAAGTACTCTACTCCCTCCTAAGAATGACAAGCATGGGTTGAAGGCTAAGGTGTACATATACAAGTAAAGTGTGTGTAGTAATTATCTTATGAAATTTAAAGATTTTAGGCAAAATTTTGATAACCTTAGACTACCTAATGGCTTGACTCTCTAAACATCCCCAATGGAGTCCCCAAAATGTCATCACGTGTAGGTTCGAAAACCTAACCGCTAGACACAAAAACTATGGAGTCGTTACCAACCATTTTAACCTAAGTGTGATTGGTCACCTATTCATAATTAAGGATAAGGCTTGGTTTGTGCTCCAAAGTTAAGGTTCAAGAGTATGGTTACGTATGGGGAAAGTTTTAAGTATCCCATTATGCTAGTCCTATAACAGTATCGAAAGTCTAAAGTTAGCCTAATTTTGTCTATTGCTTGCTTTTAATTCCGATCTGATTAAATATCGGAAAATATCTTCTAAATATCCTCCATCAAGCTGGTTGAAAAAACTTAGAAGTTTTTTCTCACCTCAAGAATATCGAATGTAGGACCAATCACTTTTTTTTGAAGAGGCTTTGTCATCAAATAATTTAAATACATTATGAAGAATTCCTAATTTGACTCACTACCCAATCATATCATCTTTTTATTATTTTTTATTATTTATTTAATTTTTATTTCTATTATTTTATTTTCTTTTATCCTTTTATTATTTTTTATATTTATTACATTTTGTATATATATCTTTTTGTTGTTAAATAAACATGAGTTTTTTTATATTGAAAATCTTCCTTTAGACCTTTCATCTAGTTAAACCTTAAAGGAAATTTTCTCACTTTAGGAGTTTTTAAAGAAACTACTTAAGCACAATTTCCTTCTAATTTCCCTCCTTAGAATAACTTATATTTATTTAAATATTTGTTATCTTTACTTTATTTTTTAATTCGTTAATTCTTATCTTATTTTAGTTTTGAATTTAATTTCTCTATTTAACTTTAAATTTTTATTTTTATTTATAATCCTTATTTTTAATAATGAACATGAGTTATTAAATATTGAAAATATCTTTTTAAATCTTCCATCATATTACTCAACCGCAGTCCCTTTAGAATTTCCATCACCGAAATAATTCATCTTTATTATTATTGTTGTAGTTGTTGTTGTTATATACATTTTAATATTACAAATTTTAAATGAATTGTAATTATAAATTAACCTACTATTCTCAATATCTTGAGAAGTAGACATTAATCCTAACCATACCATACTAAATCATGCAATTCAATAATCATATCTTGCAAACTATTATGCAAATTAAAGTTATCATAACAAGTGAATTAATTATCATAGTGACATCATACAAACTAAATCATACCATTTAAATTAACAAATTATATGCAAATTAATCAATTATATTATCGATAGTGAGATCAGACAATGAGAGAAAAGGTTGTCCCCATAATGGTTTTGGGATTTCAAAATTTAATGATTTTATTAACAGAGGTGAATTTATCAATCTCCCTCTAATTGAAAGGAATTTTACTTGGTATGGGTTTGGCAATAAGAAAAGTTGACTTGATAGATTCTTGATTTCTCCTGAATGGTTAAGGGTGTTTACTGATCTTTCTAAAAAAGGATTGGCGAGGTCTATTATGGATCATTCTCCACTTCTGTTGTGTTCTGATAGTGTAGATTTGGGGGCTAAACCATTCAAGTTTATGGATTGTTGGTTTTTTGATAGAAACCTAGTTAAAGAAATTGAATTTCAATGGAAACAGATTGTTCTTGAAGGTTTCATGGGTCGGTTTAAAGTAGGCAAATTGAAATTGTTTTTGGAAGTTTTCGGTGATGTTGATAAAAAGTTATTAAACTTGAAAGGAAGCTTGTAGCCTTTGAAAAAATAGGCTCAAAAAGGGATTGACTTTGGAAGAAATTGAGCAGAGGAAGAAAAATTCTTTGGAGTTATGCACTGCTATGAGAAATCAAGAATGTGACACCCCTAGACAAATCCCACATCGACAAAATACGAGAGAGATACTAAGTATAAAGACTTAACATACCTTTATCCCTTGTGATGCGTTTTAAAACTGTGAGGTGGTCCAATGGATTGCACCAAAGCATATGTGAGACCTTGTAATTATAGCACTGTTTAATTATATTCAAATAATTGAGAATTATGGAATAATTATAACTAATTAATATTTGATTTTATCTTACGTTTTACGGTTAAAGAGTAAATGGGCCCCATCGATCCCTGGAGGTCTAGATGAAGGTGAAACTTTAGGGATGCGATATTCAAGGCTAAAAAATATGATGTTAAGAATCTTAGCTTCAATCTCAATTATTTTTGCATATTTTTTAAAATTTGCAATAATTTGAAAAATGACGGTTTAGTCCAAAGGTTGTCAGAGTTTTCGAAAATAATGGTCAAACCAAGAAGAATTTTGTCCCATTGTTTATACTATATAATTTCTCATAAAAAATAGTTTTGGAATATCTAGACAGATGGAAGAAACTAAATGTGAAGATAGAAATTTACGCGATTTTACGGTCAGGGGTATTTTAGTAATTCACCCAAATCAGTATCCAAACTTCAACAAAAGCTTCGCCAAACGTTAAAACAAGTTAAATAGAGTTGATCTATGATTAACAAAATATTTTGGAGGTTAGACAGACTGTTTTCAACAAAATCAAACTTTAGAGGCAAAATTGGAAGAATTCTTTAAGTATAAGGGCAAAATGGTAAATTTACCTTAAAATATCCATTTATCATGAAATTTCCAGCTTTCTTCTTGGCTGAAAATCGGCAGCAACCAGCAGCTCCAAAAACCTCCATAGCCAAGCTTGAAAAAGAGAGAGAAAGTGAAATAACTTACCAAAATCACATTAAAATAAAATACTTCCTTCACCAAACTTGTCCTACTCAACGTCCTCTTCAATTACGTGCCTAAAGCAAGTGCCAAAATAGAAAAAATCAAAGTGGAAGGATTCCCATAGTGTTTGGCCAAGGTAAGGAAGAATGGAAACCTTAAGTTTTCATGGTTTTTTAGCTAATTACTGTGTTTATGATTTTTCCATGCTTTTCTTAGCTTGAATCATATAAAATCATGTAAATGGATAAATGAGGGTTTTAGCCAACATGTATGGTGCATGAACATGATGGTTTTGATGAGTAGTTGATGTAGAAAATAATGTAGGAATTAAGAAAAATATGAAATAAAGCTTAATTGAGAGAAAATCAACATAGAGGTAGAAGAATACCATTTGGCCATGGCTAGGAAGAGTAGATTTTGATGCCATTTAATGTATAATCCATGTAGAAATGGTGTAGAAAATTATTAGAATAAGATTGGAATTAGAAAGTAAGCAAAATTTGAAGAAATTTCAAGTATGTGATTCGACCATACTAAGGGGAGGAAGAAATCATGCCTATTTTAATGCAACTTAGATCTTAAAATGATGTATGAATTATTCTGAGGATTTAGGCGCTATTGAAATCGAAATCGGGCTATGTAGCAAAAGTTACAATTTTTCACCGGTAGAAATTAGATAGCATTTAGATAATTTTTGCAAACAATGCATTCATATTTAAATAGTTAAATATTCTTTTAGATAAAATATAGTAACTTTATCAAGTTTGAATAATAATTTGCAGCCTCTAAATCTGAGGGTACTACCGATGCTGACGAGGCGTCTACCGATAAATTAAGAGGTAAGGGATATTTGTATGAAGCATAGAGACATAGCATTGCATGATTTGATGAAAATTGCAATTGGTAGAATTTAAATAAATATTTTGGATTAAATTTTGGAACTGTGAATTGCAGTTGAAAGCTGGATTTTTATGCATGGGGTTAAGTTTGAATAAACTACTATACTGCCGAAAATTTCTAAAGTGATTTATGCTATTCCAAATTATCATTTTGGCATAAATTTGAAATATGAAAATTTGATTTTATAAGGTTTAAATTCTTAGAAATGAATTTATATAATTAAATCACAAATTCATTATAAGCCTTAAATTAGCTAATTAATTATAAATATTTAATTTATTTGTGTTGGAATATTTTCTATCATTGTGGAATTTATAGTAAATATTTACAATGTTAAATATTGTTTTGATATTCTGTTTTGTGAAATAATATAAGTGATTTTATAATGTTGAGACTTTTATGTGACTTATGATTTTATTTAAGCCATGTTTTATTTAATTAATCTTCGTAAATAACTCTGAATATTTATTTAAAAATGTTTTGAGATTGTGGCCTTGTAGCTACCTACAAGTACATTTATTTTCGTTCCATTCTAATTGCTGTTGACTCTAGCCCAATCTTCTAGCTCCCATAGGTGTCACCTGGTTAGTGCACACACTATGGTACCTTGACTATGGCCATACGTATATTATAGTGCATATATCTATTAGGTGTAGCCTAGTCTCTATTAAAATTATACTGGGATGGTAAATCCCTGGTTAACTTAGATCCAAGCACTCCCAGTTTTGATATATTTGTGATTTCAATTTATCCGTATTTTATGTTCTGTGATATGAATATGCTATTTTATGAAGTTATTTATTTGATTTATCGGTTAGAAATTACTTTGAATATGACTTATACTATTTACAGAGAAATTGTTTAATTTCTGTTTTAAGTATGTTTTATTTCTCAAAAACATTGGGATTGTATTTGAATTTGTGATTTAATTAAATCAAATGAATTCCCTAGCATGGCTTCAGATACCAGAACATGAAAGGTACTTTAAAGTACTTCCCATATTCCATCTAGTTACCCAACCCACTATAGTATCTTTCATATTAGATCATGCCAGCTTTATTTTATATTTTAAATTCATGATTTCGTATAAATATCTATTTATAAAATCTGCATATAGGATATGTTATATTAGCTTTTGTATAGATATTCCTTACTGAGCACGTTTGCTCACCCCTTTATTTTTCACTCCCAAATTATTTGCAATGAGTTCGAGTTTGCTTTTTAGGAGGACCTGATTTCCAGTATTCCTCAAGTGATTTCTCTAATTCATCGAGGTATACTTGGTTTATTTTATGTATTCAGATTTTTGTACAATACTACTTTTATATATAATAAACTTGGGATGTAAATTTCTTGTAAATGAAGTCTGTAAATTTTGTATCCTGGGTTTTGTATTTAAATAATAGACTTTTATTTGGAAGTTAAATGGCACTACCGATGAGCCTAACCTTATGTGATTAATTATGTGAAATTAGTAAAATATACAGTATTCTGAACTGTGACAATTAAGGTGGTATCAGAGCGAAGTTGGCTTAATGTCTGTTAGTGTCTTTTGATTTGAAACAATAAGTATCCCAAGTAGTACTATACTTTTTTGATTATATAAATGAATTGGGAGACTAAAATTTATTTTATGCTATTTGTTGTGGTGCAATATGTCAGATATCCGAAGAGGTACCAAACAAGGTAAGGGATGCCCTAGGGTACGCCTTAAGCGCATATAGCCCACCCCAGAGCCTACTCCAGAGCCGATGTCGGAGGCAACTCTCCCTCTACAGCCTAAGAGTTTAGACACGCAAATGTCCAGGCTGGAAAGAATTGTAGTGGCTTTATTAAGAGTTTTAATCAAGCATCAGCACCCGAGCCAACACAGCCTCCACCTCTACCACTACCGCCACAACCGGTATAACCCCCACCGCATTCTCAGCCCCATGTTCTAGAGCAGCCAAGGTGAGTTCCAGTTAGGAGTTGTGATGCTAATTTGATTCGGCAATTTAAGAAGTTAGACCCATCAAAATTCTAAGGTGAGAAGGATCCATTGGCTGTTGAAGAGTAGGTGAACAAGGTGAAGAAGCTACTCGATTACATGACCTGCTCTTAGACTAAGAAAGTTGGGTTGGCCACATTTTTTACTGGTGGGTGATGCAGAGTTTTTTTGGAAGTCATCAATACAGTCAAATTGGCCAAACACCTTGCGCTAACTTGGTAGGTTTTTCTAGAGGCCTTTTTCAGACGGTACATTCCTAGTGCAACGCAGATGAAATTGAAGTCGGAGTTTGAGTCTTAAGCAGGGGACTATGACAGTGGACTAGTACAAATCCAGATTTACTGCACTCAGTCGCTTTAATTTAGAGGTTGCTAAGAGTGAGAAGCATAAGATCGAACGGTTCATATCTGATCTAAAGATATCCATAAAAAATAGTTTAGCCTCATTTGACATTGCTACGTATGATGAGGTAGTTCATCGAGGCCAGTTATGTGAGCAGAATTATGAGGCTCAACAGGCAGAGTTTGGATTTTGAGCTAAGAGTAAGGGCAAGGAGAAAGTTCGATGAGATGACGACAGGAGTGATTCTCGGCTAGCTAAGAGGCTTACAAGGATTATGATTCTTGATAGACCTGCTGGAGATAGATCCACCAGATCTGTTGGCACCGAGAGATTCACTACTCTCTAGAGGAGCGTTGCGACCAGATGTAGACCGTATGGGAGGTCGTATGGAGACAAACCCTACTATTGGACTGTAGGAGCTTGTTTTAAATGTGGATAGTGGGGTCATTTCATCAAAGACTGCCTTCAGGACAGAGAGATAGTGCCAGCTGCTCCAGCAGCAGTTCCAGCAACTAAAGAGGAGAAGGCGACACCGTCCTCACCACGCAGAGTGACAGTAACAGAGAAAGGCAAGCAACAGTGACTTAGGGAGGGTGTACGCCTTAGATAAGGAGATTGTAGATGCCTCTTCTGATGTTATATTTTTGATATTATTGATATTGCATTAATAGACTCAAGCTCCACGCATTCATTTATTTCCCCTGCATGTGTTGTTAAGATATCAGTGAAACCCGAACCCCTAAGGTATTCATTACAAATTACTACCCCAACTAAAGAATCACAAATGACAGATGTAATATATCAAAATTGTAAATTAAAGATAGGAGAGAGAGAAACTGCAACTAACCTAGTTTTTTTAAATATGTACGATTTGGATGTAATTTTAGGGATGGATTGGTTAGCTATGAATTTTGTTAGTGTAGACTACTACACTAAGTTTATAACTTTCTCCCAACCAGAAAAGTATATTGTAAAGCTTTCTGTGCAGGAATAAAATTAAACATTTTATCGAAATTTGTTCGATTTGAATTTAAGTACTAAGCATTTGTTTGATTATTGAATGGTAGCCTACATGGAGGATGTTGAAAATAGGTGTCCGTAGTTACACGAGGTTTGAGTAGTTAAGGACTTTTCCATATGTTTTTTTGGATGAGTTACTTGGACTTTTGCCTAATCGAGAGATTGAATTCACTATTGATTTAGTGCCCGATACTGAACCCATCTCGAAGCCCCCTTACTGAATGGCACTAGTCGAGCTTGAAAAGCTCGAGAAGCAGCTTCAGGAGTTACTCGATAAGGGTTTTATCCGTCCTAGTGTTTCTCCTTAAGGTCCACTAGCCCTATTCATCCGGAAGAAGGATGCTAGCCTGCTACTTTGTATTGATTACCGGTTGCTTAATAAGGCTACTATCAAGAATAAGTATCCTTTTCCTCAGATTGATGATCTGTTCGACCAGCTTAGGGGTGCCCAAGTATTTTTCTAAGATTGATCTGAGATTAGGGTATCATCAGTCGAAGATTCGGGAGAGTGATGTATCCAAGACGACTTTCAGAACTCGATATGGCCACTATGAGTTTCTAGTAATGCCATTCGGGCTTACAAATGCCCCTACAACATTCATGAATTTGATGAACAAGGTTTTCAAGCCTTATATGGAGAAGTTCGTCATCATGTTTATTGATGATATTCTAGTGTATTCTAAGTCGCGGGAGGAACACAAGCAGCATCTGTATCTAGTTCTGCAGACCCTCAAAGACAGGAAGCTATATGCTAAATTCAGCAAGTGCAAGTTCTAGCTAGATCAAATCACTTTTCTGGGGCATGTGATCTCTAAAGACAAGGTGTTAGTTGATCAGTCTAAGGTTGAAGCTATTGTTTAGTGGGAGAGACTGAAGACTGTTACGGAGATAAGAAGTTTTCTGGGTCTAGTCGGATACTATCAGAGGTTTGTTGAGGGTTTCTCTAGACTAGCTGCTCCTCTTACACGTCTCACATATAAGGGAGTGAAGTTTAAGTGAACTAATACATATGAGTGTAGCTTTCAGGAATTGAAGCAGTCGAAGATCACAGCACTGATCCTAACCATTCCGAGTGATTCTAGAGGATTTTTCGTATACAATTATGCTTCTCCCTAGGTTTGAGTTGCATGTTGATGCAGCATGGAAAGGTGGTTACTTACGGGTCCTGTCAGCTAAAGGATCATAAGAAAAATTATCCCGCACATGACCTGGAACTTGCTGCCGTAGTGTTTGCTCTGAAGATATAATGGCATTATTTGTATAGTGCGAGATTCCAAGTATTCACAGATCACAAAAGCTTGAAGTATCTATTCTCACAAAAAGAATTAAATATGAGCAGCGCAGATGGATATAACTGCTAAAAGATTATGATTGCAAGATACTTTATCATCCGAGAAGGCTACTGTGGTTGCTGATGCTTTGAGTAGAAAGCACCTGGGTATGATATTCTATATGATGGTTCGGGAATAAAAGTTATTGGAACAGTTTACGAGCCTCAGTTTGGATATTTCTCCTTCTGAAAGGTGTGGATAAGTGGCCAGTTTTTGGTTAGAGCCGAAGCTGATGGATTATATCAAGAATGCTCAGAGGAAGGATCTAGGTTGTATTGAAATTGCCAGACAGTTGCAGTTGGGGGTTCAGTTAGAGTATGTGATCAGCACTAATGGTATTCTGAGGTTCCTGAATCAGATTTGTATTCCCGAGAATAAGCAGCTAAAGGAGTTAATTTTAGCATAGGCACATAGTTCTAAGTACACCTTACATCCGAGCAGCAATAAAAAGTATCAAAATTTGCATAAGGTGTATTGGTGGCCTAATATGAAGAGGGACATCGCAGAGTTTGTTGCTAGATGTCTCACCTGCAAGCAAGTTAAAGTGCAGCATAAAAAACCATCAGGATTACTTTAGCCTCTGCAGATTCTGACATAGAAATGGGAGCACATCACCATGGGTTTCATCATGGGTTTAGCGAGGACCAAGCAAAATCATGATGCGATCTGAGTGATTGTTGATAGAGTGACGAAGTCTACCCACTTCCTACCTTAGCCACTCTGTATGTTAGGGAGATCGTAAGGTTACATGGTGTTTTGGTGAGCATTACTTCCAACAGAGATTCCAGATTCACTTCTCATTTCTTGGAGATATTTTAAGAGGCTATGGGATCTCATTTGAAATTTAGCACAGCTTTCCATCTGCAGACTGACGATCAGTCCAAGAACACCATCCAGATGCTCAAGGATATGTTGAGAGCTTATGCACTATATTTTAAAGGCTCTTGGGACGATCATCTTCCATTGGCGAAATTCGCCTACAATAATAGTTATCATTCGAGTATTGGCATGGAACCTTATGAAGCATTATATGGACGTAGATGCTGTTCCCCGATAGCATTTGAAGAAATGGGCGACAAAAAGATTCTGGCTCTCAATTTGGTTGAGGAAGCTTCCAATAATGTACAGTTGATATGTGACAAGTTGAAGACTGCTCAGAGTCGGCAGAAGAGTTATGCAGATGTTAGACAGCGACCATTAGAATTTGTTGTGGGAGATTCGGTATTCTTAAAAGTTTCATCTTCGAATGGGATTTTGAGATTTGGAAAGAAAGGCAAGTTGAGTCCTCGTTACATCAGACCTTTCAAGATATTAGATCGAGTGGGAGATGTAGCATACTGGTTGGCATTACCACTCGAGCTCTCCAATGTACACAATGTCTTCCACGTATCCATGCTCTGAAAGTACCATCCAGATTCATTCCACGTAATTTGATATGAACCATTGGAGATCAGAGAAGATATGAGTTACATTGAGAGATCGATTTGGATCCTAGATCAGAAAGATAAGGTGTTACGGTCGAAGATGATACCTCTGGTTAAGGTTCATTGGTAGTACCATGCCGAAGAAGAAGCTACTTAGAAGCTAGAGAGCCTGATGAGAGAGAAATATCCAGGGTTGTTTGTTGAGTAAGTCCGATCAAATTTGGAGGACCAATTTCTTAAGGTAGGGGGAAATGTGAGACCTCGTAATTATAGTATCATTTAATTATATTTAAATAATTGAGAATTATGGAATAACTATAACTAATTAATATTTGATTTCATCTTAACTTTTATGTTTAAATAGTAAGTGGGCCCCATCGATCCCCGAAAGTCCAAGTGAAAGTGAAACTTTAGGGATGCGATGTTTAGGGTCAAAAATATAATGTTAAAAATCTTAGCCTCAATCTCAATTATTTTTTCATATTTTGGAAAATGTGCAACAATTTAAAAAATAACGGTTTAGTTCATAGGTCGTCAGAATTTTCGAAAATAATGGTCAAACCAAGGAGACTTTTCACCCATTGTTTATACTAAATAATTTCTCATAAAATATAGTTTTAGAATATCTAGACAGATTGAAGAAACTAGATGTGAAGATAGAAATTTACGCGATTTTATAGTTAAGGGTATTTTAGTAATTTCACCCTAACCAGTATCTGAAGTTCAACAAAAGCTTCACCAAACATTGAAACAAGTTAAATAGAGTTGATCTATGATTAAATAAAATATTTTGGAGGTTAGATAGATTGTTTTAAACAAAGTCAAACTTTAAGGGCAAAATTGGAAGAATTCTTTAAGTATAAGGGCAAAATGGTAAATTTGTCCAGCAGCTCCAAAAACCTCCCTAGCCAAGCTTGAAAAAGAGAGAAAAAGTGGAATAACTTACCAAAATCACATTAAAATAAAATACTTCACCAAACTTGTCCTACTCAACCTCCTCTTCAATTTAGTGCCTAAATCAAGTGCCAAAACAGCATAAATCAGAGTGTAAGGATTTCCATAGTGCTCGGCCAAGGTAAGGAAGAATGGAAACCTTAAGTTTTCATGGTTTTCTAGCTAATTACTATGTGTTTATGATGTTTCCATGCTTTCCTTAGTATGAATCATGTAAAAATAATGTAAATAGATAAGTGAGGGTTTCGGCCAACATGCATGGTGCATGAACATGATGGTTTTTATGAGTAGTTGATGTAGAAAATAATGTAGGAATTAAGAAAAATATGAAATCAAGCTTAATTTAGCTTAATTGAGAGAAAATCAACATAAAGGTAGAAGAATACCATTTGGCCATGGCTAGGAAGAGTAGATTTTGATGCCATTTAATGTATAATCCATGTAGAAATGTTGTAGAAAATTATTATAATAAGATTGGAATTAGAAAGTAAACAAAATTTGAAGAAATTTCAAGTATAAGGATGATAGTGTGGTTCGGCTATATAAAGGGAGGAAAAAATCATGCCTATTTTAATGCAATTTAGATCTTAAAATGATGTATAAATTATTCTAAGAATTTAGACGCTATCAGAATCGAAATCGGAGCTATGTAGCAAAAGTTACAATTTTTCATTGGTAGAAATTAGAGAGCATTTAGATAATTTTTGCAAACAATGCATTCATATTTAAATAGTTGAATATTTCTTTTGATAAAATATAGTAAATTTATTAAGTTTGAATAATAATTTGCAGCCTCTAAATTCGAGGGTACTAACGGTGCTGACGAGGCATCTACTACTAAATTAAGAGGTAAGGGATATTTGAATGAAGCGTAGGGATATAGTGTTGCACGATTTGATGAAAATTGCAATTGTTGGAATTTAAATAAATATTCTGGATTAAATTTTAGAACTATGAATTGCGGTTGAAAGCTAGATTTTTATGCAAGAGGGGTTAGGTTTGAATAAACTGTTATACTGTCGAAAATTTTGTAAAGTGATCTATGCTATTCAAAATTATCATTTTGGCATAAATTTGAAATATGAGAAATTGATTTTAGAATGTTGATTTTAAATTCTTAGAAATGAATTTTTATAATTAAATCACAAATTCATTATATGCCTTAAATTAGCTAATTAATTATAAATATTTAATTTATTTGTGTTGGAATATTTTCTATCATTGTGGAGTTTATACTAAATATTTACAAGGTTAAATATTGTTTTGATATTATGTTTTGTGAAATAATATAAGTCATTTTATAATGTTGAGGCTTTTATGTGACTTTTTTTTTAACCCATGTTTTATTTAATTAATCTTTGTAAACAATTTTGAATATTTATTTAAAAATATTTTGAGACTGTGGCCCCGTAGCTACCTGCAGGTACATGCATTTTTTTCCGTTCTAATTCTTGTTGACTCTAGCCCAGTCCTCTAGCTGCCATAGGTGTCACCTAGCTAGTGCACACACTGTGGTACCTGACTAAGGCCATACGTTTATTATAGTGCATTTGGCTATTGGGTGTAGCCTAGTCTCCATTAAAATTATACTGGGATGGTAAATCCTTGGTTAACTTAGATCCAAGTACTCCCAGTTTTGATATATTTGTGATTTCAATTTATCTATATTTTATGTTCCATGATATGAATATGCTATTTTGTGAAGTTATTTATTTGATTTATCAGTTAGAAATTACTTTGAATATGATTTATACTGTTTACGAAGAAATTGTTTAATTTCTGTTATAAGTATGTTTTATTTCCCCAAAATATTGGGATTGTGTTTGAATTTGTGATTTAATTAAATCAGATGAATTCCCTATAGTGGCTTTGGATACCAGAACACGAAAGTTACTTCAAAGTACCTCCCATGTTCCATCTGATTACCCAACCCACTATATTATCTTTCCCATTAGATCGTGCCAACTTTATTTTCTATTTTAAATTCATGATTTTATATAAATATCTGTTTATAAAATCTGCATATAGGATGCGTTATATCAGTTTTCGTATAGATATTCCTTACTGAGCACATTCACTCACCCATTTATTTTTCACTCTTAAATTATTTGCAGTGAATTTGGGTCTGCTTTTTAGGAGGACTTGATTTCTGGTATTCCTTAGGCGATTTCTCCGATTCATCAAGGTATACTTGGTTTATTTTATGTATTCAGATTTTTGTACAATACTACTTTTATGTATAATAAACTTGGAATATAAATTTCTTGTAAATGATTTCTATAAATTTTATATCCTAGGTTTTGTATTTAAATAATAGATTTTTATTTAGAAGTTAAGTGACTACAGACGAGCCCAACCATATGTGATTAATTATGTGAAATTAGTAAAATATACAATATTCCGAATCGTGACAACGTACATTCATGGTTAAAAAATGGTTCAATCGAAGTGCCAGAGCGAGGCCTTGTCAAAATTCAATTACTGGTTTGATGGTTAATAGGGAGTGGGTTTTTAATCGTGTTAAGGTGAAGACAATTGTTCTTGAGTATTTTCAAAGTCATTTCTCAACAGGCATTTGGAATCACCATACTGTGTTGGATTTGCCTTTTAAAAAGTTGGCAAAAGAAGAAGCCGATCTCCTGGAAAGAGCATTCTTATTTGAAGAATTAAAGGAGGCATTTGGAATTATATCTGGTCTAGATGACTTCAACTTGAACTTTTATAAGAAAGCCTGGCCATTTTTGAAGGATGAACTTCTTATATTTATTGGCGAATTTTAGGTGACTAGTAAACAAGAGAAGGAATTGGATTCTTCGTTTATCACTATGATTCCTAAAGTGGACTGTCCTAATGGATTAAAAGACTTATGCCCAATAAGTCTTATTAATTCTCTTTATAAGATAATTTCTAAGATATTATCTATACGACTCAAAGTCTTTATCAATAAATTGCTGAGTGAGACTCAATCAACCTTCATTGTAGAACGTAAATTTTGGAAAACATTCTTTCAGTTGATAAGGTGGTTAATCTGATGAAAAAAAAAGGAGAATGAAGAATATTATCTTAAAGATCAACTTTGAGAAGGCTTTTGATTTGTGTTAGCTAGAGTTTCCTTGATCATGTTGGATAGCTTGTAATAAATACAAGGGAACAAGTTCCCACATTGCTTGTAAAAGTGTAAAGTGATACATTTATAAAGGGAAATAAACTCTTGAGAGTAATTTGGAGCCAAAGAGGGAATGGGCTTTGACCATTTGGCTTGGGCTTGAGCTTGCTTGGCTTGGGCTTGGTCTAGAGCTTGGGCTATTTTAAAAAGTCAAAGATGGGTACTTGGGCACTTGGGCTCTTGGCTCTTTGACTTAAGTCAAAGTTTTATTTTTTGACAAAATATTTTAAATTCAATTTCGAATTTAAAATTATTTTAACTGTTCTAACAGACATATTTTCGATTATATGTCTGTAACAGTTATGTCTGAAATGAACGGTTGTTATTTAACAGAAAATCACAACCATTCATTTATGTCTCTTCATACTCTATATAAGAGTGATGATTTCCAGAAAAGACTCACTTTACATTTTCTGACTTTTCACAATATTCTAAAGGCTTTGTTGTATCTTGGGGTAACTTGCTTCTGTGTGAGGCAATATTACACTCAAGATAGTGTAATTCTACACGCCTCAAAGCCATATACTCTGATTATTTTCCTCACAATTTGAGTGTAATATTTCTTTTGATATGGCAATGGTTACCAATCCTATGTTTATCAATCAACAAGATCCAGTCAAGTTGAACCAGTTTGATGGGACAAACTTCACCAGATGGAAGGACAAGATGAAGTTTCTGTTGACAACCTTAAAGGTGTCCTATGTTCTGGATCCGAATCTGCAGCCACTGGCAGACCCTACACCAGAAGACACAGATACATTGAAGGAAGAAAGAAAGAAACGTGCAGAAGATGAACAGGTGTGTCGTGGTCACATCCTCAACTCTCTTACAGACAGACTTTATGATTTATACTCCAACTATACATCACCAAGAGAGATTTGAACTGCCTTGGAAACAAAATACCAGAACGAGAAAAAAGGTACAGATAAATTCCTGGCATTAAATTATTTTGATTTCAAGATGACTGATAACATGCCAGTCATGGATCAAGTCCATGAACTACAAATACTGGTTTCCAGACTTAGAGATTTGGAAGTGGTTGTTCTTGACACTATACAAATTGGAGCAATTCTGTCCAAGTTTCCTCCTTCATGGAACAATTACAGGAAAAAGGTCCTGCAGACACCAGACAGTTTCACACTGGAACAATTCCAGACTCATCTGCAAATTGAGTGTGAAACTCGTCTCAGGGATGAGAAACTCCATAAAGAGAAGGCAGTGAATTCAAATGGGAATTCACAAGTAAATGCCATAGCAAGCAATTCTGGAAAGTTTGCAAACAAGTCTGGAAAGAATCAGAACAACTTAAAAGTCCAGAAAACTGATGGATTTAAGAAGTCCAACAATTATAAGAAGAACAAGGCCTGCTTTCATTGTGGAAAGAAGGGGCACTACTTTAAAGAATGTAGAGTCAAAATTGCAGAAGACAAGAAGAATAAAGACAATGGTTCTAAACAATCTGCTCAAGCTAATATGGTTGTTGAAGATGACATGAACTTTGTTGTCATGGTTACTGAATTGAACATGGCAACAAGTGCAGGAACCATGGAGTGGTTTCTTGATTCTGGAGCCACAATTCATGTCTGCAACAACAGGGAATTCTTCAGCACTTACACTGAGGAAAACAGTGAAGTCTTTATGGGAAACCATGCTCCTGTCAAAGTGCTGGGAAAAGGAAGTGTGATGCTTAACTTCACTTCTGGACAGAAACTGACTCTTATCAATGTGCACCATGTTCCTGATGTCAAGAGGAACTTAGTTTCTGCAAATCTGTTGTGTAAGAGAGGCTTTAAGATTGTTTTAGAATCTGATAAGTTTGTAATATCTAAGAATGGTGTGTTTGTAGGAAAGGGATATTCCCTTGATGGCATGTTCAAACTCAGTATTAATTAAATAAATGTTGCTTCTGCTTATATCGTTGAATCTTCTATTCTGTGGTATGCTAGATTAGGACATTTAAATTATGCTATGATTAAATACATGACAAATCATAATTATATTTCTTGTAAACATGATCATCATGATAAATGTCAAATCTGTGTGGAAGCTAAGATTACAAGAAAGCCTTTTCCTAAAGTAGAACATGAAACAAAATTGCTGGAACTAGTTCATTCGGATATTTTTGAATTAAATAGAAAATTGACTAGAGGAGGAAATAGATATTTTATAACTTTTATAGATAATTGTTCATGTTTTACTAGTATTTATTTACTAAGAAACAAGGATGAAGCTTTTGATAAATTTAAGGAATTTAAATCTAAAGTAGAGAATCAAAAGGAAAGAAAAATTAAAATTATAAGGAGTGATAGAGGTGGTGAATATTTCTCAACTGAATTTGATAAGTTCTGTGAAGATCATGGAATAATTCACCAAAGATCAGCTCCTTTTACACCCCAACATAATGGTTTGGCGGAAAGGAAAAACAGGACCCTAGTTGATATGGTAAATGCAATGATTTTAAATGCTAGATTACCTTTCAACTTGTGGGGTGTGGGGTGAAGCTTTGCTTACTGCCTCTTACATACATAATAGAGTTCCTTCAAAGAAGACATATCTCACCATATGAAGTCTGGAATGGAAGGAAGCCAAATTTAAGTTATTTTAAAGTGTGGGTGTGTATTGCATATTATAGACTTCCTGATTCTCAAATGACTAAATTAGGTTCAAGAGGAATTAAATCTGTTTTTGTTGGTTATGCACAAAATTCAAAGGCATATAGATTACTAGATTTAGAATCAAATGTTATAGTAGAGTCTATACATGTTGAATTTTTTGAAAATAGTTTTGTGAAAAATCAAGTTATGCATGAACCAGAAAATGATCAAAATACATCTACTGCCTATGATTCCTTAGTCAAACGTAAGGAAATAAGTGAACCATCTGAACCAAGAAGAAGTCAAAGGCCAAGAAAAGAAAAACATCTTGATTTTAATTTTATTTCTCCTGATCATATTACCTTTTTAGTTGAAGGTAATAGAGACAGAATTATGAGGAAAATGAAGATATTATTAAACATTGAAGATGAGCCCAAAACTTTGAGTGAAGCTTTGACTTCAAGAGATTCAGCTTTCTAGCAAGAAGCTGTAAATGATGAAATGGACTCTATCATGTCTAATAATACTTGGATCTTGGTAGATTTACCTCCAGGATCAAAGCCTATTAAAAACTAGTGGGTTTTTAGGAGAAAGTACAATTCTGATGGTACTATACAAACTTTTAAAGCAAGATTAGTTGCTAAAGGTTTTACACAAAAGAAAGGCTTAGATTATTTTGATATTTATGCTCCAGTAGCTAGAATAACGTCTATTAGAATTCTTTTTGCTCTAGCTTATATATATATATATATATATATATATATATATATATAGGTTGCATATTCACCAAATGGATGTTAAAACAACATTTTTAAATGGTGATTTAAAAGAAGAAGTTTATATGGAACAACCCAAAGGGTTTGTTTTACCTGGAAATGAACATAAAGTTTGCAAGCTTGTTAAATCTTTATATGGTCTTAAACAAGCTCCTAAACAATGGCATGAGAAATTTGATTCTGCTATTTTATCTTTCGGTTTTAGGTATAATTCTGCTGATAAATGTATTTATTCTAAATTTACTGGTGATTATGGAGTGATTGTTTGTTTATATGTGGTTGATATGCTTATATTTGGTACTAACATGCTTGGTATAAATGAGACTAAGAATTTTCTTACCTCTAAATTTAAGATGAAAGATCTTAATCAAGTAGATACAATTTTAGGAATTAAAATTACAAAGAATGATAAAGGATTTTCATTGAATCAAACTCATTACATAGAAAAGCTGTTAGATAAATATCAATATCTTAAAATAAAAGAATATAGTACTCCATATGATTCAAGTGTGAAACTTGTCAAGAATGATGCTAGACCAATAGAACAATTAAAGTATGCTAGTGTTAGAGGAAGCTTGATGTATGCTATGCATTGTACTAGACCTGATATTGCTTACACGGTATGTAAATTGTCAAGATTTACAAGTAATCCTAGTATAGCTCATTGGAGGGCAATTGAAAGGGTACTTGGTTACCTTAAAATAACTGCCAAATTAAGGTTGTGCTATGCAGGATTTCCTGCTGTTTTAGAGGGTTATTCAGATGCAAGCTGGATAACAAAAGCTGGTGATAATATATCAACTACAGGTTGGATATTTACACTAGCTAGTGGTGCTGTAAGTTGGGCATCTAAGAAACAAACATGTCATGCACACTCAACTATGGAAGCTGAGTTTATAGCTTTAGCAGTTGTTGGTAAGGAAGCTGAGTGGCTAAGAAATATGTTGTTTGAAATTGAGTTGTGGCCACAACCAATGCCACCTCTTTCCTTACATTGTGATAGTGAGGCTACTATGTCTAGTGATTTTAATAACATTTATAATGGTAAGTCTAGACATATAAGCCTAAGGCATGACTATGTTAAAGAGTTAATCTCAAATGGTACCATTACGATCATATGTAAAGTCTGCAGAAAATTTGGCAGATCCTCTTACTAAAGCTTTGCTAAGGGATAAAGTGTGGAGGACTGCAAGTAGTATGGGAGTAATACAATAACCCTTGAGAGGTTGAATTTAAGCTCTTAATGGAGATCGTTCTGAAAATTGTCCAAAGTAATAGGGACAATAGAAGAATCTCCACCTATGTGAATATGAAGTGGTGCCGCTTCAACAAGAGTATAAGGGTTTTACTCTTGAAATATTCACAGAAATTGGATTGCTAGCACATGGCCATTGAAATAGTGCTAGGAGCAAGTAAGAGTTTTGTGAAAAGTGACAGATTGATGTGTGTCGTACTTTCGATCCTAATAGTAAGAAGTCATGGTTTAATCTTAGGACACTATGTACTTTTATTAAAGTACTTACACTAATTGAAGGCTTAAACCAATAAGATACCTTCTTGTATGCATCATATTTGTTGTATTACAAGTCAGTGGGGGATTGTTGGATAGCTTGTAATAAATACAAAGGAACAAGTTCCCACATTGCTTGTAAAAGTGTAAAATGATACATTTATAAAGGGAAATCAACTCTTGAGAGTAATTTAGAGCCAAAGAGGGAATGGGCTTTGACCATTTGGCTTGGGCTTGAGCTTGCTTAGCTTAGGCTTGAGCTTGCTTGGCTTGGGCTTGGTCTAGAGCTTGGGCTATTTTAAAAAGTCAAAGATGGGCACTTGGGCACTTGGGGCACTTGGGCTCTTGGCTCTTTGACTTAAGTCAAAGTTTTATTTTTTGACAGAATATTTTAAATTCAATTTCGAATTTAAAATTATTTTAACTGTTCTAACAGACATATTTTCGGTTATATGTCTGGAACAGTTATGTCTGAAATGAATGGTTGTTATTTAACAGAAAATCACAACCATTCATTTATGTCTCTTCATACTCTATATAAGAGTGATGATTTCCAGAAAAGACTCACTTTACATTTTTTGACTTTTCACAATATTCTGAAGGCTTTGTTGTATCCTGGGGTAACTTGCTTCTGTGTGAGGTAATATTACACTCAAGATAGTGTAATTCTATACGCCTCAAAGCCATATACTCTGATTATTTTCCTAACAGATCAAGTGATGGAATGCATGAATTTTGGATCTAAGTGGAGAGGTTGGATTGAAGAATGCATGTCTACAGCTAGAGTTTCTATTTCGGTGAATGTCTCTCCCACAAATGAATTTCAAATTCATTGTGGTTTGCCACAAGGAGATCCTCTATTCCTATTTTTATACATCTTGGTTACTATAGTGCTTTACCTTTTACTGTTTGTGACAGAAAATTTGGGTCTTGTTAAGGGTATTTCATGTTTTTGATCTGATAATTCTCTTTCTCATTTGTAATTTGCATATGATACGATCCTTTTGCTAATGGATTAAGAGGAGATTGTCTACAATGCTAAGTTAATTCTCCAGTGTTTTCAGTTATGCCCTAGATTGAAGATTAATTATAGGAAGTCTTGCATTTATGGTATGGATGTTGATAAGCAGAATTTGGAGTGTTTTGCAAGGCTTCTAGACCGTAAAATTGTCTTTCTTCCTTTTTTGTATCTTAGTGTTCCCATTAGAATTAATTCAAGAAGAATGGTTGTACGGAAGCCAGTGCTTGATCGAATTCAGGGTAGGCTAGCATTATGGAAAAGAAATTTTTTGTCTTTTGCTGGTAAGGGTGGTCCTTATTAATTTTGTGCTTTCTTATCTTCCACTATATTATGTGTCGATTTTTAGGGTTTTAAAAGGTATTTTGATGAAAATTGATCAAATGAGTATGGCTTTCCTTTAAGGTAGAGGTTGGGCTCATAAGAAATTGGCTAAGGTGAATTTGCTGTCAGTATGTAAATCAAAGTGTCAAGGTGGACTTGGTATCATTGATCATGATGTTAAAAATTTTGCTTTATTGACGAAAAGGTGGTAGAGGTTTGCTATCGAGAGGAACTCTTTATGGCGAAGGTTCGTGGCTGTGATATATGAGGCTACTGTTTAAAAGTGGCTTTCCTCTATCATTAATTCGAATAAAATGTCTGCTATTTGGAGTGGTGTGGTTAGTTTAGCAAATGATGATTTGGTTAAAAATTTTAGAGGAAATGCTGGCTGTCAATGGTTAGTTGGTGATAGGAGGGACATCTCATTCTGGCATGATAAGTGGGTTAGGGATATTCCACTTAGAACCTTAATTCCTAGACTATTTCTTTTAGCGCTAGATAGAAATCCAAAGGTTTAGGATTATGCTTTCAATAATTGCTTCAATCATAATCATGGGAAGGCTTTTTTAGGAGAACTTTATTTGTATAGGAAGAATGTGAATTAAGGAAACTATGTGCATCTCTACAAAGCACTGTTCTTTTTCCCCAATGTAATGATAAAATCGTGAGGGACTTTAACAGGTTGGGTAAGTTCACAGTGAAGAAACTTTCTGATTTATTGCTGTAATCAAACTCTCTTCCCTCTTCACCTTTCTTTTGTCAATTATGGATGCCGAAAATTCCTCCAAAGGTACAATGCTTTTTATGGCTCCTAGCTCTTAATAAATTCTCAACCAAAACTTTCTTGAAGAACAGGGATATTCCTTTGTGCTATGAGCAATGCCTTTGTCCTTGGTGTAATCTGTTTGAAGAGAACTCAAATCATGTGTTGTTTACTTTTAGTCTGATTTCTCAATGTTGGTATTCTTTTTGTTGATGGTGGAATGTTGTTGGTAGTTTTCCTCAATCGTTAAATGCCTTTTTGCTAGAATGTTTTGAAAGCCCATTTAATGGGGTCTTGAATGTTTGGAAATTCTTTTGGTGGGCCTACATATATCAATTAATTGTATATTACAGGCTATCTAATTTGTTTAGTCTATTTAAAAGTGATGAAATAAAGTTAAGGTTATTGGACTTTAGGGCATCTCAATTTAGTATTGGCTTTGCAATGTAGAGACCCAATATTTTATTTTATTTTCATGATGGGCCAAAATAAAATGAAATATACTTCAAGTATTAATAGATTATGGTCCACAGTCTAAACATAATGAAATTCTCAATCAAATCCAATTATTGAGTGAGATACAGATTCTCTCAAAAGGTTTAGACGTGAAAGACTCTAACACCAAGACATTAATTCCAATGGATTTAGGTACACTTCCGTATTGCTCTTTTCTTGATGATTGAACATAAGATTCTGTGTATGTTTATCTGTATGAATTTTCTACAAGTGGTATCAAGAGCGTGTTCATGGTTGATCATTGAGAATTAACATTTTTCTTTGAAACCTTAGGGCTTTTATTTCTTATAAAATAAAGATTAAAATCATGTAAACAATTTTATGAATTTTGTTTCATGATTCAATTAATTTATTCTTTAAGTTTTTTGAATCCCAAATTAAATATTTAACCAAAACAATTATATTTTGCATGTTCTAATTCAAATTGATGAATGATAATTTTTTCTTGTGACTTCTATGGTTGAAACAAAGTCATCATTTCAGTAAATTTTTGGTTTTGGTTGAAAGCAATCAAGAAAAAGGATTGGGTCTTCCATGGTAGAGTTTTCTTGAAACTTTTTCATCAAACTAAACACAAATATTTGATGTTTTGATTCATTTTTTGGCCTGGGTTTTGTAGAATAATGACTTAATTACATGATTGTGTGCTTAAGTTTGCAAAATCACATGAAATAGGGGTCAAAATTTTGAAAGAAAAACCGAACAGACCCAATCGGGTCTGCTTAGTGTCCAATCGGGTCGAGAAGTCTTGTCCCACCGCATAGGTGGCACGTGGGTCCCATACGCCACCCTTTGAAGACCTTTAGGGCACCATTTTTTCCAGTTCTCCATAAAATTAAATTTCCTATTTTTTGGTGATTTTTATGAAATTTTTTGATACTGTTAAATATTTATTAGTTAATATTCATGGTAATTTCAGTGTTTTGATATATTATGCACATATTTTCTGGTATTTTATTTCATGATATTTTGAGGTGATTGGCAATACTCACTCTCCTGGTTGATGTGAATAAATTTGTGTGCTCTCAATGTTTTGTATATGTGCATAATTGTTGAAAATAAAGTTCAAAATAAATTAAATTAATATAAAATGCCACCAAAGTGACCTCTTTTATGTTAATTTATTTATTTTGAAAATTAAGGTTGTCATTTAAATTTAAATGGTTGTGTTTTTAATCCTTGCTAAAAATAATCGACCCAAAAGAAGGTTAATTTTTGGCCAGATTACAAATACAATAAAGTAGTAAATATGTGATAAAATTATTTTTTTTACCATGCATGCAATATGTCGGCCCAAAGGAAGGCATGTTGTTGGTAGGATTTGGTTATTAATATTTACTCATAAAGTTTAAGAGTACTGCTTACAAATTGAAATTTTTGTCCAAAGACTAAATTTTAATGTTGTGCTTGGTATGTTATATGGCCCAAAATTATTATTTATTAATTGTGAGCTTATTATTGTTATTTTTCTGCTTACAGTAAATGTTTCTTCTATATCTGCCAATTTCAACAATATCCCAGTGCTTAACGGCACTAACTTCGAGAAATGAAAGGAACACATTACCATTGTGCTTGGGTGTATGGATCTAGACTATGCAATCAGGTCTGACAAACCTCCCACCCCTGCTGATAATAGTACAACTAAGGAAAGGGCACTTTATGAGAAATAGGAGCGTTCAAACTGCATGAGTCTGATGATCATGAAGCACTCAATTCCAGATACCATCAGGGGTGCAATGCTTGAGGAAGAAAATACTAAAAGTTTCTTACAGCAGATTGCAGACAGATTTGCTACAAATGAAAAGGTCTAAACAAGTACCATCCTATCCAAGCTTGTTTGAATGCGATATATTGGCAAAGGAAACATAAGAGAATATATTATGGAAATGTCTAATCTTGTTTCAAAACTAAAGGCACTAAAGTTAGAGTTGTCTGAGGACATTCTCGTGCACTTAGTCTTAATATCTTTTCCTGCACAATTCAATCTTTCTAAAATAAGTTATAACACTTAAAAGGGGAAATGGACTCTTAATGAGCTCATTGCTCATTGTGTGCAAGAGAAGAGAGATTGAAACAAGAGAAGATAAAAAGTGCTAACTTAGCATCTTCTTCCAATGACAATGCTGCCAATAGAAAAAGGAAATGGAACAATACAAGAAAAGGCACTGCAAATACTGGAACTTCACAACCTAAGGAGAAACTGAAACAAGATAAGGTGATTACTTGTTTCTTTTGCCGTAAAAGTGGTCATCTGAAGAAGGATTGTTCCAAGTATGCTAAATGGCTTGCCAAAAAAGGTAAATTTCTCAATTTTGTTTGTTCTAAACTTAATTTGGCTTTAGTACCCAATCACACTTGGTGGATAGATACAGGTGCAACTACTCACATAAGTGTAACTATGCAGGGTTGTTTAAGGAGCAGAAAGCCAACTAATGCTGAAAGATTCATCTATGTAGGAAAGGGTGAAAGAGCTCCTGTTGAGGCTATTTTTCTATTTAGATTAAAGTTAGAATCTAGTTGCTATTTAGATTTGAAAAAGACTTTTTATGTACCATCATTTAGACGAAATTTGATTTCTGTTTCTTTTTTGGACAAATTAGGATATTCTTGTTTATTTGGAAATGGAAAATTTAGTCTTTTTCAGTATTCAAATTTGATTGGCACATGTTCTTTAGTTGATAATCTATATAAATTGGACCTTCATGCCTCACACATTAATGAATTCTTGCATATAAGTAATTATGGTACAAAGCACAAATTAATTAATGAGAATTCTTCCATGTTATGGCACAGGCGTTTAGCACATATTTCTGAACAAAGAATAAAGAGGCTTGTGTTAGAAGAAATTCTCGATTCCCTTGATTTTGCAGATTTCAAAATCTGTGTTGAGTGTATTAAAGGAAAACAAACAAATATGAAGAAAACTGGTGCTAAGAGGAGTTTAAACGTCTTGGATTTAATACTGATATTTGTAGTCCATTCCCTACAGCCTCTTAGAATGGTCAATAGTATTTTATTACTTTCATAGACAATTATTCTCATTCTGGGTACCTATACTTGACTCATGAGAAGTCCCAGGCATTGAACGTTTTCAAAACCTATAAAGCTGAAGCTGAAAATCAACTTGGTAAGAAAATTAAAGCCGTTAAATATGACCGTGACTGTGAATATTACGTAGATTCGACGAATCAGGTGAACAACGTCTAGGCCCTTTTGCAAAGTATTTAGTAGAATGTGGCATCGTTCTTCAATACACCATGAGAGGGACTCCAAGTCAAAATGTTGTAGCTAAAAGACGAAATTAGACCTTAAAGGATATGGTTAGAAGTATGATTAGTCATTCTTTTTTGCCAAAGTCACTTTGGGGAGCAGCCTTAAAGACTACAGTGTACATTCTTGATCGAGTTCAAAGAAAAGTAGTAGGTAAAACCCCATATGAGTTATAAACAGGAAAGAAGCCAAGAATTAGGCATTTACATATTTAGGGCTGTCCAATTGAGGCTAGGCCATACAAGCCTAATGAAAGAAAATTAGACTCAGAACAATAAGCTGCTACTTTGTTGGATACTTACAAAGATTGAGGGGTTTCAAATGTTATGATCCTCAAATAGATCCTTTTGCAAAACAGGGAATGCTAAGTTTATTAAGGATGTTGAATATAATGAGGTTGACAAACTCAGGAACTTTGTCTTTGAGGAAGAACATGTTATAGTTCCTAGAATTGCAATTGAGAATGATCAGACAATTATGTCTAACATTGTTCAAGATGCAAATCCGGATTATCAAGACACTCTTGGGTTACCTCCTACTCATATTGAAAAGCAATAATAACCTCAATTGGAAGTGCCATTAAGGAGATCCTCGAGAGAGAGGAGATTGGCGATTCCAGATGATTATATTGTATATCTTCAAGAACATGAGTTTGATATAGAACTAGAACATGACCCAAAATCTTCTAGTGAAGCCAAACAAAGTGTTCACTCTCATAAATGGATTGAGGTTATGAAAGATGAGATGAAATCAATGGAGGTCAATGACGTTTGGGATCTTGTCGAATTGCCTAATGGAGCGAAACCAATTGGTTGTAATTGGATTTTCAAAACCAAGCAGGATTCGAAAGGCAATATCAAAAGATATAAAGCACATCTAGTTGCCAAAGGTTTCACTCAAAAGGAAGACATTGATTACAAAGAGACTTTCTCTCCTGTTTCATCGAAAGACTCTTTTAGGATCATTATGGCACTTGTAGCTCATTATAATTTGGAGCTACATCAGATGGCTGTAACGACAACGTTTCTCAATGGTGACATTGAAAAACAATTTATATGGTGTAGCCAAAAAATTTCGTGTCGGAAGAATCAAAACATCTGGTGTGCAAATTAAAGAAATCCATATATGGTTTAAAGCAAGCATTCCGTCAATGGTATCGAAAATTTGATCAAGTGATCACCTCTTTTGGTTTTAAGGAGAACACTATTGATCAATGTATTTATCACAAGATCAGTGGGACCAAGTTTATTCTTCTGGTGTTATATGTCGATGACATCCTGCTGGCGAGCAGCGATATAAGCTTATTACATGAGACCAAGAGATTTCTTTCAAATAAATTTGAGATGAAAGATCTTGGGAATGCATCTTTTGTGTTTGGCAAATAGATCCATCGAGATAGTTCTCGAGGAATACTTGGCTTATGACAAAAGGCTTATATCGATAAAGTGCTTAATAGATTTGACATGAAAAATTGTGCATCAAGAGACATGCCCATTGCTAAGGGTGATAAATTCAGTTTGCTTGAATGCCCAAGAAATAATATTGAAAAGGAATAGATGTAGAATATTCATTATGCTTCAACAGTAAGGAGTCTCATGTATGCTCAAGTTTGTACATATCCAAATATTACGTACACAGTTGGAATGCTTGGCAGATATTTAAGTAACCCTAGAATGGATCATTGGAAAGTAGTAAAAAGGGTTATACGATATCCGTAGAGAACTAAAGATTACATGCTCACATATCAGAGGTCAGATCATTTAGAGTTCGTTGGGTATTCGGACTCCAATTTTGCTAGTTGCCTTAATAGCAAAAGATCCACTTCTGGTTATATTTTCATGTTAGCTGGAGGAGTTGTGTCTTGGAAGAGTGTAAAGGAGTCACTCATAGCTTCTTCCACCATGGAAGCAGAGTTTATAGCTTGCTATAAGGCATCAAACTAGGCAATATGGTTGCAGAATTTTATCACTGGGCTATGCGTTGTCAATGGTATTGAGAGGCCATTGAAGATTTATTGTGATAATAAAACCATAGAATTATACTCTAAGAACAACAGAAGCTCATCGAAGTTAAAACATATTAACATCAAGTTTCTTGTTTTTAAGGGGAGATTTTAGAGTCTTCAGATATCCATTGAATATATCAATATGAACTCCATGATTACGGTTCTGTTTACTAAGATGTACCACCTAAGGTGTTTCATAAGCATGTAGCTTGTATGGGTGTGGTTCACTTTGATGATATGCTTGTATAGTGGGAGTTTGTTTTATTTATATTTATTTGTTATTGAGACATTTTACTGATCAGAATAAAGTATTGTTGTTATTACTAAAACTCTGAAATAAAGTTTTATTCTTTCAAATTACAGTTGAGCATAAAGTTTTTGAAAGTAGGACCAGTTGGAAATAAACATGTTTAAGAGATCACGTTACATGTAATTTCCCTGCTACACATCTATATTTGATCTATGTTGTTGATTATATTAATATACGTGACCATTGATGGGTCTAGTTATGGAATATATGTAACGAGGATCGCTTTGATCCTATGTTAGTATAATTGATAGACCAGTTTGTTTAGAGATGTTACTATATGAAGATAGCAAGTTTAGAGCTCTTAATGTTATTTTAAATGCATAATTGTTAGGTGACATATGTGGCCCAAGTGGGAGATTGTTGGGAAATTCTTTAAGTGGGCCTACCTATATCAATTAATTATACATAACAGGCTATTTGATGTGTTTAGTCCATTTAAAGGTGATCAAATAAAGTTTAAGTTATTAGACTTTAAGACATTTCATTTAATATGGGCTTTGCAATGTGTAGAGATCCAATATTTTATTTTATTTTCATGATGGGCCAAAATAAAATAAAATATAATAAAATATACTTCAAGTATAAATAGGTTATCATCCCCAGTGTAAACATAACGAAATTCTCAATCAAATCCCATCATTGAATGGGATACAAATTCTCTCAAAAGGTTTAAACGTGGAAGACTCTAACCCCAAAAAATCAATTCCAATGGATTCAGGTATGCTCTAACCCCAAAAAATCAATTCCAATGGATTCAGGTATGCTTTTGTATTACTCTTTTCTTGATGATTGAACATGAGATCCTGTGTATGTTTATCTGTATGAATTTTCTACATTGAAGACTTGGTGGAATGCCTCACGTGCAGCAACTCTTTGGTCAGTTTGGTTGATGAGGAATGAAATGGTTTTTGAAATAAAAGGTTTAATGTTGATGAGCTTCTTTTTCTTGTGAAACTTCGCTCCTGGTGGTGGATCAAAGCTGCTGGCGATGTCTCATTGGTTTGTGAGGTTTAGATTTTAATTATTAATAAATAGTTATGTAACCCTTTGGGGAGAACACAATTGATTTTAGTAATATCATGTTAATTTTAATTAGTCTTTACTTTTATTTAGCATATTATTTTTTATCTTTATTTTGAGCATTTTTTTTAGGTAGAATTTATTTTGAGCATTTTTTTTTAGGTAGAATTTATTTTGAGCATTTTTTTAGCTAGAATTTATTTTGAGCATTTGCTACTGTCGTTGCCATCATCAATCATCATCGGCAAACCAAAAAAAATTTGTTTTAATATGTATTAATAGTGATGGGCTTTAAATTAAAAGTTTAAGAATGGATGAATCATGATTAAAAAAATTATGAAATGAGTAATTTGAATTTAAAAAAAATAGATAAGGTTGAATTTAAATTATTAATTTAATTTTTAAAGTAAAATTTGTAGAGCAATTAAATATATTGTATTAAATATTATTATAACTTAAGAAAAAGTTAATATTGATAATTTGATGTTCATAAATAAATATGATTGATTAAGTTAATTGATTGTGGCAAATTAATATTAATTTTTTGATATAGTTGAACATTATTGTAATTAAAGAAAAATATTGATAATGTAAATGTAATTAATTAAATTATTATTGCTTCTTAAACGATTGAAAATGTGGTTAATTAATGATTCAGATTCAATTTTTTTGTATAAAAAAATGTGATAATTCTATCTCATTTGTTTATACTTATTTGTTTAACAGAAAATGTCAAGCATACCACGAAGTGAGGATTTTCCAAGTAAGGGACTAGAAGGTGCGCCAAGTGATGATATCGGTTGGCATGTCGAAATACCTGTACCAAATTCAAAAGGATATGTGTCATGTAAACTTTGTGGGAAAATTGTAAGAGGAGGAATAACACGCTTCAAGGAGCATATTGCTCATAAGACTGGCAATGTTGCACCATGCCCCAATGTTACTGGTATGTTATAAATATTATGTTAATTTTTAAATAAAGATTATAAAATTACATTAACATGTACAACTAATTTTTTTTATTTTTCTTAACTGTATTATTAAAAGGTACTGTTAGAGAAAGTATGATGAAACTCCTCCAAGAAAGTAAAAAGAAAAAAATTGATAACAAAAAGAGAAAAGATGAATTCTTTTCTCAATTAAGAGGAGAGGAAGATTATGATTATGAAGGATTCATAAACGAAGATGCTACTATGAGACAAGCCATGCAAGAAAGTGTTCAATCACAATGTGAGTGGCATATGAGGCAAGAATTTAGGCAAAGAACTAGTGGTTTTAATAATACTTATGAAGAGGGACGAAGCTCTCATGGCTCAGTTGCTGACTATTTTGATCAAAGAATAAGGAAATCTACTCCAAGTGACTCTGAAATTTCTTTAAGGGGAGTAGTACCTGAATTGGTTAGAATCAAGAGTTTAAAGCAACCGAAGTTAAGTGATTCTTTTATGAAGACATTAAGAAAGAAGCTGGGTGAATCAGTATCTAAATTTTTGATACACGATCGACTTCCTTTTCATTTAGCAAACTCTCCATGGTTGCACAATTTGGTTTCTGTAACAGCAGAAATTGGGCCAAATGTAAAGCTTCCAACACCTTATGAGGTTTCTGATGTATATTTGAAATCAGAATATCAACAAGTCAAAGAATGGGTTGATGGATTAAAGGTTCACTGGAGTGAAGTAGGTGCTATCTTAATGTGTGATGGGTGGACCAATAGCTTGAATCAAATGCATATAATAAATTTTCTGGTTTATTGTAGTAAAGGGACCATTTTTTGGAAGTCTGTTGATGTCTCTAGTGTTCAGACTAGAGATACTAAATTTTACTACAAATTATTAGATCAAGTTGTGGAAGAAATCGGAGAGCAATATATTGTTCAAATAGTCACTGACAATGAGGCAGCACTCAAGGCTGCTGGAAAAAAATTAATGTTGAAAAGAAAACATTTGTTTTGGACTGCCTGTGCAACTCATTGCTTGGATTTATGCCTTGAAGATATTGGGAAGAAGCAAAGCGTAGAAAAAGTATTGGAAGGCGAAGAAAGTCACTTGTTTCATATACAATCATATTTGGACAGTTGACTTGATGAAGAAATATACTCAAGGAAGGCAAATACTTCGTCCTGCTCTCACTCGATTTGCTACCCATTTCATCCATTTGCAAGAAATAACAAAGCATAAACAAGGTCTAAGAGAAATGTTCAATTCAAAGGTTAGTATTTAATAATTAGTACAATTATTTAAGTCTAGTTTTTTTTTTGATATCTTGTTTAAATCTTAATTTAAAATATGCAGGAATTTAAAGAATCTAAATGGAGGCAACAAAAGTCGGGACCTGCTTATGAAGCAAAAAAATTATTTTGGGAAAAGATTTTTGGAAAAAAGCAAGTGAAATAATAAAAGTTTATGAGCCTTTGGTAAAAGTATTGCGCCTTACGGACAGTGATGAAAAACCAACAATGGGCTTTATTTATGAGGCAATGGATAGAGCTAAACGGGCAATTGAACAAGAATGTCCCTACTTCACTGAATATGAAAGGATTATCGATAATAGATGGACATTTATGCATTCTCACTTGCATTCAGTTGGTAAGTAGACTAAAAATGTGGATTGTAATTAAAATAACATTTTTATATTATATGCTTAAATTGCTTATATATTTTTTATTGCTTATTTTTTTTATTGTTATGAACTATGTTTAGGTTATTATCTTAATCCCCAATTTTAATATGGTGTGAAATCTTCGTCGGATGTGTTAATAGAAACAAGAGAAGGTGTAAAAGCAGTGATAGAAAGACTAGAACCTTCTATGGATAATCAAATCCAGATGACTAATCAGGTTAGTGTTTACTACTGTTTTATACTTGAAAATTTTATTTTATGTATCAGAAATATAATTACTTTTTTACATTTATTTAATTATTGTAATGTTTTATCAATGTAGTTGTTTGTATTTCAAGATAAAAGAGAAACATTCGGTACGCCACAAGCACGGAGAGCTTGGAAGCAAATGAATCCAGGTAAATAATTAATTAAATAGTTTTAATTTCTTTAATATTATTTATATATTGGTATTAAATTTATTTTAAATTATTTTATGCAGCTGAATGGTGGATGATATATGGTACATGTGTTCCTGAATTGCAAAGAATAGCAATTAAAGTGCTTAGTCAGACAACTTCTGCATCTAATTGTGAAAGAAATTGGAGCACATTTAGCTCTATACACACCAACAAAAGAAACAGGTTGAAATATGAAAGACTTCGTAAGATGGTGTACACTTATTACAATATGAAGCTAAGGATGAGACATCAAAAAAGGAGGAGTATTGATGAGATAAATGATAGTTTCAATCCTATTAGCCTAGATCATATCTTTGAAGAAGATGATCCACTTTCAGAATGGCTACAAGAAAAAGAAAATCCTTTGTTAGATGGGCAAAACTCTGATTGGTTGCCTCTTGATAATTCTGATGATGAAATGAATGTTGAACAATCATATCAATCAAGAGAACAAAATCTGCCTCACTCGAGTACAAGCCGATCACCAACTTAGAGTGATGATGATGAGGGTTTAAGTCCAACTGGTGGTGATGGACCCGGTGGTGATGGTAGTGGTGCTGATTATAGTGGAGGTGCAAATAAAAATAGGCCTTTTAGTCCACTTGGCGGAGAACTTGGGCTTGCTGCTACCAGTGGATTATTCCTTGATTTGTCAGAATACGGAGTACATCCATCTGTTGAATCTAGTGGGGATAGAAGTAGAGATAGAGCTCGATCAAAGGGAAAAGCCAAGAAGCACCAACATGATACGTCTGGAGGCTCTTCATTTCGAAGATCAGCTTCTAGTAATGAATCGTTTAATAGTCAAGGCTATTATCCATCGGGACCACCTTTACATTTTCAACCTCCTTATGGTTACTATGCACCTTCACAAGGTTATTATACACCCCAGCCATATCCTAATTATCTCATGCCCTATTATCCCCAAATGTATCCACCACCCTAAATGTATCCACCACCACCACAAATGTATCAAGAACAAGGATATGGTTCGAATTCTGGACAAAGGTCACAAAGATCGAGTAGCCACGGTTCTAAAAGTGAAGAGGGAGAATTTGATGCTCCTCGTCATTCCACTATGTGGTAATCGGTAAGATTTCAAGTGTATTTTTTTTAGTTTCCTTGAATTGAATTTAACAAGTTCTATTTGTTAATTATTAATGTTCGTAGAAATTCATGTGGAAGAGAAAAAATAAAAATATTGACATAATTAATTTAGGTAAAAAAAGATTTGACAAAATTTAGATGAAAAAATTCCTTAATAATTTAGACAAAAAATAATTAATGCTAAATAATTAGTACATGATTATTTATCTCTATTTTCAATATTTGTTATTTTTTAAAAAATCATAAGTAATTTTTTAAATATGAATGTTTTATTATAATTCAAAAAATTATAAATAACTTTTTTTCACATAAATAATAGACTTGAGGTATCATAAATTACTTTAAAAACTATAAAATAAGACTTTACATGATTATATTACAATTACTACACTTTATATAGAATTGTGCGAAATTAAAAAAAATTCACGACCGCGATGACCGCGATGACCGTAATTACCGCCGTTATGTCCGCAACTGCGATAAACGCAACACAACCGAAAACGCGGCCGCGACCGCGATTTAAAACAATGGTCACCACCATGCGCACATCTCTGCCATGCGCTACATGCTTGTCGCCACGCCTCAAGCCAGCAGCTTGTCATGCCATCTCCTGCTTTCTTCATTTCCCAAGCAGCCACACAGCTGATTCAGGCCTTCACGTTCTGCCTCCTTCCTTGCACTACTGCATATGCGTCAACTCCAGCAGCACTAATCTTCACGCCTAGAATTGGCAAACCGAGAAGCAAACAAACTCAGTAGAAACAACAATCACTAGGGAAGTGTAATATAGCAATATTAGCAGGGAATGGGTAATGCAGGAAAGCCGACTGTGTCACCCAACAGCTTGCGACAAATCTTCTCCCTAACGATAACCAAATACTCTACTTTGAACTAGAAACAATTTACAAGCAAAGAGAATTCAAAACAGAATAAAAGAAAATTGCAGACAATGTAAATTAAAAAGAAACAAAAAAAGAAAATAACGTGCAATTAAAATTAAAAATCCTTGAGAAAAGTTTACTGTAACTAAAAGAAAACTTGAAATTAATTTGAAGAACAAGTAAAATGTATTCAAACTTCAAAAATATATAAATAAAATCCTAGAACAAAAATTTAACAAATAAGGCTTCATGATAATGCAGTAACAGTGAAGATATATGGCTACTGTCACCAGCATTCTCCATTCCCCCCTCCTTCCCTTTTCACAATCAGTAGCTTCATCTCTTTATTTCCTAGGGCTCCTTTGGTTCTCCCTCTTTGACAGCACATTTTTTTGGGCTGGCCTTTTCTTTGCCATGTCCTTGTAGATCTCCAACAAGCTAAAAGAATGACCCAAACTTGTGGGTTGGATTTGGAGTGCTTTAGGCTTATGAATTTTTAGGATTAAAGCTGGGCTTAAAGTGTATTTGCATTTCATTTGATAAAGGGATAGGTTTTAAGTAGGTTATGGCGGAATATAAGTTAAAGATTTTAGGGATTATAGTAATTATATGGTTTAGAATAGGGTTTCGAGAAAAAAGGGTTAAAGGTTTTCCAAAGGGGTTTAAGTTTTCCTAATGTTTAGAAGATGTTTAAGGGAAAACAAATTTTAAGGTTAGTGTTTAGGGTTTTAAAGGTTTAATGGTAAATGTAAGGTTAGTGTTTAATTTTTAAAGGAAAGTGTAGGGTTAAATTAAGGTTTGGGGTTTGGATTTTAGGATACTAGGAATAAGGTTTAGGGTTTGAACACCAAATCCCACTATTTTTCATTGATTTTCTTGCTATTTTCTCGATTTGCTCATTATTATTGAATTTCTTACACATGAAGATAATTTAATTAAATTGGGAAAAAATTACATTAAAATCCCAAAATTTGTGTAATAAAATACTCTAAAAAGTGTATTTTTTAGAGACTTATCAGTTTGAACATGCCATCAAGGGAATATCCCTTTCGTACAAACACATTATTCTTAGAGATCACAAATTTATCAGATTCTAAAACAATCTTAAAGCCTCTCTTGCATAACAAATTTGCAAAAACTAAGTTCCTCTTAACATCACGAACATGGTGCACATTGACAAGAGTCAATTTCTATCAAGAAGTGAAGTTAAGTATCACACTCCCTTTTTCGGGCACTTTGACAGAAGCATGGTTTGCTAAGAAGACTTCACTATTTTCTTCAGTGTAAGTGCTGAAGATTTCCCTATTAGCGCAGACATGAATTATGACTCTAGATCAAGAAACCACTCCATGGTTCCTACACTTGTTGCCATGTTCAATTCAGTAACCATGGCACCATATTGGCTTGAGCAGATTGTCCAAAACTATTGTCCTTATTCTTATTATCCTCTGCAATTTTGACTTTACATTCTTTAATGCAGTGTCTCTTCTTTCCACAATGAAAGCAAGCCTTATTCTTCTTATTGTTGTTGGTCTTCTTAAATCCACCAGTTTTCTGGGCCTTAAGTTTGTTCTAGTTTTTCCTAGACTTGTTTGCAAACTTTCCAAAATTGCTTCCTATGGCATTTACTTGTGAATTCCCATTTGAGTTCATAGCCTTCTCTTTCTGAAGCTTGTCACCTCTAAGTCGAGGTTTCACACTCAATTTGTAGATGAGTCCAAAATTGTTCCAATGTGAAACTATCTGGTCTCTGTAAAACCTTTCTCTTATAATTGTTCCATGAATGAAGCAACTTGGATAGAATTGCTCTAATTTATGAAGTATCAGGAACAGTCGCATCCAAATTCCTAAGTCTGGAAACCATTATTTGTAGTTCTTGGACTTGATCCATGACTGGCATGTCATCAGTCATTTTGATGTCAAAATAGTTTAATGCCAGAAATTTATTTGTACCTCTTTTCTCGCTCTGATATTTGGTTTCTAAGGCAGTCTAAATCTCTCTTGGTGATGCATAGTTGGAGTATAAATCGTAAAATCGATCTTTGGTGAGTTGAGAATGTGACCATGACACACCACTTCATCTTCTGCATGTTTCTTTCTAACTCTCTTCACTGTGTCTATGTCATATGATGTAGGATCTGCCAATGGTTGCAAATTTGGATCCAAAAGATAGAATACCCCCAAAGTTGTCAAAAGAAACTTCATCTTGTCCTTCCATCCCATCAAACTGATTCAACTTAACAGGATCTTATTGATTAATCAACACAGGATTGGTAAACATTGCCATATCAAAGGAATATTACACTCAAATTGTTAGGAAAATAATAGTGGATATGGCTTTGAGGCGTATATGATTACATTATCTTTACTGTAAATTGCTTTACATAGAAGCAAGTTACCCTAAGATATAACAAAGCTTTTAGAGTTGTTTGTAAAAAGTCAAAATGTTGAGTAAAGTTTCTGGAAATCAATAACTCTTTATATAGGATGTGAAAAGTCACAAATGAATAGTTGTGATTGGCTGTTAAATAAAAATCATTCATTTTAGACACAATTGTTCCAGAAATAACTAAAAATCTGTCTATTGGAACAGTTAAAAATGTTTTTAAATTCAAAAATTGAATTTAAAATATTTCTGTCAAAATATACAAATTTTGATTAAGTCAGAGAGCCAAGATTCTAAGTGCTCATCTTTGACCTTTTAAATTTGTTTTAAAGGCCCAAGCAAAACCGATGGTCAAAGCACATTTGCTCTTTCACTCCAAGTTACTCTTAAGAGTGATTTTCTTTTATAAATATATTACTTTACACATTTACAAACAATGTGAGAACTTGTTCCCTAGTATTTATTACAAGCTATCCAACAATCCCCTACTAGTTTGTAATACTACAAATATGATGCATACAAGAAGCTATCTTATTAATTTAAACCTTCAATTAGTGTAAGTACTTTAAAATGCTAACAAAAGTACATGGTATCCTAAGATTTAACCACGACTCCTTACTATTAGGATCGAAAGTACCACACACATCAATTTTGTCTCTTTTCACAAAAACTCTTACTTGCTCCTAGCACAATTTCAATGGCCATATGCTAGCAATCCTAATTTCTATGAATATTTTAAGAGCAAATACCCCTTAAACTCTTGTTGAAGCAGCACCACTTCATACTCACATAGGTGAAGATCCTTTTATTGTCTCTGTTACTTTAGACAATTTCCAGAATGATCTCTATTAAGAGCCTAAACTCAACCTCTCAATGTAACAGTGGCACTTTCTTCAAATTCAAGTATGAGACTCCTATTATAAGTGTCACAATAGATACTGATCAATAACTTGTTATTACCTTTTAAACTTTAATAATTATCGATTTGATAATTCAAAGTTGGGTTACCATTATTGGTGTCTTGAGGGTTATGTATTAGTCCCATACTACATGCAGTCCTCCACACTTTATCCCTTGGCAAAGCTTTAGTAAGAGGATCTTCCAAATTTTCTATAGACTTTACATATATGATTGTAATGGTACCACTAGAGATCAACTCTCTAACATAGTCATGCCTTAAGCTTATATGTCTAGACATACCATTATAAGTGTTATTAAAAGCACTAGACATACTAGCCTTGCTATCACGATATAAGGAAAGAGGTAGCATTGGTTGTGGCCACTAGTCGATTTCAAATATCATATTTCTTAGCTACTTAGCTTCCTTACTAATAGCTGCCAAAGCTATAAACTCAGCTTCCACAGTTAAGAGTGAATGACATGTTTATTTCTTATATGTTCCAATTACAACGCCACCAACTAGTGTAAATATCTAACTTGTAGTTAATATATTATCACTAGCTTTTGTTATCCAGCTTGCATATGAATAACCTTCTAAAACAGTAGGAAATTTTGTAAACATAATCTTAATTTAGTAGTTCTTTTACGGTAACCAAGTAGCCTTTCAACTGCTCTCTAATGAGCTACACTAGGATTACCTATAAATCTTGACAACTTACATACAGTAAAAGTAATATCAGGTCTAGTATCATGTATAACGTACATCAAGCTTCCTATAACATTAGCATATTTTAATTGCTCTACAAGTCTAGAATCATTCTTGAAAAGTTTCACACTATAACAATATGGGGAACTATATTCTTTTATTTTAAAGTATTGATATTTATCTAACAGCTTTTCTATGTAATGAGTCTGATTTAATGTAAATCCACAAACATGCTTTGTAATTTTTATTCCTAAAATTGTATCAACTTTATTAAAATCTTTTATTTTAAATATAGAAGTAATAAAATTCTTAGTCTCATTTATACCAAGATGTTAGTACCAAATATAAGCATATCATCCACACATAAGTAAACAATCACTCCATAATTGCTAGTAAATTTAGAATAAATACATTTATCGTAGCATTATGCCTAAAACCAAAAGATAAAATATCATAATCAAATTTCTCATGCCATTGCTTAGGAGCCGGTTTAAGACCATATAATGAATTAACTAGCTTGCAAACTTTATGTTCATTTCCAGGTAAAACAAATCCTTTAAGTTGTTCCATATAAACTTCTTTTTTTAAATCACCATTGAAAAATGCATTTTTTTTACATCCCTTTGGTGAGCATGCAACTTATATACAGCATAAGAATCAAAATAATCTAAGCCTTTCTTTTGAGTAAAACCTTGAGCAACTAATCTTGCTTTAAAGGTTTGTATTGTACCATCAGAATTGTACTTTCTCCTGAAAACCCACTTTTTTTAACGGGCTTTGATTCTAGGGGTAAACCCACCAAGATCCATTTATTATTAGACATTATAGAGTCTATTTTATCATTTACAACTTCTTGCCAAAAAGCTGAATCTCTTGAAACCAAAACTTCACCTAATGTTTTGGGCTTATCTTCAATGTTTAATAATAGCTTCACCTAAAAAGGTAATATGAATAGGAGAAACAAAATCAAAATCAAGATGTTTTTTTTTCTTGACCTTTGACTTCTTAGTTCAGATGGTTCACTTATTTCCTTCTATTTAGCTAAAAAATCATATGCAATAGATGTATTTTGATCTTTTCCTGATTTATGCATAACTTGCATTTTTAGAGAACTATTTTCAAAAAATTCAATATGTATCAACTCTACAATAACATTAGATTCTAAATCTAGTAATCTATATGCCTTTGAATTTTGTGCATAACCAACAAAAACATATTTAATTCCTCTTGAACCTAATTTAGTCCATTGAGAATTAGGAAGTCTGTAATAAGCAATACACACCCCCACACTTTAAAATAACTCAAATCCAATTTCCTTCCATTCCAAACGTCATATGGTGAGATATGTGTCTTCTTTGAAGGAACCTTATTATGTATGTAACAAGCAGTAAGCAAAGCTTCACCCCACAAGTTGAAAGGTAACCCAACATTTAAAATCGTTGCATTTACCATATCAACTAGGATCTTGTTTTTCCTTTATGCTAAACCATTATGTTTGGGCGTAAAAGAAGCTGACCTTTGGTGAATTATTCCATGATCTTCACCAAATTTATAAAAATTAGTTGAGAAATATTCACCTCCTTTATCACTCACTATAATCTTTATTTTTCTTTCCTTTTGATTCTTTACTTTAGATTTAAATTCCTTAAATTTATCAAAAACTTCATCCTTGTTTTTGTGTAAATATATACTAGTAAAACATGAACAATTATACATAAAACTTATAAAATATCTATTTCCTTCTCAAGATAGTTTTCCATTTAATTCACAAATATCTGAATGAATTAGTTCCAACAATTTTGTTTCATATTCTACTTTAGAAAAAGGCTTTCTAGTAATCTTAGCTTTCACACAGATTTCACATTTATCATGGTGATCATGCTTACAGGAAATATAATTATGATTTGACATGTCTTTAATTATACCATAATTTAAATGTCTTAATCTAGGATGCCACAGAGTAACAGATTCAACGATATAAGCAGAACCAATATTTATTTTATTAATATTGGTTTGAACATGCCATCAAAGGAATATCCCTTTCCTACAAACACACCATTCCTAAAGATTACAAATTTATCAGATTCTAAAACAATCTTAAAGCCTCTTTTGCACAACAAATTTGTAGAAACTAAGTTCCGCTTAATATCAGGAACATGGCGCACATTGACAAGAGTTAATTTTTGTCTAATAGTGAAGTTAAGTATCACACTTCCTTTTCTGGGCACTTTAATAAGAGCAGTTTTCCCATAAAGACTTCACTGTTTTCTTCAGTGTAAGTGTAGAAGATTTTCTTGTTGTTGCAAACATGAATTATGGCTCCAGAATCAAGAAACCACTCCATACTTCTTGCACTTGTTGCCATGTTCAATTCAATAACCATGGCAACAAAGTTCATGTCATCTTCAACAACCATATTTGTAATGACCCTTTATACCGAAAATATGAACCAAATTTTTTCTTTTTCACTTACTTGGTTGGGCTGTACGTAGTGTCACTAATCAATTCTTAAGCTAACTTTATATTAACTAAGTCAATATCCTTTAATTACCTTAGGTCCCAGCCAAATTCTCTCACTAAGTATGCATTTACACTTTCGAATCATTCTACTTGACTAAAAATATCTTCACCCAAGTTGCATGCATTATTATAAACCATAAATATATCCTATACTTCCTTTAATTATATCCCCATACTATAAAAGTATTGAAAATACAAGTCTGAATATAAAAGGAAATGATATACATCACATACCTTCAAGGGAGGAACAAACACCTCGAAGGACGTAATAGCACCTCACATACACGCTCCTACTGCAAGTAATCTAGAAAGTGGAGAAGGGGGTGAGCTTTTTGGAAAGCCCAGTAAGAAATATATATAAAAAAACAGATACCGAATTTCTATGTGCAAGTTTCTAAAATATTTATTAAAGCTCGAATACCGTAATTCATACCATTTGGAAATCAAATCATGCTTATGCAATACATTAGAAAGCATTTCATTTGAACCAAAACATAAACAACTGAATTCCGAACATAATTCAAAATATACGTGCTTATCACATTTAGTTTCAATACGGATCGTCAAATCAAATCCTTATCTATTTCAGAATCTAAGTATCATGCATTCGAAATTCATATACAAAGATAAGCATGAAAAAGCATATACATACAAAACATGAGACATATTAGCGACTAATAAATAATCATGCAATTCAGATATTCCCGTGAGGGAAAGTGCAAGTCGAAAAGAGTTATGCCATAGTCCAGAAGGGGTCCACAGTGAGCACTGATCAGGTGTCAACTGGATCTGCTATGGATTGGATCAAGGTCACACAGCTCGAAAAATAAATACCTACTGCGGACTGGATCAGGATCACATAGTAGTCAGAACGAATACCTACTGAGGACTGGATCAAGGTCACACAATAATTAGAACAATACTGCAATGACTTAGCTAGTCATGTCTCAAAACATTTTATATATATTTTTTGAAATTCGAAACAGTATTTTTCGAGCTTTAGGAAAGTTCAAAAAATGATTCGTATATATTTCTTTCAAAAGCACATAAATCATACATGCTCATAATATCTTCAAAACAATACCATCGGTTAATAATTTTCATGAGATTAATATCTCAGCTGAAAATCTTATAAGCAAATCAAAATCATAAGATTTAATTGTTTTCAAAATAAGCTTGCCAGATACTTTGCCATTTTCAAATGGTTGGTTAGGTTAAGCTTAAATCACAAAACCATTGTTTTCAATAAAAATCCGGCAGCATAACGGCTTATATTTCTTAAAACCCCCTGCAAGAAAATACAGTTTATATAACCACAAAGCAGTTAATTTTAAAATTGCATCCAGTATCCCTTACGTTCCAATATATATCTCTTACCTCACACACTTAGCAAGTATCTTCTTCAGGTTTTTGAATCAAGGCTCAAGCTCCTAGTTGCTCCAAGTCACATAAACCAAAATCATCATCATCTCAAAACCAATCTTAATCATGTTTAATCATCCACCAAAATCATATTTCTTAGAACGACAATTTAGTCGACTTCACTTCTATGTCAAAACTAATCCTTCATTATTGTACCAATAATATGTATAGTTATATAACTATTTTGATATCGTCTCATTCCCAATATCTAGAAGTTCTCGTCTATCGATTATTGATTGTATCTACTTACATACATTGTCACCTATATATATACTCGTATACTTGTATCCAATTTAAATCCTGTATTAAAATGCATTCTTTATTATACACACATGACCTATGGCCATATATATATATATATATATTCATATACATATATATATATATATATATATTCTTATATTTATTTTCTACTTATACCATATATAGATTTGTAATGACAATCTCAAAATTGTTGCACCTACTTATATCAACATATACATGTATCATCTCTTAGGTTTTTGCACCTACTTATATCAACATACTTATACAATCTCAATACCATGCACATACATATGTCTTTTCTTAGGTTTTTAAACCAAAATAAATCACCAAATCTTAACTCATTTAACTTTAAAATTCTTCAACTTACCTTTCACCACATTTTCCTTCAATCTTTGGTTGCCTTAAACCTTCCAAGAAGAGGCCATTTCTCTCTGTTTCCAACTTCTTTGCTATCCACTAGCTTCACTTACATTTGTTCAACTTCCAAACTTAGCCTGTTTCATATTTTCTGATTCAGTTTTCCCTATTATGTTTCAGCGAAATATAGGGCTCCAAAAGCCCCTCTGTTTCAGTCAATCTTAGCACAAATTCTAGCCCTTTTCAACCTTTGTTTTCAAACCCCTTTTTGGCTCCTTAAACTACATTACGAGCAGGCCTTAACATCCCTTAACCAGCTACTGTTTTCATGCCCAAAACCATCATGAAAAGCCACGCATGATCTGCTCTTCTAGCCTGAACTGGCACCGGGTTACAACCTTGTTCCACCTCCGTTCACCCTTCTCAAGAGCTGTAACACCAACCTTCAAGAGTCACGACACTGCCCCTGTTATTCCTTTTTCGAACAGCCACTATAAGCACCAAATGGCCCCTTTGTTTTCCCTTCTTTCGGATTTGGAAATGTACCACTGCATCTAACCCACAACGCCACTAAGTTAGCACCAAATAGCCTTCGACTTTCTTTCCTTCTTCACGTGTTACTTCTTCAAACGAAAACAGTGGCTACCTCTCTTCCTTCTTCTTTTCTTCTTCCTTTCTTCCTCCTCCTTTTCAGTAAACGGTCAAAACCCCTTCTTCCTCATTAGATCAACCCCTCTCTCTTCTATCTTTTCTTTCTTTTACAATATCAATGGGTAAATCCTAGCTTTGCACCCTTTTTCTTCTTTGATCTGTCCACCATTTGCTCTTTAAATTTCAGCCTTCACACTTGCATTACTTCCTTCCAAAATGGTCTGTTTTTCCAGCCTACAACTTCACTCTTTCTTCTGCTTGTGGTTTCTGAAACCAAGACTTGTTCTTACCTTGGCTATCGATGCAAGATGGGGATGATGCAATGGCAACAAGATCAGGGGAAATGCTGCCCTTCGATTCTAGCAGAAAATGAAAGAGAAGAGATGGAGTGTGTCACGATGATGATGATGAACGGTGATGGAAGGCTGTCGTGAGTGGCTGGCAGAACATAAGGATAGTGGGGTTAGGTGATGGCAAGGCTTCTTCAAGAAGCCATTCTCCCATATATTATATTTTATTACCACTATTATTATTATACATATATTTATTCATTTATTATTAGCTCCATCTTGATATCTAGCAAAAATATATTTCTAAATAGTTTAATTTATTTTATATCTATTATTTATCCCACTAATATTTCATAATTTCTATTTTTATTAATTTATATTGTCTATTGTCTCTTAAATCCTAAAATCCTTCATATTATTTAATTCCCAAAATCCTTCACCCACAACTTTAATTATTCATGTATCATCTATTAGCACTTTAATCTAACTAATAGATTATTAATTTTCCTTCATGATCCTCATCTTCGATCCTCTAATTATAATTTCCCATAGTCTAAATTCTACATAATTTCTCATAGTCCAAATTAATAATTCCTTATAATGCTCGTTCTAAATTTACCTTCTTAATCATCAAAGCTTCAAGTTAAATTTCTCAATATATTAATTTGTCTCCAAATTACATTGTTTAATTCACTAAGAATAAAGAATTTACAGTTATTACAATATTGGCTTGAGCAGATTATCCAAAACCATTGTCCTTATTCTTCTTGTCTTCTACAATTTTGACTCTACATTCTTAATGTAGTGTCCCCTCTTTCCGCAATGAAAGCGGGTTTTGTTCTTCTTATTATTGTTGGTCTTCTTAAATCCACCAGTTTTTTAGGCCTTATGTTTGTTCTGATACTTCCCAAACTTGTTTGCTGACTTTCCAGAATTGCTCCTTAAGGCATTTACTTGTGAATTCCCATTTGAATTCACAGCCTTCTCTTTCTGGACCTTTTCATGTCTTAGTCGAGTTTCACACTCAATTTGCATATGAGTCTGGAATTGTTTGTGTGAAACTTTTTGGTGTCTGTAGAATCTTTTTCTTATAATTGTTCCATGAAGGAGGCAACTGTGACAGAATTGCTCCAATTTGTAAAGTATCAAGAACAGTCACTTCCAAATCTCTAAGTCTGGAAACCCGTATTTGTAGTTCATGGACTTTATCCATGACTGACATGTCATCTGCTATTTTGAGTTAAACTAGTTTAATGCCAAAAATTTATTTGTATCTCTTTTCATACTCTGGTATTTGGTTTACAAGGGGTTCTAGATCTCTCTTTGTTGGCTTAATTACCTAACCGAGAAGGGGGTAAGTCTATTTTTAATTAACCTTAGGTTTGTTTTTTGATCTTCTTAATTCTTTAGCCTATATTATAGTTCTTCTGAGTTCACTAGGCTATTCTAGCATACAATTAATGCACAATAAAATAAACACATTTAAATTACAAGTAATTAAAAAGTTAAGGGTTAAAGAATTGTATGCAAGTGATTTATAGAGGTTCGAAAACCTTGCCTATGTCCTCTACCTTGAAACGCTCTCAAGGATTTTCCCCAAATTCACTAGTTAAATTTGTTACACTCTTTTTCGTAGGCTTAAGAGTAACCTTTACACCTCTCCTTTTTTCAGGTTCAAGGAGGAAACCTTACACCTTATTTTTCTTGGCTTAAGAAGGAAACCTTACAATCTCTCCCTTTTATGGCTTAAAGAGAAAACCTGTTCTACCCAAACCTCACTTAAAATGAAGCTCTCAATGGTTCACTCCCCTTTATAATTTGTGAATGGGTTTTCAAGAGCTGTAATCTAAGATAACCTCTAAGAATGTGGGTGATTGCACTTTAAACTCTAGAAGAAAACTTTACAAGATTTGCGCTATACAAGAAATAAGAGAATGATGGAAGATGTTGGAATTCTAGCACTTGAAATGAGTTTAAAGCTTGCAGAAGATGAAAAATGAAATCTCTTGAGTGTCTTGAACTTCTAAGCTTCTATTTATACTCCCTTGGATGGTTGTTGAAGCTTGGTAGAGCCTAAAACTGATTTTCCTATTGGCTCTCACAAAAAAAAGTCATTGGAGGCGTCCAACACATAAGGGATCAATCCCTTTAAGTAGGGGATCGATTCTGAAGCTTCGGGACAGCTTTCTTAAGCATCTGCCTTTTTGGGATCGATCCCTCTATGGTAGGGATCGATCCTCTTAGCCTTGGGGGGTGTTCTAGGTATAGAGGATCAATCTCTTAAAGCGGGATTGATCCCTTGAGTTATCTTGCCAACAACGGATCCATCCCTTCAGGCAACGAATCCATCCATTACACTGTTTATTTGTCTTTTCTAGGTTTTTTAAGCATTAAAAACATTCTAAAGCTAATTTTGAATATTTTTAAATATGACATGACTTTAAAAACATTAATTTGAGCGCAAAAATTTATCAAATGATTTTCTTAAAATATGTTCAATAATTCCATAAGAAAATTACTTAAACCAATAATTAAAAATGTTTTCTAAATTGATTAAAACCAATAAAGATAATTAATTAAATCATGGTTTTATATTTGATCAAAGCACTTGACGCGGTTTGTGAAAATCATAATTGATAAAGCAAATTTATAATATTGATCATTCATTTAATCTTGCTTAAGTGTTTGTCATTTCAAAATATATATCAATTTAAAGCTAACACTCTTGGTGATGCATAGTTAAAGTATCAGGAAACCAGTATTTGTAGTTTATAGACTTGTTCCATGACTGGCCTGTCATTAGTCATTTTGAAGTCAAAATAGTTTAATGCTAGAAATTTATCTGTGCCTCTTTTCTCACTATGGTATTTGATTTCCAAGGCAATCAGGATCTCTCTTGGTGATGCATAGTTGGAGTATAAATTGTAAAGTCAATCTGTCAACGAGTTGAGAATGTGACCATGACACACCAGTTCATCTTTTGCATGTTTCTTTCTAACTTCCTTCACTCTGTCTGTGTCTTCTGGTGTAAGATTTGCTAATGGCTGCAAATTTGGATCTAGAACGTAGAACACCATCACAGTTGTTAGAAGAAACTTCATATTGTCCTTCCATATGGTGAAATTTGTCCCATCAAACTTATTCAACTTGATAGAATCTTGTTGATTAATCAACACAGGATTGGTAACCATTGCAATATCAGAGGAATATTACACTCAAATTGTTAGGAAAATAACAATGGATATGGCTTTCAGGAGTGTAGGATTACACTATCTTGAGTGTAATATTGCTTCACACAGAAGCAAGTTACCCCAAGATACGATAAAGCCTTTAGAGTTGTTTGTGAAAAGTCAGAATTTGGAGTAAAGTTAACTCCTTATATAGAATATGAAGAGTCTCAAATGAATGGTTGTGATTGTATGTTAAATAACAACCATTCATTTCAGACACAAACTATTCTAGACGTATTTGAAAATATGTCTGTTGGAATAGTTAAAAACGTTTTTAAATTCAAAATTTGAATTTAAAACATTTCTGTTAAAAAATTAAAATTCTAATTAAGTCAAAGAATCAAGATTCCAAATGTCCATCTTTGACCTTTGAAAATTATTTTAAAGTCCCAAGCAATGCCTATAATCAAAGCCTATTTGTTTTTTTACTTCAAGTTACCTTTAAGAGTTGATTTTCCTTTATAAATATATCACTTTGCACTTTACAAGCAATATGAGAACTTGTTTCCTTGTATTTATTACAAGCTATCCAATAAAGTCAGCACCAGGGCTATGGTCCACTTCACGGTTCTGAATGTTTTTTTCACCGTTGACTGTCCCAGGAACACGCACTGCATCAGACTTTTGGACACTGACCGAAAGGTCATCTTCCTCCGATAAATCCGTTGGCTGGTTTTGCAATGGAAGATTTGAATTTTCTTCTTCAGAAGCATCAGCAAGATCGGTCTGTAAAGGAACGCTGGAAGCATGAAGGTTGACATTGTAAGGCTTGCAACAAGAGTAGAATAGGGAGATCACGTAAGAGCTAACTTCTGAAACTCTAACTTGAAAAGATTTGCTACCACATTCAAGATCAATCAACTCATCTATTTTTTTTTTTCCAGTTGGTCTGTCATTATAAGTATCGCACCTCGACTAAAATCATTGTATTTCAGCGTTTTACTGTCCATTGACAGAAGTTGACCCCATATGTTTGCTATGCGCTTGAAGGTACCATAGTTCCATACATGGAGGGGAACTGCAAACACTGTCAGCCATATCATCTGACCAATGAAAAATGTCAACAAACCATTCTTTAAGCCATGTCCAGCAAAGTTCTTCCATGACTCTCATAGTTTCCACCTTTTCGAAAGTGATGAAAAACTGTCTACCTGAAATCCCCTTCACTGCTATATCAAAAACACCCTGAATCTTGAAGTTTTCCATCAAGGAGTTGGGTTCGTAATAATCTCTGGCAATGCCTATGACACATCTTTCAAAATTATGAAGTGTTTCATCATCATTCTGACCTGTGCAAGATTTCCTTTTAGGGGACTTCCTTGTGGCATTTTTAATGCTGCTTCTACCTGGTTCGGCTATGTTGCCTTCATTCACGAGGGCTTGCTTATAGGATTTTCTTTTAGAGCCAGTACTCTCCAAACAGTGGTTTGGGCTTGACTTTGAAGCTTCCACCTGACGAGAGTTCCTGGGCAAGAAGGCAGCTCTGTTTCGAGCAGAGTATGGCGAAGAGACTCTTCTCAGTAAGAAGTTCTTGCATTATAGCGTGCAATGCTAACGCCAATCATAAAATCCAGAAGCCAAGTTCCGTTCAAGCGTTCAATAGCCCTCTTAGCGTCACGGGGGTTGGAGAAGCGGACGAAACCATATTTTTGTCCTCTCAGATTTCTTTTTTGGGGTATGAACACATCAACAACATTTCCGTGATGCTGAAATATTTGCTTCAGCCACTGTCGGTGGATGTTAGGAGGAAGGTTGAACACGAAGAAAGAAAACACATTTGAGGTCGCCATTAGCTAGTGGGATTTGTCGAGATTCTTATGGTAAATGGTTGTTTGGTTTTACCTAGAAATTAGACTAAGGGTCTATTAGTAGGGCTGAAATATATGCTTCATATTCTGGTTTAACCATGGCTGGCGAGATCGGTATAGGAAGGTTCTCATTAAATCAGACTCTCTACTCGCTGAAGAATATTTTACCCAGGCCAACTGATAAAGATCCAATGCTTCAGATTATTCGTGAGTACCAGGAAATGCTTAAAAGAAGTTAGGTCTGTTCTTAGATACATGCATATAGAGAAGCCAATATTTGAGCTAATATTTTGGCTTATCTAGGACATGAAAGAACCTTTGAGATTTTGAAGCTTCATCGACCTCCGTCCGCGTTAGGGATACGGTTTTTGCAATATGACGTTATGGGACTTGGAAGGCCACGTGATTGTATAGCTTAAGCAGATTACTGTTCTTAAGAAAAAAAAGGGAAAAGAAAAGCACATTTGTAACAGTAAAAGTAAGGTAGATTTGATTTTTTATCAAACGAATCGAATTGAACCAACTTACATATTTTCAGTTTAATTTTTTTAATTAATAAAATTAAATCGATCAATTCAGTTTCTTTTTAAGTTGCTTGTCCATTAATTCGAATTTTAAATTTTTCGAAAAAAATCGACTACTCACCCTTATATACTAACTTAAAGAAACATGAATGTGATGGACGTACCATACAATTTTTTTTAAAAACTTATATTTACCTTTTAGTTGTAACTTAATGGGTAATTAGAGCTTAAATTCAATGAATCTTGATGTAACTAAAAAGTAGAAAATAATTTTAAATCATTAAAACGAACTAAAATACTTATAATTTAAAAAAAAAAGACAGTTTCAGCTAGTTGCATAATTGCCTTTGCTTGATGAATATTTAAAAATAAATTTTTTCGTTATGAATAGTTTTTAATTAAAAATTCAATTAGACCTTACATTATTAAACTAACCTTTTAAATTACGTTTTCTACATCCGTTGTAGCATGTTTCCGGATGACAATTTAAAGCTTCTTATTATATCTTAATAATTGAAATTAAGCTTCCAAGAAAACACAAAATATAAAGCCCTTTAGAGCTAGCTGGCTGTCATGCATTTTAAGCCCACATCAAACCAATATTTTTAGACAGTGGCTTAAGTTATATATGATTCATTAGACTGATTCTGAATTACGCTGCCAATTAAACCAAGAAGAAAGCCACCCATGAACTCTTAACCTGCGCAAATGCAGTTGGCCTAATGAAGCTAAATAGGCTGAAACCAAATGCCAAATTTTGAAACAAGGATCACGATTCATGAATCAGTGTGGTATCCAAGTAACATTATTAATGTAATAAAGTACCACATTGGCTTTTCTCCTACGTTCTTCGATTGACTCATTGACCTCAGCTTGTACACCTTTCAAGTTTCAAAAAAAAAATGTAATTAAGATGGAATTAATCATTTTCTCGAAAAAAAAATATGGTGATATGGCAAAAGTCCATCTACACTGGGCCAAGCCCAAAGATCATTGAAGGCCCCACGCGGCACACGGTCATTGAGACACGCGGCCTACGGCGAGAGAAGCTAGCCTGCGACAGACTACTTCTATCGCGAAGGCGGTACGTGGCCACTCGCCTCTCGCCTGGCGAGAGGCCTCTGCCGCCCGAAAAGGTGTCGCGCCATAGGGTCTCTCGCCGGCGACAGGCTCGTGTCGACTCCGAGATCCACGGAAGATGCATCCTATTGGGAAACAAACTCTTGGTATCAAATCTTGAATATTCGCCTATAAATAGGCCCCAGGTATAATTCTATTCTGAACTTTTTCTGAGGACTGGCTTTTACGTTTCCCAATACCTAAGAACTGAGGGCTGACTTAAGCATCGGAGTGTCTACGCAGGGAACCACCCATGCGTCCCTCTGACTTTTTACTATTTTACAGAAGCTAAAGGAGGACACGTGGAGACAGATTACGTCAGCATATCTTCATTGTTGTTTTGTGCAACAACAGATGGAATTAATCATTTTCTCAAAAAAAAAAAGATGGAATTAATCATATGAATTAGTATATTTCTATTGTTAATATTTTTTTTGCCATTCTATTGTTAATATTGTGAATTATGTTTCAAATAAGTTAAAATCGCTTACAATTCTCTCTATTTGGAAGTGACAATAAAGTAAGCGTTTACCTTACAAAAAAGTCCTTAACTTTTAAGCAAACTAACACTAAAACCGTGTCCTGCATTTGCTGCTATCAATCATTTGCTTCACTCTTTTTCTTTTCTATCTAAAATTTATTGAACCGAAAATTTTGATTCATTATGTCCGATTGACTATAATACAATAGCCTTTCACAGTTTTGCAATTGCTATTTTACCATGTTTAGAAATTATTATTAACAGTCAAATTTCCTTTTCATTTATTTACATTTTTTATGTGATGGCCAAACTAGAAATTGTAAGCAGGAGAAATTGATTCAGTATTACGTAGATGTAAAGCCTTTTTTGACCTCTTTAAATGGCACGGTTTAATTGCAAGTTGCAAAGAAATTGAAAGAGCTGCAAGTCTATCTAACTTGATTTTTTTTTTTCAAAAGTTAAAATTAAAGGTATAAGACTTCATTAAGTTTTTGAATAAAAATAATTTATAGTGAGAGATCTTATATTTAAATTTTTAATAAATCAATTTTTTTTAAATAAACACCAACCATGCATCACGAACAAAAATTAATATTATATTTAATATGATATGAATACCCTGTAGTGTATAGAAAAAATTAAAATTAAGAAGGATCCAAAAACAGTTTTTGCTTGTCCGAATAATAGTAAAAAAAAAAAAAAGGAGACAGGGTTAGATTTGGAAACAAAGCGGCGACAGCGAGATTTTTGTCGCGTACAACCTTGTTTACCACTAGATCTCTCTTTCCGCGTAACGTACCAAACGCTTAAACGAAAATTACACGCATATAAATAGCCAACCTTCTTCGCTTCTCTTCCCACAGCAACCTGAGCATCTCAAAATCTCAATTGCAACAAAAGCTCCTAGCTGCCATTCAGCAAAGCCTTAGTGTTTCAGTATACTCAAACAAATTGCTTCCCCAGCGTTAAATTTCTCGTTCCAAGTTTTCTTCCAACTACTTAATTTCTACTTAAAGATAGCTTAATTGCTGCAAATGAAGCTGACGAAAATGCGGAAGCAGAATAGTGACGTTGCTCAAAGAGCATGGAGTCTCCTGCGCCTAGCGTTGTTATGGGCAAGAAAAGGTGGGGTGTTCAAGAGACGGCTCATGATGGAGCTACGGTTGGTGCCTAAGTTCCTTAAAGGGCTTGGACATACAACAGCTCCGCGTCATGATCAAACCAGCCATTATAAGGAACGCGAGCTTTCCTTCGATGAGACCCCCATTTTCCACGTCAAGATGCACCGCCCTGCTTCCATGCGATTCTTTCTTCCTTGCATTAGCCCTGAGGAAATAGATTTTGATTACAATTTCGGCACCGATGATTACGATGGCGTTTACGGCTATGACAGCGGAAAGAAGACTTACTCAATAGGCTCGTCGGAGGAGGAAGAACAAGGAGAAGAAGAAAAGGAGTATGGATATGAGGGTGGTGACGAGAAGAGTACATATCCGTCGGAGGAAGAAGGGATCGATTCGAAGGCGGAGAAGTTTATAGCAAAGTTTTATAAGCAAATGAAGTTGCAAAGACAGATTTCTTGTTTGGAATACAATGAAATGCTCAAGAGAGGCACAAGTTGAATATTGAGAAATCTGCATCCCTTTTAAGTTCATTTTGCATATTCCACTCCTTTTCCTCTCCTTTTGAGTTTGACGATCAAACACTACTGCGGCTTTTTGCTGTATTTGTAAATGACGAGGGTCCCAGTGTTAAGAATTTTCTAATAAGAATTAAAGATCTTCACATACTTTGACTGCAAAATTTTGAGAGCTGAAGCATTTGGTTTACGGCTATTTACTACTGTTTTGCGAAAGAAAATTAAGAGCAGATAATGTCAAAGGCAAAGGGAGATTGATTGGATTTGGAATGAGAGGGGATTTTGCCAAAACTTACACCCAAAAAAAAAACTCTTTTTTGGTACATAAAAAAAAGGGTCTTATTCCCCGTAATGAAGTCAAGAAAAGAAAAGAACAAAAAAATTAAAAGTATTACCTGATGGAAAGAGAGATGCATATTTCGTGCATAATTACATATAATATTTATAGGATTTCTTTTCGTACACCATTCCTCACAATTGAAATTAATATAATTTTTTTTCTCGTGGTGAAGTGAAAGGCAGATATCTGGCAAAATGTAAAATCAAAGCATACGTTTATCATTTTTACAAACCCATCATGTTGTTATCAAAAGTTAAAACTCAAAATCAAATCAAGTTCATCGTTAATAGATACTATTGCCAAAATAAAATATCAATTTCAGCGTGCACAGCACAATGTTAGAGATCCCAAAAAAGAAAAAATGACTTCATATCATTAATACACAAATTACTTGAAACGACAGGGCAGTTTGGAAGAGATACTTTTCCTCGGAAAATTAACAGCCAAAATTTGTCTTTCCTCACCCACCCCCTATCCTCATGAGTTCCACCAGCTCAGGGGCCATAATATGTGTCTTAACTCAAATTCTATTGCAATAAGGATCCACTTGAAGAACCTTTTTACGTATATCTATAAGACCTCAAATTATCAATTTCATCCTACATTCAAGTAAGGCGTTAGGTATCAGTTCACAAAACAAAGCAACATAATTAAAACACTTTTATTTGATTGTATTATCCAACACTAACCAAACCACAGGAAAAGGCTAAATCCAGTGGCCAAACACTGCCAAATATGGGAAAATAGCTGTCCCCAATACCAGTTGGGCCACTAGACCAATTGGACATCTTTCTCTTAAATCCCTTCCCTATGCAATGTGAGTTATTTAATAATGTAATTATGTAAAAGTCAGAAGAAATATGTGCAAATAATAGTAGAAAATCCAGTTGACCTTAACCTGCCCCAGGACATGTACCAGGTGCATATATTATCAAGGTTAAATCAAATCCTCAACCAAGCAGGCTACAAAGCCTACCTAAGGAAAGTCTTAAACATATTTAATTTTCAGAAAGGAGATTACCATGTAAAACAGAATCGGATGTATCAGTATAACTTGTAATTGTAAATCAACTACCATTTTGATGCCTCGTAAGATACGCTTCCAGTTGTCCTCTTGCAGATAATATAAGACCTATATTTGCAAAGGCATGAATGCTGTTATTGTCTTGCATGTATGAAGATAAATGTTGAATAAACCAAATTCATGATATATTTTCCTATAGTAAACATGGGAACTATATGACCAAGCATGTCAACTTTATTTATATTCCTTAATAGCCATTACAATGTAGCATGAGGAAGCTCCATTTTAGAAGGATTTGTTTACACGGTTTAATTGAAATTCAGACAGTTGGCAGTAGCTCTATTTTATATGGTCAAACGTTGATCCATCTTTAACTCTGTCCCATATGGATCCATGACCTTCCACATGGATTAAACTCAATGGTCTTTTTCACGTCATTTTAATATTAAAGGTACTAGTGACAAAGTATGCACTTAAACATGCACAGAAGCTATGGATTTGCTTGTGAACTGTAAGTACCTAAAAATATAGCCGAGGGCTGCCCTGGCCGTGATTTAAATTCTGGATGAAACTGCACTCCTACATAAAATGGATGACCTGGGAGCTCCAGAACCTGCAAAACATGAGGAAAGAAATGAACTTGCCCCTGTTTTAGCTCAAAAACTAGAACGAAGAGAATCTAAATCCCATTGAATCCAATAGATGGCTACACACACCAAAAGAAAAACTTCTACAAGAGGAAAAACGACACACATAAACCCACCTCCATCCTTTTCCCGGTTTCATCCTTCCCCACGAATTTCAGCCCAGCTTTTTCAAGAACCCCAATTACATCTGGGTTTACCTGCCGCAATGTCATGTAAGGTGGCAATAAATCATATCACAAAATAATAAGTTATGCTGGTCAATCCAATTTTCTCCTTTCCAGTTGAATCAACTTGACAAACCTCATATCTATGCCGGTGCCGTTCATCTATATACTGTGGACTGCAGTACCTAGTAAGTAAAATAAAAAAAAAATCACCATGCATGGCAATCAAATCTTACATAGAAATCTTTAATTCAAAAATATTCTTATTGCATGTAAACACCGAGCGGTAGTTTTACCATGCTCTAATTTATTGAATAGTAGAAGCACCACATGCTGGACACTAAAAACATACTTTTGTTTTTTATACATATAAACAGCTTATATCACCAATCAACATCTTGATAAATAATTCAGATAAATGTAACACCCCATGGGAAGCAATGCCATCTGAAAAGAATAACTAGTTGGTGTTATGTAAAACTTAGCACCCAGAGGTCACATGAAACAAGCACCTATTGCACAAATGGGAAATAAAAGAATTGAAAGTATTCAATCTTTTTTCTGCAGAAGCAGAGTTTGAACAAGTTTTTAGATTAAACAAAGAGATAAATAACATACAATTTGGAAGTAACACAATCAGGGGTCTGAAATAGTGTTCTTCGAGATCCTAGTCTCATTGTGCTTCCCATATGTGTTCTTGAGCCCTGACACATCAAATAAAAAATAATATAGCTATGCATGCATGAGGTAAATGTATGAAAAGTAAAATGATCAAGATGAAAAATATACTTCAGGCATAAAAATAATGACAGGATCAGGTGTCTTCTCATCAAACTCCGTACTGTTTGCCCTTTCTAAGCCAAGAACCTGAAACAAATAGAAAAAGTTTAATGTGTAATTCGGAAAATTTAAATAAAAAAAAAAAACATGTATGTGAAAGAAAAGTCACTTACAGATCTGGCATACTCAATGACAGAGATCTGCATGCCTAAGCAAATGCCAAGATAAGGAACATTATTCTCTCTAGCGTATTTTGCAGCCAATATCATTCCAGGCACACCACGATCTCCAAATCCACCAGGAACTAGGACGCATTCAGCATTCTGCAAATAAAAGTTTGAAAAAAATTTTCAATTTCCTCAACACCCTCTCTATTTCCAATTTCCTTCAGAGTATGCTGTATAAAAACAGTCCAGTGTCCTAAATATAAAGGATAAGTACAAAATTTGAGAAGAACCAACACCAACCCACCCACCCACCCCCAACCCTTCAAAAAAGATAAGGATAAATATTCAATTGGTAAACTTTAGGTCAATTTAAGACATATTCTCAATTGTCGAGGACCACCATACTAATCAAGTTCTAGCCTATTCTTGCAGGAAACTGATCTATGAAATTGATAAACCATGATCGGTCATCAACTAAAGTATCTGGCACTGCAGGAAGTTTAGCCATTAAAAAAGATAGGGGAAAACAATAAAAAGCTTACTCTTAAAGTCTTCCACGCAGCAGCATGAGCTTCTGGTGTCTGGATGAGGTAGAAGAATGTTTAGATAATATAATTTTCAAATAAGAAAAAAAACTGTAATATCAAACTGCTACTGCTTCAATACCAATTTGGCAGTATCATCTTCAAGGTCTGAAGCAGCAATCCAGTCAATTGATGGCCTCAGAGAGCATGCAGTGCAGGCATGTAAAAGTGCCTACAAGCAAAAGAAAACGTACATAGTACGGGGAAGCAAACATAACCATGATTACCATCAGAGACTTAAAATCAAGAAGCCACTAAACTTCAGTATTAAGAACATAAAACCAATTAGCAGGCATATGATTTTGCACCACTAATCATGAATACCTGGTTTTTAATCAATCACAATATGATATGGCTTTTACCAAATTGCTCTAGATTATATGATACCAACACGTTGGATAAGGAGTGATATGAAGTTATGAACTGATCCTTAAATCTCTCTAGCAAATGAAACATTTGGATAATTGTTTTTAAGAACTTAACCATACACCTTAGTCTAAAAGGATGGAAGGACAGAAAATTTAACAACAATAATAACATACAGGACCAGAAGCCCTCCTTGTATAGCATTATTTGTCCATTGAAGAATGTATTTTTCAAAAGAGATACTAAGGATAAAATTAAGGATGTCCACAAGTCAAGAAATTAAACAAGCGTCAAACCTTCACAACAGATAGATACGAGTCTGTCAGACCAACATACTTTCCCACCATTGCAATCCTAACCTGCGCACGGTGATAAGATTTTGTATCAAAACTGAAAAAGAATTTGTTCTATTTCAAATGGAAAATTCAAGCTAAATTAAGAATGCTAACAGAATCAGCAAGATTATCAAAAGTTTCTGCCCTGCTGGTCCAAGCTTCTAAATCTGGAGATGTTGCAATGCTGAAACAGAACTTTAAAACCAATTAGTTAAATATATCAAACCTTCCTGCAATTGGTGCCTTGAAATTTATGGTGAATTTTGGTAGTTAACAGCCAATCAATTTCAATGCTAAATAGAAGAAAAACAGACCAACAATCTACTAGTTAGGCAGCATACAAAAAATATTGATTTCCTAGGCCTCATTGTTATCAAAGAGTTAAGCCATAGATGAATTAAATGTTATAACAAACTTTGCTGTCCTATGAGAAAAAAAATAAGATGTAGATGTTAGAAATGTTGAACCAAAAACTAACCTGAGCAAATTTAGCTGTTTCAGAATTGAATGATGAGCATTTTGGTTCTGAAGCAATAGTCAATATGAAACAGCATTAAAAAATGTACAAGTACGATAGACTAGGAATCCTTAAGTTCGAAAGAAATGGAAGAACTGCTATGGAACATACTCTAAGTAAGAGAGGAATATGCCAAATGTTGGGAACATCATGAATATTTAGAATGTTGGCAGCCTATGAGGGACAACAAAGAGATAAATTGAATCGTCAGTCAAGATGATAAAGCTAATAAATCAAAAGAAGACAAACCAAATTTTGCTACAAAATTTACCGCAACATGACAAAATTGTGAAAGTTTCTCCTTTGTATTTTCCAATAAAGGCTGCAAGTAATCAACCAAAAGGGTATATTTACCATCAAGTTTGGGAGAAATGTTAAATCAAGAAAACAACGCAATCAAACGGATACTCAGCAAGATAATAAGAGAAAAAACAAGTAAACCTAAGAGCCAAAACTGAGAAAAATTGCAATTTCACAACAAAATACAATATGAATGCCAGGTGGAGTATAAAGTTAAATATGGCAAGTCCAACAATAGCTTGGCATAAAACTGCCACAACAAAATGCCACACCCCAAAAAGATGATAATGATTACATAGGTTCATGCCAACGAATTTAAAAACTAATAAAAAGGCACTAAAGTGCTATAATGAGTCAGGCATAGCAGTCCAGAAAGATAGAATATGATGAGGCAGTTTGCCAAACGATTCTAACGGCATAATCTTCCATGGTATGAAAGCACATGCAAGGCAGTGTACCTGAGCAGAGCGACATGCAAGCAGATGAGGAGTCAAGCCTAATGCTCTAAGTTCCCTGACACTGTGCTGTGTAGGCTTGGTTTTCTGCATCCGAGAGAGAGAGAGAGTTATATTCACCGCAAAAGGTGGCAATGTTTAATAAGGGACTTAACTGACATCATTTTAAAAATAAGATCCAAAACAATGACCTAAAGAACTTTGCAATGTATGTATGGTGTTAAAGGAAAATTATTGTGTATTACTTGCTCTCCAACAACACCGAGCACAGGTATTAGGCTGACATGAATGAGGCAGAAGTTATCTTGCCCTGAGCAGGAAAACAAAAATTATTATGATACATGAAGATTCATATCCAAAGATACCAAATAGACAGATATAAAGTCTCTTAGTACAAAACTATAGATGCAGAATCAAATGTTCTATTCACAGATTGAGGATTTAGCAGGGTGAGAAAGGCTACCGATCTTTCAGAAACCTAACAACTGTGACTTCTCATTTATCAACTTGTGTGTGCGTACACAAGCCACACTGCAAATGCATGTTCAGAGTATTTAACCTATAGGGTACATTTGAATAACACACAAGTTGCACTATCATAGCACTACATAATCAAATTATATTGCCCACAAAAACCTTGGCCAAGACATTCCTTACGAATCCAGGTTCCTATGGGCAAAACTTTCTGATCTGTGACTACATGTGGATCTAACAGGTCAGCGCATATGTGTCAATTTAAAGAAGCACCGGGCACCAGATGACAACAAGGCTAATAATCATGTGGGGAAAAAAGATTGATAAACAAACAGAAAACACCGCAGGCTTACCAACTGAAAAGGACAATTGTCGCAAAGCCTCAATGAATGGCATAGATTCAATGTCACCTGAAGAGACACAAACAACCCCACCCCCACATCCCCACATCCCCGCCCCCCACAAAAATAAATAAATAAGTCAGTAGGTAAAATAAAGATCAACCATCTTTCACCCAAAAAAGTGAAAAAAAAATAATAGAGAGAATTCTTACCAACAGTGCCTCCCAACTCTATCACACAGACATCAGCAGGACCCTCTTTTCCATCCACAGGAATGAGAGCAACTGACTCAATCCAATCCCTAATAGCATCTGTGATATGTGGAACAACCTGGGATCCACTCAAGAGAAAATACATGAATTAATCGTTTTCTTTATGCAGACAAAAGTAGCTTTGGTACTAAGAGAAGTCACCTGAACAGTCTTTCCAAGATAATCACCTCTCCGTTCCTTCTCAAGGACGGACTGATAATAAAATACAACTTGATTAGTTTCAACCACTGACAGAATTCAGGTGAACGCTTAATAAAAACATTAGCATCCATTTTCAATAAACTGAAATACCTGATATATCTTTCCAGTAGTAATGTTGTTGTCTTTCGTCAGAGTAACGTCTAGGAAGCGCTCATAATTTCCCAAATCCAAATCGACCTTTTAAGAGTAAAAATCAACATAAAGTAAGTAAGATAATATTTTATTGCAATGAGGTTTTCTTCTTTCTTTTTTTTTATGACAAATACTGTTAGGAAAAAGTTACTTTATGCTAGAGACGAAAAAATATAGTAAAACCTCTCCACCGTCATCGAGAACAAAAACCTCTCCATGTTCAAAAGGAGACATGGTTCCAGCATCCGTGTTGAGATAAGGATCTGCAAGATACAGGCAAAAAGAAGAAAATAAATGAACAAAAATAAGCATAATAAGGATTGTTCTCAAATTAAATCGAAAATAAATCCAAAAAAAAAAGCAACAAGTTTAACAAAAACTTAAAAATAAAGAAAAAAAAAGCATTGCACCAAAAAAAAGAAGAAAAAGAAAAGGCCAGAAGTTTAACAAACACTTAAAAATAAAGAAAAAAATAAGCGAGAACAAGAAAATCAACCTAGAAACGTGAAGCCATACAAAAAATAAAGAAAGACAATAAGCTAAAACAAGAAAAAAATTAAAAAAGAAAAAAATGAATGGTAAAGAGGAAAAAACCAATTTTGATGGAAGTAACACGAAGGCCACAGGCTTTAAGGACGACGCCTATGCTGCTGGCTGTGACGCCCTTGCCGAGTCCACTTACGACGCCTCCAGTAACCAGGACGTACTTCATTTTCTTCTCTGTGGAAAAACAGTGTATTAAAGTGACTCTGAATTTTTATTGCAGCCAAAGGGCTTGTTTTAATGACTGAGCGAGCGGGAAAGGTTTGAAGAAGACTAGAGGAGGAAATAGAAGAAGCAGCAGCATAAATGACAACTTGACAAGCGCAGGCTTTTTTGGTCCCTTTGCCGGAAGTCGCTTTCCAGATTTTTCAACTTTTCAAAGAAATCGCTGTAGCAAGAAGCCAAAAGTTACTGAAACCTTTATTTGTGTGCCCCTTGCGCATCGGTACTAGCCTTGTTCATTGTTCATTGTTCATTGGGCGGGTCGGGTCAAGTTCGGGTCGGACCAAAGGCCTATAACAATATATTTTGATTATATTCAAGTTCAATCTGACCCGTTAATTCAGGTTTGGATTTTAGTTCAGGTCCGTTTTAATTTTATTATATAAGTTCGAGGCTCAGTTCTATCCGCCCATATTTTATTTTTTATTTATTTTTGTATTTTATTTTTTATTTATTTGTTTTTTATTCTTTTATTCCCTTTAAAATTTAATTTGATTTGTCAAATTTTCATGTTAATTTTCATATTAAATATATATAATCATCTTTATTAATCAATAATATTTTATATACATATAATTATATTATACTTAATAGATATATTTTTAAAAAAACTTAATTAATAATATGTTCGGGTAGGGCCGGGCTAGGGCTATAGACAGTCAAGCCCGGACCCGGGCCCATTTTTGATCGAGCCTAAAAATTTTGTTCAGGCCCGATAAATACATCTAATATTTTTGTCCAAACCCGACCAAATTTTAAACGGACCTTCGGACTTGAGTGGATAGCCCGGCCCTTGAACATGTCTAATTGGTACTAGTAAAATCCAGCTTTTTATTGACTAGTTCCGATTAACTGCGCCGTCTAAAAATAAGAATTATTTTTCTTTATTTTAGATGCTCCTTGACTTTAATTTTGACCAGATTACACGGCGAAATTTACCTCAACTAATTCCAAGTATTAAAGTAGGTTTTTTTCCATATTGTTATCTGTTAGAGTTTTTTTTTCCCCGAAAACAGAACCCAATTTTACCGCATAGTAATAATAGAATAAATTTTTATGGAACTATGATAAGCATCAATAGACTTTTGTTTAGTGGTAGTAAGGAAGTAGTTTTGAGGCCAATGAAGCCTTGACTTAGTGGCAAGGAGGAGGTCTTAAAACTTTAAGGTTTCAAGTTCGAGTTTTACTGAATGTAAGTTTGATGAGAATGTACTACTCAAAAAAAAGTAGTTTTGAGATTTTATTCAAGTTTCAAAAAATATGCGATTGAGTTTAATTTATATTCAAATAAGTTATTATTTTATATAAAAGATTATCTTTGAGTAAAAATCAATTTAACTAATTATAATTCAATTAATTCGATCAAGTTAAGTACATTTTGAGTGCAAGTTAGTTTTTTAGATTAGTTTATTCGATTAAGGCGATGTTTAAAATTATGAATTAAATTAAATAAATTTATCAATAATTTTAAATATATTACATATAATATAAATTATTAATAGTATCTAATATATTATATATAATCGATTTTTTTTATACAAGAAGTTGAGTTTTAAAAGTCATTCAAAAAATCAATGATTGCTCCCCTATAAAAAAATTTATTTATATTAAAGGTTAATTTATGTACAAAATAAAGATTAATGGCTTATTTGAATATTCAAATTTAAGAACTTATTTGAATACAAATTAAAATTTAAATGTGTATCTAAATGCAATAAAATTATATCATGACTTATTTAAATAAAGTGATAAAATTCATCGAATTTTTTAATATATTAACCTTAAAAAAATTCATATTTTAAAAGAATTCAAGATGTTGTTGCCTACCTATAACAATAAATTTGTATGTAGTAAGAATTTCGATCTTTGTGTTCACATGTTTGCTAAGAACTCTGCAGGAAAAAGAAAAAATCAAAGAAACGTAGGAATTTGTTCTTGCGCGCATACTCTGATACTTAAGTTAGATGCTAAACAAAGTCTCAGTTAGAAAAATAATTATTAATTGAAATAAAAAAATCATCTGACTTGTTATTTATAAAGGTAGATTGGGCTGCAATTACCCTTTTATCCTTTGTCTAAGTCGATTTAAATATTTATTCTAGAATTGTTAAGTTAATTAAGGCCTAAGCACACATCTAAGCCCCCACAAAATTGGGCAAATAATAAGCTAACTCGAATAATCTTCTTATGAGCGTGATAGTAATCTCCGGGAAATTCTATAGTAAAGTCACAAATTTTGACCTTATTATAAGGTCAACGTAAAAAACATATGATTAAACGTAAATTTAAAGTCATTAGGCATTAAAAATGTTAGACGTATCATAAAAATGTGATTATCAATATAAATATTAGTGTCAATAGATTTAAACACATGATAATTTTGCTATAATATATGTTTATGTTAATTATCATGTGTTTACATACTTCTAACATATTTTACACCTAATAACTTTAGATTTATGCTAAATCATGTGTTGTTTACATTAATTTTAAGTTAATTATCAAGTATTTACGATACGTCTAACATTTTTTATGCTTAATGACTTTAAATTTACGTTTAATCATATGTTTTTTACGTTGAACTTATAATAAGGTCAAAATTTGTGACCTTACTATAGAATTTCCCAGTAATCTCTAGCCACATTTAGCGAAAAAGTGAGTCTCCCATCATGTGACAAGAGAATGTCCTGGCCACGTGGAAAGACTCTCCCAACAAAGTGCAGGAGAGTGTGTGGTGCTCTCTCGCACATATGCGAGAAAGTAACTTAACTTGCCTGTAAAATGGGTAGGAGAGTATAATGCAGGAGAGTCTTAATAATTTTAATTTTTTTGATAATATATTATATATGTATTTAATGATAGTAAATAGTAATAATATATTTTAAAATAATATATTATTATAATTACTATTAGTATTATTATTTTTATTATTTTTTAATTTCTATTAATGTGTGGCTTACATCAATTGCTCTTCAGTTCTTTATGAAAGAATTTAGTTTTTTACAAAAAAACTATTCAGCTGGCATACATTTATTTTGCACGTATTTAAATTTGTCTTGCATAATAAATAAATAAATTTATCTCGCGTATTTTTTGCTTTAAATTCTCGTGTTTCACATATATAACTAATGTCTTGAATTTTTTGTATCAAGGCTGTGCACTTTATCATCTTTTACGTACATGGCTTACGTTGTGCTTTTTTCGCTTCAAGCTGTGCTCCTTTGTCTTCATGTATGACTTACATCGCGCATTTTTCACTTTAACTCCATGCATAACCTACTTTGCATATATTTTCTTCAAGCTTTTTTGTCAAATGCATAACTTACGTCACATTTTTTGTTTCAAGCCCATGCATAACTTACTTCGCTCATTTTTCGCTTCAGGCCTTTTTCTTCGAGTACATGGCTTACATTGAGCATTTTTCGCTTCAAGCCGAGGCACTTTGGTCTTTGTGCATTTTTCACTTCAAATCTATGCATAGCCTACTTGACACATTTTTCGTTTCAGGTGGCTTACCTTATTAATTTTTCGCTTCAAACCCTTACACTTTTATCTTCACACATGACTTACATCGCGCACTTTTCGCTTCAAGTCCATGCATAACCTACTTTGCACATTTTTTGCTTCAGGCTTTTTTCTTCGAGTGTGTGGCTTATTTCGCACATTTTTCGCTTCAAGCTATTGCACTTTTTGTCTTCATGCATGACTTACATCGCGCATTTTTTGCTTCAAGTCCATGCATAGTCTATTTCTCGTATTTTTCGCTTCAGGCCTTTTTCTTCAAGTGCATGGCTTACATTGCTTATTTTTCGCTTTCAGCCCAGGCATCTTAGTCTTCACGCATGACTTACTTTGCGCACTTTTTGCTTCAAGCCTATGTGTAGCCTACTTCGCTCATTTTTTGGTTTAGGCCTCTTTCTTCGAGTGCGTGACTTACATCACGGATTTTTCACTTAAAGCCCAGGCACTTTGGTCCTCACACATGACTTACTTTTCACACTTTTCTCGTCAAGTCCATGCATAGCCTATTTCACACATTTTTCACCTCAAGCCTTTTTTTTTTATATGTGACTTACCTCGCGCATTTTTCACTTCAAACCCTTGCACTTTTGTGTTCACGCATGACTTACATCGTGCACTTTTTGCTTCAAATCCATGCGTAGTCTACTTCATGCATTTTTCACTTTAGGCCTCTTTTTTCTTGTGCATGGCTTACCTCGCACATTTTGCGCTTCAACCTTTTAAGGTTGTTTGTATTCTTGCTATAAAATATGCAAGTATGATAACAAATGAGAAGAATCAAAAGCATCCTTAATTAATTTATTGCATACTAACGATAACCAATGGTAATCCAGAAAACAAAAATAAAGTGTTCAAAATAACATGTCTACTATTGTCGATAAAAGCTTTTTTAAAAAAAATTAAAATTCCAACTCTTCTATCTCTTTCTTCACATATAGGGGTCAACAAATGTAAGGGTTTCCTTCTTCTGAATCTCTTTGCTAGTGGTGGACAAGACATAACAAGTCCTTCCTCTCTTCTAGTCTTCTCTAACTTAGCCTATTCTATTAGGTGTAGAGAACTTCATCGGCAAGTAACATGGAGAGATCATAGCTCTCATGTCGTTCAATAACAATCATCCAAGAATTACGTTGTAGGATATAGAGCTCGACTTCACAATCATAAATAGCACCTGTCGGGTCACATCTTTAGGACTTTCTCCTAAGGTGACAGGTAATTGTATGGACCCGGCTACATCCACCTTCTCTCTTAAGAAGCCATAAAATAGTGTGTTGATAGGTTTTAATCTATCTTCACTGATGTTCATCTTTTCAAAGTAATTCCAATAAATGAGGTCCATCGAGCCGCCATTATCCACCAAAATTCGACTAATAGGGTGCTTGGCCACTACAACTGATATTACCATTGGATCATTGTGAGGAGTGATCACATCTCTTTTGTCAGAGGGGGTGAATACAATCGGCTCCTCATCTTTCTTTTCTTCCACCACTGAATTGATTTGATATGCTTGGCGAACATAAGTCTTTCGTGACGAAGATGAACTTCTAGCCATGGAATCTCCTCCTGAGATAACAATTATGGCTGGGCTTATAAGTTCATTGTCTTCTTGTGGGCCCCTTTGATCATTCCTTCCTTCATCATTCCTCCTTCTATTTGCTCCCCCTCTCTTTTTTTATTGTCATATTGCTTATTCTATGACAAATTATTACTCCAATTGCATGAAAAATACTAGGCTCCCCCATTCCTCCAAAGGTATCTATCTATTTTCCCTTCTCGCGCCAGTTTCTTAAGCTAATTCATTAGCTCCTTACATTTCTCAGTCGAGTGTCCATTTGTAGAATAAAAATCAAAATAGGAATCTATGTCTCTTCCCATACTTCTTGTTGCCTTTTTAAGGAATTATAGCAGTCTTGTCCCTTCTATAGTTGCAAGAATTGAGGCTTTAGGCTCATTAAGTCGAAGTGTATTTATCATATCTCAACTTTAGAGCTTTATTGGACTTGTATGTGCTTTTGTCAATAGATTTTCTCTCCCATTTCCTTTCTCCTTCGAAATCGTGAGTCATATCATTTTCAAAACTTCCTTTTAAGTGATATATTTGTTAGCTTTGGTGAACAACTCTAATAGTGCTGTTGGCTAATCTAAAGAGAGTGACTTTTGTAGCTTCTCAGACCTAGTCCCTTGTAATATTGCTACTACTACGACACCGGCCTGCAAGCTGTGAATCTTCAAGTTGGCATCACGAAATCTAACGACGTAACTTTTTAACAATTCCTTGTTACCTTGCTTCAAAATAAGCAAGTATGTTGCATCCTTCTTCCTCTAACTGTTGATCACGAATGCCTTTAAAATTCACTAGTAACTAGTCAGATGAAGAAATGGACCTTTCCTTCAAACAACTGAACCATTTCATTGCATGACCAGTTAAAATAAGTGAAAATGCCCTACACATAATCTCATCCTCCCAATCATCGAGAGCATCAATGACTCATAATTCTGCATGTGATCATACGTCTCCGTCTTTCCCATGTATGCTGTCATCTAAGGCATCTTAAATTTACAAGGCAAAGGCCTCTCCATGATTGAGGCACTAAATAGAACTCGTTTTCTCTGACTGTCCTCAACCATAACGAGTCTTCTCTTCCAGAATCTTTTCAACCATCTTCTTAACATCATTTGTATCTTGAGTCATGAAAGCAAACTGATTTCTAATTCTCAAGGAGTTTGCTTGGTCTGTAGCTCTTTTCCCTTTATCAGGGACAAAGGGTGCTAGCCTCTTCTCTCCAGTTCACCTGTCTTCCTCTACTTCCACATTAGGATTACAAGTTGAGTCGCTTCTGAGTTAGAAATCCTACATGCCTAGCGCCAATGGCTCGATGTGCGTCTTCATCTGGGTCTATCATTCCTGCATCTCCCACACCAATTTACCGCACTTCAATTTACCAAGCACCAATCTATCTCACACTGGCGTATAGTCTCTCCCAGACCAATCCGACACATACCAGTCTCCCCCAAACTAGTTTGGCACGCACTAGTCTTCCCCAAACTATCTGGTGTACAGTCTCCCGCAAACCAATCTGGCACACACCAATCTCCCCCATATCAATCTGGCACGTAGTCTCTCTCAAACCAGTTTGGTGCCGAGAGTTTGCCTCATTAGTTTGTTGCGATTGACTTTCTCTAGCGAGATTTTGAACGGCCAATGGCAAACTTATTTGCAAAAGTGCTTCTTTGAAAAAAAATAATACTAAGACCTTCAATGCATTAGTAGTTTCTTCATTTCTCTACCTTAAAGCTTCGAATTCTGCTCTCAAGATCATGTTCAGATGTTTAGCTTCCGGCACTTGGGTTTCTTGATGCATTTGACAATTAAGAGAGCTAGCAAAAACTTTCTCCTCATTCACTTCCCTCATTGTTGATCGTGTTCTAACCATTTTTTCATAACAAAACTTTTCATATCAAATTCCCACAAACGGAACCCATTGTTATTGCTTGTTTACAATAATAAATTTGTATGTCATAGGAATCTCAATTTTCATGTCCACATGTTTGCCAAGAGCTCTACAGAAAAAGAAGAAATTAGAGAAATGAAAGATTTGTTCATGCGCGCGTACTTTGATGCTTAACTCAAAAGCTAAGCAAAGTCTCAATTAGAAAAATAATAATTAATGGAAATAAAGAGTCATCTGACCTGTTATTTATAGAGGTAGATTGGGCCGTAATTACCCTATTGTCCTTTGTCGAAGTCAATTTAAATATTTATTCTAGACTTATTAAGTTAATTAAGGTGGGCCCCACAAAATTGGGCTAACAACAAGCTAAGCTGACTCGAATAATCTTATTATGCGCGTGATAGTGGTCTCCCGCCACACTTGGAGTAAAAGTGAGTCTTCCGTCACGTGGTGAGAGGGTGTCCTGTCCACGTGACGAGACTCCTTTGCCAATGTGCGGGAGAGTGTGTGATACATTCTCACACACATGTGCGGGAGAGTAACCAAATACTCTGCAGGAGAGTAACTTAACTCTTCTACACAATGTGCAGGAGAGCAAAATTAGCACTCTTGCAGGAGAGTAAATTAGCACTCGCATGCAAATTGTGCGAGAAAGTATTAATAATTTTAATTTGTTTTAATAATATATATTATATATGTATTTAATAATAATATATTTTAAAATAATATATATTATTATAATTATTATTATTTCTATTATTGTTTTATTTTTTAATTTCAATTAATTAGTGGCCTACATCACGAGATAAAGGAAAGCACATTTAAACAACTCCAGTAATTTGTTTTGACCAATTAAATCAGATAATAATAATAATGATAATAATAATTTAATGGTAGGCATTGGTTGAGAAGCTGATGCCAAATCGTTGATATGTTTTGAGCCAGAATCATTCCTGCTTTGTTCTTCAACTTTTCTCTTTTTTTTCTTGTCCTCATGCTCAATGCCCGATTAAGTCTTATTCACATCCAAAAAGCGTGATTTTAATTTCCACTAATGTTTGTCATTACAACTAAAATACGATGTAAATAGTAAAGAATAAAGGCAAACTGAAGCAGTGCAATAAGGGAAAATTGAAAGGACATAAGAAGCTGACTTACCAGATAAAGATTTCTAATCTCTACCTTAAATTTAGAATACAATTTTGTCTTTGCCCCAAAATCAAAGGATTTTTGTCGAAAAGCAAATGGCTGTCCTTTTTTCTTGGCGTGACAGATAACTTTGCCTATTTGTTTCAACGTTTCATACTTAGTCTCCAGCTTCTCCACCTTCTTTTTTCACAAGCATATATTCTTCTACTAAAAGTCCGTAAGTTTATTATTATTATTAAATACTAAGAAATAATCACTAGACACAACCAAATGAGTCGATACCCATCGTTCTTTCTAAATGTGATTAATCACATATTAAGTCTAAGAACACCTTACAACGCATCTTAGAAGGCTCATCTTAAATAATTCCAACTAATTTTGTCCTATCCTAAAAATATCCCTAGTTGGTTAATATTGTTGTTGGTAACGTTCAAATATTTAAATATTGGACAAATTCTTAGGTACTTTCCAATCATTTTGGGAAAATACTTAAGAACTTTATCTTCACATCAAAAGTATCTAAGAAATCACATTAATCTTTCTACATAGATTCCATAATCGAATTCATTAAATCTTTTATAAAGGGTTTTTCAATCTTGACAAATCTTTTTATCCTTTTTTTTCGATTTTTATTTCATCTTATTTTTTTTATCATTATCCCATTTTCATTTCCTAAGTTTAGATTATTTCTTAAAAATTTTGTTATTTTTAATTTATTACCATTTTTTGAAAATAAATGTCGACCATTCTAATAAAATTTTTTCTTTAAATCTTTCATCATTTTAGCGAAATTTAAAGAAAATATTCTCAGCTAAAAATTCATAAAATATCAACAATTCATGACACTTCGAAGTTCTATCATTGAAATAATTTGTTATTACATTTTTAATAATAAATGCCACTATTAACATTAAAATTTTTCTTAAATCTTCCATATTTTAGCAAAATTTAATGAAAACATTCTCACCTAAAATTTTCTAAAATGTCAACAATTTGTGACACTTCAAAATTTCATCATTGGTCAAATTTTCATTCACTTCAATTTTGATTTAAAATTTTTACTTAATCATTTTTATAATTTCATTCACTTTTTAACAAATTATCCAATTTGTTTTTAAACTTATTTTATTATTTGTGTTTCAAAAAAATATTTTTTTAGTTTTTTTACATTTTTTAATTTTTAACATTTTTTATTTTTTATATAATGTTTATTGAAAATAGTCGCAATTGCATAAATAAATTAAACTATCCCTAAGAAAGAAATTAAAAAAATAAAGTTACTATAAGTGTAAACTCCCCATTTTGTTCAGGATCTTAATTAGTAGAACCATAAGTAAGATTAGGATTAATTTGATTAATCATGTAGATTTTCATTTTTGAAATAAATTGGTTTAGTTTGTATAATTGTATTAATTAATTAGCTTATATTGACAAATTAGGATAGTTTGATTAATTATGATAATTTAATAAATTTGATTAATTTGTTTATTAGGATTAGGATTATTTGTTAGATTATAATTATCACTAGTGGTATCCAGTGCGATGCAGGAATTAATTTTATTTATTTTAAAATGTACTGAAACATAGATTAATATTAATTAATTATTTATGTGTTCAAGTCAATTCTCATTGTTTTGACCCCTTATCATTTATATGTAGCCATACAAACACATGGTAAAATGGTTCCAGTTATAACTAGGTAAATAAAATGAATCCATTCATAACTATGAGGCTTATGAATTGATTTTTAGAATAGCGGTTGGTGATAATTTTTTTTAGAAAATATTAATCAAATTATTTAGATAAAGTTTTATTTAAATTAATTAGATAATATAGAATATAGAATGTTTAATTTATTATTTACTTTATTAATTTTATTTTTTTGTCAACTTACTTTTTTCAATGTATTGTCAATTTTCACCACTTCCAACTGTTAAACTTGAACTGCTGATCACTAACTTCAACCGCAAACTATGTTTTACATAAAGATTAAGTTGTTGAAAATTAAGGAGTTCATTATTCTGTTTTATTAAATTAATTTATTAATTTGTTTAAAATAGATAATTAGTAAATAATTTGATAGAAAAAGTAAATAATATTTAAAATTTGAATAACAAATATTTGAAAAATATTAAGTTATTTAAAATAGATATTATTTAAAATAGATAATTTGATAAAGATTTGAATAACAAAATTGGAAGAATATTAATTTGTTTAAAATAGATAGTTAGTAGATAATTTGATAGAATAAGTAAATCATGTTTAAAATTTGAATAACAAATATCTAAAAAATATTATGTTATTTAAAATAGATAATTTAATAAAGGTTAATTAGTTTAAAATAGATAATTAGATAATGCTTAAAATTTGAATATTAATATCAGTTTAGTGGAGATTTGAATTGACAGTTGTTATAAGGCATTAAAAAATTGAAAATAGAAGTTGTTATGGATCATTAAAAAATTAAAAATAAAGAGAATAAAAATGAAAAGTTAATGAGATAATGACACGTATCACTATTGTTTTTTAAACTATAATTAATTTCAATTAATTTTAGGATTTTTTGTTAAACTAACTTTTTTCATTGCATTGTCAGTTTCTACCACTTCCAACCATTGTACTTGAATTGTTGATAACTAACTTCAATCACAATCATGTTTCAAATACAAATTAGGTTGTTAAAAATTAATGAGTTTATTATTCTGACTTATTAAATTAATTTATTAATTTTTTTTAAAATAGATAATTAATAGATAATTTGATAAGATAAGTAAATAATGTTTAAAATTTGAATAACAAATATTTGAAAAATATTAAGTTACTTAAAATAGATAATTTGATAAAGATTTGAATAACAAATTTAAAGAATATTAATTTGTTTAACATAGATAACTAGTAGATAATTTGATAGAATAAGTAAATAATATTTAAATTTGAATAACAAATATATGAAAAATGTTAAGTTATTTAAAAGATAATTTAATTAAGATTAATTAGTTTAAAAAGATAGTTTGAAAGAGAATAAAAACGAAAAGTTAATGAGGTAATGACATGTGTCATTATTGTTTTCTAAAATATAATATATATATATATTTATATGATTAGGATTTAATTTGGTTGTTAGAATTAGAACTAATTGTTAGATTATTGTTAATTATGATTTGATTATTAGGATTAGAATTAGTTTTAGGATAATTTCAAATTAGGAGTATTATCAAATTAGGATTACTATTTTTTTATAGTTTTATTTAGCATCTATCAAAATACAAAAAAGATTCTAAAAAAAAAAAGGGAAAAAAGAAATTACAAATGAAATGAAAAAGGATAAAAATATTAAAGACCTATTCGGTTGGGACTAAAATTCCAAAGAGATTAACTTCTATCAAAATTGAGATTGAACTCAAATTTCTTAGAGAATGGGATCTATGATTTATCTAAAAGGATTTTAACTTATAAATAAAAGGAGGAGGTTTTGAAAGGGGGAATGGATTGACAACATAGTTAGCCAAAAATTGATCTAGAGGGAATCACGAGCCAAAAATTGGGGGAGGGTTCATTAGAAATTTGTTTCCAATTTGAAAAGCCTACAACCAAATCCATGAACCAAATTGCAGTAACAATAACTCAATTTTCAAAAAATTTCAAACTCAGTATCCAATTCAACCTAGAATTTAGAAACTATTTGCAAAATCCTATAAGCTCAAAAAATTCAAACCCAAAACCGCACTCCAAGAAAAAAACTCAGAAACAAAAGCAGAAAAACACCAATAAAAGAAAAACAATCATACAAAAATAGGGAGCTATAATCAGAAACACAAAATACATAATAAACAGTAGAGAAATTCCTTTGGGGTTTTGGTTCTAAGTCTTTAGGTAGGATTTTAAGGTTTCGGCTGAGAAAATTGTCGAGTTTCGTTTCATGCTCAATAAAATTAAACAAACATTATATGTAAGCGAAACAAAATAAACAACTAAAAAAAACCATCAACAAGATCACACTTAATAGCCAAATAAAAATCGATTTTGTCATTACTATAACAATCATGTAATTTAAAATTTTCATATCTTGATTCTTGAATGTAATAATCCAAGAATCTAGCTCCAAGATGATTCCACGCACATTCTTGGTTTTGTCAAATTAAAGTCCTTCAAGTGTCCAATTTCTAACAATGATCCAAAAGAGTAATGCATGAACCTTCAATAAAGTTGAATCAGGTTATGGTTGCAGCTATGCCAGTTGCTTGAATTTCTTGGAAATATTTAAGAAGTGCTCAAGGTAGATGACATAGGCAATAGTTCCATACACTTTTACTTTATTTATTGCCTGTATATCTTTCTTATTGATTATTTAGAAATTGAATAGTTAGTATAGGAAGATTTAGAAATAGAAAGCATAAACTTAGACGTAGACTTAAAATTGATTCATCACCCCCCTTTCAGTTTATTAGTGAACCTATAACTACCCTGAGGTCGCGATGAAATATCTACCCTTGCAAATGCGTAAAAATTTGGGATTATTTTTTGCTTTTTTAACTTAACAGATTTGTCTGTGTATGTGCAATGTCAGTATGTAATTGTTAACTACCTCTCTTATTTAGAGCTAGTTGCTCAAGGTCCCAGTCTAGTACTTGTATAGATAGTATCTTCTCTATATAGTCCTAGATATCCACAACTATATTCTACTTCATACACATACCAATAGGTGACAATCACTAAATTGTCAAGTTCAAACATACTTTATAATCTTAAAAGCATTCATCGTTGAGTCTCATCCAATATCGACACATTATACCATAGAACGTCAAAAAAGTATAGCAATAGTTTATTATTCTAAATTACATCCCATCTTATAGTACTGGAGCAAAAATTAGCCTAAAATAATGAATACATACAATAGAATATATGTATCCCAAAATAACCAACAAGAATCACCTTGGGAGTTAGGATGACATTTTAAGCCTTGAAGGTGTTCTGGAAGGATTCGAAATATTTTCTCCAACTCCATGCTCAATTTGAAAAGGTTTAGAATAAAATTTACTAAGCAAGAGCTCAGTAAGTCAATTATATAAGTATAGAAGTAGTTTTATATTGTTCTATATGCAATGGATGAATCTCCAGAATACAATCCACAAATACCATTTTGATTGTAATCATCATATACTTATACCAATATCATGTCCTAAGAGACTCTAGGTAGGCTAAGATTTAAGGTATCAATAGCAGGGTGCTTTGAAGTACCTTAATATCCTTGTTCCCTGCACTTGTGGATAAAAGCAACCATACTCCATCGTATAATCCAATATCAATCTTAACATATATCAATTATCCAATATCAATCCACAATGCAAATTAATTATCCAATATCAGTACCTATGATTCATAATCTATTCAATATTAATCAACATTAACTATGACTTGATTCAATATCAGTCCACAATGACATCAGTTGTCTCGATATTACAAACCATGCAGCTCTCATGTAATGTCTTTAAATTCTCATGCAGTGTTATAAAACATATTGAAGAAGAGAACACAATAATTATAAGTTTCAATGTATACATCAATATTCAAATGGTATGAAAACCATTTAAAAACATCGATATTATCATAGATTTCAAAACATGTATTGAGGCTTAAGTCATGCTTAAGCTCAAGGTTCGTGATGCATAATGCATCAATCTTAACTTACTAAGGTCGAGACTATGCTCAGGTTCAAGGTCCAATATGCAATAAACCATTTATCAAATCACAGTATCAAATCAAAACACAGTTGCAAGCATGTAATGTCAATATAATAGAGATATGGCAAGAATCAATCAAAATATCAATCCGTATACATCCAAATGAGTAAATCAATAAAGTACTCCCACTGTACCTATTAGTGGATCGAATGGGGGCCTTAATGGAACAAAGGCAATACTTATGACCATGGTAGAAAACTTCGATCTCGTTGATAAGGTGAGGGTCCAGACGCCAAAACATATCTGACACATAACAACCTTATTAGAACCTCATCCAATAAGTCTGCATGTAACCTTGCCAGAATCTTGGGCTTGCAAATCCAAATACCTCGTCAGACTATTGGTCTATCAAGTTGCATGCAGGCTTAGTAGCATCGCTTACATAGACATTTGCATTTACGTTTTTTTTTATTATTATAAGTACATGCAATAATCTCAAAATCAAGTTCAACAATATCAATGAATAAATCGTTTAAGAAGACATGAAAACCATTTAGATTTCGTTCATGAAACCATTTTAAACACATGTACATTTGCATCATGTTTTCTTACTTCATGCTGAACCTTTAATTAAATCAATGCATCTTGATAAAACTCATGTTATTTGACGTGCATGTTGAAAGTAATGAGTAAAACATGAGTTCAAACACCGAGATATGAGCAAACACTATGTAAATGCATATCCCACTACATGAAACCTTATATCTCAATCAATCACAAGGCCATGCAAATCACTTATGGTTTATCATCATCAATTTGACTCAATCTGACTTAATAAACCACTTCACAATTCATAACAACTCACACTATCTCGATATCAATTCCATCACATAAAAATCTGGCATTATAACGGTATAACCATAATTATCCCTTGTAGCACACTGACGTAGGTACTTTTAACCTGCACTCTCATTCAACATATTGATACTAAGACCCCCACCAACAGCGTAAGTCCTCTTAGCATCTCATGAATATTTAAATATTTCATTTCTATATAATCATCAAAATACTAAAATTATGTAAATAACGATATCATCACTCGACACCTATTCCAAAGTTAACATTGAGATCATATAATCACAAGATCAACAGTCACCTACCTAATTCCATCAATGGTTCAACATATTGACACTGGACCACAATTCCAACTCGATAACTAATTTCATTTAACATCGTAAAATCAATCATAATTTGAAATCATTTTTTGTATGGCCTGTACAATATAATACTATTATAGAATTATATAAAGGTCGACCCGAGCCAATTCAAGATTAACAATTTATCCACACAAAAGATTTGGCAAATTTCCTCAATTAACCATATTCCAAAACATTTTATATCACAATATCGAAATTATGCAAATACCGATAATAGTCTCTGAATTTCCAGCCTGTACTAGCCTTAATTAGCATCCCTAGTCAGCCTTTATGCCTTATTGTTTAGCTCACAAAACCCACTCGGTATCCCCTGCACATAACTTACTAAACTGCTTCATGTCATAACAAGACTAACATGCTTCTACGCCAAAGAGCCAGCCTTAAAAACAAACACCATACGAGGCCTTTGGTACTGGACTTAGCTTTACGCGTCACCCAGCTTTGGTTCAAACTCTGTCACCCCTGTTTGGTCTCTAAATGGCACCCTTGTCTCAACCAGTTTCAGCCATTAACAGCCGTTGTTCTAGCACTTACAGCCAACACAATCTAGCCTTTGAGTGCCCTGTTCGTAGCTCTACTTCTGGCCTTGTTTTCCTTTTGTTTCGACACCCAAAACTCATCCAAATCAACCCTTAATCAGAGTCCCAAAATTGCAACCTTTAAATTGCACCTAAAGTCCCCTGCACAATCTCGTTTCCTTTCTTTTTTTCTCAACATTCAAGGGCCACTACTTCAGCTTTGAGATGTAACGATCTGAAACATACAATATTTATCCATTTTCACACACACAATAAGTTGGTTGGGCTGTCTGTGATGCCCTTTTCACACTCACTTTAAACAATAAATCACTTTTTGAATAAAAATCATATCTATAACAGATATAAGTATTTACAACAAAATATTATTCCTAGTATCATTCACATGTTCTACATGCTCTATATATGAATTATACAAAATTTAGTGTTGTACATAACAAGTCTGAACATATAAAAGAAATAAAATATACCTCCATGATCCACTCAAAGTTGCCTCAAGGTACTATAACGCAGCCAAAATTTGTGGAACGGTATTTAAGTCAATCACTGTAGATAATCTATCGAGTGGAAAAATAAGGGGTGAGCTAACGTGCTTAGTAAGAGAATCGTATACGAGATTGATACTATGAAATCTATATGCTTAAAACATTTAATGCCTAACAGTGCACTAAGTATAAATCAAGAAGGATACTGTAATCGGCTAGGAAACTGTATGGAGTATAGGAGGTACTTTAGAGTGTCTGTTGTATCCCGGTTCCTAAAGCGGCTATAGGGAGTAATTAACTGCATGTGATATGTATAAACATTTTAGAGCACTTGAAAACACTTTAGGCATTTTCCAATATATATATATATATATATATAATTACTTTATTTGAAATCACTTTGGAAATCAATTCAGTATAAAACTTCCAATAAATAGTACAGTAAACGTTAAAATCCTACATTATACAATTGATATTTAAATCATTCACCTCGGTACCAGTAAGCATTTCAATACAACAAATAGTATAGTGTAGTAGAGACCAGGTTGCACTCAGAATCAATAACAATGCAGTATTCGGGCACTTTATCTGAAAAGATATTATAATCAATTAGATTACCAGGCTAAGTATGGAAGGATGCTTTAAAGCACCTCGCTTGTCTCGGTCTCTAATTCCGACCATAAGAAGTTTATTGGAAATTTCTTCAATCGCATAGTTCAGTAGACACTCGAAAAACGACACAATAAACAATTTTCAATAAACCGTACAGATATCAATTTGATAAAGCAGTTTAGTAAACTCTCCGTAAACAGTATAATGAAAAGTTTCAATAAACAATACAGAAATCATTCCGAAAAAACAAGTTCAGTAAACACTCAGAAATCAGTACAGTACACAATACAGTAGAGACCAAGCTACATAGAATCATGCAATATAAGTATCCCAAAAGGGAATAATCGTAAGACATATGACCATAGTTAAAAGGGGTCCACAGAGTACACCAGTTAGGTGACAACTGTGGGTATTGAAGATGTGACTAAGGTCAATCAACAATAGTACACACACACACACACACACTCTGTCACATCCCAAAATATATAGTGATTTCCATAGTACACACACAGAGTGACGGTTGGGCTGTCTACGATGTATTAACCACGCACTTTTTAAAACAGTAATCACTATTAACTTGAAATCATGTATATACTGCTAATATGGTATTTACAACAAAATATAATTTACAATATTTCTCATATGTTTTACATCCCCTTTACATAGCTATATAACTATAGTACTGTACACAGTAATGTCTGAACATATAAAAGGAAATCAAAATACCTCTAGAATCCACTCAAGCTGCCTTAGGATCAATAGTGTAGCCGGAAATCCCAGGAACGGTATCACTGTAGGTAATCTGTGGAGTTGGAAAAATAAAGGGTGAGCTAACGTGCTTAGTAAGAGAATTGTATGTAAACACTGATACTCTAAAATCTATATGCTAAAACATTTAAATCCTAATAGAGTGCTAAGGTACAAATCAGGATGGATACTATAGTCGGCTAGGAAACCAGATAGAGTATGAAAGGTATTTTAGAATACTTGTCTTGTCTCGGCTCCTAGAAGTAACTATAAAGAGTAGTTAGCTGAATTTGATATCAAAACTCCATACAATGCTATTAAAATTATATAACAAAGTAATTGAATATATCAATAAATTTTTCTTTTCAATCATAATATTCACTTCACCTTTTGATAAACACCATATAATAAATCGTTCCGTAAATAGTGTTTATAAAACTCACCATCAGTAAACAAATCAGTACCAATAACCAGTTCAGTGAAAAAAAACACAGTAATCAGTTTAGTGGAGAATAGGCAACACCTAAGGTATATCATGCTATAATAATGTCCCAAAAAGGGAGAAATAATAACACGTGAGACCTATGACCATAGTCTATAGGGTCCACAGTGTGCACTGATTAGGTGGTAATTGGAACACTAATAATAGGATCAGTATCTATCAGCACAGTATAGCAACAGTAACACATGACACATGAGCATGATATAGGGCCTAACAGTCTCAAAACTTGGAACACACAGTAGAAACGCCATTTATGAAATCACTTCTATTGATAGTATTTTCAGTCAGTCCATAAATAAATATACTGAAAGTATATATTCAGTTTATGAATAAAAATTCATAAAATATTCACCATTCAGTGTTCTTTCATGGAAATGTTCTATTTATTTATAGAACTATAATAAGCACATGCTGGTACTTTTACATAATTAAAATTCCATAACATAAATATTTAAATATTATTTTTCGGTAATTAATCATACAATGCAATTTTACTAATTCACGTGGAAATCACTTGTAATTTTATTTATTTCTCTCATTGAAAAATATTAGAATTTATTTCTTAAAGATCCTATAATTTTCGGCAGAATAACGACTACTTCTAACCTAGCCTTCCTACATTGAAAACACAGTTTATAAACCGGCCAATATCCACAATTTCACCAATTCCAAAGCAATTCACTTCCAAATCACGTTATAAAAATCATGTGAACCAATTTATGCATTCACAATATCCCTATGGTTCACACACACATCCCTTACCTACCCGATTAAGTTGAACTTCCCGATAGCACCACACACGAATCAATACTCTCGGACTGCAAGATATTACACCAAACACCATTATTCACCATAATTGAATTTCTAATAAATTTTCCTTCCCTAACTACTATTACATTATCAGTAGAAAATAATTAACTAGTATAATTTGTACCGATATTAAAACCTAACTTCGCCAAATCAACTCCGAATTTAAATCCGACTTCACCGATGGACTCCTCATAATTTCTACAGTCTAATAGCACCCTAAATGCACCAAATGAAGCCACAAATCCCCTTCCTTTTACTTGGCTGAAAATGGCATCTTGCTATTTTAATGGTTTTTCTCCATTTAAGTATCATTTCATATTTAAACCTTAATTTCCTTTCATTTATCATCATTTTCATGCATTAAATTGCATAAATTCCCAACCTTCCATTAATGGCCATATGGTATAGGGATGGATTTAATGAGATTAAATCAAAATAAACACTAAACTCATGCTTAGGAAACTTAGAAATATTAAAATCTATCACTAAAATTGAAAGAACATGAAGACAGGAAAATACCTCCTCTTGACCGAATTCTTCAAGCCTTCTTTCCCCTTGATTTTGTGACTTTTACACTAAGTTATTGGTGTGGGTGAAGAGAGGATGGTGAAGAGAATAAGTTTGTAGAAGAAACTTTAGTGAAAATTTGTGATTTTAATAAGGTTTAGTAAAGTTTTCTTTCTTTTCCTTTCTTTTTTGGTTATGGTTGACGAAAATGAGAGGGGGAAGATGGGTGAATAGTGCTGGCTACAGCTGGTGGAATTATTTGGAGTCTTCAAGATGATTATAAAATGACCAAAATGCCCTCCATTATGAGATTTTCAGACAAAAATGCCCTTAAGCTTTCATAATTTTTATAACTGTGTAATAGTACTCTAAAAATTCAGATTTCATCACCAAAAATTGCTATTAGATGTTTTTTGATGAATTATGGTGGTTTGGTTCGGGTTAGACCTACTGAGAAGGTGAAATTATGAAATTTCCCCTATCAAGTAAATCAACTAAATTTTTTATTCTACCACTAATTCAATTCATCTGTTGACATAGCCTAGGACTTATTTCCATGTATAATATCATGTCATTTTCACTTAGTCCAAATTCCTTTTAGTTTAGGCACAATTTACGAAAATGCCACGGGGCTATGTACTTAATCGTTATTTTTCAATTTGTTTTCATACTCCTAAAAAACAATCTAAATGAGGGATTTTAGGTTTGAAATTCTTATCGTAGGCCTATTGGATTCCTCGAATAATATCAGTACGATCTCATGTCCATCTGGGCACTATAAAGCCTGTGGGGTCCACCTTACTATATCGGCTCGTACCTGCGAAATACACAGGAATGAACAGTGGTGAGTATCCCTACATGTACAACAGTACTTGAATATACAGTTCTCACACACTCAGAATAGCATGATATACCTAAAGGCTACTATGAGGCTAATAGTTTCAAAACAGTTCATAAACCAATCAAATCGTTTACGGAGTCCAATTCTATAAATCATATCTTCAGTCAGTTCATAAATATTTAAAAGTAGTGACAACTGTAGTTGAAGTATAAAAATTCACCAAATATTCTCAGTTTAGCAAATGATGTTCAAAATATTTTATTTATGTATAAGAGTCACACTGAAACTTTTGTGTACATTGAAGAACATGAAAATCATTAAAAATTCCTTTGCAAACTGAGTTACAAATCTGCGCACACTTAAAGGTCTACATGGAACCTTGACCTAATCTCACCTTCATTTTATTTTTTCTTGTAAAAACAGTACCAAATGGTGATTTTAAGGTTTTACGTTTGATTTAGGAAATTTTGGCAGTATAACAGTACTATGTATCCTAACCCTCTTGCACGAAAACACAATTTAATATCCACAATTCTAGTCTTCCAATTTTAATCCACATCACAATATTTAATCTCATAAAAGTCCTATTTCATCGTTTTAATGCATCACTGTATCCCTGTGCTTCTTACATATATCCCTTACCACTTGGATTACGCTATGTTGCTTGATAGCATCGATATGTACTCCTCACTTTCGAGTTGCAAAATACCATACAAACACAATTAATTTACCACACTTCAGTTATAACAATTCTATAACTCCTTGAGATCTACTACATTGTCTATTGCAGCTGTAAGTCAAGTTCACTTCTTATTGGTGGCTGAATGCCCCTCTATTGATTGGAGCTATATATATGTTAGGGGTTTGCATGTGATGGGATGGGGTAAGGTAGTGGCATGCTGGTAGGGTGGCTAGTAGGTGCAATAGTAGCCATAGTAGGCAAGGATGGAGAATTGTGTTGGTGGCTGTACTATATCAATTGCAGCTACATTGGCACCAGCTTTCTTTTTTTCGATTTATTATTATACTTTTTTGTCATTTTTATAAAAATAAAAATAAAAGGATTTAGACTATTGAAAATTAGGCTGGTAAACCTATTGGATCCAACATCCAACCTAAAATGGATCGGACTTTTCAAGCCCAAATGACCTAGCATACCGTATTTTAATAACAACATTTTAATTTCGAACTTTGACCTTGTTTAGTAGTAAAAGTTCAATTAAATTGGAATAAAATTTGACATTCAAAACACAAATAATAAATTATTCAAATTGATTACAAACAAAAAAGATCCCTTGAATTCACTTGTTAGATTTGTTGAAAGTTTATTTTAGCAAACCAAATTGGGCAAAGAACGTCAAGCTTGAGTTACAATTTTAATTAAATTGAGCTCTTTAGTTATTAAATTTCGAGTCCAAAATTTGAAAATTAAATTGAAAATCGATTTAGACATGTTTGTTGATTTGGACAAAATTAAATGTCTATACTAAAAATTAAAATTACTCCAAACAACCTATAAAATCAATTGTTTCCCATTCTCTCCTTCGTCTCAAAACCTGTACAACCAACCTTTCATTTAATACTCATCTCTTAAATCTTAAATACGATCAATTAAATTCTCACAACTTCTCATAACCATCTCTTCAATATTTTCGAAAAGTTATGATTTAAACAATAAATTTGTGTTAATTTGTTAGATTTGAATTTGAGTTTTGTTTTTTTACTCTGATTTCGTTTTTTTTTTCCAAAAAATGTAAGCACACTTTAGCGATTCCGGCAGATGCAACATGAAAGCTCGGCGGAAGCAAGCTTTTTGCCAAGCATGGAAGCTTGGCAAAAGCTTATTAAAAAAAGGGAAACGAAAACACCCACGCAATAGTCGATGTGCAATAACAAGAAGAAAGTAAGAAATTGCAAAACAAAGTTGAAAATTACATGCAGCAGATAACGACAGCGTGATTTGGTCTGCATTAACTTTAAGCTTCACTCTTCTATCTTTATATTTCCATCATTGCTTTGTTTCTCCTTCTATATCTTTTCTTTCACCTGCCGTTGACTATTAGTCTATTACATGGATAAGGAGGATTAATGGAGCCTTGGGTTTGATCTAATAAACAAAAACAATTGAAATGAAAATGGAGTCGGAGCTCCCGAAATAGAAATGGAGCTCTATTCAAGAAATTTTCAGAATATGAAAAACTTAAAAAGGATAATTATGTAATCTTGTATAAGGGTATTTTGGTATTAATAAAATAAAGTTAAAATAGATTGTGAGAAGTAAATGATAGGTTGTTAATAAAATTTCTCTAAATGGATATATCTTGCCTTTTTATTAAAACCGCTTTGATAAAGAAAATTTCTTTTTTTAATATTAAGGCAAAATAGGCATTATAGTTTTACTTTTTTTTTTTTTAACGTAGATTCCATTTCTTTTGTCATATGTAATTACTATATGTTGTTCTACTTTTTAGGCCTATAAATATTAACTCTTTCCCTAAAAGGAATCATCATAAGATCTCTTTAATTATCCTTGTGAAATATAAGAATTAAGCTTAATAACTAAATGTACCATCAACCTTTTACAATAAATAAAATTAAACCCTTAACGTTTTATCATATGAAAATTAGTCTATAAACTCTTATTTTTATTGTAAATAAACTCTCAATCTTTCAAAATTATGCAATTAAATTCACATTTGTTAAACGAGACTAACTACTGTTTGGATATCCTACGAAAAATTGATGTGGATAACTTAATTAGCTGTCACATGACATACCACGTGTACAATATTTATGGAAGTTAGCATTATTTAACAAATTTAAACTTAATTGTATGATTTTAAAACATTGAGAGCTTATTTACAATAGAATAAAAGTTTATGGATTGATTTCCATATAATAAAACGTTAAGCGCAAAAGGTTGAAATTATATTTGACTATTAAGCCTAAGAATTATGAATTTCTAAATCTCTCTTTTGGCCATCTTCTTTTTCTCAATTCTAATAGTTGATCAATCCTATGCTTTCATTTGCTATAATAATAGACCGTCTACATCAAAAAACTTAAAAAATTATTATCAAATCATTGATCCAGAAAAAGGATATGTAATTGCACCTATAAATAACAAACAGATTATTTTGGTGAAAGACATAATTCCATAAAAAACAGGCCACTAGCTCAACATTTGTGTCAAAACGACACTTTTGAGTCGTGAACTCCAACTAGAATACTTTGGTTTTATGTCTAATTTACAGACTACTTATGTTTAATATCTCTTTGTGACTGCAATAAATCCGATTCCACACAAATAAATCCAAGCCCCAACATTTGAATTTCAAGAAGCAACATAGCCGTCAGGTACAGGGAATGAGAGAGAGAAATGGTGGGATGGGAAAGCGTGTTTTCATAGGCAGCTGAGAAGAAGAAACCAAACCCTTTAGGCTCTGCAAGGCCCAGAGAAGCTGTTCTCCAAGAGAAAGAAATTAACTGGAGAAAACTAGACCTCTATCTACAACAACCCTTAAGTTATGGTATGCTATTTCATCTCCCTTTACAGATGCGATTTGTTATAGATTTTAGAACACCTTACCTTGTTGCTTGAATCACTATTTACCTTGTTGCTATTTCATCTCCCACCAAAATATGCTACCGGCTTTCTCTATGAGCCTCGGGTGTCTAACACTCTGAATGCATTAGACTCAAAGCATCAACAGTATAAGATCGAGAAAGAGAACAGATTTCGGGAAGGAAGAAAATTCCACAACCTGAAGAGTGAGTCCGCAATGCAGAACAAAAACCTAGTTCAACTGCTCAAGGTAAGGAAATAAAGGGCACAATTTTTGATAATCAAAACCATCCCCATTAAGTTTACGCAAACCAATGCTTGAATTTAAGTGAGTTGCAATATGAGAGAAGAAACAATTTTGTAAAAGAAATGACAGTAAATACATATATAAGATCGAAATGCATAAATTGGAATGATGATCGGAGAAGAAAGATGCGTACAACAGTCTAAGATTTGATGATCGGAGAAGAAAGACTTGATACAAGAGTCTCAGATACACAACTACACGAAAGCTGTTGGGGAGCCAGCTGAGCCAACCTAAATTCAGTATTATTATGAGTTTATGAAACTCCACAGAACTTGTCTATCAAAACTTTCATATTACCAATGAATGAGTCATATTGGAACTTGCATTGCCTACTAATGTGATATAGGCCAACCAAAATGCAGCAACTGCAGATCTAATTGAGAAATAAATATATCACAACAGTACGTTAAAACCACAAGCTACCGATCTAATGATAGCTCACTCCTTCTCTGGTGACAACTTCACCAATGCGATAGGCTGTGTAAGCACCATTTGCATCTTCAAGTATTCTATGGGATGCCTCCTCACTCACAACAAGTACCATGCCAATGCCCATGTTAAAAGTCCGTCTCATCTCACCATCTTCAATTTTTCCAGCCTAAATACATAGCAATCAAATAAAAATGAACAAATACTAAAAGGTGTAGGTAACTAAGAAAACCAAAAGAATAATGAAATGACAACTAATACTATAACAAAAAATAGAATAAGATGAGATACTATAAGGAAAAGTTTCCAGTCCATGAGATGCAAACATAAAACCTTTAAATTTCATCATAGTTAGATATAGAAAGGAAAACAATTCAATCTCTATGTAGATATAAGAACATGCCATGAAAATAATTCTACCTTTTGTATCCATTTGAACACAGCCAGCACTTCCCAAGAATCCTTATAGATAACACAACCAAGGCCTTTTGGAAACACTCGAGGTATATTGTCCGTAAAACCACCACCTGTGATGTGCGCTATTGCCTTTACCCCTCCCTTGCTAATTAAATCTAGCACCTGTTGACGTGGAAATAAGATTTAGCTTATCCATTCTGCACAAGACAAGACCAAACTCATGATATTAAACAAAATTGACTACAACCTGCTTAACATATATGACAGTAGGTGCCATCAACGCTTCACCTAATGTAACTGCTGCATCAGGAAGTTGATCCTTTAAAGAACGGCCACTTCGAGTCAAAACCCTGCAAAAGATTATAAGTATGTCAAAAGGATTTCATATATCAGAACTAGACAAGCTTCTTAAAAAAAGGAGGCAAAAGCTACCGTATCAAATAATCATATAGATTCAACCATATTTCTCACAATACCACCGACAATAATTTCAAACAGGACATTACAAAAGTTGCTGACCGTCTGACAAGAGAAAAACCATTTGAATGGACTCCACTAGAAGGTAGACCAATCAACACATCTCCAGCCACTATGTTTTTCCCATCGATAACTGAATCCTTTTTAACAATGCCTACTGCAAAGCCACTAAGATCGTACTCACCCTTTGCATAAAAATCTGGCATCTCTGCAGTCTGAAAGGCATGTAAAATCCATTGAGTTTGACTTAGGAAGTTAAAATACTCATAGCAATTTTAACCATATATAAAACTTGAAAGGGCTTCAAAGTTGTACATGGAAATACATTCTACAGATAAGATCTTCAACACAACAAGGCAAGTTATTTCATAAAAAAAATGTCGATGGTGAATAAGATCAATCATTTATGGTTCAAGTATTCCTAAAAGGCTAAAACTATTCACAACAGTATCAACTTGCTTTATCTAAGATACAAAATGGCTGTTAACGGTAACCAGCCCTTAGGATCACACAGCTAGTAATAGTTCTTACGTTCAATACTCCCAAATTATTTCATTCCATGAACTTACAATTTCCACTTTCAAAGCAAATCATTCATCCACTCATTAGATGAAAAAAATGAATTAAAAAATAAATTATGTACCTCTCCACCCAAGAGAGTGCAGTCAGATTGCTGACAACCATCTACAATGCCTTTTATAACCTGAAGAAAAAGAAAACAGAAAGGGAAAATTATTAAAGACAGTTAGCCACTGAAATTTTATCCATGCTTAAAGTAACTAAAGTACAAACAATTTTAACCTTTTCAGCAAGGTCAACATCAAGGTGACTCGTCGCAAAATAATCAAGGAAGAATAATGGCTTTGCTCCAGAAGTAACAATGTCATTGACACTCATTGCAACCTGCAGTATAAGTTTATTAGGATGACAATATCATATAGAGAAAATGCATATAACAAGGTTTTTTTTTCCAAATTTTACAAGATCAATCCCAATAGTTTCGTGGATTCCGGTCTCGAATGCTAGCTTGAGTTTGGTTCCGACACCATCAGTACCAGCAACAAGGAAAGAATCGCCTGTCCATCCAACCAAAAGTTTATTAACAAATTGGATGAACCAAAAACTAGATTTTCTGAAAGGAACAAAAGATGCAGTCTACAAGCATAATAATAACAGTACTTGGGATTTACATTTTCTACACAATGAGCAAAACTAACAAGAGTGAATTATAATTTATATCGCATGGTTCATTAAGAACTCTAAGAATTTGATAAAGCTACTTCATGCACAGCGCATAAAATAAAAAATTTACAAAAATTATAATCTTGGAGACTTAGGCGGCAAAAGGGGACTCCATTGTAACCAAAGCCAGAAAAGCGGGCAGTCACTTAATATTTTCCTATTTTCAATCAATAAGAAAGGTATTCGTGCCCTCAAAAAGAAATAACAAACTAAAAAAATATTAAAAAAAATTAAATTTCTCTCCACATTCATTTAAAAAGCTCCTTTTTCATGGAATAGAAAAAGAGGCTAGAAAAAAATTTTACCGAGAGGGTAAAGGCCTCCAAAACCACCGATTCCAGGTGTCATCTTGGCGATTCTTCTAACAAGTTCAGACCCAGCATCTATGTCAACACCAGCATCCTTGTACGTTAGTCCACCTGCCCCATCAGAATCCTTCTTCGACATCGAAAGTACGCGGCTATTGGAAACGCCTTGTTTTCCTTGCAACGATAAAGAAAGCAGTGGGTACTTTTGTGAGAAGCAGCCGTAAGACCCTATACGGAAAGGAGATTGAGTAGCAGTGGTGGGTATATCGAAAAAGCGACTGGAAGAAGCCGCAACGCAGCGAGATGGTTCGGCGTTTGCAGCTGCCAAAGTGCTGGTCATGGCAATGAGTAGGAGACAATCGAAGCGGCGTAGGCTAGGGGGAAGAATCAGCAATCAGCCGTAATCGACTGAGTGTGGGTGTTAAGCTTTCAGGGTATAGCCTCTCTTTTGCTGGAGGTATACTCCGTATATTTAGACAGATAAAGTGAAAGATTTTGGCTTAATAGTAAAAAAAAACTCCAACTTTTAACCCAAAATAAAATTAAGCGCTTAACGTTTTATTGCGTATAAATTAATCTATAAATTTTTATTTCATTGTAAATAAACCCTCAGCCTTTTAAAATTATGCAATTAAATCTAAATATGTTAAATTATAATAATTTTAGTTAGGACATTTAACATGAAAATTGACATAGATAAATTAGTTAGTTGCCACATATGCAATACTAACGGAAGTTAGTGTCATTTAACAGATTTGGACTTACTTGCATAATGTTAAAAGGTTGGGGGTTTATTTACAATGAAATAAAAGTTTATGACTGATTTATACGTAATAAAACGTTGATAGCTTAATTTCATTTTGTTCTAAAAGTTAAGGTTTTTTTGGCTATTAAGCCAAAAATTTTTAAATAGGAGAAGATTTTTAAGTAGGCTTAATAGCCAAATATGACCTAACGTTTATCATAAAATGAAATTAAGTCCTCAACGTTTAAATGCATAGAAATCAATTCTCAACGTTACAAAATAATTGAATTAAGGACATTTCCGTTAAATTCTTTAATTTCAGTTAAGTTTTGTTACTGGTAGGGATAATGAAAATTAAAGGATTTAATGAAAATGTCCTTAATTCAATTATTTTGTAACGTTAAAGATTAATTTTTATGCATTTAAATATTGATGATTTAATTCTATTTTATAACAAACATTAAAATCATATTTAACTATTAAACTTTTTTTTAGGTACTCACTCCTTTTCTGTACGTTTCAGCTTGATATCTTGTATGATGAGACCTGTAAGTAAATAACTTATATCACTCAGTTTTCTAACTGAGTATGCTATGTCATGTCTTTTGTAAAATTTATTAAATATATCAGATTTTTTATTATTTTAGGGTAGTTTAGAATCGTTTTCTCTTTTTTTTTTGTTTTGAAATTTTTTTTGTTTTTGTTTTATTTTATTTTTAAATTTTAAAAACAAGTTATTATTGTTACATATTGAAAACAAATATTAAAACTAATTCAAATATAACAATTCAATTAACAAAATAAAATTTTTAAAATTAAATAAAAATAATAATATATATTAAATAATATGATGTATGTAATATTAAATATTTTTATTCAATCATATTAAAACTTAATATAACTTAAATAATATTATAATTAAATATAATGTTAAAAAAATAATTCAATTAAAAATAATATTAAATAATTTTTTAATATTATTTTTTATTAGATAATAATTGAGAATATTAAAATTCTAAATTTACATATTAAATAATAATATGAATTAATAATTATCAATTATATTTAATAATATTATTTTATTATTACATTACTAAATTTTATTAAATAATATATATTTAACTAATTAATTTATAATAAAGTACATATTTACCATAATATATTATTTAATATAGCTAATATTATTTAATGTTAATTATTCACTTATTTAATAATATAAAATTATTTAATAGTAGTAGTGATATATTTTGAATTTAATTGAAAAAAATATAATATTAAAAAATAATATTGTTTAATAAAATATTAATCAATTATATTAGATAATATTACTTAGTAATAATATTAATTATTGACATATCAAATTTAAATAAATGATATTATTTAAAATATATAATGTATTCAATAAATTATTGTACAAATTTAAATTAAATAATATTATGATATTATAGTTTAATATAATTTATATTTAATTGCTTTTTACATTTTCAACTTTTCTATATTAAAATAAATATATTATCTTTAAATTACTTTATTTTTTAATTAAATAATATTTTATATGAAATTTTTAATATTATTTTTATTTTAAAAAATTGATTAAGTTTATTTTATATTTTTATTATGAAAATATATTAATATTATATTAATATATAGATATTGTTCACTTATTTATAAACAATACCAGAAATGAAAAACATGTTTCCGAAAACAATAAAAAAAAATTCTTGCTTCCAACAATTTTGAAAATTTGTGTTTTTGTTTTCATTTTTTGAAAATAGAAATAACTTGCTAAACATGTTTTTCTGCTGGTGATAAAAAAAACTAAAAACAAAAATAAAAATAGAAAACAAAAAACAAAGCCGATATCAAACAACCCCTTAGAATACTTTACTTGAGAAATACTATCACTTTTATTCTTGGATAGATGATGATTTATGTTTATTGGTGTCTTAACCACACCGATATCATTCTTATTAAAATTTTTGAGAATTTTGTTTACATAATGTGACTGACTTAGAATGAGTTCACTGAATGTTTTAGTCTGCATAACATTTGCTTTTTTTTTTGAACAATTCATAACATTTGCTATATCCTTATCTTTCATGTTAAATTTAGAATTCAAAATATTATGGGTAGATTTGATCATTTTATCATCATTACCACAGTTAGACAATTAGATCAATGTAAAGACACAAAATGACAGTCGTTTTCTATGTTCTTGACATAGCATATTTGTGAAGGAAACCGAAACAAAACACGCAGCGGAAATAAAACATTCGGCCTCCACCAGAATCGATTCGGAGGGTTGCCTGATTAGGGTTTCGAGATTTTACCTAACGTTTTTCTCTGCTTTTTCTGTCTTTGGTCGAATCACAAGCAGCAACTTTTCGTTCCTGCCTCTATGGTATCCACACGAACGGATCTTACGACTCTTGAACGTCTCACGATCAGATGCCTTAAGGAGCGTTTTTGATTCTTTTAACCGAACTGCTAGCTTCGATTAAAAGAATGTTTTTTTTTTTTGTTTTTAAAAAGTGCGGCTATGTTTTAGAAAAACATCCTTTTTATAGGCAGTAAATTTTACCCTAAAATTTACTGCCAAACAAAACTCTAATCCTACTTAGAATAGGATTAGTTATATCCCTAATCCAATTCAGAATAGGATTAGTTATATCCTTAATCCAATTCAGAATAGGATTAATTAAGCTCCTCATTGATCCGTTCTAAGTGTGCGACCCAATAGGTTCTCAAAACAATGGCAATGACAAAATTGTCATAGGCAATGAGCGGTATCTAGCAACACATCATTACTACCCATGTAACGAGAATGTCAATGACTCGACATAACCTTACTCGTGATAGATGTTACCGTGTAGTCTAATCCCTTTATCCTATGATGTCTTGATTAGACACAAGTCATGGAATGTGTCACACTTGTATAGTCTAATCAGCGTTTCTTGATTCCTGAGTAGACTAATTAAACAAATAAAATCAATATCTCATATCGACTTATTCGAGCACGGCCATGCATTTCTTAGTCTCACTCTATCAAAGGGCCCAAGACATCACTCTTGTTATATAAGAGGGATAAATCCTATCTTGATCACTCAACATCCCTATACATAGATCAAGGCATACCCAATTACTACCTTTATAGTCCATCCTGTTACGAATGACATCTAGCAGCATTAAAGTATGCAATTCTCTATGTTGGGATCTCTGATGATCTCAAGTCAAAGGATCACATACACCATCATCACTATGAGAATCGCTTATGACATTCATATAACAATCCATGTAGCGTTCTCATGGAGGGTCGATCCAGTACATAGTTCTCTAACATGTACCTATGTGATGACTTGATATCCTATATCTATGACAATGGTCATCAGTCAACCACATACTAGTCTTATCGTATCATTGTTATCCTTGTTCACAATAATACTTGACTAGGGATACTTTAAGAATAGTGTGTTATTACTATTCTAAGGACATTATTATATAAGATTATATTACGCAGTTATAAGACAAATATAATAATGAACTATGATAAATAAAATGTCATGATACATAAAAAAATGCCAAAGTCAATCATCTAATGAATGGTTCTAAGGGCATAATCCAACAATCTCCCACTTGCACTAAGACCATTCACTCATGTATCTAATACCTAGTGACCTAGTGTGACGATCATGTCTCTGCTGCGTCAAAGGCTTCGTCAGTGGGTCGGCGATGTTATCGTCAGTTGGTACTTTGCATATCCTCACATCTCCTCTCTCGATGATATCTCGAATGAGATGGAAGCGCCGTAGTATATGTTTGGATCGTTGGTGAGATCTAGGTTCCTTAGCTTGTGCGATGGCTCCATTGTTGTCACAATAGAGCTCAATCGGATCTACAATGCTAGGAACAACTTCAAGCTCAGTAATGAACTTCCTGATCCAAACAGCCTCCTTAGCAGCTTCAGAGGCAGCTATATACTCAGCCTCTGTTGTAGAATCGGCCACTGTCGCCTGCTTTGAACTCTTCCAGCTCACAGCACCACCATTAAGGCAAAACACATAACCAGACTGCGATCTATAGTCATCTTTATCAGTTTGGAAGCTAGCATCAGTGTAACCTGTTACAATGAGCTCTTCCTCACCTCCATATATCAAGAATGTATCCTTAGTCTTTCTCAAGTACTTAAGAATATTCTTGACAGTGATCCAGTGACGTTCACCAGGATCAACTTGATATCTACTCGTCATGCTTAAGGCATACGAGACATCGGGACGTGTGCATAACATGGCATACATAATGGATCCAATAGCAGATGCATATGGAACTTTACTCATACGTTCTCTCTCTTCTTGTGTTGTAGGACACTGTTCTTTTGAGAGAGAAATGCCATGTGTCATAGGCAAGAATCCTTTCTTGGAATCCTGCATGCTAAACCTCTTTAGCACTTTATCTATGTATGCACTTTGACTTAGGCCAATTAATTTCCTTGATCTATCTCTATAGATCTTTATACCCAGTATATAGGAAGCTTCGCCCAAGTCCTTCATTGAAAAGCAATTCCCTAACCAAGTCTTTACAGACTGAAGGGTAGGGATGTCATTCCCAATGAGTAGTATGTCATCTACATACAACACCAGGAAGACAATAGTGCTCCCACTGACCTTCTTGTAGACACAAGGTTCATCTTCATTCTTGATGAAACCAAACTCTTTGATTGCATCATCAAAACGAAGATTCCAACTTCGAGAAGCTTGCTTTAGTCCATAAATAGAACGTTGTAGCTTACAAACCTTTCCAGCATTTTTTGGATCAACAAAACCCTCAGGTTGTGTCATGTACACATCCTCGAGTAGCTTTCCATTAAGAAAAGCAGTCTTGACGTCCATTTGCCAGATTTCATAATCATGGTATGCAGCTATCGCAAGCAAGATCCTAATGGATTTGATCATCGCGACTGGTGAAAAAGTTTCATCATAGTCAATACCATGAATTTGTTTAAAACCTTTAGCAACCAATCGCCCTTTATAGGTATGAACATTTCCTTCCATGTCGGTTTTCTTCTTAAAAACCCATTTACACCCTATAGGTTTTACCCTTTCGGGTAAGTCAACCAAGGTCCAAACTTGGTTGGCATCCATGGATTCCATCTCAGATCTCATGGCTTCAAGCCATTTCTCAGAGTCTGGCCCTGTTATAGCCTCTTGATAGGTAGTAGGCTCATCTTGGTCCATGAGCAAAACATCACCATTCTGAGTCATTAGAAATCCATATTTCTGTGGCTCACGATGTGTTCTAACTGATCTACGCAAGGCTTGTGTCTCTTGAGCAGGCGGTTGCTCCACAACATCTTGTGGTTCTGGTTCCACAACAACTTGTGGTGCTTGCTCAGGCTCCATCTCAACATCGGGTGCGCTATCTTGTAGCTCTTGAATTTCTTCAAGTTCTACTTTTCTCCCACTAGTTCTTCTAGAAATGAATTCTCTTTCTAGAAAGACACCTGTTCGAGCTACAAACACTTTGCGCTCAGTGGGATTGTAAAAATAATATCCTTTAGTTAGTTTAGGATATCCCACAAAATAGCACTTATCAGATTTAGGTGCAAGTTTGTTAGAGACTTGACGTCTTACATAAGCCTCACAACCCCAAATCTTCATAAAAGACATACTGGGACGTTTACCAGTCCATATCTCATATGGTGTCTTTGGAACCGATTTAGATGGAACACGGTTCAGTGTAAAAGCAGCTGTTTCTAACGCATGTCCCCAAAAGGATTCTGGAAGATCTGTATGACTCATCATTGATCGAACCATATCTAATAAAGTTCGGTTTCTCCTTTCAGATACACCATTCCATTGTGGTGTACCTGGAGGAGTGAGTTGTGAGACAATCCCACACTCTTTAAGATAGTCAAGCAATTCTTGGCTTAAGTATTCACCACCTCGATCTGATCGAAGTGCCTTAATGCTCTTGCCAAGTTGGTTTTGTACTTCATTCTTAAATTCTTTGAACTTTTCAAAAGATTCTGACTTGTGTCTCATAAGATACACATAGCCATATCTACTGAAATCATCAGTAAATGTAATAAAGTACATAAACCCACCTCTGGCATGTGTGTTTAAAGGTCCACATACATCTGTATGTACTAAGCCCAATAAATCACTTGCCCTTTCACTATGTCCTTTGAAAGGGGCTTTTGTCATCTTACCCATCAAACAAGATTCACATGTCTCATACGATTCAAAATCAAATGAGTCCAAAAGTCCATCTTTATGGAGTTTGGAAATGCGATTCTCATTTATGTGTCCCAAGCGACAATGCCAGAGATATGTTGGATTTTGATCATTAGATTTAATCCTTTTAGCATTTATGTTATAAATGGGCATATCAAGATTTAGAATGTAAAGACCATTAATTAGTTGTGCACTACCATAAAAGATATCATTTAAATAAATGGAGCAACAGTTGTCCTTTATTATAAATGAAAAACCCTTCTTGTCCAAACAAGAAATAGAAATAATGTTTTTAGTGATGGAAGGCACATAATAACAATCATCTAATTCTAAAACAAGCCCTGTGGGCAATGTCAAAATATAAGTTCCTACAGCTAATGCAGCAACCCTTGCTCCATTTCCCACTCGCAGGTCGACCTCGCCCTTAGTCAACGATCTACTCCTTTTGAGTTCCTGCACATTTACACAAATGTGAGAACTACATCCAGTATCTAATACCCATGATGAAGAAGTAGATAGATTAACTTCTATAACATAAATACCTGAAGTGGAAGTCTCACTTCCTTTCTTCTTCTTTAGCTCTTCCAAGTATTTGTTGCAATTCCTCTTCCAATGTCCGGTCTCACCGCAATGGAAGCATTTCCCTTCTTTGGCAACCCCACCTTTAGGCTTCAGTGTAGTATCATTGGGCTTGAACTTGCCATTGGTTTTATTACCCTTTTTCTTGCCCTTTGCATTAGCCCTGCCCTTAGCTTTCTTAACTATTAAGACATCTTTGGGCTTGGCCTTTTTCATGTTGGATTCAGCTGTTTTCAACATGCTAAGTAACTGTGGCAGAGTCTTGTCAATTTCATTCATGTTGTAATTAACAACAAACTGACTGTAGCTGTCTGGCAACGATTGCAGAATCACATCAGTGGCCAACTCTTGGCCCAAAGGAAATCCCAATCTTTCAAGGTTTTCAGTGTACCCAATCATCTTGAGCACATGAGTACCAACGGGAGTCCCCTCTGCCATCCTACACTGAAACAATGCCTTAGAGACATTGTACCTTTCTTGCCTAGCTTCCTCTTCATAGAGTTGCTTGAGATGCTCGATCATATCGAACGCATCCATTTCCTCATGTTGCTTTTGAAGCTCAGGATTCATGGAGGCAAGCATAAGGCAACTAACATCCAATGCATCATCTTGATGCTTCTTATAAGCATCTCTTTCTGCCCTTGGAGCATTAGAGGGTGGTTCTTCAGGTAAAGGAATTTCAAGGACATACAACTTCTTTTCATGCTTGAGGACTATCCTCAGGTTCCTGTACCAATCCAGGAAGTTTGTCCCATTCAACTTGTCCTTCTCAAGGACAGATCGCAGTGAAAGTGTGTTATTTGTGTTTGATGCCATGGTAATCTACAACAAAATTATGCAAAATATAAGTATCATGAATGCATTCATTTAATTAAATATTTATTAAATGATGCTCCCACTATTTTTATCGAATCAACAACCCTCACTATTAATTCGGAAAAATTATCACATAATTTCTCTAGTGGGCCAAGATCCATATTTCACCTTATCTAGAGTTAGCTTTGGCTAATCGCCCAAGATTTGGCTATTTAGGTAGGCAACACTTACCAATTACATCTCATGTAACTCTTGGATAGTTGGGTGAACAACACTTGTTCTAATTCATCCCATGAATGGAAGCCCAACTTTATGCCTCTAAATTCCCAATCACATTGAGGAAATTTAGTTAAGTCAACCCAATTTATAGCCTTTGGATATCACTATTATCCCATCGCGTCTTACTAAGATAGATATGATATTTTGCTTTGGCAAACATAACAAAATCGATTCTAGCCTTGACGAGTGCTATTCATTGGTAGGCATCTTTTATTGACTTAATTTAATTTGAGGGATTTTCTTAGTTTATTGAATAAGATCTCACCAATTTTACTTTTCTAAAATTATCATATGATTTTCATATCATAAACGTACAAAATAACCATGCATCTCATGCAATTAAGCAATAAAATAAACGTGACATAGTTATAGCCCAAACTAAATGGATTTCCCAAGCCAATGAGAAACCCTAAGGGTTAACCTAAGGGTAATAGCATCTTCTCCAAGTGCCTCTTCGGTCATCTTTTGCATGGTTGTCAGCTCCAATTACATAGTTTAAGAGAAACCTCGAGTTACATTCGAGGGGAGTAAGATGAGAAAAGAATGTACAACAAGAATTTCAAGAACAAGGCACGACACGCAGGTCGTATTTATTAAAATTTACAACCACCAAAATACAATCATATTGGGCTAGGGCTATAACTATGCACCATGCTCAAACATCAACCACCGTGTTATACAAACAAGTGTAATGCAATTTTTAATTTTTTAGTTTTATTAATGAGGCACATTTGAAACGAATTATAACCCTGACTGCGGGGTTCCCAGGGGCGGCAGCCCCTGGGCTGCGGTCCCGCTGGCAGGTCAGCGGGCGGGGTCAAGGGGCAGCGCCCCTTGCGGGGGTTTGGGGGCGGAGCCCCCGAAAAAAAAAAAAAAGGTCAACAGTATCTCATACTGCCAACGCCCCTTATCCGGAAGTGTCCTAATCTTATCAGGATGTTCCAGCCAGTATCTCATACTGACTATAATTTTAGTCGCATTAGAACTCTTATCTAAAAGTGTTTCAATCTTTCGACATTCTTCTGTTCTTCCATAACGTTTATGCAGAACAGAAACCGCCATTAATAATTCGCATCACAGATTATACATAACGTTTATGCAGAACAGAAACGCCATTAATAATTCGCATCACAGATTATACATAACGTTTATGCAAAACAGAAACGCCATTATTAATTCGCATCACAGATTATATCTCACATATAAGTTGAATCGAAATTGATATATATCATATATATAATTTCAACAATTCGATTTGTAGCCTCTGAATATATCATATACACTCTAATCCGTATTAATCTCATTAAAACGATTGCATGTAATCATAAACAGAAAGTAACCAGAGATCATGCTTTTATCAAAACAAATCAGGGACTCCGAATCTGGCTCGGATACCAGTGAAGGAAACCGAAACAAAACACGCAGCGGAAATAAAACATTCGGCCTCCACCAGAATCGATTCGGAGGGTTGCCTGATTAGGGTTTCGAGATTTTACCTAACGTTTTTCTCTGCTTTTTCTGTCTTTGGTCGAATCACAAGCAGCAACTTTTCGTTCCTGCCTCTATGGTATCCACACGAACGGATCTTACGACTCTTGAACGTCTCACGATCAGATGCCTTAAGGAGCGTTTTTGATTCTTTTAACCGAACTGCTAGCTTCGATTAAAAGAATGTTTTTTTTTTTTGTTTTTAAAAAGTGCGGCTATGTTTTAGAAAAACATCCTTTTTATAGGCAGTAAATTTTACCCTAAAATTTACTGCCAAACAAAACTCTAATCCTACTTAGAATAGGATTAGTTATATCCCTAATCCAATTCAGAATAGGATTAGTTATATCCTTAATCCAATTCAGAATAGGATTAATTAAGCTCCTCATTGATCCGTTCTAAGTGTGCGACCCAATAGGTTCTCAAAACAATGGCAATGACAAAATTGTCATAGGCAATGAGCGGTATCTAGCAACACATCATTACTACCCATGTAACGAGAATGTCAATGACTCGACATAACCTTACTCGTGATAGATGTTACCGTGTAGTCTAATCCCTTTATCCTATGATGTCTTGATTAGACACAAGTCATGGAATGTGTCACACTTGTATAGTCTAATCAGCGTTTCTTGATTCCTGAGTAGACTAATTAAACAAATAAAATCAATATCTCATATCGACTTATTCGAGCACGGCCATGCATTTCTTAGTCTCACTCTATCAAAGGGCCCAAGACATCACTCTTGTTATATAAGAGGGATAAATCCTATCTTGATCACTCAACATCCCTATACATAGATCAAGGCATACCCAATTACTACCTTTATAGTCCATCCTGTTACGAATGACATCTAGCAGCATTAAAGTATGCAATTCTCTATGTTGGGATCTCTGATGATCTCAAGTCAAAGGATCACATACACCATCATCACTATGAGAATCGCTTATGACATTCATATAACAATCCATGTAGCGTTCTCATGGAGGGTCGATCCAGTACATAGTTCTCTAACATGTACCTATGTGATGACTTGATATCCTATATCTATGACAATGGTCATCAGTCAACCACATACTAGTCTTATCGTATCATTGTTATCCTTGTTCACAATAATACTTGACTAGGGATACTTTAAGAATAGTGTGTTATTACTATTCTAAGGACATTATTATATAAGATTATATTACGCAGTTATAAGACAAATATAATAATGAACTATGATAAATAAAATGTCATGATACATAAAAAAATGCCAAAGTCAATCATCTAATGAATGGTTCTAAGGGCATAATCCAACAATTTGTCCATAATAGTGTAGTCAAAATTTTCGTGCAATTTTTGATGCTTGCTTTAAGTTAAACTTTACTAATTTACAAATTTTCTTTTTTCGTCTTGTGACGGAAAAAGAATATTTTCATTTGAGATAAAGATGCAAATCGTAGCATTGAGATAACAAACAACTACTAACGTGTGTAAGAATAATAGTCCATAATAGGTTACTGCAGGATCTCATGCGCAGCTACGGAGGAAAACAAAATAATTCAACTTTTAATTGCTATTCACTGTAGTTACCGGCCAAAGCAATAAATGTAAAGGCAACACGTTTTATTTATTTTTTAGTTGATGTTTGATGCTTTACTTGTAAAGTGATTGTTTATAGTAAAGAATCAAAACGGTTTTTTTACTAATTATACTGCAATTTTGAATTTTAAGTTATAAAGTTAAGATAATAATTAATTTTAAGATTTATATATGATGTATTGATAATGTATAGTTTTTATAAATTGTCAATACATACCTCATCAATAAGCCTTTATGAGCAAATTAAAAAATTTTATTTATATTTACTTTTAAGGGCTTAACATATTTTTTTATTTGTTAATTGATGAAGTGTCAACCTCAGATGTATTGACAGTGTATAGAAACTATACACTCTCAATGCATCATATACAAACCCTTAAGTTTATTATTAAAATTACAATAGAACAAAAGAGAGGAATTGTGAATCCATAGGTTGTGGCTTAGTTGACAACACAAACTGAGTTTGTAGGAAGAGCTATCGGGTTCGATCCCCACTAAAAACACACATTTGAGGAGTGGTGAAAAGCCTTAACTATGACTAGGCCTCGAGCAAGAGGGGTGAAGAGGCTTAACTGTGACTAAGCCTTGAGCAAAAAGATACGTATAGTTTACACCAAAAAAAGGAGAGGAATTGCGAGAGAAAAGAGAGAGAAATTGAATACCTATTTAGGAGAGAGAAAAAGTGTAATGTTTGTTTTTGAATTCTCATATGCTCACAATTTTGGTTAATGTTTATAAGACAAAACTGACAATTAACTAACTAATGGTAATAACTAACATTTAACTTAATCAGTAAAATAACTAATAGCAGGATACGACCACTAGTGCAATTGGGCTTGCAGCAAGTTTGTTGCCGACTTGAGAAGATCGACTCATTCCTAGTCATAGTGCCGAGTTAATTTTTCAATTTCTTTTTTGTTCTCTAGAAAATTGTTTATACTTACGTTGTGTTTGGTATTGTGAGGACCACATTTTCACGTATTTTTCTAAATAATTATGTAAGTAAAAAGTTATGAAATTGGAAAGGCGAAAGTGGATCGACAATAGTGGTTAAAATCGACAATAGTGGTTAAAATGGTCAATGTGATTTGACTTATAGGAGTTAAATGAGTTTGGTTAAACCTTCAAATATTTTAATAAGTAAATTAAGGATTGGAAAACTTTGAAGATCGAAACATCATGAGACTAAAATGAACGATCGTTAGTGTTTTAATTATAATTCTTTATTGCAGTATCCAAATGATAAACCATAAAATTTTTCGGAAAGCTATCTTAATAATCTTTCCAACCATATTTGGCTCATTTTTTTATTCAATTAGGATTGATCTTGGTGAATTTTCAAAGTTAGTTATAAGTGTAGTAAAACAATTAGGAATGTGAGTTAAAGTGATGGAAAATGAATTAAGGATTTACTATGGACAATTTTCATATTCCAATTGGTAATACGGAAATGAGTAGTGTTTGATTTAAGTATAACATGAAATTTAACCATGCAAATATGGGAAGAATAAGCTAAAAAAATGGAATTACAATAGGGAAAATATGACCAGTACATGCACAATAAGATGGGAAAATATCCCACCAAATTCTCTTAGGATTGGTTGGAATTTTAATTAGGTAATCATCAAATAAAAAGGGACATTAATTAGCCTACTAACTAAGCTTAGAATATTTTGGAAATGGAATACCAAAGTCAACTAAGATAGGTTAGGAAGTTAGTTAAAGCAGCAGCCAAGAAGAAATGGGAAGCTCACGTGTTGACTAAGGAAATGGGAAGAAATATCAACACCAAATCCACTTATATTTGGCTGGAAATGTAGTAAATAAATAAATATATGCTTAGAGATAATAATAAGCTACCAACCATGATTTTATTGGCTGGAAACAAAGCAAAAACATCCTTTATGTATAGAAACTCTTGGCTAGAAATCAGAATTGAAACAGGGGGAAGCAAAACATGAGAGTAGGAAAGAAATGGTGAGGAAAAGTCAAGGATTTCAACTAACCAATAGGAATAGAAAATAAATAACCGAATTTTCCATGAATATTATTGGTTGGTCATTCTTTAGTGGCTGAAATATCTAAGAAATGAAACATAAAAAGGGAGCTTAAGTCGGTTAAAAGAGATGGAAACAGAATATCAACCTGAAATAGAAAATGAAGGCAGTAGCATAAGGGAGAAGAAGAAGAAGAAAAAGAAAGGAAAAGAAGAGAGAAAAGAAAATGAAGGAAAGAGAGATTTATACCCCATATAGTCACTAGGGGTGTAATCAAGCCGAGCCGAGCAGATATAGTGGGGTGCTCGAGCTTGAGCTCGACTAAAAATTCGCTACTCGATACTCGACTCGAGCTCATCGAGTTTTAATTTTTGAGCTCGAACTTGACTCGAAAGCAAAATCAAACTACTCGAGCTCGCTCGAATAAGCTCGATTATCCGAACTCATGTTCGAATAAACTAGCTCGATTAAGCTCGATTAAGCTCGTTTGTGTATTACTCTGTTACTTTTTTTTCTAAATCATGAGAAATATTACGTTGAAAGAAATTAACAGCTTGGCGTTACAGTGAAATCAATACACCAAAATCAAAAACAAGCATAGTCCAAAATACCAGCAAATCAAAGAGCCAATTTACAGATTCAACTAATTACAAAACACCAGAAATCAAAGAGTCAATCTGCAAATGCGCCAACCACAACAAATGAATCCTCCTAGTCAAAGACGTCAGTCGATCGAGCCATAAGCCAAAAACCCAAAAAAGAGACAGCTTACAAATACAACATCAGTATAGTGTGTCAAGATTTCATTCAAATCAGATCATCTTATAGCCAAACTTTGAATCACTCAGTCCTATCGAACCCAGAAGACTCAACTCACCTACAAGCCTTGAACATCACAGATCCATTAAAACTCTATTACTATATATGTAAAAAAAAAACAAAATCTCTTACCAAGAATAAGGATTTTGCAGAGAGTGGTCGCCAGATCTGAAGGAGGGAGGAGAGGCGACCGTGACTGTGTGAGGCGACTCCATACATGATTACGTGAAGTCGAAGGGGTTGGTTGCTGCTAATGAATGAGGAATATGATCGAGGGGAAGCCAGATCTGAGGGCCGAAGGGCTCGTCAGCATCAAATCTGATATGGATGGCAGTTGTCTGGTGAGGGAAGGCCGGATCTGAGGGCGGAAAGTTTGTCGAAGCTGAGGGAGGAGGTGTCGTCGATATGACAGTGTGAAACTGAAAGCGAGAATGAACGGGGGTGAGGCGATAATAGATGAGAGAGGGAAGGGTGAGGCGGCAGATAGGAAAGAAAGAAAGAGCGGCTAATGGGAAGAGAACAGAAAATGTTTTTAGGTTTTTTTTTTTGGTTTTTAGGTTATGTTATATATAAATAAGGGTATATTTGTAAATTAATAATAAAATAAATATATAATATATAATAAAATAAAGAAAGCTCGACTAGGCTCGCGAGCTACTCGAGTTGAGTATTACAATACTCGAACTTGGCTCGCTCGACAACTTGAGCTACTCGAGCTCAGCTAGACAAAAATTGAGCCGAATTCAAGTTTTTTTCTAGTCGAGCCCGAGTAGCTTGCGAGCACTAGTGTCTCATTTACACCCCTAGTAGTCGCCTTCTTAAACTACCATGTTGCTCCTTTAAACACCATAAGTTGTTGCTGGAAACAACAGCAAACAATAGCTACAATGGAGAATCAGAACAGGGCACAAAACATGGCAGATTCGGTTTGAAAGAAAGGAAGGGAAAAATGACCACCAAAATGATGTCGGTTCACTTGGCTCATGAAGGACCAATTGTAGCTTAGTTCTATCCTTAAAACATGTCAAAGTTTCAGGGCAAATGGACTTCATTTGATGCATGAAATCTGACCTGGATGTTCAGGTGGTCTAAGGTGAGTTTGAGCAAGAATTTTTTATTTAGTCCAAATTTAATATATATAATATTTCTGATTTTTTGAAAAACCTATTTTAGACACCTAATTTTGTCCGAAATTAAATATATTTGGATTGTCTTTTTATTGTGATTTTTGAATTTACATTAAAAAAATTAAAAAAAAAAGGAGAAGAGCAGTGTCGATGTCGACATTGGTCTAAAAGGCTGTCAGCCAGCCACCCTAAACTTAGCCCTGCCATCTCCACCAACCCCTTTGGCAAACTTCATTTGAGATTGAAAGTCTTCTGCAAATTAAAACTCAGAGATTTGCTCCGTTTTTGTTGACTAAAAATGCACATTAAGAGCAGCTCAAGGGAGATGAAAAAGAAAACAAGAGGCGGTTTCAAGAAAATCAATGCTTCAATATCCTAAGAACCTTCCCCTATAGCCCTCTGCCTCCACGATAGACTCAACATTTTCAAGCAAATTTTCTCCAGCATTTAAGAACACCCAGAAAATCAAACACTATTGGATTTGAAAGTCATCTAAACAATGGATTACAATCTCTTGATTCAGAGATTTCATCCATTTTTCTTGACTAAAAATGCCTATAAAATGGCCTAAAGGAGGTTGGAAAAAAAACACAGAAGGAGACAAAGAAAATTCCAAAACAAAAGAAAAAATAAGCTTAGGGATACTCGGTGGCGGTAGCAACTGGAGGCTGAACCGGTGATTGGCAGCGACGAGTGGCTTGGACGGTGACTGGAGCAGTGAAGGGGATGCATGGACGACGGTGAGCAGTACCCACCTCTATTGCTCTGGCACGAATGGGAGGAAGAAAGTGTGGTAGTAAGAGGCGGCTTTGGTTGGATCACTGGCGACTAAACTGCGAAGAAGAGGATAAAAATTGCCCGAGTTGAATATTGTAAGTATCCTCTGCCTTCTCCATTTAAGAAATTCTAAATAAACCCCATGTTTTGCTAAACCTAGATCTCCCAAACAAATCTATTAACTAAAAGACGTTTTTAAATCTTATCTGCCTTCCTTTTGTATGGACGAGCTCTTGTGTGTGGTTTCATTTTGCATAGGCGAGCTTGCTGCACGCAAGTTCACTTTTGTATAGGTGAGCTTTGTGCGCGGTTTCATTTGCGTGGGCGAGCTTGCTACGTGCAAGTTCACTTTTGTATAGGCGAGCTCTTGTGTCCGGTTTCATTTTGCGTGGGCGAGCTCTCATGACCAAGTGACGTGCGCGTGGTGAGCTCTCACTCCCAAGTTAATTTTCGCGTAGCAAGCTGTTTCGGGGCGAGCTCTCGCGCCCAAGTTGATTTCTGCGTAGCGAGCTATTTCGGGCGATCTCTCGCGCCTAAGTTCATTTGCGAGTGGCGAGCTGTTGCTTACCCGCCTTTTATTTTGATATGTTGTTTGTGTGATTTGGATTTTAGTTGAATAATATTTTTACAGCTTCTGTTTTTATATGCACATACACATTTGCATGGGCTTAAACTTTGTTAAATGTCCACATTAAAACAAACAAAAAAATTAAATAATAATAATAATAATAATAATAGTGACATTTGAAAATGATAAATGAAAGAAAAATTGTTACAAAAAAATATTAATAAATTCAAAAAAATGGATTTTTTATAAAACTCCTAATTGGGGAGTTTTCTTCAAATCTGACCAAAGTTTGGTAGGATGTTAAAATATAAAAAAAATATAATCTTATATAAAGAAAAATAATTATATGAAAACGGAAAATATATTGGGTTATAATAAAATGTTCAACAATGATAAATAATAAATTTTAAAGAATTCCTAAATGAATAACTTCATCTCACCAAAAGTGTTGGAGAGATTTTAAAATATTAAAATAAAATATGAAAATAAAATTAAATATAAAATCTCAAGTAATAAAATTAACTATAAAATCTTATTTTTAATAATTAACTTGAAAAGAATTTTCATATAATGATTTGCTAAAAAAATTTCATAAGTGAGGAACTTTCATCTCACCAAAAGTGTTGGAGGGATTTTAAAATACTAAAATAAAATATGAAAATAGAATAAAAAATGGGATAAAATATTTAAAAGTCAAGGTTTAAGATGAAGTAAAAAGTTTTTTACCTAAAAATATTAAAATTATATCCGATGACAGAGCTTCTTCAAGAGAATAAGTGATTTTCTTGAATACTCTTGAGGTGAGAGAATTTCTTAAACTATACCAAAAGTGTCGAAAAATGTTTAAGAAAATTTTCAATACTTAAATAATAAATAAAAACATAAAAATAAAATAACAAATATTAAAACACCTATTTGGTTAAAACCTTTTAGGATAATATGTGATTAATTGGTACCGTCCATCGGACGAGCGTTGTGGGGTGCTAATCCCTTCCCCACATGTAATCGTACTTCCGAACCTAATTTTAGAAACATAGACTAAGCTTTATCCTTAGAGTCAAATAGGTGGTCAATCACACATAGGTGAAAAAGATTGGTGGCGACTCCATAATATTTAACGTCTAGTGATTAGATCCCCAGACAAAAATCATTACGACACCTATTTCTAGTGTTAAAATGGTGTGAAACTAATCATAAAGTACAGTATAGAGTTCAGCCAAATGGATTTTCATGGTGAAAGTGCATGGGTGTTGAGATGTTAAAATTCTATTGAAATGTTTTATTCTGGGTTAGAGGTTAAAATATTCAGTTTTGGGGTTTTGTAATTAGATAAATTCTAAAAATATTATGGTAGAGAGCCTTATGAGTTTGGAGAAATTCAATTTTAGAATCACCTGATTTGGAGTTCTATAGCCTGATATATATACAAATGAATATAGGGTGCTCTACTAGAAAACATGAATCCAACATTTGAGTTTGAAAAATTGTAGAAAAAAGCCTAAAAGAAATTGGTTGCAAACCACACATGTCCATAAAGGTAAATGAGCTAGGAATAACATAGTTTTGAGCTTGCACAATTTGAACAACCTTACATTTAGATATGAATCAATTTGTGCATAGAGGTCAGTAGACATTCTGCTTGAATACACCTGAAAATAGAGTAAATTTGTGGAATTACTAAAAATGATCCAGAAATGATAAAATTGTGAAATTTACCTTTTGAATAGGCCAGGGCTCCTCCCTTAAGCCAAAACACATATAAGAGACAAATGGCCATCGTCGATAGTCCATAATGAACACTAGTCAAGTGACAATTATAGTGCTGAGGACTTGACTAAGGTCCCACAGCCAAATACAAATAATAAGCACAAAAGTATGCATGATCACGAAAGGAGTTAACAATCTCAAAACATTTGTTATCAAATTTACTTTTTGAAAAACCATTGATAATCATAAACATTCTTATATACCTTAATGGAAATCGAAATAACTTTATACAAAATAGGCTTAGACCACTGTTTTAAAAAGGGGGCAGTTGACTGTTATTTTAGGGCAGTCGACTACTATAACATATATAAATTTAATAAATTTATTTTCTTTTTAGATTTAAAATATTTGAAAATTCGGATTCAAGTAGGGTAGTCAACTGGTGTGTAAACAAAATGCTTCTGGAAAAATGGCAATCGACTACTAAATAGGGTAGTCGACTGCTATATAGGGTAGTAGACTGCTTTAAGTTGGTTTCGGAAATAAGTAAGTCACGGTTGTTTCTGGGCAGTCGGCTTCCTTTTAAGGCAGTCGGCTACCCTACTCCAAGTCAAAACTAGGAGTAAAACTGAGATTCAAACCCCATGCACTTATAAAACAGTTTAATTTGATATCCAACCATTCAAACCACATGCAGACATAGTCACCCTTCTTTCGTTATACATATTCCTTACCTCAGATAACTCAAAAACGCAGTAGCTTGTTGCATAAACAATTTTCCCTTCACTTTTTCAAAGCTGCAAAAACCATAGTAACCATTAACAAATCAAACCTCCACTTAGATCAAACCTTTCTAATGCTTCTTTTAACACCTAAACTTCATCCTACAACCTTTAAACATCACAAACCCTCTCTTGACCAAACCCTTAAGGAACCTCTACAGTTGATCTTATTTCATTTTAAAGCCACAAACATATTATACTAACTTAACACAACTCTAAACCTTAGATAGAATTGAAAGAAAAAACTTCTACTCTTACCTTTGTTAGTAACCAAAAATAACAGCAACAAGATAATCCTAAAGCCTTTGATTCAACCCTCCAAATTACAGGTATAGCTAGAGCTAGTGATGAGGAACAATTTTCGTTAAAGAAGTTTGGTGATTCGATGAAAAGAGATGGGTGTTTGTCAAGGTGAATATGAAGAAAACTTAGAGAAAATGAGAGAAAGGAACAGAGAAATGGTGGTCAGCCCCTTGTTGATGGAGAATATGACAATCTCATTTAATTCATCTTTGTCCATTTAAATCTCATCCTTGTTTGACTTTTGACTTTTGACTATTTTACCATTTGACCATTAAATTGCTCTTATTCCTTCCATGTCCCACATATCACTTTAATATATTAAGATTTTATATTTATTTTCACATAATCATAATCTTCTAATAATATAAAAGTCAATTCTTTGATCTTAAAGATATAAGTGGGGTGGCAATGTGGGTGAAATGACTAAAATGCGCCTAACGGTATGATCACTTAATTTTTAACATTTTCAATGGATTCAGTCCATGTCTTGGGATAGTCTACGACATCTTCACCCAATGATTCATTTATGCCAGTCTATTGGTCAAAAGTCAAACTATATTGACCGTTACTTTAAAAATATTCTTCCAGCCTATGGACAAAATCGTCATTTATAGATTTGTTTCATATAATCCTAAGTATGCTTAAACGAAGGAATTTCAGGAAGTTGTCTTCTTACCACTTAGGTATTTTGAGCCCACGATTCACATTTTGCCACTTCGAAATCCATTCAAATTACAGATTAACTTGTGGGGCTCACTTGGTACGTTTCCTCCTTTACCTATAATACACAACGCAACTTCTCAATATAATTTATCCAATCATTATAACTTGGAATACTATACAAATATGGAAAGGTTAAAGGAAATTGTGGATTTCACAATAATGCTCGAACTCCAGATCTTTCTTAAGAAGCACTAAACTCCTTCCACTTGGCCCAATAAGCGTTGGTCATATCATAAGCAGACTTTGCTAAGGCATCTACACAAAAATTTCATTCTCGAAGCATGTGAACGATATTGCATCTCCATTCTCTAACCAACATCTCTCTGATGTCCTCAATCAAGCTACTCAGCAGGTGCAATTTTTAGTCTACTCTATTTATTAAATCAATGACTATTGTAGCATCTAACTCACAAACAACATTGCACCCTTCCTCCCAAGCTAATGATAGCCCAAGTCATATACCATGCAACTAACTAAAATATTATATCTATTTATATTATAAAATAAATAATTTTAACTTTTTTAAAAAATATTTTTTAACTAAACTGAAAAGTGTAAAAGTAACCTATAAATATCATGTATATTATTTAAATATTTAAAATTATTATTTTCTAAATAAATAAAATTCATGTATAAAACATATAAATTTACAAATATGTATATATGTTAACGTACATTTTAAATAGATAAAATTAATTCGTGCATTGTAGTAATTATTATGCTTTGAGATATAAATATGTTACAATCTTTTATATATATATATATATATATATATATATATATATATATATATATAAAATAACGCGTATGTATATTATATGTATATAAAATACATATTTATAATTATAATTATTTAGGTCAATAATAAAAATATACCTTAAAATGTTGCTCTAACACTTGAAAATTTTTAAAATATACTTTTAATTTTTATTTAACATTTTGTTAATATGCTTAATAATATTATTTATAATGTTTTCATTTTTTATTTTTCTTAATAGTTGTTTATCTTATGTTTTGAATTTTATAATAAAATTTATAATTCTTTTATGATTAGATATCTTTATTATAATATATGTATTTTATTTTGGTTTATTATCTAATACACTGTCGAAAAGTTTTTAGACTCTATAAGCAATGCTATGATGATGATATATCCTGTTTATGAATATTTAAAAAATTAAAAAAATAAATAAACCGAAAGTATGTGTTATCATTTTAATATTTTTTGTGAAGTTTAAAATTTTCTGTCATGTACCAAATTTACATATAGATAGTACTTGTTCACAAATTTCACATTTTTATGGTTGGGTTGTCTACAGTGTCTTCACTTTCACATATAAAAATATATACAAAATCTAAGTCTTTTAATTTGCATATATGAAATTAATCTTAATTTACATCCCATATACAAATTTACATACAGTAGTACTGTACAAACATAGTCTGAATATATAAAGAAAATGTGTATACCTCAACGGTAAACTACGTCCACCTAAGAATACCACGACAAAAGTCCTCTTGAGCAGAAGTAGGTATCTATTGCAGATAATCTAGAAGGAGGGGGAAAAAAGGAATGAGCTAATGCCCAGTAAGAAATATATATAACAGAACTGATACTATGCATAACTATATGCAAATATCTTAAAACATGCACTTGAAACCGAAAACGGTGAGTGTCAAATTTCTTTTGGCACAATATATATAGGAAATGATACTATAATGGAATTAGATAACAAGGTTGAGTACAGAAGGATGCTTTGAAGCACCTCACTTGTCCTGGTATTCAGTTCCAATTGTAGGGAAATTTGGTAAGGTTAAATTCATCACAAAATTTAGCGAACATAACATTCAAGAGATAGCTTCCATAATACAATTCATAATTTAAAATCAAAGAATCAATTCTAAAATACTTTGCAAACAATATTAAAATTCAATTTCCATAATTCAAACCAACGTCCAAAAATTCATAATCAATATCGAATTTGAAATCATATAGACAAGGCATCACCCATTAGACTCATGCAATAGGATATATGGCCATAGTCAAACTAATGTTCTCAATGAACTGATCAGGCGCCATATAGGACGCTGATGACAGGATTAAGGTCAATCAGCCCAAAGGTCAATCATATGATCATATACTCATAGAAGCATGTGCCCGCGGGTAGCTACGGGGCCAACAATCTCAAAGTAGTTCACAAAATAATTCTAAAGTGTTTGCGAAGATCACTTTAATAACTAAATCTTCAGTTAGTTCATAAAACAATAAAATTATAATTTCATTACACCTGAAGAATAAAATTCGTCAAATATTCTCAGATTAGTAACAGATGCCTAAAATATTTTATTTTCACATGATGATAATATGGAGGTATGCACGTATCAAAAATGGATAAAAACTGTATAAAAATTCCATTAAACTAAATCGTATAACTTAAGTGCATAAAGCAATATAACGGCTATATCTATCCTAACCTTCTTGCAAGAAAACATAGTTTATATCCATAATCCAATGTTCCAATTTCACCCCAAAACACAATTTCTAATACCATAAAAGACGTTTTATTATTTTACATGCAACATAGCATCTCTAAGTCCATTACATATATCCCTTACTGGACAATTTCTCGTTGAACTGCGAGTTAGCACCAGTTTCCTCCTTAGGCTTTCGGGCTGCAATTCACCACACAAACGTTGTCAATTTTCCACACTTAAGTTACAAAGTATGTTTAATTCATTAAGATCTAGTATATTGTCTATTGCAGCCTTAATTTCAATATACTTCCTACTGGTGCTAATATTGCAATTACTATAAAAACATCTCCGTTTCCAGTTTCGATTTCGCTTACAATCTTGTATTAATTTGTACATTATTCGAGGACCCAAAACATATTAAATTAAGCATGAATTCTTCCTCCCCTTCACTTGGCCGAATGCGTCTTTCTTTCCTACCCTTGTGTTTTCTTCCATTTAAGGCTAAATTCATGTTCCATGCTTATTCTACATTAATTCTACATTGAACTTGCATCAAATAACACCATGATCATGACCTCCTATGCTTGGTCAAAACCCTAAGGGAGTGCATTTCATGGTTTTGATTTGATTCAAGCTCAAATAAATGTCTAAATATCTTAAACACATAGCTAAAAGTCACAAAACCATGAAAAATCACCATTTCCATCTCTTTCTTACCTTAGCCGAATCTTGGCAGAGTGCCTACCTTTGGATTTTGACCACTTTGGTTAATTTTGGTGTCAAAATGTAGGGCTTTGAATTTTGTAAAGGTTTGGTGAAGGAAATTTTCGGTTTCGATAGGTTTTGCTATAGGTTTTAATGGTTTTTCTTTCTCTTCAAGCTTTGGTTATGGAGGGTGGTGAGAGAAAAAATGATGGCCAGCCAAAAGGTTGAAGAAGAGTGGAGAAAATTCCATTTTTAAAATATCTCTATGTGAAATTACCAAAATACCCTTATACTTAAAGAATTTTCCAATTTTTGAGGTTTGACTGCTTGTTTGGGTGAAATTATCAAAATATCCCTAACTGTTGAATCGCATAATTGTCTCCTTTTTCACTTGATTCGATCTATCAATCCACATGGCCTATTACTTTATTACAAGGAGAATTATCTATCACTAATAGTAGGTCCAAAGACAACTCGGTTTAATCATTATTCACGAAAGTTCCAGTGACCTGTTGATTTAATCGTCATTTTTTAACTTGTTTGCACGCCTTTCAAAACATGCATAAACAAATGAGTTTAAGATGCAAAGTCTTACCATGACTATATTTGGCTCCAAATAATGAGTCCATCAAGTTTCACCTTCACTGGGACGCTAAAAGTCATGTGGGCCCCACTATGCAGTTTCTTTTTACACCTACAGAATAAGCAACATTTAAACTCTTATAAAATATCTACTCTTCCTTACTTCACTAATAATATATATATATAGGAACAGTAGAAAATTTGAATCTCACATTCCTCCACACCTTAAGAAATTTGGTCCTCCAAATTTGGTCAGACCTGTCCACTGAATAACTCTGGATACTTCTCTTTCATCAGGATCTTAAGTTCCCAAGGGGCCTCTTCTACTATATGTTACTTGTAGAGAACCTTTATCAAAGGAATCGTCTTAGATCGTAGTACTTTCTCGTTTCAATCTAGAATTTGTATTGGTTTCTCCACATAGCTTGTGTCTTCCCTGATATCCAATGGCTTATACTGAATTACGTGAGACGGATCTGGATGATACTTTCTCAACACCAATACATGGAAGACGTTATGGACACTAGACAGCTCTGTGGGAGTGCCAACTGGTAAGCTACATCTCCTACTCGGTCTAAGACCTCAAAAGGTCCGATAAAACAAGGACTTAACTTACTTTTCTTTCCGATTCTCATAATGCCCTTGGATGGTGAAACTTTTAAGAAAACTATATCTTCCACAGAGAATTCCAAAGGTCAGCGTCTGACATATGCATAACTTTCTGTCAACTCTAAGCAGTCGTTAGTCTGTCACAAATAATTCAAATGTCCTTGGTGGCCTGCTCTACCAAATCGGGAGCTAATATTTTTCTGTTACCCATTTCTTTCCAAGCAACGGGAGAATGACATCTTTTGCCATACAGCGCTTCATAAGGCGCCATTCCGATGCTAGAATGATAACTGTTATTATATGAAAATTCTGCCAGAGGAAGGTGATCATCCTAGGAACCCTTAAAATCTAGTGCACAAGCCCTCAACATATCCTCGAGCGTCTGAATGGTGCGCTTGGATTAACCATCGATTTGCAGATGAAAAGCTATATTAAAGTTTAATCGAGATCCTATAGCATTTTAAAATCTCTCCCAGAAATGAGGGGTAAATCGGGAATCTTTGTTAGAAGTAATGCTCACAGGGACTCTATGCAGTCTGACAATCTCCCTAACATAAAGATTGGCTAAGGCATTCAGAGAATTTGTAAACTTAATAGCAAGGAAGTGGGTTGACTTTGTTAATTTATCGACAATCACCTAAATAGCATTATGATTCCTTCGGGTCTTTGGTAAACCTATGATGAAATCCATGGTGATATGCTCCCATTTCCACTTCGGTATTGGTAAAGGCTAAAGCAATGTCGCTGGTTTCAGATGCTCTATCTTTACCTACTGACAAGTAGATACCTTGCAACAAGCACTGTGATGTCTCTCTTCATATTCGGCCACGAGTACACTTTACACAAATTTTGATACATTTTGTTACTACTAGGATGTAAAGTGTACCTTGAGGTATATGCCTTTGTCAAGATTAGGTCTCTCAACTGTTTATCTTCGAGAACACAAATCCGATTCCTAAACCTCAGAATACCATCGTGCCAATCACATACACTGTTGATTCCCCAACTGTAACTGATTGGTAATCTTGATACACTTTGCATTTTCCCTCTAAGTATTCCTAATTCACTCCATTAGACTAGGCTTAATTCGGATTGAAGCCATTAGGCTATATCTCTCAGAAGAAGTAAAATTAAGACTGAAGTTCGCAAACTGCTCCAATAAATCATATTCCCGAACTATCATATAGGAGACCATTCCCAAGTGCTTCTAACTCAAAACATCGACTACCACATTTTCCTTCCCTGGGTGGTATAATATCTCACAATCATCATCTTTTAGCAACTCCATCCATGTATGTTGCCTCATATTCAACTCATGCTGCAAGAACAAATACTTAAGATTCTTGTGATCAGTATACACTTGGAACTTTTCACTATACAAATAATGCTGCCATATCTTCAAAGTAAATACCACAATAGCTAGTTTCAAATCATGGGTGGGGTAGTTCTTCTCATGATCCTTTAGCTGACGAGAACCATAAGCTACCACCTTCCCGTTCTGCATCAACACAAAACCTAAACCCTGTGAAGAGGCATCACTGTATACTAAAAAACCTCTTGAACCACTCAGAATGATAAGGATTGGTGTTGTAGTCAATCTCCACTTTAACTTTTGAAAATTGCGCTCACAAGCATCAATCCATTCAAACTTCACATCTTTGCGTGTGAGACTAATTAATGGAGCAGCCAACTAAGAGAAACGTTCAACAAAACCAGTGATAGTATTCGGCTAGACCCAGAAAATTGAGAATCTCTGTTACCGATTTAGTCTCTCCTACTATACTATAGCTTCTATCATGGATGGATCAACAGAAACCCCGTCCTTGGACACTACATGTCTCAAAAATGTGATATGATCTAGCCAGAACTCATACTTGCTGAACTTCGCATACAACTTCTGGTCTTTGAGAGTCTGTAAGACAATGTAGAGATGCTGTTCATGCTCCTCCCGGGATCTGGAATATACCAAGATGTCATTAATGAATACGATGACAAACTTGTCCAGAAAAGGTTTAAACAACTCATTCATCAAGTTCATGAAAGCTACAGGGGCATTAGTGAGCCTGAATGGCATGACTAGGAACTCATAATGACCATATCGGGTCCTAAAGGCAATCTTAAGGACATCTGTCTCTTGAAATTTTAGTTGGTGATATCTCGACCTCAGATCAATCTTGAAAAACACCTACGCACTCCTAAGCTGATCAAATAGATCATCAATTCTGAGTAGAAGTTATATATTCTTGATAGTAGCCTTGTTAAGCAATGATAGTCAATGCACAGTTGCAGGCCACCATCTTTCTTTTTAACGAATAAGACAGGTGCATCCCAAGGAGAAACGTTAGGACAAATAAATCCCTTGTCCAATAAATCTGGAGTTGCTTCCTGAGCTCTTCAAGCTCCACTAGTGTCGTTGGACATGGAGGCTTGTAAATTGGTTTAGTATTGAATATTAAATCAATGATAAATTCGATCTCTCGGTATGGAAAAAGACTCTACAAGTCATTCGGAAACACATATAGAAAATCCCTAACCACAGGAATATAGTGTAATTCCGGACGTCTCTTTTTTATATCCTCCACATAAGTAAGGAATCCTTCAATCACAACATTCAAAAGTTTAGTCTCAAATGCAATTTAATGAAATTTTATATTTATTACAATATAGAAAGTTTTATAATATATTTTTCAGGTCAATAAAAGGTTACATACTTAGTGTAACAATCTAAATTAACATGGTTGGTAGCTAACCAATCTATTCCTAGGATAACATCAAAATCATGCATATTATGCACTATTAGGTTAGCCACCATTTCCTTTTCTCCTATCCTTAACTTACAATTTCGATACATTACATCAGTTATTTGTGATTCCCTAAAAGGTGTATTTATTTGTAATGAATACCCTAAAGGTTCAGGCTCTACTAGTAATTTAATAGCAAATAACAAAGATACAAAAGAATGAGTAGAACCTGCGTCAATTAATATAAATGCATTAATATCAAAAACAGAGATTTTACCTTTAATAACATTTGAAAAAGCGTTAGCAGATTCCTCATCCAACGCGTACACTCTGCCTTGAGTCACAGCCTGTTTTCCTTTCTCTACAACTGTAGCTCTCCTAGGAGCAGAGAGTGTGGCCTTTTCGGGTTCTTTCACTGTTGGTGTTACTGGCGCTACTGCTGGAGGTATGGCTGGCAAGGCTGGTGACTCGAGATAAGGGCAATCCTTAACCAAATGTCCCATCTGTCCATATTTAAAACAGGTACCTATGGCTTTCCTGTGGAGTCTATCTAGATGTGACATCTTACAACGATTACACCGGGTCGCAGCACCCATTTGAGTGACAATGAGGTGTTGCAGTCACTGTGGACTTAACTGACTCATCTCTCATAGTTTTTCCTCTAATTACAGTGCCCTTAGCTCTCTTAATTGGCCACCTATCTGCTCGATCCTCAAAACCTAGTTCATCTTTTCTTTACCTTTCCCTTTTGCTCGAGGTCTAAACTCTGCCTGCTGAAACTCAAAATCTTGCTCACATACTTGAGCTTAGTGGATAGCTTGGTCATAAGTGATAATGTCAAGTACAGCCAGCCTACTCCGAATGGAAGGCCTTAGACTGGCCATGAACCGCTCGCTCTTATACTCTTCGTTCCTCGTTGTCTCTGGATCAAAATGGCTCAATGCAGCAAATTTGGACTCATATTGATCCACTATCATATTCTCTTGGTATAAGTGCATGAACTCTGACTTCAGTCTCCTTTGATCTGTACAAGGAATATACTACTTACGGAAGGCCTGTAAGAATATGTCCAAAGTCACCATAAGATGGTTTGCCACTAACACTATCTCGGTGGATTTCCACCAATGTTCGGCCTCATCTATCAATAAAAAAGTAGACAGCCCAACTTTTTTTTATGTACACCTCAAATATTTAAATAATTTTTCCATAGAGTTTATCCAATATTCTACCACCAGTGGATCCTTGTCACCTTTAAACTTCGGGGGATTAAACTTATTAAACTTCTTAAGGAGGTTTACATCACACCCAATCCCTGGATCTGGTTTGGGTTGGGCAACTGCCTTAGGCTGAGGTGGGGGTGGGGGTGGCATTAGCTGCAGATAAGGTGCCGGAGGGACATTAAATGGAGGCAGAGGAGGCTGTACCACTTCTTGTACTGGTGTTCTATTTTGATTTGTAATTAGTTCTGCTAACATTTGCTCTATTCTGGCAAATCGAGTATTAGGACTTTTAGGTTGTGGAGGAAGAGCCGACTCCGGTACTGGCTCTAGAGTGGACTCCGGGGAGGGATGGATACGTCTCGGATGACTCCTTCCCCATTCGGTACCCTGTCGCCTATCACTCATCTGTACCAAAACAACCACAAAATATTCTCAATCACCCAAATCGATTACATATTCAGACAAGCACAGTACTACAAGGGATGTAGACCATTTCCAAACCAGAAGACACTGTCAGACATCAGGCCAACGTCATTCTGATACCAATTTAACTGTCATGTACCAAATTTACATATAGACAGTAGTTATTCACAAATTTTACATTTTTATGGTTGAGTTGTCTGCAGTGTCTTCACTTTCACATATAAAAATATGTACAAAAAGTAAATCTTTTAATTTACATATATGAAATTAATCTTAATTTACATCCCATATACAAATTTACATATAGTAGTACTATAAAAACATAGTCTGAATATATAAAGAAAATCCGTATACCTCAACGGTAAACTACGTCCACCCAAGGGATACCAAGACAAAAGTCCTCCTGAGCAGAAGTAGGTATCTACTACCGATAATCTAGAAGGAGAGGAAAAAAGGAATGAGGTAATGCCCAGTAAGAAATATATATAACAGAACTGATACTATGTATAACTATATGCAAGTATCTTAAAACATGCACTTGAAACTGAAAACAATAAGTGTAAAATTTCTTTTGACATGATATATATAGGAAATGATACTATAGTGGAATTAGATAATCAGGTTGAGTACAGAAGGCTGCTTTGAAGCACCTCACTTGTCCTGATATCTAGTTCCAATATAGGGAAATTTGGTAAAGTTAAATTCATCACAAAATTTAGCGAACATTCAGGAGATAGCTTCCATAATACAATTCATTATTTAAAATCAAAGAATCAATTCTAAAATGCTCTGCAAATAATATTAAAATTCTATTTCCATAATTCAAACCAACGTTCAGAAATTCATAATCAATATCGAATCTGAAATCATAGAGATAAGGTATCACCCATTAGACTTATGCAATAAGACATATGGCTATAGTCAAACTAATGTCCTCAGTGGCAATGATTAGGCGCCATCTGGGACACTGATGATAGGATCAATGTCAATCAGCCCAAAAGTCAGTCATATGATCATACACATATAGAAGCATGTGCCTACAAGCAGCTATGGGGCCAACAATCTCAAAGTAGTTCACAAAATAATTCTAAAGTGTTTATGGAGATCACTTTAATAACTAAATCTTCAATCAATTCATAAAACAATAAAATCATATTTTCATTATACTTGAAGATTAAAATTCATCAAATATTCTCAGATTAGTAACAGATGCCCAAAATATTTTATTTTCACATGATAATAATATGGAGATATGCACATATAAAAAATGTATAAAAAATGTTTAAAAATCCCATTAAATTAAATCGTAAAACTTAAGTGCAAAAAGTAGCTTTGAAATGCTATCCACAAAATTTCATTCTTACTACACTTTACTTTTTATTTCAAATCAAACCATTGATAATTTCAAGGATTCAATACTATTTTTAGAAATTTCAGCAATGTAACGACTATACTTATCCTAACCTTCCTGCAAGAAAAAGCAGTTTATATCCACAATCCAATGTTCCAATTTCATCCTAAAACACAGTTTCCAATACCATAAAAGACATTTTATTATTCCACACATAACATAGCATCCTTAAGTCCATTATTTATATCCCTTACCTGACAATTTCTTGTTGAACTGCGAGTTAGCATCAGTTTCTTCCTCGAGCTTTCAAGCTACAATTCACCACACAAATGTTGTCAATTTTCCACACTTCAATTAGAAAGTATGTTTAATTCATTAAGATCTAGTATATTGTCTATTGCAGTGTCACGATTCATAATACACAATAATTACCCATTTTCACATATACACAGTAGGATGGTTGGGTTGTCTGCGATACCTTAATCACACTCATTTTCAACAGTAAATTACTTTTAAAATAAAAACATATCGATAGTTGATATAAATATTTACATCAAAATATTATTTATAGTATCTCTCACATGTTCTACATCTCCTGTACATAATTATACAACTATAGTACTGTACATAATAAGTTTGAACATATAAAAGGAAACAAATATACCTCTAAGATCCCTCACTGCTGCCTCAGGGCACTAAAGTGCATCCAAAATCCATGGAACAGTATATCTGTAGATCACCGTAGATAATCTGAGTGAAAAAATAAGGAGTGAGCTAACGTGCTCAGTAAGAGAGTCGTATGCAAGACTGATACTATGAAATCTATATGCTTAAAACGTTTAGTTCCTAATAGTGCACTAAGGTAGAAATCAAGAAGGATACTATAGTCAGCTAGGAAACCGGATGGAGTATGGGAGGTATTTTGGAATACCTGTCGTGTCTCGACCCCTAGAAGCAATTATAGGGTGTAAGCAATTCAATGTGATATCAAAACATTATGAAAATGCTATCGAAATCATATAGCAAAATATTTTAATAAATAAACAATTATAAACCATTTTCTGAATACACTGCAGTAAACATTTCCTTTCAATGAGAATATCCAATTCGATATTAATAAACACAATATGGTAAACAGTTTTAGTAAATAGTATTTAAACATCTCAATACTAGTAAACAATCCATTACCAGCAAACAGTTCAGTAAAACAGTACAATAAACAGTATAGTGGAGACCAGGCAACACTTAAAGTATATCATGCTATAATAGTATCCTAAAAAGGAAGATACAGTAAACACATGAGAAATATGGCCATAATCTATGAGGCCCACAGTGTGCACTTGCCAGGTGACACTTGTGGAGGTTGAAGACTTAGCAGGTCTATCAGCACAATAAAAGAAATAACAGTAACAATACACATGACACATGAGCATGATACAGGGCCTAATAGTCTCAAAACAGTGTATATACAGTAGAAACACCATTTATGAAATCAATTTCACTAATAACATCTTCAATCAGTCCATAATTAAATATAATGAAAAATATATTTAGTTCAGGAATAAAATTCATAAAATATTCACACTTTAATATTCTTTTATGAAATGTTCTATTTATCTATTGAGCAGTAATAAGCATATGCTGGTATCTTCACGTAATTAAATTTCATTAACACGAATATTTAAATTTTATTTTTTGATAAATAATAAAATAATGCAATTTTAATAAATCTCATGAGAATCACTTGGGAATCTATTTATTTCTATCATTTAAAAATATTAGAATTAATTTCTTAGAATTTCTATAATTTCTGGCAGAAAACGGCTAATTCTAACCTAGCCCTCCTGCATTGAAAATACAGTTTATAAATTAGCCAATATCCACAATTTCACCAATTCCAAAATAATTAATTTCCAAATCACTACATAAAAATTATTTAAACAAAAACATGCATTCACAATGTTCTTACAGTTTACATACTCATCCCTTACTTGTCGTTTTCCTACCAACTCGTCGATAGCACCACTCTATATTCCTTTACTCCCCGACTACAAATATCATACCAATCACCATTATTCACCATAATTCAATTTTTAATAAAATTTTCTTCATCAAATTCTACTACATTATTGTGGAAAATATTAAACCAATCTAAATTACACCGTGCTAAAGTACAACTTTGCCTACATAGCTCCGATTTTAATTTCGACTTCACCAACAGTCTCCTCTCAATTTCTATAGTCTCATGGCACCCTAAATTCATCAAATTGAGCAACAAAACCTCCTCCACTTGCCATGGTCAAAATTCCCATAGTGAATTATTCATGAATTTTTAACAATCTAACCTTGTATTCATGCTTCTTCATTATTTTGCTACCATTTTCATACATCAAACTACAACAATTCCTAAGCTTCCAGTAATGGCCGAAATCCTAGGGTGGTAAATGAATGGGATTTAATCAAAACTAATGCTAGGATCATGTTTAGGAAGCTTGATTTCATCATGTAATAACCTTAAAATTTAAAGACATTAAATGTATAAAATTACATACCTTGGCTGAAACTTAAGGGGAGTTTTTCCTCTTGATTTTGTCCACTTTAAAATGAGCTATGGGTATGGGTTTGTAGAGGATGAAGTGTAGAACAATTTTGTAGAAGGAATTTTAGGGAGATAAGCTTGATTTAATGGTGTTTTAGTTAGGTTTTTATTTCTTCCCAAGCTTGGCTATGGTGGTGGCGTGAGAGAGGTTAAAGAAGATGATGAAGTGGCCGGTTGCAGCTTGTAGAGAAAATTAGAAGCTTCATTAAAAGGTAACTGACCATTTTGCCCTTGGTTATGCCCTTAAACTTCTATAATTTTTCTAACTAGTTAATTTAACTCCAAAAATTCATATTCCATCACTAAATATTATTATTGAACACATTTTGATGAATGATAGTGGTTTCATTAAAGTTCGACTGACCGTAAGGGTAAAATTATGAAAATACCCCTACCAAGCGAATTGTGTAAAATTCTGATTTAACTATCGATTCGATCTATCTATTGACATAGCCTAGAACTTATTTATACGTAGAATATCATGCTTCAGTCAGTAGGTCAAAATTCCATTTAGTGTGACCTTTATTAACGAAAATTCATCTGGGTTATGTCCTTAATCGTCATTTTTTAAATTGTTAGCACACTTCCCAAAAATAATCTAAATAAGGGATTTTGGGTTCTAGATTCTTACCGTAGGCTTAGTGGATGTTGGCTCTTATAGGCAATACCGAGAGGGGGGTGAATCGGTTCTTAGCTAGCCTTAAGCCCGTTTTTCGATTCTTCTAAATTCTTTAGCCTATATGAATATTTTCTAAGTTCTCTAGGCTATTCAATCATGCAATATAAATTCAATTCAATGAGCACAATATAATTGCAAATAAGTAAAGAGAATAAGGATAGAGAAATGTACGCAAGCGATTTATAGAGGTTCAGCAACCTTACCTACGTCCTCTATCTTGAGACGCTCCCAAGGATTTTCTCCAAATCCACTATCTTGAATTTGTGATTACAATCCCTCTTTTTCTTATGCTTAAGAGTAACCTCCCTCTTTTTCTAGGCTCAAGAGAAACCTCCCTCTTTTTCTAGGCTCGAGAGAAACCTCCCTCTTTTTCTAAGGCTTAAGAGAAACCTCCCCTTTACAAGGAATGATGAGTTACAAATAATGTAATCAAAGAAGGGCCTCTAGATAGGCAAGTGATTACAGAAATTAGGCACAAAGAAAAGCCTATACAATATTTGTGCTAAGCAAATACAAGAGATATGTGAATGATGGAAGATGAAGACTTTGTAGCTCTTGATTTGTCGTTGAGGCTTGAGGAAGATGAATAAGATGATGAAAGATGCTGCTTAGTTGTTCCTCTTCCTTTCTTTAGCTTCTAAGCCTCTATTTATAGTCCCTTGGATGGTTTGTGAACGTTGGGTGGAGCCAAATTTGAATATGACCGTTGTATCTCACAAAACTAGCCGTTACAGGCTATTTTCGGGCAAAGGGATCGATCCCTTCCCATAGGGGATCGATCCCTTCATTCCAGATCTGATTCTTCTGGGCTAAGGGACCTTTTCTAGCCGTTGGGATCCATTCTGCCATTAGGGGATCGATCCCTTCCCTTAGGGGATCGATCCCTTCTTTTCAGAACTGATTTTTCTAGGCTGAGGGACCTTTTCTTCTACCAAAAAACTTACTGCCACTAGGGGATCGATCCCTTCTTTCCAGAAGGTGATTTCCTGCACTTTTTGAGTTAGAAATGATGTGGTCTTTGATCCTAATCCAACCCAAAACATTTTGGCTCTTTTGTGGGAGTTTTTCTTGACTTTCTCAAATGAAAACATCGTCCACAAATTCATCAAGTGATTTTCTAAAATATTCAAAACATTTATAAAGTATTAAGACCAATAAGGATTTATCATTAAATTATGGTCTTAATGTTTGATATGTTCACTTGAAAATGGATTGAGAAAATTATGTGTGATAAGGCAAATTTACAATATGAATTAAAACAATAAAGCTTACTTAAGTTTTTGTCATTTCAAAATATATATGGCAATTTAAAGCTAACAAACATATTGACACTCGTTCATAATTCCAACTTGATGCCCAATTTCATTCACCATCACAAAATCAAATCACGGTTTTCAAATCAATTATGGTCTTAATATTTGATATGTTCACTTGAAAATGGATTGAGAAAATTATGTGTGATAAGGCAAATTTACAATATGAATTAAAACATTAAAGCTTACTTAAGTTTTTGTCATTTCAAAATATATATGGCAATTTAAAGCTAACAATGGACACTCCGAATAATATCTTTTCAGTCTCACGTCTATCTAGGCATTGTAGAGCTTGTGGGGCCCACCGTACTGTATTAGGTATTACCTGCCAATTACACAGGAATTGAACAGTGGTGAGTATCCCTACATGTAAAACAGTATCAGAATGTAGGGTTCTCACATGCAGCCTTAATTTCAATCTACTTCCTACCGATGCTAACACTGCAACTACTGTAAAAACATATCTGTTTTCAATTTCGATTTCACCTGCAGTCTCATATTAATTTGTATATTATTCTAAGACCCAAAACACATTAAATTGAGCATGAATTCTTCCTTGCCTTCACTTGGTCGAATGCTCCATTCTTTCCTACCCTTGTGTTTTCTTCCATTTAAGGCTAAATTCATGTTCCATGCTTATTCTACATTAATTCTACATTGAATTTGCATCAAACAACACCATGATCATGACTTCCTATGTTTGGCTGAAACCCTAAGAGAGTGCATTTCATGGTTTTGATTTGATTCAAGCTCAAATAAATGTCTAAACATCTTAAACACATAGCTAAAAGTCATAAAACCATGAAAAATCACCATTTCCATCTCTTTCTTACCTTGGCCGAATCTTGAAGGAGTGCCTACCCTTGGATTTTGGCCACATTGGCACTTAATTTTGGTGTCAAAATGTAGGGCTCTGAATTCTGTACATGTTTGGTGAAGGAAATTTTCGGTTTCGGTAAGTTTTTCTCTAGGTTTTAATGTCTTTTCTTTCTCTTCAAGCTTTGGTCATGGAGGATGGTGAGAGACAAGAGTGATGGCTGGCCTTGAAGATGAGTGGAGAAAATTCCTTTTTTAAAATATCTCTATGTGAAATTACCAAAATACCCTTATACTTAAAATTTTTTCCAATTTTGCCCTTAACATTTGACTTCATTGAAAACAGTCTATATAACCTTCAAAATATTTCATTCAATCATAAAACATCTCTATTTAACATTCTCTAATCATTGGTTAAGACTTTGTTATGGTTCGACTATTCGTTTGGGTGAAATTACCAAAATACCCCTAGCCATTAAATCGCATAATTTTCTACTTTTTCGTGTGATTCGATCTATTAGTCCACATGGCCAAAGACTTTATTACATGGAGAATTATCTATCACTGCTAGTAGGTCCAAAGTCAATTTGATTTAAACGTTATTCATGAAAGTTCCAATGACTTATGTAGAGGTGGCAAAAACTGGCCCAAGCTCGAAAATCTGCCCGAGACCGGACCAGGACCAGTCCGAATTGACCAAAAAAGTCAAAGGCCAATAACCGAAAAAGCCCGTAACCGAAAAAGCCCGAAACCGAAAAATCTCAAAACCAAAAAAGCTCAAAACCAAAAAAACTTGAACCCAACACAACCCAAACCTGACATAACCTAAGCCCGATACGATCCGAGACCAAGACCGATCCGATCCGAAACCCGTAAAAAATTGAATTTATAACCCGAGAAAACCCGAATTATAATAATATAATTATTATTTAAAAATAAATAAATAATTTATACACTTTTTAATTAAAAAGTTTAAAATTTTGAAAATAATTATTATTTATTATACAATTTTATCAATTATGTATTATCAGTAAAATAAATATTGAATCTTTTTAATTAAATTAATTTAATTTAAAACACCATAATATATGATATCAAATAATCTTTAATACTATACTTATTGCATTTATAATAATAAATATATTATTAATTTAACATTTGATTTTATTATAAAAATCATTTTAACATTTTATTATTTTTATTTTATAATAAAATTTTAATTTTAATACAATAATAAATCAAATATATAAAAAAATAATATAATTTCAATATTTGTTTGAAACTTTGAATTTGATATTTTGTGCAACACATTAAAAATATTTTTAATAAAATTAAATTTAAACTATATTTTCTTAAAGTTTCAAGTATAGAAAGATATTAAACTTAGATTAAAAAAAACTAATCTTAAAATTAAAATTCAAGTTTTTAAGATTAGAAAAAGTTAAGTAATTAAATTAAATAATAAAAGTACAATTTTTTTTATAAGCTTAGGCATCATTAAAAGAAAAAATTATAAATCAAGCTAGTGGTAATTTTATTTTTAGCCTTAAAACAAAAAACATTAATAATTCAAACTATTGGTAATTAATTATTTATTATATTATAATAATCTTATACATGAATAAACCAATTTGGTATATTGTAATAATGATTTATATTATATTATAATAATCTTTTAAGAATAAATTATGTAATCTCTTAGTGTGTAAGTATTATTTTGATAGAATTAAGTATTTATTAAAAACGATTGATTTATCATCTATTAAATGTAAAATTAAAGTGTGGATACAAATAATAATTCTAATAGTAAATTAAAGTATAATTTAATAATATATTAGACTAGTATTACTGTGTAAGTGGTAATTTTAATAAAATTTGTTTTTATACTTTATTAATATTATTATTAATTATATTTAAATAACTCGCATTATTTTAATTAATTTAATAATATCTACTATTTAACATTTTAATTAGATATTCGATCAATTGGTGTATATGTAATATTATTATGTTAATGTGAACATGAAAAAATTAGTATTTAATTTGTGTATAACTGTATATGATATGATTATATCAAACGTTATTATTTATAATATAATGTCAATTGGTATACATAACTTGTTTAATTCGACGTTTTAAATTTTTAATGAGATATTTGATTAATTAATATGTATGAGTACGATTATATTTAATATAATAATGTTATATTATGATTTATGTACAAACCAAAAACAAAATAAATATAAAATTGAGGTAATTAATTGACCAATTATTCATAATATTAAGTATTTTTTAATCTATATTATAATCTTATTCAACAATATAATTGAACAATTAGTTAACTAGTTATGCAATTAGATTTAATTTAATTACTAATTATGTTGGTATTTAAAAGACAAAATAAATGTAAAAAAATTCTTAAAAACTTAAAATTTTATTAAAAATATAATATAATTATTAAAAAAGCTAATAAAACAAAGTAAAAAAAAAATTATTGAACTAAGAGTGTCTAAATTCGAATGGCCTAATGTTGACCTAAAAAAATTACAATAACCCAATAAGTTATTGTTAAAAGTATAATGCTATTTATATAAATGTTTAATTATTTAGTTTTACTATATATATTTGGCTCACTTAAAAAAATTTATATAATTATTAATATATAATTATATATTTTATAACACATGTGAATATCACAAGAAATTAAAAAAATAAATAATAATTGTCAAGTAATAAAAACATTAAAATGTAAAAAATTTATATTTATATAAATATTTATTAAATTTTAACTTTAATTTAAAAATGTGGATGTTTCCACAACTTTAGTGAATTAACGCACACAAAAATCCATTCTTTTTGGTTGCATTAAGACAAATACAAATTAACATAAAATGATGAAATTAACCAAGAGTGACATGTGTACAACATTTTACTCATTATGTTACAAGCTTATTCTTCCTAATTGGATCCCAAGTGTAACATCTCAATTCATGATCTAGCACAAACTTATGCCTTTGGTAACAAATATCTGATAATAAAGTATCTTGCATTATTTGATCTGATTATATTAGGTTAAGGTATTCTATAATTGAGTAATTACTAGATTCGAGTATTATTCTTACTATTCATGTCAGGATCAAGTAGCGTCCCTTGCATATCTTATATCCAATCCCAATTAACTAATAATAAATAATTTTATTGTCTAGTAGAAGTAATTCATAATTTTATTGACTATACTTATAAATTATAATCTAAATTATGAAATCATGAAATTTAAAATTTAAAACCAGTTAATCATTTGGATACTAAAAATGAAGAATCAAGACGTTTTTGTGGGTTAAAATCTTTAAATACTTAAATATAATTAATTTTAGTTATCCATAAATTACAATAATTAATTATATGTTAAACTAAAACTAATTGCATGATATTCTTTCTTGTTAACGTACTTAAAAATAATAATAAACTTTATTCTTAATTAAATTTAATATTAACAATAAATAATAAATCAAAATTTAACTTTTTTTTGAAGAACAAATTTCATTTGCATTTAATAGGTAAGAAAAAGGGAGAAATAACCAAAATTGTTATGATAGTTCTTTAAAAGAAAAAGAAAGTACTAATTGTTGCTTCCTATATAGTTCCATCAAGCTGAATCCAAATTCTGTTCTTCATCCTCATCGCAACAATCTTTATCCAAAATTTAACTTATATTAATAACTTTTTAACATTTTATTATATTAATTTTTGTTATAAAATTAAAGTATAAATATTAAGAAAAAATAATAATAGCAAACAAAGCAGCACCTAGAAAAATAATGCCTCCAAAAATTTATTAAATCCCATTTTCCCGCTCACATTGAACCGCCATTTTATTATTCTTCACAAAATTAATTTCCAAAACAAAGAGTTTTGTTCCTATCTAGGAACCATTTTTAACCCTTTCCTGCAGTTAGCTAGTTCTTTTCTATCAATGGCTTTCTCTAAGGACGAGAGATGGGCAGGGATAACAAGCTCTCTTTCTCTCTTGCCATAGAATATAGAGGAAACGTATGCCTCTCTGTTTCAATTATCGTTTCCCCATCACTCTCACAAGTTATGTCTTCTTTCTCTATTTGATTACCCTAAAGCATAGGAAACTCGTGACAAAGAAACTTAGGGCTCTGTTCTTTCACTCGGTACCCGAAAGTACCGGTGTGGGGAGCTTGGAAAGGGGGAAAACCAGTGGGTTCTAGAGCTGCTACAGTTGCTTCATTAGGAACTGCTATCGATATTAGGCTTTGCTCTAATTTGAAGCTATTTCATCGTTTGCCCCAGTGATAGCAGCGAAACTTTCAGATTTTTTGTTGGTTTTCATGTAGATGCTGTAGTTTTTTAGATCTATATTTAACTGTTAGATTCTGTTTCCTCTTTTGCAAATTCTCACATGATTTCATCCTTTGAATTTGACCTTGATTCAATTTTTTCTTTGTTGTGTTATTTGAAGGCAACAGGCATTTGGATAATCAACACCATGCTTTCCCCTGAAACGAATGATCGAAAGAGTGAGCTTTTATGTTGTTTTTTTCTGCTTTCTTTGCTTCATCTAATTCAATTAATGAATCTATGAATCTTTATTTTTATCATATTTCTACTGATTTGGTACTTGAAATGTGATTCGATGTGCAATCCCTAGTGAAATACAAATATCTAGACTTGGTGCTTCGAATTTTTAGTGGTTACTATGAATGTTAGTTGAAGTTTATAACTGCTTTTAAGTTAGAAGAGTATTTCAAGTATTAATTTTATTTTACAAAGGCAATTTGGGAATGATTTGAGTTGGTAATTTATTTAAGATTTTTAAGTATGTTGGATGAAGTCATGTGGAAAGTTTGTGTGTAGGTTGTCAGATGCCATCATATATATATATATGGTCTTACGAAGAAATTATTATTATTTATTCATTTTCTTTCCAAATCATTATTAAGAGGGTAGATAGACGTGGTAAAATGAAACAAATATTGCATAAAGTTATGTAGAGTTATTGGGGTTTATTTAAGCATTAAATGTTAACTGGTATTTCTGAGACATGAATGCTAGCCAAATACTAAAAGAATTTTACTACTGATTGCATAATACTATTATGATTATCAGTTAATCTCAAATGCCATTCTTCTTATGCCATATATAGGTTGTGCCTCTCAACTCCCAAATAATTGAAGGTGCATGCATGAAAAAAAATCATTTTATGAATTTTTTTTGTTTCATGATGTTAAGTGTTTCATAAAAATCATTTTCAAAATTACTGTAATTTGTTTTTGTTTGTAACTTCAATATCTAATTGTGTTTTTTATTTTATGCAGATGTTTCATAAAAACCTATGATGGGATTATTTATCTTGGACACTTCTTTATTTACTTCTGGCACCATGTTTGTAGACATTAAGTGATGTTTGTTATTATCTAGGTTTAATCCAATAATTTTAGTTTTTTACTTATTCTTTCTTTGTAGATTATAAAAAATTTGTCTATAGTTTTATTTCAAATGTTATTGAATATTTTGTATTTTATTGTGCAATTTTTACTTTATATGAAATTATACTGAATTAATATTATAAATAAATAAATATTAATAATTAAAATTATAATTCAAATATATGTTTTTACCAATGCTTTAACATTTATATTAATGAAATTTATTATTAGAATCTTCAAGGCTATACCAACGATTACAAATTGTTAGTAAAATATAATGTTGATTGTTGGAATGGGTTAAAAGCATAGGGTTATATCAACAAGCATTGATCATCGGTAAAAACATAGCATCTAACTAATTGTTGGTATAGATAAGGAAGTTATATTAACAGTTATAGCTTTAGTGACGGAATCATAATGTTGGTATATTCTAAATAATTGTTTTGATGGCTTAATCTATCGGTAGAGGCAAGAAAGCTATACCAATGGATATAACTTTATTGACAATTTTTTAATGATGATGTTGGTATATCCTTAGTACTTATTCTGACAGTTTAATTCGTTAGTATAGGCAAGAAAGCTATGCTAATGGATATAGTTTTATTGGTGAATCCAAATAGTTGGTGCAGACTTACTAATTATTCCGACGATGAAAATTTTGTCAGAATAGGTCTGTATCGACAAAGGATATATCAACGGTTAAAAATCCGTCAAAATACACATTTTGATTGTTGGTATAAGGTTGATTGAGATATACCAATAGAATTTTAGGTTTTACCAACGATTTTTTGAGTGTCAGCGTATGACAATTTTCTTGTAATGACTATATAAACTTAAATTAATTATTACATTCAAAATTATAAAATATTTATAATTTATAAAATTTTCAAAATAATTTGACTAAGCCCGCTAAACCCGCTCGATTAAAACTGGACCAAACCCGAAATCGAATCGAACCCAAAAATAATTGAATCCGAAAATACCCGAAACCGAAAATAATCGAATCTGAAAGTACCCGAAACCAAAAAAACCCGAGATTGAAAAAATCCGAGACCGAAAAAAATCGAGATCGAAAAAACCCAAAACTGAAAAAACTCGAAACCGAAATAACTCGAGTCCGAATATAACCCGACCCAAAATCGCCCGAACCGGCCCGTTTGCCTCCTCTAGACTTTGGACTTAATCATCATTTTTTAATTTGTTTGCACGCCTTTCAAAACATGCATGCACGAATAAGTTTAAGGTGTAGATTCTTACCACTAGTATATTTGGCTCCAAATAATGAGTCCATCAAGTTACACCTTCATTAGGACACCAGAAGTCATGTGGGGCCCACTATGCAGTTCCTTTTTATACCTACAAAACAAGCAACATTTAAACTCTTATAAGACATCTACTCTTCCTAATTTCACTAATAATATATATAGGAATAGTAGAAAATTTGAATCTCATATTTTCACTAGCAGTATATTGAATAATAATCATTTTATGTATACTTTAAACATATAAATTAAACAATATTATTCTATGTGTTTATAAATTTAAATAATTGAAATTAATTTGTGCATCATACGAGTAAACACTAACTAAGAATTATCAAAATGACTTTACTCAAATTAGATAATTTAACATATAACTATAACTAAAACATTGTTTGTTAAACCATTGAAAATTTTCAATTATTTTCAATTCATTGTAAATAAAAATTTTCAATGATTTAATATTTTCAATATGTTTGATAATGTATTTTAAAATCAATTTAAAAGAAAAGTTTCAATGAAAAAGCATTGAATAAGATAAGTAGAAAAACACCTACTTATCACTTAATGTAAAAAATTTACAGCCACTTTATCAATAAAAATAAAATAAATTGAAATATTTTATCCCAAAAAATTTATATAATTATCTATTCATTCATCAGGTTACATTCATATTCCAATCAGACTCAACATTATATTATTATTTCATCAAGTTTATGTCATATTCATCTTTTCTCTACTACCATTCTTTTACTATTAGAGCATTGACATTGAAAAAAAGTCAGTGTCTTTCCCTAATTTAACTTGCTTAAAGTTGAAGACTTTGAAGATATGAAGGCTGATATATTGCAAGCGCTTAAGACCATATAATGGTGTATATTGCTTTTTTTTTTCAACTTTTTGTTATTTTGGTGTTTTAATTGTCATTGATATCCAAAGTTTTTTGTTATGTTTCATTTTAGTAGATCATTATGTCACGACCCTAAGACCGCGACTTTCACTTGATTCTTATACTTTTGTTAGTCTACAAATTTATGGACTAAATTTTTTTTTTCATTTTAAGGTTTGTATTCTGTGTCAGTGTAGTTACTATACAATCTAGGTGACCTATAGTCATTTCATTTAAATATTAAACTAACAAGGAAACGGTTCTTAGTTACATCCCGACTTGTTAAACAGAATATGTACTGTGCATCAATTTAAGTCTTACATGTAAACAAGTATTTTATAAGGAACATATACCTCAGAAGACTAGTACCAAGTCCATACACCGTCTCCGATGCCCACTTAGCGGCTCACATGGTAGATGTTAACTTTAATAGTCTGAAACAGATGAAATTTAGTGGGGTGAGCAAAACCACGGCTCAGTAAAATACTAATATAAATACAAAAGTAGGATTATACTGTCTTAAACTGCAATACTTAAAACTTGCAAGTTTGCAATTACAGTTAGTCCTTTCTCATCAATAACATCTCATTATCACTTCTCATATTCACTTTTCATTTCATAATCATACTTTTGTATTCTATCATTTCATATCAATTCTCATATTTACTTTTCATTTCATAATCATACTTCTATATTCTATCATCTCTTATCAATTCTCATTTGTGGATCATGATCACAGTGGTACGAAGTCATAATTCTCTTTGTGTATTTCTATATTCATGTTTCATATTATATCATAACATCATATAGATGAAATATCGCTACCACCAAGTCATGACACTCCTCATATATTCTTCATGTTTAATCGAGATATCCTATCGAATTCACTTTACATTTAACAATCATATTCCCGTATTACATCAATTCTTATCACTTATCGTCTGGAAATTTATGATCATGATAGAGTAAGATCAGAATTCTCTTCATATCAATCTTATATTCATATATCATATCATATCATATCATATCATATCATGTCATCGTATAGGTGAAACATCATTGACGTCGAGTCATAACATTCCTCATGGAATTCTCATGTACTAAGCATATTATCATGTCAGGGTTTAATATGCAATGTATGTAATTTTACTGTATAAACCGCTATCATTTCAAATCATATCATATATACTTTAGAACATGCTCAACATATGAATTTTCAATTCATTTCAAATTTGCCTTTAAGGCATGATAGAAACATGTTCAATTTCAATTCATGTATTCGTTTCAGATCATGTCTAAAACATGTGCGGTTTTAAAACATTTTTTTCATATACTATAAGTCATATCAGATCTAGAGTTCATATTAAATCAATCTATACTCTAGACCGCATATCATTTTAAATTCGACACAAAATCGTATATAAATCATATAAGTGTCAAAATCATTTATCATGTACTTTTAAAACATATACTGTAAATCATATCAGGTCTAGAGTTCATATCAAATCAAACTATACTCTAGATCGCATATCATGCCATGTTCGACACAAAATCACATATAAATCATATAAGTGTCGAAATCATATCTCATGGACTTTTAAAGCATGTTTAAAACATGTACTGTTTCAAAACATATTTCATTTCAAACTTGTTTCATGTACAGTATAAATCATGTCAAGTTTAGAGTTCATATTAATAAAATCATACTTTAGACTTCATATCATATCGGTTAGAGACTAGGCTAGATCTCTATCAATAAAGACTTAAATCACTATAGCTAGCAGTGAAAATCATGTCATCGTCCCCTGGAAACCAACTAGGGCGCTATCTATGGCCATGGACCTCATCTCTCTCAGCCCCACTGATCAGGCGTGATTGAGACCTGTCCGCGACTATTGTCAGACAAGCATCTCTACCTAATGAGCAAAGCTCCAATTAGACGGTTTCCACTATGCTTTATTGAATTTAATTCTTTTAGGGTGCCTACAGTCTCATAAAACATTTAAATCTTTAGCTTTCTTTTCAATATCATGTAAAGCATATGGCAAAATTCTATATGAGGCTTCATATATAAAACTATATATATATCTACCATATACTTTCATTTCAAAACAAATCAATACTTTACAATATTCATATAAACATTATTATAATGTTTCAAGTTGTAAGAAGGCATGCTTAAATGCGATGCAGATTCAATCATGAGTTTCAAACAATGAAACTATAATCGAACTCCTCAATTCCATACTTTTGATTTCAATCAACTCATACCTAATAGGTAAGTTTGATATTCATTGTAGTTCCTTGATATTCAGTATCATTTCGTAGTAATTATCGACTATAAAAATCACTGGTATATTTTATCATTCAATACTGGACCACCACTGTCAGTATGAGTCCTTTTAGTATCTCTAGATATTTAAATATCATATTTCTATATAACCATTAAGATACTGGAATTATGCAATTATCGATATCATCACTTAAGACCTATTTCAGAGTCAACATCAAAGATATAAAATCACAAGATCAATAGTCGTCTATCAATCCATCTACAATTTGATCTATTGGTGCACCTTCATAATTTCCATCTTGAGGTTCAATTTCATTCACTTAGGAGGAATTGCTAATTTCCACTATCAATAGCGTTTTCAACTATTTAAGTCGCCTTGCGACCATCTACGTTATTGTAGTAGTCTCAGTTCACGTCTATTTAATATCGATGTGTACAAATATATTTTTGTGTAGACGTGTGTTCTATCAATGTCCATACGGCATCACGATCTACTTTTCTTATTATCATCGTCTCAATCATATCACTAAGATGGACCGTTCATCATGTTCTCCAATTTCTCCAAGTCACTCAAATACGAGAGGATATTTTTCAAAACCTATTTCCAAGGTTATAATCAATTTCGTTTAATCACGTGTGTGACATCCATTTATCTAAATCAATTAATTTTTGAAATCATCTCTCGATAGAAAATTCCGAAATTCAGTCAATCGATCATCTAAATTATAACTTCGATCTTTCTCTTTTAATTTATATTATATAACCATCGTTACTCTTATCAGTTGATCCTCCAAATATATATTTCAACTCAATCTCAGCTTGATAACCACTTTGAGATATTAAGATAATTTGATTTATCGATTCCGTAAGGCTTAAACAATAAAACTCATATTTTATCATGCTCAATAATCTACCTTCTCATCGATTCCAATATCAACTTTTTTCGGTAATACAATAAAGTCCTTCACATGTTTATTTTCAATAATTATTTCTAAGATTCCATTTATGGGAGAAACTAAATCTTTTTTCTCAAACATTTTCCTAAAAATTTCGGCAGCATAACGGCTTAATTTTCTTTAAACCTCCTGCAAGAAAACACAATTTATAATTGCAGCCGTTGATTCTCACCAATTTTTATCTCTTACTAAGACCCCCACCATCAGTTGTGGGTCCTCTTAGCATTTTTAGCATCAATTCAATAATTATTCATATCAAAATCAAATTCCAAATTATACAATATAAAGCTACTAATGCTTTATAAAAGTATCTTACCTATTCGCCAAAACTTAGCGCACTTTTCGATTTTCGAGCCTTGCCGAACTCCACTATTCGTCTCATTTCCGTTTTGCTACAATTTCAATATCAATGCACTACATCAATATAACCATAAATTATTCAATAAATACCATCAATTTATTTTTCCTCAATTTTCCTTACCTTTTCTTTCTTGTCTTCTTCTTCTTTTCTTTCTTCTTCCTTTCCTTCTTTCTCCTTTTCTTTTCTTTTCTTCTTTTCTTTCTTCCTCTTTTCCTTCTTTCTCTTTTTTTTTCTATTTCTTTTTCTGTTCTATTTTTTTTTGGCCTGAACCTGTTCGGACCGGTTCAGGCCGGTTCAGTAGGGTCAGCTTCTGCTAGCCGGTTCGATCACCAGCGGTAATCCATTCCGGCGGTTCAGCCACTCCTCAGCACCCTGGGATCGCCACGAAGCCGGATCTGGTCTCCATTTCCCTAGCTACAGCGCCGGCGGTGGCGGATCTGGCGGTGGTTTGCGGCCTCTTTCTCCTCCTCTTTTCTCTTCCTCCTTCACCGCCGGTTGTCTCTTTCACTTGGCTTGACCTCGCCGGCGTCGAAGGCAGCGGCAGTGGCGTCCGGATGGGCCGGCATTGCCTCTTCCCTTTTTCTTTTCTTTTTCCTTTCTCTTTTCTGTTTTCCGTTCGTTTCTCTTCTCCTTTGCCTTTCCCGCTGTCGGCGTCGACGTCGACTTCCTCTCCTCGGTTGGCCGGCGGCGTCGTTCTCTTCTCCCTCGGTCGGCTGGTTGGTCAACGGTGGTCGACTCTTCTTTTGTTTCTCTTCTGTTTTGTTTTTCTGTCTTACAAAATAGAAGAGGAATATGGGAATCGGTTTTTCTGATTCCCATTTCTTTTTTTTAAATATATATAAGTATATATATATATTTATATAAATTACTTATATATATACTTTAATTCACATTACTATATATATTTCATATATATAGATATATATCATATATATGTAAAATATATTTCATATAACCATTTATACATCTATACTCAAATTTAAAAATATATATTTCGGGTATATATATATATATATATATATATATATATATACATAAATGTATAATAAAATACATACCTATTTATTCTATGATATAAAATAGTATATATATATCAATATAATATATATATATATTTCATGTAAAATTATATATTTATCAAAAGTATATTTATATAATATCATTATATAAATATATCAAAAAAATATTTTTATTTCTTATTAAGTTTTGGATTTTAAATATCCAAATTTTTTTCCTCCATTTTTTTTATTTAATCTCGATTTTAATTTGTCCCAATCAATTTCTCTGGATACCTAATATTTATTTGGAAATTTTCGGTTTTCACACATTGCTTGAAGAAGTAATGATTCCCCGAATAATTTGAGACTTTTATTTGTAATGTTTTTTTAATTTAAACGTGATACGAGCTTTTGATTTCCAAAAAAAATATTTTATTATATTTAAATATTATTTTTTTTAAATTTACAATGTTTTTAGATTTAATAGTTATATTTTTTTCTCATATTTCATACTTGTATTGTAAAATAAAATACATCAATAAAAACTTGATTTTATTTGAAATAATATGAAAATAAGAGTAAAAATGTAAAATAACAAAATTTCAAAATTTAACATTTACTATTATTAAACAATATATTTATATTCAACACTTAATTTTTAGTAAAATATCAAACAATTTTCTTAATTCAAATTCAATATTTATTAAATTCAATATTAAAAATTCAAAGCTTATTTTTTAATATTTAAAATTTCAATTTATCAAATAGCACCTACCTAAATTACTTTTCTTTCAACCCTCAAACAAATGTGCTTACCGAAATATAAAAAAGTATCGAAATTATCCGTCTTTAACACGTGTCGAAATTTTCTGTGCTACACCAGCGAAACAGATTACCATTACTCTTCCATATCCCTCTCTTGTTCCATCTCCAGCCAACTTGCCGCGGTTTCACTTTCTTCTCTTTTCTCGTTCAATGTCCCCAACTCCAACTCCAAATCCAAAATCTTTCTTTTCTCGAGGCAAATATACTTAATTCGCTTCCATCTTTAATTCAATTTTAATCCAAGGGAACGAAAATTCAGAGCTATAAAAACAATGCGTCCGGAATCAAGCTCAGCAACAACGTCAACATCGACGTCATCCCCAAGTGGGAAACGGAGCAGAGATCCCGAAGATGAGGTTTATCTTGACAATCTCCACTCTCACAAGCGTTATCTCAGTGAGGTTTCTTCTATCTTTTCTTTTCCTTGTTTTAAAATGTCCCAATTATCAAATTTTCAACTTTTAATCTTTACTTAATTGTATAGTAGATAACCCAAGCGTTGAAAGTTCCAATTTTTATTTTTTTCAAGGTTACTTTATCTGGGTAGATATTATCTACCCAAGGCATTTGTTTGTTTCCTAATATTATTGTTTTAGATATTTGCATGAAAGGGCTTCCATTATTGAAGTATTAAAATCTTTGTTTGCAGATAATGGCGTCTAGTTTGAATGGATTAACCGTTGGGGACTCACTTCCTGAAAATCTCATGGAATCTCCCGCTAGGTCTGAAGGCATGTTTTATCCCAGGTTAGTTGTTACCTCAAGCTTAATCAACTATGTCTGTATCATAAAACAAATCCACAAATAGGAAAGATTGGAGAGACTAATTGGTTCTTTCATGTCATGATTTCACCCTTGGAGTTAAGATACAAAGTGTAAATGATAACTACATAGGCTTGTTACAGATATTTATCAATATTGGCATAGTCAATGACTTGAATATAGCTGTTCTTGGTTGCTGTAATGCTGTCGGATATCAGCATCCATGGATTCAATCCTGTACGATTGCTCCATATTCCAATATCTGTTATTGTGTGCAAGAAATACGATGTCCAATATATATCTTTCTTCTTGTGCTTATTTATCAGGTGTCTCCTTCCCGGCTAGGACAAATTTTGATGTTATGTCAATTTTAAGTAGGCTAAAGATGGTTTCTCTGCGTACCTAATCTTAAATTGTGCAACCGGGTTGCATCATCTGAAGGTTTTGTTTTCAATTGTTATGTGATAAAAATGGCTCTGTTGTTTAAGAGATTAAGTGGGATTATGCTTCAAATTATCTCTAGTTTATTCACATATCTGTTAACTATATTGAGCAAAATGAATTGTCCAACGGATGATTATAGAAGCAGTATTGCATTTGCATGTTCGACATGCTAATTGTGAACATCGTTTTATTTTGTTTTGTCTATGCATGACTTAGCTGTACAGTATTCGTTTCTACATTTTCAAATCAATGTGACTAGTTTTTGCATCTTTGAATACTAATCCTCGTTATCTTTGAAGGGATGAAATGTCATGGCAATACTCACCTATATCAGAAGATTCAGATGACTCAAGATTTTGCGAGACGCCTATGAATACTGGCTTATCCCATTCTGATAGCGTGCCTACTAGTCCCGTTTCCCCGTATAGATATCAAAGACCACTGAATGGTTTCTGCTCCACTCCTTCAACTAGTTCATACCCTTCACATGGGAATGGCACTGCTGTTGCTTGTTCACCGCCTCGCCAAAGAGGCTCAGATACAGAGGGGCGATTTCCATCCTCACCAAGTGATATTTGCCACTCTGCTGATTTAAGGAGGGCAGCACTCTTGCGGTCTGTACAGATGAGAACACAGCCTTCTGGTCCATCATTCGAATTGCCATTTGGTTTAGGCCAAGAGAATGTGTCCAACATTGAGGTTGAGGAGCGGCCATGCTCATTTATTAAGTCCTTAGTTGATGGTCAAGAATATCAGATTGAGGAGTGTTCTTCATTGGGTATATCAGATCCTGAGATCAGTCGTGGGAAATCTTGCAGGGTGTCAAATAAGAATTTGAAAGGGGATGAATCTGAGGATTAGATGCTTTCAGAAACTGTTGATAAAAGCTGGTTCCAACCTCATTTTGGACGTATCTTTGATACAAGGATTAGAAGTTTTGAGAAATGATTCATAAAAACCAGCTCTCCAACCTCATTTGACGTATCTTCGACATGAGAATTCCATCGATTGTTGTAGCTTGTAATAGATTTTGCTGAAAGTGAGTGGCATTCGCACAGCCATGCATTAAGGTTCATCACAAACAGCATCAGATTTATGAGGTTGCATGTGCTGTTTCTTTGCCCTGCAGACAGTTGGCTATGCCAGTCTTCTGGCTGAACTTCAGTCTCTAGAAATGGATCTCTGCATAAATTGTTTGTCTTTCTTTTGTCTTTCTAGCAATCTTACCAATGCCCCCTTCGCAAATCAGTATACATGCATATATTTTAAATCAGTATACATGTATATATTTTAATATCTGCTAAAATTTGGGAGTCATCATTCGATTTGCATGCCATTCTAGTTTCATAAAAAAAGTTAACTTCAGAATCTCAGATTAATTCTCAAGATGCTGGCCTGGTTGGATTTTTTTTTTAAAAAAAAATGCCTCTTAAAAGCAGGTTTTTAATTGAAAAAAATGTAAAAAATTGTATCATCATCGATAAAAAGGAACAAATTTGAAGAAATGCCGAATAAAACCGCTGCTCCAGCTAGTTATAGTTCTAACAGGAAAGTTCTTTACCACTACTAGCACGCATGTGCTTAATTCAAATCAAGGCCTAGCCATTTGCTGATCCCCTCAGATTAAAATTAGAGTTAAACACTAGATCCCAGCACTGGTAGGAAAACCAATCCTAAGAAACGTGGATGATAATTGACCTCTAGGGTGCCCCAGACAAGTGAAATACAGTGATCTAATAAGTTCATGCAAACGTTGATAGGATATTCTTCTTGATAGTGAATTCATCAGCTTTGGCTGGGCTGATAGACTGCAGCATACACAAAAGAAACTCATGGTTAGAACCATCTCATAATAACACAGATGCACATAATGGAAAAGCACGGTTGGTAATTAATTGCATTTTAAGCACCCTTAAATAGTGGGCATCAACATGAGTTCACATGGCTACAATTTTAGCTTAAGGAATATAATTTTGTTTATAATCTACTGTTAAACATCATAGTGATGGCAGAGATCATTTACGGCTGCCATCCTATTAATTAATTGTAACTTTGTAATTGTCAAAACACCAAAACGTAAATTTACTTCTATTTCAATTTTCAACAGTAATTCTTACCCTGTCAAGAATGCGCTGCAGCCGCTCAATTTCCTTCTTGGGATATTCAGTACCTTTTTCCAAACAGCTTTTAGCAGCTTTCAAGTAAATCTTTCCATACCTGTCAACCAGCAACATGAATAGTTATAAATAGAACAGCAGTTATTTGACACAGAATATTTGAACGGCAGGCTAGAAATTGACAATAAGTTCTCCTTTGGAGCTGATATTGAGAAGCCAATTGAATACCTCATAGTGGAGCCCTTAAGCTTCTCAACTTCCTCTTCAATCTTAGAGAAGACTGCTTTCTTTTCATCACTGCTGGCAGCTGCAAACTCCTTCACCAATGCATCCAAACTTGACAAAATACCAGCCTATGAAAAAAAATAAGTGGAGAACAATAAATCTCATACAGAAGTATCGATAATGACAAACATGATGTACCAATATATACTTTGAGCTACTAACCTTTGACGTTAGCTGCCCTTTTGCATCACGACTGGTGCCACACTTCTCATTGATGAAAGTAACAAAGTCGTCCAAATCCCTGCCCCCATCATAGTCTTCACCGGCTTTGTTGCCCTTTGGAAAGAATTTCAATGTTGGAAATCCACTTACTCCATACCTGCACTTAATGCAAAGGCCTTAACATCAATTGATACATCCCTCCCTTTATAAAGGGAAACAGAGCTTATTGGTTAAATTTAAGCTTACTTTTCAGCTAAATCTCTGTATTTGTCAGCGTCTAAATTAGCTATCACTACATCTTCTTCCGTTTTAAATGCGGTTGCTACCTTTTCATAGGTCTGTATAGACAGAAACATAGGGTCAGTACAGAGATCACCACTTGTACCAAAATAATCATGGCTTACTTTATTAAGAAAAGATAGAGATGCTTACAGGAGCAAGGTTTTTGCAATGACCACACCTGGCAGAAAATTAACCCAGAATTTGGTCAAGACACGTTAAGTAGAAAGGATGGAAGCAAAAGAATATCAACAGAAAAACTTTCCACATATGCCATGAGGTTCTTAAACGGTAAGCTTAAATGGGGTTTGGAACAGCTGAACAAGAAAAAGCCTGTAGCCTTTGCTATTTTTGCAAAATAGTAATATTACCAACAAAACAGAAAGCTTACCAAGGTGCATAAAACTCAACCAACACATCTTTGGTCTCATCAAGAACAACCTCATCAAAATTATCAGCACTTAGCACAGCAACATTAGATGGCAAAGTGGCTATCTTCACATTGGTTGCTGTAAACAAAAATACATAAGCTTAGCAAAATCCTTGTGGATTTGGGCCTTTGGGCTTCAATCTACATTAGGCAAGTTCACCTTAGGAAACACAGAAGAAAGAAATCAAGATGGAATTTCCTATGAAGCAACCACAGCCAGAAACTTCTACAAAGGAAAAAGAAAAATGTACCTCCTTCAGTGTTCACAAACTCAGCAAGGGACTCTGCAGTGCGTGGTCCTTCATACCTAGATAAAACAATTTTGATGTACTAAGAGCATGTTCTGAATAAAATTTTGCTACCAATAACAAAACTTAACATAAGCAAGATCAAAAATTTCCGCTTTCTGTTTCCACAAGTTAAATTAGACTCACTTTTTAGGTTCCAAAGAGCCTTTTGGAAACCACTGAATAGTTGGGTAGCCTTGAACACCATATTTGCTGCACACACTCTTATGCTCATCGCAGTCCACCTACACCGCATCAACCAAAAAAAAAAATCTAACAAAACCTATAGAGATTGTATGAAAAACTACATCATATTAATATTTTCAGAATTCATAAAAGGATACAAAGGAATTTGAAATAAATAGTATAAATACCCTGATTAAAACAGTAATAATTCATATACTAACACCTAAGACTCTGCAATTATAAATCAGCCTAACCTTCCCAAATAATTGCAATAGCAGGGCAAACTTCATCATAGTAAAACTTACACAATTCAAAAAAGGAATACAAATGAATTCAAATCGACGTGTAAATACTCCGATGAATAATAATTTGAATACTAAAAAACAAAGTTACGTAATTATAAATTGCTAACCTTTCCAATCAAGACGGATTTAGCCTTCTTAAAACTCGCCCCAAGCTTCTCATACTCGGGAGCTAACTTCTTACAGTGTCCGCACCTGCGGTTTCAGAAAAAGATTATTTTGAAAATAAAATACGCCTAAAAGGAACATCATTAGCAACAATTCAGTGATCTAGGGAGGTTGATCCTAATATGCAAGTGTCAGAAAAACAAAGAAAAAACGATAAGAGAAAATCATCGATGTTCTCGTTTCAATTGCTGAAGATAGATCTAACGATCAATTAATGAGGATCTAGTGTAAAAAAACACACAAAAATTAAAGAATAAAATCCAATCTAATAAAAAAAAGATAAAAAGAAACGATAGAGAGATAGGCGACGGAAAAATTATTACCAAGGAGCATAGAATTCGACGAGAGCTCCTCTGTCTTGTCCAACTTCCTTATCGAAGTTTTCTTCGGTTAGTACAACGACGTCGGCCGCCACTGATGCCAATAACAAGGAAAAGGTACCGAAGGCTAACCAGATCTGAGACTTCTCCATTTTTTTTCTCTTCTGTTTCTATCTTCCTCTCTTTTATTCTGTTTAGTTTTCGATATTTAATATTTTCAGAAGACTTTTATAGGTGGTAGGATGTTTCCCTTCATTTTTAGTTTTAGGCTTAATAGTTAAATATCACTTCGATTTTATCACAAAATAAAATTAAATTTTTAACATTTAAATACATAAAAATTAATTCGTTATAAAATAATTAAATTAAAAATATATTTATTAATTTTTTTAATTTTTGTTGAATAACGAAAATTAAAATATTTAACTAAAATATTTTTAAATTAATTATTTTTTAATATTAAAAATTTATTTTTATATATTTAAATATTAAAAAATTAATTTTATTTTATGAGAAATATTAAAATTATATTTGATTATCAAGCCTCAGTTTTATTAAGTAAAGTTATGACTTTTTTGCATAAATTTATTCACGCGTACTTATATTTACCTGTACCTGTGGACTTTTGAACGGGAAAAAAAGGTTGAAAAGGACGGACATGCTCACTATCGACGTAACGATTCACTGTGTCGAGATCATGATTAGCAACCCTGATGAGTAGCAGCGGATATGACACGCTCCTTGGCCTCTTGGTAAAGCGAACGCACAGTGACGAGTTTCTGATGACATGGCATAATGCCATAGGCTCGGCTGCCGTGGACGACCTTAGGTTTGCGAGTTGGGAGCACCGCCATAGGCCAATTGGCTGAACGAGAATTGGGCTAAAACGTAGTTTGTCTGTCTTGACTCTTAGAAGAAGACAATTACGATTACAAAATGTTCTTTACAAGTTCTTAGAGCCCACTCCATATACTAACATAATTCATATGCAAGTGGTTAAAAAAAGCTATGCATGAGAATACAGTGGAGACCTCAGATGAAATTTTGAGTGAAAAATGAAAACCAAACAAGCACTCGAACTTAAAATGCGCATAGCTCTAGCATCAATAAGAAGGATTCTGCAATACCTGTGACAAGAACACGGTGTATGCTTCCAGAAGTGCAGTTTTTGAGTCCTTCAATAGGATATTCTTGATTGTAAACAAAGGAATCGCCTGTAGCTTGTTGATTCCGGCCTGATCTATAGATTCCATATTGAACTACACTTGCTACACTATGAGGATCCAGGGGTTTTATATCATCACCAATTTGAAATTCCCCTGAAAATTTGGCTCATTAAAAATTAATGAAAAGCACAACACATGTCATAAGCAAATTTTAGGAAGACACAGGGGTAATTGAACTGCTTAAACTGCTAATAAGAAACCCAAATCTCACATCAATACATTAGCAGGGTGTTGTATTAACTCTATTAATGTGGATTAGTTAAGTGTAATTAACATCATATAATATTTAATTAGTAGTATAATTTTGTTTAAAGTGTGACGCATAATTAATTATATTAAATATATAATATATATGTATAAACCTATAATGAGATGAGTTTATACATGAATCCCATAAGAGGAGGTGTCTACTCTCAACCTCTATTTATGAGGCTGACCCATTAAGTTTTATATCTTCGGCAGAGGGATGAGAGTAGCTCTCTTTTCTCTCTCTCTCTCTCTCTCACTACTTTCCTTCTCACTCTCTCATTTTGTCTCCGTTTCAGGTTCAAAGACAGTCAATAGAACGCTATCGAAAAGAGCTTCAACAACGCGGTAATATGGTATAGCGGGATTGAGCTCTCGCCTGCGTCCAGGTCAGTTTTACTACATTTCAATTTCGTGTTAGTGACTTAATGAGGTTTTAGTTAATTCCAACAATTGGCATCAGAGCCAGACTCACCCAAAGTCACTAACCATTATTGGTTCAGACAAAAGAAGCCATGGAAGCTTTGGTTTTGAAGTTTTTTGGATTTTGGGTTTTTTGAAACCCATGTCATTTCTTGCAATTTTTTACTTAAAATTGTTAGATTCATGTTGTATGAGGTTTAAACGTGAAAAAACCTCTTAATTTGGAGCAAAAACAGCATGAAATGAGCCCATTTTCGATTGGATCAGGTCGCACGACCCATTTTTTTGAAAAACGGGTCTTTTTGGTGAAGGAGAAGCACGCGCCTAATGCCTTGGAGAGGTGCGCGGTGCGCGCCTCCTTTCTGTTATTAAAAAAAAATTATATTTTTTTCCTTTTTTGCCCCTTTTTGGGCCATTTTTACTGGGCTTTTCTTTTTTAGATGTTAGGCTACACGTTTGGGCCCTTCTTTTAGTAGTTTTCTGAGCCATTGTTTTAAGTTGTTTTGGGTTTTTATTTTTTGGGCCGATTTTGGCAATTTTGGCTGGGCTATTTTTTTAAGTAGGTCAATTTTTGTTTGATTTAATTATGTTGGGCTATTATTTGTTTAATATTTTGAGCCACCATTATTAAAAATAAAATAAAACAAAAGGCTATTTGTTTTATTTTTATTAGGCCTTAATGTTTTAATTAATTTAGGCCAAAATTATTTTATTAAATTATGGGCTTATATTTAATTTTATTAATTGGCCATTTGGTATTAAATTAATTTGGAAAATTAAAATTAATTATTTTTAGGGCCATTTTGCCTAATTAATTTAGGAGCCATTTTGATTAATTAATTTTATTTGGCTATTAAATTTGGATTAATTATTGGCTATTTTGCATAATTAATTAATAGGTCATTTTGGATTATGGTTTTAAGGGCCATTTTGATTAATTAATTATGAGCCATTTAGTTAATTAATCCTTAGTCCATTTTTTGTTATAACCAAATTTATTTAATATCCATAATTAATTGTCAAGCCTAAGATTGAAGAGATATGAGTGAATTTTTGGAGGAATTAATTTCGGGGTAAATTTTGGAAATTTAATTACCCATTTAATTCATAATTCACTTAATTTTTTAAATATATACTCATGCCCATAAATTACTAATATTTGGCCTAATTAAATAAGTTTAAATAAATTATTTGGGTATTTTGTTGAGGCATTTTGGATTATGGTTTACCTATTTCGTTGATAATTTATTTAAACAAATAAACCTCTTAAAATAACATTGCCTTATTGTTTGAATATTCACATTTATGTTGAATTAATTAATTAATTAATATTGGGCCTGAAATTACTACATATGCTTCAGGAATTGCATATTTTAGGTGTAGTTAATTCTGGTCAATGAATTTTGTGAATATTTTTAAAATTATAAATCATTAATTGGATTGACTAGTACTTGCCTGTTGTAAGAATAGTCATGAAGATTTTTTTGACAATTTATTCTGATAATTTTAGGGATATAATAATAAGGCAATGCATAGTGATAGTTGCAGTTGCGTAAGTTACTAAGATCTTTAGAAGTGGCTAGTCTCTCCCTGTCGGATTGTTAGTTGCTGTGAGAGATACTTGGGATTGAGAGGATTCTAATTGGGATATGACACGATTTTCCTACCCTGTCGGTGGGCAATCATTCAAGTTATATTCAACTAGTTTTGTCTTATCCTCTGTAGTGTATTGTGGAATGAAATTGATATTTATTGAGTTATTCCACTAGCCTCCATATTTGTGCAACTATCACATATCGAATCTCGAGTAGGATCAAATTAGATAGATAGTATGAATCACTCTCTACAGTTAGGGATATATTGAACTAGGAAGTAACCCCGAGAGTTAATCCATCTACTATACCCAATAATATGAACTCTTTGAGGACAAAAGAATATGGAATTTAGGAACACTCAAGTGAGAATTCTCTTATTATATAGGGTATACTATAAAAGAATACATCAGATAAAGTGTTCCAGTTAGTGATAACCAAGAAGTATTTATGGATGCTATTAAGAAAAAGTTCGCATAAGATGAATAAAGGTTGCAATAGGAGTTTAATTCCATATATGGCAAATTCAGTACCACTTCCTTCTGGGTTGAAGAGTGTGAGATCTTTTAAGTTCGCAGATCTTATTTAATGGACAGAAGGAAGTGTGGTATTTTAATATCAAAATTGATATTATCATCCAAGACTCAGAGATCTTTCCAATTAACAGATCTCATTCAGCCATAATGATGACATATGCCAATATTATTGCTAGAAGAAATAGTGTTAAGAGATCTTAATAAAAGATCATTTTAGAAGAAGAAATTTGCCAAGTTTACTGCCCATTCTGGTTCCACCAACACCTCTAAATATCAATGTGTGCCATTTTGTTATAATTTTAGGCACAAGAGGTAGATTGCAAGAGTCCTCTAGATTGGGATGTGTAAAAGGCATTCCATTAGCTTTTATTTTAAATCCAATCTAGGAGATATGTCCTCTAACCATTGGTGGTTGGATACTGGTACTATTATTGATAAAGCCATAAGCTACCGAAGATCAAATGAGGGAAAATTATTGTGAATTGGGGTTATAAAGTTAGAATTTATATTGAAAACATAGCCAGATTGTTGTTACTTTTTGAAGACAGTTTTGGAACTACTGTCAATTTATACTTTTCATTTTGATAATAGAAAAGTATTTTGCTTAGTAACAACATATAAATTGATTCTGGCATTCTGCGTAATGGATACACGGTAGACTTGTACCCTAATACTTGGCAATTTTTTTCAATTGTGAATGATGTGACTATCGATTCTAATTATGGTAAAATAGATAAGAAATCTATCAAGTTGTGGCGTAAGAGTTAAGGGCATTTTGAGGCACATATGGGATTGTATTAAAGGAAATCTTACTGCTAATATTAAGGACATGATTAGCAAATATTGAAATGATTAGGAACTGATACATACCGACATTTTTAGATCATTTCCACATACTGTATTTAATGTATATAAATGTTTCATCACTTTCACTAAAGACCATTTTGATTTAGGTCATATGAGTAAAAGATCTGATCTTGTAGAGGCCTTAGGCATTCTGATTAATTTCGCTGCGCTGCTCAAGGCAATGATCAGATAGTAGTGATGGATGTTGTGCTCTGTATAATGAAGCTAGGCGATATCATATATCGATTTTCAATTAAGTGCACTATATGATTATGTATTGATGCTTAGTATGTTATGCTTGGAATACCGACAAGGATGAGATTGTAGTAATAATCATTCGTACATTTTGATGTTGTACGATTTCTATTGAATCACTTCAAATATCCAGAATTTAGAGTGGAGTGAAGTTATGAAAACTACAACTTACATTCAAAGATGATATCCAAGCAAAATTAGTTCCCAGATTAATCTTAAGTTGTAGTCAGACAATAGGCCTATAACCCACAGTTAAGAAAACTTGACAAAAAAAAGAAAAAAACTATCAGCGGCAATTCTGTTGATTATTATACCGGCTAGAAAGATTCTAGATTTTCGTTTCTTGTTATATGATACTAGAATCATTAAGTCTGATAATGCAATCTATTTAGTGGATGACTTAAAAAGTGGGAGTTATGAACTCCACAAAGTCATTATTGAAGTATATTTTGTTGTGCCAGTCCCATATATGTGTTATCTTTTGATGATGAAAGCCACAACCAAAGGAATCAATAGTTGATCTGAATATTGTATATCTAAACAAGCGCCTAACCTTATAGAGGAACATGAATATGAGATTCATTTGTCTTCTGATTCTGATATTTGTCAAGAGACTATATTGATTCGAATTCTTAGAGTTGGATATTAGTCAGCAGGATGGGTAAAGCATCTATGTTGCATAAGAATGCATGGGATCCATTTTAGTTATCACATCATTTTAGACCAAAAGGGAGACTCTGAAGATCAAGTAAAAAAAAATTAAAGCCAAATTTTACCATGGCTTTAAATAACCCAAAGTTTGTAGTTCCTAAGATGGAACATATAGTTTGTGAACTCAAGGAATTCATTTGCGAACATTAAAAGGCATTCAGATTGTAGTATGCAAAGTTTGATGAGAATGTCACTTTGAGGAGAACATTATTGTTTGATATTTGGATCCATTGCAAGGTTAGTGGGAGTAGTTATATATTATGCGTGCTCTAAATTGATGATATCAAATAGCAGCCTGTAGCATTGGCCTAATGTATGAGACAAATTTCATGTCGTCATGTCACTTCAAGATGGAGAATCTAAGTGAGGCCTTATTTTGTTTTGGGGATTGAGATTCTTCGTAACATATCAATAGGCATACTCTGATGGTCTCAAGAAACCTACATTATGGGTGTTAAGTAGGTTTACTGTATATTGTTCTTCTATTAAGGCGCCATTTAGTGAAAAGTGACATATTGTGAAAATCTCAAATTCCTCAAAGTGAAAATCTCAAAGTCCTCAAAGAGAAAATGACAGAACTCATATCGAGTGTTATGTATGCCTTATTATGGGTAATTAGTGTATGCTCAAGTCTGTATACATTTTTGATAGTGTATGTAATAGGTGTATTTCGGAGATACTTGAGCGATCCTGCAATAGAGAACTAGAAGCTGTAAAGAGAGTATTTGGATATTGATAAGTCTAACATTCTGGGTTTGGTTAGATATTCTGATGTTAATTTTGCACGCTATCCAGATATTAAAAATTATTTTGGTTATATATTTGTGGATATAAAAGAGCTCTATTTTGGAAAGTGTGAAGCAAACACTTACAGCATCCTTAATAGTGGAGGCTAAATATGTAGCATGTTGTAAAGCTACTTGGTGGGCCATTTAGGCTACAGAATTTCGTCTTAGGGCTGGTTTCTGTGGTTGACATTTCGAAGTCCTGTGGTAATGCTGCAGCAAGTACTTTCTCTCTTAAAATGCTAAGAGTTACTCGCACTCCAAATATTTAGATATCATCATTCAGTTTGTTAGAGAGAAAATAATGGAATCCATTGTTTGATTAGATTGTAGAGCACATGGTTTAAAGAGCTCATTCTGGCTAACTGAAATTTTGGCTGCTAAAGTGCTTTGACGACATAACACTTTTATAAGGCATATGGAGCCATTTGCTGTATTAAGTTAGTGGGAGCTCTATAATAAAATCAACTGCAGTTGTGTGGATGGATTCCTACTTGGCCATATACGCGTATTTTGTTTGGGCACATTCTAATGAATATGACATTCTGTTGGATGAGACATTTTGTATTAGTCTCATATGCTTTCTGTTGAAGGAATGCATCATTCGGTTTAAATGCACGGGCCTAGTGGAAATGAATATTGATTTTTGTTTTTTCATATTATTTCCATTTCACACTTATACTACTATTTTGTTGAAGTTTTTATGAGTTTACGCATTTGTACCCTATCGGTATGATGCATTCTAAAGCTTATAAAGGCTTGTTGTTGTTGTTGTTAAAGATTTGTAGGTCTACACATTTGTACCCTTCCGGTACAATATATTTAGAGGACTTATGAATACATACTGATATTATATGATGATTTTGTTAATTAACTTAACTATCCAAGTGGGAGAATGTTGGATTAACTCTATTAATGTGGACTTGTTAAGTGTAATTAACATCATATAATATTTAATTAATAGTATAATTTTGTATAAAGTGTGACCCATAAGTAATTATATTAAATACATAATATACTTGTATAAACCTATAATGGGATGGGTTTATACATGAATCCCATAAGGGGAGGTCCATACTCTCAACCTCTATATATATGAGGTTGGCCAATTGAGTTTCATATCTTCGATAAAGGGATGAGAGTAGCTCTCTCCTCTCTCTCTCACTACTCTCTTTCTCACTCTCTCATTTTGTCTCTGTTTTAGGTTCAAAGACAGTCAATTGGAACGCTATCAAAAAGGGCTTCGACAACACGGTAATATAATATAGCGGGATTGAGCTCTCGCCCGCATCCAGGTCAGTTTTACTGCGTTTTAATTTCGTGTTAGTGACTTGGTAAGGTTTTAGTTAATTCCAACACAGGGAGCATGTGAAAAACAGTTTTCACTCAAATGGCTCAAGACATGTTTTTCCCGTTTTCTGACAATAACTGTTTTTGTTTGGTAGCAGAAGTTCACTTGTCTTGAGACACCATAAACTGGTTAGTAATTTGTTAAAATTGAAGTTTTTAACTGTGTGCCTTTACAGGAATAAAGGAGAAAGTAAAGACCAGATAAAAGAATGCATAAACAACATAATGCAGCTTACAACAAGAAAAACAAAAGAAGAACCTGTAATCCAAGAAACCCAAACTGAGGTACAGTTTGAAGAGAGAAAGTGAAATTTGTTCGGGCTGAAATTTGTTCTTTGGCCTTAACAAAGGATTCTCATTAATTGGCAAGCTAATAACTTTTCCAAGAATGCCACGGGCACAGTTACTGGCTTGAAGGGTCTTTCAAGGGTCGTTGGAAATTGCCCATTAACTACAAATACCAAGCTCAGCAGAATGAAGCAGTGTAGCAGCCTGTTTAAAAACTCCATAGCCGAAACCAATACTGGGTTTTTGCTTGCATGGAAGAAGAAAGAGGTTAATAACTAGAATAAGAAAGTTATGAGAGAGTGGCAATGGATTTAGAAGGCCACCCAAAACAAAGAATAATCTAACAAGAGAGCTGAATGATCTTATATAGGTGCAGCGCAAAGAAAATGATAAATTAGTGTAGAAGTGAGATAACCATAGTTCTAAGATTTTAACTTTGATTCAACTTCGAATTGTTGGTAATTCTTATCATACATTAGCAAGAGATAGCTCTGTTTTTCACAAGTTGAGAAATACAATAAGCCTTTGTTTTACATTGAATTATCTTAGGACTCCAACTGCTTTTGGTTTAATCATCATTAATTGACTATTATTTATCCAAAAAACACATCCCTACGGCCGTCAGCTTTGGTTCCATGCATTGAAAATTAAATGGGAGGAAAAGTAAAAATTCCTCTGTACAGTATTTGAAAAAAATATCAAGTATTATTTTTTTTTGGTTAAAAAATATCAAGTATTATTACTCTTACCCATAATTACAATTTTTTTTTATAAAATATATATAATTCGAGTTATGGATAACTGGAAAAATTGGATCAGGATTGAGTCGTGATTTAGGATTGGTTCGATATTATTTTGAATGACATTATTCGGATTATTCATATTTAAATAATTTTTGGATTAAATTATTCTTTTTTAAAATTAAATTGATTTAATATATCTTGAATTGTTTGACTTTGAGTTAAAAATTTCTGGTTTTTAATTATTTTATTAAATCAAAATATGTATCATGAATTGAAATTTCATTTTTAAAAATCAAATAAACTATTATATTGTATTGTAAGATATGGGTAAAATATTAAAAGTTAATTATAAATAATATATACTAAAACTATATATTTCAATATTTTTCAAATATTTCATTTGTACTAATATACGAGAATAGGTAAAAAAAATTATGTCAATTAATATATTAAAAGAAGTTGATCATTTATTCAAAAAGTTTATATGCTCAAATTTTTAATTTTAATAAATTTAAATGGGATAAAACTATTATTATCATTAAAATAATTTTAATTTTTTGGAGATAAAATTAATATTTTATTAAAGTTTCAAATTTATCTATATACTTTTAATAGATTTTTAGAAATTCAATGGGTATACAAAACATGATTTAAGGTAAAAATAAATCATTTTTATTATTATCTAGTTTAAAAAATTAAAAATTCGGGATTATAATTTTTTTGTCACTTCAATCCAAAAAAAAATCGAGCTTTAGAAATTGGATAAGAAAAAGACTTATATGGACTTGAATTAAATAAAATAAATTCTATCATATTTTATCGAAAATATTGAGTATTGTATGATATGTATAATGTATCTTATGATTCATTTATAATTCTTAGTCAAATACGATATAACATATTTATTTATATAGTTTTGTATAAGTATCAAATCGTATCGTATGATACAATTGATTATTATGTTGATTAATTCTAACTCTTATAAAAAAATAATATTGACAGATATGATATAGTCCAAGCTCCTACCCTTTATTTCTATCGTTAAAATCAAGGTCTTACATGATTTTAGTTGTTTTTCCGTTAATTTAATTACTTTAATGTGTACCAGGAAGAGAAAGTGAGAAGAATTTTTTTTGGATGTTTTACAAACAAATTAACCTTAATAACAAATTTTATAGACTTAATTTTACCCTTTTTTCCCCAAAATTGAATGCCCATCATTTAGTATTACAAAGATCAAATTTAAAACAACTCTAACATAAATTTAAAAAGTAAGAACTATAAAAAGATAATAACAAAGAATTATTTTAATGAAAAATATACAAACAATTATCTTTATGCAACTTCATTTGTTCTATAAATGACTAGCCACCGTTCTATATTCAGTGTACATTTAGTTACAGGCACCAATTTTAAGTTAAATGTTATTAGTAAGTTCAAATTATTTTTTTATTTGGCGTAACCATAAAAAATTAAAAGAAAAATTACCAAAGTTAAGATTGAATCTCAATCTTACAAGAATTTATTTTTTAAGAGAACTATTCAACTTAAAGAAGGAATTTTTTATTTTTAAAATTAATCAACTCATTTGCCCATCCATTCTTTTGTTAATTAATTAATAAATTTTATAAGAAAAGCAAGAAGTAAATTAGCAGACAAATGGGCATGGACGATATTTTAATTTACCATTCTCTGGCAACAGAATGGCCATTGGTATTTTCTTTAATGAAAATGAAGAAGGTGACTGGCTATTTTAGCCGACCAAATTCAAGTCACTAAATCTTTCGGCGGTTGAAAGTGAATTCCAAATAATTTTCATTTGCACCTAATCGTTGGACTTTCTTGTGCTTTCTGCTGCATTTTTTGAATGAGTGATCAAACTTCTATTTTAAAAATTTTAAAAATGCTAGCAGCGATTACTTTTATAGTTATATTTTAACAATGTTTGTTTTATTGAACCATGCTACTTTTTAATTTTATGTAAAAATGAGCTATTTATGTGAGAAGTGATTAGTTAAAGTATGTGATGCTAAAAAATATTTTTCAAGTAATTTATAATAGTGAGTAATCAATGTCATAACGTTTTCCAGGATTAGAACGCTAGACATTAAACAAATGGAGCTGCTATCAATCAATTTTTAACCTAGGTGTGATTGGCCACCTAATGACTCTAAAACTGGTCTATATTTTAAGTTTTGGGTTCGGGAGTTCATTTACATGTAGGGAAGGTTATAGCACCCCCACAACGCCAAATATTGGTACCATTTTAATCTTATGTTATTTTAACTTAGTCTTAATTATGTGGTCTTTTTAATTTTTTTGTTTAAATATTGAAAATTTTTTTAAAAATCCTCCATCATTCTGGATGAATTCTTACAAGACTCTTCTCACCTCAAGAGTATTCAAGGGGTACCATTCGACTCCCTTGAAGAGGCTCTGTCGTCGGAAGTATTTTAGAATTTTATTATTTCTTAATTTATTTTTATTTAATTATTTTATTACTTTTATTTATTTATTTTAAATATTATTTTATATATTTTTTTAATATTTTTAGGATTTTTGGTATTTAATATTGAAAATATCTCCTAAATTTTTCATCGTTTTGGATAAACTTAGGAGAATACTCTCACCTAAGAATTCCTCAAGTGTTACTCATTCGCAATCGCCTTAAGAATTCCATCATCGGAATTATTATTATTTATTAACTTTATTTATTATGTATTATTTTATCTTTATTAGAATGTAAATTTTATTATTTATTATGTTTTTATCTTTATTTATCATTCGTTTATTTTGAAAATGCCTTCTAAGTCTTCCATCGTTCTGGATAAACTTAGAAGGATCTTCTCACTTAAGAATTCTTCGAGTATTACTCATTCGTAATCGCCTCAAAGATTCCATCATCGGATTTAATTGTATAATTTATGTTTTTATTTATTATTATCCTAAAAATTTTACTATTATGTTTATTTTTTTCACGATTTTGATTTTTTATGTGTTATTCTATTTTAATTATTTGGAGAATAAAATTTAACCTTCATTTTTTTGAAAATACCTTTTAAATCTTCCATCATTCTGGATAAACTTAAAAGGATCCTCTTACCTAGGAATTCTCCGAGTGTTACTCATTCGTAATCGCCTCGAAGATTCCATCACCGGAATTATTTATATAATTTATTTTTATATCATTTGCTATTGCCTTATCACTATTTTAAATCATTTGGTTTATATTTTAATTATTATTATTATTACTTTTTTATTTTATAACTCATTAATTAGCAACGTTTCCCTTTTACCTATCAATATAATTATTTTAATCCTTCCTTTTATACCTTAGCTACTAGGATACCACTAACAGTAGGCTAATCATTAATCATGCAAATAAACTATTGGAAATTAAGAGTACAGTGCAAGATTGGAGGCTTACTAATTTTCGGCTAAAACCAGTCAAATGCTTAACGTTGGGATGGATTGAAACTGAAGGATATTAACGGACTGGAGCTGCTGTGTTGTTTGCTATCCTCTGATTAGTTCCAGGATTCTTAGTTGCTGGTTTAGCAATTCTTGGAGATTGCTACTTGGTTGGACCGAATCCTTCCTTTGCCTTTTTGATTTTTTTTTCTTCTAATTTCCTCCCAATTGTTTGATACTGCTCTCTTCGTTCCCCCTTTTAAGTTATGGGTTTAACTCCTTTTTATAATCATAAGCTTATTAGAGTCCTAATACAACTAAACCTATTCTATTATTTATCTCTTATTTTTAATATTTTATCTATTTAATTCTTATGCTAATCCTAATCTAACTCTATCAACTTTAATATTAATCTAAATAATTATCTTAAAAACTCTAATTATCATATCTTAAAATTAATTTTATTTTCTCTTCTTATCTCTTCTTCTTCTTTTTTTTATTTATCATTCCTAAATCCTATTTTAACTTTAATTTACTAATTAATGTTAATTCTAAATCTAAAAATTCTAATTTAATTCTAGCCTAATTCTAAATTGTTAAATTAAAATATAATGTCACCTAATCCAATTAATTATTTTTACAAATTAAGACTCCGGACAAAATAAGGTGTCTACAGCTGCCTCTCTTTGCGCATTTTCTGAAAATCAGGAATTGTGCAAAGACAATTAGACAACTATTTTGTTCGGATTTTTTTTTATTTTTTCCTTTTTTGTTTTTTTTTCTTTTTTACAAAATATTTACAATTTTTAAGACACATTTAGTTCCTCTCACCAGAGGCTGTAAGACTTTGAAACAAAACCTTGTGCTCCTCTCATCAGAGGCATTGGAACTTTAGAAGAATAACCTTATGCTCCTCTCACCAGAGGCATTGGAACTTCGAGACATAACCTTGTGCTCCTCTCAACAGAGACATTGGAACTTTGAAAAAATAACCTTGTGCTCCTCTCACCAGAGGCATTGGAACTTTGAAAAATAACCTTGTGCTCCTCTCACCAGAGGCATTGAAACTTCGAAAAATAACCTTGTGCTCCTCTCACCAGAGGCATTGGAACTTTGAAAAAAAACCTTGTGCTCCTCTCAACAGAGGCTTTGAGACTTTTGAAAATAAAGAGCTCCTCTCAACAGAGGCTTTGAAACTTTTTGAAAAATAAAGAGCTCCTCTCAACAGTGGCTTTGAGACTTTTGAAAATAAAGATTTCATTTCAGAATGCCAGTTTACATGGGTTTGACTGGGCTTAACTTTCATTTTGATGCCAACAATATTGGACTCCATCCTTCTTTAAGGTGCCAGCTAAACTGGACTCTGCTCTCATCTAAGGTTTTTTTCAAAAAAGTATTTTTCTCATCATCTTCTCATACCTCATCATTTTTTCAAATTACCATCTCTTATATTTTCTCTTTTCCTCAAAATTTTAATTATTCAGAACTTTTTATCCTAATGTCTTAACAAATAGTTCAATGTCAAAGTGCAGTAATGAAACGTCATGCATGTCATGAATATAATGAATGCCATGAATACCACAATGATATGAATGTTATGCACATGTCAATGTCATGACCCCTGAATTATTCCATGAATGTATGTAAATGCAATCTCCATTGTGGTAACAAGATTCTCAAGCTCATCTCATTTTTCTCAAGTCCACTCAATTTGTTGGATTCTTCTTATTTAAATCCTCTATCTTCACTTCTTATCCCATCTCCTATTGAGTCTTGGTCCAATTATGCTCGAAGACTTGCCATTATGCTTTAAAGTTTATATTTTCATCATTTGTTATTGCTGTTTCTTTCTCTTTCTTAGTAATGCAAGATTTCTCAAAAGAATATATTTTTTTTCAAACTTTACCCAAAAAAGGTTACCAACATTTATTTATTTTCCTTCCAACTTGACCACCAATGTAATGCACTCAGACATCTTCTCAATTTGTTGCAGGGGTGGAAAAAATTTTAAAATAATCATGAGAGATATGGGTATTCATTCCTAGAAAAGGAACATGAAATCAAGAAAAATCAATAGGTTAGTTTCGAATAAGGTTTTCAGTATACATATAATAAACATTCTGACAATTTCAATCAAGTCAATCTGAAATTCTTTTCCAAAAGCTGACTCTTATTGATATGTTCTTTCATGTAGTGTCTGCCGATCTTACCCTCGTATCAGAACTTTTTGATGCTGATATTTTCCTAAGTCGCCTTTTCAGGTTTTCAACTTAGGTATCCCCTTATTTGATTCGAACTGCCCTTCTTAGGTTTTCAATTTTGAATCCCCCTTTTTCTTTTTATTTTTCTCTTTTTCCTTTTTTTTATTTTTTCTTCTTTTTTCTTTTGTTTTTCTTCATTTTCAACTTCATTAGCTTCGACAAACTTCAGCCTTCAGTGCTCAATCCAAATTCATGCCCTAATAGGCGTTCTTGATTTTGATCCAAGATATCTTCTAAAGCTCATAGGTTTCTTCATTCAAATTGATATACTTCCTTCAAAGGATCATTATCTCATTATACAAATATGTCTTCATTCAATACATGATTCTTCAATTTGAGCATTTACATTTGGTCAAAATGAGCTTTTAAAGGCATGTAATGTAGGCTCAGGTGAGGGTTTATGAAAGAAAGGGATAAAGCAGGCCCAAAATGTGTTTTAAGGTTTATAAACCAAGGGATCACTTTTTTATCAAGTAAAACATTTAGGCATTTTGCCCCTTTCTAATTCACTCATTTCTTTTCTTGCTTTTTTTTCTTTTTGAATTCAAACCCTTTTTCTTTTCTTCTTTTTTTTTTCACAAAACTGTGCTATTTTTTTTCGCCCTTTGATTCATCATGAACACTTTCATCTTTGCCCCTAAAATTTCTTTATAAATGATTTTCATCTTCTTTTTGCCCCCAGTGTGGAGGGTGATCCTTGGTGGGTTACATTACAAAAAATATAATAGGCTCAAAAGGGGTAATCAAAGGACAATTTTACTCATGCTTGAAGAATAGTGAAAGAAGACCATTTATCATTTCAAATATAAATACTCTCATTAAAAATTGTTTATTGAACAATGACAAACTTGTTAGAAGCTTCTGTGAGAGATTCACCTTTCTTGTACCATCTATCAAGTGCGAATGGTGAACAACCTTTCCTTCATTTTCTTGCTTTCACAACATTAGCAGACTAGTAATTCATCAACAGTAGTAGTTCTTCAAAATTGAATCCTAGATTTATTGACATCATTATCATCATGTTCATTATTTGGATACTTGTGAATAAAAGGTAAGGTGAGTATGTGGGAAATGGCAAATGAACAAAGAAAATGAGAAAATGACAGTGCATCACACTGGTCGCTTTATTGAGAAAGGAATAAATAAAAGTTAGCCTATACATAAAACTTTATCTTGTGCTTATGGGCTTAAGCACTTTCAAAAACTTTCTTGCATTACTTAAAGAAGCAAAAACAGAACTAGAATTTATAAATCTTCAAAATCGCATGGCTAGAACCCTTCATGCCCTTATAAGACAAATCTTTTTTTTTAACTACAACTTATTCTATTACTCCCAAAATTTTCAACAACTCAATGATTTGGTCCAATTGCCCCCATATATCCTCTTGAGCTTTTTCTATCTTCTCCATGTGAATGCTTTATTCTTCTTCTATAACCCTAGCTTGATAACAAGTGTGATATGAATGGACTTTTGCTCGAGCTATCGTTGAACCTTTATTACCACAATTAGAGTTCATCATTTTTCATTTGGTGATGCTTCAAAAAGTTTGAAAATGCTTTGTTTGAAAACAATGATTGAAGATGAGCAAAATGAGATAATGCTACAAGTGTATGAATGGGATGGTATGGTAAAAAGTTTCCATGTAATAATAATGGATGATTGATGCATGAAAATGTTTTGGTGAAGAACACATGGTACCCTTTTTGTGTCTCATGTATAAATCAAAATCAAACAAACTTGATAAAAAATGTGTCCTAAGTAATGGGTATTTCCTATAGCATGGGTTGATATGGCTCTATCTTACATTTGGTCTTCCTAATTTCATTATATGCATGGCTTTCGATAAAAGGGCTAAAGGTTCCCAAATTGTTCCTCACTATCATCCACTCTGGACTAGTAAGGCACCCTAATCCTCACCCATGACAGGCTACAAACGGAAAATGTTCAACTTGAGTGGGAGAATTTTGTTAGCCCATGCGGAGGTTATCACCTCACGAGAGCGGTAGGTACTCTACTCCTTCCTAGAAAGGACTGAGCTCAGGTCGAGAGCTTTATGCATGCAAATGCAAAGTGTGGTGTGTGAGAAGGAATTTCATCTTATTAATTTCCACAAAACACTTAAGAAGTCAACAAAAGAGCATCAAACAACATCAGAACTTTCCAAATTTAGACCATTACACTTAGACTTAGTATAACACAAGATTAAATTATGGCTCGACTCTCTTAATTTTCCTCAGTGGAGTCGCCAAGCTATCATAACGTTTTCTAGGATTAGGACGCTAGACATTAAACAAATGGAGCCGCCACCAATCAATTTTTAACCTAGGTGTGATTGGCCACCTAATGACTCTAAAACTGGTCTATATTTTAAGTTTTGGGTTCGGAAGTTCATTTACGTGTAAGGAAGGTTATAGCACCCCCACAACGCCAAATATTGGTACCATTTTAATCTTGTGTTAATTTAACTTAGTCTTAATTATGTGGTCTTTTTAATTTTTTTGTTTAAATATTGAAAATTCTTTTAAAAATCCTCCATCATTCTGGATGAACTCTTAAAAGACTCTTCTCACCTCAAGAGTATTCAAGGGGTACCATTCGACTCCCTTGAAGAGGCTCTGTCGTCGGAAGTATTTTAGAATTTTATTATTCCTTAATTTATTTTTATTTAAATATTTTATTACTTTTATTTATTTATTTTAAATATTATTTTATATATATATTTTAATATTTTTAGGATTTTTGGTATTTAATATTGAGAATATCTCTTAAATTTTCCATCGTTTTGGATAAACTTAGGAGAACCCTCTCACTTAAGAATTCCTCAAGTGTTACTCATTCGCAATCGCCTTAAGGATTCCATCATCGGAATTATTATTATTTATTAACTTTATTTATTATGTATTATTTTATCTTTATTAGAATGTAAATTTTATTATTTATTATGTTTTTATCTTTATTTATCATTCGTTTATTTTGAAAATGCCTTCTAAGTCTTCCATCGTTCTGGATAAACTTAGAAAGATCTTCTCACCTAAGAATTCTTCGAGTGTTACTCATTCGTAATCGCCTCAAAGATTCCATCATCGGATTTAATTGTATAATTTATGTTTTTATTTATTATTATCCTAAAAATTTTACTATTATGTTTATTTTTTTCACGATTTTGATTTTTTATGTGTTATTCTATTTTAATTATTTGGAGAATAAGGTTTAACCTTCATTTTTTTGAAAATATCTTTTAAATCTTCCATCATTCTAGATAAACTTAAAAGGATCCTCTTACCTAGGAATTCCTCGAGTGTTACTCATTCGTAATTGCCTCGAAGATTCCATCACCGGAATTATTTATATAATTTATTTTTATATCATTTGCTATTGCCTTATCACTATTTTAAATCATTTGGTTTATATTTTAATTATTATTATTACTCTTTTATTTTATAACCCATTAATTAGCAACGTTTACCTTTTACGTATCAATATAATTATTTTAATCCTTCCTTTTATACCTTAGCTACTAGGATACCACTAACAGTAGGCTAATCATTAATCATGCAAATAAACTATTGGAAATTAAGAGAACAATGCAAGATTGGAGGCTTACCAATTTTCAGCTAAAACCAGTTAAATGTTTAACGTTGGGATGGATTGAAACTGAAGGATATTAACGGACTGGAGCTGTTGTGTTGTTTGCTATCCTCTGATTAGTTCTAGGATTCTTAGCTGCTGGTTTAGCAATTCTTGGAGATTGCTACTTGGTTGGACCGAATCCTTCCTCTGCCTTTTTGATTTTTTTTTCTTCTAATTTCCTCCCAATTGTTTGATACTGCTCTCTTCGTTCCCCCTTTTAAGTTATGGGTTTGACTCCTTTTTATAATCATAAGCTTGTTAGAGTTCTAATACAACTAAACCTATTCTATTAATTATCTCTTATTTTTAATATTTTATCTATTTAATTCTTATGCTAATCCTAATCTAACTTTATCAACTTTAATATTAATCTAAATAATTATCTTAAAAAATCTAATTATCCTATCTTAAAATTAATTTTATTTTCTCTGCTTATCTCTTCTTCTTTTTTTTATTTATCATTCCTAAATCCTATTTTAACTTTAATTTACTAATTAATGTTAATTCTAAATCTAAAAATTTTAATTTAATTTTAGCCTAATTCTAAATTGTTAAATTAAAATATAATGTCACCTAATCCAATTAATTATTTTTACAAATTAAGACTCCGGACAAAATAAGATGTCTACAATCAATTTTCACATAAAATTAAAAAGTGACATGATCGAATAAAATAGAAAATATTGAAATTTAACTGTAAAAGTGACTATCGCTAACATTTCTTTTTTAAGTTTCTATTAGCAAAATCCTTTATAGCCAATAGTATCGTTTTGTTATTTGTTTGCCTATTATTAATAGTTTTAAAATTATAAAATTTTGTTATAAGAAAATAAAAAATTATATTATAATTTGAATGTAAATATATAATTATTATCATTTAAATATTTAATGTTTATTACCCAAGAGAATCGATTAATTAACTCTAAAAATAGTGTAAGATGTTTCTAAAGGAGTGAAATATTGCTGTTCCTCAATTTGTGCTTTCAGCAAATTAGATAATATAATTTTCTTTTTGGTGTAAATATCTTTCGGTTTTCAAAGGTTACTATGAACCCCGACTAATCTTGAATCGAGCTGGGTCAGATTCCATTTGAGAAAAAGCTCTCTCAATGCTGTTTTTTTTATTTATACGGCTCGAACTCGATTCCTTACTTAAGGTAATATAATTTTTTATAGTAGTTTGGTTGGAGATCAATTTTTTTTTATGTATGATTTATTATTTATGTCTTTTAGGTCATTATTTCTATTTATATTCATTAATTATTATTTTTAAACTGTATTAATTAAAAGGATCGAAGAATTTGCACAAGCATGCATGGAAGAATGTATAATATATTGGAGTGCTAAAACATAAATGCGTTAATCAAAGGTTCATGTGACTGACATTTTCGGTGGAGAATGACTGTTTTATTTGATGAATTGAATGGTTAATGGGGAAGTTACATCATCCCGTGAGCAAACAGTGCAGGCACGTGATCAACGCTCAACAGGAAAGGGCCGGATTCTGCACGGTGAAATGTTCATGAATTGCCTTTTATTGTTCTTTTTTTTTTATTGAAGCCTTTTATTGTTCTGGAAGAGGCTTGATGAAGTTTTCCAAAGTGACAACAGTGTAAAGGTAGTGGTGGCCGACCCACAAAAGAGGATCAATGAGTCTTTTAACTTGGAACTATTAAGAAATTGGATATCCCTAACCAGTTTGATCTCTAAGAGAGCTCATCCACAAAGATTGTCTTTCCATTGTGTTTGTCATAACGTTTTTTAAAGCTAGGTTACTAGACATTAAATAAATGGAGTTGTTACTAATAATTTTTAATCTATGTGTGATTGGCCACCTAAATAACTATAAGAATTGGTTTGCATTTTAAGTTTCGGGTTTGAGAGTTCATTTATGTGTAAGGAATGTTATAGCACTCCTAAATGCCCAAAATTGATACTATTTTAATATTGTGTTATTTTAATTTAATCTTAATTATATAGTCTTTTAATATTTCTTTTTATTGTTTAAATATTAAAAATTCTTTTAAGAACCCTTTATCATTATGGATGAACTTTTAAAAAAATTTTCTCACCTCAAGAGTATTTAAGGGGTACCATTCGATTCCCCTTAAGAGGCTCCGTTGTCGAAAATATATTAGAATTTTATTATTCCCTAAGTTATTATTTTTTATTTTATTGTTTCATTGCTTTTATTTATTTATTTTAAACCTAATTTCATATTTACTATTGATTATTATTTTTAGAATTTTGATATTTGATATTGAGAAGGTCTCCTAAATTTTCAATCATTTTAGATAAAACTTAGAAGAACCCTTTTACCTAAGAATTCTTCAATTGTTACTCATTCACAATCGCCTTGAAGATTCTATCATCGAAATTATTAGTATAATTATTTTTTATTATTTATTGTTATTGTTGTTGCACAAAACAACAATACAGGTGTGCTGACGTCGATGTTCGTACTTAGTCTCCACGTGTCTCCAAGAAGCTTCTGTAAAACAAGAAAAGTCAGAGAGACGCAGGGGTGGTTCCCTGCGTAAACACTCCGATGCTTAAGTCAGCAAAAGGTTCTTCAGTATTGGGAAGCGTAAAAGCCAGTAATTAAAAATTAGAGAATAAAGTTGTACTTGGGGGCCTATTTATAGGCCAGCATCCTAGGTTAATTGTTTAAGGATAAGTCTATCATCTTGCTAAGAATTTGTGTCTCAATATAACACAAATTCCTAGAAAATCGGAAGCACTCGGAGCCTGTCGCCAGCGAGAGACTCACACCACGTGGTGCGCTATGGTGTCAGGGTTCTGTCGCTCGTGGGAGCCGAGGTCAGGCGCCATGTGTTGCCATATGACTATAGGCGACGGACAGCAGATCTGTCGCCAGGCGATAGGTATATGAGTGCCATGTGTCGCCTTATGATTGTAGGCGATAGACTGCGAGCCTGTCGCAGTCTATCGTGAGCGACAGGTATGATCACGCACCTCTACCTCTTTCGTCGAATGCCACGTGGGCCATAAAGCCTGTCGCCCAGCGACAAGTGTGACGCGCTTTACCTCTGTCGTCGATGGACACATGGACCAGTGAGTCTTTGCCATGCGGTAAAATCTGACGTTATTGGGCCTGGCCTAACATGGGTAACTTTGTCATATCAATTGCTTCCCACTCTCTTGTTGGATTTCTCCAACAAAGAGAGTATAAATATATGTTTTTGGGCCTCAGCCCACAATTAGTAGTTCTCTTTGTTTTTTTGCAATTTCTTTGGTATTTTTTGCAGGTGAAAAATTCTACTCTGCGACATGTGTGATCAGGCGCGACGTTTGGCATTCCCTGTCACGGCTATATAAACTGCTGGGACCCAATGAGAGAACGCACGAGAAAACCTCTGAGCAGCCATCTGTCGCCCATTTTTCCGCTCTTTCGCCACAAAGAGTCTTTCACTCTCACGCCTGGAGTCTCTCGCTTAGCTTATCGTCAGTAAGTATACCCCTGCCGCCTTATATATTCGCCTATCGCACTAGGTTTAGGTCTCCTGCAGGTGATTTGGTCTTCCGCGTAGAGTTTAGTCTTCCGCAAGTGTCTTTTTCAATAGGTCTGTCGCCCAAGGGGTCTGTCGTCCAAGCTTCTGTTGTCTTACTAGGTCTGTCGCCCGAAAGGTCTGTTGCCCAAAGGGTCTGTCGCCTGTAGAGTCTGTCGTCGGGTAGTTTCTTTCTTTTGCCATGTCTCTGCTACGCCCGAGTAAAACACTTAAGACAGGTGGTCTTGTGTGTTCTTTGACAAATACTGACTTAGAGGATATTAGGATTCGTTTCCCTCTTCCCTCGGGTTATGGCTATAAACTTCCAGTGCAAGGGGAGGTCACGCCTGACTTGGTTAGAAATGGTGTGGCCGTCCATAAGGCTTCTTTGTCTTTTGGTTTTCACTTCCCTCTTCCAGAGTTTGGTGAAGCTTTTCTTAGATACAAGGACATCGTCCCGTGTCAACTCCACCCCCATGCGTGGGCTCAGCTGGTAGCGTTTTCCATAGTGTGTCATCATCTGGGTATCGTTCCAACGGTTCCCCTTTTAAGCGCCTTTTTTAGAGTTCGTAGGCTGAAAGGATTGATAACGTTTTCTCTTCAACGGTTAACAGTCGGCGAGTTTCCTAATAATAAAATCTTGTCGGATCTCCCCAATAAACTGCACGGTTTTGAGAGCGAGTGGGTCGTTGTCGAGATTCCAAGCAATCTGCGGATTCGCTCTAGATGGAATCATGATACCTCTGACCACTCACAGCGTTCAGATAGGTTCAGGACAGAAATTTTAAGAGACCAATTTGGTGAGCCTATTTGGCAAATCTGTTCTATCGGGGAGCGTAATTTAGTTTCTCTTCTAACCCCCGGAAAACATTACCGCTGCCGGCTGGGGCGTAAGCAGGACCGTTGAAGTTTCTGCTGCCCCATCTAACCTGCCTACAACTCCTCGTTTATCTGATGCTGACCCTAGTCATCCATCTCCGGTCCTAGTAGCCGAAGCATCTACCCCCGTGGGCCGCTTTGTAGATGAGTCATCTTCAGATTCGGAGGACGAGACCCCTGAGGCTGCGAGTACTAGTGGTTATTCAGGGGATGGCCCTGAGTGGGCTCAGGCTGACGCCTTTGGGAGTTCCTTCGTTGATTTTTCGTTGGATTCGAATTTGGATAGTTTAGAGGACTTTGGTGGTTTTCTAGGTTTTCCATCCTTTTTTTATTTCTTGTACATGTGCGTGATGTTTCACTTGGTCGGCTAATCCTTTCTTTATATATTGTGCAAGCATGAACTTCCGAGATTTGATGCGTAGGAGGGATGCTAACGTTGCTGCTCAAGCGGCTCCTCTTCCTCGGTCGCCAGTTGGAGCCCCATCTGGACCGGCTCGTGCTCCTACTCCTCCTCCTCCCTCTACTGGTGAATCCAGTCGTCCTACACAAAAGGCCGAGAGAAATAAACGGAAGCGGCCCCTTATCCATGATCGAGGTTCGGGCGATCGCGAGAGTTCTGAATCTCAAAGGAGTGAGTCAGCCCTTCAAGAGGGTGGCTCTCGTGCTGCTGAGGGTAGGTCAGCTCCTCACCAGCCTAGGCGTAAATACAGAAAGAGGTTGATCATTGAAGCATCAATGCCCACAAGATTAGTCTTACCCAGGGTGGTCGACCCTACTGTGAGGCGCTATACGGTTGATAGCGGGGTCGTCGTCGGTGGGGAGGATTTCCAGACCTATCCCGGAGTGAACGACAATGACAGTATCGAGGATGCCGGGATAGCATCTCGTTTGGCATGGAGCACCATTCTTCCTCGTGATGAGGCGGGGCTTTTCACAAACATCCTAGAAGCGGAGGATAATTCTGATTATCTCGCTATGAAGGTAAGAGTTCTTGTGCTCGTTTGGTGATGATTAATTCCCCGTTTTTAACTTTTTTCGTCAAGCTTTTTGAGCTACTTCTGTTTTTCGTCTTATCAGTCTGTGCAACAAATTGCGGCTGTCAATGCCCGACACCGGGCTCTCAGGGAGCAAGCTGACAAAGATATTTATGAGCTTCGTGAGCAGAGGATGGAGCTTGCAAACGAGGTTAGCCAGCTTCGTCCTTACGTCCAGAGGATGGAGGAAATGAATAAAAAATATGCTGATCTCGAGCAGAGGTTTCGGGAGGAGCAGGCGAAGGTTGTTTCCCTTCAAGGGTACCAAGAAGCCTACAATAAGGCCGTCGATGATCGGGGAGCTATGGAGAGGCAGCGAGACGAGGCTATTAAGGAGCTGCACAACGTACTGGATCGTCAAAGAGAAGCTCGGATCGAGGCCCAGATCGAGGCTGTTCGCGAATATCGCTTGTCCCAGCATTGCTTTGACAAGAAGACAGAGTTCGCAACGGGATTTATTAAGTACGGTTTCTATCTGGCTCGTTCTTGGCTGGAGAAGCATCGACCTAGTGAGGCTTTTCCCGAATTGCTCTTTACTGAGGAGGCCAAGTGCTATGACGCCCCTTCTTGGACCAAATATGTCCGGAGGCCTACTTAGCGGAGGGAGCCGTAGATAAGCTGGACAACCTTGAAGGTCCATGGCCTCCTCGACAGCCATAACATCAAGCTGAGTCTTCCGAGGCACTTGATCGATCTGAGCCTCCAGCAGTGCGCGATGTTTCTGAGCCTATCGAGACAGGCGATCAACCTGAGTCTATCGAGGCACTGCTGGGGTTGGACAACGACGAGTTACAAATTTCAGATTCTGCTGCCGTTGATCCCGTGCCAGACTCTGCGGCCGTGGTTGGGCCTTCAAGTGACGTTCCTGCTTCCGGGGTGGCTTCCTCGTCTTCCCAAGATCCTGGTTCTTTGACTCCTCCCGTTCCTGAGCCCCAAGCTTCTCGAGACGCTAGTGCCGATGTAGCGCCTTCCTAGCCGGCTGATTCTGTCATTGCCGTAGATTAGAGTTTTGTAGTTTTTGTTTGTTAACTCCGGTGTACAGATTCATTTTGCATGAAAAGTACCGATTCATTTTACCGTTTCATTTTACCGTTTCATTTTGTAGCTCTTTCTCTTGCTTATGTGAATTTAGTAGAGTACCTTGTATGACTTTACTTTTACACCATGTTGCTCCCCAAGTTCTTGTTTGAAACAGTGTTGTCAGTTCGTTCAAAGATGAACTTTTCTCGAGCGTTGTGCCTATTTCGCGTTATTTTCACTTAAGGACTTATTAGAATAATCAAGATTAAAAACGTCAAAGTTTAATCATAATTTATCAACTTATTGCAACATATGAATCTGAAAATTTTGTAGCGTACCTCGTAACTTGCTATATAGCTTGTACCTTTACCTTTGGTACGCACGTTTCGTATTAAGGACTGGTCTTTACCCATCGCGTACTTTTCCATGCTTAAGGACTTTTGTTTGCCCGTCTCGCGCATTTTTTGCTTAGGGACTTTGTGTTTGCCCGTCTCGCGCATTTTTCGCTTAGGGACTTTGTGTTTGCCCGTCTCGCGCATTTTTCGCTTAGGAACTTTGTGTTTGCCCGTCTCGCGCATTTTTCGCTTAGGGACTTTGTTTTTGCCCGTCTCTCAGTTTTTGCTTAGGGACTTTGTTTTTGCCCGTCTCGCGCATTTTTCGCTTAGGGACTTTGTTTTTGCCCGTCTCTGCCCGTCTCGTGCATTTTTCGCTTAGAGACTTTAGTTTGCCAGCTGTTGCCTCATAATCTGTCTCACATATTGCATTAGAGAATATAGGAAATGATTGGCTGGCCTTTATTCATGAATCAGAAAAGTAATAACATCTGTAAAGTAATGTAGCAATAAATGGAAAAGTAAAGACAATAACAATCAAAAAGCAAAAATTACAATGTTTACTGCCAATATAGCTTAAGATGGTTGGAATTCCAAGTCTTTGAGATCTTCTTTCCTTACAAGGTTTCCAAGGTACATGTGCTAGGTCCGACCATCTTTCTGATTCTGTATGGTCCTTCCCAATTAGCCCGAAGCTTTCCATCCTCCTTATGGGCGTTTGTGATTGCCGACTTTCTCAACACCAGGTCTCCTTCTTGCATTTCTCTGTTCTTCACCCGTGTATTATAATAAGTAGCTACCCTCTGTTGGTAAGCAGCCAGTCTCATTTTTGCTTTGTCTCTCAGCTCGTCTAGCAGGTCTAGATTCTCCCTTAGTCCTTGAGAATTGAGTTTCTCGATGTAGGGGACCAACCAGGGTGACTCAGCTCCAACTTCTACTGGGATGAGGGCTTCAGTGCCATATACTAAATTGAACGGTGTTTCACCTGTTGACACTTTGCTTGTCGTTCTGTAGGCCCATAGGACACTTGGGAGCTCATCTGCCCATGCTCCCTTTGCCTTGTCCAGCCTAGTCTTCAACCCATGCAGTATAGTTCGATTGCTCACCTCTGCCTGCCCATTGGCCTGTGGGTAAGACACAGAAGATATTCTTAGAGAATCTTCAGGCCACTACAAAAATTTCAAAAAGTGTCACAGTCGAACTGCTTCCCATGATCTACATTTATCACGCGTGGGATCCCAAATCGGCAAATTATGTCTTTCCACACCATTGCTTCCACCTTCTTCTCAGAAATTGTAGCCAAAGGCTTCGCCTCTATCCATTTTGTGAAGTAGTCTGTGGCCACAAGCAAATACTTCCTTTATCCTGAGCCTGGGGGAAAAGGCCCCAGGATATCTAGTCCCCATTGTGCAAATGGAGTTGGTTGAAGTGTGTTCTGAAGAGCTGAAACAGGCGCGGTAGTTATATGAGCGAATTTCTGACATTTTTCACATCTTCTTACTTTGTCTGTGGCATCCTTCCTCAGTGTAGGCGAATAAAACCCCGTGTGCAATATTTTTGAGATCAAAGCTCGAGCCCCTAAATGTTCACCGCATATTCCCTCATGAACTTCAGCTAAGGTGTACTTAACCTGTTCGGGCCCTAGACACTTCAACAGGGGCATTGTGAATCCTCGTTTATAGAGTTCCCCATTCACCACGGTAAACCTGGCACTTTTTAACTTTAGCCTTCGAGCTTCGTCTCTGTTAGTGGGGAGTGTGCCCCCCAGTATGTAATCTTTGATTGGGCTTCTCCAATCGCCTCCAATTTCAACGTCACAGACATCTTCTTCTTTAATGCTTGGTCTAGCGAGGGATTCTACTTTGACCATACCCCTTTTGACCCCTATGGAAGAGGCCAACTTTGAAAGATCGTCTGCATGGTTGTTTTCTGTTCGATTTATCTGAGTCAGCTGGAAGTGCTTGAACGACTGTACCAACAATTGTACCTTCTGTAGATAAGGGACTAAGGTGGGTTCTCTTGCTTCATACTCACCCGAGAACTGGTTTACCACCAGTTGTGAATCGCTATGTGCCATTAAATTGCTGACTCCTAGGTTCTCAGCAAGTCTCATCCCAGCTATCAAAGCTTCGTACTCGGCTGTATTGTTTGAACTTGGGAAATCGAAATGTAGGGAATACTCATAGGTTTCCCGTTCATGCGATATTAGCACAATTCCAGCTCCACTACCGTCCATGTTACGAGCTCCATCAACAAATAATTTCCATCAGACTAACTCTGTTTCCTCTTGGACCTCTCGGCCAGTGCATTCTACAATGAAATCTGCCAATGCCTGTTCTTTTATTGCTTGGCGAGGCTGGAAGTGAATGTCATATTCACTCAATTCGATAGCCCACTTAATCAGGCGCCCGGAGTGTTCTGGTTTCTGCAGTATTTGCCTGAGGGGCTGATCTGTTAAGATAGTCACCGAGTGAGCTTGGAAGTACGGTCGTAATTTCTGAGTTGCCATCACCAGGGATAAAGCTATTCTTTCAACTAAGGGGTATCTTGCCTCGGCATCTAGTAGGACTTTGCTTACATAATAAATCGGGCAATCTCTATCCCCATCTTTCCTTAGTAGGACTGCACTTACAGCTTTCTCTCCTACACCAAGGTACATAAGGAGGTGGTCTCCGGGACGTGGTCGGGATAACAGAGTCAACTCTTTCAGGTAGTCTTTTAACCTTTCAAAGGCGTCGTTGCACTCTTCCGTCCACTTGAAGTTCTTTCCTGCCTTTATCGCCTTGAAAAATGGTAGACTTCTTTCAGCGGATTTGGACAAGAAATGGCTCAAGGCTGCTATTCTTCCTGTTAGCCTTTGGACTTCTCTTACTGTATTAGGCAGCCTCATGTCCAAAATAGCTTGAACTTTCTTGGGACTAGCCTCTATCCCTCGGTTAGTAATCATGAATCCCAAAAACTTTCCAGATCTCACCCCGAATGAGCACTTGTTGGGATTCAACTTCATCTTGTATTGCCGCAGCACATTGAATACCTTAGTCATTTTCTCGGCATGTGATTCTCCCTGTCTGCTTTTAATGATCATATCATCAACATAAGCTTCCATGGTGTTGCCCAACAAGTCCTGGAACACCTTATTTACCATGCGTTGGTAAGTTGCACCCGCGTTTTTCAAACTGAACGGCATCACTCGATAGCAATATGTCCCACCATCGGTAATGAACGAGGTCTTCTCCTCATCATTTGGATGCATCACAATTTGGTGGTACCCTGAAAAGGCATCCAAGAAGCTAAGTAGTTCGTAACCACAAGTTTCGTCTACCAACTTGTCAATTCGAGGTAGTGGATACGAATCCTTAGGACAAGCTTTGTTCAGATTTGTGAAGTCCACACACATTATCCATTTCCCGTTGGTTTTCTTCACCATCACAACATTAGCCAACCACTCCGGATAATTAACTTTTCTGATGAATCCCGCTTGTAATAACTTTGATATTTCTTCGTTTATTGCCTGTTGCCTCTCTGGACCAAAATTCCTCTTCTTCTGTTTTATCGGCTTTGCCCCTGAGATTACGTTCAACCGATGGCAAATAACTTCAGGGTCTATTCCAGGCATATCGGCTGGAGTCCATGCAAACACATCACAATTCTCTCTTAAGCATCAGACTATTTCCCTTTTTACTTCTTCAGGCAGTTGGCTTCCTACGTACACTATTCTTTCTTCATCTTTCTCATCCAACCGGATTTCTTCCATCTCCTAATCAGGTTTTGGCTTAGACTTTTCTTCGATCGTAAGGGTTTCCTTCCTCTGAATCCCTTTACATGTGGTAGATGCGACATTACATGTCCTGGCTTTCCTTTGATCTCCCCGCACTTGTCCAACACTGCGGGGAGTCGGAAATTTCATTAACAAATAGCAGGGATGCACCACCGCTCTCATGTCATTTAACGATGGCCGCCTGAGGATCATATTGTACGCCACGGAAGTTGATCTCACCACCATAAACAACACTTATCGAGTGACACACTTCGGGCTTTCCCCCAATGTCACAGGTAGCTGAACTGCACCCTCCACCTTCACTTTTTCTCCTGAGAAGCCATACAGTGGTGTGTTTACTGGCTTCAATCTATCATTGGAGATGTTCATTTTTTCAAAGCAACTCCAATAAATCAAATTTACCGAACTCCCATTATCAACTAGGATGCGACTCACTGAGTGTTTTGCTATTACTGCCGAAATCACCATTGGGTCATCATGAGGGATCATTACATCACCTCTGTCAGCTGGCGTGAAAGTGATGGGCTCTTCATCATGCTTTTCCTACATTACCGAATTAATTTGGTAAGCCTGTCGGGCATAGGTCTTTTGAGACGAGGAATAAGTGCCAGCTAACGACTCACCCCCGGATATCACATTAATAGCTGGCCTTGTGGGTTCATTGTCTTCCTCTCGATTCCTTCTTTCTACCCTTCTGTCATTATCTCTTCTTTCACCTTCATTTCGTCTAACAGGTCCTCTGTTGTCACCTCTTCTATCTCTGAAATTGTTTCCTCTGTTCTGTGCAGGATAGTTAGTTCTATCACCTCTCCATACGAAACGGTTTATTTTTCCCTCTCGTGCTAGCTTTTCTAGCTGATTCATCAGCTCCTTACACTTCTCAGTTGTGTGCCCATGCGCTGAGTGGTAATCGCAGTATGACCTTAAATCCCGACCTAAATTTCCTGACGTCTTCTTTGGAGTCTTATAAGCCCTGATCCTTCAATGGCTGCCAACACTGAAGCTCAGTATAGGAATTGTATTTCAGTGCGGGAGCTTTCTCAAACTTTCTCGGTTGGCTAGAAGATGCTTCAGTGACCTCTCTTCCTCGTTTCCTTCCATCCTTGGATTCTCTTATCGCCACCATTTTCATTACTTCCTCCTGGGTTACATACTTATGTGTGCGGGAAAGCAGGTCTGAGATGGTTGTTGGCTGATCTAGCGACAAGGATTCTTGCAATTTTTCAGACCTTGTCCCCTATAACATGGCTGCCACGGCTATACCGACTTGCAGATCTCGCACCTCCAAAGTAGCATCTCTGAACCGATCCACATAACTCTTCAACGACTCCTTAGCTCCCTGCTTAATAGTGAGCAAGTAGGTCGGTTCCTTCCTTCTCTGACTATTTACCGCAAACGCCTTGAGAAACTCACTTCGCAATTGGTCGAAAGAGATAATGGACCCTTCAGGCAGGTTATTAAAGCATTTCATCGCATGTCCCGACAGAGTTAAGGAAAAGGCCCTACACATTATCTCGTCTTCCCATCCATGTAACAACATTAGTGCCTCATAGTTTTGCATATGGTCGTAGGGGTCCACCTTTCCGGTGTAGGCGGTCATCTGCGGCATTTTGAACTTTGGGGGCAGAGGTTTTTGCATGAGGGTCGTGCAGAACGGTACTCTCCTCCTCTGGCTCTCTTTTACAGACACTAACTTTTTCTCTTCCAGTACCTGTTCTATCATCTTCTTCATGTCCAGGGAGGGAGCGAGCTGATTTCGGGCATGAGACGAATCAGGTAATTCTCCGACTACTTCCTTGCCCTTAGCTTGAGGTGCGTTTGTTCGTACCATTTGCGTGCACCAAGTGGGGTCAAACTCCGACCCGGTTCCCCAAGTGCTTTGATCTTCGACCTCGTTCTTTCCAGCACCTCCAATAGCATGGTCTAAGTTAGCACCATCAAAATTTGACAAGTCATTGTGGAGGGCGATAGACCCTGTCGCCCGGTCAATGTCCTGTCGCCCAGACATCTGTCGCCCTACATGTGGGACATGTCGCCTGACCCCTGTCGCAGGCTCTAACTCTACCGCTTCTTCATTCTCTCGCTGGGTTCCTGCGACAGGCCTCCCGCTACCCTGTCGCCTGACCCCTATCACAGGCTCTAAGCCAAATGCTTCCTCAGTCTCTCGCTGGGTGCCTGCGACAGGCCTCCCGCTCCCCTCTCCTGCCGCACCCTGATGAATGTCGTGTTCTTCCACCGGGGGAACCTCTCGCCGACGAGAGGGGTCTGCTGCTGTTGTGTCCTCCTGTCGCCCAAACATCTGCGGCAGGACACCTCTATTTGTTCCTCCTACCAAGTTCTGCACGGCAGGCGGCAGATCTAATGTCGGAAGAACTCCTTGGAACAGATCCACCATGGCTCGCAGCGCCTAGTAAGTTTCTTCGCTCTGTCACCTTAGAGCTTCGAATTCTGCCGCCGATACAGTAATTCTTTCTTCCTCCCTGTTCACCTGGTTTGTCTGGCGAATCTATTGTTCAGGGGAGCTCACAGAGTTTTCCTCACTTCCAGTCCTTACGTTTGTAGATCTTGTTCTCACCATCTTAGAAAATCTTGGCTTTTTATACGTTTCCCACAGACGGCGGCAATTGTTGTTGCACAAAACAACAATACAGGTGTGCTGACGTCGATGTTCGTACTTAATCTCCACGTGTCTCCAGAAAGCTTCTGTAAAACAAGAAAAGTCAGAGAGACGCAGGGGTGGTTCCCTGTGTAAACACTCCGATGCTTAAGTCAGCAAAAGGTTCTTCAGTATTGGGAAGTGTAAAAGCCAGTAGTTAAAAATTAGAGAATAAAGTTGTACCTGGGGGCCTATTTATAGGCCAGCATCCTAGGTTAATTGTTTAAGGATAAGTCTATCATCTTGTTAAGAATTTGTGTCTCAATATAACACAAATTCCTAGAAAATCGGAAGCACTCGGAGCCTGTCGCCAGCGAGAGACTCACACCACGTGGTGCGCTGTGGCGTCAGGGTTCTGTCGCTCGCGGGAGCCGAGGTCAGGCGCCACGTGTCGCCATATGACTATAGGCGACGGACAGCGGATCTGTCGCCAGACGATAGGTATATGAGTGCCATGTGTCGCCTTATGATTGTAGGCGATAGACTGCGAGCCTGTCGCGAGCGACAGGTATGATCACGCACCTTTACCTCTTTCGCCGAATGCCACGTGGGCCATAAAGCCTGTCGCCCAGCGACAGGTGTGACGCGCTTTACCTCTGTCGCCGATGGACACGTGGACCAGTGAGTTTTTGCCATGCGGTAAAATCTGACGTTATTGGGCCTGGCCTAACACGGGTAGACTTTGTCATATCAGTTATATTATAAATAGCTTTAGTATTATTTTCGTTACATTATTTTTACAATTATCATTTTTTATTTTTATTATTTGGAGATTAAAGTTCAACCTTTATTTTTAAAAATACATTTTAAACCTTTCATCATTTTAGATAAATTCAAAAAGATCCTCTTACTTAAGAATTCTTTGAATATTACTCATTTACAATTGCTTTAAGGATTCTATCGTTGAGAGGTGTTATTCATCCCCATAAATTAATTTAAAAATTAATATTTTTTTATCGTAATCTAAAGAATTTCTTTTATGTAATAATTATTATCATTTATCTTTTTCACATTTTTTGTGTTATTATTTAACTATTTATTTCTATCACGGATTATTTTATTTCATTGTTTCACGTTCCTTCATCTATGCAATTGTTATTATCTTGTTCTTTTAGTTATTTATTTATTTTTTTTGTGATAATTATCTTGTTCTTTGAACTTTCCATTCTTTCTGATAAAAAAAAATTTCCATTCTTAACTACCCGTTGTACTTTTTTATTATTTATTACTTGTCCTATCTATTGTTCTATCTGCTAAAATAATCCGAGTAATTTATCAAATACTGATCTAACAGAAGCAATAATGACAAAATAAAACAAAGGATCGAAAGTAAGGTACCTGTTTTACCATTTGATAATTAATGCACACAATCGGCTTAGGATTTGAAGACAGTGGAAGCGCTGAAATTAATGGATGTAAAAATGGGCTGAACTTGATGTCCTCTTGGACCTTTCCCAACAATGGGCTGAGCTAACAGCTTAGTGTATCGGGGTTGTGGCCTGAGAGCATGGCTTTAGATGTTATGTTTGAGTTTAGAATCGGCAAAACAAATCAGCTAGTCGGAGATTGTCGCTCGATCCTGGACACTCTCCTGTCACCGTCCTTCACCGGCATCGTGCGGTCTTAATGTAGTTTCTGTCAGACCGATACCGCAGCTTTTTTAATACTACCGCTACCGGTGCTGCTAGATCCCGCACTGTCACGCTGCTGCTTCCACCTGAAGAACATTGGAAATTCAATGTTCCTTGCCGGCGTGGTCTGTTCCTGCCATGAATGTCGTCGTATCAGGCTCTGCCAAAAGATGATGTCGCCTCGGGTATTGCCGCTGCTGTGATTAGTTACACTCGGCGAGAAGAAAAGGAGCTGCTGTGTTGTTTGCTATCCTCTGGTATTTGGGGTTTGAACAAGAGAATAAAGTTCTTGGACTCAACTTCTGGTTTAGTAATTCTTGGAGATTGCTACTTGCTTGAATCGAATCTTCTCTCTGTCATTTCTGACATTTTTTTCCTCTAATTTCTTCCCCCAATTGTTTGATATTGCTCCCTTCGTGCCTCCCCATCTACAAATTGCTCTCCATGAGTTTTATAAGGTTCTAGTTGTGAAAGGATTTTAAAATTTAAAATTAATTTGAAACAATCTGATCATCATTTTGATTTTTTTTTTGAGTTTTTTATCTTTATTTTTATTATTTTAAAATAAATCTAACTAAGCCTAATTATTTTTATTTTGAAATTTGTTTTATTATTTTTTTGTATTTTCATTTTTTATTTTTATTTAAAGTTTGAATTTAAATAATTAGGCTTTAAACTAATTTGGACAAAGAACTTAATTCAAACCCTAAAATTAAATGAACTCACTCAATCCATTAGTTTCAAAAAAATTTGATAAGTCCAATAGCTTAACAAGTTCAATATGCCCAATAACTCATTAAGCCCGGATAAAATATGGTGTCTATAGTGTTTCACATGGAGACTAAGCAAAATAAAACGTATTTGGAAAGAATTAGGAGTAGGTGGGGTTTTGCAAAAGGCTTTTATGTGGAGCATCGTGGTAGATTCGATGGTTTAGCTTTGTGATGGATTTTGGATGTTGACCTTGTGATTTTAGATGTCTCACGTTTTTTTCATAAATGCTCGAATTTTGCTGAATATAGGGGAAGAGTGGTTTTGTTCTTTTATTTACAGCGATCCACGAAGAGAAGGTAGAAGAGAGGTCTGGGACCAGTTAAAGGGGTTAAGGAAGTCCTTTGGTGATTCATGGTGTTGTATTGGAGATTTCAATATTGTTCACAAATAGGGAGATAAAAGAGGAGGTTGACCAATTGATTAGGGTTTGGCAGATTTTTTCAACACCTTTATTGATGATTGTTGTTTGATTGAAATGGATATTAGTGGGGCGATTTTCCCTAGAGTCATAATCAAGCTGGAGAGGATTTTATTCAAGAGTAACTTAATAAGTGTTCTTCACTTGTGAGCAGGGTGAAGCTTTTCCTAGAGCCAAAGCATTAGATGATTTCTCTATTGTCTTAGACCACCTGCCTCTACTATTGGTGTTAGAACATTTTTGTCCGAATCACAGTAGAGCTTTCAAATTCAAATCAAAATGGCTTCTTGACTAAAAGTTAATGAAATGATTCAAAAGGCATGAAAGGAAGAGGTGGAAGGTTCTAGCATGTTTAAATTGTGGAGAAAGTTGAAGGCCACATGCAAATATCTATATGCTTGGAGTAAGGAACAATACGACAATTCGAAAAAGGAGATCTCATTGATGTTGAAACGACTAAGGGAAATCCATTCTCTCCTCAGAACCGAAGAACTTAAATTAGAGGAACATGAGTTAAAAAGAAAGATCGATGATAGATGGAAGATGGAGGAGAGATACTGGCATCAAAGATCCAGAATTTCGTGGTTGGGGTTTGGAGATAAAAACACAAAATTTTTTCATGCCTCTACCCTTCAAAGAAGAAGATGTAATGCCATTCACACAATCAAAGATGAGCAAGGAGTTTGGATTGATGATCCTAATATTATTTCGTAGTTGTGTGTAGATCATTTCAAAAACCTGTTTCAACTGGGGCAATCGAGAATGTTGAGGAAGTTCTGAGCACTGTTGATGAAGTTGTCACTCCTGAGATGAATCGTGAGTTGTGTAAGGAGATTACTGAAGAGGAAATAAAAGAGGTTGTTTTTAGTTTGGGAGCATTTAAGACTCCAAGCCTGGACGGTTTCCCAGGTTTGTTTTATCAGACTTATTGGGATCTAATTAAAGCTGAGGTTTGTAGCTGTGTTTTGAGCTTCTTCAACCAGGGTTTCTTACTTAAGGAACTTAACAAAACCAATATTGTGTTAATTCCGAGGCAGCGAGCTCCAGATAATATCTCTCATTATAGGCCTATTGGGCTCTGCAATTTCATTTATAAGGTTATCTCCAAAATTTTGGCTAATAGAATGAAACCACTTTTATCTTCTCTAATATCTCTGTTCCAGGCTGCTTTTATCCCGAGCAAGTAGATCTAAGATAATTATTTTAGTTGCCCAGGAGGCTTTTCATGCCTTAAAGAATATGAAGAAGGGGGGAGAATGGTTTTATGGCCCTAGAATTAGATCTTAGAAAAGCTTATGATATGGTCGACTGGCCATTTTGGAGAAATTTGTTACTTAAGATGGGGTTTTGTCCCTTTTGGGTTCAAAGAGTTTGGAATGTGTGTCTACCGTTCAATTGTTTATTGTCATTAATGGGGTTAAAAGTGAGGAATTCCGTTCAAGTAGGGGCCTGAGACAAGGAGACCCTTTGTCTCTTTATTTATTCATTCTGGTGGCTAATATGCTTTTGGGTCTTATTCAAAAGGCCTTGGCAAGGGGTGATCTCTAGGGTTTCTTCATTAATAGGAGATGTCCTACTCTTAGTCATCTTTTCTTTGCTGATGATGTTCTTCTTTGGGCAAAGGCAAATCTCTATAACTGCAACTCTATTCAAAGGATTCTATAATCTTTTTGAAATTCTTCAGGATAGATGGTGAATTTTACGAAATCTGCTATTTCTTTTCACCAAACACATGTGGTTGAACCAAAAAAGCCATTAAAAGGTTGTTTGGGGTTGGTGATTTGAGTAACAGTAGTAAGTATTTAAGACTCCCTATCAGGTGGAGTAGGGGCAAGAAAGAGGCTCTTGGTTTAATTTTTGATAAGGTGAAAGATAAAATAAGATCCTGGCAAAGCAAGCTTCTGTCCCAAGCTAGAAGGGAAATCTTGCTTAAAGTTGTTGCATCCTCGATTTCGGTTTATGCTACCTCTTGGGTTTTGTCAAAAAATTAATGTTCTCCTGAATCGATTTTGGTGGAATGGAAATGAGGCTGATAAGGAAAAGATTCATTGGATGAGTTGGAGTAAAATGGCTAATCATAAAATGAAAGGGGGTTTTGGTTTCAAGGATTTTTCTGATTTCAAAGATGCTCTTCTTGTTGAACAAGCATGGAGGATGATTCAAAGTCCAGATGCTTTTTGGGCTAGAATTTTCAAAGGTATTTATTTTCCTTTTTCTTCCCCTTTTTTAGCAGGTAGATGTAATAGGACTTCTTAAGCATGGAAAAGTCTTGGGGTGGGGTTGGATGTTTTGAAAAAGGGTATTAGATGGAATGTGTGTAATGGGAAAAATAGTCTATTATGGGAGGAGGGTTGGATTCCTGACTTGCCTAATTTTAGAATTTTTCTTGCTAAACCCTAGGGGATTGTTCCTTTATTGGTCCATCAGCTTACTCTTCCAGAAAGAAGAGCTTGAAATATTCATTTTTTGAATAGTTTGTTCAGTAGAGAAGAAGTTAAAGCGATTGTGAATATCCTATTAAGATCGCAAGAGGGGTCAGACAACTTGATTTGGCATTTTTCTTCGGATAGACAGTATTCTGTTCGTTCAGGCTATAGATTGATCCGGTCCTTTGTTTCTGAATCAAGTGCGACTGAAGGCAGTTTTACCCCTCTCGATCAGTCTATTAGATGGAAGTGTCTTTGGAACTTGTAGATTCCACCAAAAGTTAAAATTTTTATTTAGAGAGCTTGCCATAATGCTCTACCATCTAAAGAAAATCTGGCTACTAGATCATGTTGTGTGGATCCTATTTGTCTTAGATGTGAGTTGGAAATTGAGTCTTTGGAACTTATTCTCTTCTTTTGTCCTTTTGCTCAAGCTATATGGCAAGCGTCTGAATTCAGCTATTGTCTTAGAAAGGAAGGTTTTGGAAGTTTTTGTAAATGGTAGGTGGAGATTGTGACTTCCTTACCAAGGTTTGGTTCCTTTAATTTTGTTGAATTACTGTGTATACTTTGCTGGACAATTTGGAAGGCTTGTAATTTTTTCATTTTTGAAAATTTAGTTAGGGACCCGGTGCAATCTTAGCTTAAAGCTTTGGCTTTGTTCTCTGAGATTTCTTTAAATTTTAATTCTTCTGACTCAGATTTTGGCGCCCTTAATGCTAATACTGTTTCGCAATGGCAGAGACCTCCCCATCATTTTGTCAAAGTGAACTATGATGTATATTTTGATTGTAACTCTAGTCGCCCTAGTATTATTATCCTCTGCATAGATGAATTTGGTTGTCTAATTGATGGGTGTAATGGAGTGGTTTAGGTGAGAAGTGTGACTATTGTTGAAGCTTCGGCTATTCATTGGGCTTGTTTTCTAATCATTTGAAGGGGACGGTCCAAAGTGAAAGTGGAGTATGATAATCTTAACTTAGAAGAATCTTTGATAGTATAAGTCCAAGATGTTGGGAAACTGCTGTCATTGAGGAAGATATCCTCCAGTTGATCAAAGATGTTTTTGTTATTTCTTTTGATTTTGTTTCCCAAACAGCAAACAAAGCTGCAGATTGGGTGGCCAATCAAACTAGGCGAGGGTGTTACCTCTCGAACTAGTTCTGTAACCCCCCTCGCGAGCTCTGTTTGCTTCTCTAAGTTTGTACCTTCTCAATTTCTGTCAATGAACAAAGAAAAAAAGGATTCTATTAATCAAACAATTATGCACCATTTTGAGTAAAAGTGAAAAAGTTGATTCAATTTGAAAAATTCATCCTAATGTTTTCTTAATTCAATACCGAATTGATCCTAATACAAATAATCAAAAAATAAAATTCATTCCAATCTACCAAACTCAAATTATATATCCAAATCAAAATATTCCAAATTCAAAATAACTTGATATTGAATAAATTAAAATATTTACATAAAATTATATAAAATTAAATTAAACATAATTTTACATTTTAAAATATTAATGTAATTAAAAATGATAAATATAACATAAATTGCTAATTTATTAAGATTTGACAACTTTAAGTTATCTTTTCAATCTCTATTATTATTATTATTATTATTATTATTATTATTATTATTATGCACTGATAGTGTATAGTCTCTATACATTGTCAATGTACAAAAAATTGACACATCATCAATAAGCCTTTATGAGCAAATTAAAAAAATTTATATGTATTTATTTTTAAGGGCTTGACATTTTTTTAGTTTACATATTAATGAGGTGTCAACCTTTGATACATTAACAATGCATAGAAACTATACACTGTCAGTGCATTATATGTAATCCTTATTATTATTAAAAGACTAAAAATCTTTTTTCTTTTTACTCTAACAATACAACAAAAAATAATTAAATAGATAAAAATAACTTTAAAAAATTAATAATAAGTCAATAAAGCTAATTATAACACAAGAAACAATCTTATTATGATATAATAAAAAATCATCATCGGTCCTACCTAATTATCCAATTAAAAAAAATTTTTATATTATTAGCAAATGACTTTTAAATCATTCAACTTTAACATTTTAATTTTTATATATTTAGTTATATTTATTTGATTTTAAAATTTAACAAGTTGAACATGAATAATTTGAATGTTAAGCCCAAATGATTTGAGGATCAAACTCGAATAATATAAAATTGAAATGATTTGAACTCAAATTGATCGGAACTTTAAATAACTAGATTTTTTTATTTGAACACAATTTAAATCGAATCCGAAATTATTCGAATATGAAATGATATTATCCTTTTTTCTATTTAAACTTGACTTGACCTAAATTCTAAATAAGCGGTTTTTTTATCCAAGATGATCCAAATGGATTTTTTCATTTGCCACGTCTAATTTTAAACATTTTTATTTGAGTTTTAGTTGAAAAAAAAAAGAAAAAAATATAAGGCATTTTATTTTTATTTTTTTTGAAAATGTAAGACAATTTTAAAAGAGTTTATGTATGATACATTGATAGCGTATAGCTTTTATACATTCTCAGTAATAATAAGATGCCACTTTATTAATGAGCAAAGTTTAAAAGTGTATAAGTCCTTAAAAAGAAATTTAAAAGTTTGTTAATATTTATTTTTAGGGACCTTCATATGAAGTATCATCTCATAATTGACTGATAATGTATATAAACTATATACTGTCATGCATCATATATAAACTCTTTAAAAAAAAATGTAAGACATTTTACTAATGCTAGTGTCACTGAGTAAAAAAAAAAACATAGAATCCTATGTGAATCGTGAACTATAATTGATTAAGTGTAACTTTAATACGAAGTTATTGTCTCGTTAAATTTAATAAGAATTTAAATGGGAAAAAAATATTATGTATAATGACTCCATTCTAGTCTTCAATAGGCGACAGATGTAAGAAGGATTTTCTCGCTAGATCAAAAAAGAAAATTAAGGTTGTGGACCAAGAAAGAGAGAGAAGATGGAGGATTAGGGTAGGCTACAAAGACTCTACAAAGTCTTGGTGCCAAACAAAAAAATTGTAATCCCAAAAGTATGGCCAGGCTTGATTATTTATTTATAAATTAGGGTAAATGTGTTTCATTAATTGCTACATATGCTTTTTAGCCCTTAAACTTATATTGATTGCAGTTGGGTGCTCATCTTCATTAAATTATTTAATTAGAGGCAAGCCTTAAATTATAATTAAAAGTAGGGAACCATAGTTACTGTTTTAATTATGTCTGCTTAACCAAACATTTTTAGTTAAGCCCAATAATCCCTTTTAATTATAATTGGGTCCAATAACTTAATTAAAACTCTTTTAATTAATTAAAACATTTTTCATTAAGTCCAATTATAATTCCATCTAATAAGCTTAAATGAGAAATTCCAAATTTCCCTAAACTTCTCCATTTTCATCCATTGATTACTTTTTGTGTGTGACCCACTAAGCTCCTAACATCATGGCAATGCACTTGAATTGTACTATAGATCAAATTGGGCATCTAGCTATGCCACATGACCACCCAATGTTAGAGAGGTTAAAAGTGATTCTCAACTCAAAGCCTTTCAGTGATGAATCTCTCATAGCAATTATATACTTCCATCGATTATATCTCAATGAATTAACAAGTATGGTGTAGTTGTCTACTTTCAATTAATCATAATAGTTTTTGCAACTTCAACATTGACTCTAATGAATATTATGAAATTGATTCATCAATGACTCATTATGCCACAACCATGGACTCTCTCACAAGTCAATTTGAGGTCAAGAACAATTGAGATATGTTCCCTAAATTCACATTGGGTGATGGATTCTCTCTTGACCAATCATCCACCTTCATATGATCTAGGGCAATCCAAACTTGTAGGGATGAAATCAAAGTATGACATTTCACATATAAGATAGCCTGGTATCTCAAGTCATAGGATCATTTACATGACTATCACATGAGAATGTTTTCATAGACACTTGAGTGAAATTATCAAATAGAATTCTCATGTCAAATCATGTTTAATGAGCTTGTTCCCTAACAAGCACTAACATATTAACCTCAAGTTTCTTGAAGTATTTAATTTAGGAGGTCACTTGCTTACTTTACAAGTAAAAGGCTTAACATGTGCTAGTCTCTAATGCATTTTCAATGTCCATTTTTGACAATACATTGACTAGGAAAGTTTTTAAGGAACAAGGCTTTGACTAGATAGCTAGGGGTTTTCAATACCTAGCCAAAATCTAGGTAATCAAGATGTGGAATAGGCAATATGAGGGTAGAAGAGGTTGGAGTTGGGTCAGATTGACGAGGATGAATGGTGATAGAGAGACAAGGGGGAGGAAGAAAGCAAAGCGGGGAGAGAAGAGAAAGAAAGAAAGAAAAGAGAGGGGGCTTTAATACCATATAGGTTTTAGCAATAGAATTAGTAACAGTTCTGTTGCTAAAACCACACTAATATATTTTTTAAAAAATATGAAAGAATTAGTGACAAAAATTTCATTGCTGAATCCTAAATCAAATTGTTGAAAAAATAATAAAAAAAAATTACTAGTATATGCTTCAAATTTGGAGCCTATTCCTACAACAAAGTTCATGTCTCTGATTCCTTAAAAATGGTTGAAAAAAACATAAAATTAGTTATTCTTCATTGGCATTTAATGAGAGAATCAGCGGCGAAAATTTTGCATCCTATTTCGTCATTAGTTCCATTAAAATGTTTGAAAAAAAATTAAAATTAATAGTTTCTCATTGGTTTTAATGGGGGAAGCAACGATAAAATTTCTATCGTTGATTCCATTAAAATGGTTGAAAAAAATTAAAATGAATTATTTTTCATTAACTTTAAACTGAATCAACAAAGAAAATTCAGTTGTTGATTTCTTTAAAATAGTTGAAAAAAATTAAATTAATTATTTTTTATTTGCTTTAAGCGATGAAATTTCCATCGCTTGTTCTGGCATCAGAATTAATGAAAGAAATTTCGTTGTTGATTTCAACACTAAATTTCGCACCATATCAGCTATGGAATTTTGTAACGGAATATATCCTATCATCAATTTGTGATAAATTTCCTTCATTAATTCCCTCGTTAAAAGTCAGAAAAAAATTTCATGTTTTTCCTATCTAAAATTCCATCCCTTTTGTGATGTTCTCTTGTAGTTTTTTTTTTTGAGTAGTACATTTTTATTAGAAAGTTATAATCAAAATCAGTATATTACATTCCATGAACAGGTAACTATGAAAATCACATCACTCAAACTAGGTAACCTAATAAATAACTATAACATACTAAACAAACTAGTAAATAACTAGACTAACTCAAGCTCACACTTGGTAAGACTTGAACTTTAGACCTCAAAGTCTCAACACTTCCTCCTTACCACTAAGCCAAAGCCTCATTTGCGTTCTCTTATAGTTTTGGATAAAAAACAATATATGGTGATAACAAATTAGCCAAATATTTTTTGGGTAAAGTGAGTAAAAGAAATTGTGATATATTATAAAGTTTGAATTTGAGTTTAAAACAACTACGACTCTCACCCTAATTATAAAAAAAATTTAAAGATTATGAATTTGAGTCTAAAACAACTGCAATTCTCACCCTAATTATAAAAAAAAATTAAAGATTATGGATAATATATCCTAAACTGAAAAGAATAATCTAAAGAAATTAGTGTTTAGTGCTATTAACAATTTGTCATGTCTGTTAAAAAACATTTGCACTAGGTACATCCTAGCTATATTCTCTTTTAGATTAATGTTGTATATAATATTGTGAAGCTCTGTCTCTTGGGGAAAGAATTTATGGTTGGCAAGATTATGCGTAAGCACAGTTTAACGTATTGGAAAATCTTTTGAGAGCAAGAGTAGGTTAATTTTTTTTAAAATCAATTTGTTTAATTAATAAGCAAGTCAAAATTTTCAAATTGTGCTTAAATACCTTGAAGTTATTTAGGAATAGCCAATGCAATCTCATTGTTATTATATAAAATTTTCTTATCATTGATTAGTATCTCAAACAATTTATGTTCCATACCAAAGTAAGTGGTGCCAACAATAAGAAAATAGGTTATCAACCATATCAAAAGTTTGTGGTTGCTTTGGTTAACGGCTTAACGCTGAATATGCTTGGCTGTTTCATGGTATGATTAATTCTCTTTTATATGTTGAAAAATAATGATTCTGTCATCTGTTAATATATGACACAAATCTCATATCGGTTGTGAAAAGAACTGAATATATTTATAAGTGTAAAAGAAAACTTCACTCATTGAGCTAACTTTTGAAGTTGAAAAGCTTTAAAAACACCTAACACTAGTATCGAAACCCAAATTGTCAACATCTCAATGTGTTCCAGGCAAAAAAATGTTTCTCACCCAAGGCCCGAGGCCTAATGTGTGAAGGGATAGATTGTTAGATTTTCGCATTGATTGTAGAAGGGACTGAAAGTGTGAGGAAAAATATCATCCTTAGGCTTTGTTTAGTAGAAAGGATGGAAAGGGGCAAGGACGAAAAATTTGCTAATCTAATGGTTAAGCTACAAAATAGGAAAGTGGGTATGAAACCTCACCATTAGATTGTCAATTTTCCATCCTCATCCTTTTCCATTCTTCCTATAAAGCAAAACATTAAGCTAGCTTTGGTGCTGAGAAAAGCAATACTCAACAGAAACTATGTACCATTACATGGTAGAACATATATTGTCACTTTGATCACACTAAATTTTATTCATAAAATTTCAAATTACAACAATGAAATGACCCTTTAGGATATCTGATTATTTGCCTTTTAGTCTTTCTCTATACTAGAAGCTTGTGCTTTGGAAGCCTGAGCTTATCCTTTAAGGAAAAACCCTGCGAGTCAACTGGCAAAATGAAAATAAAATAAAGTGATCAATTCTAGTATAAGTAGCATTATAAAATTTGATAAAGACAGAAAGTTTCTTTTAACTTGAATGACTTAAAGCATCTTATATATCCATTGTAAACGATCCATTTGTGCTTAATCAGCTAGTTTATTTTGGTGTTTAAGATGCATAGATTTGTAAGACTTGAATATGCATAAGCTTAATTCAGTACCTTTGCTCTGGTTCAACAGGGCACCTATCAGGTTGCCTTATTATATAAACCATATCACCACTGGTAGCCCCATAAGCGTCTTGATTTCGATACCATGTCCACAGAGCATAGGTCTCATTTTTCACCTGCAAACCACTTACTGCTAATCAGTTTGTAATTTCATCAATACCATTACAAGGCTTTGTTCATATGTTTTACGGCTTCTTTGAAATTTGAATGTAACATTCAATTTTAAGCTCTTCTATTGCAAGAACCTCGACAGTGTACCTCTAGAATTCCATGGCCAAAGCTACTTTCTCTGTATGCATTATAATCAGGTTGCTTGTCCTAGCAGAATCTACCTTCCGCCTGGCTCGATGTAAAATTCAATGCACAAAACCCACCCATGAATTTATCTAGAGTGGTTGATGGTTCCAGGCAGTTTTCAGGTTCATCAGCATGTGTAATTGCCATTTTCTCTCGGTTGCCACCATCACTAACTGTAATATGTAAAGGACCACAGGGATCCAAACTGTAATTATACACTCTATTTGACCTCTCATAGGCATGAACTTGTTGGTTATCGCCAAATGAAAAATGACCATCAGCTTTCCAAGGGATGAACAATTGCATACTTTTATTCCCAAATGCAATGTCACAATTCAGTATAAAACTTGACTTACATGTCCATTGAAGACTATGTCAACTCCATATTTGTATAACAATTCTTCCATTTCAACCCTCATACACTTTGCTTCCCTGTAATGCTCAGAGTAGGTGCTGTACCAAGGAGGATGCCATGTTGCCATGAGTAACAAAAAGTTATATTCTCGCAAGTGCACGAATCGAGGTAGTATAGCGTGCAAATACAAGAGTCGATCCCACAGAGATTTGCTAAATTTATTCAATTAAAATCTAACTACTTATGCCCAAAAAAAATTTATGAAAGTCAAAGAAATTACCTAAGTATTTAATTAATTACTAAATTAACTAATTAAATTGATTAACCTAATAAAATCAAGAAATTAACCAATAGAGAAAAGCCTAGGAATTTGATTTCACCAATACATTGCAATTTTATGTATTCAATCCTAAAAATCTCAATTCAATTTTAGGGTTCATTCTTCTCAATATATGATCACTCTGTTTGATGGCAGCTATAATCAAGTATTTTTAATCATAAATGACCTATAATGTGTAACATAACCAATGGCTAAAAACCCATTAAGAATAGACGAACATATAAAAAGAATCAAATAAAAATTTTAGCTTGATGTATGCATCAAATATTTATTCTATCATTCAAGAGAGCTATACATAGCTTAGCATATGATGTGTACCCTTACTATGTCTTAAACAATCAATTAATTTATATTAAAGGTAGTCAAACAATAACACAAATTAAAATATTGAATTAATCACAATGAATGATACTAGAATTTTAGAATTGATCAATTAATCATAAAGACATAAAATATACAAGTAGATTTGATCAAATTCCTAGCAAGAAAATTAGTTCATGTTTAATCTAGCAAAACACATTATAAAATAAAATTGAAACATACTTTAAATTAAATAATAACCAATTCAAAAATAAATAAAATAAATAAGTAAATAAATAAATAATATAACATAAAGTGTTTAATGAAGAGATGAGATTGTATCCCTTGAAACTAGGGATGGCAATGAGTACCCTATAAACGGGTACCCGACACTACCCGCCCCGATTAAGTAGGATTAGGGTAGTATATAATCGGGTTCGGGTAGGGTTCGGTTAGTAAAATTACTACCCGTCACGGGTTAGGGTAGGGTTCGGGTAGTTACCTTAGGGTACTCGTTACCCGAACCTGATTAGAAATAATAATTAATTAATATAATATTTATATTTTTTATGTATAAATTATTTATTATTAATATTGTATTTAATTAAATTAATTCATCAAATATCATAATTATGACTTTTAACTTTAATTTATATTTATTAGTTAAATTAAATTTATTAACTTAATTTTTTTAAATAAATTATTCCAAAATTGATTTTAAATTTAAATTTGAAAGTCATACTTTGACTTAATAAACGGGTATTTAACGGGTTTGGGTAGTTAAATGAGTATTTTTTATTTTATAAGGCTAGGGTTATTGTAACACAAATCAAAATAAACGGATAGTTAATCCGGTTCGGGTTTTATATATTCTAATCGGGTTCGAGTTAAGGTATGCCAAAATTAATAGATACCCGACCCGTTTACATTCCTACTTGAAACCATAATGGCCTGTGCACTTTGCAGCAAATAATCACATGGATAGCACATGAATTGCGTGACTTGGCACCTCACGATTTGCTTCAATTGTTAAAACCTGCAACTCACGTTTCTTTAGCAAGCCACGGTTCAAGTCTCTTTTGCAGCAACTACACGTGTTCTGCTCAGGTTCAAGACCAAATTCTGCTGCCCAAAGATTCAACTTTCCTTTTTATTTTGAAAACTTACAAACCAAGTAAAAGTCCTAATAAAACTTTCCTTTTTATTTTGAAAATAATATATCCTTTAAATTTTAATAAATTCAAATCATATCTTCTAAAATTAATTCCAAAGTCACTTTCTCTAAATTAATTTAAAAGATACACTTAACAATTAATTTTACATAAGAATAGAATAATAAATGTGGTAATAAATAATAAAATAATATAACAAATATATTATTATCAAATACCCCTCAAACCTACATTTTTGCTAGTTCTCGAGCAAAATTAAAAAAAAAATGCACTTGTTTGTGACCTTTACATACAAAAGTTACAACTCAAGGACACCCAAAATGTTTCACTCAAATTTATATAAATTCAATTTCACTTGATTTTCACATATTACCTCAAGTATACCTCACATCTATGATTAAAGTAATTGTTCAAAACACAACTCAATAATCTCATAATTCAAATGTTAATTCACTCAAATCATGATATCAGATGTGTGTGTGTGATTAGCCAAACTCAAATTCCTTGTCAGTACTCAATTAAAATTATGCAACTCTTGAACAACTGATGTGATCTCAAAAATTTTTCTTTTATATTTTATTAACACTCCATAGGCTTGCTCTTCTTACATCTCTCCATTACTGTAGACAATAAAATCAACTTAAATTAATAGGTCTTTATGGCTAAGGTATTGGTTAACAAAGAAAGGGAAGGTAAAAATCAAAACAAGAGAGCTAATAATGATAAACACATATTAAATTTCTCTTTCTTTTATTTTTCACTTCCTTTTTCTTTTTTTTTTCTTCGAAACTCCACATGCTTATCTCCACAACCCCCAAACCTATATTTTCATATATTTGTTTGTGGATGACAATTTTATGCCACATTTTAAACTCCTTTTTTTTCTTATATCACAATGGAGTCAAAGCATGATCCACACAACTCTTTTTTTTGGAACCTCTTCATTTATTTCTAGCTTGAAAATATTTCTTGAATCACATCCTCTCAATGATAAATATGTGCATTAAAGCTCTCTTTAAGGGTACGTTTATTATTTTTTAGGCTAATTTGGGTAAGGGCAATAAGGTTATAAGAAAATTCGAATGGTGGCTATTCATATGCTTTTGCATATGCCATTCTTTCAATAAGGCTCAATGGGGTATACTAATGAATAATTTGTAATATGGTAGGCTTGAAAGGCTCAAACATTCCAAGGAATGCCTAAATCATCTCTAAGTTAATCAATTGCCTATGATTTTGCCTTAAGTGTAATAAAACAAGTTCTAGAGTGTCATGCATGATCACTTAATTTCACAAGTTCACATAATCAGTCACTAAATATCAACAATTCAAAAGAGTATAGCTTATGTGCTCAATTGTACATCAATCATGAAGTGAATAAAATTAACATCAAATTATTTAATTACTTAAGTATGCATTTCTCACAATCACTTAACCATAGTAAAATTCTCTCATATTCATCATAGGCTAGTGAAAAAATCATAGTGAAAAAGAAAAACAAAAATCCAAGTAATTTTTTTTAATTTTTTGTTTTTTTTAATTTTTTCACTTATTTTTTTATTTTTTTTAAAAAATAAACTAAATAGACACAACTAAACCACACCCCCAAACCTCAAACTTTGTCCTCAAAGTTGAAAAACAAAGATTAATAAAAGAGTAATAATGTGCACACTAAAAAAATAAAATAAAAAAATAAAAATAAAAGAGTGAAAAATCATACCTACTTGGGTTGCCTCCCAACAAGTGCTTTATTTAACGTCTAGGTAAGATGGAATGCTAGGTTTAAGGCTTCTCTAAATCAACAAAATCCATTATCTGGCCCATTGAAGTGCCTTCCAAGTATGGCTTCAATCTATGCCCATTCACCTTGAAACTAGCTCCTGTTTTCATGTTCTCAACCTCAACTACACCATACGGAAACACTTTTCGCACCAAAAATAGTCTACACCTTGACTGCAACTTTCCTGGAAAAAGCAAACGTGACTCATAAAGTAAAACTTTCATACCTTGTTTGAACTCTTTCAGGAGAACGGATTTGTCATGGTACAACTTTGTTCTCTCCTTGTAAATCTTTGCATTCTCATAGGCTTCTTTTCGAATCTCATCCAACTCATTCAAATGGAGCTTCCTAGCTCCATAGCCAATTTGTCATCTGTTTTATCCTGCACAAAATTAGAGTCAACAACTGAGTCTAAAACATCAACTAAGAAGCAATCATTAGTATATGTAGGTAATTTTAAAGAATTAAAAACAAAAAATTCCACAGTCTCATCTAAGACTGTCATGGTTAGTTTCCTGTTTTGAACATCAATGATTGTCTTTGTTATAGCCATGAATGGACATCCAAGCAAAATGGGTAGCTCATGCTCATTCTTTGACTGTCTCTCCATATCCAAAACTACAAAATCAACAGGAATGATTAGTTTATCAATTTGAACTAAAATATCCTCCACAATGCCTTTAGGATATCTAATTGAATGATCAGCAAGTTAAAGAGACATTGTGGTAGGGTTTAGCTCTCCTAAACCTAATTGCAAGTAAACAAAGTAAGGCATTAAATTGATGCTTGCACCCAAATCCAACATAGCCCTTTCTTTCTTTCTTTGAACGTCCCATAGTAATGTTGATGTTAAAGCTCCCAGGATCTTTTTATTTAGGTGGCAAATTACTTTGAAGCACAGCACTTACCGTTTTTGAAACCATTACCTTTTCATTTGGATTATACTTACGCTTGTGAGTATTCAATTCCTTTAAGAACTCTGCATAAGATGGCATGTTCTTGATTATATCAAGCAAAGGTAAGTTCACATTAACCTTAGACCAAATATCATATATTTCAGAAAATGACTTATTCAATTTGCTTTTCTTGAGTCTGCTTGGAAACAAAATAGGAGGAACATAGGGGTGTTGAGCCTTGTGTAACTTAGGAGTTTCATAAGATGGATTGGACTCCTCACTTTGACTCGGTTCCTCAATATCCTTCTTTTTGCCACCACTTGGACTTTTCTCTTGTTGCTTCTCCTTTGCAACCTCATCACCTGCAAGTAAGGTTAAACTTTCATCAGAATCATCATTCATTTTATTGTCAAATATCTTACCATTTCTCAGAATAGTAATAGATTTGGCTTGCTCAGGCTGGCTTGGAAATTTTCCATGAACATGGCCTTGCAATAGCTCGGTAATTTGTCTAACTTGGACCTCTAATTTTCGCTGAGAAGCCTCTAATTGTTAGAATCGTTGTTCATTACTCTGTTGATTACTTTGACAAACTTCTATAGAGTTTTGCAAAGTGTCTTCTAAAGATGGCTTCCACAGTTGGAAAGAAGAACTTGCTTGATTTTGGTTAAGGTTGTTACTCCATGAAAAATGAGGATGACTTCTCCAACCCGGGTTGTAAAAAGGATCATTCCTCACCGATGGGTTGTGAGAGTTCATCATATTGGCTTGCTCGACAAAATCTAGGAATTTTTCACTAGAAGGACAAGTATTAGTAACATTACCATAAATCCCACAAATTCCACAAACCTCATTAGACGCTGGCATTCTTTGACCCACATCATAGCACACATAGACTTCATTTGCTTGGTTAATTCTGAAACCTGCATTGCCAACTCAGTATTAGTGTTAATATCATAAAGACCTCTAGGTTTACCTCTAACACTCTTTTGTTGCGCATTAGCTCTAAGCATCTCGTAGAGCTCATAGGTTTCTTGTGCAGTCTTTTCTCCCAGGGCACCTCCAGCAGCATTAATAATTATCAACCATAGCTTGACAAGCTTGAGTTAGTCCATCATAAAAAAAAATTGATTTTGCAATTCTAATGGGTATCGACGATGTGGACATAGAATAAAAAGCAATTTAAAACGTTCCCAAGCTTCATGGAATGCTCACCATCTGCTTGTGTGAATGTTGCAATCTTACCGCTCAATTCAATGGCTTTGGCATGTGAGTAGAACTTACCTATGAACCTATTGTACACTGCATTCCATGTGGTAAGTGAGGCTGGGGTTATAGACATGAACCATGTCTTTGCCACATCCTTCAGGGTATAGGGAAAACATCTCATTTGTAACTGGTCTTCAGTTAATCCTTGCAAAGGAAAAGTTTGAACAGTTGCATAAAAATCACTAATGAATGTCAAAGGATCTTCAATAGCAGCACCATGAAAAGAAAGAAGCATATTAAAATGAATATTTTTAAGCTCATAATTCCTGGCTGCATCATTTAGAAAAGTGCATGATGGTGATGTTCCAAAAGTAGGACGTGCAAACTCCTTCATAGTACGATTTTGAACTTCATTTTCAGCTTGATTCCCAACTTGTAACTCCATGTTGGTTTCAACTAGTTCCTCTTGTTGTGCCTTTACCTTCCTACTGATTCTGTCAATTTGATCATTGATGGGCGCTATCTCTTGACCAATTGATCGTTGACCTTGCATCCACTACCTAAAGAAAGAAAAAAAAATTAACTAAATTAGTAAGCTAAAAACAAAAATAATAAAAAATAATAAAAGAAAAACACAAGTAGTTAAATAAAATTGAATAAACTTAAGACAAATCCCAAGCAACGGCGCCAAAAACTTGACGAACAAAAAGTTATATTCTCGCAAGTGCACGAATCAAGGTAGTATAGCGTGCAAATACAAGAGTCGATCCCACAAAGATTTGCTAAATTTATTCAATTAAAATCTAACTACTTATGTCCAAAAAAAATTTATGAAAGTCAAAGAAATTACCTAAGTATCTAATTAATTACTAAATTAACTAATTAAATTGATTAACCTAATAAAATCAAGAAATTAACCAATAGAGAAAAGCCTAGGAATTTGATTTCACCAATACATTGCAATTTTATGTATTCAATCCTAAAAATCTCAATTCAATTCTAGTGTTCATTCTTCTCAATATATGATCACTCTGTTTGATGGTAGCTATAATCAAGTATTTTTAATCATAAATGACCTATAATGTGTAACATAACCAATGACTAAAAACCCATTAAGAATAGACGAACATAAAAAAAGAACCAAATAAAAATTTTAGCTTGATGTATGCATCAAATATTTATTCTATCATTCAAGAGAGCTATACATGGCCTAGCATATGATGTGTACCCTTACTATGTCTCAAACAATCAATTAATTTATATTAAAGGTGCCAAACAATAACACCAATTAAAAGACTGAATTAATTACAATGAATGATACTAGAATTTTAGAATTGATCAATTAATCATAAAAATATAAAATATACAAGTAGGTTTGATCAAATTCCTAGCAAAAAAATTAATTTATGTTTAATCTAGCAAAACACATTATCAAATAAAATTGAAACATACTTTGAATTAAACAATAACCAATTCAAAAATAAATAAAATAAATAAGCAAATAAATAAATAATATAATATAAAGTGTTTAATGAAGAGATGAGATTGTATCCCTTGAAACCATAATGGCCTGTGCACTTTGCAGCAAATAATCACATGGACAACACATGAATTGCGAGACTTGGCACGTCACGATTTGCTCCAATTGTTCAGCCCAGCAACTCACGTTTCTTTAGCAAGCCACGGTTCAAGTCTCTTTTGCAGCAACTACACGTGTTCTGCTCAGGTTCAAGACCAAATTCTACTGCCCAAAGATTCAACAGCAGCTCACGGTTCCAGCTCTCTCGTGTGTACTGCTCTAGCAAACGATGATCAGTTCTGCACGGGCAGCAAGGTTCAATTCACTGCAACAGCTCTGTTTTTCTTGTTCTCTCCGCGGTTTCAACAAGCAACTCCTCTGGTTTGCCACGCTCCCCTCTATATCTTTGGCTCTTCAACCTGTTTGTATTTATAAAGAAACACAAAACTTCAAACCAAATAAAAGCCTAAACTTTTCTTTTTATTTTGCAAACAATATATCTTTTAAATTTTAATAAATTCAAATCATATCTTCCAAAATTAATCCAAAAGTCACTTTCTCTAAATTAATTCAAAAGATACAATTAACAATTAATTTTACACAAAAATATAATAATAAATGTGATAATAAATAATAAAATAATATAACAAATATATTATTATCATGCCACTAACCATGGAGTCACTCTTCTGTCAACTTCAGCAAGGTCCTTCTTTAATCACCTGTATTGATCCCCTGTAAATAAAAAACTGGAAAGTCTAATCAAAATGGACTTTAACACCAGGCAATTGGCTGTTTAACTAGCTCTGGGTGACTTCCATAAGGCTAATGCTTGCATATGTAACTAAAGAGGTTTGTCTTTGACTCACCGGATTGTTGTAGTTGGTGTAGCCACCTAGCATCACAAAATGAATGCCACCGGCATTAGATGAATAATAGAATGTCGATGATGATCCACTCTCTTCGGATGGAAATGCAAATCGAGCACCGTAAGCTGCAAATGTCTGCTTCTCTACCTGTTCTTCTATCTCATGGTTCCCTTCTATTATCATTATTGGAACTCTAGACACCAGTGGTTGCATAAATCTGATAACAAGTACATAATAATGTTAACTGAAAAGCAAATGTGACAGAAAGCAAATTTAATCGGAACCAATTGAAACAATTAGAAAGATACAATTGCCAAGAGTTGAAGTTTCACCTTTCCCAGTAATCCCAGCGAGGCTGATAGGTTTCATGAATGGGGCTATTAGGAAAGGAGCAGGAGTAGCAATCAGCACCGGTTCCATTGGTCAAATGCAAGTTTGCATAGCTTGCTTCCCCAACTAGCAGGACAAGATCAGGATGATTTCTCATCAGGTGACCGACTGTTGAGGTTGTATTGTAAGTAAGCCCCAGGACTCCAACCACTCCAATTCTTCCTGGATAACTCCTTGGACCAGAAACCGTCATTGTTCTAAAATGATAGACATCACTCATTGCTGGGATTGAAGGGTCTCCACATTGATAGTAATACAAAGTCTTGGGTTTCAAACCTGCAAGATTTTTCAGAAGTTGGTATTCAACATAATTGAATACAGTTGACATATATGGAAAAAGATAAAATAACCTAGCTCATGATCATCTGAACAGATTAATTAATGCGTAGGTTATTGTCAGTGAAGAGAGATGAATACAGACATTCAATCAGAATTTTAATGGCAACCAACATTTTCATTTCAAGCTCACCAAGCGAAAATAGTACTGTCTATAACGTGTAGGAATCATACATGTCGTGGTTAGATATAACTTGGTCCCAGTAATTTAATGAAAAGAATCCTAATAGTATGTGGTCATTGGGCTGGTAAAAAGAACTTAATAAGATTTTTAGTTCAGCTATTTTTCGTGCACATCTCCGTATTTAAACAGCTAAACAAAGCAAAAAAAGTAGTTCTTTTTTTTTTCATTTTTATAAAGCTGATAAAAAAACGGGAGAGAATATAGAATGAACAATTATTTAATATATTGTCAATAAAATTTTTTGAATTCACAGAAGTTAAAAAGATAACATATATCTTATTTTATTTTTTAAAAATATTAAAAAAAGCGTATGAACACTTCAAGAAAATTGGACAATTACAGTTGAACAAATCATATTCATCCGAAAGAAATGGTAATAAGAACAAAACAAAGCAGAAGAGAGAGAGAATGGTATACCAGTGAGTAGGAATGTAAACGGGTCGGGCAACCTCTAATTTTGGAATACCCTAACCCGAACCCGATTAGAATATATAAAACCCGAACCCGATTAACTATCCGTTTATTTTGATTTGTGTTACCCTAATCCTAATCCTATAAAATAAAAAATATCCGTTTAACTACCCGAACCCGTTAAATACTCGTTTATTAAGTCAAAATATGACTTTCAAATTTAAATTTAAAATCAATTTTGGAATAATTTATTTAAAAAAATTAAGTTAATAAATTTAATTTAACTAATAAATATAAATTAAAGTTAGAAGTCATAATTATGATATTTGATGAATTAATTTAATTACATACAATATTAATAATAATTTATACATAAAAAATATAAATATCATATTAATTAATTATTATTTTTAATCGGATTCGGATAGTGGATACCCTAAGATAACTACCCGAATCCTATCCTAACCCGTGACGGATAATAATTTTACTATTCGAACCCGATTGTATACTATCCTAATCTTATTTAATCGAAACGAGTAGTGTCAGATACCCATTTATAGAGTACCCATTGCCATCCCTACTAGTGAGGCGAACGTGATGAATAATTCCAGAGGTATAGTTTTGGAGACCTTGAAATGGATAAAGTTGGCTGTAAACAAGGGAATGGCCCACTGCTCGATGAGTTAACGCGAATCGAAACACGCCACATCGAGCAACGCTTCCCACTGTTTTTGGATCCCATGACTTTATATCATCGCCTATTTGAAACTCCCCCTTAATTTTTCAGGGCAAATTTAACATAGTGAAATTGAAGTGAAAAAACTAATGTTTATTAGATCAAGTGAAAAAAGTTTGGTGTCCTTTAAATAAGATTTTTAATTCGAGCATTGTGAATAAAAAAAATAGTATTGGAAGAGTTTTTTCCGAATGGGGTTCGATCCAGCTCGACTTTGAATTAATCGAGACCTAAAATAACTTTCAGATATCGAGAGTGTTGTTTATACCAAAAAAAGAGAAATTGAAGTGGAAAAAATAAAAATAAAAAACTCACATTACATTAACAATTTAGTTATTGAAGTGGAAAAGACTTGATGCATTATATATGGAAAGAAATGTATGATTAAATTGTATTAACTCTGTTTGTTCTGGAAGTATCCAGCCTGTAACAACTATAGCATGATTTCTTTCTCTTTCCTAGGTAATAAAAATTTTTATTTATTAAAAAAAGATTTGATCATTATAAATTATCATCTTATAAAAATTAATTAGCATTTGAAATTAAAATTTTTTTTTTGTTACAAAAGTTTTTAATTTAAGTATTTAGTATTTAATTTAAAGTTATGCTTAAAATTGAAAATGCATTAGGTATTGTATATTTATTATATTCCAAATATAAAATTTTGCATGGTACTCGATGGATAATTATATAATTAAAGATACGTATGAACGGAAAAAAAGTTTAAGTTTTTATATTAGGAGTGTGGAAATTCTAAAGAAATTTTATTTATATATTAATTATTAAGTCAAATGTTTGAAACAAAATATTTTTATTCTAAATTTTTAGAAAAGACATTTTTATTCTAAAATGCCAAAATGTTTGAATTACTTGAAAATAAAAAGACTTTAGAAAAGGTTGTTTTAAGTTCACCCTATAACCTTTTATTTTATAATATTTTTTACACAGAAGAGTCAAAATCTCAAATAATCTAAATAAAATATTATTATTCAAAACATTATGAGCAAATATTTTAAATTTTACCAACAAAATTAAAATGATTATTTTCATTCTATTTTAATTTTTAATATTTTTAATATATAAATGTTAAAATTTAATTTCAACCTTACAAGAAATACCTTTATAAGGAATTTATAAAGTGAATAAGCCAATGACTTTATTGGAAAATGCATTTGTCATTTGAGCTAAGCCCTATAGACTAGACATTTATCTTATCTCTAAGCCGCCAAGCCATATGGAACTGCTTAAAAAGAAAAAAAAACCTTCTAAACTCCTTCATGTAGGCAAAGAAAATCAAATCAAAAGCTGAAGAAATGGTAAAGAGATAGAGAGAGAGACCTGTAACCCAAGATATCCAGACTGAATCATGGTTTGTAGAAAGAGAGACTGAGATTTGCTCAGGCTCCCAACCTTTTACAGCCCTTTGCACTCGAGGGTCAGTGTCAGGCAAATCTATGGCATGCCCACGAAAACTCTTATCCAGAGGGATTGTAACTGACCTGAATGGTCCATCAAGTGTAGTTGGAATATCCCCATTAACAAAGGTTAAGCTTGCTACCACAACTGAAACAAATAGCACTGCAATATTCAAACAAACTGAAACTGACCCCATGTCTCAAACTTTCATCCCAGGCAAAGATTTGATGGAGATTGAAATATTACAGGAAAAGAACAAGAAGATATTATTTATGCAGCTGAAGTTGATTAACTGGTCATATGGAAAATACACAAGGCCGTTGAAAAGGAAGGCAAGAGGTTTGGCTATTGAGCGAAGGAAGATATATATTTGGAGAAAGAGTGCTTTGTTAGATTAAATTAAGCCTAAACATACTTCTACACAATATGAAATATGGTAAACAAACAAGAGCGGAAGCGACAAGATCTAACCTCTAGCCATTGCACTCTGTAACTCTGCTATTGAAGCAATTTCTGAATCTGACAATCTACCCTGTGTCGATCACAGGCCTTTCAAGTCTTCCAAGCACTCAGAACCTCACTAGATGGTGTTTGTGTGTTTTAGATTAACGTACTTAGAGACCGGAAGGAGCCCTCTTTTATTACTAACAAGAGCATGCTAATTATTGCAATAAAATCATGTTTTAACCATCATCAAATCGGGCTTTTAATAGCCAAATATTGAGTTGAAATTCAGCGTGAAATTATGGACCATATCCGGAATTGGTCAACCAAATATTTATTTCCATAATTGTGGAGATATACTAACATTCTCCCACTTGGTCCATATATTTCACTTATAAAAGAAACAAATCACATGAATCATGGTGACGGTTCCTCAAGTGGTGAGTATTATCTTCCATGTATTACTATGTAAAATGTTTCTAAATCAACCCATTTTTACTTAATGAATAAACCTTATGTTTATTCTCGGTCCAAACAACAAGGATATTTCTCAAATAAAACTTTAGTGTATACAAATCAAAATGAGAAACATCATATTATTAATAAGAGTTTCAATTACAATCATAATGTGGGACCAAGTCCCATTCTCTATATATGATCCTTAAATTTAAACGGTGGCATGCCCTTAGTCAAAGGATCAGCTAACATCAATTCAGTGCTAACGTGCTCAATGACCACTCTTTTATCTCTGACACGTTCTCTAATGGTTAAGTACTTAATGTCGATGTGCTTACTTCGACTTCCACTCTTATTGTTCTTAGTCATGAATATCGCAGCTGAATTGTCACAATATATCCTCAATGGCTTAAATATGGAGTCAACAACTCTAAGCCCACCAATGAAACTCTTAGGCCATACACCATGTGAGGTAGCCTCAAAACAGGAAACGAACTCGGCCTCTATAGTAGAAGTGGCAATCAATGTCTGCTTAGCACTTTTCCATGAAACAGTTCCACCGGGAAGCATGAAGATGTAATTGGATGATAAAATTTCGGGTATCAACACAGCCAGCAAAGTTTGAGTCTGAGTAGCCAATCACCTCCAACTCATCGGTCCGTCTATACATAAGCATGTAATCCTTAGTGCCTTAAAGATATCTAAGCACCTTCTTCGCAGCTCTCTAGTGGTCCATCCCCGGGTCACTTTGGTATCTACCCAACATTCCCACAGCAAAAGCAATATCAGGCCTAGTACAGACCTGTGCATACATAATGCTTCCAACAGCTAAGGCATATGGAATGTTCTTCATCTGTTCCCGCTCAAGATCATTTTTCAGGCATTGGTTCAAATTGAACCTGTCACCCTTCACAATGGGAGCTGGGCTTGGTGAACAATCTTTCATTCTGAATCTTTCCAAGAATTTATTGATATAGGCTTCTTGTGACAGACCTAATATACCTCTATGTCTGTCTTTATGGATCTTAATGCCAACGACATAAGATGCATCGCCCATATCCTTCATATCAAAGTTCTTAGAAAGAAATTGTTTCACCTCACATAGCATCCTCTTATCATTGGTTGCAAGCAGAATATCATCCACATATAGCACAAGGAAACAAATCTTGCTCCCACTGACCTTCTGGTATATACACTGATCCATGATGTTCTCAACAAAACCAAATGAAGAGATGACTTCATGGAATTTTAGATACCATTCGCGGGAAGCTTGTTTCAACCCATATATGGATTTCTTTAGCTTACAGACCAAATGCTCACCATTATTAGAGGAAAAACCTTCAAGTTGTTTCATGTAAACCTCTTCCTCTAGATCACCATTGAGAAATGCCGTTTTCACATCCATTTGTTGCAACTCTAAATCAAAATGTGCAACAAGCGCCATTATGATAAGGAGAGAATTTTTCTTAGATGCAAGAGAGAAGGTCTCCTTGTAATCTATTCCTTCCTTTTGAGTGAATCCTTTGGCTACGAGTCTTGCCTTATAACGTTCAATGTTGTCTAATGAGTCAGTCTTGGTCTTAAAGACCCATTTACAGCCTATAGCACTGGCCCCGTTAGGCAACTCGACAAGATCCCATACTCCATTAGATGCCATTGAATCCATCTCATCCTTCATAGCATCGAACCAAAGTTTTGATTCTTTGTTGTTCATGGCTTGTGAAAACGTCTCTGAATCATTAACAGGCCCAATATTGAAATTATACTCTTGTAGATACACAATGTAATCACTAGGAATAGCTAATTTCCTTTCCCTAGTAGACCTTCTTAATGTTGGTTCAACATTCTTCGAAGGATCATGTTGTTCAACTGGTTGTTCACTCAATTCTGGTGTATCTAGAGGAGCCTCGTCTACTGGTAAGTTATCAACTACTTGTGGATCTTCAATGATTGGTTGTTCAATGTCTAGCTGTACTGAAGGGACATTGTTCATGATAACCAATCGTTGACTCGAGTTAGAAGGTTGATCTCTCACAAAAACTAGTTCTTGAGATTGATCGCTCCCACTAACTAAGTCATTTTCAAGAAACTTGGCATTCCTTGATTCCACAATTCTAGTGCTATGAGATGGACAATAGAATCTGTAACCTTTAGACCGCTCGGCATATCCGATAAAATACCCGCTTATGGTCCTAGGATCCAATTTCTTTTCCTGTGGGTTGTAAACTCTTATCTCAGAAGGGCATCACCAAATGCTCATATGACGCAAACTCGGTTTCCAACCTTTGAATAATTCGAAAGGCATCTTTGGAACAGCCTTGGTTGGAACACGGTTCAATATATACACTGCCGTTTTAAGAGCTTCAATCCACAAAGACTTAGGCAACTTCGAGTTGCAAAGCATACTACGCACCATTTCCATCAAAGTTCGATTCCTTCTTTCTGCAACACTATTCTGATCTGGAGAACCAGGTATGGTATATTGGGCAACAATCTTATTTTCTTGAAGGAACTTCGCAAATGGTCCAGGTGCTTGTCCATCTTCAGTGTATCTACCGTAATACTCCCCACCTCTATCAGTTCTTACTATCTTTATGGGTTTTTCACATTGTTTCTCTACTTCAGCCTTAAAGATTTTAAAGGCATCTAATGCTTCATTCTTGTTATGAAGCGTGTAGAGATACATAAACCTCGAGTAATCATCAATAAAAGTGATGAAGTACTTCTGACCATATGCATAAATGTCTGGACAGCATATGTCAGAATGTATGATTTCTAATATGGTTGAACTCCTATTGGCACCTTTCTTAGACTTGTTGGTTTGCTTATCCTTAATGCAATCCACACAAATGTCGAAATCAGTAAAATCGAGAGTACTAAGTATTCCATCATTTACCAATCTCTTAATTCTATTTATGGAGATATGATCTAATCCCCGGTGCCATAATGTGGAGGAGTCCTCATCCATATTTGATTCAAAACAAACATATGAGGGTGGATTACCTTTCTTAACGAGCCACTGCTGAAGCTTGGCGCAGTCCTTCTTCATGTGTCCCTTCCTTTTATTGAAGAAACACTTGGACTCTTTCTTAATGTCAGCTTGGGCAAGGTTTTCCCTTTTCCCTTGTTCTTGGCTCTAACCTTCCTCTTTCCTTGGGTTGCAAAAAAAAACACTTTCACCTGATTCCATAAGTAGTCTTCCCTCCTCTTGAACACACATGGTCATCAATTCATTGATGGTCCACTTATCCTTATGTGTGTTATAGGATATCTTGAATGGTCCATACTGTTGTGGTAGAGTGTTCAATATATAGTGCACAAGGAAAGATTTAGACATCTCCACCTCTAGCTTTTTGAGTTGGGCCGCTATATCTCTCATGGCCATTATGTGCTCGCGCACTCCTTTGACACTGGTGAGCCTCATTGATGAGAACTTCATTATCAGGGTGCTGGCCAACGCTTTGTCTAAAGTGACAAAGTGATCATCTATGGCCTTCAGTAAGGTCCTAACATTGGTATGCTGTTCGACAGAACCACGTATCCCAACAGATGTCCTTGTCTTAATATACATGACACTAAGGCGATTGGATGGCTCCCAGCGTTCATGTAAAGCTACTTGAACAGGAGTGCTGGTCTCAGTTAATACGGGCTCGTCTTTGCTTATAGCATTGTTTATATCCATGCACCCTAATTGGAGGAAAACTCTCTCCTTCCAAACCTTGTAGTTCTCTCCATCTAGTTTGGGAACTTCTAGGTAAATATTAGTCCGAGGAAACACTGCTTAAAGAAAAACACATGCTTATGTATCTAGAATTTTTAAGGCAAACTTGATTATGTCTACCAATGTAAACATATTTTATTAATCAATTATGAATCTTAGACATAAAACTTGCCTGTGAGCAGAAGTTCTAATTCTAATAGATTCATATCAATATGATAAAACTATCAAATTATATCATTTCTTAATCCATGTGGGTAAATTAAGAAACTAATTTGATATTTTATCCTAATTAGTTATAAAATTATGAAAAAAATTCCTGTGGGATAAAATTTACCATAACCTTATAACTAATCACAATTTATGTCTAATACCATTATATGATTTTACAAATATAATTTTACTTAATTAAGGTTGTTGTGGCTAAGCCCTAATTAAATAAATTATTAATCACTTAGACATATTGGTAAAATTCTAAGTTTATTCATATTTTAAAAATTGCAATTAACATAAGGCAATTTTAATTCCAAATAATATGAATAACTTAGCTAAATGTGCTTTTAGTATAAAAATAACAAAATTATACATATTCAAAATCAGCACATATACAAGTTCAAATCAAATTTTCATAATTTAATTATAATTTTATGATAATTTTCACAAAATTATTCAATTTAAAATTACAACATTTATAAAAATTCCAAATTTATGAAAAATCCTCATAAAATCCAAATAATGAGAAGTTTTCATAATTATATTAATTTTGTGAAAATGATCTAATTATTCATAAAATTATGAAAATTACAGAACTGAAAATTTGATATAAAACTATCAAAAATATAATTATTTGGCCTAAATTAAATAATTTCAATTACTTAAATTAAATAAATCCTTAAGAACTAATTAAAATAAACTAAATAGTCTTTTATTTAATCCAAATAATTAACCAAAGGGGCCCAAAATAAATGGCTCAAAACTAACCAAAAGAAAAACCCTAAACAGTGGCCCAAAACCGAATGGCCCAAGGAGTTTTTTTTTTGAATAGTGCTACTGCATGTACAACAAGCCGGGCGCGTGATATCCACGCGCCCGCATTTCCTCTATCGGGCGCGTGAGTCTTCTTCACCCGAATGGGTGTTTTTTTGCAGAAATTTGGGTCTTTTGACCCGGCCCGGTATACACTCCTTCAAACAATCTCGTTTTTCATGTATTTTACATCCCTAGAGCTCTCCAACAATAGATCTAAAATATTTGAGCCAAAATCACATAAAAACGGAATGAGTTTTTAGGAACCCGAAACTTAAAGCTTCAAAATATGGTTTTTATGGCTTCTTTCTACAGATCTCTAGCAAGACAGAGGTTACACAGTTGCTCTGATGCCAAATGTTAGATTAAATTAAGCCTAAACATGCTTTTACATAATATGAAACATGTTAAACAAAAAAAAGCGGAAGTGACAGGATCTAACCTCCAGCCATTGCACTCTGTAACTCTGCTGTTGAAGCGATTTCTGAATCTGACAATCTACTCTGTGTCGATCACAGGCCTTCCAAGTCTTCTAAGCACTCAGAACCTCACTAGATGGTGTTTGTGTGTTTTAGATCAACATACTTAGGGACCGGAAGGAGCCTTCTTTTATTACTAACGAGAGCATGCTAATTATGGCAATAAAATCACGTTTTAACCATCATCAAATCGTGCTTTTAATAACCAAATATTGAGTTGAAATTCAGCGTGAAATTATGGACCATATCCGGAATTGGTCAATCAAATATTTATTTCCATAATTGTGGAGATATACTAACATGCTTTTATATCGAAACTGTCAATTTCTTTATCAGAAAAAGGAAATGAAATGGTTCTTTACTAAGCTTGGCTGTATATAGGAAGTTATCCTGCAAAATTCTCGTTCAACTTCATTTGTATGTAGTTTCTTTTATTACTTTGTTGTATTTTGACTTTTCTTTGAAGCGTTATATGCAAAAAACTTGTTCACAACTGATCAGTGGCTTGCCTTTGACTGCTCCTTTCATTGGAACTTCATGAAGGAAACCGAAACAAAACACGCAGCGGAAATAAAACATTCGGCCTCCACCAGAATCGATTCGGAGGGTTGCCTGATTAGGGTTTCGAGATTTTACCTAACGTTTTTCTCTGCTTTTTCTGTCTTTGGTCGAATCACAAGCAGCAACTTTTCGTTCCTGCCTCTATGGTATCCACACGAACGGATCTTACGACTCTTGAACGTCTCACGATCAGATGCCTTAAGGAGCGTTTTGATTCTTTTAACCGAACTGCTAGCTTCGATTAAAAGAATGTTTTTTTTTTTTTGTTTTTAAAAAGTGCGGCTATGTTTTAGAAAAACATCCTTTTTATAGGCAGTAAATTTTACCCTAAAATTTACTGCCAAACAAAACTCTAATCCTACTTAGAATAGGATTAGTTATATCCCTAATCCAATTCAGAATAGGATTAGTTATATCCTTAATCCAATTCAGAATAGGATTAATTAAGCTCCTCATTGATCCGTTCTAAGTGTGCGACCCAATAGGTTCTCAAAACAATGGCAATGACAAAATTGTCATAGGCAATGAGCGGTATCTAGCAACACATCATTACTACCCATGTAACGAGAATGTCAATGACTCGACATAACCTTACTCGTGATAGATGTTACCGTGTAGTCTAATCCCTTTATCCTATGATGTCTTGATTAGACACAAGTCATGGAATGTGTCACACTTGTATAGTCTAATCAGCGTTTCTTGATTCCTGAGTAGACTAATTAAACAAATAAAATCAATATCTCATATCGACTTATTCGAGCACGGCCATGCATTTCTTAGTCTCACTCTATCAAAGGGCCCAAGACATCACTCTTGTTATATAAGAGGGATAAATCCTATCTTGATCACTCAACATCCCTATACATAGATCAAGGCATACCCAATTACTACCTTTATAGTCCATCCTGTTACGAATGACATCTAGCAGCATTAAAGTATGCAATTCTCTATGTTGGGATCTCTGATGATCTCAAGTCAAAGGATCACATACACCATCATCACTATGAGAATCGCTTATGACATTCATATAACAATCCATGTAGCGTTCTCATGGAGGGTCGATCCAGTACATAGTTCTCTAACATGTACCTATGTGATGACTTGATATCCTATATCTATGACAATGGTCATCAGTCAACCACATACTAGTCTTATCGTATCATTGTTATCCTTGTTCACAATAATACTTGACTAGGGATACTTTAAGAATAGTGTGTTATTACTATTCTAAGGACATTATTATATAAGATTATATTACGCAGTTATAAGACAAATATAATAATGAACTATGATAAATAAAATGTCATGATACATAAAAAAATGCCAAAGTCAATCATCTAATGAATGGTTCTAAGGGCATAATCCAACACTTCATTCCTTTTGAATTGGGATATATTGGCATACTAGCATGGTATGAGAAAAGTTGATCTGCTCAGAGTAAACAAACACTTGAAAGATAGATATTTGTTAAAAAGTTTCTTGTAGCTATTGAATTCAATCCATCATTTGGCACTGAAAAAATGTTCCTTTATTTAAAATATCTCTTTTAATTTTGTTTTTTTTTTCATGAAAATCATTATTCACGTAGAGTAAAAAATTATGCAAAATCTTTTATGGAAACATGTTTTGCTTGCAAGTAACGGGTCTCATTTTCGATCGATTGCATTGCATTTAAAGTTTTTTTTTTTTTGATGCAGCATTGCATTTAAAGTTTAAACAACGGGCAAGCTGTATTTTTCTGCCACAAGTTTAAATTCAGAAAATAATAAGGAAAAGGAAAACTCTGTAAGGCATGGAAATTATGTAAAGTCTTCTTGTGTAATTTAATTGCAACCAGACAACAATTATAAGGTGTAAACGTAATTAATAAAACATTAAAGCTCTTTCCTTACACCAATTGTCTTTTCTTTATTCCCAGCAAAGGAAAAGCTTTCAAAAAAAAAACCTAATCATTTGCACTTTAATTTACACTAGGTTTTTTTATGCCCATCCTTTGCATGATTAATTTTATAATTAGATAATTTTAAAATATATAAAATATTATTAGTTACATGATTTTATATTGTATCATGAGAATCATGTTTGAGAGTAGAGGTAGTAATTCATGTTCGTGTCCTGAAAAATTGTATTCGTGAAATTTAAAATATGAACATTTTGTTTCAAAATTCGTATGGAAACCTTAAAAATAAATTTTTTTTTAGTTTTTATTATATTCATATATAATATTTACTAATTTTTAATCCGTGTCATTTTCATATTTGTTATTCATTTCATTTTTCTGTCGTGTTCTCACATCTACAACTACCAAATCTATTTGAGAGTGAAAATTTATTTTCTTGTAATTTTTTATATTTTAAATTATGATCCAAACTATCTTTTGTGGTATTTATTGAAATAAATTTTTGGAATAACAAATCATCAATATCTAAAATAATACAAAAGAAAAATATTTAATCTAACAATAGATTTAAACATTTTTATTTACAATGCAATTTTATACCAAAAATATGCAAATTTAACAGAAAGTGGTCTTCAGAAGAAGTTTGTCCATTTTGTTTCAAATTTCCAGAAACCAAGCTACATGCTTTGCGTGACTCCTGCTGAGCCTCTGAAGGTTAGAGTTTGTTTAATAGCAGTAAAAAAAAAATTGGAGGTTAGATCATACCGCTAGTGTTAGAGTTACCGAAACACCAACAAAGAAGTAGCAAAGAACAAGAAGAAAATAATTATAACTAAAATAACTGTCTATTAATATTTCTGCTAATAGTTAGTATTTGTTTTGGAGTATTTTACAGACGGAACAACAAAATGAAATTTCCTTTTTTCTTTATGTTGTGTTAGAAGATCTGGACAGAAAGAAAATCACAATTTTGATCCTGCAATATTTTATAATCAACATTGGTATTGGAGTTGCGATAAGAGATAACAAAATTCTGCTAGGATATGGTTGTAAAATGGAAAAGAGTAGGATGAATGAGAAACATGAGGAACTTTGAACCACTAGCAAAAAGAGTAGGATAAAATAAATAGATGGCAAACGGGCCTTTTTGGGGTTAGGGATAGAGGGACGTTGAACTCTCAAGATTTTTAAAGTCGACGGATTTTCCTCTTGCTATAAAGTTTTTGTTGTCAGTATTGATATTGACATGTAGAAGGGGACTCTATCTTTATTCTCGTCCAATTAATCAGTTTTTCAAAAGATTTATCAAACTATGGAGTGAATGATTTGATTAATTAATATTCTATTCTATTCTTTCTTCAACTTAGAAGAATGGGTTGGTTCTGGCTTACCGTCAACAAAAAGGTCTTTTCTAGTTGAGCCCTTTGCAGCGGGAAGCTCGGCCATGTATGAAACTTGTTCGGCCCAGGCTAGAGGCTCGTTACTTTAGCCTAAAGACTGAAAGAAGCCTACTGTAGTGATTTGGGTGAGGCCTACTATAGCAGGCTAGACGAGTAGGCCCTAACTTAAAACCCAATAAAACTTAAGCGCGAGCCCAACTCGTCAAGCACAGTCTAGTACCTTGGCACCTCCAGCCCTCACTTATAAAAGAAGGCTCGAAGGGATTAAAGAGGGCATCTTGACCCTTCTTCCTCACACGACACCTTTAACTTAGCTCTCCACAAGCTAGTATTCTCTCTAAACTCCTTTCCTTTTCCATTGCTAGAACTGATGCTACACCGGAACCATCTTCTATGCCTACGGGAGGTTTTTAGCATATTTATTTTCTATTTGCTTTATGGCTAAAAATGATTCGTTTGCGAAAGGCTTATCATAGTTTGTCACTTATAGATTTATGGCTCAGCAAATTATTTTTTATACTAATTTATATTCTAATCATTTTTATGATTACAATACGTTTCAATCAAATCAAGCAAAAAGTATCATGTTAGAATGTTTTTAGTTTTTATTTTTAAATAAAAAATTATTTGTAAGCTTTTGTTTTTGTTTATTATTATCAGACTCTCTTATAAATGCCATTGTATTTTGCTCTTTTCTTTAAACTTTGATATGAATTTCACAAAAAAAATAAAATTCAACAAATAACGCACGAATAACGCACGAAAAATGCTGTAATCTATTATCAAGACAAAAAATTTCATTAATTGATTTTTTCTTATGCTTAGCATGATTATAACTTTAATAATACTTCAATTTATTATTAAAGTTTTAAAAATAGGAACAAAATTCGGAGGACTTAAGAAGATGACAAGCAACAAGAGAAGTTGTAACAACAATATAAGAACCATAAAATTCATCAAAAAAAATAAAATTTAACAAATAATGCACGAAGAATGCTTCAATCTATCATCAAAGCAGAGAAAATTTCATTAATTAATTTTCTCATATGCTTACCATGATTATAATGTAAAGAATGCTCTAATCTATCGTTAAAATTTTAAAAACAATAATAATAATTTTGAATTTATATTCTATTATCAATGTAAAATTCAACAAATAACGCACGAAAAATGTTCTAATCTATTATCAAAGCACAAAAAATTTTATTAATTGATTTTTTATTATGCTTAGCATGATTATAGCTTTAATAATACTTCAATCTATTATTAAAGTTTTAAAAATAGGAACAAAATTCGGAGGACTCAAGAAGATGACAAACAACAAGAGAAGTTGTAACAACAATATAAAAACCATAAAATTCACCGAAAAAAAAAATTTAACAAATAATGCACGAAGAATGCTTCAATCTATCATCAAAGTACAAAAAATTTCATTAATTGATTTTCTCATATGCTTATCATGATTATAATGTCAAGAATGCTCTAATCTATCATTAAAATTTTAAAAACAATAACAATAATTTTGAATTTATATTCTATTATCGATGAGATTACTAATAATATTTCGTAATAATTATTTTGATAGATTTACATTTAAAATATTTTAAAAAAATTAATATGACAAAAATTATAAAAATTAGTTTAATAAATTTGAACTAAACAAATAGAATGTTAATTTTGTACAAATGGTGAGTAATAGCATATTTTGGTAAGGTGTAATTTCCATATGAATAGTTTCAGCAAATTATTCAAAATTGGTTTAATAAATTTGAGCTAAACACTAAATTTAAATATTTACTAACTCATTTTATATTTTTATCTATTTAATTTTCAATTTTATACATAGAATATTTTTATTAAATTATCAAAAAATTTTATTCTGGGTGTGAAAGACTCCGGAAACTAGAGATTAGGGGCTGCCCCTTTGGGGATGAGGCTCTTTTGAAAAATGCAGCAAAGCTGGAGACAATGCAATCCCTTTGGATGTCTTCTTGCCCTGTGACTTTCGGAGCATGTAAGCTGCTAGGCCAGAGGATGCCCAGGTTGAATGTTGAAGTTATAAATGAGAGGGAATCTCCACATTCAAGACCAGAAACCTGCCCAATTGATATGCTATATATATATATCGGTCTGTTGCTGGGCCAAGGTCTGACATGCCTCCTTTTGTGCAGACGATGAATGCAGAGTCTGCATGGAGAGGCTTTCTTGAGTGAGTGATCTCTTGTGAATTAGGCAAAGTACTAATGCTCATTTGGTCTGAAGAATGGATTGTCAAGTACATGTTCCCAGTTAAAATTTGTGTAGCTTAATATAGTTGCAGGCCTGATTGGAGTGGGAACATAATGTGGAGGGAACATAATGTGGAGGGTATACAATGCTAATTTTACTCTTGGCTAGGCTATAGGATACTAAGTAATGATTAATAAAGAGATGAAAACTCCAGTTGTGTAGTAATTAGAGTTTTTATTTTCCCCTATAGTTACCATGTATACTATTTGCAAACTTCTAGATGTTAATGCATTTGTATCACCTTTTTGGGGTAGCAATTATCCTGTGGACTTAATTCTGTCATTGTTAGCCTTTTGGGTTAATAAAATTTCTGAGTGTCAGAGGCATTTTTTTGTGATCATGGCATCCATCATGTTCATGATATTATAATTGCACTTCAATTGCTCTTTGGTTTTTGAAATGCCATTGCCACCCGTTTGACATTTGCATTTACTTGTTCACATCATTACTGTCAAAAAAGGATATCTACACGGTGGTTACTTGGGTATGAATTTGCTATACTGTATCTCTGTCTGCATACTATCTAGAATTTGTGGCATTAGTAGAGCTAGTGTTAGAGTTACCAAAACACCAGCAAAGAAGTAGCAAAGAACAAGAAGAAAATAATTATAACTAAAATAACTGTCCGTTAATATTTCTGCTAATAGTTAGTATTTGTTTTGGAGTATTTTACAGACGAAACAACAAAATGAAATTTCCTTTTTCCTTTATGCTGAGTTAGAAGATCTGGACAGAAAGAAAATCACAATTTTGATCCTGCAATATTTCATAATCAACATTGGTATTGGAGTTGCGATAAGAGATAACAAAATTCTGCTAGGATACGGTTGTAAAATGGAAAAGAGTAAGATGAATGAGAAACACGAGGAACTTTGAACCACTAGCAAAAAGAGTAGGACAAAATAAATAGATGGCAAACGAGCCTTTTTGGGGTTAGGGATAGAGGGACATTGAACTCTCAAGATTTTTAAAGTCGACGGATTTTCCTCTTGCTATAAATTTTTTGTTGTCGGTATTGATATTGACATGTAGAAGGGGACTTTATCGTTATTCTCATCCAATTAATCAGTTTTTCAAAAGATTTATCAAACTATGGAGTGAATGATTTGATTAATTAATATTCTATTTGATTCTTTCTTCAACTTAGAAGAATGGGTTGGTTTTGGCTTTATCGTCAACAAAAAGGTCTGTTCTGGTTGAGCCCTTTGCAGTAGGAAGCTTGGCCATGTATGAAACTTGATCGGCCCAGGCTAGAGGCCCATTACTTTAGCCCAAAGACTGAGAGAAGCCTACTGTAGTGATTTGGGTGACGCCTACTATAGCAGGCTAGACGACTAGGCCCTAACTTGAAACCCAATAAGCCTTAGGCGCGAGCCTAACTCGTCAAGCACAGTGTAGTACCTTGGCATCTCCAGCCCTCACTTATAAAAGAAGGCTTGAGGGGATTAAAGAGGGCATCTTAACCCTTCTTCCTCACAAGACACCTTTAACTTAGCTCTCCACAAGCTGGTATTCTCTCTAAACTCCTCTCCTTTTCCATTGCTAGAACTGATGCTACACCGGAACCATCTTCTTACTCCAATACTTGCCTATCTCTTTTCCTTGCATTCTCAAGTGCCTCACAAGTCTTCCGTGGTGCTCTCCAGCTCTCTCCCGGGATCCTCTCCTACATTGTTGTAAGTCTTTCGACAAAACTCTTATTTTTGCATAGGACGTTGGCTTAAGCGATGTAGAGGTGGGGGCTGAATCTGTGGCTGTGGATAGGCCACTCAACTTCTGGATTGGTGATTGAAAACATTATAAAATTAAACAAAGGTTTCAGGCAAATCAAGATTCAGTATGTTAGAAGAGATAGCAATGGTGTTGTTCACATATGGCTCATGGGATTAATGATGACATGGCCAAAAACAACCAACAAAAAATGACACGTCAACATATATCACCTGGTGCAATTTTATTATATGTTTTAGACATGCCACTAATTTGATTAACAGTGTTAATCTTGTATGTAAATTGCAAAAAAAAAAAACAAAAACTTGAGTATCTAATCATGAAATCTTAAACTTTAGATTCAAGATAAAGAATTTGATTATAATTAAATACCACATGTGTAATTGATCCTAGTTTTAATCAAATGCTTGAATGTGTAGGACCAAAAGCCCAAATCTAGGTCCTATCCTGGAATTTTCCTCTCTAAGTCTTAACTATTACATGGATTCTGAGCCCAAAAAAAAAACTATACATGGATAATACAACCTCAAAACCCAAAGGCCCATCAGTAAATACCATAATTTTTTTTTTCCATCCATTTCCCGCGTTCTCGGAAAGGAGGAATAAATAATTCCCACGAAACAATCAGAGGTAACAGAATAAAGAAAACCAAAAAAAGAAAGAAACCATTGGATCAATCCGAGTTCTGCCAAATTTTTCCTCGCAAAAAGGAGCTTTCTCGGTTATCCTAACGCTGAAAAGAAAAAAGAAGTCAAATTACATTTTTCTATTTTTAATTTCATCAAATTGGGAAATTTTGAGAAGAGGGAAAAGAGACAATGAATATATTTAGATTAGCAGATGACATGACCCATTTGTTTAGTGTCCTTGTGGGGAACTTCTAATTATACTCCCGCTTTTACTCTTTTTACCCCAACTGATATACCCCACAACATAAAATTATTTTTTTGACCGTTTTAACCTCTTTTACATTGTAAATTTTCCTCCCACCAGCTTTTTGAGCCTTCAACGCCAGCTTCATCTTCGACTCAACCCCATCTCGCACGACATGTGGTCATTTGAGGCTGTTGGCGACACTGGGCGGAGCCGTCCCCTCTGCTGGAACAGTGGGTCGCCAACAGAGGAGACAGCCTGGTGCACCTACGCCATTTTTCTTTTTTTGCAATTTTTTCAATGTGATTCTCACAAAAACTTGTTTGCATGTTCAATAACAGATAATTCTTTCTAAAAAAATTTAAGTACTGGACAAATTGTTTCATATTCATGTTGAGTTTGAATCCAAAAAATAAATAAAATTTGTAGGATTTTTTAGAACTAGAAAAGGCTTGGTTTCGTAAGGTAGCCATAAGAAGCAAGAAAAGGTATGCACTTCCCATAATTTGCGTAAGATAATTTGCGTTATTTATTTTTATCTGCGCAAGCTGTTTTGCGCATAACTTTTTGTTTTTGTTATGCGCAAAGCTTCTTGCGCAGAAGTCTCGGATTTGCGCAATCAGTCTTGCGCGACGCCGGGGCAAAGCAAAATTTTTTAAGGTTAAAAATGTCTGTTATGTTGGGGTAAAATTACTTTTTTTTTTGTGTGTTTTAGTGGAGTAGAAAGAGTAGAAAATGGAGTACGTTTAGAACCTCTCGTCCTTGTGTTGCTTCTCAAGATACACACTAGCAAATCTTGTTATGGTAAAGTATTTGCTTTATTTCTTCTGGGTTCATTTCATTTCTTTGTTTTTTCAACAATTTATCGCTTAAGATTTTTGATGTTATATTTGAATATAGGTTTTGTTAATTTTTTTTTAAAGTTGCTCTACATTTTATTGAATCCTCAAATTGGAATAATTTGAAATGTATAGATATAGCTTAATAAAAAAAAGTGACATTCTTTTTAATATGTGGGATGTGAATTCATGTATCTTCTGAATTGGTTTTTAGCAAATTGATACTATAAGTTTATATATCTGAAGTTTAGAATCAAGGAGGTATGATCGGTTAGGACTTTATTTAATGCATCTATTTTTAGTTAAAGTTTAGTTAGTTGTTGGGTTTAGTGACAATGTGGAAATCAAAGGGTTTGTCTTAGGTGGATTTGGGAGGGTTCATTGTTTGTTAGCTTGGAGGTTCCGAAATGGTATCTTATTTTTGGTAATATTCCTTCTATTTGTAGTAATAAATATATAGGGTTTGAAATTTGCAGTACCAGTATTCTTCTGGGTTGGAGATTTTAGGGAAATCAAAAGGCTGACTACAGTTTGTTGGATTATACCGTAGGTTAGTGTTTTTTATGACTTGCTGGCCTATGATTTTAAGACAAACATGGTAATCTCTGTATATGATGAGAGCCTAGAACTATAACTGTTGCAGAGGTGGTGTTCGGTTTTTTTGCACCCTATGAGGAGTTGATATGGGGGTGGCAGTGCCACTAACTTTACAGTTGCTTGATCAAGTTGATTATTTCTGCTTTGCTCAACTAGCTTATGGGAAAATTTATTTTTCTATTCTTCTTTCCTTTTAAAATGTTGCTGAGGGGTATGATGACTGGAGGATTCGTGGTTGGCTAAAGCTATTTAGTCATGGGAATTTGATGCAGTCAATATTAGAAGTTAGAGATGCTATCAATTGAGGATGCAGTGAACAAAATCTTTCTGAGATTGAGTGACCATAATTGGGGTTCTATCACATTATGGTGGAGTATTTAGAGCTTTTTCTTCATAAGTTACATATGCATATGCTTATATAGCAACTTGGCCATGATTACCGTTCGGAAAAAAACATAGCATGTGCAAAAACAGGAATCCTAGATCTTTGTTTTAATTCATAGGCATGATATTTGATTTAGCTCAGGCAGGATTTCTCCTTAGGCCTTGTCTTTCCTGTTCTATTCTGTGTTTATATAGCTCTACTGTGCATGTGTCTCTGCATTCTACATCCAGTTTTGTCCCACACTCCCTGTCATGTTTTGTGAGCTATTTTCTGGCTATGAATCTTTTATCTATGATATGACTTCCTCTTTTATGTGCAGGCATTTCCCTGAAGACTCAAGAACTCTATGCTATTGTCTTTGCTACTTGCTACTTGGACATATTTACTAGCTACATCTCTCTTTATAATACAATCATGAAGCTAATATTCCTGGGGAGCTCTTTGTCAATTGTATGGTACATGCGACATCACAAGATAGTACGTAGATCTTAAGATAAGGACCAGGATACATTTTGCCATTATTTCATTATGCTGCCTTGCCTATTCCTTGCCCTTTTTATAAATGAGGAGTTCACCTTGAGGGAGGTATCAGCTTCATTCTTTCTATTTATTGGAATATAACAGTGTGCTTTATTTGTATGTAGTATTGCAATCATTATTCTGTATTTTAAATTTATTCTGGTTAACTTTAGAAGCTATGTTACCCTGTTAATATTTATATTAACGATTTGTTGAAAAATTATCAGGTTTTATCTTTCAGACTGTATATTTTCATGTAGTTGATATTTGTCTGGAAAAATTGGTTGCCAGGTCTTGTGGGCATTTTCCTTATATTTGGAAGCTGTTGCTATACTTCCTCAGCTTGTGTTGTGGCAAAGGACTAGAAATATTGACAACTTGACTGGACAATATGTGTTTCTCCTTGGGTAAACTTCCACTCTATAAACCCTAATCAGTTTCAAGTTTGCCATAATTTTGTTTATGTTGCATGAAAGAGCTTTTGTTTCCATATAATGTTGGGATCTTGTGTGTTAATCTGGAAAGAAAAAAAAGTGAGAAAATCTCTAAACAGAATTGATGTCATATTTCCGCTTGGTTGCCACTGATTTTGTTTTTGAGGAAAAGTTTATGTCATTTTATGTTAGACTGAAGTTTTTGTTTTGAAATGCGATTTACACTTGATATTTTGCAAGTACAACTGTTATTCTTCTATAACATTTGTTTTGTGCTTTCATGTTGCTTTTAATCTTTGTACACTGTTTCCTGTCTATCTGTATCTGCTACTACCAGAAGTTAGGAGAGGAGGCAAGATTAAACCGCTGTAGGATTTCTTGGAGCTGCATTTAGTTGTTAAGAAAGGCAAACCAAAAGTAAGGAGCTCCCTATATTTTGTAGAAGATGGATTTGATTTGAGCTCCCGGTGCAGTAAGCAAGATTGGGAGTAAATAAGGGTTCAAGAAAGCAGTTTGTTCAACAGCTTGAATTACAAAAAAGACATTTAATGGAATGCTTAAACTAAAGTGGCTATTATCTGTAACCATGGGCTCCATTAAGTACAGGAGAACTGCAAAAAGAGTAGAGTAGAATGCATGGTATTGGGGCTATTACAGACGAGGCTGGCATGAGACTATGTATGTCATGAAATATCAGGAACAATATGGATTTTAAAATTCATATTCATTTAGCTGTTTTCGTTCTTCTTCTCTTTTTTTTTTTTTTGGAGCATGTTACAAACTTTTGCACTCATCATATGATGTCATTGTAATGTTATCTTTGACACACCATCAACCAAACTACCTTTGGTTTCATCTCGCTTCTCAACCACAGTATATGTTCAATTGAAAGATACCTTGAACTTCAAGACCATAATGCAGAATGAATCCCTGTTAGAATTTTCATATTGCCTCCAAGATATGCATGAATTTTTTGTCCTTATAAGTCCCCTGATGTCTTGATGCTTATTTCCTGGTTTCGGACTAATATAATTCCTTTTGGTGCAGCGCATACCGAGCATTCTACATATTGAACTGGATTTAGCGGTACTTTACCGAAGAGAACTTTGTTCACTGGATAAGTATGATCTCTCTCTCTCTCTCTCTCTCTCTCTCTCTCTCACTGCTTGTCAATGCCCACAAGGCCATGGGTGTATGAAGAATGTGTGGAGCAATGTATATCTTTTCTTTGCATTTTGGATATTTTATGTTATGCATATCTTGTTTCTAACATCTTGTTTATAGATTGCTCTCCATCAGCGTGGATTTCAGGGCTTGTCCAGACACTGCTTTATGCTGATTTCTTCTACTATTACTTCCAGAGGTAAGCACGTTAGTCAATCTGAAGAGTACTTGTGTTGATGATTCAAATAAATCTGATTATCTTTCTGTGGCTGCAGCTAGAAGAACAATGTAAAGCTCCAATTACCAGCTTGAGTCATATGTGGTGGGAGTGTGTGAGTAGCATAGGTAGATACCTGGTCTTATTCGATTACAGGTACTTGGCATTCTTTTGATATGCCCCTTGTGTTTGGGGGTGCTTTTTGCAAACTTGTAATTGTAAGCAACATAGCATGATTTAAGACCCTAAATACCATGTGCCTTGAGGGCTTGTAGTTCGTGTTCTTTATGTAAAAGCTAATTGGACAAGTGATTTAACTGACAGTATTATACTGTGGATTCTTTGTAATGTCAAATTTTGAATTTATTCATATGATTATGCATTTGTGGACTGCAGAATTAGTTTAAGCTTATGGTCTTTTTGGTGAAAAAACAACTTAATTTTATTGTGTTGCCATTTTTTACATATATTTGTGTTGCGTATTTCAGCAATGCACAACTCAATATTGCTATGTATGTAGAGGTGGCAAAAGTTGACATGATCCGAAAAATTCACCCAATTAACTAGAATCTAAATCCGACCGATTTGATTTGACTAAAAAAGTTAACAATCCAAATCCAACCCAATCTGAATCCGATTTGATCTGAAAACAAATTTATCTGAATTCACATTGATCTAAATCCAACTTGATTTAAATTCAAATTGATTCGAATTCAAATTCATCTGAATTTAGATTGACTCAAACCCGACTTGATCTGAACTTGAATTGACTCGAACCCAAATTGACCTAAATCTAAATTGATCCAAATTCAAATTAATCCAAACCTAAAAAGATTCAAACTTAAATTTAATATTATTAACAAATATTTAAATGTTAAAATTAATTATTAAAGTGTTTTAATATAGTAAAAATATAATTTTTTTCAATAATATGAGTGTTATATATTTTTTTAATCTAGTTAAACTTAAATATTCACTTTTATATTATATTCATTTGAATGTAATGTATAATTATTTAATGGCTAATCTATAATAGAGTACAGAAGCTATATCACTTACACTTTATATCTTTAATTATTCTATAAAAAATCAAGATAAATTAAAGAGATATAGTACTGTTTTATGATATTTGTAGGGATTATTAAATCACTTTGATTCATAATGTTATTAATTATTGTAGATAATAAAAATGAAATGAAAAAAATGCAATTAATTTATGAATATTGGTAAATATATTCTAAAGAAAACTATCATACAGATTTTTAAATATTTTGATTATTTCAATCCCAATTTACTATAGGTCATGTAAGAAGAAAATTTTATTTTAATAAGTTTTGTAATTCTTAGAAATATGGTTTTAGTTGATTTTCTTACTAGAAAAATTACATCGAGATAATTAAAGCTTAACTCAATAAACCTGTTCAATCGACCTGAATCCAAATCCGACAAACCCAAATCCAAATCCAACAACCCGAATTGACTAAAAAAATCAATGACCCAAACTGATTTAATCCGAATCTGAATTAATCCAAACCCAAATTGATCCGAATTCAAATTGATCCAAACCCGACCTTATCCGAACTCAAAATAGACCAATTTTTTCTTGATCGAAACTCGATCTTATCCGAACCCAAAATAATCCGATCCAAAATAACGCAACCCAAACCCGATCCGACCCGCTCATTTGCCATCTTTATATGTATGGCAGGAAAATTAAGTAATTCATTCCCACAATTGGTCAAGGATAAATTTACTCAATGAGCATGAACCAAATAAGCTAACTAAGGTCTTGTATTTGAATTTTCACCATATCCAATTTTTTTGGGTTAGCACAAGTGGAGATCAACCTTATACCTAATGTAGTAGGAGAATACCTTGTGGTTTACACTTAAAAGAATAAGTTAATCACGAAAATAGAAACAAATTAAAAAAATGAATATATAAAAAAAAAATTGGACAGAACCAGCACAAGGATGGAAAGAGCTTTAAAAAGGCAATCGACTTACCAGAATTGAGATGGAAACAAATCGGGAAAACCCCACAAAAGAAATACTGTTAACTTCTAACCATTCAAATGATCTTCGTTGGAGCCAATTTGTTTGCTTTTATTGCAACTCAGCTTAAATTGATGAAGTAATTATATTATTGATGAAGTAATTATATTATCTAGAACTCACTAGCTTTTACTTGTGTAATGAACGAATTAGTTTTAATTATTTAAATTTATAAATATATAAAATAATATTATTCAATTAATTTATTTAAAGTATATATAAAAATACATATATATAATATAATCAAGATATTCAATCATAAAAATTAAATATTTAATAAAAAAATTATAAAATTCAAAATAAAAAAAATGAAAACATATTATAAATAAAATTATTGAGTACATCAACAAAATGTTAAAATAGAAATTAAAAGTATATTTTAACAATTTTAAAGTATTAGAGTAACATTTTTAGGTATATTTTTATTATTGACATAAATAATCATTATTACATATATGCTTTTTATATACATATAATATATATAAAAGAATAATATATATGCATATATACATATGTAATTGTGAAATCCCTAAATTTTTTATTATTCGTACACCTACTTAATATGCTAAGTTAGAATATTTAGATTAATCATCACAATTTATTCACATGAATTTTGTAGGTGTCAGAAAAATGGCTAAGTGGGCCCCACAGCATAAGTTGTCGACAAGGGGTAAATTGGTAATTTCATTACCATGATCGGTCAAATCACTTTAATAATTAATCTTTAATTTTATTTAACCTAAATATATGAAAAATAAAGAAAATAGAATATATAATCTGAAAAATAAAAAAATATTAGAATAATGTTGGAATAGAATTGAAATTTAAGGAATTGTGAAGGGTATTTAGGTCTTTTCGCATGGGATCTTGGCCAAATCTTATGATGGGTCAATAATTGACTTAATTTGACCTAAATAAACATAATTTATTGAAAATAATAAATTAAATCTGAAAATTTAGAAAATGGTGGACTATCCAGTGACAAACTTGAAATTTAGTGAAAAATAAAGGGGAAATTGATATTTTATCTAATTGAACAGATTTTTAGGAATAAAATAAAATAAAAAATATTCCACCAAAAAAAAAATTAACATAAAAATAGACCATAAAAGTGGAATTGTTGACCAAAATTCTCATCTTCTCCAGCAAGCCTGCTCTCTCTCGTTTCTTCCATGTTTCACGCCAAGTTTCCTTGATTCTACCTTATGAAACCATCTCATACCTTCACCAAATCAAAAACCTCATCTAATAAAACTTGTTCTTCTCTTTATGGGTTGTTGATAGATGGTAATTTGGAGGGCTGAAAATGAAAATTGGGACGTGAATTTTGCTGCTGCAGTTTCGGTTCTTTAGATAAGGATGGAAGATGTTACTTTCTTCTAAATTTGATTACTATGGTGATGTTGCTCTAAGTGTGAATCACAAGTTTATGGCCTTAATTTTTCATGAAACTAAATGTAACAAAACTTGGGGGTTTCGGTCATGGAGGGTCCAAGAGGGATCCAACGTGAATTTTTCTCATAAATGATGAAGAAATAGATGTTGTGAGTAGACATGCTTGGCCATAACTTGAATTGAGGCGAAACCAAGATTTTGGCATTTGGTAGGTTCGGCCAAAGCTTGGAACCGTGGCTGATGGATGCATTTTGGTGCAAGGACACTATGAAATAATGGTATAATATGACTAAAGAGAGTGTAGACTTAAAATAGAAAAAGGGATAATATGTGCTTGAGGGGACCTTAAGGTTTGGAATGAAAGGAACTTGGGATTTACTTAGTTTTATAGAATTAATTTTTGTAGAAATAGATATGAATGAAGCTTACAAGTGTAATTATAATGGAAGAACAATTATTTGAGAGTGAAGGGAAGTAATCGGCCAAGCCACCATCGAAGATCTTAGGAATTTCATAATATTTTCTAAGCAACGATGATTCAAAATGAGAGTTTAGACAAGTAAAGGAATTTTATGGATTTAAGCAATGAATATTGATTATATTAAAATGTTATTTTAGCAGCTTATAATTCGGCAAAATAAGAGGCTTAGTGGTGCAATTCGAAAGATTATCCCACACTGCTATTGAGGTAAGGAATAATAATAGAAGTAGTGTAAGAACGTATTGTGTATGCATGTGGGATATGGATCGAATTGAACGAATTAAAATATGATTTTATGGGATTGAGAGTAGTGATAACATCGATAAATCAATTGAAATTTTCATAATTAGCATTAACCCAATATTTCAAATTTATTTTTAAATTTAAAATGATATGGTATTATATATATATTTATACAAAGTAATTTATGATTAATTTACTTATAACTTTACTCCAATTATTTCTTTATTTAATTAACTTATTAGTTCATGATCTTAAATATTTCTCAAGCATTGATTTGATTTATTATAGAGAATTATTAGAAATTATTTATATTGTTTATCGATTTACATTGTTATTGTCATAATGTTTCCTAGGGTTAGGTCGTTAGACATTAAAAAAATGGAGTCGCCACCAATCTTTTTTAATCTAGGTGTGATTGGCCACCTAAATGACTTTAAGGATTGGTCTACATTTTTAGTTTTGGGCTCGGGAGTTCATTTACGTGTAGGGAAGGTTATAGCACCCCTACAATGCTCAAGATTAGTACCATTTTAATCTTGTATTATTTTAACTTAGTCTTAGTTATGTGACCTTTATAATTTATATATTTTTTTATTATTTAAATATTGAAAATTCTTTTAAGAATCCTCCATCATTCTAAATGAACTCTTAAAAAATCTTTTCACCTCAAGAGTATTCAAGAGGTACCATTCGACTCCCTTGAAGAGGCTCCGTCGTCGGAAATATTATAGAATTTATTTATTATTTTTACTTAATTATTTTTATTACTTTTATTTATTTATTTATTTTAATATTATTTTTTATATATTATTTATTAATATTTTTAGGATTTTGGTATTTAATGTTGAGAATATCTCCTAAATTTTCCATCATTCTGGATAAACTTAGAAGAACCTCATCACCTAGGAATTCCTTAAGTGTTACTCATTCGTAATCGCATTGAGGATTCCATCATCGGAATTATTATTTTATTATTTATTAACTTTAATTATTATTTATTATTTTATTTTTATTAGAATATAAATTTTATTATTTATTATGTTTTTATCTTTATTTATTATTCGTTTATTTTGAAAATGCCTTCTATGTCTTCCATCATTCTGGATAAACTTAGAAGGATCTTCTCACCTAAGAATTCTTCGAGTGTTATTCATTCGTAATCACCTAAAAAATTCCATCATCGGAATAATTTTAATTTTATTAAACAATTTTCAATATTCATTGGAAGATTTACCTAATTTTTATTTATTTATTTTTTATCCCTTATTTTAATTTCAATTTTAAACCTTATTTGTCATTATCCTTATACTTATACCCACTTATTCTTATTAAACACCATTTCTATCTTCTTAGAATATAAAAACCTGTACTAACTAACTAACAAAAAAACCTATATAAAATATAAACAATTCAAAAGGCATAAAAGCATACCAATGTTGTCAGATGATGATGGCCAAATATATTACTTTTATCTTTGACTTCACGTGGCCTTCAATTTCCAAGCAAATGAACCTAATATTCCAAGCGTTGATGTCTCTCATAAATCCTTGACGTGGGCAGCTTTTCCTTCCTAGCTGCTTTTACTCTTCGTTGGAAACTTGCCTCAGAACCTCTTGCCTAAGCTTAAATGCCGCTCTCGGAAACAACGAGTGGCCAAATGTCGTCGCTGCTTTGATTGAAATTCCCTTCTTCTTTGCTTGCTGTTTTTTTCTTGATGCAGACTGCTTTTATTTTTTATGAATTTTTCTCTGAGGATTCTTTTTTTTTTTTAAGTTATGGGGTTTGACCCCTTTTTATAATCATAAACTTATTAGAGTCCTAATACAACTAATCTATTCTATTAATTATCTCTTATTTTTAATATTTTATCTATTTAATTCTTATGTTAATCCTAATCTAACTTTATCAAATCTAAATAATTATCTTAAAAATCTAATTATCCTATTCTAAAATTAATTTTATTTTCTTTTCTTATCTCTTCCTTTTTTTATTATCATTCATAAATCCTATTTTAATTTTAATTTCTTAATTAATGTTAATTCTAAAATCTAAAAAATTCTCATTTAATTCTAGCCTAATTCTAAATTGTTAAATTAAAATACAATGTCACCCAATCCAATTAATTATTTTTACAAATTAAGACTCCGGACAAAATAAGGTGTCTACAGCTGCCCCTCTTTGCTTATTTTCTGAAAATCAGGAATTGTGCAAAGACAATTAGACAACTATTTTGTCCGAATTTTTTGTTTTTTTTCCTTTTTTACAAAATATTTACAATTTTTAAGACACATTTAGTTCCTCTCACCAGAGGCTGTAAGATTTTGAAACAAAACCTTGTGCTCCTCTCATTAGAGGCATTGGAACTTTAGAAGAATAACTTTATGCTCCTCTCACCAGAGGCATTGGAACTTCGAGACATAACCTTGTGCTCCTCTCACCAGAGGCATTGGAACTTCGAAAAATAACCTTGTGCTCCTCTCACCAGAGGCATTGAAACTTCGAAAAATAACCTTGTGCTCCTCTCACCAGAGGCATTGAGACTTTTTGAAAATAAAGAGCTCCTCTTAACAGAGGCATTGAGACTTTTGAAAATTAAGAGCTTCTCTCAACAGAGGCACTGAGACTTTTTGAAAATAAAGAACTCCTCTCAATGGAGGCCTTGAGACTTTTGAAAATAAAAAGCTCCTCTCAACAGAGGCATTGAGACTTTTTGAAAATAAAGAGCTCCTCTCAACAGAGGCATTGAAACTTTTTGAAAATAAAGAGCTCCTCTCAACAGAGGCATTGGGACTTTTGAAAATAAAGAGCTCCTCTCAACAGAGGTATTGAGACTTTTGAAAATAAAGAGCTCCTCTCAACGAGGCTTTGAAACTTTTTGAAAAATAAAGAGCTCCTCTCAACAGAGGCATTGAGACTTTTGAAAATAAAGAGCTCCTCTCAACAGAGGCTTTGAAACTTTTTGAAAAATAAAGAGCTCCTCTTAACAGAGGCATTGAGACTTTTTGAAAATAAAGAGCTCCTTTCAACAGAGGCCTTGAGACTTTTGAAAATAAAGAGCTCCTCTCAACAGAGGCATTGAAACTTTTGAAAATAAAAATTTCATTTCAGAATGCCAGCTTTCATGGGTTTGACTGGGCTTAAGTTTCATTTTGATGCCAACAATATTAGGCTTCATCCTCCTCTAAAGTGCTAGCTAAATTGGGCTTTATTCTTATCTAAGGTTTTTCAAAAAAAATATTTTTCTCATCATCTTCTCATACCTCATTATTCTTTCAAATTACCATCTCTTATATTTTCATCCTATCCATAGTATTCTTACACTTTCTCTTTTCTTCAAAATTTTCATCATTTAGAACTTCTTATCCTAATGTCTTAACAAATAGTTCAATGTCAAAATGCAGTAATGAAACGTCATGCATGTCATGAATATAATGAATGCCATGAATACCACAATGCTATGAATGTTATGCACATGTTAATGTCATGCCCCCTGAATTATTCCATGAATGTATGTAAATGTAATCTCCATTGTGGTAATAAGATTCTCAAGCTCATCTCATTTTTCTCAAGTCCACTCAATTCGTTGGATTCATCTTATTTAAATCTTCTATCTTCACTTCTTATCCCATCTCCTACTGAGTCTTGGTCTAATTATGCTCGAAGACTTGCCATTATGCTTTCAAGTTTATATTTTCATCATTTTTTATTGTTGTTTCTTTCTCTCTCTTAGTAATGCAAGATTTCTCAAAAGAATATATTTTTTTCAAAACTTTACCCAAAAATTGTTACTAACATTTATTTATTTTCCTTCCAACTCGACCACCAATGTAATGCACTCAGACATCTTCTCAATTTATTATAGGGGTGGAATGAATTTAAAATAATCATGAGAGATATGTGTATTCATTCTTAGAAAAGGAACATGAAATCAAGAAAAATCAATGGGACAGTTTGGAATAGGGTTTTCAGTATCCATTTAATAAACATTCTGACAATTTCAATCAAGTCAATCTAAAATTCTTTTCCAAAAGCCCGCTCTTATTGATATGTTCTTTCATGTAGTGTCTGCCGATCTTACCCTCGTATCAGAACTTTTTGATGTTGATATTTTCCTAAGTCGTCTTCTCAGATTTTCAACTTAGGTACCCCTTATTTGATTCAAACTGCCCTTTTTGGGTTTTCAATTTTGAATCCTCATTTTTTCTTTTTATTTTTCTCTTTTTTCCTTTTTTTTTCATATTTTTATTTTTTCTTTTTCTTTTCTTTTTTTCTCTTTTTTTTCTTCATTTTCAACTTAATTGGCTTTGACAAACTTCAACTTTCAGTGGTCAATCCAAATTCATGCCCTTAATAGGCGTTCTTGATTTCGATCCAAGATATCTTATAAAGCTCATGAGTTTCTCCATTCAACTTGATCTACTTCCTTCAAAGGATCATTATCTTATTATACAAACATGTCCTCATTCAATACATGATTCTTCAATTTGAGCATTTACATTTGATCAAAATGGGCTTTTAAAGGTATGTAATGTAGGCTCAGGTGAGGGTTTATGAAAGAAAACGATAAAGCAGACCCAAAATGTGTTTCAAGGTTTATAAACCAAGGGATCACTTTTATCAAGTAAAACATTCAGGCATTTTGCCCCTTTTCAATTCACTCATTTCTCTTCTTGCTTTTTTTCTTTTTGAATTCAAACCCTTTTTCTTTTCTTCTTCTTTTTTTTTTTCACAAAACTGGGCTATTTCTTCTTCTCTTTTTTTTTTTGCCCCTCGATTCATCATGAACACTTTCATTTGTGCCCCCAAAATTTCTTTATTTCATTTTTCTTGCCCCCAATGTGAAGGGTGATCCTTGGTGGGTTATATTACAAAAATATAATAGGCTCAAAAGGGGTAATCAAAGGATAATTTTACTCATGCTTGAAGGATAGTGAAAGAAGGCTATTTATCATTTCAAATGTAAATACTCTCATTAAAAATTGTTTATTGAACAATGACAAACTTGTTGGAAGCTTTTGTAAGAGATTCACCTTTCTTGTTCCATCTATCAAGTGCAGATGGTGAACAACCTTTCCTTCATTTTCTTGCTTTTGCAACATTAGCAGACTAATAATTCATCAACAGTAGTAGTTCTTTCAAAATTGAATCTTAGATTTATTGACATCATTATCATCATGTTCATTATTTGGATACTTGTGAATAAAAGGTAAAGGTGAGTATGTGGGAAATGGCAAATGAACAGAGAGAATGAGAAAATGACAGTGCATCACACTAGTCGCTTTATTAAAAAGGGAATAAATAAAAGTTAGCCCACACATAAAACTTTATCTTGTGCTTATGGGCTTAAGCACTTTCAAAAACTATCTTGCATTACTTAAAGAAGCAAAAACAAAAGTAGAATTTATAAATCTTCAAAATCGCATGGCTAGAACCCTTCATGCCCCTATAAGACAAATATTTTTTTTTAACTACAACTTATTCTTTACTCCCAAAATTTTCAACAACTCAATGATTTGGGCCAATTGCCCCCATATATCCTCTTGAGCTTTTTCTATCTTCTCCATGTGAATGCTTTGTTCTTCTTCCATAACCCTAGCTTGATAACAAGTGTGATACGAATGGACTTTTGCTCGAGCTATCTTTGAACCTTTATTACCACAATTAGAGTTCATCATTTTTCATGTGGTGATGCTTCAAAAAGTTTGAAAATGCTTTGTTTGAAAACAATGATTGAAGATGAGCAAAATGAGATAATAATGCTACATGTGTATGAATGGGATGGTATGGTAAAAAGTTGCCATGTAATAATAATGGATGATTGATGCATGAAAATGTTTTGGTGAAGAACACATGGTACCCTTTTTGTGTCTCATGTATAAATCAAAATCAAACAAACTTGATAAAAAATGAGTCCTAGGTAATGGGTATCTCCTATAGCATGGCTTGATATGGCTCTATCTTACAATTGGTCTTCCTAATTTCATTATATGCATGGCTTTAGATAAAAGGGCTAAAGGTTCCCAAATTGTTCCTCACTAGCATCCACTCTGGAATAGTAAGGCACCCTAATCCTCACCCATGACAGGCTACAAACGGAAAAGGTTCAACTTGAGTGGGAGTATTTTGCTAGCCCATGCGGAGGTTATCACCTCACGAGAGCGGTAGGTACTATACTCCCTCCTAGAAAGGACTGAGCTCGGGTCGAGAGCTTTATGCATGCAAATGCAAAGTGTGGTGTGTGAGAAGGAACTTCATCTTATTAATTTCCACAAAACACTTAAGAAGTCAACAAAAGAGCATCAAACAACATTAGAACTTTCCAAATTTAGACCATTACACTTAGACTTAGTATAACACAAGATTAAATTATGGCTCGACTCTCTTAATTTTCCCTAGTGGAGTCGCCAAGCTGTCATAACGTTTCCTAAGGTTAGGTCGTTAGACATTAAAGAAATGGAGTCGCCACCAATCTTTTTTAACCTAGGTGTGATTGGCCACCTAAATGACTCTAAGAACTGGTCTACATTTTTAGTTTTGGGCTCGAGAGTTCATTTACGTGTAGGGAAGGTTATAGCACCTCTACAATGCCCTAGATTGGTACCATTTTAATCTTGTATTATTTTAACTTAGTCTTAGTTATGTGGCCTTTATAATTTATATTTTTTTTATTATTTAAATATTGAAAATTTTTTTAAGAATCCTCCATCATTCTGAATGAACTCTTAAAAAATCTTCTCACCTCAAGAGTATTCAAGAGGTACCACTCGACTCCCTTGAAGAGGCTCCGTCGTCGGAAATATTATAGAATTTATTTATTATTTTTACTTAATTATTTTTATTACTTTTATTTATTTATTTATTTTAATATTATTTTTTATATATTATTTATTAATATTTTTAGGATTTTGGTATTTAATGTTGAGAATATCTCCTAAATTTTCTATCATTCTGGATAAACTTAGAAGAACCTCCTCACCTAGGAATTTCTTAAGTGTTACTCATTCGTAATCGCCTTGAGGATTCCATCATCGGAATTATTATTTTATTATTTATTAACTTTAATTATTATTTATTATTTTATTTTTATTAGAATATAAATTTTATTATTTATTATGTTTTTATCTTTATTTATTATTCGTTTATTTTGAAAATGCCTTCTATGTCTTCCATCATTCTGGATAAACTTAGAAGGATCTTCTCACCTAAGAATTCTTCGAGTGTTACTCATTCGTAATTACCTCAAAAATTCCATCATCGGAATAATTTTAATTTTATTAAACAATTTTCAATATTCATTGGAAGATTTATCCTAATTTTTATTTATTTATTTTTTATCCCTTATTTTAATTTCTATTTTAAACCTTATTTGTCATTATCCTTATACTTATACCCACTTATTCTTATTAAACACCATTTCTATCTTCTTAGAATATAAAAACGTGTACTAACTAACTAACAAAAAAACTATATAAAATATAAACAATTCAAAAGGCATAAAAGCATACCAATGTTGTCAGATGATGATGGCAAAATATATTACTTTTATCTTTGACTTCACGTGGCCTTCAATTTCCAAGCAAATGAACCCAATATTCCAAGCGTTGATGTCTCTCGTAAATCCTTGACGTGGGCAGCTTTTCCTTCCTAGCTGCTTTTACTCTTCGTTGGAAACTTGCCTCAGAACCTCTTGCCTAAGCTTAAATGCCGCTCCCGGAAACAATGAGTGGCCAAATGCCGTCGCTGCTTTGATTGAAATTCCCTTATTCTTTGCTTGCTGTTTTTTTCTTGATGCAGACTGCTTTTCTTTTTTATGAATTTTTCTTTGAGGATTCTTTTTTTTTTTAAGTTATGGGGTTTGACCCCTTTTTATAATTATAAACTTATTAGAGTCCTAATACAACTAATCTATTCTATTAATTATCTCTTATTTTTAATATTTTATCTATTTAATTCTTATGTTAATCCTAATCTAATTTTATCAAATCTAAATAATTATCCTAAAAATCTAATTATCCTATTCTAAAATTAATTTTATTTTCTTTTCTTATCTCTTCCTTTTTTTATTATCATTCCTGAATCCTATTTTAATTTTAATTTCTTAATTAATGTTAATTCTAAAATCTAAAAAATTCTCATTTAATTCTATCCTAATTCTAAATTGTTAAATTAAAATACAATGTCACCCAATCCAATTAATTATTTTTACAAATTAAGACTCCGGACAAAATAAGGTGTCTACAGTAATTATTTGACTGAAAATAATTGTTTAGCGAAGTGTTTTGTGCGTTTTAAGTGAAGTGCTTTGAGATTGTTATTTCCTGATGAACATGCACCCAGTGAGTGTAATAGCTACAAGACCCTAGTCAAGTTCGTAGCTCCCACTGTAAGACACCTGACTAGTGCATACTATGGATCTATTTTCATAATGGCCATTGTAGTGTTTAACAAGAATGACTTAGGGATGGATACCTAGCCCGTACGCAAGTACGCTCATTCCTATAGTGATATCGTCATGTGAATCTTGGATGATAGCTTTCTCCAGTGAGTGATTTTATGTAATGTTTTACTGAATTGATGTATTTAATTTCAAAAGATGCTCTAATGATTACTTGATTTAATACACTATTGAATTATAAATGTTTTTAATTGAAATGTTTTATGTAAAACTCATGAATTAAATTTTTATAAATGTTTTAGTGCATATAGTGGCATGGTGCCACTCTTTCATAATTGTTTCTTATTGAGCGTAAACTCACCCCCTCTTTCTCTCCCAGATTATTTGCAGTGACTTTTCGCTCATACGAGAGAAGCACGATTTTTGGACCCTATAGTATTTCCTTCGAGACTGGTTGTTTATCTAGTGAAGGTATATCGTATTTTCTATATATTTCAAACTTGTATAGTACAGTACCTATTATGTTATAAAGGCTAAGGGGATGTAAATTAAAAAGGAAAGAAATTTTGTACATGTGTTTAGAGACCTAAACTTTTATAGAAGGATATATCTAATGCGTGATTTTTATGGACTTAATCTCATGAAATTATTAGGTGTTTAATTGCCTTTGAATCAGGCAAAAATTATGGTTTTTGGCTGGTATATAAATTACATTTGAACTGCAAGAGGTTAGGATATTCGCAGCTATTATGTTGCTAAAATTTTCTTAGAAATTTTCTAAAATATAATGAAATATTCTTTGTACATAAATTGAGTAAAATGAAGTAAGGAATTGACATCGACAAACAGCTTAACTACTACAGTATATCAGTAAACTGAAATAAGGAATTTTATAGGTAACTGGATGTTACAGTAATATATATTTATAAATTTAGATGTTTTATACATGAATTGTATTTATTTAGAAAATAATAATTTTAAATATTTAAATAATAGACATGATATTGATAGCTTAATTTTATACTTTTCAGTTTTGTTAATAAAATATTTTTTAAATAAATTAAAATTAAAATTATTTATTTCATAATTTAAATAAATATCAATTAATATTTTATTTAGTTTTCTAAATAGATAGTTTTAAAATTATATTTTTTAAAATATTTTTGGATTAGGTAGTTTTTCTAAAATTATTTTATGATAATTTTTTTATAGATTAAGAAATTTTAAGTATTATAAATTTTAGGAATTGGGCTCATGCTCAATTTCTTAATACCTTGTTTAAGCCCGGCCTGAATATAACTTGGCCCACCTCGAATTATAAACAGGTCTAAATATAAGTAATATATATTAAATACAAAAAAATTAAAAAATGTGTATATTTAAATATCTCTACTCCTCTAGTATTAAATATAACAAAAGTAATACATTTATTACTTAATTATTAAATATAATATAAAAATCATATACATATATATATATATATTATATAATGTATTATGTAATATATTATGTTTAATACATGATTAAGTAATACCATAACATAAGTTCAATATAAAAATCAAATTTTACAGCAATAAATTAAGTCAACTATTTAATATTTAATGCGTGTTATAAATTTGGTAATTGTTTAATACATATTTAACTATTAATTTAATAAAATTGTTATTTGTTTTAACATATTCCACCGGAAATCCAAACTAGACATTAATAATTGTTTTGTATGAAACAAGAGTAAAGAAAATTTTGTTTGAGATGACGCCGGAAACTGTCGTGGAAAATCCTGCTACTGAGAGTGAGATCAGGAGAAGGACAAAGAAAAAGTTAAAACGTTCGATGGTCTCCGTTGATGATTCAGAGGGTGAAAATTCTCATGAGGCTAAGAGTGAAATACTTCCTCAACAAGTTCCAACCACTGAGGAAGTGATGAGTTCCTATAAGGACATGTTGACTGGACAGAATGTTCCTAATGAAAGCGATTGGAGTGATTAGAAGGAGGATGAGGATATGTTTTTTGATGATCAGATCTCCGACGATGAGGAGGAAGGTGAGTGTTTGATTCCGAAGGTGACTTTCTCTAGGGAAGAAAAAGCTCTCATGAGAAGGCCTTGGAGTACGGCCATCATTGTCAAACTCTTGGGGAGGACAAGTGGATACCATATCCTCTCAGCAAAGGTTAAACAACTTTGGCTGTTGGAAGGAAGATACAGGATAATTGATCTTGGCTATGATTACTTCTTTTTCAGATTTGAAGGCAAAGAGGATTATATTCATTTCCTTGAAGGGGGTCCTTGGGTGATTGGTAGTCATTACCTGACAGTGAGACAATGGACCCTTAACTTTAATTCGTCCAAGGACAAAGTCTCCAGGATCATTGCTTGGATTTGTTTGCTGGGACTACCGTTGGAGTACTATAATTCCATTGCACTGGCCAGGATGGGAGCTTGTGTGGGGTGGGTAGTTCGGTTGGATAGAAACACTGAAGAGACATTAAGGGGCAAGTTTGCTCGTATGTGTGTTGAATTGGATCTTACCAAACCTTTAGTGTCTAAGTTCTATGTTGGAAGACATGTGCAACTGGTGGAGTTTGAGGGGCTGCATATGGTATGTTTCCATTGTGGTAAGTTTGGCCATAAAGTGGATACATGCCCGACGGTGGTTCAGGATTGCCATTCAGAATCCCAGAATTTGAGCCAGAAGGGAGCTATAGAGGACACTGCGACGCAAGGTGATCAGTATGGGCCATGGATGTTGGTGCAGAGAAAAGTTCAGAGTTCGCAGAAGGGAGATGATACTATCAAAGGAAAGTCAAAGGTTACCAGTGATTCTTGGAGTAACTTACCATCGAAGGATGTACGAAATATACAGGGAAAGGGTACAGCATCCGCCTCGCCTATAATTTCAGAGGCAAGGAACGTTGGAGTGGGGTTGGAGAACAAGAAAAACGAAGGAAAGTCAATGGCTACTGATGTTAGAATTTTAAGAAGGAAGGAAAATCAAGTCAGCAATCGCAAGGTGGTAGAAGACAACCTGACACTTAAAAATTCCTTTAAGAATTTAACAGCTTGTACGGAGGGCGGACTGACTTTCCATGCAGGTTCTTTGGGTAGTAATGGAAAGGTACCTGAGACTAATTTAGTTTTAAACCACTCTGAGAAGGCTGGGCCGAATTTACCCATTTGCAATAATTTGCGGGCTGTTAAGGATGCTGCCAGGAGGAAAATGCCAAGTGGTCCTCTATTAGGAAGGACAATTGAGCCCAACAGGGACATAACGGGTTCTAGTTTGGGTTTTGTTTCTAGTGTTGAACGACAGGGTATCTTTAATTTTGTTGCAAGTTCTGTGAGTGAATTTCCTCTAGTATCTCGAGATGGAGACTTTATTCAGAAGATTGGGCCGAGTCCTACTAAAGTTACTGAGGCATCTTCAAGTGTTCAGGAGGTAAGTAAGAGTTTAAATCCTTGTATTGAAGAGGTGTCTACGGTTCCTGACAATAGTTTAGTGTGTGGAACGATGGAGCATTCTGCGCAACGGATGGATGTTGCTTAATGGTTTTGAGCCTTTTCCTGAACTACTCAAAGTATCCATGTCAGTAAGCTTTTGAAATTGTAGGGGTGCGGTTAATAAAGGTTTTTTACGACATGCTAGAGAACTTATCTCTATGCACAAGTTGGACATGTTAATTTTGGCTGAACCAAGAATTAGTGGGAGAGCTGCAGATAATGTAATTCGGAAACTTAGATTTGATCGGTCCACTAAAGTGGATGCTCTGGGCTTCTCTAAGGGCATTTGGATTCTTTGGAATGAGAATATGGGGGATGTAAGAGTCGTGGAAAGGTGTAGCCAGTTCATCTCAATTGCCATCTCGAACACTGGAGCTCACTATTGGTATCTTATGGCAGTGTATGCGAGCCTGGCTTATTGCCAAAGGAAGTTACTCTGGGATTATCTAATGAACTTTGATTGTTTTGATCTGAAGGAAACCGAAACAACACGCAGCGGAATTTAAATCATTCGGCCTCCACCAAGATCGATTCGGAGGGTTGCCTGATTAGGGTTTCGAGATTTTACCTAACGTTTTCTCTGAATTTTCTGTCGTTGGTCGAGTCACAAGCAGCAACTTTTCGCTCCTGCCTCTATGGTATCCACACGAACGGATCTCACGACTCTTGAACGTCTCACGATCAAAAGCCTTGAAGAGCGTTTTGATTCCTTATAACCGAACTGCTAGCTTCGATTAAAAGGAATGTTTTTTTTTTGTTTTCTGTTTTAAAAGGTGCGGCTCTGTTTTAGAAAAACTTCCTTTTTATAGGCAGTAAATTTTACCCTAAAATTTACTGCCAAACAGAACTCTAATCCTACTTAGAATAGGATTAGATATATCCTTAATCCAATTCAGAATAGGATTAGATATATCCTTAATCCAATTCAGAATAGGATTAATTAAGCTCCTCATTGATCCGTTCTAAGTGTGCGACCCAATAGGTTCTCAAAACAATGGCAATGACAAAATTGTCACAGGCAATGAGCGGTATCTAGCAACACATCATTGCTACCCATGTAACGAGAATGTCAATGACTCGACATAACCTTACTCGTGATAGATGTTACCGTGTAGTCTAATCCCTTTATCCTTTGATGTCTCGATTAGACACAAGTCATGGAATGTGTTACACTTGTATAGTCTAATCAGCGTTTCTTGATTCCTGAGTAGACTAATTAAACAAATAAAATCAATATCTCATATTGACTTATTCGAGCACGGCCATGCATTTCTTAGTCTCACTCTATCAAAGGGCCCAAGACATCACTCTTGTTATATAAGAGGGATAAATTCTATCTTGATCACTCAACATCCCTCTACATAGATCAAGGCATACCCAATTACTACCTTTATAGTCCATCCTGTTACGAATGACGTCTAGCAGCATTAAAGTATGCAATTCTCTATGTTGGGATCTGTGATGATCTCAAGTCAAAGGATCACATACACCATCATCACTATGAGAATCGCTTATGACACTCATATAACAATACATGTAGCGTTCTCATGGAGGGTCGATCCAGTACATAGTTCTCTAACATGTACCTATGTGATGACTTGATATCCTATATCGATGAAAATGGTCATCAGTCAACCACATACTAGTCTTATCGTATCATTGTTATCCTTGTTCACAATAATACTTGACTAGGGATACTTTAAGAATAGTGTGTTATTACTATTCTAAGGACATTATCATATAAGATTATATTACGCAGTTATAAGACAAATATAATAATGAACTATAAATAAAATGTCATGATACATAAAAAATGCCAAAGTCAATCATCTAATGAATGGTTCTAAGGGCATAATCCAACATGATCATCATACATAAGTGCTTATGGGAGATTTTAATCAAATTCTTTCTATGGAGGAGAAGCAAGGAGGTATACACAAGAGTTGGAGGAGATTAGAAGTTTTATGGGATGTGTTGGCTCATAGGAGACTGATGGATGTTGATTTTGTTGGCTGTCGCTTGTCGGTATACTTGGACAAATAAGAGGAGCTGTAGGGGCTTGATACGTAAGAAACTTGATAGAGTCTTTTGTAGTGATAAGTGGAGGTTGGGGTTCCCAAAGGCTTCAGTTCGTAATCTGCCAAGGGTTCATAGTGACCACAATCCCATCTTGGTGACTTTGAATGGAGCTTTTGTATGTAATAAATTATTAAAGCCGTTTCGTTTTGAGACAACATGGCTACAACATGATAATTTTAAGGATCTCCTGCAGGCAAATTGGACATCGGATGAGCATATTTAGAATAATTTGGAGAAGTTGCAGGTGGGGACCAAGGAATGGAACTTGAAAGTTTTTGGTAATATTTTTAGAAGAAAACACTCGTTGTTGTACAAGCTGGATAGAGTCCAACTAGCGCTTGAGCACCTAACGAATCCTCAGCTTAAACAACTTGAGGATACGTTGACATCAGAATACAGCAAAGTGCTTCAACAAGAGGAGATATTGTGGTTTCAGAAGTCCTGATCCAAACGGATTCAGTATGGGGACCGAAACACCAAATTTTTACACACAACGACAGTGATTCGGAGGCATCGAAATAGGATTTTGGCTTTGAAGAGGATGGATGGTTCTTGGTGTGATTAGCAAAAGGAGTTGCAAGGATTGGTGACTGATTTCTTCAAGAATTTGTATTCCTTTGAGCCGGTAGAATTGGATTTTAGTGATTGGTGTCCATAACCAAATTTTAAGATTTGATGAGCATGTAATGCAGACCTTGGGACAAATCCCACATGAGGATCTGGAAAGCCTTGCGCTCTATGCCTTCTTATAAAGCTCCTGGCCTTGATGGTTTTCAAGCCATTTTTTTTTATAAAGCCAATTGGGAAGTGGTAGGCAAGTCCGTCTGTAAGTTTGTTCAGGATGCTTTTGAGGCTGGTCAGTTTAACGCAAAGCTTAGTAAGTTGCTTGTTGTGTTAATTTCGAAATTAGAAAACCCGGTACAAATTTCGCAATTTAGGCCTATTATTTTGTGCAATGTGACAGTGAAACTTATTTCAAAGATTATAGTGGGTAGATTACGACCCTTCTTGAGTGATATAATTGCCCCCATGTAATGTACTTTTATACCGGGAAGGAGTAGCTTCGATAACATTGTGATCTTGCAAGAGGTTATACATTCTATGAAAAAGAAGGGGGGGAAAATTGGTGATTTGGTTATGAAATAGATCTTAAGAAAGCTTATGATAGAGTAAATTGACAATTTCTTCGTTGGGTATTAGAGGATTTGTCTCTACCTCAAAATTTGGTTGACCTTATCATGTTCAGTGTTTCCTCAACAGAAATGAATGTTTTGTGGAATGATGAGTTGTCAGACTACTTTAAGCCAGGAAGAGGATTGGGGCAGAGAGATCCTTTATCTCCGTACTTATTTGTCTTGTGTCTTCAAAAATTATCAGACATGATTGATGATTTAATTCTATTTGGCAAAGCTACAGTTCAACAATATAGGGTAATAATGGACTACTTGGACTCCTTTGCTCCATCTCGGGTCAAAAAGTTAATGGTGGTAAGTCAAAATTTTTATCATCTCCTAATGTCTCTTGGAAGTTGATAAAGGAATTGAAGTGCATCACAAGAATGAAATTTATTAGAGAATTCGACCATTACCTTGGTGTTCCTATTCACTCTAAGAGAGTTGGCTGTGACTCCTATCAATTTATTCTTGACAAGATGAATAAGAGATTATCATCATGGAAAGTGCATCAACTTTCCCTTGCTGGGAGGTCTACTCTAATCCAAGTAGTCTCTAGCTCCCTGGCAACTTATGCCATGCAAACTGCAAAGCTGCCTGACTCGGTTTTAAAGGACATTGACAAAATGAATAGTAAGTTTTTATGGGGCTCTACAGACACAAGAAAGAAGGTGCCTTTAATTAAATGGAGCAACATGTGTAAACCCAAAGAAGAAGGTGGACTGGGATTTAGGAAGGTAAAGGATATGAATATTTCTTTGCTGTCTAAATTAGGCTGGAAATTGGAAACAAGGACTCTAGTTTGTGGGCTCAATTGTTGTCTGCAAAATATCTTAAGGGTGAGTTATTTACACAGTACAGTAAGAAGCAACAAACCTCCTTTTCATGGAGAATCATTGTAACCGGCAAGGACGTAATTCGACGGGGCAGTGCCTGGTTGCTTGGTTCTGGTCAGAAAATCTCCTTTTGGAGGGATAAATGGTTGGGTGATACAGTGTTGGCCGATACTTGTGTGGACGCTAGTTTCAGTCTTACGAATGAGGAGAAGGTGGCAGAATATATACTGAGTAACAGGGATTGGGATTGGACTCGCCTAAATTTAGTTCCTGCACATGTGATAAATCAGATTAAACTCACTCTTCCTTCGTTATGTGAGGAGGATACTCTTTATTGGGCTGCTTTTGCTAGTGGAGACTTCACGGTTAAATCGGCTTACGCAACCATTCGAGAAATTGGTGTTCTTAACCCGATTTGGTTGAAAATGTGGCTGCTGGATGTAGTCCCAATGGTTAAATTTTTCCTGTGGATTGCTTTACATGGTCAGTTAACGACTCGGGTTTTCTGTTTGAAAAGAAACATCACAGAGGATTTCAAGTGTCGAAGATGCTCATTAGCAGAGGAGGATATTCTCCACGTGTTAAGAGATTGTGCAACATCACAGGCTTTCTGGCTGACTTGGAAACGAGATCCCAGTGATAGTTTTTGGCAAGGTAATGACACACGTCAATGGCTGGAGTTAAACCTTACATCGAATGAAATAGTAGATGGATTCAACATTGGATGGGCTATTTTGTTTAGCTATGCAAACTGGTTTCTCTAGCATTGGAGGAATAAAGGTGTTTTTGAAGACAGTTTCAGCTGGCCAACAAATGCTGAGCATGTAGTCACTAACTATATTAAGGAGATCCAAGCATACACGACTAGTACAGAGAGAACTCTAATGAAGAAGTCCATTTTCATTGCTTAGTCTGCTCCTCCTTGTGAGTTTATTAAAGTCAATGTAGATGCTTCTAGCTTTACCAATCTGGGTCAGATAGCAGTGGGTGGTATTTTGAGAGATCAAGCGGGCTGTTGAATTGCAGGTTTTGTTAAATGACAAGGCTGGGGTTCTATTCTTAAAGCTGAGTTGCTTGCTATCTACATGGGACTGGCTGTAGCATGGGGTCTCGGTTTTCGAAGGGTTGTTGTGGAGTCAGACTCCCTATTCGCAGTGCAAAAGGTCACCGCCATATCTGTAAGTCCATGTTCTTTCTCTGGTGTTATTCGGGCTTGCAGGGAGTTGCTAGGCAGAACCTGGGAAGTTTCCATTGTTCATGTCTATAGAGAGGCAAATATGAGTGCAGATTTCATGGCAAACCTGGCTCATGCCAGTAGGATTGATACTGTGATTATCAAAAATCCTCCTCACGATATTTTTAATTTGCTCCATAACGACTGCAATGGAGTTGGATGTAATAGATTGATTTCTGAATAACAAATGCTTAATAATGTTAGCACAAAAAAAAACTATTAATTTAATACTTATTTGTTTTTTTAACAGAATACTTATTTGTTAAATGTTCCTGTTGTTGCACAAAACAACAATAAAGGTATGCTGACGTCGATGTTCGTACTTAATCACCACGTGTCTCCAAGAAGCTTCTGTAAAACAAGAAAAGTCAGAGAGACGCAGGGGTGGTTCCCTGCATAGACACTCCGATGTTTAAGTCAGCAAAAAGTTCTTCAGTATTGAGAAGCGCAAAAGCCAGTAGTAAAAAATTAGAGAGTAAGATTGTACCTGGGGCTATTTATAGGCGTATATTCTAGGTTAATTACTTGAGGATAAGTAAGTCATTTTGTTAAGAGTTTGTATCCGAGTATAACACAAGTTCCTCAAATACCGGGAGAAATTGGAGCCTGTCGTCGGCGAGAGACCCATGCCGCATGGTACGTTGTGGCGTTAGGGGTCTGTCGCTAGCTGGAGCCAGAGTTATTCGCCACGTGTCGCATTATGACTGCAGGCGACGGACTGGGAGTCTGTCACCCTGCGACAGGTGTGATGCGCGCCACGTGTCGCGTTATTACTGTAGCCGACGGACTGGGAGTCTGTCGCCCGACGACAGGTGTGATGTGCGCCACGTGTCGCATTATGACTGCAGGCGACAGACTGGGAGTCTGTCGCCGAGCGATAGGTGTAATGGTGCAGCTTTGCCTTCTGCCGCCTAAGGTCACGTGGCCTAGAGATTCTTTGCCACGTGGTGATCTCTGACACTTCTTGGCCTGGCCCAACGTATGTAGACTTTGTCATATCAATTGCTTCCTACTCTCTTGTTGGATTTCTCCAATAAAGAGATTATAAATATGTGCCTTGGGCCCTAGCCCACCGTGAATTGCCCTCCTAATTTTTTGTGCTTTTCTTCATTTTTTTTGTAGGTGAAAAAGCTCTACTTTACGAGAGAGGTGATCAGGCGCGACATTTGGGATTCCCTGTTGCCACTATATAAACCTCTGGGATTCGATGAAAGGCTGCACGAAAAACCTCCGAGTAGCCGTCTGTTGCCTGTTTTTCAGCTCTCTCACCAAAAGAGTCTTTCGCTTTCACACCAGGAGTCTCTCGCTTACCTCAGTGACAATAAGTATATACATGTCACCTTATTTATCACCTCTTGCACTAGTTTCAGGTCTCCTGCAGGTATCTTGATCTTCCGTGTAGAGTTCTTAGGTCTCCCGCAAGTGTCTTGCCCGGTAGGTCTGTCGCGCCAACTGGTCTGTCGCCCAACTGGTCTGTTGCCTGATAGGTCTATCGCCCATTAAGTCTGTCACCCATCAGGTCTGTCGTGCATTATGTCTATCGTCCGATAGGTCTGTCACCCATCAGGTCTATCGCCCCATTAGGTCTGTCGCATGTTTTTGGGTTTCTCTTTACACATTTGTCATGTCTTCGCAACGTTCGGGTAAAACACTTAGGACAGGTGGTGTTGTGTGTTCTCTGACAAATGTTGATTTAGAGGATATTAGGACTCGTTTCCCTCTTCCCTTGGGTTATTGCTATAGACTTCCAGTTCAAGGGGAGGTTACACCTGACTTGGTTAGAAATGGTATAGCCGTTCATAAGGCTTCTTTATCCTTCGGTTTTTGCTTCCTTCTTCCGGAGTTTGGCGAAGCGTTTCTTAGATATAAGGACATCGTCCCGTGTCAACTCTACCCCCATGCGTGGGCTCAGCTTGTAGCGTTTTCCATAGCGTGTCATAACTTGAGTATTACTCCAACAATTCCTCTCTTAAGCGCTTTTTTCAGAGTTCGTGGGTTGAAAGGGTTAATAACGTTCTCCTTTCAAAGGTTAAAGGTCAACGAGTTTCCAAACAATAAAATTTTCTCGGACCTTCCTAATAAACTGTGTGGCTTTGAGAGCGAGTGGGTCGTTGTTGAGATTCCAAGCGACCTGCAGATTCGTGCTAGGTGGAATCGTGATACTTCCGACCACTCACAGCGCTCGGAAAGATTCAAAGCCGAAGTTTTGAAAGACCAATTTGGTGAGCCTATTCAGCGAATCTATTCTACTGGAGAGCGTGATTTATTTTCCCTTTTAACCCCGGAGAATATTGCCGCTGCCGATTGGGAGGTAAGCAGGACCGTTCTTGGGGCTTCTGCTGCCTTATCTGACCTACCTGCAACTCCACGTGTTTTTGATGCTGGTCTAAGTCAGCCAACCTCGATACCCGTAGTTGAAGCATCCACCCCCGTAGGCCGTCTTGTAGATGAATCCTCTTCAGATTTGGAGGACGAGACCCTTGAGGTTACAGGTACTAGTGGTCAATTAGAGGAGAACCCTGAGTGGGCTCAGCTGACGCTTTTGGGAGTCCTTTCGTCGATTTTTCGTTGGATTCGAACTTGGATAGTTTAGAGGACTTTGGTGGTTTTTTAGGTTTCTAATCCTTTTTTACTTCTTGTATGCATGTGCGTGACGTTTTACTTGGCCAGCTAATCCTTTCTTTTTATATTGTGCAGGCATGAACTTTCGAGATTTACTGCGTAGGAGGGATGCCAGCGCTGCTGCTCGAGCGGTTCCTCATCCTCAATCGCAAGTTAGAGCCCCATCTGGACCGGCTCGTGCTTTTACTTCTCCTCCCCCTGTTACTGGTGAATCCAGTCATCCTACATAAGAGGCCGGGAGAAATAAAAGGAAGAGGCCTCTTGTCCATGATCATGGTTCGGGCGATCACGAGAGCTCCGAGTCTCAAAGGAGTGATTCAGCCCTTCAAGAAGGTGGCTCTCGTGTCGCTGAAGGTAGGTCAGCTCCTCGCCAGCCTAGGAGCAAATACAGGAAGAGGTTGATTATTGAAGCCTTCATGCCTACAAGACCAGTCTTGCCTAAGGTAGCCGATCCTACTTTAAGGCGCTATATGGTTGATAGCGGGGTTGTCGTTGGTGGGGAAGATTTCCAGACCTATCTCGGAGTGAACGACAATGACAGCATCGAGGATGCCGGGATAGCGTCTCGTCTGGCCTGGAGCACCATCCTTCCTCGTGACGAGGCAGGGCTTTTCTAGAACATCCCAAAAGCAGAGGATAATTTTGATTGTCTTGCTATGAAGGTAGGAGTTTTGTGCTTGTTTGGTAATTAAAATTTCCCCATTTTAACCTCTTTCGTCAAGTTTTTTGAGTTACTTCTGTTTTATGTCATGTCAGTCGGCTCAACAAATTGCGGCTGTCAATGCTCGACACAGGGCTTTCAGGGAGCAAGCTGACAAAGATATTCGAGAGCTTTGAGAGCAAAGAATGGAGCTTTTTAACGAGGTTGTCCAGCTTCGCCCTTATGCCAAAAGGGTAGAGGAGCTGAATAAAAAGAATGCCAATCTCGAGCAGAAGCTCCAAGAAGAGCAAGCAAAGGTGGCTTCCCTTCAGGAGTACCAAGAAGCTTACAATAAGGCCATCAATGATTAGGAAGCTATGGAGAGGCAGCGGGATGAGGCCATTGAGGAGATGCAAAACATATTGGATCATCAGAAAGAAGCTCGAATCGAGGCCATTCGTGAATACCGCTTGTCCCAGCACTGTTTTGACAAGAAAATAGAGTTCACGACGGGATTCATTAAGTACGGTTTCTACTTGGCTCGTGCTTGGCTGGAGAAGCATCGACCTAGTGAGACTTTTTCTGAATTGCTCTTTACTGAGGAGGCCAAGTACTACGAAGCTCCTTTTTGGACCAAGTATGAGCCCAACTCGTAAAGTTCGGAGACCTATTTAGCGGAGGGAGTTGCAGATGAACTGGACAATCTTGAGGGTTCGTGGCCTCCTCGACAGCCACAACATCAGCCTGAGTCTATCGAGGTAGGTGATCAGCCTGAGTCTATCAAGGCACTGCTAGGGTTAGACAGCGATGAGTTCCAAATTTCTGATTCTGTAGCCGTTGATCCCGTGCCAGACTCTGCGGCTGTGGTAAGGCCTTCAGGTGATTTTCCCTCTTCCGGGATGGCTTCTTCGGCTCCTTAGGATCCTGATTCTTCGACTCCTCCAGTTCCTGAGCCTCAAGCTTCTTAAGACGCTAGTGTTGATGTAGCGCCTTCTCCGTCGGCTAACTCGATCATTGCCGTAGATTAGAATTTAGTATTTTTTGTTTTGTTTGTTAACTCTAATGTACATATTCATTTTTAATGAAAAGTACCGTTTCATTCTATAGCTCTTTCTTTTGCTTATGTGAATTCAGTAGAATACCTTGTATTACTGTTGCATCACAAAGTTCTGAAGCGATATTAGAAAGATCGAACAATTCTATTTTTTGCGGTGAAAGCGTACCTTTACCTTTACACCATGTTGCTCCCCAACTTCTACTTTGAAACAGCATTTTTATTCCTGCGCAAAGATGAACTTTTCTCGAGCGTTGTGCCTATCTCGAGCTTTTTCGCTTAAGGACTTTTTTTTGAATAATGACTTTTGTGTTACTTGGGTATCGCACATGTCCGTTTGCTCGTTGCTTGATGATTTTGCAGTTTTGCCTTTTTTGCGCACTTTTCACGTTTTAAGGACTGGTTTTTGCCCGTCTCGCACCTTTTTGTGCTTAGAGACTTTTAGATGTGCCCGTCTCGTGCATTTTTCGCTTAGGGACTTTTGTATTTGCCCGTCTCGCGCATTTTTCGCTTAGAGACTTTAGTTTGCCCGTCTCGTGCATTTTTCGCTTAGGGACTTTTGTGTTTGCCCGTCTTGCGCATTTTTTGCTTAGGGATTTTTTTTTGCCAGCTGTTGCCTCATTTCAATTCCTGTAACATATAATCTGTCTCACACATTGCATTAGAGAATACAGAAAATGATGGGTTGGCCTTTATTCATGAATCACATAATTGTAAAACAATAATATCTGTAAAGTAACAGAGCAATAGATGGAAAAGTAAAGACAAGAATAATAACAATCAGAAAAAATACAATGTTTACTGCCAGTACAACTTAAGATGGTTGGCATTCCAAGTCTTTGAGATCTTCTTTCCTTGCAAGGTTTCCAAGGTGCATGCGCTAGGTTCGACCATTTTTCTAATTCTGTATGGTCCTTCCCAATTAGCTCGGAGCTTTCCATGCTCCTTATGGGCATTTGTAATTGCTGACTTTCTCAATACTAGGTCTCCTTCTTGCAATTCTCTGTTCTTCACCCGTGCATTGTAATAAGTGGCTACCCTCTGTTAGTAAGCAGCCAATCTCATTTTTGCCTTGTCTCTCAGCTCGTCTATCAGGTCTAGATTCTCCCTTAGTCCTTGAGAATTAAGCTCCTTAATGTAAGGGACCAATCTGGGTGACTCAGCTCCAACTTCTACTAGGATGAGGGCTTCGGTCCCATACACCAAATTGAACGGTGTTTCTCTTGTCGACACTTTGCTTGTCGTTCTGTAAGCCCATAGGACACTCGGGAGCTCATCTACCCATGCTCCCTTTGCCTTATCCAATTTGGTCTTCAACCTGTGTAGTATAGTTCGATTACTCACCTCTGCCTGCCTATTGGCCTGTGGGTAAGACACGGAAAATATTCTTAGGAGAATATTTAGGCCTTTACAGAAATCCTGAAAAGCATCACAATCGAACTGCTTTCCATGATCTGCATTTATCACACGGGGGATCCCAAATCGGCAAATTATGTCCTTTCATACCATTGCTTCCACCTTTTTCTCAGAAATTGTAGCCAAAGACTCGGCCTCTATCCACTTAATGAAGTAATTCGTGGCCACAAGTAAGTACTTCCTTTGTCCTGAGCCTAGGGGAAAAGGTCCCAGGATATCTAATTCCCATTGTGCGAATGGAGTTGGTTGGAGAGTGTTCTGAAGGGTCGAGACAGGCGCGGTAGTTATAGGAGTGAATTTCTGACACTTCTCGCATCTTCTTACTTTGTCTGTGGCATCCTTCCTCAGTATAAGCCAATAAAACCCCGCTCGCAGTATTTTTGAGGCCAAGGAACAAGCCCCCAAGTGCTCACAGCATATTCCCTCATGAACTTCGGCTAAGGTGTATTTAGCTTGTTGGGGCCCTAGACACTTTAGCAAGGGCATTGTGAATCCCCTCTTGTAGAGTTCTCCATTTACCACGGTAAACCTGACACTTTTCAATTTTAACCTTCGAGCTTCGTCTTTGTTAGTTGGGAGTGTGTTCCCCAATATATAGTCTTTGATCGAGATTCTCCAATCATCTCCGATCTCGATATCGTAAACACCTTCTTCTTCGATACTTGGCTTAGCAAGGGATTCCACTTTGACCATACCCCCTTTGACTCCTCTTGAAGAAGCTAACTTTGAAAGAGCATCTGCATGATTGTTCTCTGACCGGTTTATCTGAATCAATTGGAAGTGCTTAAACGACTGTGCCAACAATTGCACCTTCTACAGATAAGGGACTAAAGCGGGTTCTCGTGCTTCATACTCACCCGAGAACTAGTTTACCACCAATTGCGAATCGCTATGGGCCATTAAGTTGCTGACTCCTAGTTTCTCAGCAAGTTTCATCCCAGCTATCAAGGCCTCATACTCGGCTGTATTATTCAAACTTGGAAACTTGAAACGTAGGGAATACTCATAGGTTTCCCCTTCAGGCGAGGTTAGCATAATTCCAGCTGCATTGTCATCCATGTTACGAGCCCCATCCACAAATAATTTCCATCAGACTAACTCTGTTTCTTCTCGGACTTCTCGGCCAGTACATTCTACAATGAAATCTGCCGATGCCTGCCCTTTTATTGCTTGGCGAGGTTGGAAGTGTATGCCATATTCACTCAATTCGATAGCCCATTTGATTAGACGTCTGGAGTGTTCTGCTTTCTGCAGTATTTGCATCAAAGGCTGATCCGTTAAGATAGTCAACGAGTGAGCTTGGAAGTAAGGTCGTAACTTTCGAGTTGCCATCACCAAGGATAAAGCTAGTCTTTCAACTAAGGGGTACCTTGTCTCGGCATCCAGTAGGACTTTGCTTACATAATAGATTGGGCAATCCCTGTCCCCTTCTTTCCTTAGTAGGACTACACTTATAGCTTTCTCTCCTACACCGAGGTACATAAGGAGGTGGTCTCTGGGCTGTGGCCGAGATAATAGAGGCAACTCTTTCAGGTAGTCTTTCAAACTTTCAAAGGCGTCGCTGCACTCTTCCGTCCACTTGAAGTTCTTTCCTGCCTTTATTGCCTAGAAAAATGGTAGACTTCTTTTAGCTGATTTGGACAAGAAACGACTTAAGGCTGCTATCCTCCCTGTTAGCCTTTGAACTTCTCTTACAGTTCTGGGTGGCCTCATATCCAAAATAGCTTGAACTTTCTCGAGATTAGCCTCTATCCCTCGATTAGTAATCATGAATCCCAGAAACTTTCCAGACCTCACCCCGAATGAGCATTTATTGGGATTCAACTTCATCTTGTACTGTCGTAACACATTGAATACCTTTGCCATTTTCTCAGCATGTGATTCTCCCTGTCGGCTTTTGATGATCATATCATCGATATAAGCTTCCATGATGTTGCCCAACAAGTCTTGGAACACCCGGTTTACCATGCGCTGGTAGGTTACCCCCACGTTTTTCAAACCAAATAGCATTACTCGATAGCAATATGTCCCACTATCGGTAATGAACGAAGTTTTCTCCTCATCATCCGGATGCATCATAATTTGGTGGTACCCCGAAAAGGCATCCAAGAAACTAAGCAATTCATACTCACACGTTTCATCTACCAACTTATCAATTCGAGGTAGTGGATACGAATCCTTAGGGCAAGCTTTGTTCAGATCCGTGAAGTCCACACACATTCTCCATTTCCCGTTGGCTTTCTTCACCATCACAACGTTAGCCAACCACTCTGGATAGTTAACTTCTCTAATGAATTCTGCTTGCAACAACTTCGAAATTTATTCGTTTATTGCCTGTTGCCTCTCTGGAGCAAAATTCCTCTTCTTTTGTTTTATCGGCCTTGCCCCCGAGACTACGTTCAACCGATGACAAACAACTTCAGGGTCAATTCCGGGCATATCAGCTGGGGTCCATGCGAACACATCACGATTCTCTTTTAAGCATCAAATTATTTCACCTTTCACTTCTTCAGGCAACTGGCTCCCCACATACACTATTTTTTCTTCATCTTCTTCATCCAACTGGATTGCCTCCATCTCCTCTTCAGGTTTTGGCTTAGGCGGTTCTTCAATTGTAAGGGTTTTCTTCTTCTGAATCCCCTTACATGTGGTGGATGCGACATTACACGTCCTGGCTTTCCTTTGATCTCCCCTCACTTGTCAAACACTGTGGGGAGTCGAAAACTTCATTAACAAATAGCAGGGATGCACCACCGCTCTCATGTCATTTAACAATGGCCGCCCAAATATCATATTGTAAGCCACGAAAGTTGATCCCACCACCATAAACAACGCTTCTCGGATGACATCTTTTAGGCTCTCCCTTAATGTAATAGGTAGCTGAATGGCGCATGCTACCTTTATCTTCTCTCCAGAGAAACCGTATAAGGGTATAGGTACTGGTTTCAACCTGTCCTCCGTGATATTCATCCTCTTGAAGCAATTCCAATAGATTAAGTTCACTGAACTCCCATTGTCGACCAAGATCCGACTCACTGGGTGCTTTGCTACCACCGCTGTAATTACCATCGGGTCATCATGAGGAACCACCACATCCCCTCTATCGGCTGGTGTAAAGGTAATGGGTTCCTCATCCTGCTTTTCCCCTATCACCGAGTTGATTTGGTGGGCCTGGCGGGCATAATATTTCCAAGATGAGGAAGAGGTACTAGCTAATGACTCACCTCAGAATATTACGTTAATAGCTGGCCCTGTAGGCTCATTATCTTCCTCTCGATTCCTTCCTTCTGTCCTTCTGTCATTATCTCTCCTATCACCTTCATTTCGTCTTACAGGTCCCCTGTTTTCACCTCTTTTGTCTCTAAATTGGTTTCCTCTGTTCCGCGTGGGATAGTTGTTTTTGTCACCTCTCCACACGAAACGGTTTATTTTTCCCTCTCGTGCTAGCTTTTCTAGCTGATTCATCAACTCCCTACACTTTTCGGTCGTGTGCCCGTGCGCTGAGTGGTAATCGCAATACGACCTTAAATCACGGCCCAGATTCCCTAACGTCTTCTTTGGAGTCTGTATAAGCCCTGATCCTTCAATAGCGGCCATCTGCGGCCATCTTTGGGGTCTATCTTTCCGGTGTATGTGGCTATCTGCGGCATTTTAAACTTTGGGGGTAGAGGTTTTTGCATGATGGTCGTGTAGAACAGTATTCTTCTTCTCTGGCTCTCTTCTGCAGACACTAATTTTTTCTCTTCTAGTACTTGTTCTATCATCTTCTTCATGTTCACAGGGGGAGCGAGATGATTTCTGGCATGAGACGAATCAGGAAGGTCTTCGACTATGTCCTTGCCCTTTGCTTGAGGTGCGTTTGTCCGTACCATTTCCGTGCACCAAGTGGGGTCAAACTCCGACCCGGCTCACCAAGTGCTTTGATCTTCCCCACTGTTCTTTCCAGCACCTCCAACACCATGTTCCAAGTTGGTACCAGCAAACTTTGACAAGTCATGGTGGTGGGCGGTAGACCCTGTCGCACTGTCAACGTCCTGCCGCCCTACGTATGGAGCTTATCGCCTGACCCCTATCGCAGGGTCTAAGCTTGCTGCTTCCTCAGTCTCTCGCTAGGTGCCTACGACAAGCCTCCCGCTCCCCTGTCTTGGCGCACCCTGTTGAATGTCATGCTCTTCCATAAGGGGAGCCTCTCACCGATGAGAGGGGTCTGCCGCTGTAGCATCCTCTTGTCTCCCAAACACCTACGGCGGGACCCCTCGATTCGTTCCTCCTACCAAGCTCTGCACGACAGGCGGCAGATTCAATGTCGGGAGAACTCCTTGGAACAAATCCACCATGGCTCTCAGCGCCTGGGTAGTTTCTTCACTCTGTCGCCTCAGAGCTTCGAATTCTGCTGTCGATACAGTAATTCTTTCTTCCTCCTTGTTCACCTGGTTCCTCTGGTGAATCTGTTGTTAAGGGGAGCTCACAGAGTTTTCCTCACTGCCAGTCCTCATGTTTGTCGATCTCGTTCTCACCATCTTAGAAAATCTTGATTGGCTTTTAATACACTTCCCACAGTCGGCGCCAATTGTTGTTGCACAAAACAACAATAAAGGCATGCTGACGTCGATGTTCGTACTTAGTCTCCACGTGTCTCCGAGAAGCTTCTGTAAAACAAGAAAAGTCAAAGAGACGCAGGGGTGGTTCCCTGCGTAGACACTCCGATGCTTAAGTCAGCAGAAAGTTCTTCAGTATTGGGAAGCGTAAAAGCCAGTAGTCAAAAATTAGAGAATAAGATTGTACCTGAGGCCTATTTATAGGCGAATATTCTAGGTTAATTACTTGAGGATAAGTACGTCATTTAGTATTAGGAAGCGTAAAAGCCAGTATTCAAAAATTAGAGAGTAAGATTGTACTTGGGGCCTATTTATAGGCGAATATTCTAGGTTAATTACTTGAGGATAAGTACGTCATTTTGCTAAGAGTTTGTATCCGGGTATAACACAAGTTCCTCAAATACCGGAAGAAATTGGAGCTTGTCGTCGGCGAGAGACCCATGTCGTGTGGTACATTATGGCGTCAGGGGTCTGTCGCTAGCGGGAGCCAGAGTTATGCGCCACGTGTCGCATTATGACTGCAGGAGACAGACTGGGAGTCTGTCGCCCGGCGACAGGTGTGATGCGAGCCATGTGTCGCGTTATGACTACAGGCGACCGACTGGGAGTCTGTCGCCTGGCGAAGGGTGTGATGCGCACCACGTGTCGCGTTATGACTACCCAGTCTGTCGCCCGGCGACAGGTGTAATGCACGCCACTTGTCGCGTTATGACTGCAGGCAACAGATTAGGAGTTTGTTGCCCAGCGACAGGTGTAATGGTGCAGCTTTGCCTTCTGCCGCCTAAAGTCACGTGGCCTAGTGATTCTTTGCCACGTGGTGATCTCTGACGCTTCTTGGGCCTGACCCAACGTAGGCAGACTTTGTCATATCGGTTACAAAACTTATATGTTAAAAATTAGACTATCCATATAGGAGTTCACATAAGAAAAAAGGTACATGTAAACATGTATCTTGTAATATAATATATATATATATATTAGATATATATATATATATATTAGATAGTTTTTCTAAAATTATTTTATGATAATTTTTTTTATATAGATTGAGAATTTTAAGTATTATAAATTTTAGGACTTTGGCTCATGCTTAATTCCTTAATACTTTGTTTAAGCTTGGTCCAAATACAACTTGGTCCGCCTCAACCCATAAACAGGTCTAAATATAAGTAATATATATTAAATATAATAAATAAAATTAAAAAATTTGTATGTTTAAATGTCTCTACTTCTCCAGTATTAAATATAATAAAAGTAATACATTTATTACTTAATTATTAAATATAATATAGAAATCATATATACATATTATACAATATATTATGTAATATATTATGTTTAATACATGATTAAATAATACCATAACATAAATTCAATATAAAAATCAAATTTTAAAGCAATAAATTAAGTCAGCTATCTAATATTTAATGCGTGTTATAAATTTCATATCTGTTTAATACATATTTAACTATTAAGTTAATACTTATTTGTTAAATGTTACAAAACTTACATGTCAAAAAATTAGGCTATCCACATAAGAGTCCACATCAGAAAAAAGGTACATGTAAGCATGTACCTTATAATATAATATAATATAATATAATATAATATAATATAATATATATATGATCACATCGTCTTATAGTTGTGTATTTAATTATAATTTTCTTTTATGTTGAATATAATTAGTTTGGTGCAAATATGGCTTACAGCATTCTGCTTTGGGAGATGGGGCTCTTGTACTATTTGAGTTTCCTTCAGCTTCTCAAACTTTGTCAATTTTCTTTTTGATTTGTAACAAGTGAATCGTAATGAAAGCTGGAGGAGTTCTATGATTGGCTGCCTTGCCTAAACTTTTATCATCCCATCAATGGTGAAAGGAGGATCAGACAAATTCAACAAGTTGGCCAATGGCACATCAAGCAATCGACAATGAAGTTCTTTTGATTAATCTGCCTACTAAATAGAGGTGGCAAATGGGCGGGTTCGGGTGGGTTTCGGTTCGGGTTTTTTCGGTTACGGGCTTTTTCGGTTACGAGTTTTTTCGGTTGTGAGTTTTCTCGGTTGCGGGTTTTTTCGGTCTTGGGTTTTCTCGGTTGCGGGTTTTTTCGATCTCGGGTTTTTTCGGTTGCGGGTTTTTTCGGTCTCGGGTTTTTTCGGTTGCGGGTTTTCTCGGTCTCGGGTTTTTTCGGTTGCGGGTTTTCTCGGTTTCGGTCCGGTTTTAATCGGGCGGGCTTAGCGGGCTTAGTCAAATTATTTTAAAATTTTATAAATTATAAATATTTTATAATTTTCAATATAATAATTAATTTAATTTTATATAGTTAAATAAAAATATAATAGAAATGCTAAATTAAAGTTAAAATTTAATAAATGGGAATTGTATAATATATATTAAGAAGTTTGGTTGGGATGATTTTGAAAACATTGGGAGTGGACCAATGAAGAATATAGTTATCTACAATAATAAAAGAGAACATATCATCTATAATTATTACATTATTATTAATTAATCAAAATTTAAAGTCACGTGAGATCTATCAAAATAATACATAAAGTTCGCACTTGTAAATGATTGACCAATACATAATTTTTAATTATAATTGATTAATTATCGTAAAAAGAATAACAAGTAAAATACTCGAAGATGTAAAAGATATTGAAAAAGTTTTAAATCTTGCACTGCATTTGCAAGAAATGAAAGCATTTCTGCTATTGTAAACTTTTGCCTTGGGAAGCATCTGAATTTCTGTACTAATTAATTTTTTTGTCCACAAACTCCGACTACTAAAAATCATCTTTGAATTGCCAACAACCTCTTGGCCTAGTGGTTAAAGATGAGTTGTGGCATATTGTAAGTCTTGGGTTTGAATCCAACACCCCCATCCTCAGTTATTTAACATTTCCCTTGTAATAAAAAAATCATCTTTGAATTTTGATTATAATTAAAACGATTATAATAGACATTATATTATATTAGACTTAATAATTCGTATATATATATTGTATTCGTATTGCATCAAATATATTTGTATCATATAAAATATAAAAATTATTGTATTAAAATTTATATTGATATACCAAACACAATTTCTTTTTAATTATCATATCTACATTGCATGACAGTATATTGAGATAAATATATTTCAAAGTTTGCTTTTGAAGTTTTTTCATGTGATTCTCAAGGGAGGGAAAAGGCATATTCCCAAAGAATTTGAAATTTTTTGATAATGTGGCAAAAGCTTGTTTGGAGGGAATTGAAAAATGAAAATCAAACAGATCTCCTTTCACACGAAACTCTCATAAATAAAATATTGTTGTTTTGACTAAATTTATAAAAATATAAATTTTTACATTTTAATGTTTTTATTACTTGATAATTATTATTTATTTTTTTAATTTTCTGTGATATTTACATTTGTTATAAAATATATAATTATATATTAATAATTATATAAAAATTTATTTTTTAAATGAGCCAAATATATATATTAAAACTAAAAGAAAGTGAAAATCCAAAAGTATTAGCTATACAAATAAATAACTAACAAATTATAAATAAATCACACTAAACTATTAAACATTTATATAAATAGCTTTATACTCTTAACAATAACTTATTGAGTCATTGTGTTTTTTTGGGTCAATATTGGGTCATTGGAATTTAGATACTCTTAGTTCAATAAATTTAACATATATGACATTTTATTATAATGTAAATCTTAATATATATATATATAGTATATTATGTTTATTATTTTATTTGTAACTCATTATAATAAATTAAAAAAAACACTTTTTCGACTTAAAAAGTAGTTGAGAAGGTCAATATCTATTTAATCATACAATATTATGATTATTAATTGATCAAGTTAAACTAAATTACATGAAAACATCCTAAGAGATTAAATGTTTGAAATTAAAAACAAAAGTATATTCTAAAAGCATGATAAGAAATTGGAATGAAAAATGTCTGAAATTAAAACTATAATATGCTATGAGAGATTGTTTAATTTATTCTATATTACATGGTAAGAGATTATTATAATGTAATATACAAATCATTATAATAAGATAAATATATTAATAATCTATTTTATATAATTAAGAGCTTGTATAGTTGATTATATATCACATGATAAAATATTATTTTTAAAGTTATAATAACATACAAATCATTATGATAAGATGTTATTTATTAACTATATTATGTATTTTATTTGCCATCAAAAAAACTATTCCAAATTGAGTACTAATTTTTTTCATATTCACATTAACATAATAATATTATATTAACATAATAATATTAGATATACACCAATTGATTGAATATCTAATTAAAATGTTAAATAATAGATATTACTAAATTAATTAATATAATGCTAGTTATTTAAATATAATTAATAATAATATTAACAAAGTATAAAAAATAAATTTTATTAAAATTACCACTTACATAGTAATACAACTCTAATATATTATTAAATTACACTTTAATTTACTATTAGAATTATTATTTTTATCCACACTTTAATTTTACATTTAATAGATAATAAAGAAATTATTTTTAATAAATACTTAATTCTATCAAAATAATACTTACACACTAGAAGATTACATAATTTATTCTTAAAAGATTATTATAATATAATATACAAATCATTATTACAAGATACCAAATTAGTTTATTCATGTATAAGATTATTATAATATAATAAATAATTAATTATCACTAGCTTGATTTTTTAATGTCTTTTGTTTTAAGGCTAAAAATAAAATTACCACTATAATTTTCTCTTTTAATGATACCCAAGTATAAAAAAAATTGTACTTGTATTGTTTAATTTAATAACTTAGCTTTTTCTAATCTTAAAAATTTGAATTTTAATTTTAAGATTAGGTTTTTTTTAATCTAAATTTAATATCTTTCTATACTTGAAACGTTAAGAAAATATAGTTTAAATTTAATTTTATTAAAAATATTTTTAATGTGTTGCACAAGATATCAAATTCAAAGTTTCAAACAAATATTGAAATTGTATAATTTTTATATATTTGATTTATTATTGTATTAAAATTAAAATTTTATTATAAATAAAAATAATAAAATGTTAAAATGATTTTTATAATAAAATCAAATGTCAAATTAATAATATATTTATTATTATAAATGCAATAAGGATAATATTAAAGATTATTTGATATCATATATTATATCATATATTATGGTGTTTTAAATTAATTTAATTTAATTAAAAAGATTCAATATTTATTATGCTGGTAATATATAATTGATAAAATTGTATAATAAATAATAATTGTTTTCAAAATTTTAAACTTTTTAATTAAAAAAGTGTATCAATTATTTATTTATTTTTAAATAATAATTATATAATTATAATTCGGGTTTTCTCGGGTTATAAATTCGGTTTTTTCGGTTTTCGGTTCGGGTCGGTCTCGGTTTCGGATTGTATTGTGCTCGGGTTATGTCGGGTTCGGGTTGTGTCGGGTTCGGGTTTTTTCGGTTTCGAGCTTTTTCGGTTTCGGGCTTTTTCGGTTCCGAGCTTTTTCAGTTACGGGCTTTTTCGGTTACGGGCCTTTGACTTTTTTGATCAATTCGGGTCGGTCCCGGTTCGGTCTTGGGCGGATTTGGGCGAGTTTTCGGGCTCGAGCCAATTTTTGCCACCTCTACTACTTAATTTCTGTATCTGTTCAGATGTGTGTGCATTGATTTGTGGAAACATGGCTCATTTTTATTGTAATTTTGATTTCTCTTTGCCATGATATTTTTCAACCAAATTGAATGTACTAAAAACCTCCACATTTCATGCATTTTTGCAACACCTTTTTATCTATGGACCACCATAAATAAAATATCATCCTATGCCTACAGATTTTCTTTTTCATTAACAGGTAAATTTGACAAAGAAAAATTAAGGGTAGAGTTTCCTATCTACAACAGAAAACAAAAGCCAAGCACCTCGTAAGAACAAAGTTTGGAAGATAACCTAGAATTTATCTATAAAATTCAATTCTCTCATTTTTTAGTTTGAAACTCATTCAACCATGAAAAACCATCCAAAATAAGAGTGTATGATAATATAAATTATGTCTTAGAGGTGACTCTTGTAATAGAAAATCTGTGCTTTTAAGACTCAAGAGTCCTAACATAGATCACAAGCAGATAGAACGGCATTTTGCATGCTTGCCATAGAAAAATGCTCTGCATCTTGGTACGGTTCTGATTTTAAGAGGCAGCTAGGACAAGATTCCATTTCCATGCCTTTGTTATTGGATTAATGTTCTTTTAAAGCATGTAGGAAATATTTTCTTTCAGGAAGAAACAACAGAAACCGATCGAGTGTCCCATATTCTTGCTTTAGCACCATTAAAATCCAGAATCCCTTTTGAAGCAACTCTCCACCCTTCAACAAAATGCTCCTGGCCCATGAAGGCCTTGAATCTTTCTTAGCCTCTAAAAAAACACATGCAAATTGATTGAGCATATCCATTTTGAATCATATCTACTTGTTTATTGTATTTGAGTCGCAGTAACTTTGTGATGTTGATCTGTGTAGTTTAAGTTAAACTAATTCTCTCTCTCAATGTTATTAAGATCTATTTGCAAACCCGAAAGGTTTACCTAGATTGTCTTGTAGGACTACTTGAGAGTTCATTTTGTCATTGATCCCTTAAGATCAATTTCATTTATTCTTTTTTCTTATGGTAATTACAACAAGATTGAAAGTTTTATTTCATTTCCAAAGGGTACAATAGATGAATTATGCTAAAAGTCTAGAATTTTAACTGTGTCAATGAGTTCAACTGAGATATACACTTCATACATGATATTGCAAAATGAGTGTTTCAATGATGTTTAACTCTCAATTATATCTATAACATCTTCAATTATAAGGTGAACAGCTCTCTTTGCACTCTGGTATTCCCCTTATACAATCTGGCATTCCTTCTTGTCAAAGTCCTGATCATAACTCCCAGCAGAACAAGACAACCAATCAAAACTTGCTTTGCCAGACACTGCTGGGACAGGCATTGTAGGCTGTGAAGTCTCTTCCGCGTATGTATTGTAATATCAGAAATTTGTTATAAAAGTAAAACTATAGTTTTCTACTTGTAGTTAAAACTATTTTAAGCTCTACGGTAGTTTCCTTGCACATCAAACTTGTTATTCCTTGGCATTAAAGTCTGGTACCCGTATGATTTTGTCCTGTACAAGTTTCGGGGACCAAAATATTCTGCTTCAAATAATTGAGTTTCTACTGACTGGCAAGAAGAAAACTTACGAAGCCTTCTAATAAATTGTGGGCATTATTCTAAAGATTATGACATGAGAGAAGACAAAAAAAGATAGAGGAGATAGCATCGTGCTGGGGCCATGTGTTTTTTGAGTCATTCCGGTGAATGCCACATGCTTTTGCTCAATACCAACCCTGCATGCATGAAATGCATAAGTTCCACTTGACCCATGCACTGTCTTCACATTTATTTCCGATTTTCGTCTTTTACTTGAATCTTTGAATCAAAGTCTTCAAGCCAAACTGTATTTAGAACTTTACTGTCTCGAGTGTCCAAGCATACTCACATCAGAAGTCACCTCATTGCATAAAACAGAAGACATAATGGAGGCTGTTTGTTGTATTGAAAAACTCTTTAGTGTGGATGGTGTACTGCTGCAAACAAGTTGAAGAAGAAATTTGGTAGGCAAGGCACTTCCAGGAAGCTATCTTAAGAACAATAGTTTCCCCACACTGGTGCAAATGGTTCAGGAAACGTTGTTCCCAGGATACAATGCCTACTCCAAGAGAAATTCAATTGCACTTTGAGTTTCTCTCTTGAACTCACTTGAACCAAGCCAAAGAAAAAAGAGTGCAATAAGAGAATTTGATTTAGAGTGAAAGAATGTAGAAGATTATATGTTAAATTCCATGAAAGTAAAAGTATTTATAGACTCAAAACGGTGTTATAAACACCATTTCATTATTAGACATCATTTGAATGAAGAATCATGACCTTTGGAATGAAGAAACATGTCCAACGGACATGTTTTTTGAGTTTCCAGAATGGGAAGTCGGATGCCCGAGAAAGAGAGTCGACTTCCCTAGTGTTTTTTCAAAACAGAATGTAATTTTTCTTGGGGCAGTGGACTGCCCTTTAGGGTAGTCGACTGCCCTATATGTAACTCAAATTCTCAAGCCAAAAATATTTCCAGAAAGCCCCGACACAGAGCAGTTGACTGCTCTTTTGGGCAGTCGACTAATCAAGTAATTTCTTCATTCCAACTCATTTTTCATACTTTCAATTTCATTTTTCTTTAACATATATGCAAACTAAATGATTTTAAGATATAACTTTGGTAATATATACAACAATCCCCCACTTATTACCAAAGTATACAAATGTATGCAATTTATGCAATCCTAAGAAAGATGCAAGTTGGTTCTTATGTAAGGTGTATATCTAAAGGTGGCCAAGGCTTGAACCTTTAGATTGAATATGAAACTCTAGGAAACATATTCACCCCTTAGATTGGTTCGTGAGTTCCTCAAATAGGGCAGCGCATTTTTGTCATGGGACTTCGCTTTTATCCTGTGTTAGCAAGTACTCTAGGATTAACCGGAAATCCATAAGAAGCGTCCTCTCACTTCTTTACTTGCATAGGAAGACTTATCAAGAGTACATCAAAACCTTCCTTTTTTACAAACACTCCATTCACAAGAGCTATAAGTCAATTATGGATTTTAATCCAACCAATCATTGTGATTAACAATGCATCTAGATATGGGATTTTATTAGGAATAGTCTTTAATTTAATTACCCCCACTATTCCAAGAAGTGATGCATTGGGAATATCATATATCTCATATATGATTTCCTTGGATGATTCATGATTGAATGCCTTTTGAACTCTCATACACAAAGATCATCAAATGACGAGATTATCCTTTAAACCTAAAGGATCAATTTCCTAAGTGACTCAATGAGATAGAGTTGGAATCAATCAAGATCATCTCTAGTAACCGATAGTAATCCCATACCTCTCATAGTGTTAGCAATCTTATCTCCCGATAACGGTTTAGTTAGGGGATCAGCTAACATTTGCTCGGTAGGTAGATATTCTAAATTTACTTTACCTTTCTTTACAACACTTCTCACATGGTTGTATCTCATAGCTATATGCTTGCTATTATTAGACAACCTATCATTCTTTGTGTTGTAAATTGCAGCTTTATTGTCACAATATAAAGTGACTGGTCCTTTGGTTCTCTCAATAAAAGGTATTCCCCTTAAAAACCTTTTAAACCAAAGTAAATCCTTGGTGGCATGTGACATAGCAATAAACTCAGATTCCATTGTTGATAAAGCCACACAAGTTTGTTTCTTAGAAGACTAAGAAACAATAGCACCACCTATGGTGAATAACCATCCACTTGTTGATTTGGAACTTCTCTTATCTGAAGCCCAATTAGCATCACTATAACATTTTAGAACTGAAGTTTCACATTTATAGTGCAAGCCATAATATAAGGTATGCTTCAAATATCTCAACAATCTGCTTAATTCATGCCAATGTTCATTACTAGGATTACTAGTAAATCTACTCAATATACCAACTGCACATGCAATGTCCGGTCTTGTATAATTCATAGCATAAATCAAACTACCTATAATTTTTGCATACTCCTTTTGATTTACTGGTTCTCCTTGATTAGGTACTAACTTGTGATATGGATCTATAGGTGTTTTGCAAGGTTTGCTATCAAAGTGATTAAACTTCCTAAGTAATTTTTCTATGTAATGTGATTGTGAAAGAATAAATTTACCATTCTTCCTATAAACCTTAACACCTAATATAACATCAACTTTACCTAAGTCTTTAATATCAAATGCATTAGTTAAATATGACTTAGTTTCATTGATGCAATCTATATTTGTACCAAAAATAAGTAAATCGTCAACATAAAGAGTAATTAATACTTTAATATCATTTGTGACTTTAATAAAGACACAATTTTCAGCTTTACTACTTTTAAAACCAAACTTTTTAACTTCTTTCTTGAATTTCTTATACCATTGCCTAGGTGCTTGTTTAAGACCATAAAGAGACTTGTTGAGTTTACATACCTTGTGTTCTTGTCCTTGAACTACATATCCTTCCGGTTGATGAATATAGATCTCTTCATCTAGATCACCATTGAGGAAGGCTGTCTTTACATCCATTTGATGTACTTCAAGATTGTAGATTGAAGCAATAGCAAACATCACCCTTATTGAAGTAAACTTAGTGACCGGTGAAAATGTTTCAAAATAATCCAAACCTTCCTTTTGACTATAACCTTTGGCGACCAACCTTGCCTTGTATTTATCAATACTCCCATTGGTTTGAGTTTCCTTTTTAAAACCCATTTGGTGCCAATAAGTTTAGTGTTAGGAGGTAGATCCACTAAAGACCATGTATTGTTCTCATGTATAGATTTAATTTCATCATCCATGGCTTTCTTCCATAACATGGTATCTTTCATGTTCATGGCTTCTTGAAAAGTTTTAGGATCCTCTTCTAACAAGTAAGTATACATGCCTGGTCCTAAATCTTTTTCAATTCTTTTCCTCTTACTTCTTCTTAACTCAATATCACTACATGCATTAGATGTATTTGCATGATTATGATTTTCACTATCATGTGGAGATATATCATCAAATAGCATGCTCATGAACAATTAATTCATTTGACAAGTCTTTCTCTAATTCATGACTACTAGCATCTTTAATTGTCAAATGCTTAAAATAAATTGCATGAATAGATTCAAAAACACTATTAGTTTTAAGATGAAGAAATCTACATGCTTTACTTCCTAAAGCATAACCAAGAAATATAGATTTGATTGCCTTACTTCCTAACTTAGGTCTCTTATTTGTAGCATCAAGAACATATGCAATGCATCCAAACACTTTAAAATAATTTATATTAGACTTTCTTCCTTTTAATAACTCATAGGGAGATTTATCAAAACCTTTATGTAAAACTCTATTTGAGATGTAACAAGCAGTAAAGAGTGCTTCACCCCAAAAATTCAAAGGCAAATTTGAATGTAAAAGCATAGCACTTACCATTTCAAGTAATGATCTATTCTTTCTTTCCGCTACTCCATTTTGTGGTGGAGTATTAGGAGCAGAAACTTCTCTTACTATACCATGTTTCTTACAAAAGTCATAAAACTCATTTGAAAGAAATTCTCCACCCCTATCGGATCTAAGTTTCTTAATTTTTCTATTTGTCAAGTTTTCTATTTCTTCTTTGAAAATCTTAAACTTTTCAAATGCTTCATCTTTAGTTTTTAGTAAATAAACATAAGTATATTTTGAAAAATCATCTATAAAAGTAACAAAATATCTTTTTCCACCTCTAGTAATAATTTCATTATTATCACATAAATCAGTATGTACTAGTTCTAACAAAGAATTAGTTTTAAAAACTGATTTAAAAGGAATTTTTGAATCTTTGCTTGTGCACAACACTCACAAGTTTTAGTACTTAAAATGGTAGAAGACTTAGGAATTAAATCATGAGATGACATTCTATTTAATGCATTCATGCCAATATGTCCTAATCTATAATGCCACAAACAATTAGAATCATTCATATCAACAACATAAGCATAATTCAAAGAACTTTTATTGATATTGAGAACATACATATGGTCTTTAGCATATCCCTTTCCAACAAATGATCCTTTCTTAGAAATGATCACCTTTTGAGAATCAAACATAACCTTAAATCCATGGTCATCAAGTTTCTTCACAGAAATTAAACTCTTCCTAAGGTTTGGGATGTGATACACATCTTGTAATGTCAAAATTTTTCCTGAAGTCAAAGCAAGTTTGATTGTCCCTTTGCCAACAATTTTGCAAGTTGAAGAGTTCCCCATGAAGACTGATTTGTCCTCATTTATCTCTTCATATGTCTTGAAGACATCTCTAAATGGAGTGACATGACAAGTTGCCCCAGAATCGATCCACCAATACGCTTGGTTTTCAACCATAAGAATTTCGATAACCATTGCAACCATGTCATCTTCAATCACAAGATTGGCCTCACTTTTCTTACCTTTCCGGAAGTGGCATTCTTTTGCAATATGGCCATTCTTTCCACATACATAGCAAGGGCCTTTCTTCCTTTTGAAGTTCTTATCAAGCTTGTTGAACTTTCCCTTTTTCTTTGAAGAGTTTTTCTATCTCTTGTTCTGGTGAGTTTTCTTCTCACTTTCAGTTTTGTTCTCATTAGGACCTTCAATGTCATGCACATTATTGTCCTTTTCATCTCTTGTACGGGCTGCACTTTCAATCTGGATATGCTTCACCAATTCATCCAAGGTAAGTGACTTCTTCTTGTGTTTCAAATACCTTTGATAATCTTTCCAAGAAGGAGGAAGTTTACCAATTATGGTAGACACTTGGAAAGTCTCAGAAATTGGTTCTCCAGCATCATTGCATTCAGTAGCAATATCATTCAATGCATTTACTTGATCAATGACAGGTTTAGAGTCTATCATTTTAAAGTCTACATACCTGTTCACAAGGAAGGACTTGTTTCCAACATCTTCATTCTCGTACCTCTTCTCAATTGCACGCCATAACTCCAATGCTGTGTTGTGTTTGTGGAATACATTGAAGAGTGAGTTGATGAGTGCTTGAAGTATTGAAAGTCTGCAAATGTAGTCATCTTCAAGCCATTTTTGTTGTTTTACTGTAAGTTGTCCATCGTTGCTTTCTTCTTGGGGGTAGTACTCATGAAGAACATATGCAACCTTCAAAAAAAAAAATTTTAGTATATCTTCATGCTCCACCTCTTGTAATTCAGGCCATTGAACCTTTCTAGTTTCTCCACTTCATAAACATGAGGCTTGAATGCAGGAGTCGCCATCTTGAAAAACTATTGTTCTTAAATTGTTGTATTGAAAAACTCCTTAGTGTGGATGGTGTACTGCTGCAAACAAGTTGAAGAAGAAATTTGGTAGGCAAGGCACTTCCAGGAAGCTATCTTAAGAACAATAGTTTCCCCACACTAGTGCAAATGGTTCAGGAAACGTTGTTCCCAGGATACAATGCCTACTCCAAGAGAAATTCAATTGCACTTTGAGTTTCTCTCTTGAACTCACTTGAACTAAGCCAAAGAAAAAAGAGTGCAATAAGAGAATTTGATTTAGAGTGAAAGAATGTAGAAGATTATATGTTAAATTCCATGAAAGTGAAAGTATTTATAGACTCAAAACGGTGTTATAAACACCCTTTCATTATTAGACATCATTTGAATGAAGAATCATGACCTTTGGAATGAAGAAACATGTCCAACGGACATGTTTTTTGAGTTTCCAGAATGGGAAGTCGGATGCCCGAGAAAGGGAGTCGACTTCCCTAGTGTTTTTTCAAAACAGAATGTAATTTTTCTTGGGGCAGTTGACTGCCCTATATGTAACTCAAATTCTCCAGCGAAAAATATTTCCAGAAAGCCCCGACACATAGAGCAGTTGACTGCTCTTTTGGACAGTCGACTAATCAAGTAATTTCTTCATTCCAACTCGAAAAATGAGTTAGAATGAAGAAATTACTTGATTAGTCGACTGCCCAAAAGTGCAGTCAACTGCTCTATGTGTCAGGGCTTTCTGGAAATAATTTTCGCTTGAGAATTTGAGTTACATATAGGGCAGTTGACTGCCCTAAAGGGCAGTCCACTGCCCTAAGAAAAATTACATTCTGTTTTGAAAAAACACTAAGGAAGTCGACTCCCTTTCTCGGGCATCCGACTTCTCATTCTGGAAACTCAAAAAACATGTCCATTGGACATGTTTCTTCATTCCAAAGGTCATGATTCTTCATTCAAATGATGTCTAATCATGAAAGGGTGTTTATAACACCGTTTTGAGTCTATAAATACTTTCACTTTCATGGAATTTAACATATAATCTTCTACATTCTTTCACTCTAAATCAAATTCTATTATTGCACTCTTTTTTCTTTGGCTTGGTTCAAGTGAGTTCAAGAGAGAAACTCAAAGTGCAATTGAATTTCTCTTGGAGTAGGCATTGTATCATGGGAACAACGTTTCCTGAACCATTTGCACCAGTGTGGGGAAACTATTGTTCTTAAGATAGCTTCCTGGAAGTGCCTTGCCTACCAAATTTCTTCTTCAACTTGTTTGCAGCAGTACACCATCCACACTAAGGAGTTTTTCAATACAACACTATTGTCTTGACCCTGTATACGTACTTTATTTTTATTGGCTATGGAAAATGCAAGTTACATTGACCCTTCATCTTTGGTGACATATCCGTGTTGGATGCATTGATATAATTATTCGAGAAGTAGCAGGGTGACAATTAATTCAGGGCTGTTTAACTGTCCGGTTACTTAACTGTGTTTATTAATTGGTCATGAGTAAGATGTAACTGTTATTTTGGTCAAGTTACTTAATGATGGAAGAAGATGAACTTCATCTCTAATTGCTTTGAAAACCTTGATTTTTGAATTTTTTTTATTGAATGATAAATGCAGAAATGACTTGAAAAGGTACTGTTATAATGCCACATATTAAAGTTTTTTGTCCCTACAATTACAGTATACAATAAAAATTTGTCGAAGAATCTTATGATACAATGAAACCATTGTTTGAAATCACATTATACTTATAAAATCAAAGCTTTAATAAGTACAAAAGTATATTGTCTTAATCACTATTTTATATAGTATATAATGTGTAAAAGATTTGTCTTTATTTTGAGAATGATAGGGAAGAAAGAATTCAAAACTCTTTTATGGTCAAGAAAATTCAGGTATATCAAGTTTGAACTTAACATTTTTACTTATAGAGATCCATAAATTATAACCCTTTAATAATGTGTTATGATTATTTATTTATGTTAATTGATGAACAAACAAAATTGTTTCATGATCATAGTTTTTGGAATCCAATTGTTATATTTCCTAACTATTTAAAAGTGAAAGAACATTTTTTGAACAAGTATATAACTCTTCAAAGATGAAACTATTCACTATTAGCATTTTTTATTGGGGCAATCGAATGTCTAGATAGGGTAATTGACTTCTTTATATATTTTTCCTTTTTACATAAAATACTATTTTCAGGTAAGGCAGTCGAATACTCTCCTAGAAAAGAAGTTGTTCTTCCTTAATTGTTTTGAAGACCTTGCTTTTTGAACTGCTTGTTGAACTTGGACTAAGAATGAACAAATGCATAAATGATTTCAAGGTATGTTACTATAATACCACTTATCTTAGACTTATTTCGCCACTACCAATTATAGAGATTTGTTAAATAGCTCTAAGATACAATGAAACACTTGTTTGAAATTACCTTGCAATTGTGAAATCAAGTTACTAAATACCTTTAACAAGTATAAAAATATCTTGTCTTAGTCACTAAGTTGTATAACAAATAATACTTAAGAGATTTGTCTCTATTTTGAGAATAAGAAGGAAGAAAAAATTTATAACTCTTTTATAGTTAATTAATTCATATATATTATCTCAAGTCTGAATTGGACGTATTTATTTATAGAGATCTACTTCAAGAATTGTTGTCTTTTAATCACGTGATATGATTATTCATACATATTGTTTGATGCAACAAATATAATTATTTAACATAATCAAACTTCTGGAAATTCAATAGTTATATTTCTTAACAAATAAGAAGTGAATTAATTCAAGTATAATGAGTGTTTGAAGTCTAAACTTAATATTTCTATTTATAGAGATCTATTTCAAGAATTGAATTTTTTAACCATGTTTTATGATTAGTCATATGTATTCTTTGATTTAACAAAAACAATTATTTAATATAATTACAACTTATGGAATACGATACTTATATTTCTTAACTATTTAAAAATAAAATTACACACTTTGAATAAATATGTAACTCTTCAAAGATGATTTTATTTCTTTCCAGCATTTTGTAGTAAGGTAATTGGATGCCTAAATAGGACAATCGACTTTCATAGTGCATTTTTTTACACAAAATGCAACTTACAAATAAGACAATTGAATGCCCTCTTAAGATAGCCAACTGCCTTGGTATAAAGTTTTTATAGAAACAACCTTAAGTATGGGGCAGTTAATTGCTGCCACTTAAACAGTCGGCTGCCCTAAAGCAGTTGACTGCATTATTCTTTTATGGTTTTTTAATTCTGGAAATAAACTTTCAAAACTAGTGTATAATTTTATTATCTTTACTTTCATATTTCCATTTATTAAACTTCATATCTAATAAATTATTGTTCTACTATTTTGAAAATTATCTAAGAGTAATACTATTAAAGAGCTGGGTAGTTAATCTAAGACAGAATGTTGTATGAGCTGAAAACCTTTTGTTACTCAAATCAAATCGCTACTTGTCAATTCTAAGTTGATCAAGTAAAAAGAACACTTGCCAGTAACTTTTAACTTGATTAGTTGAGTTTGTCTTTAGTGATATAAAAGCAGAATGCTTGATGTACACAACAATCTCACAGAAAGGTGTCTACCTTGCTTCAGTATACCAAATACCTTGTAGATGCTTGTAAACAAACAAATTGTGGTAAAAAATCCTTCTCAAAGTCTAAAAGCATCTCAAAAAACCTGGTTAAAATCAGTCCACGAGTCCGGTTATAATAACCTCAAAATCTATAGCTTCTTGAGAAGGAGTTTGTAATCTGAAGAAGAAAGATTCCTTTTCTAGATTTCCTTGCGCAAGAGATCGTTCAGACAAGCAAAATATTCCATCCTTTTCTTCTTCTCATCATCTTAAAAGCTTTAAGTTATTCATTCTTTAAGACTTGCAGTCTGCCATACACTTCATGCCAAGGGAAAGAAATATATTGAGAAGGTAAGTGAAGTAGAAAAGAATGATTGGCATCAAGGATCTGTACAGTGTTTTGACTGTAGTTGTACCTCTCTACGTTACCATGTTCTTGGCTTATGCTTCTGTGAAATGTGGAACATATTCACTCCAGAACAATGTGCTGGCATCAACAGGTTTGTTGCAATCTTTGCTGTTTCACTTCTCTCCTTCGAGTTTGTTTTTCGGATAAATCCTTACAAAATGGACCTCCTTTTCCTTGTTACTGATGGAGTATCAAAAGTTTTGATATTGTTAGTTTTGTTTTGTTGGGCTAATTTCACCAAAAAAGGGAGCCTGGACTGGTCCATCACAATTTTCTCACTTTCCACTCTGCCAAACACCCTTGTGATAGGGATTCCCCTCCTGAAATCCATGTATGGGGATGACAAGGAATACCTAATGATACAAGTTGTGGTATTACAATGCATAATCTGGTATATTATATTACTTTTTTTGTTTGAATATAGAGAAACAAGAACTTTTCTCTTGACCAAGTTCAAGGAAAGTAGTTTTAGTTACCTTGAGAGGGAAAAGGAGAGTTTTAAGGGAGCTCAGGTAAGGCGTGGCAGAAACTGCGACAGTGAAGATGAAGTCATTAATGTTATTGCCACAACACCTAACAGAAGCTGAACCAGATGATGCTCTCTATCATCAGTAACTTATACATAACAGAAGCAAAAAGGCTTAGCTGAATCTCATGTATTCTAGTATAACCACGTTAGTTAGTTAAGATTGTTAGTTATCAGTAGCCGTTTAGTTAGTTATGATAGTTAACTTTCAGCTTGTATATATTCATGAAAAGACTGAGCAATGTACAAGTTTTCTTTTACTTCTTCGATCAATATAATTTATTTTCTCTCAATATTCAATATTCAATATGTTATCAGATGACGTAATCTTTCTTTAATTCTTTTAGTTTCTTTCGTTTTCTTTCACTTTCCTGTCAACCAAACAGTTTTTCTTGTTGATTTTTTTAGCCACCATGGCAACAGAAACAGAACAAGTCAATTCCTCCAGTCCTTTCTTTCTTCATGCCAATGAAAATCCAACCCTTGTTCTTGTATCACCTGTGTTGAATGGTTCGAATTACCATTCTTGGTGTAGATCCATGAAAATGGCGTTGCTTTCCAAAAATAAGTTGAAGTTTGTTGATGGTAGTATTGATCCACCAGTAAAGAATGAGCCCCTGTATTCATCGTGGGAAAGATGTAACACAATGGTGTTGTCTTGGATGATCAATTCACTCTCATCCTCCATAACTCAAAGCATTATATGGATTGACACTGCTAGAGCTGTATGGCTCGATGTACATGATCGGTTTACATAAGTAGACTCATTCAGAATTTCTAATTTACAAGAAGAGATATTTTCTTTTCAACAGAAGAATATGTCAGTCACGAATTACTACACTCATCTCAAGATCTTGTGGGATGAACTCTTGAATCAGAGGCCCATTGTTTCATGTTCCTGTAATCCTCAGTGCATTTGTCAAGCCTCAAGCATTGCAAGAAAATATCAATAGAGTGATCAGGTGATAAGGTTCTTGAAGGGTTTAAATGAAAGCTTTGCAACAGTAAGATCTCAAATTATGTTGATTGACCCTCTTCCTCCAATCAACAAAGTCTTTGCATTGGTTGTTCAACAAGAAAGGCAGAACAATGCAACTATTTCCACACATCAATCCCTTGATTCTAGTGTGTTCAATGCCAAGAGTGTTGCATCAGGAGGTAATCAACCATTTTCTGGTTTCAAGAAACAATCCTACTCAACAAACAAAAGGCCAATATGTAGCTACTGTGGATATCTAGGCCATGTGGTTGACAAGTGTTTCAAGAAGTACGGTTACCCTCCTGGATACAAGCCTAAGGCAAGGCATACGACTGTGGTTAATCAGGCTGAGGGAGTTGTCTATGACAGAGCATGTACATTGAAGAATGTTCATGATGAAGTATTAGCTTCTTTCCCTCTCACTGAGATCTCTCAAGGTACTCCTTCTTTTACACAAGAACAGTATAATCAAATTCTCGAAATGCTCAATTCGACCAAAATGGCAGCTTCTTCAACAGATCATGTTAAGGCAATAAATGCTACCTTCAGTGCTACACCTGACACATAAGGTACTCATATTGCAACCTGTTCAATTAATACTTACCCTTATACCTCTGTATGGATATTTGATAGTGGTGCTACTGACCACATTGTTTGTTCACTAACCTTCTTTGAGACCTATAAGCCAGTCACCAACATACTTGTCAAGCTCCCGAATGGTAATCATGTATCTGTTAGTCACATTGGTACAGTTAGGTTTTCAGATTCTTTCATACTCACCAATGTTTTATTTGTTCCCTCATTCACTTTCAACGTTATATCAGTTAGCCAACTTACTAAAAACCTTAACTGCTTAGTCACCTTTAGATCTGAAATTTGCATTGTGCAGGACATAACATGCTGGAGGATGATTGGTATAGCTAAACAAGTTGCAGGCCTGTACTAGTTAATTCATCAAGTATCAAATGTAAACAAATGCTCTATTCGTAATCCTAGTACACTAGATATCTGGCATCTTCGTTTAGGTCATGCTTCACATCCTAGAATTAAAATTCTTCAAAGTTTAGACTCTTCAATCTCTAGTAATCCAAATGTAATCTGTGACATTTGTCATTTTGGTAAACAAAGAAGAAAATCATTTCCTGTCAGTACTACTACCAGCCTTGCTCCCTTTGATCTTGTGCATATGGACATATAGGGAGCTAATCACATTACTTCTATATATGGTCATAAGTGTTTTTTTAACAATAGTGGATGACTACAGTCGAGCAACCTGAGCGTATCTTATGAAAGACAAGTCTGAAACAAGACCTATTATAGAATAATTTTATAATCTGATTGAGACTTAATTTTCAACAAAAATAAAATGCATAAGATCTGACAATGGTCAGAAATTCAACGTGATCTCATTTTTTGCTTCAAAGGGTATCATACATCACACATCTTGCACACAAACACCAAAACAGAATAGTGTTATGGAAAGGAAGCACCAACACATTTTAAATGTTGCAAGGTGTCTAAAATTTCAGTCTGGTATTCCAGAAAAATTTTGGTCTGATTAAATACTTCATGCTGTCCACATAATTAATAAAATTCCTTCTCCTATCATCAATAATAAAACTCCATTTGAATTACTTTTCAAAAGAAAACCAATCTTCACTCACTTAAAAGTCTTTGGTTGCCTCTGTTTTGCATCCACTCTTGCTCATCCTAGGACAAAGTTTGAACAAAGGGCTAGAAAATGCATTTTTTTAGGATTTCCAGTTGGTCAAAAGAGATATAAGCTATATGATTTGAACTCCAAAAATATCTTTGTCTCTTGAGATGTCACTTTTTATGAAAACACATTCCCATTTCTTTTGTCCAGATCAAATTCAGATTCTTCAAATAACTTTGTGTTTCCTTTACCTATTCATAATCCTGAGTTCCAGAACATATTCACAAACGATCATACTCCTCAAAATCATGAATCTTCATTCTTTCCTCCCAATCCACCTTCTGTTGATGTTCAGTACATTCCTTTTATTTGTAATCCAAGTACATCTTCTTTGCCATGTACAAGAAAATCACATCGAACCAGAAATCCACCCAGATACTTGCAAGATTACAACTGTGCTACAGCCTCACATGATGCTTATATCAATCTCCAAACAGCAGTTTTTCCTCCACAACAAACTTCAGGTACTTCTTATTCTTTATCAAAAGTTCTGTCCTATCATAAACTGTCAAATAATCATAAAGCATTTTCTGTTTCTATAACACCTATCCATGAACCAAAAAAATACAATCAAGCACTTAAACATGAATGTTGGAAGGCTGCCATGGAAGCTGAAATTGAAGCACTACAGAAGAATGATACTTAGGACTTAGTGGACTTGCCTAGCTCAAAACAGACCATTGGATGCAAGTGGGTATACAAAATAAAGCATAAAGCAGATGGCACCATTGAGAGATTTAAAGCTAGATTAGTGGCCAAGGGTTACACACAACAACCTGGCCTAGACTATCTTGACACTTTTTCTCCAATAGCTAAAATGACAACTATCCGGACCTTACTTGCCATTGCAGCTGCAAAGGACTGGCATTTACATCAATTGGACATTAACAATGCTTTCTTACATGGAGATCTCTCAGAAGAAGTGTACATGGATCTCCCTCCTGGCTTTTCCATTAATACTCCAAAAACGGTTTGCAAGTTGAAGAAATCATTGTATGGGTTAAAACAAGCCAGCAGGCAATGGTATGCCAAACTGACAGAAGCATTGTTGCAGCTAGGTTTTCACCATGCTGATGCTGATCCTTCCTTGTTTATAAAACATGATGAGACTACCTGCATTGCCTTACTCATATATGTAGATGATGTCATACTTGCAAGTAATAATTTGGACTCCATCTCTACCATGAAAGCATATTTAGATAAGGCATTCAACATTAAAGATCTAGGCACCCTCAAATTCTTCCTCGGTCTTGAAGTAGCCCGATCATCCAAGGGCATCAACTTGTGTCAGAGAAAATACACACTTGACATTATCCAAGACAATGGTTTTCTTGGCTCTAAACCTGTCTCATCCCCGATGGTTATGTCTCATAAGGAAGTTGAACCAGATGATGCTCCTTTGTTAACAGATGCTACTCAGTTTAGAAGACTCATTGGCAGATTATTATATCTTACTTCAACAAGACCAGACATCAGCTTTGCTGTTCAACACTTATCACAATTTATCGACAAACCTACTCAGAAGCATTTAACTGCTGTCCATAGAATCCTTTGCTATCTCAAGGGTTCACCAGGCTAAGGATTATTTTTCCTAGCTGCTTCTGATCTTCATCTCAAGGCTTTTTCTGACTTTGACTGGGCAACTTGTCCTATCTCAAGAAAATCTGTCACTGGATATTGCGTCTTCCTTGGTCCCTCACTATTTCTTGGAAATCCAAGAAGCAAGCTACGGTATCCAGAACCTCTTCAAAAGCTGAGTACAGGGTTATTGCAGCAGTCACTTGTGAATTGCAATGGCTCAAATATCTTCTATCAGACTTACAGATCTCTCATCCTCAACCAGCTGCTGTTTTTTGTGACAATAAATCTGCCATACATATAGCAGAAAATCCTGTCTTCCATGAGAGGACAAAACACATTGAAATTGATTGCCATGTTGTCCGACAGAAGCTTCAATCTGGCCTTATTCATTTACTTCATGTTTCAACTACTGATCAGTTGGCAGATGTTTTTACCAAACCACATTCGACTTCTACCTTCTCACTTCTTATCTCCAAGCTTGGCATACAAAATTTGTATGCTCCAACTTGCGAGGGGAGGGGTAACAGAAGCTGAACCAAATGATGCTCTCGATCATCAGCAACTTATACAGAACAGAAGCAAGAAGGCTTAGCTGAATCTCATGTATTCTAGTATAACCACGTTAGTTAGTTAAGATTGTTAGTTATCAGTAATCGTTTAGTTAGTTATGATAGTTAACTTTCAGCTTGTATATATTCATGAAAAGACTGAGCAATGTACAAGTTTTCTTTTACTTCTTCGATCAATATAATTGATTTTCTCTTAATATTCAATATTCAATAACACCATCTAACCAGCAGACTACTCAAAATGTTAACAAGATTGCACCTGATCAATCTCAGCGATTCAAGCATATGGTTGCAGCTTCCATGAAGGGAGACGGTAAAGAGCTCCATTTATTCATTTGGAGATGTGGATGTTGCATTTCTCCAGGCAAGTCATTAACACCATATTTGTATATGTTATGTTGTTAATTCAGACATTTTCTTTCACATTTCAAATATGTTGTACTGATGTATGATAATATCCAGATGGGGCAAGTACTTGTGAGCAGTCACTGCAAGCTAGACAAGGAGAAGAAAGCAATGGAAAGGCCATTGCAAGTGAAAAGCAAGGGGATGTTAAAAATGCCAGCAGGCCCTCTTCTCTTTCTTCATCAATGCTCCTGAAAATATTGAGAAAAGTTTGGTTCAAGCTTGTGAGGAACCCTAACTGTTATTCAAGTTTAATGGGCCTAAGCCGGGCTTTAGTCTCTTGCAGGTTGTTTTAGAGCTCACTCACTCAGTTTCTAGATGATCACCCTCTTCCAGCCTTACTCACTAGTTAATTGTCTTTTGTTTTACTTGCTTCCATTTAACAGATGGGATATAAAGAAGCCCCAAATAATGAAAAATTCAGTCACAATACTGTCAAATGCTGGTCTTGGAATGGCAATGTTTGGCCTAGGTAAGATCTATTTTTTCGTTCTTGTTTTGTATAGTTTAACCTCCATGAATCTGCAAATCGTGCAAAAATTAAACTGGCATTTCTTAATTATAAGGATTATTCATGGCATTGCAACCAAGGATCATAGCTTGTGGAAAGAAACTGGCTTTCTATGGGATGCTTGCTAGGTTCATTACAGGACCGGCACTAATGGCAATAGCATCCCTTGCAGTAGGCCTCAGAGGCACCACTTTAAAGTTGTCTATTGTACAAGCAGCATTGCCTTAAGGGATTGTCCCCTTTGATTTTTCAAGGGAGTATAACTTGCATCCTGATGTATTAAGCACTGCGTAAGTTGCCTCTCTAATATCAAGTGCAGTACATTTTTTCTTTGTCATTTTCGGGGATAAATAAATTTTACTAATATATCTTCTTCAAATGTGTGAGTGATATTTGGAATGATAGTTTCTCTGCCCATCACAATTCTATACTACATTTTATTGGGTATCTGATGAGTCAAAACTTAAGAATCAAAACACAAACAGTGGTGTAGCTAGGAATCGCTTTCAATGATATTTGGAATGATAGTTTCTCTGCCCATCACAATTCTATACTACATTTTATTGGGTATCTAATGAGTCAAAACTTAAGAATCAAAACACAAACAGTGGTGTAGCTAGGAATCGCTTTCAATGATGTCAAAAGTGTATAATATCTTATATACTTCAATACATAAGTCGATGAAAAAAAAACCATACATAATCTTTAAAAAATAATAATGTCATAAAAAATCCAAATAAAAAATAATGTAAAAATATTATTTTTACAATTGTCCACAATGAGTTTTTATATGATGAAATCGTTGTATAATTACTTCATTATCAGCATTTTTAAATACATCTCAATATATGCAACCAAATAATCATTCATCAGACTATCTCTCATTCAGTTTCACAATCGATTTGTCTTTCTTTTTTTTTTACTAAGTTATTAGATTTTATTAAAGTCCATAAAAACAACCAGAATAGAGCTAGCAAAAACCAAACTAACACATAGTTCTCTATCACTAATATAGAACTTCCAAATAAAACCACCTTAAATCCCATCCTACAATTCAACCCCAAAAGGAAAAAAAACAACAAATTCTTCACTAACAAAATTATTTATTACCAAATCAATAATAAAAAACTAATTTTGCACAACTTTTTATCTCAATTTATTAGTATTCAAACCAATATTCAAATATTTTTACGATATACAAAAAAATTATATACATTTAAGAAAAAACAAAATGAAAAACCATGATAAAAGAATTTAATATTCTAACTTCTTGTTCAAATAATTAATACATGAAAATATTTTTTTATTAAAAATTAGGGTTTGAAAAATTATACATACCTCAACTATTAACTTATTATTCTACTTTGATCTTAGATATAAAAAATCAAGAAAGTAAATCTTGAGACTAATTTGTTGAATGATTTAGTCTTTATTACTATTCTCTATCAAATATCTTTTTTAATTATTGTGTGTTTTATTTCTTTTTTTTCTCTCTTTTATGTTGAAATTGATAGATAATATAAGATTTGTTTAGTTCTATGTATTTTATATTATTTAATTTTTATTTTTATTTTTTTACTTTTTTTTGTGACAATTATTTTTTTTACTTTGGTAGGTTGTATATTAACCCAAATTTATTTTTTAGTGGGGTTAATTTTAGTATTTTTTTTCTAATTTATATATATAACCTTATATTTAAAAAATCCAGTGGGGTCAACTAACCCCACTTTGAAAGCGTGGCTACGCCACTGAACACAAACATGAGGAATTCAGCAGTTTTGTTCACTGATGGAGGTCTAGAAGCACCATACAATCAAAGTTCATTGAGAAAGAGCTAGCGCCAAGATTGTGGTCAACCAGAATTCACATGTTAAAATATGAAGCTTTAATTTTAGTTGATGTTTAGTTTTGCTCAGGCATGAAGCATCACTGGTTTCTGACTCATATAATAAACAAAAATACCACCCAATTATGCCTAATCCTTTTTTGAAGGGTACATTATCTTGCATTCCAAGCTTATGTATCTTATTTCTGGTCATATATTTGTATTTACATGATTATTACACGCATATGAGTTCTGATTTCATGTGATTAATGAATATTTAGTAATTCTTTACTTACTATATCTTCGATTCGCATAGGCAAACTTGATTGATATTTCAAAGCAGTAGAGCAACAAAACTTAACGCTACTTGCTGAAAGCCTGAAGGAGGGACAGACATGTGATGGCCATTAGAAGACAAGTAGGGTCCTGATTAACAGTTTCCAATGCCTTAGCATATGCATCTGCTTTATGGCTCATTATTTTGGAATGATCGACAAGCGAGCACATGTATCTGCAAATTATAATGTCCTCGATGCCATTTAAAGATGTTTTCTTTGGTTTTTTCCCCTTTAACCTTCTTATGGATGCTTTCTTGTCAGGTACATAGTGTTTACTGTTTAACGATTTCACTTTAATCTAGGTTGACTTTAGAGATTTCAGAGCAAGGTAAAGTAAGGGTTTGTGTATTATTTCGAGCAATGGCATAGTTAGGAATCGCTTTGGATGGTTTCAAAAGTGTATAATATCTTATACATTTAAATACATAAGTCAATGAAAAAAAAATCATACATAATCTTTAAAAAATAATAATGTAATAAAAAATCCAAATAAAAAATAATGTAAAAACATTATTTTTACAATTGTCCACAATGAGTTTTTATATTATGAAATCGTTGTATAATTACTTTATTATCAGCACTTTTAAATATATCTTTTTCAATATATGCAACCAAATAATCATTTATCAGACTATCTCCCATTCAGTTTCACAAGCGATTTGTCTTTCTTTTTTTTGCTAAGTTATTAGATTTTATTAAAGTCCATAAAAACAACCAGAATAGAGCTAGCAAAAACCAAACTAACACATAGTTCTCTATCACTAATATAGAACTTCCAAATAAAACCACCTTCAATCCCATCCTACAATTCAACCCAAAAAGGAAAAAAAACAACAAATTCTTCACTAACAAAATTATTTATTACCAAATCAATAATAAAAAACTAATTTTGCACAACTTTTTATCTCAATTTATTAGTATTCAAACCAATATTCAAATATTTTTACAATACACAAAAAAATTATATACATTTAAGAAAAAACAAAATGAAAAACCATGATAAAAGAATTTAATATTCTAACTTCTTGTTCAAATAATTAATACATGAAAATATTTTTTTATTAAAAATTAGGGTTTGAAAAATTATACATACCTCAAGTATTAACTTATTATTCTACTTTGATCTTGGATGCAAAAAATCAAGAAAGTAAATCTTGAGACTAATTTGTTGAATGATTTAGTCTTTAGTACTATTCTCTATCAAATATCTTTTTTAATTATTGTGTATTTTATTTCTTTTTTTTCTCTTTTATGTTAAAATTGACAGACAATATAAGATTTGTTTAATTTTATGTATTTTATATTATTTAATTTTTATTTTTATTTTTTATTTTTTGTGACAATTATTATTTTTACTTTGGTAAGTTGTATATTAACCCAAATTTATTTTTTGGTGGAGTTAGTTTTAGTTTTTTTTTTCTAATTTATATATATATATATAATGTTAGTATATCTCCATAATTATGGAAATAAATATTTGGTTGACCAATTCCGGATATGGTCCATAATTTCACGGTGAATCTCAACTCAATATTTGGCTATTAAAAGCACGATTTTATGATGGTTAAAACGTGATTTTATTGCTATAATTAGCACGCTCTCATTACTATTTAAGGAGGGCTCCTTCCGGTCCTCAAGTACGTGAATCTCAAACACACAAACACCATCTAGTGAGGTTTTGAGTGCTTGAAAGATTTGGAAGGTCTATTATCGACACAGAGTAGACTATCAGATTCAGAAATTGCTTCAACTGCAGAGTTACAGAGTGCAATGGCTGGAGGTTAGATCCTATCGCTTTCGCATTTTAATTTGTTTAACATGTTTCATATTGTGTAGAAGCATGTTAGGCTTGTTTGATGTACTTACATTTGGCATCAGAGCCATAGTTTAACCTCTGTCTTGCTACAGATCTGTAGAAAGAAGTCATAAAAACCCATATTTTGAAACTTTAAGTCTCGGATTTCATGAAACTCATTCTGTTTTCATGTGATCTTGGTTTAAATATTTTAGATCTATTGTTGTAAAGCTCTAGGAATGAAAAATACACAAAAAAATGAGACTGTTTGAAGGGTTTTGTGCCGGGTCGGGTCGAAAAGACCCAAATTTCTGCAAAAAGGCCCGTTCGGGTGAAGAAGAGTGGGAATCAGGAGCGTGAGATCCACGCGCCCGATGCTGTTAATGTTACGGGCGCGTGAGATCCACGCGCCCGATGTTATTGTTGTTATGCGGGTGCGTGGTTCCGATGGAGTAATGCGGGCGCGTGTGACGCACGCGCCCGCGCCCTGCTGCACTTTGCAATGCAGCGGCAAAAAAAAAAAGGAGGGAAGAAACCTTGGGCCATCCGGTTTTGGGCTACTATTTGGGTTTTCTTTTATTAGTTTTGGGCCATTTATTTTTGAGCCCTTTTGGTTGATTATTTGGGCCATATGGATTAAATAAAAGGGTCATTTGGTTTATTTTAGACCTTAAGGATTTATTTAATTTAAGTAAATTTAAATTATTTAATTTAGGCCAAATAATTATATTTTTGATAGTTTTATATCAAATTTTCAGTTCTGTAATTTTCATAATTTTATGAATTATTGGATTATTTTCACAAAATTAATATAATTATGAAAACTTCTCATTATTTTGGATTTTATGAGGATTTTTCATGAATTTGGAATTTTTATAAATGCTATAATTTTAAATTGAATAATTCTGTGAAAATTATCATAAAATTATGATTAAATTATGAAAATTTGATTTGAATATGTATATGTGCTCATTTTGAATGTGTATAATTTTGTTATTTTTATACTAGAAGCACATGTAGCTAAGTTATTCATATTATTTGGAATTAAAGTTACCTTGTGTTAATTGCAATTTTTAAAATATGAATAAACTTAGAATTTCACCAATATGTCTAAGTGATTTATAATTTATTTAATTAGGGCTTAGCCACAGCAACCTTAATTAAGTAAAATTATTTTTGTAAAATCACATAATGATATTAGACATAAATTGTGATTAGTTATATGGTTATGATAAATTTTATCCCACAGGAATTTTTATTATAATTTTATAACTAATTAGGATAAAATATCAAATTAGTTTCTTAATTTACCCACAGGAATTAGGAAATGATATAATTTGATGGTTTTATCATTATGATATGAATCTATTAGAATTAGAACTTTAGCCCACAGGCAAGTTTTATGTCTAGGATTCATTAATAAAATATGTTTACATTAGTAGACATAATTAAGTTTGCCTCAAAAATTCTAGATACATAAGCATGTTTATTTTCTATATGCAGTGTGTCCTCAGGCTAGTATTAACCTAGAAGTTCCCAAGCTGGATGGAGAGAACTACAAGGTTTGGAAGGAGAGAGTTCTCCTCCAATTAGGGTGCATGGATATAGACTATGCTATAAGGAAAGACGAGCCCGTATTGACTGAGGCCAGCACTCCTACTGAAGTAGCTTTACATGAACGCTGGGAGCGATCCAATCGCCTTAGTGTCATGTATATAAAGACAAAGATATCTACTGGGATACGTGATTCAGTCGAACAGCATACCAACGTTAGAACCTTACTGAAGGCCATAGATGATCAATTTGTCACTTCAGACAAAGCGTTGGCCAGCACCCTGATAATGAAGTTCTCATCAATGAGGCTCACCAATGTCAAAGGAGTGTGCGAGCACATAATGGCCATGAGAGATATAGCGGCCCAACTCAAGAAGCTAGAGGTGGAGATGTCTGAGTCTTTTCTTGTGCATTATATATTGAACACTCTACCAAAGCAGTAGGGACCATTCAAGATATCCTACAACACACATAAGGATAAGTGGACCATCAATGAATTGATGACCATGTGTGTTCAAGAGGAGGGAAGGCTGCTTATGGAATCGAGTGAAAGTGCATTTTTTGCAAGCCAAGGAAAGACCAAAGATCGAGCCAAGAACAAGGGAAAAGGGAAGATCCCTGCCCAAGCTGACATTAAGAAAGAGTCCAAGTGTTTCTTCTGTAAAAAGAAGGGACACATGAAGAAGGACTGTGCTAAGCTTCAATAGTGGCTCGTTAAGAAAGGTAATCCACTCTCATATGTTTGTTTTGAATCAAATATGGTTGAGGTTAATCATAACACATGGTGGATTGATTCTGGATCTACAAGTCACATTTCGACTTCCTTACAGGGTATGACAAACCTAAGGAAGCTAGTGGGAAATGAGGAGAGCATCTATTCTGGAAACAAGATGCGTTCGCGTGTTGAAGGCGTTGGAACATGCACTTTAGTTCTTAGGAGTGGTTTTATTTTGCAATTGGAAAAGACTTTTTATATTCCTAGTTTCTCGAGAAATTTAATCTTTGTTTCTAGGCTGGTACCTTATGGATATTCCTTTCAATTTTCAAATAAATCAGTATTGATATATTTTAAGTCTAATATTGTTGGGAATGGTACCTTATGTGATGGTCTTTTCTCTATTGATTTGCGAAATGACACTGCTCATAACGCCTTGCATGTTCAAACTGGCACTAAAAGATGTGTTATGAATGAGGACTCCTCCACGTTATGGCACTGGAGATTAGGTCATATCTCCATAAATATAATTAAGAGATTGGTAAATGACGGAATACTTAGTACTCTCGATTTTACTGATTTCGACACTTGTGTGGATTGCATTAAGGGTAAGCAAACCAACAAGTCTAAGAAAGGTGCCAATAGGAGTTCAACCATATTAGAGATCATACATTCTGACATATGTTGCCCAGACATTGATGCATATGTTCAGAAATACTTCATCACCTTTATTGATGATTACTCGAGGTTTATGTATCTCTACATGCTTCATAACAAGAGCGAAGCATTAGATGCCTTTAAAGTCTTTAAGGCTGAAGTAGAGAAACAATGTGGAAAACCCATAAAGATAGTAAGAACTGATAGAGGTGGGGAGTATTACGGTAGATACACTGAAGATGGACAAGCACCTGGACCATTTGCGAAGTTCCTTCAAGAAAATGGGATTGTTGCCCAATATACCATGCCTGGTTCACCGGATCAGAATGGTGTTGCAGAAAGAAGGAACCGAACTTTGATGGAAATGGTGCGTAGTATGCTTAGCAACTCGAAGTTGCCTAAGTCCTTGTGGATTGAAGCTCTTAAAACGGCAGCGTATATATTGAACCGGGTTCCAACCAAGGTTGTTCCAAAGACGCCTTTTGAATTATTCAAAGGTTGGAAACCGAGTTTGCGTCATATGCGCGTTTGGGGATGCCCTTTTGAGATAAGAGTTTACAACCCACAGGAAAAGAAACTGGATCCTAGGACCATAAGTGGGTATTTCATCGGATATACCGAACGGTCCAAAGGCTACAGATTCTATTGTCCATCTCATAGCACTAGATTTGTGGAATCAAGGAACGCCAAGTTTCTTGAAAATGACTTAGTTAGTGGGAGCGATCAATCTCAAGACCTAGTTTCTGTGAGAGATCAACCCTCTACCTCGAGTCAAGGATTGGTTAACATGAACAATGTCCTTTCAGTACAACTGGACATTGAACAACCAATCGTTGAAGATCCACAAGTAGCTGATAATTTACCAGTAGATGAGGCTCCTCTGGATACACCAGAATTGAGTGAGCAACCAGTTGAACAACATGATCCTTCGGAGAATGTTGAACCAACATTAAGAAGGTCTACTAGGCAAAGGAAATCAGCTATTCCTAGTGATTATATTGTGTATCTACAAGAGTATGATTTCAATATTGGGCCCGTTAATGATCCAGAGACGTTTTCACAAGCCATGAACAATAAAGAATCAAAACTTTGGTTCGATGCTATGAAGGATGAGATGGATTCGATGGCATCTAATGGAGTATGGGATCATGTCGAGTTGCCTAATGGGGCCAAAGCTATAGGCTGTAAATGGGTCTTTAAGACCAAGACTGACTCATTAGGCAATATTGAGCTATAAGGCAAGACTCGTAGCCAAAGGATTCACTCAAAAGGAGGGAATCGATTACAAGGAGACCTTCTCTCCTGTATCTGAGAAAGATTCTCTCCGAATCATAATGGCACTTGTTGCACATTTTGACATAGAGTTGCAACAAATGGATGTGAAAACGGCATTTCTCAATGGTGATCTAGAGGAAGAGGTTTACAAGAAACAACCTGAAGGTTTTTCCTCTAGTAATGGTGAGCATTTGGTCTGTAAGCTCAAGAAGTCCATATATGGGTTGAAACAAGCTTCCCGCCAATGGTATTTAAAATTCCATGAAGTCATCTCATCATTTGGTTTCGTTGAGAACATCATGGATCAGTGTATATACCAGAAGGTCAGTGGGAGTAAGATTTGTTTCCTTGTGCTATATGTGGATGATATTCTGCTTGCAACCAATGATAAGGGGATGCTACGTGAGGTGAAACAATTTCTTTCTGAGAACTTTGATATGAAGGATATGGGCGATGCATCTTATGTCATTGGCATTAAGATCCATAGAAACAGACATAGAGGTATATTAGGTCTGTCACAAGAAGCCTATATCAATAAAGTCTTGGAAAGATTCAGGATGAAAGATTGTTCACCAAGCCCAGCTCCCATTGTGAAGGGTGACAGGTTCAATTTGAACCAGTGCCCGAAAAATGATCTTGAGCGGGAACAGATGAAGAACATTCCATATGCCTCAGCTGTTGGAAGCATTATGTATGCACAGGTCTGTACCAGGCCTGATATTGCTTTTGTTGTGGGAATGTTGGGTAGATATCAAAGTGACCTGGGGATGGACCACTGGAAAGCTGCGAAGAAGGTGCTTAGATATCTTCAAGGCACTAAGGATTACATGCTTATGTATAGACGGACCGATGAGTTGGAAGTGATTGGCTACTCAGACTCAGACTTTGCTGGCTGTGTTGATACCCGGAAATCAACATCCGGTTGCATCTTCATGCTTGCCGGTGGAGCTGTTTCATGGAAGAGTGCTAAGCAGACACTGACTGCCACTTCTACTATGGAGGCCAAGTTCGTTTCCTGTTTTGAGGCTACCTCACATGGTGTATGGCTTAAGAGTTTCATTAGTGGGCTTAGAGTTGTTGACTCCATATCTAAGCCATTGAGGATATATTGTGACAATTCAGCTGCAGTATTCATGGCTAAGAACAATAATAGTGGAAGTCGAAGTAAGCATATCGACATTAAGTACTTAGCCATTAGAGAACGTGTTAGAGATAAAAGAGTGGTCATTGAACATGTTAGCACTGAATTGATGTTAGCTGATCCTTTGACTAAGGGCATGCCACAGTTTAAATTTAAGGATCATGTAGAGAGAATGAGACTTGGTCCCACATTTTGATTGTAATTGAAACTCTTATTAATAATACGATGTTTCTCATTTTTGATTTGTATACACTAAAGTTTATTTGAGAAATATCCTTGTTGTTTGGACCGAGAATAAACATAAGGTTTATTCATTAAGTATAAATGAGTTGATTTAGAAACATTTTACATAGTAATACATGGAAGATAATACTCACCATTAGAGGAACTGTCGCCATGATTCATGTGATTTGTTTCTTCTATAAGTAAAATATATGGACCAAGTGGGAGAATGTTAGTATATCTCCATAATTATGGAAATAAATATTTGGTTGACCAATTCCGGATATGGTCCATAATTTCACGGTGAATCTCAAACTCAATATTTGGCTATTAAAAGCACGATTTTATGATGGTTAAAATGTGATTTTATTGCCATAATTAGCACGCTCTCATTACTATTTAAGGAGGGCTCCTTCCGGTCCCCAAGTACGTGAATCTCAAACACACAAACACCATCTAGTGAGGTTTTGAGTGCTTGGAAGATTTGGAAGGTCTGTGATCGACACAGAGTAGACTATCAGATTCGGAAATTGCTTCAACAGCAGAGTTATAGAGTGCAATGGCTGGAGGTTAGATCCTATCGCTTCCGCATTTTAATTTGTTTAACATGTTTCATATTGTGTAGAAGCATGTTAGGCTTGTTTGATGTACTTACATATAACACTTATATTTAAAAACCCCACTTTGAAAGCGTGGCTACGCCACTGATTTCGAGATCGGATAAAAAATGCAAAAAAGTGACTTGAGAAAACTAAAGCAAAGACAAGTCTTTCTACGGTAACATATAAAGGAAGGCTGAATATTCTTCATGGTATAAAAGCTGTGCAATCCCTCAACATAAACCAAACTGAGAGAGTTGTGGCGCTGTAGGTGAGTGTGCTAAGAGCCAAATATTAAGAATGTAAATGGATCAGGCATCATTATTTTGGGATGCTTAAAAGTCAAATTCGATTAATTATTGTATTACTTAAATCTTACGCACATAATATAAAAAATGTTTGTTAATTACTTGAACTTATCAAATGTTTATTTATTAATTCAAAGTTTGATTTTTAAATTTAAATTTAACATTAATTTTAGAATAAATTATTAAAAAAATTAAATTATTAAATTTAAGTTAATTTATAAAAATAAATTAAAGTTAAAATTTATAATTATAATATTTAATGAACTAATTTAATTAAATATTATATTAATAATAAATAATTTATAAATAAAAATTATAAATATCATATTAAAAATTTATTATTCATAATTGATTTCAAATAACGAATAGCCTTGAATAATTACTTAAACCTTATCTAAATCCATGATAAATAATAATTTTATTATCTAAATTTGATTATATAATATATTAGTTTTATTTAATCAACTCAAATGATATTAAATATCCGTTTATATAATATCTATTGCCATTTCCACCAAAGATCACTCAAAGTTAACCATCTGAGTTCAATCGGGCCCCTTACAAGATGTATTAAAGTTACCTTGCCTTCATTAACTCAACTCTATAATGGGGACTCCAAAGGTACTATAAATTGATTGCAACCCCACGTGGAGGTATTGATTAGAGGTGTAAATAATACATTGCTACTGATAAATTATTCTAGTTCGATTAAAAAAAAATTCAAATTTAATTCGATTTTTGTTGAATTGAGTTCGAGCTCAAACTATTAAGCGAGCCGTGTTCAAGTATTAAGATGCTTGATTTTAATAGCTCGTGAGTTTAATCAAGTTTTTAATATTTTAATATAAATTATATTATTTAAATTATATAACTGTCCTAATTTATCTTAAAATTACATGTTTATCTCATAGCTTAAAAAACCCCTAGCAAATCTCTTTTCATGTTTTCTCCCTCAAACAGACTCCTCCTCAACTCACCAGCCGCACGGCCACACTCCTTGTTTTTCTTCAATCTCCAAAGGCCAAACCAAATCCGACGACACCCGAAAATCCTCACCGGTGTGAACTTGCTATTAGAGGCCCCCTTCCTTAGTCCTCACGCACTGGCATCTTACAGTCTCACCCTGTGTAGACACTTTATTTTGTCCAGGTTCTTAATTTGTAAAATATAATTAATTGAGTTAGACGACATTGTATTTTAATTTAGGATTAGGCTAAAATAAAATTAGAATTTTTAGATTTAGAATTAACATTAATTAGGAAATTAAAATTAAAATGGGATTTAGGAAAAAATAATAAAATTAATTTTAGGATAGGATAATTAGATTTTTTTAGGATAATTATTTGGATTAATATTAAATTTGATAGAGTTAGATTAGGATTAATATAAGAATTAAATAGATAAAATATGAAAAATAGGATAATTAATAAAATAGGTAGAGTTGTATTAGGACTCAAATAAATTTGTTATTATAAAAAGGGGTTGAACTCATAATTTGAAAAAAAATAAGAATCAAGCATCTTAAACTCTGCATCTTTGCACTACAACATCGATCAACACCATCTAATCTTCATCATTGCCCCTCGCTACTTCATCCCATTCCTGCACCGCCGAAGTTATTATTGTGCCGCATCAACACAGCCTTCCATTGCCAATTTTTTTTTGTGTCGCCTCACACCCCAGCTCCCAATTGCCGCACCATCACCTGTCACCAGTAAGCTCTGACGGCACATCATCATCTTCACGCTACCGCTGCCATCACCCTTGCTAGCTATTCATCACCTGCCGTTGTTTGCTGCATGTTGTGGGAATTAAAACAAGGGCCATTATATAAGAAAAGGAAGGCCGCGTTGGAATAAAGTAGAGAAGGAAATAGTAAAAGGAAAAAGTCAGAACAAGGTAAGAGAAAAACCTTTTTTGTTTTATTAATTATGTAATAGTTAATTGGTGATTAGGATAACGTCCACTTGGTTGTATGTAATTAAAATAATGAAGATTTAAATTAACATGATTTAATAATTGGATTTAATTTGAAAATAGATATTTTGACTAATTAATTTGATTAACATAACTTAATTGATATAATTAATATGACATGACTAAATATGAACTAATTTATGTGGATTTATTTGCATGACTTGTACAATATGATTTAACTTACTTTGCATGATTTAATTACTTTGATAATACTTGATTAATATATATTTGATTAACATAGCTTAATTGATATAATTAATATGACATGACTAAATATGAACTAATTTATGTGGATTTATTTGCATGACTTGTACAGTATGATTTAACTTACTTTGCATGATTTAATTACTTTGATAATACTTGATTAATATATATTGAATAAATAATTTGTATGTTGATATGATTTGTTTAGCTTAATTTGTATGATATTTGTATGATTTATTTTATGTTTTATATGTTTAGTATGATATTAGATAAATAAAATAATAGAGAAATAAATTAAAATTAGAAAAAAAATGCAAATAAGAATAAAATAGAATAAAGATTGAATAAGGAAATAATAAAATTATATTAAGAAGATGAATGCAAATTATCTGATGATGAAATTTCAAGAAAATCAAATGGTACTCTTTGAAAATTTCTAGGTGAGGAGTTTGCTCTAGATTGAACCAGATTGATGGAAGGTTTAGAGTAAATTTTTAATATAATAATATGTGTTCATTTTCTAAAATAAAAAATAATATAAAATATAATAATAAAAAAATTAAAATAAAATAGAAATAGGATATAGAAATAATTTGAATTAAATAAAAAATATAATGAATACAAAATAATAAATTAGTAAGAATTGGGTATAGAGCCAAAATTAAGATTTTCATAATATATTCCGACAACGGAGCCTCTTCAAGCAAGTCAATTGGTACTATTTGAATACTCTTGAGGTGAGGAGATTTACTTATTGTTTGAACCAGATCGATGGAAGGATTTTAAGTAAATTTCTAATATTTTAAGCACATCGAAATTAATTCAAATTAAAGTAAATTTAGAATGACCTATTTGGTATAGAGTCAATGTTAGGGTTGTCATAATGTATTTAAATGATCCGACGAAGGAGCCTCTTCGAGCAAGTCAATCAGTACTACTTGAATACTCCTGAGGTGAGGGGATTTACTTATTGTCTAAACCAGATTGATGGAAGGATTTTAAGTAAATTTTCAATATATTAACATATCGAAATTAACTCAAATTAAGATAAATTTAGAATGACCTAGAATAGTTGGTACCATTTTAGGATGGGCGTTGTGGGGATGCTAATCCTTCCCCACACATGACCGTACTCTCGAACCATATATTCTTTGAACGTAGACCAAGTCTTATCTTTAGACAAGAATAGGTGACCAATATCACCTTAGGTTTGAATGGTTGGTGGCAACTCCTTGAATTTTTAAGTCAGTGAGTTAGGTTCTAGGACTTGACACGTTATGACACCCTGTTAGGTTCTACTACTTGAATACTCCTGAGGTGAGGAGATTTACTTATTGTCTGAACCAGATCGATGGAAGGATTTTAAGTAAATTTCTAATATTTTAAGCATATCGAAATTAATTCAAATTAAAATAAATTTAGAGTGACCTATTGGGTATAGAGTCAATGTTAAGGTTGTCATAATGTATTTAAATGATCGGACGACAGAGCTTCTTCGAGCAAGTCAATCGGTACTACTTGAATACTCCTGAGGTGAGAGGATTTACTTATTGTCTGAACCAGATTAATGGAAGGATTTTAAGTAAACTTCCAATATATTAAGCATATCGAAATTAACTCAAATTAAGATAAATTTAGAATGACCTAGATAGTTGGTACCATTTTAGGATGGGCGTTGTGGGGATGCTAATCCTTCCTTACACATAATCGTACTCCCGAACCATAGAATCTTTGAACGTAGACCAAGCCTTGTCTTTAGACAAGAATAGGTGACCAATCACACCTTAGGTTTGAATGGTTGGTGGCGACTCCTTGAATTTTTAAGTCTAGCGAGTTAGGTTCTAAGACTTGACACGTTATGACACCCTGTTAACTCATCGCACTCCCTCATCTTTGCTGCATGTTATTCTTTAATCTCTAACTAGATCCTGTGACCCATCGGACGTCCTCACCGGCGTGAACGGCTGAACGCCTTCTTCCAGTTTTTCTCAGCAACCCGTGTAGCACATCCCTGAAGCCATCATCTCTGTTTATTCTACAATTCCAACCCAGATCTGGCCACTGGCGTGAATAGCAGAAGTCGAACCCTTGGAAATCCTCACCTCAGCAACCCGCATCGCACCCTCCAACAACCGGCGTCCATTCTTCCCCTTGTTGGTAAGAATTTTTTCTTTTTACACATAAGTGGTTTACTGTAGTACTGTACGGTGGTGTTACTTGTTGATTTGGACTTTGGAGTATGTATTCTGAATCGAGAACCAAAATCTCTCTTAGCTCGTAAATTTAACTGTTGTGGTTATATTGTGCATTCTTAGACAGCTAATATGGATGTATTTCTCTTCATAAGTTATATGGATATGCTGGTAAGAATTTATATATATATATATATATTAACATAAATAGTTTACTATACTAGTGTACGGTGGTGTTGCTTGTTGATTTGGAGTGTGCATTCTAAATTAAGAGCCTGAGACAGCACTGTTAATGTTTTCTAGCTGTTAATTGATGTGAATATGCAAGTCATATTTGTTGTATCTAGTAGAATCATAATAAGTGGCTTTTAATGTTTGATTGTATGGTTCAGAATTCCGACACTAAATCCCCGTATTCTTACTCATAACAACAGCCTCTTACTATCGATAAAGGAAACCTCAAGATGCTTGTCTGTTTTTTATCTTATTTTGGGTGGGTTTTAAGTTGTTCTTCCTTAGCTCCAGGTCTTGTTTGGCTGGGTTTTAAGTTTTTTCTTCCTTAGCTACTTCATACAGTCTTTAGACAGAACTGTTAGTGTTAGGACAATTCTCATAGTGACATTGATAAGCAAAGAACTTCTTACCTGTAAGTATGTAAATATAAAACGATGTTGATAAACAATTTGTTTCCTTTACTCACTGATTTTGTTTATTGTTGCAGGTGTTGCAAGTGTTATAGGTGTTACTGCTAAATGTTTCGCTTCTGTGATGTTATTAGTTTTGTTGTTTATTTTTATAATTTTAAAATAATGCAAAACTATATAATTTTCCCAACAATGTTGGTAGTGTGTGATTTGTCTAGTCTTTGGTTACTTTCATTTATGTAAGGTTTTGATTATTGTTGTTGTTGACTCCTTGTATCATTATTATTATTAAAACTTTTTATTTTTTTATTACATTTAATTGATAATATTATAATATATATAAATGAATTCGAGCTTGAACTTGAGCTCGAATTCGAGCATGAGACTTGCTTGGATAATTGAGCCTAATCGAATGAGCTCGAGTAGCTCAATTTCGATCTTGAGCTAAAAAATTTAGGCTCGACCAAGCTCAAGCTGAGTACCGAGCACCGAGTTTTCGAATCGAGCTCGAGCTCGAGCACTTCACTGTATCAGCTCAACTTGACTCGATTACACCCCTAGTATCAAACAGTCAACCAACATGTATAATTATAACTGTTGACCGACTTGTATCGATAAAAGTAGCATATTAAAAGACCCGGTGGACGGCTGAGTGCAAGAATGAGAAGATCAGTCGAAAAACATCTTTTTTTTATTTTCTTTTTTATCAAGAATTCAGAAGAAAGATGGATTTTACAAAGGTGTTGTCAGAGGATTTTTTGTGGTTCGTCGTATCATTGACTTCACCTCGGGATGCATGTGGATTGGTGGCGGTTTCTCCTGCCCTGGGATTGGTGGCAGACTCTGATGATGTGTGGGAGAGGTTTCCGTGTTGTGACAATCAGGAAATCATTTCATGATCCTCATCGCCATCATTGCTTTCATTGAGAAAGAAGAATTTTTATCTTCATCTCTCCTTGCATCCCATTCTCATTGCAAATGGTACCATGGTAAGCCCAAAGTTGACTTTGTATTCACTTCTCCAACTTTATGCTACAATAACTTGTACTTCTATTTGCTTTTAGATCAAGTAGTTAATTGATGATTGGGAAAGTAGAGATGGTAGCAAATTCAAGGTGTAATCGCACCTGTGAGCTGCGGGAGTACTTAGGATCGATTAGCGATCACACTTTTCTAAATGATCAAATTGCTTTGAAAATGCCCTGGAAATCTAGTTTTAAATCTAATTTTCAGAGCAATTTTAATTATGCATAACATTTTTGGGGGATGTTTGATAGTGGATCGAAAAGAATCAGGCTCTTCTAGGGGCTATTCAAATTTAAGGAGATCGATTTCTAGAAAGCAAAACATGCACAATTTGTCAATATGAGTTGAAGTAGTGTGTTGTTTAGCTCCATTTTTTGCATTTATCTGAAAATTTAAGGTTGCTGGTGTTTAAACAGAGCTTTCAATTGGAGAAAGAGAGTGGGAAAAAATGCTTTATGCTAGGGGCAGGAGCACTTTCAATTATGTGGGGAGATACACCTCAGTATTGGGAATGGATATGTCTCCCAGAGTCCAGGTTTGTTTAATCCTTATTTTATTTATTTATTACTGATATTATCATCATAAAGTCTTGTTTACATGACTCAATACTGTTGCTTATGAAAGCAATTCCAGTTCCAAGAAAAAAACTCTGAATATCTGCATAAATCTGTTGAAATTTATGGACAGGTTCTCTCAAGTTGCTAAGCTCAGGGCAGTGTGCTGGCTTCAAATCCAGGGAAGGATTGGGACCAGAAGTTTATCTTCCAGAACAAACTATGCAGCATACCTTGTGTTTAAGCTTAACAGGGATAGATACGGGTTTAGAAACAGCACTGTAGGTTTGCTTGTCAGTGTCGAAGGAACCCCATCAGGGGAAGTGCGGCGTGTTTTCCTAGACCTTCCAGAAGATGTGCCTCAACAAGCTCAAGAGAGAGCAGATGGGTGGATGGAGATTGAAATAGGTGAGTTCTTCAATGAATGCGGAGATGATGGGACAGTGGAGTTTCACTTTCGGGAGGTTGAGGCTCTTCACCGGAAGAAAGGCCTCATTATTGAAGGAATTGAGGTGAGGCCTAAAGTTATTGGTAGGTAGACAACGCCGACAATATGATAGTGTTTCTTAACTCTTTATAGCTTGGGACATTCCTCTATATTTATTATTTTTTATTTACGTAGAAAAAGACAAGGCATGCGCATTCCAATATTGTGTCAATGTTATGCCTCAAAGGCAGATTGTTGTTTAAAGTAATAACTAAGCTATAATTATCGACGTTTGAAATGCAAAAGATATGTCTATTTCTATTACAGGAATAATTATTCTCAAGTTTTGAAAGCATTAAATCTCCAAGCTAGGCATTTGGAATTCCTGTTTGTAAGGTTGCAAAATCCATTACCTCACTAATACATCACAAGAAAATAAAAAAAAATGAAACACCAAAAGCAAACAAACCAATTTGTAGCAGAACATTCCACACTAGAAATTCCACCAAGCTAAAGGAAGAGGCTTTTACCAACGTGAGGAGTAAGACTTTCGAAAGGGGGTCGTCGGAAAGTCAAGTTGGAGTCACATCGGAGACTGTCTGGTGGTTTGGGATCTAGGTCGCGCCATGCTCGTGAGATCTGATTTGAGTGATGCTGCCTGAGATGGAGGCAGATCTAGTTTGGTCAGGGCCTAAGAGTCATGCCGTCGCCGGAGATGGAGACAGATCTAGTCTAGTCAGGGCCTAGGAGCCACGCTGTCGATGGAGATGGAGGCAGATATGGTCTGGTCAAAGCCTAGGAGTCACACTGTTGCCGAAGATGGAGGCAGATCTGGTCTGGTCAGGGCCTAGGAGTCACGCCATTGCCAGAGATGGAGGCAAATCTGGTCTGGTCAGGGCCTAGGACTTTGGGTCGCGCCGTGCATGTGACTTGTGCTCTGATTGACGTCGTCAGAGAGCCAGAGAAGGGGAGATCTGTGTCGCACCATCGCCGGAAGTGGTGTTTAGTCAGAAATGGAGGAGGGTTGTAGCTAATTTGGAGGAAATGGCTGAGGAGGGGTGAGCGGTCTGGTGTGTCGAGGGCGAGGAGTGTGGACTGTGGAGTGGAGCCGAGTTTTACATTTAGTTCTTATTTTTTTATTAGTTACTTTTAGGTTTCATAATATAAAATTTTGTATTTTTTTTTAATAATATAAACAAATAATACTATAAATAAAATTAAAAATATATATTAAATTATTAGCTGCTTTATTAAGCTCGCGAGCTACTCGAGCCGGGTATATTGATGCTCGAACTCGGCTCGCTCAATAGCTAGAGTAGCTCGAGCTCGAGCTCGAGCTTGGCTCGACAAAAATCGGGTCGAGTTCGAGTTTTGTTCGAGTCGAGCCCGAGTAGCTTGCGAGCACCAGTGTATCATTTACATCCCTAGTCAAGATCCCATCAGTCAATGCAATATTTAGTCTTATAGAATTAAAAGTAGCTATGGACTACCGGAACTTGCAATAAGAGTTTCTTCTTTCCTCGAGAAGTAGGATATAAAGTTTCAAATTTATGTTTTCAAAGCTTTAGAATTCAAACTCAAGTCTTAATTTTTAAAAATTTATAACTTTATAATCTTTTAAAAAATTGATAGTCAAAGTTGAGATTATTTAATAAAAGAATCAATGAAAACAAATAAATTGAAATGAATGGAAGTATTGCTCAAAAAATTAGAATTAATTACAAATGTAATTATCATATGAAAATGTAACTAATATAAAGTTATAATTATTGACATTAATCATTATTTGTAATAGCAAATTTATATACATTATGATTAATTTAAATTTAAAGATTTATATTATAATGGTGATAACATTAGCCGTTAGTTTAACAACATTCTCTGCTCTTAGGCATTAACAACATTTGCCTTGATTGAATTACAATAATTTATTATGGTACCTGTTACCGAATTTCTGATGAGTGTACCGCAAGTATACGGACCGTAGCAAGTAAAAAAGTGATGAGTAGAGTATCGTTCCCACGAGGATTGAATTTGTGAATTGCTTACTAAGTACTAAAATTTCACACCCTAATTTTATTCAAACGATCGAAAAAGAATTTTTTTAATCAATAGCAGGAAAGTGAAAATAAAAATATTTATTTAAATAAAACTTCTAAAATATTTCAAAATAAAAACCAAAAGAAATTTAGATGAAAACTTGAAGACTAAAACAAAGAGAATAAAACTAAACTACTCTATATCCCTTAGTAGGATTGAATTCTCTTCATGGTGCTGAAGCTGGCTATTTATAGAGGCAGTGGGGATGATGATTAGCTCAAAATCTTGGCTGATAGGGCTCGATCTTTATCTTCAAAGAAAATTTATCTTTTATCAGCTCCCTTATTTATCTCTATCCTTAGCAAAAAGTCCATCTTGATAATTTATCTTCATAAAAGATAAATGCAACAATTTATCTTTCTTGGCAGCAAGTAGAGATATCCATGCATGAAGCTTTATCAACAAAGTCTTGTGTTTGAATGAAATTTGGAACTGAAATCCTTCACATCTTTGACTTCTTTATCAGTTGGAGTTCCTACATCATTGAGAGAAATTTAACAGATAAATGAGGGATTTGAATCTAATATTAATGATTTAGAGATAAATTATATCATTAAATTCATGATAATTCTATAAATTATAGAATTATCAGTACCAAAAGAGGTTTAAACTCTAGCATTCTCAGAAATTAAAATTTTAATAACCTGAAAATGTTGAGAATTATTTAGAGAAAGGTTTAACGCATGAAATCAGAATATCTATAGAACTTAACTATATCTATTCAACAATTCTAGGAATCCCAGCTAGGTTGAGAAACACAGCATAAATAATACATGCCTAAACTAGCACGTTTTTTGCTTCAAATAAGGAGACAATGCTAATACTCCAAGATTAGCTCAAACATTCGAGAAAGCCTTGGATTAGAAAGATGCGTAGAGGAATTAGGGGGTAGGGGTTAATTTGGAAGGAAGACCACGATATATAAAGGAGGAAGGAGCCTGCATAAAGAATAGCAGCAGGCGAGCTCGAGAAGAACGGAAACCTTTTCGAGGGAAAGAGAGGCGAAAGGGAAAAAAAATCCAAGACACTTGGACTAATGAATTAGGCTGATGGTGGGTATTTTCGGTCAAAGCACTTTGCAGAGCTGGCTGCAAAGTAATTTGCAGCCAATTTAGGTTGCAATCACGTGATTGTAACGGGGATCTCACTTTGCCCTGCAAACATGTCTTACTAAACACTGCAATCACTTTCCGTTCAAGAAAATTATAGTGCAAAATGATTACTTTCACCGTACCAAATATCACCTTATATTAAGATGATCTTAAAAGTAAATGTTCTAAGCATCAATAAAATAAAGACACATCATATTTTCTTTAAATATATAACAACTCTTACTCTCATTTTCACCAAATAAATTTGGATAAAATTAATTTATTCAGGAGTCAATTCTTATTACATCAATTTACTCATATATGGAATTTAAATTAATAGGAAAAAAATTAAAAATTCACATAATTAAAGAGTGATTAACATCTAACAAAAAATTAATTTGATGAATTAATAATTGAATTAGAAAATGAGCGCACAAATATACTTTGATGAATTAGAAGATGATGAGACTTGTTAAATGATATTTTGAAATATAGATATTTTGTTTCTTTTGTATATACAATCTTCTTAATGATTATTAGGAGGAGAGGACTCACATTTTGGAGGACCAAGCAAATATTTTTTTTTTTACTTTTCAAATTAATGTTTTTGTTATATGTTATTAGCTATTTGTTAAATATGCAAATATTTAATTTTTGTTCCATTAATTTGAGTTAAATAGGTAAGTATATATATTTAATGATAGTTGACTTTGGGTAAATTAATTTAATCAGAATAGATTTGGTGAAGATGTGCATAAAATAATTTTTTTTGGTGTAGACCACAAGTATCCTCATCTGTTTTAACGGTCTAAGACTAATTTTGTTCGAGGTTTAGTCACAGTGAAGCTCTTCACCCCTCCCCAAAGATGTGTTTAGTGGGAGTCGAACCCGAGAGCTCTTCTCACAAATTCAGCCTGTATTGCCAACTGAGCCATAACCCTTGGGTGCATAAAATAATTTTATTGATACCTAAAACACTCAAATTTAAAATCATTTTAATGTAAATTATTCTCTTTCCCATAAAATGGAGGAAAAGATAGAGGGTTTCTTCTTTTTTTTTTTTGTAGGAACAGCAGCAAGAATGGTAATAAATGGATTCTTTTGGAGTTTTTATATTCAGCCCAATACAAAGGTTCCTATAAAAGGCCCCTAATCTAGCTGGGACATAAACATTACGTCTGCCTACAGCCTACTGCAATTTCGACCTGCATAATATTGTTAGCTCCAATATATGACCCGAGTACATCCAACTCAACCCGTCCCACGTTCTGCAAGCCCGATCCAATGCAACTTCAACTTACAACAGGTATACCAGCCTAGTTTTAAATTATTTTTACCACTTACCAAAAAATTTATTTTACTGTTTTATTTTCTAGTTGTTTACACATGCTTTAATTTATTTTTTTAATAGTATATTCTCATTCATAGTCAAAATCATAATCATCATATTATATTTCATGAACAGTAACCTGATAAACTATTAAATGCAAATAAGAAAAAAAAACTAAACAAATAATGATGTAAATTAAACTCGATCTCATACTTGACGATACTCGAATTTGAGACATCAATTTTTGAAAAGGCAAACATTAATGGAATAAATATTAGATAGATAGATAAAATTTCTGAATTAGGAAATTGACAAATGTTAATGGAATAAATAATAAATTAAAATGAAATAAAAGAAGTAATAAAAAAGAAAGAGTTTGTATATGATACATTGATAGTATATAGTCATTATACATTATTAATACACTAGAGATTAACATTTTATCAATAAGCAAACTAAAAAAAATCAAACCCTTAAAAATAAATATAAATAATTTTTTTAATTTGCTCATAAGAGTTTATTGATGAGATGTCAACCTTTGATGTATTGATAGTGTCTATGTATCATATATTTCCATAAAGAAAGGGAATGAAATAATATAAATTAAATAAATAAAGAAGCAGAAAATAAAAAAGAAGGGTAAAAATGAGAAATTAAAAAAAATACAAATTAAGGCAAATAGTGAAAAAAGAAAAAAATAAATAAGTACTAAATAAATAAATAAATAAATACACTGATCATCTTCCCTCTGAGCAACCCGAATTCTGTCCATCAATTCTGGCTCAATCATCAAACTCACTATGATCCCAAATTGCTCAAGAGGTGTAACACTTAGATTGAGGCTTACAAACTGTTCAAGCAATTCATACTCCCGAATCATCATATACGACACTATACCCCCATGCTTTTGGCTAAAAGCATCCGCCACCACATTGGCTTTTCTTGTGTGGTACAAGATCTCACAATCATAATCTTTCAAAAGCTTGAGCCATCTTCTCTGTCTCATATTCAATTCCCTTTGAGAGAACAAGTATTTTAGACTTTTATGATTCGTAAAAATTTGAAATTTCTCACCATACAAGTAATGCCTCCAAATCTTCAGAGTAAATACTACTGCAGCTAACTCCAAGTCATGAGTTGGGTAGTTCTTCTCATGATCCTTTAATTGTCGAGAACCATACGCAACTACCTTACCATGCTGCATTAGTATACATCCTAAACCTTGTCATGAGGCATCACTATACACCGAAAATTCACCAGAACCACTAGGAATGGTGAGAATAGGTATAGTCGTCACCCTACACTTCAACTCTTGAAAGCTACGCTCGCAGGAATCATTCCATTCAAACTTCACCTCTTTGCGCTTCAAGCGCATCAATGGAGCAGCTAACTTCGAGAAACCCTCTACAAATCTTCGATAGTAGCTAGTTAGACCTAAGAAACTCCTAATCTCTGTTACTGTTTTCGGTCTCTCCCATTGCACTATCACTTCAATCTTTGATGGATCAACTGAAACTCCATCTTTACTAATTATATGACCCAAAAAGGAGATTTGATCTAGCCAGAAATCACACTTACTTAGCTTGGCATATAATCCCCGATCTCTGAGGTTTGCAAAACCATCTTCAGATGCTGCTCATGCTTTTCTTGAGATCTCAAATACACCAATATGTCATCGATGAAGACAATGACAAACTGGTTCAACTACTGTTTGAACACATCATTCATCAAGTTCATAAAAGCTGTGGGTGCATTTGTTAGGCCAAACAACATCACCAAAAATTCATAATGGCCATACTGTGTCCTGAATGCTGTCTTAGGGATATCTTCACTTCGAATCTTCAATTGATGATATCCCGACCACAAGTCTATCTTGGAAAAGACTTGTGCACCCTTAAGCTGATAAAAAAGGTCATCAATCCTGGGAAGAGGATACTTATTCTTGATTGTCACCTTATTCAACCATCGGTAGTCTATACACAACCTCATGTTGCCATCTTTCATCTGGACAAATAGCACAGGAGCACCCCAAGGGGATACACTAGGTCATATAAACCCTTTATCTAGTAACTCCTGAGGCTGCTTCTTCAATTCCTCCAATTCTACTTAGGCCATCCGATAGGGTGATCTCGAAATAGGCTCAGTTTTTGGCACCAAATTGATAGTAAACTCTATATCCCTATTCAAAGGAAGTCTTGGAAGATCGTCTGGAAACACTTCAGAAAATTCCCTGACTACTGGAATCCCATGGAGTCGGGGACATTTCTTTTCTATGTCCACCACATAAGCCATGAATCCTTCACATAACAATACATACTTTCTATCAATTCATTTACAATTAGGTCCAGTAGCAACCATACTTTTGCATTAACTACTTCCAAAATTTACAACATGGCTAACGGGAGAAGAGAAGCTCACACTTTTAGCATAACAATCTAATATCACATGATTCTTAGCTAACCAATCCATATCCAAAAAACATCAAATCCGTACATATTCAGTAGGATTAGGTCAGCTATTGATTCTCTTTCTCCTACCTGTAGCTTACAACTACAATATACTATGTCCATCATTTGAGATTCCCTAAAGGGAGTACTTATTTGCAATAATTGTCCTAAAGGCTCAGGTTCCACAGGCAATTTCATAGCAATCATGGGTGACACAAAAAAGTGCGTGGAGCCTGAGTCAAATAATGCAGTAACACTTATATCAAACAGATAAATCTTACCCTTAATCACCTTGGACGAAACATCGACAAACTCCTCATCGATAGCAAATACTCGTCCTTGGGTCATAGCTTTCTTTCCTTTTTTTGCAACAGTGGCCTTAGGCTGTGGTTGATGGATCTTCTCTAATTCCTCGGACACCCTCTAGTTCATCTTAGGACAATCTTTAATCATATGTCCCATTTCATCACACCTAAAACATGCACCACTCGCAAATCGGCAAGGCTTTGATCCATGAAACTTCTCGCATTGCTCACATCTTTGCATTGTACTCTTCAGTGAGCTAGCAATACTACTTGCCGAATATCGAGATCTCTCATCATTTATCTTGATTCTGATAGATCTGGGAGTCCCTATACCATAATCATCATAATTCCCAAATTCAATATCTTTTCCATATAACAATTTAATTAAAACGAAAGTCATTTTCTTATAATTCATTTGGTTACCTATCGAAGCCCCTTCATAACGTCTACTTCTCTTAGGTAGATATCTATCACTAGAGGCTCTCTCATCTGACTTCTACTTCATCGGTTATTTGCCTTTACCTTTGGCTTGAAAATCAGCATGGTGAAGCTCATAGTCCTACTCACACAATTGAGCCTTACGGATCACTTCTCCATAAGTGGTGATATCCATAGGATACAACTTAGATCTGATGGGAGACTTCAATCCCTCTATAAATCGATAGATTTTATGCCCTTTTAACTCCTGAGGACCTCTGGGTTGAATCTACTCAAAGTGACGAACTTCGACTCGTATTGATTAACTGACATCGTCCCCTAAGTCAAGCTCAAAAACTCAATCTTCAGCCTAGTCTGATCAGTGTGTGGGATATATTGTTCATTAAAGGCCTCTAAGAATCTATCCCACGTAACCTCAGTATATCGAGCCTCCAAAATGGTCCGAGTGGACTGCCACCAATACTCTGCGTCGTCCACTAACAGATAAACAGACATACCCACCTTTTCTCTTTCAGAACATGTCATATACTCGAAAGCTTTCGTGACAGCCTTCACCCAATTCTCTGCGGCCAACAGATTTCTATCCCCCTTAAACTTAGGTGGATTCAGCTTCTTAAATTTTTTAATCAAAGTTACATTGCAATAAGCCTTAGGATCTCGCCTTTCAGTAGTTGGGACTGGTGAGGGTAACTTTGTCTGTGCTGGTGGGGGCTGTACTGTAGGAGTAGGAGGAACAATAGGGGTAGCTGCTGGGGTACTTGTGGCCACATTCGGGAAGTTTGCCATAAACTGCGTGAACATCGTGACCATATTCTCCATATGCTTCTCCATTTTTGCTAGTCTAGTGTTCGAGCTATACGGTGGAGATGGAGGAGGAGACTGAGTTGGGGGCTATTCTGCACAACCCTGTCCTCGTCTTCAATTAGTACCCCTTATACGTGAGCTCATTCTGTCGATAAATTCACAAAATTGAGCTATTTAGTATAACTATAAACAATTATACTATACATATGTATTCATACAAGTACAGTACTTTGGGGATGTACACTAATTCTAGCTTAATGACACTGACAAACATCAGTCTAATCTGCTTTGATACCAATCTGTGACATCCTTATCGCTACATATTTACATATAATTTCTTCCTTTTTCATATGACTTGATTAGACTCGTTCGTCAATGTCATTCCTTCTTCTTCTTCTTCTTCTTCTTAGGCTTGATATTTAATAGTTCATCATAAAGATTTTGACTTCTAATAAAGCATAATAATGATATATATACATATCATTCCCAACCATAGGATCTTACACATTTTACATAAACTAAATCCCCAAAATCTTATACATATCACTGTAGCATTGTATTGTACAATAGCTAAAACATGTCACTTAATTATACCTTCAATAATTATTGGGAAGTGTATCTCGAAGGTACACTATGATACCTCGAAAGCAAGTTCCTTTATTTGGAGCGAAAATCACTTCAAGTAATCTATATGAAAAATAGTTGTAAAAGGGTGAGTTTACACTCAGTAAGAAACATATGTAAAAGAGCGTACTATGCTTCTATATGTAGTTTTCCTACTTGGCTCTATAATGTCAGGTAAAATCGTTATAAAGCATATATCATATACTTCTTTCAAATAACATATGTAAACATACATCGTATACTTCTTTCAGATGTCATATGCAAGGAAATCAAGTAATTGTAAATAGTTTTGATTTCTTTATTCTTTTGAAATCATATATTCAAAGACTTTTAAGAAATTCACATACTTCAGATACTTTCAAATAACAATGAGACTATTTGCATTTCAACGAAATTATGCACTGATAAACAGGTGGCGTACCCCCGTAGGGGCCAGGAATCCTTCTCTAGTCAAACATATAACAGAGACAATTGGCCAAATGTAGGTAGGCCACGATAAACACTAGTCAAGTGACATCTGTGGCACCGAGGGCCTGACTAAGGCTCCTCAATTAAGTACATATACAGAAGTGCATAATCATCAAGTACTTCATAGTCTCAAAACATTTTGTCATATAGCTTTTTGCAATGACAATTCATACTTTTCTGAAATAGGCTTTAAAACCTCTTTTTCATAGGGGGCAGTCGGCTGCTATTACATATCTTGCTTTATCGAAATTATTTTCTTTTAAAAATTTTGATATTTAAAATCTGGAAACATATGAGGCTGTCGATTGGTCACATAGGGTAGTCGACTGGTTTTGAAATAAAATGCTTTCCGAAAAAATGCAGTCGACTGGTCATATAGCAGTCGATTGGTTTTGCAAATAGAATGCTTCTGAAAACAGGGCAGTCGACTAGTCATATAGCAGTCGGCTTGTTTCTTAAATAGAATGATTTTCAAATAATTAGCAGTTGACTGGTTTGAAATAGAATGCTTCTGAAAACAGGGCAGTCACTAGTCATATAGCAGTCGGCTTGTTTCTTAAATAGAATGATTTTCAAATAATTAGCAGTTGACTGGTTTGAAATAGAATGCTTTCTGGAAAATAGCAATCGACTGGCTTATATAGCAGTCGATTGGTTTGAGTCAGTTTTCGAAAAATCTCTACTTTGGTTGTCTCTAGGCAGTTGGCTGCTCCTAGCATTTTGGTAACTATAAGTAAAACCCGAAATTTAACTTCCCTACACTTAAACCAACTGGTACTTCTTTCCAAAACACTTAAAAACATGCAGACATAGTCACCCTACGTCCGTTACATAAATTCCTTACCTCAATTACACCAAAACGCGTAATCGCTTGGTTGTAATTCAACCCTAGCCTTTCACTTCTTCAAAGTTGCAAACATCATCAGAGTGCAAACCTTTAAGAAACCATCATAAACATGCCACACCAACTCAACATGACTCCAAATCATGGACAGAATTGCATGAATCAATTTCTTCCCTTACCTTTGTCAATAGCCCAAATGACAGAAATTTTGATCTCCTTACTTCCTTGGATTCGACCTTTCATATTAGAGGTCTAGCTTGAGCTAGTAACAAGGATCATTTTTCGTTAAGTGAGCTTAACGAATCGATGATAGGAAATGGTGGTATGTCAAGGTGAGTATGGAAGGAACTTAGGAGAAGTTGAGGGAATGAGAGGGAGGCTGAAATGGGGCTGCTGACTTTGATGGAGGTGGTGATGACTATGCTTCATTTCATTTAATGCTTCCCTATCTATTTCACCAACTCATCACCTTTGACCGTTTGACAATTGACCATTAATTTCTCTTCTTCCATTCATATTCCACTTGTCGTTTAATTACCAAAAATATGATATTTATTCTTTTCTCATACTTCAATTATTTTCCAAATATCAAAATTAACTTCTTGACCATTAATTCCATTATTCCTTCTATGTCCCGTATACCATTCATACTTCATAATTTCACATTTATTTAATTCTTTTCAGCTGAAATACTTTACAATCATGAGGAAATTACATGAAATTGGGGATTTTACACGTTTTATAACTCTATTTTTATCCTCACACTTCCTTTTAAGGCTCAAGGAAGAAACCCTTACAGTATGTGTGTTTCTACAAAACACACACACAAAAAAAGAAGATTATAATAATATAGCACCTTTTCTTGATGAATTACAAGTACTAAGGTTTGCAAACTCTAAGACCACTACTAAGGTTGGGTGTTTACTAGTTTAAGCTCAAGAAATAGAATTATGAAGATTGAATACAACTAAGGTTATAAGATAGGAAAAATTGACCCTAAACTCTTAAACACTCTTGAATTTAGTGAAATGGTTGATTCAATAAGCTTGGAGATGAAATCTTATGCCTCTCCCATTGTTTTTGATATTGAAAATCTCCTTTTATAGGTAAAATGGTGTTTGGAGCCATTTGAGGAGTTTTAGGGATAAAAAACCATTGCAAGACACAATAAAAGAGTGATTAAAGCCCTTTTTGTCTTGGGGGCAATTTATCCCTTTATTATAAGGGATCCATGTTGTGCTGAAAAGAAGGATGGATCCCTATATAAGGGATGGATGCTTACCATTATAGAGGGATCAATGCTTATGCAGAGAAAAATAAGGGAAAGCTACTACTTAGGGTTAATTGTAGAAGTATTGATGCGATGCCTTATGGGTATTAATGCCTTGACCAAGGTATTCATACCTTGGTCTTTGTACATGCAATTTTGTCAAATCAATGCAAGAAAACACTTCATCAAGATAACTTTATATCCTACAAACATGTATTAACAATATATCAATATTCAAGGACATGCATATTTAAGACAATCATTTTTCTAAAGATTATTTCTTTCTTAAAAACCATTTGTTTTAAGTCCAAGAAAAATTATTTCAATTAAGAACATTTGGAGTTATATTTTAAATTAAGCACATAAGTTAACCATCATAGGTATTATTTGGTTTAAGAAATAATTGTTTATTAGAAGGAATTTTATTTTTTTATAAATGCATTTAATCAGACTTAAGTTTCTGTTATTTCAAAGTATATATCAATTTAAAACTAACTCTATGAATAAGAAATGCAATTAATTGGCAAAAACATGTACCAAACAATTTTAAATTCATCAAAAAGTTTCATTTGTTATAAACATACAAGGTTCCTCCCTCAAACTAATTAGCAAAATAAGGAAACTACAAAATTATTATGCTTGAAAAAGTCCAAAATAGTCAACCAAGAAAAAGCACTGCTACAAACTAAATTAGAAATAGAAATAGGAGAAAAAACTGGATGATTATAAGAAGAATTTTTTTTAGGTAATTATAAAAATGAGAAGATGGAATATACAATCTCTTTTGCTTTATATTGAAGGTAAACTTAAATATTTGATTGATAGACGATTTTGCAATGAAGGTCTTGAGTTGTGAAGCATTAGGATCTTTCTTTTATATCCCTCTATTATTTTTGGCTGTTGGCAAGCTTGATTTAAAAAGTTTCTCGTCGCTAGACACAAAATCTAGCCGTTAGAACTTGCCAAACTTAAGGGGTATCAATACCTTACATTGGGGTATTGATACCTTATGAAAAGTTCCTGCAAAACAAACAAAGAATATTGATATTATAACCTCAAGGTATTGATACCTAAACAGAGCATTTTACTTCTGTCCAAAGGTAACAATAAGGTATTGATACCATTCTTCAAACTTGCCAATTTTCAAATAAAATACTATCGATAGCTTTACTAAGAGTATTGATACCTAGAACATACAAAGCATAACTTCAGCAAATTTAGACATGGAATCACTTCATCAAGGTCATCATATGAACATCAAACATGCATTTATCATTTCAATCATTCAAACATGTGCACATTTGAGTCTTAATTAATTCTTAAGTCATCTATTTCTATATTAATTTGACAATTGAATTCAAGTTAGAAATATGCTAAAGTGATATTAAAATATAATTCACTTAAGTTTTTATAATTCATATCAAAATCATATAAATATATATCCTTGCTAATAGTTGTTAATAATCTCATTATTTAAATATTAGATGGCGAAGGGAAACATTTATATTACTTACCATAAGTGATTCATTGTGGTTATGGCTTCACACTTCATGCCAAATGAGTTGGCCCTATTGCACATGTTGACGTATGGATATACTTTGGGATAACATATAAGTGCTTAGTAGAGAACAAGTTCACTAAATATGACTTGCTATGAATGCTCTATTTGGTATTTGTCACTAGTTTCTATGAAACATGCTTTCATGTGTCAATAATGCAAATAATCTTTTGACTTGTGACTTCAGGTTATCTTTTATTTGAATTGTCACACATTTATTTCACCTCTACTAGTTTGTGCGTCAATTGTGGTATGAAGCACATGAAGATAGATGAGTAGTTTAGAAAGGATTCATCACCTCAAGCGATTTTAAGAGATATATCTTAGTTGTTCTAGACTTGTATTAACTCATGAAGTCCTTGACCAAAGCATAATTAAGAAATGTTTATAATAGCAGTTATAGAACTCTTATGGAAAGATCTAGCAAGAAGACACTACACCATGCTTTCTATCATTTTAAAATATCTATTAAAAGGATTAAACTACACTAAAATATTGTACACTAGAAAAGTTAGTTAACCAATTTTGACTTTCCTAATATTTGAATTGCCAAGATGCATTGCTAGACGTATGAATGTATATTTTTATTAGAATAAACTTATATATGCTGGCAGCATGTGGGGAACTTAATTGTAGACTTGGTAATTCGTGTTTCTAATTCGTTTTTGTGTCATATAAAATTATGTTCGTGTCATGTAAAACATGAAAATTTTGTGTCAAAATTCGTGTTGACACAGAAAACATAAAATCTTATTTTTAGCTTTTACAATATTGATATATAATTTTTACTTAATTTTAATCTGTGTCATCTCGTGTTTTATATTCGTATCGTTTTCGTGTCGTGTAATCGTATCGTGTCTAAGATTGCCAGGTCTGCTTAATTGGTCACACACATAAAGATAGCATTGAGAATTACAATTGATTGGATTGTCTTAAGGAATTTTAGAATTTCTTATATGGACTTAATTGAAGCATTTAATTAAGTTAAAAAACTTGATTAAAGAGTTTAATAAAGTTAAAAAACTTGATTAAAGAGTTTAATAAAGTTCAAGAACTAAAATGTAAATATACCAAAAGTTGGATTAAACTTAGCTATAATATACAATATATGTTTTGGCCGACCTTAAGGATGGTCTTTTGTGTTTTCCAAGGTACTTTTCCATTTGCCGTCCCTTGCTCTTCCTTTGTGGGAATTGTTTCATATTCTTTGTGTAGCATTCAGGCTAAGACACAATCTTATGAAACATAGCTACTAGCCTAGCAAACAACCAAAACACAATCTCATTTCTAGAAAGTTGCTTGATTACCTATGTGAATTATCATTGGAGGCCAAAAATTGGGACGATTTTGGTTTAGGCAACGGATTCCTTATGCGCAAAATCAAGTAGAAAGGAGTTGTTTTTGCTATTTTCCGTAAGTACATGATCAAAGGTAATTAAATCAAATTGCCCTTGCTTGAATATATGCCTACTCGATTTCTAAAGGATTAGGATTTCATGTTGATCTTTCGTAGTTCAAGTCTTTTATTGTTTAATTTCACTATGCTTTTAATTAATCATGGTTTTTAAATATCAATTACATAAAATTAATATATTTATACTCTCGATATACCATCTATCGAAAAGTTTTTAGGTGGAGTAAGCAAAATAAATCTAAATCGGATAGGAAACAATTACATTTTCAAGCTTAATAAATAATAATTATAATAAATCATTTTTCGGAGTGTGAGGACATTTATTTGATATTGGGTTAAATAATTACAATCCACGATCATTAAAGTCCAAATTGAGAGATCAATCAACGCGATAACATTAGCTAATGATCTTTACTTAATGTCCATCCCAGAAGAGATAAGTTTTCAAAAGCCCATGACAAATTTTCATTTATTCTTTTAAAGCCCAACAACGAAGGCAACCGACGTCGTTTGAACCGCCACACGGGCACTTGGGTTATAACTTGTAAAATGGTTTATAAACCAATTCTCCATTTTCCAGGAAACCAGATCTACGACCCGGTGAAGGCGAAATGGCTTACGTGGCGAAATCCTATTGGAAGAAACAACAACAAGCTCACTCTCATTGGCCAGTTTTCAGAAGAACACGTTGCAAAAGTCTAGCCCAAACTCTAAAGTCAAGTCGTTGATGCCTCATGCTTCTCTTCTTGTATACTTTTGTTTACGGGTTTTAAACTCCAAAACAAAGCCCACTTTCCGAAGCACTCAAACTGTAAAAACGATCGATTAAGGAGAAAATAAGCGAAGCCAAGGCTCAAGAAACCCTCCCCCTGATCTCTCTATAGCAAAAATTAACAGTGTTTTGTCTCGAATAGAAGATCTGATTAGAATTTCTAAACATTTGTAAAAGTTCTGGAGGGATCCAGTTTCTCTCCTGATCTCAAATCCATGGCGCTGCCAAGAACGAAGCTACTTTTCCTGTTATGCGCTCTGTCTTACGTGATCGTCGCCATTGCAGGGTACGCGGCTATCTATCTTTGTCTCGCTTTTTTTTTTTAGAAAAAAAATTGTTATTTATATATGCGTGGAGTTTTGTGGTGATTTTGGCTTGATGCAGGAAGAGTTACTATGAGATGTTGCAAGTGTCGAAAGGAGCTTCGGATGAGCAGATCAAAAGAGCTTATAGGAAGCTGGCATTGAAGTATCATCCTGATAAGAACCCGGGAAATGAAGAGGCCAATAAGCGATTTGCTGAGATTAACAATGGTAAAATTCTTTTTATTTGTTAATTAAAAAAAAACTTTTGATTGATGGAATTGATTGGCTTTGATTGTGTTTTAATGGTTAGCCTATGAGGTTTTGTCGGATAGCGAAAAGAGGGGCATATATGATAGGTATGGAGAGGATGGCCTGAAGCAGCATGCTGCCAGCGGAGGCAGAGGAGGAATGGGGGTTAATATTCAGGACATTTTCAGCACGTAAGATTTTTTAAAAATTTGCTCTTTTATTGATGTCTCATTTTCCCTTTAATTATCTTGATGATGATGATGATGATGATGATGATGATAGTAATAATAACAACAACAACAACAATAATAATAATTCAAATGCTATGGTAAAGTGATGTGCTAGCATTGTATGCTACCCAACTTCCGGTTCCCTGTAGTTCAAGTTAGAACCGATACTTTATAGGTGATTATGTAAAATTTCAGAATGATTATGTATGAATAATGAAATTATCAATGAAATGTTAGTTATTGACTTATTTTTGGGTAACATACATTAATATTCATTTTATCCTTTAAGACCAGTCTACCTAATCCTATATTCACTTTGCTTAAATTTGACTAGCCATCATATTTGAGGAATTTTTCACTTGTATTTATGTTATGGTGAACTCAACCACGTAATATTGCTAATAAGATGGAGCTTTTCTTCAGGTTTTTTGGTGGAGGCCCAGCAGAAGAGGAAGAGAAAATTGTGAAGGGTGATGATGTAATTGTTGAATTGGATGCAACACTGGAAGATTTGTACATGGGAGGTACTCTTAAGGTGAGAATCTATGTCTTCTTGTGGGATTTGTTATCCTTAGCCCAAATCTGTAACTGGTCAGGTTCTGCTTATCTTGACTAGTGCAGAATCCTAGAGTTTTGGGCATTTTGTCTCATACCTTATGTAACGTCATAAATAAGTTGGTTAGTCTATGTACAGCAATGTGATCATATGGATGTTATAACCTTCTAAACTTGTAAGCAGGTTCGTAAACGAAATCAGATATATGTAAAACTCTTGCTTTCTTAGGATTTTTGTAGTCTAAACATCATACCCATTTAATAAAAACTAAAACTTTTCACAAAGATATATGTAAAACTTTTCACAAAGATATATCATAAAGATATTTCACAAAGATATTTCACCTAATTTATATGCCTTAGGATTTTTGTACCCCTTGCAAATGACAAAGCTAGATTCTCTCCGTCGAAGTTAATTGTCTATCAGCTGTAAGGCATCATAGCATATGGTATGATGCATATCTAGCATGTTATGCTCAAACCTGGCTTAGCTAGGAATTAGATCATTACCAATTCTCCTTGTCAGCCTTTTCTAGAGCAGCTCTCAGAAATGCGAATGACTGAGCTTTTAGGCTGCCAATGGGAACTAATGATTTATACTTAGCAAATTTTATAAATTTTATTTTGTGAACTTTTTTCTAGTTTCCTAGGAAGCTAGTGATTCAAAAACTTCACATAGAATATCACAAAATGAAGATGATGCAAACAGGGTGCATTGTTTTCCTTCTTGTCCTTAATTTGGTTTCTTTTGGGGAAAGTAAAAGGAGATGGTATCTAGGTGCTTGCTTCTCTGTTTCCCCTTCCCCCTCCCTCTCCCTAGTATTTCTCTATTATTTTATAGAAAAGTAACATTGATCTGGAATTCACCAGGTTTGGAGGGAAAAAAACATTTTAAAGCCAGCTCCTGGTAAACGACGCTGTAACTGCAGAAATGAGGTCTATCATAAGCAAATTGGTCCAGGAATGTTCCAACAGATGACTGAGCAGGTACTGTGGCTTCTTTGTTTTTCTTTTTCTTTGATATTTAAGTTTCATACTTTTTTTTTGTTTTTATTTTGTTTCATGGGCATTCTTAAGCTGTCAGAATTGTAATGTCTTATAATGCTATAAAGCTTTTATAATTATTCTCCAATTTTCTTTTCTCAGGTTTGTGAGCAGTGCCAAAATGTCAAATATGAACGAGAAGGATACTTTGTCACAGTTGATATTGAGAAAGGAATGCAAGATGGACAAGTAAGTTTGTAGAATTATAATTTTTTAATTTTTAATATATTTTAATGATTGCAGTTTCTTTGGAGTGCATGTTGATATTGTTGTCTGGTTTTTGTTGAATGGTGTTCAAATTCATAGTCATGCTTAAAAGTTAGAACCTTAGAAAAGTGAAAGAGGATAAACTGTTCTGTGATATGAAGTTTGTAGAAATATTTGGCACAGAAGACTTGTTGATGGTACCATGAACTTGTGTGTTTAACTTTTTTTACTTAAATACGAATGGTTGTTTAGGACACTCCATTCTGCTGCATGTTTACCTGCTGATCTGGGTGCTTTCATGATCTCTAAACATGACAACGATAAGTGATCAGAAAGAATAATTCACACATATCAGTGTGTGCTGACTTTTTTTGACATGCTTCATTGTTCTGCAATACTTAAAAAAAAAAAAAACCAGATAGAGCAGTGTAGTATATCTCTCCCGGGATACTTTGATGTCATGTAAATGAACATGTTTTTATGCAGATTTTTTCGCTTGACAATTTTTTCAGAACTTCTTATCCTACAACTTCTATAGGATGTTGTAATTTTCATCATCTTATAGTTTTACTTTTGCACTATACTAGGAGTAGAATAGTAAGCTAGTCATTGTTGTTGGATTTGGAATAATGTTCGTTGTTTATTTTATAGGAGGTGGTTTTTTATGAAGATGGTGAGCCTGTAATAGATGGAGAACCTGGAGATTTAAAGGTTAGTATCTAAATGTTCATTAAAAAATTTTCCTATCCTTCTGTTTGGTCCTAGTTATTGTGCCACATACTGGACATTGGAAATGCAAATAGATTTCTATTCAGTCCACAATCCTTGATACAATTCCTATGTGGCCTTAACTTAGTATATTGTAATTTATCCCATTTTTGCTCACATAAAACTATTTCCTTTTCTGCAGTTCCGCATTCGCACAGCACCCCATGATCGCTTCAGGAGGGAAAACAATGACTTGCACACCACTGTTACCATAACACTTGTAAGTCTTATTTTTTAGGATATCTGTATCTGTATCTCTTTACCTTTTTTTGAAATGGAAATTATGAAGCGGCCTTCATTCCCTGACTTGCTCCAGGTTCAAGCTCTTGTTGGTTTTGAGAAGACCATTAAACACCTGGATGATCATTTAGTGAACATTGGCTCCAAGGTAAGCATGGCAAATCCTATAAAGCTTCATTTAATTTGTCTCAATCAACAGCTGAATGATTCAAAACTAGAAATAAACATCAACAAAAACAAATTTGCATTGCATGCTCAGGGTATTACTAGGCCGAAAGAGGTGAGAAAGTTCAAAGGAGAAGGAATGCCGTTGCATTTCAGCAACAAGAAAGGAGACCTGTATGTCACCTATGAGGTTTTGTTCCCGATGTCACTGACAGAGGAGCAGAAGGCCAAAATCAAGGCAGTTCTTGGCTAGGAATGGGGAGAGGATCGATTATTTTTGTTGGGTTGGGTCCTAAGATGTTCCCATTGTAACATGATGAGGATACATAGAAGAAAGTAGGAATCTGGATTCTGGAGGGTTTCAAAATTTTCTTCTCTCCCTTTTTACTATTTACACTTCCTCTCACTCATTAACAAGATTATATTGCATTGTCTTTGCTTTCTAATACGTTCAACGGTTCAAGTTTCCAGCAATTTGGAGGGGCTTCTTGTTTGCGTTTCAGAGAAGTGAATACTTTTCTTGCCTGTCTTCTATCAAAATATGCGTCTACAACAAACCCAACTACAGATGAAGTGAACACTCTATTTAGTCATTTTATCGGTTTTATGAGCATAGAAAAATAAAATTTACTTTGAAAGTGGTTTATTTAATCTTGGTTATGATTTTAGAACATGTGCATATAACTTTCATTTAGATCTCTCTGAAGAGCACTTCCCTTGTTGGTAAACAAATTAGGCAAAAATGTTTTCATTGTAGAAGTCCAACGTATGTATTATTACATGTGCAAGTTTGTGTTTAAATTGATAGTATCTAGCAGTACTTTCTCCTCGAAAAGTATAAGCTTTTCTTCAAATGATTTCGTCCAATACCAATTTGGATTACATTAGCTAGAAATATACGAAATGTACAACAAGACGCCTTCAGATCCTCATATTATCATTACTTTTACAGGCTTTGTAATTATCTTAATTATATACAATCACAATTATCTTAATTATATAGCTCAGTACTTCCCATATACAGCTATAAGACAGCTCTTTAAGGCTATACTCTCACAGTAATAATGTCTCAATGTCCAACGGAGTACAAAAAACTTCAGATAAAGTTATGTCAAATGAGCCAGAAAATTCCTCATCAGAACTAGCCCTGGATTAAAGATGATGTACCTTGGACAAATTACCTCTCGAGTTAAAATTCTCAGCTCTACATAGATTATAAAATCTTTGAAACGAAGCGTTCCGGTACATCGTCAAAGCCTCTTCCAGACGACATCAAATATAATCTTCAACATACAGGACCTCTCTCATGGAATCCACATCAGAAGCCTCCTCAAGTCTTAACAAGAATGCACCTCAAAGATATATATTGCACAGCCTCACATTGCATAGTCTCTTGAAGATTTTCCTAGCGAAAATCTTTCAAAAACACAAATCCAACAATTCCATGGAATAGTAAACTATATGAGTGAATTCCTACCAACTCTGGCATAGCTCTCACATCCTCTTGTATAGATGCTAAGAAAGAACCTCTCTTTGGTCACAAATAAGAATGTAAACAGGGCAGGTACTTGTCAATTTCGAGGTATCCAACTTCGACCCCATTTAGGAATGAAGAAGCCCGAATCTATAAAAACACAATTAATTTTTAAATGTACTATCCAAATCCTACTCTATTAAATTTCCTACTACTCATTTATTATCCGAATCCATTTAAATATCCGTTTATACTTTCAAACATTTTGGCAAACCCGATTATTAAGCCGACCCGAACCCAAAAACATTTCTAATAGTTTTTTTTAATTAAAAACATAAAATTAATAAACGTCCAAACACCATTACAACTCAACAAAACTTAATAGTTCAACAAACAATCTAAATCCATAGAAATATGTTTATGCAATTCCAAACAAACATAATTTAATAAAAACACAAACGCATTTCAAATCATTCAAGAATGACATCTTCATTCTTCATCATCATTAAACATGCAACTTGAATCCATAGTTATTGATGGTCCTATACATAAAATGAATAAAATATTATTAGTGTTGAGGTAAAATATAATAATAAACTATTTTAAATAAAAAACATATGAAAAAAAGAATTATAAAAAGTGAATTTTTTACCTCCTATGTCACTCCTTAACTAATTTTGAGAGGACATCAATGCCTCCAAATTATCCGGATTAAGCCTACTTTGATGACTACTCACTACTCTCCCACTAATGCTAAAAGCTGACTCGAATGCAACTGTAGAAACAAGAATAGCAAGAAAGTCTCTAGCAATCTTTTGCAAAGTGGGATACTTTATCCCATTTGTCTTCCACCAATAATAATATCAAAGAATTGGATCCATGGCAAAACCAGCTCATCTAGATAGTGATCTAATTTTGACTTCACATTCACACTAGTAGAAGAAGAAGTAAGAAATGCAACCAACTTGGTAAAATCTTCTTGTTGAGAAGTAGGGACAATTGATGCTTGAATAGATGGTGTCAATGTTGTAGTGCAAGAAGCATGTGTTAAAGGATTTATTTTGGTATTCATGAAGTAGATCATAACAAGTTCTCTTAACCTTTTCAATCTCAAAGGTTGCATCATCACCAAAAATGTCAGGAAAATAAAACTCAACCACCATCTTATACCTAAGATCCAATACAACTACCACAGCTAACACAACATGAATAACACTCCAATATTTGTCAAACTTGTCAAACATTTTCTTAGCCATTGCACTAATAACAACATCATCAGTACACATCCACTTCACTAGTGCATTTTGAAGTTGACAAATTTGAACAAAATAACAATTTGCAATAGGATACTTTGTCCCAGAGGACAATTCAGTGGCATTGTAAAAAATTTCCAACTTTTTAGCAATAATTTCTGCCATCTCCCAATCTTTCTCACTAGGCACTTTAGTGTAAAGTTTAGCTTTAAGATTCAACCTAGGAAAAATATCTTTGTATCATATGGCAGCTTGAAGCATCAAGTAAGTTAAGTTCCACCTAGTTCTACAATCAAGGCTTAACTTTTTAGTACATAAAACTTTTGCTTGACATGCCACATCTTCAAATTTTTCCATTCTAGAAGGACTAGCAGACCAAAATGCCACACTGTCACGAATATTGTAAATTGCATGTTTTATTGTGGATAACCCATCTTTCACAACAAGATTCAGAATATGTGCACAACATCTCATGTGTAGGATTTTCCCATCAAGTAAAAGTTTAGAATACAACTTATCTGCTATGATAGAAATCATACCATCACTAGAACTGTAATTATCCATAGTGATAGTAGAAAGTTTGGTCTTTATATCCATTGAGTCAAAGCATTCATCAATTCTTCAGCAAGAACCTCCTTAGTGTGAGGTGTTGGTACATAAACAAACCTACATGTTTAAAAATAACACTAGTTAGTTTACTAACAATTTATTCATAAACATTAATGATCATGTACCACATGTTAAAGGATTCAAAAGAGATATTTACCTCAAGATATGACTTTGGAACACCAAAGCATTATTAATATAATGAGCAGTCACGGACATGTAACCTTTCTTTGGATTTGAAGTCCACATATCCGTTATAATTGCTATTCGACTTTTCATCTTCTCAAACACACCCATTAGCTTTGCCTTCTCCGATTGATGAATTTTGAGAATGTCTTCTTTAATTGTATTGTGAGAAACCATCTTAAAGAGAGGTTGGAGGCTAGCAACAAATCTTCTAAATCCAAAATGATCCACAACAGAAATAAGGTACTCATGCAAGATTATAGCATGAGCCAACTCATTCTTGAAGCTTCTTAATTAAATGTAAAATTTCTAAAACGAACCTCCCCATCATTTTTCTACTCCACATTAATCAACTTTTGCTTTTCAAAGCATGATTCGATGGTTGAATTTTTTTTACTTGAACAAGTAACCATGTGGTTTAACAGAGCTTTTGTTCCATTCTTGCTACTAGCATTAAGACTAATTTTGTAATAATTGCAAATTACCTTATCTTCTCCACTTATATTTTTCTTTTCGAAGTGCTCCCAAACCTCTAAAATTAATTTGCGAGGCCGTTTGGCTAATGGAGGTTTAGTTGAAGTAGATGTTGTTAGAGTTACACTAGGAGGGCTATTAGAGGGCATACTAGGAGCATGAATATCAGTGTTTCCCGACCTTGAACCCATAGTTGATGGATTGGTTACAACCTTATCATTCTCATCAACAATCTCAACATTTCCAAATGTGGTCATTTTTTGAAAGACATGTAAACAATTTGAAAGAAAGTAAACTCATTAAGAGTTAAAAAAAATCCACATTCTTTATTATATTCACTTGGTTATTCTATTTAGAAGTTCAATACATTGACAGTTCAATACATTGACAATTCAATTAATAGCAAATATCTTCAACACATTACAGTTCATTTAACAAGAAGTATATTCAACACAATGCCAATTTATTAAGCAACAAATATCTTCAAAACAATTATAGTTCATTTAGCAGTAAATATCTTCAACACATTTACAATTCATTTAGCAAATATTTCCAGAGCAATGACAGTTTATTTAGCAAAAAGTATTTCCATCACAATGAAAGCTCATCTAACAGCAAATATTTTCAGCAACATGACTAACAATCTCAAATTTGGCATATTCACTTATAGAGCAAGTGCTATGTTGTTAGATCTAAAGAGGCGCCACCGTTGATGGGAGAATAAGCTGCTACTGCCACTAAATTTGAAGATGCGTTGCTGCTGGAGAGAGAACAAGCCGCCGCCATTGCAGGAGGGAGAAGAAGAAGCTGCTACCACCACTAAACTAGAGTTTGTCATTGGAGTACGTCATTGCTGGAGGGAGAAGAAAAAGTGCCGCCGCCACTAAACTGGAGTTTGTCATTGGAGTACGTCATCACTGGAGGGAGAAGAAAAAGCCGTTGCCGCTGCTAGATCTGGAGTTCACTGTTGGAGTACGCCATCGCTGGAGGGAAAAGAAGAAGCTTGTCACCGTTAGAAGGAAAAGAAGAAGCACTGTGGTCGCTAGATTTGGAGTTCATTGCCCTTGGAGAGAGAAATGCTACTACCGTCACTAGAGAGAGCTGCTGCTGCCATCGTCGCTAGATGGATGAGGTCAAATTAGAGATTAGGATCTTAGCTTTTAGGGTTAGAAATTAGGGTTTTTGGTCTATAGAGGAGCATTTTATTGTCAAGGCTTAACTCATTCATACGCCGTCGACTGGCATCCCCTTGGCTCTTTACCCTAGGTTTACCCTGACTCAACCATACTATTAGCTTTGGAAGCCTTATAGGCCTCTCACAATTTTGTCGAGATGTGCCTGGAATACTAAGAATTTTTCACTCTTAATTCGCATTCAAAGGCTCAAACCTTTAACCTTAGCCAAGATGCTCTTGGCTGAGGTTAAGGGTTCAAGCCTCTCGTTGTGAATTGGGAGTGGCAAATTCCTGGTATTCCAGGCATTTCTCGATAAAACCGTGAAGGGCTTGTGGGGCTTCCAAAGCGGACAGTACGGTTGAGTCAGGGCAAACCTGAGGCAAAGTGCCAATGGGATGTCAACTGACGACCTATGAACGGGTTGGGCCTTGACAAGAGAGGTCCATTTCTTCATTCAATCAACTAAGGACTAAGTTCTAGAATGCCTTCATGGTCAACAATTAGAAGAAGAAGGAAGCCACATATCTGCTTGCCTTCAAGAAAAGGAATAAACAGTCATTGAAAAAGTATGTGGATTAGCTCAAAGATGCCACCCTTGAGGTTTGCAACTTGCAAATTGGTGTTGTAATGGCAATAATGCTACATGGAACTAAGTCCAAGAAACTGCAAGAGTCATTGTCGCTTGATCAGTGGACAACAATCTTAGATTTATTCTCTAAAGTGAATAAATACATCACCCAAGAGAAGGTGATGAAGATGATACAACCGAGTGAGTCCTTAGAAAGAAGGAAGTGATAAAAAGACTCTGATGCTAAAACTACACTTAGATCAAATAAGCCAAGTAAATCTCCTAAGCTGAGATAAATCAAATACACTAAGCTTAGCGAACATCAAGGCTCAAATTTATTGGCAATTGAGAGAATTGGACTACTCCAATTTCCAATAAAAGGATAAGGGAATGAACTTGGAGTCTTACTATAGCTTTCACTCTACATACGATCACACTATTGAGAAATGCATAGAGTTGATGAACCAGCTTGAGAAGTTGGCTCGACGGGGAAATTAGATCGTTATGTTTGGAGAAGTGAGAGAAGTACATGAAGGACACTGAAAGAAAAACAATAACAAGTTATAAATGCAAAAAAGTAAAACAAAGAATTAGAGATAAAACCAAGACCTGTTTTGCAGAAACACAAGAACCTATGGTATTGGACCTAGACCCGTTAGTTAGAAAAGCCAGAACCTAAGGTATAAATTGATGGAAAGTAGAAGAGCGCCACAAGGAAAACCTTGATAAGTTCAAAAGTTCTCAAGAGAACCCAAGAGAAGAAGTCTCTCAATTTTATAACTCAAAATCAATTGTTTTTTACCCAAAGGGTTACATAGCTATTTATAGGCAAATAGCAAACTTGCAAAACAAGTAATAGGAATCCTACTTTTTTAACTTGCAGAACAAGTAATAAAAATTCTACAATACCTATTACATAAAAAGCAATTGGGCTTAAATTAAATTAAGATAATATTCAGCCCAATAAGTCATAACTAAATAAAATAAGTATAGCATTTGGCTTAATTGCACTAGCCTAATTTATGCATCCAGCACAATTGCATTTCGGCCCAATACTTTAAATCAGGTTCAACTTGGGCTTGGATCATGTTGTAGGAGACTTTGTCATCCTCCCATGCTCAAGCTTTGTTGGGCTTTTTCTCTAGCAATATTAATGAAACCACCCAAGGCTTATTGCATTATCTTTGTTTTAGTTCTTGTCGTTGGACCTCCATGGATGCTTAAAGGATCATGATTATCACAAACATGACTTGAGATTTGTGAGCTTGATAGGCCTTCATCATCCCCCCTCTCTTCGAAAGGATTTATCCTCAAATTAGAATCACCTACTGTGACGTCCTCGTCACTAACCAAATAACAACTAACTTTCATCTCAAATAACAAATAAATCGACTAGTTTATCCGATGTCAATCTCCCTTACTCTTATGCTTTAGGCATTTCTATCAGAGTATAATATTCATTTTCACATGCATAAAATTTTTCATTTATAAACATGTGCCATATACATCAGGATCTCAAATATTCATACACCCTAATCCCCAACATATACAAAACTGTAGCATTGTACTGTACATTAGCCGAAGTAACAGCCGACTAAATATACCTTCAAAGGATAAGTAGGAAGCGTGCTTCGAAGGTATCTCAAAAATCTCGAAATGAGCTCCTCTATCCAGAGCGGAATTACTTCAAGTAATCTGTATGAAAATAATTGTAAAGAGGTGAGTTTACGCTCAGTAAGAAACTCATGTAAAAGAGCGTACTACATCACTATATGCAGTTTTCCTGCTTGGCTCTATAATGTCATGTAAAATCATTATAAAGCATAGTACTTATATTTCTTCAATATATCAAAACAAGTAAATCATGCTTTCAAGTATTTCCACGGATCTCAAATCACGTGAAATCAAGTAGACAAATACAAATATTTTCAAATAGATGGGAGACAATTTATATCTAATAGATTCATGCACCAAGTAATTCTCTTCGTGGATACAGCAAATATATCCTTTAAGGATAATCCAGAGAGATAATGGATACAGCAAATATATCCCGTAAGGGATAATCCAATAGATAAATCTCATAAGGATACCGCAAATATATCCCGTTAGGGATAATCCCGAGAGATATCAAATAAATGGCGTACCCACGTATAGGCCAGGGATCCTCCCCAAAGCCGAATCAAATAAGAGACTTATGGCCATTGTCTATATCCCACAGTTTCACTAGTCAGGTGCCGTACTGCGGGTCTGAGGGCTGGACTAGAGCTCCTCAGTCAAATACAAGTAACAAATAATGTGCATGCTCTTTTGAGAGATTCATAGTCTCCAAAACCTTATTCATATAGGTTTTAAACAGGTATGAATATTCTTTCTTAAAACAGGTTCTCAAAACCTTTCTTTCAAATAGGCAGTCGACTGGTCATATATGGCAGTCGACTGCTACCCCATGTTTTGTCTTATTGAATTTCTTTCCCTTTTTGAAATTCAATTATTATATTTTTCAAAATACAAATAAGGCAGTCGACTGGTTTTGAAACAGAATGTTTCCCGAGAATTAGCAGTCGACTGGCCCCCTTGGCAGTCGGCTGGTTTTGAAACAGAATGCTTCTGGACAAATAGCAGTCGACTGGCTCCCCCTGGCAGTCGACTGGTTTGAAACAGAATGATTTCTGGAAAATGGCAATCGACTGGCTCCCATGGCAGTCGACTGGTTTTACATCGATTTTCGAAAAACGGCGTTTTAGATGTCTCTAGGCAGTCAGCTGCTACTTAAGGCAGTCGGCTGCTCCTAGCCTAATTGGCACTAGGAGTAGGACCCAAATGGTACCCTTTTTCCTAAAATTAAAACAGCTGTACTTCTTTCCAAATCACATCAAAACATACTAAAACATGCGGACATAGTCACCCTACGTCCTTTACATAAATTCCTTACCTCAATTAGCAATTAATCCACAAGTTGGTTGCACCAACACTTGTCCTTTTTCCACTTCTTCAAGCTGTAAACATCATGGTAAATTTAAACTTCAATAAACCTATTCTACCAACTCCATACTATTTCAAACCATCAATAAAATTAACCAAAACCATTTCTTCTCTTACCTTTGTTATTCACCAATTCTTTGGGTTTTGAGATCTACTTAACCACTTGGATTCAACCTTTCGTATTAAAGGTATAGGTTAAGCTATCGACAAGGATCATTTTTCGTTAAAGAAGTTTAACGAATCGATGGCATGAGATGGTGGTTTGTTAAGGTGAGAAGCTTGGACACTTAGAGGAAATTGGAAGCAATGAGAGGGAAAAGGAAGATGGGCTGGTGTCGTGGGGTGCAAGATGATGGTGAGTCATTAAGCCTCATTTAATGCATTAAATGCATTCTAATCTCCTCTCATCCTATCTCAGCCATTGACCATCCATTAACCCTTTTGACCATTGATTCTTTGACCCTTCAATTGCCTTAATTCCTTTCATGTCCCATACACCATATATATATCAGAAAATTCCCATTTATTCCTTTAATTCAAGTTGGAAAACTGTACAATTAAGGGAAAATTACAGAAAATTGGGGATTTCACATTCTCCCCACCTTAGAGAATTTGGTCCTCCAAATTCAAGTAAAGTTATGTTTTAAAACAATTCCGGGTATCTCTCTCTCATCAAGTTCTCTAGTTCCCAAGTAGCTTCTTCTGTCGTATGGTACTGCCAGAGAACTTTAACCAGTGGAATTGTCTTAGATCTTAACACCTTATCTTTTCTATCCAAAATCCGAATCAGTTTCTCCACATAACTCATGTCTTCTCAAATCTCTAAGGGTTCGTATTCAATGACATGAGATGGATCCGGATTATACTTCCGAAGCATCGATACATGAAAGACATTGTGTACTCCCGATAACTCCGGAGGTAGTGCCAACCTATAGGCCACATCTCCAACACGATTTAGGATCTCAAATGGTCCGATATAGCGAGGACTTAATTTACCTCGTCGGCCAAATCTCATAATCCCTTTGGATGGAGAGACTTTCAAAAACACATAGTCTCCAACCAAAAACTCAAGTGGCCTCCGTCGAACATCTGCATAGCTCTTTTGTCGATTCTGAGCTGTCTTAAGTCTTTGACAAATCAATTTAACATTCTCAGAGGCTTGTTCGACTAAATCTGGAGTCAATAACTTGCGCTCGCCCACTTCTTCCCACCCAATCGGTGATCGACACCGTCTTCCATACAAAGCCTCGTATGGTGCCATCCCGATGCTTGCATGATAGCTATTATTATAAGCAAACTCAGCCAATGGCAGATGGTCGTCCCATGAGCCTTTAAAATCCAAAGCACATGCTCTCAACATATCCTCGAGCGTCTGAATAGTGCGCTCGGACTGCCCATCAGTCTGCGGATGAAAAGCTGTGCTAAAATTCAGCTGAGATCCCATGGCTTCCTGAAAATGTTCCCAAAAGTGAGAAGTAAACCTGGAATCTCTATCCGATGTGATGCTCACTGGAACACCGTGTAGTCTGACGACTTCTCTCACGTATAAGTCTGCCAAAGCGCTAAGTGTATCTGTAGACTTCATAGGTAGGAAGTGAGCTGACTTCGTCAATCTATCCACTATCTCCCAAATACCATCATGATTCCTTTTGGTTCTGGGCAATCCCATAATAAAGTCCATCGTAATGTGTTCCCATTTCCACATAGGTATAGGCAGAGGGTGCAGTAATCTCGCTGGCTTTTGGTGCTCTACCTTAACTTGTTGACATGTGAGACATTTCGCTACAAACTCAGCTATGTCTCTCTTCATGCCAATCCACCAATACACCTTGCGAAGATTGTGATACATCTTCGTGCTTCCCGGGTGTAATGTGTACCTAGTGGAATGTGCTTCTGTTAGGATCAACTTCCTCAATTCATTATCCTTAGGAACACATATACGGTTATTAAACCTCAACATCTCATCCTTACCCATATGGAATTCTGAGGTCATACCTGATTGAATTTTCTCTATAGCCTCCATACACTGGACATCCTCTCTCTGAACAGCCCGAATTCTGTCCATCAATTCTGGCTCAATTCTCAAACTAGCCATCATACCACCTTGCTCAAGAGATGTAACACTTAAACTAAGGCTTGCAAACTGCTCAATCAGTTCGTGTTTTTTTATCATCATATATGTTATCACACTTACATGTTTCCGGCTCAGAGCATCCGCCACCACATTGGCCTTCCCCGGGTGGTACATGATCTCACAATCATAATCCTTCAGAAGCTCTAGCCACCTTCTTTGCCTCATGTTCAACTCCTTCTGGGAGAACAAGTATTTCAGACTTTTATTATCCGTAAAAATCTGAAATTTCTCACCATATAAGTAATGTCTCCATATTTTCAGGGCAAATATTACTGCAGCTAACTCCAAGTCATGAGTCGGGTAGTTCTTCTCATGGTCCTTTAACTGTCTAGAACCATATGCCACTACCTTACCATGTTGCATTAACACACATCCCAAACCTTGCCCTGAGGCATCACTATACACCGCAAATCCACATGAACCACTAGAGATGGTGAGAATAGGTGCAGTCGTTAACCTGCGCTTCAACTCTTGGAAACTTTGCTCACAAGCTTCATTCCATTCATACTTCACCTCTTTGCGCGTCAGTCTCGTCAATGGAGCAACTAGTTTCGAGAAACTCTCTACAAACCTTCTATAGTAGCCAGCTAAACCCAAGAAACTCCTAATCTCCGTTACCGTCTTCGGTCTTTCCCATTGGACCACCGCTTCAATCTTTGATGGATCAACTGAAACTCCATCTTTACTTATCACATGACCTAAAAAAGAGATTTGGTTTAACCAGAATTCACACTTATTTAGCTTGGCATACAATCCTCTATCTCTGAGGGTTTCCAAAACAATCCTCAAATGCCGCTCATGTTCTTCCCATGACCTCGAGTACACCAAGATGTCATCGATGAAAACAATGACAAACTGGTCCAAGTATTGCTTAAACACATCATTCATCAAGTTCATGAATGCTGCGGGTGCATTGGTTAACCCAAACGGCATCACCAAGAATTCATAATGGCCATACCGTGTCCTGAATGCAGTCTTAGGGATATCTTCATCTCGGATCTTCAACTGATGATATCCCGATCTCAATTCTATCTTGGAAAAGACTTGTGCACCCTTTAGCTGATCAAAGAGGTCATCTATCCTGGGAAGAGGATACTTATTCTTGATTGTCACTTTATTCAACCACCGGTAGTCAATGCACAACCTCATACTACCGTCCTTCTTCTTGACAAAAAGCACAGGAGCACCCCAAAGGGATACGCTGGGTCGTATGAATCCCTTGTCTAGCAACTCCTGAAGCTGCTTCTTAAGTTCTTCCAATTCTACCAAAGCCATCCGGTAGGGAGCTCTTGATATAGGCTCAGTCCCCGGCACCAATTCTATAGTGAACTCTACTTCCCTATCCGGAGGAAGTCCTGGAAGATCATCCGGAAATACTTCGGAAAATTCCTTAACTACTGGAATTTCGTGAAGTGTGGGACGTTTCTGATCTACGTCTACCACGTGTGCTACAAACCCTTCACATCACAAATATGTTCTATCAATTAAATCTCAATTAAACCAAACAAGTAATTATGCTTTTGCATTACATATTTGCAAAATTTATAACATAGCTAACGGGAGAGGAGAAAATCACACTCTTAGCATGACAATCTATCATCACATGATTTTCAGCTAACCAATCCATTCCTAATATAACATCAAATCCAGACATATTTAATAAGATTAGGTCAGCTATTGACTCTCTTTCTCCTACTGTAGCTTACAATTACGATACACTATGTCCGTCATTTGGGATTCCCTAAATGGAGTAATTATTTGTAGCAATCCTCCTAATTGCTCAGGCTCAACATTTAATTTCCTAATAGCCATAGGGGAAATAAAAGAGTGCGTAGAGCCTGGATCAAATAAAGCAAGGACATATGTATCATTAAGGTAAATCTTACCCTGAATCATCTTTGATGAAGCATCAGCGGACTCTTTATCGATGGCAAATACCCTTCCCTGAGTCACTGGCGCTTTTCCTTTCTCTGCCACTGTGGCTTTACGCTGGGGTTGTGTGGTCTTAGATTGTGGTTGAGGGGTCTTTTCTGACTCTTCGGGTGCCCTCTGATTTATCTTGGGACAATCTTTAATTCTATGTCCCTGTTCACCACACCAATAGCACGCTCCACTTGCCAACCGGCAAGGCTGTGTTCCATGAAATTTCCCGCATTGCACACACCTCGGCATCGTACTACTCGGTGAGCTAGCGGTACTACCAACTGGATGTTGTGATCTTTCATCACCTATTTTGATCCCGGTGGATCTATGAGTTCCTGTGTCATAATCATCATAACTCCATATTTATCATAATTCCATATAACCATTAATGAAGACAATATATTTTCTTATAATTGACTTGCTTACCTATTGAAGCTCTGTCATAAGGCCTATTCCTCCTAGATGGATATCTATCCCTCGAGGCCTTCTCATCGGACTTCCGCTTCATAGGTTCTTTACCCTTATTCCTTGCTTGGAAGTCTGCCTGATGAAACTCATAGTCCTGCTCACATAGTTGAGCCTTACGGACTGCCTCTCCATAAGTAGTGATATCCAACGGATATAGCTTAGACCTAATGGAAGGTCTCAATCCCTCCATGAATCTGTAGGTCTTATGATCCTCTCTTCTCAGTACTTCAGGATCAAATCTACTCAGTGTAATGAACTTCGACTCATATTGGCTAACTGTCATACTTCCCTGAGTCAAGTTCAAAAACTCAACCTGTAACCTCCTCTGAGCAGTACGTGGGACATATTGTTCATTAAAAGCTTCCACAAATCTATCCCACGTCACCTCTGGATACTTAGCTTCTAATACTGTCTGAGTAGCCTGCCACCATGGCTCGGCCTCATCCACTAGCAAATAGGCGGCTAATCCCACCTTCTCTTTCTCAGTACAAGCCATGTATCCGAATGATTTAGTGACCGCTTTCATCCAGTTCTCCGCGGCTACTGGATCACTGTCCCCTTTGAACTTTGGCGGATCCAGCTTCTTAAACTCCTTTATTAATGCCACACTGCAGTAAGCTGTAGGATCTCGCCTCTCATTAGCTGGAACTGGTGGAAGTTGTACCACCGGAGTAGGAGGTACTGTAGGGGTAACTACCGGTACACTAGCGGCCACGTCCGGAAATTTAGCCATAAATTGGGTGAACATTGCGGACATGTTTTCCATATGTTTCTCCATTTTAGCTAGCCTCGTATTCGGGCTATGCGGTGGAGATGGATGAGGAGACGGAACTGGGGGCTCTTCAGTGCGACCCCGTCCTCTTCCTCTTCTAGTACCCCTCCTTCGAGTACTCATTCTGTTAAGATTATGATCAAATAACAACATTTAGTATAACCTTAAGCCGTTATACTACTTAAAAATCAAGTAAGCTAATACAGTACATTGGGGAATTACTCTAATTCTAGCTTATTGACATCGACAAACTTCAGTCGAATCTGCTCTGATACTAATCTGTGACGTCCTCGTCACTAACTAAATAACAACTAACTTTCATCTCAAATAACAAATAATCGACTAGTTTATCCGATATCAATCTCCCTTACTCTTATGCTTTAGGCATTTCTATCAGAATATAATATTCATTTTCACATGCATAAAATTTTTCATTTATAAACATGTGCCATATACATCAGGATCTCAAATATTCATACACCCTAATCCCCAACATATACAAAACTGTAGCATTGTACTGTACATTAGCCGAAGTAACGGCCGACTAAATATACCTTCAAAGGATAAGTAGGAAGCGTGCTTCGAAGGTATCTCAAAAATCCCGAAATGAGCTCCTCTATCCGGAGCGGAATTACTTCAAGTAATCTGTATGAAAATAATTGTAAAGGGGTGAGTTTACGCTCAGTAAGAAACTCATGTAAAAGAGCGTACTACATCACTATATGCAGTTTTCCTGCTTGGCTCTATAATGTCATGTAAAATTATTATAAAGCACAGTACTTATATTTCTTCAATATATCAAAACAAGTAAATCATGCTTTCAAGTATTTCCACGGATCTCAAATCACGTGAAATCAAGTAGACAAATACAAATATTTTCAAATAGATGGGAGACAATTTATATCCAATAAATTCATGCACCAAGTAATTCTCTTCATGGATACAGCAAATATATCCTTTAAGGATAATCCAGAGAGATAATGGATACAGCAAATATATCCCGTAAGGGATAATCCAATAGATAAATCTCATAAGGATACCGCAAATATATCCCGTTAGGGATAATCCCGAGAGATATCAAATAAATGGCGTACCCACGTATGGGCCAGGGATCCTCCCCAAAGCTGAATCAAATAAGAGACTTATGGCCATTGTCTATATCCCACAATTTCACTAGTCAGGTGTCGTACTGCGGGTCTGAGGGCTGGACTAGAGCTCCTCAGTCAAATACAAGTAACAAATAATGTGCATGCTCTTTTGAGAGATTCATAGTCTCCAAAACCTTATTCATATAGGTTTTAAACAAGTATGAATATTCTTTCTTAAAACAGGTTCTCAAAACCTTTCTTTCAAATAGGCAGTCGACTGGTCATATATGGCAGTCGACTGCTACCCCATGTTTTGCCTTATTGAATTTCTTTCCCTTTTTGAAATTCAATTATTATATTTTTCAAAATACAAATAGGGCAGTCGACTGGCCCCACATGGCAGTCGACTGGTTTTGAAATAGAATGTTTCCCGAGAATTAGCAGTCAACTGGCCCCCTTGGCAGTCGGCTGGTTTTGAAACAGAATGCTTCTGGACAAATAGCAGTCGACTGGCTCCCCCTGGCAGTCGACTGGTTTGAAACAGAATGATTTCTGGAAAATGGCAGTCGACTGGCTCCCATGGCAGTCGACTGGTTTTACATCGATTTTCGAAAAACGGCGTTTTAGATGTCTCTAGGCAGTCGGCTGCTACTTAAGGCAGTCGGCTGCTCCTAGCCTAATTGGCACTAGGAGTAGGACCCAAATGGTACCCTTTTTCCTGAAATTAAAACAGCTGTACTTCTTTCCACATCACATCAAAACATACTAAAACATGCGGACATAGTCACCCTACGTCCATTACATAAATTCCTTACCTCAATTAGCAATTAATCCACAAGTTGGTTGCACCAACACTTGTCCTTTTTCCACTTCTTCAAGCTGTAAACATCATGGTAAATTTAAACTTCAATAAACCTATTCTACCAACTCCATACTATTTCAAACCATCAATAAAATTAACCAAAACCATTTCTTCTCTTACCTTTGTTATTCACCAATTCTTTGGATTTTGAGATCTACTTAACCACTTGGATTCAACCTTTCGTATTAAAGGTATAGGTTAAGCTATCGACAAGGATCATTTTTCGTTAAAGAAGTTTAACGAATCGATGGCATGAGATGGTGGTTTGTTAAGGTGAGAAGCTTGGACACTTAGAGGAAATTGGAAGCAACGAGAGGGAGAAGGAAGATGGGCTGGTGTCGTGGGGTGCAAGATGATGGTGAGTCATTAAGCCTCATTTAATGCATTAAATGCATTCTAATCTCCTCTCATCCTATCTCAGCCATTGACCATCCATTAACCCTTTTGACCATTGATTCTTTGACCCTTCAATTGCCTTAATTCCTCTCATGTCCCATACACCATATATATATCAGAAAATTCCCATTTATTCCTTTAATTCAAGTTGGAAAACTGTACAATTAAGGAAAAATTACAGAAAATTGGGGATTTCACACCTATATCAATAGCAAAGGGAGAAAGATTAGAAACATTAAATGTAGCACTAACATTATACTCACTTGGAAGATCTAACTTATAAACATTGTCATTGATCTTATCAATCACTTAGAATGGTCCATCTCCTCGAGGTTGCAACTTGGAGCGACGTTGATCAGGAAATCTCTCTTTACGCATATGTACCAAACCCAATCACTAAGTTCTAAGACAACTTTCTTGCGATGCTTGTTGACTTGAGTTGCATATTGCTCAATCCTCTTCTCAATGTTTTGGCGTACCTTTTTATGCAGTTGCTTAACAAAATCAACTTTCTTTTCCCTATCCAAAGTAGCTCTCTCCTCAATCGTAGTGGTAAAAGATCCAACGGAGTGAGTGGATTGAAACCATAAACAACTTCAAATGGAGAATAACTAGTAGTAGCATACACATCTATTGTAAGCAAACTCCACATAAGGCAAACAATCTTCCCAATTCTTCAAATTCTTTTAAATAATAGACCTCAACAAAGTAGATAAACTACGATTGACTACTGCAGTTTGACCATTGGTTTGTGGATGACAAGTAGTTGAAAACAACAACTTTGTTCCTAACTTTTCCCATAATGTTTTCTAAAAGTAGCTAAGGAACTTCACATCACGGTCAGAAACAATGGTCCTCAGAACACCATGTAGATGAACAATTTCCTTGAAGAATAAATCAGCAATGTTGCTTGCATCATCAATCTTATGACAAGCAATGAAATGAGCCATCTTAGAGAACTTGTCAACAACAACAAAAACAGAATCTCCACCTCTCTTTGTTCTTGGTAAACACAAAACAAAGTCCATAGAAATGTCAGTCCAAGGAGTAGTAAGAATAAGCAACGGAGTATAAAGACTATGATTCATAACTCTAGAGTTAGCTTGTTTACAAGTGACACATCTTTCACACAACTTTTCAATATCTCCTTTCATGTTAGGCAAAAAGAAGTGATCATGAAATATGTCTAAAGTTTTCTTTACTCCAAAATGTCCCATTAACCCACCACTATAAGCTTCTTTAACAAGTAATTCTCTCAAAGAACTCCTAGGCACACATAATCTATTTTATCTAAATAAGAATCCATTATGCCTATAAAACTTTCCAAAACAGTTTTCTCACATGCATTGAACACATTTTAAAAATCCTCATTAGTAGCATACAAGTCTTTAATATAGTCAAATACAAGTAGTTTTGCATTAAGAATAGTGATTAGAGTATACCTTCGAGACAATGCATTAGCCACAACATTTTTTTTTACCTTGTTTATATTTGATCACATATGGGAATGTCTTAGTGAATGCCATCCACTTGGCATGACACTTGTTCAACTTGCTTTGTCCCTTCAAGTGCTTTAAGGACTCATGATTAGTGTGGATGACAAATTCCTTGGGCCATAAATAATGTTACCATGTTTCCAAGGCCTTCACTAATGCATACATCTCTTTATTGTACATGGGATAGTTAAGGGCAGTTCCACTTAACTTCTCACTGAAGAAAGCAATAGGGCACTTTTCTTGCATTAAAACAGCTCCAATACCTCTACTTGAAGCATCATATTCAATCTCAAAAGTTTTAGTAAAGTCAGGTAAGGATAATAAAGGTGCAAAACAAAGCTTCTTTATAAGCAAGTTAAAAGCATGATCTTGCTTAAGACCCCATTTAAATCTAATATTCTTTTTAATAACTTCAGTTAAAGATGTAGCTATAGTGCTAAAGTCTCTGACAAACCTACAGTAGAAACTAGCTAATCCATGAAAATACACACCTCAGAGATATTCTTAAGTATAGGCCAATCTTTAATTGACTTAACCTTTTCATCATCTACTGCTACACCCTTAGAAGAAATAACACATCCAAGAAATATAATCTTATCAATGCAAAAAAAAAACATTTCTTAAGGTTAGCATACAACTTTTCCTTTCTCAAGACATTAAACACATTCTTTAAATGTTCAATATGTTCATGCAAACTTCTACTATAGATCAAGATATCATCAAAATAAACAATTATAAATTTTTCAATGAAGGCATGCAAGACATGGTTCATTAATCTCATGAAAGTGCTAGGTGTATTAGTTAATCCAAAAGGCATAACTAACCATTCATACAAACCATGCTTAGTCTTAAATGCAGTTTTCCATTCATCTCCTTCTCTCATGCGAATTTAATGATAACCACTTTTCAGATCAATTTTAGAAAAGATGCAAGAACCAAGTAACTCGTCAAGCATATCATCTAATCTAGGAATAAGATAGCAATACTTTACAATGATTTTGTTGATGGCATGACAATCAACACACATCCTCCACATCCCATCCTTTTTAGGAACAAGTAACGCAAGAATTGAAGGAAATCGAAACAAAAACGCAGCGGAATTTAAATCATTTGGCCTCCACCAGGATCGATTCGGAGAGTTGCCTGATTAGGGTTTCGAGATTTTACCTAACGTTTTCTTTAATTTTCTGTCATTGGTCGAGTCACAAGCAACAACTTTTCGTTCCTGCCTCTATGGTATCCACATGAACAGATCTCACGACTCTTGAACGTCTCACGATCAGAAGCCTTAAAGAGCGTTTTTGATTCCTTATAACCGAATTGCTAGCTTCGATTAAAAAGAATATTTTGTTTTCTGTTTTTGTGCGGCTCTATTTTAGAAAACACAAAACATCCTTTTATAGGCAGTAAATTTTACCCTAAAATTTACTGTCAAACAGAACTCTAATCCTACTTAGAATAGGATTAGTTATATCTTTAATCCAATTCAGAATAGGATTAGTTATATCCTTAATCCAATTCAGAATAGGATTAATTAAGCTCCTCATTGATCCGTTCTAAGTGTGCGACCCATAGGTTCTCAAAACAATGGCAACGACAAAATTGTCACAGGCAATGAGCGGTATCTAGCAACACATCATTGCTACCCATGTAACGAGAATGTCAATGAGTCGACATAACCTTACTCGTGATAGATGTTACCGTGTAGTCTAATCCCTTTATCCTTTGATGTCTTGATTAGACACAAGTCATGGAATGTGTCACACTTGTATAGTCTAATTAGCGTTTCTTGATACTTGAGTAGACTAATTAATCAAATAAAATCAATATCTCATATTGACTTATTCGAGCACGGCCATGCATTTCTTAGTCTCACTCTATCAAAGGGCCCAAGACATCACTCTTGTTATATAAGAGGGATAAATCCTATCTTGATCACTCAACATCCCTCTACATAGATCAAAGCATACCCAATTACTACCTTTATAGTCCATCCTGTTACGAATGACATCTAGCAGCATTAAAGTATGCAATTCTCTATGTTGGGATCTCTGATGATTTCAAGTCAAAGGATCACATACACCATCATCACTATGAGAATCGCTTATGACACTCATATAACAATCCATGTAGCGTTCTCATGGAGGGTCGATCCAATACATAGTTCTCTAACATGTACCTATGTGATGACTTGATATCCTATATCCATGACAATGGTCATCAGTCAACCACATACTAATCTTATCGTATCATTGTTATCCTTGTTCACAATAATACTTGACTAGGGATAATTTAAGAATAGTGTGTTATTACTATTCTAAGGACATTATCATATAAGATTACATTACGCAGTTATAAGACAAATATAATAATGAACTATAACAAATAAAATGTCATGATACATAAAAAAATGCCAAAGTCAATCATCTAATGAATGGTTCTAAGGGCATAATCCAACAGGAATAGCATATGGACTCATGCTCTCTCTAACATAGCCTTTCTTCATGAACTCTTCAACTTGCCTTTGAAGCTCCTTTGTCTTCTCAGCATTACTTCTATACGCAGGTCGGTTGGGAATGGTAGCTCTAGGAACAAGGTTTATTTGATGCTTAATTCCCCTAATAGGTGGCAAGCCATTTAGAATCTCCTTAGGGAATATATCTTCAAATTCCTTCAAAAGAGACACAACATCAATAGGCAAAGAAGCATTAAGATCATTAAAGCCAAAAACAAGATTCTTTATATAAGAACAAAAGGATTGGACAGTTAGCTAGAAAAGCAGCCTTAATATCAATTTCCTTTTCATAGAAGCTCACATCCTTTCTTTCTTTCTTTGCAATATCTTTGCCTTTATCTAGATTCTTTGACCTTTATTGTGATTCATTTTGCTCTTTCAACCTTAATTGGTCCTCATAAATCTCCTTAAGACTCAAGGGTGCAAGTGTGAATTTCTTACCATGCATGGTAAATGAATAACGTTTGTGAATCCATCATGTATAACACGTTTATCAAATTGCCATGGTTTCCCAAAAGCAAATGGCCAGCATGCATGGGCACAACATCGCACAACAGTTTATCATTGTGTCTTCCAATGGAAAATGGCACCAATACTTGCTTTGTCACATTTACTTCTCCACAATTGTTGAGCCATTGAAGTTTGTATGGTTTGGGATGTTTTGTAGTGGGCAAACTCAATTTGTCAACCAAATAAATGCTAACAACATTAGTGCAACTACCACTATCAATAATCAAAGAGCATACCTTCTTGTTGACGTGGCATCTAGTATGGAAAATGTTTTCTCATTGCACTTCATCTTCATTCTTAACTTGAGCACCTAATGCATGACAAGCTACAAGTGCTTCACCATGGGCTGCAAACTCAAAAAAGTCATCATCCTCATCAATGTCCTACAATGGTGGCATATTATCATCCTTTGGGTTTACCTTAGCTAGGGCGGTGTCATGTTGCTCCAACTTATCATAAGAATTACATAACTTCGACTTTATTCTCAAAAGTTGTTGTTGCATGGCTTGGAGCATCATCTTAGTCTTATTCAAATCAAGCTTTTCACTATTAGAAGACATGATTGTAACTTGCAAAAAACATTAGTTAAAAAAAAGGACCTCATAAGTATGACCTCACGTGTTTACACTCAATACACACAAGAATGTAACACTCACACTCATGTTTCACACAATTTTAATATGGTTTTTCTCTTCTAATATTACTTACACACTCTTGCCTTTTTCCCTCACATAACTTTTCTTTATAGATTCTATATTGAACTCAAAAGTCAATCAAAAATCATCTTATGGAATCCAACAATCAACCAACAATGAACAAGATGAGCAAAAGATTTTAATTGAGGGAAAACAAAATAGTGAAGACTCAACAAGACTTAGTAAGACTCAACAAGACTCCAATGAATCTAAACCTTGAAGGAAATATGGGTGTTTTGTGATGTTTAGTTAGGGTAAGGTTCAGCCAAAGGTGGGATAATTTTGTCCTTTTAGGTGGTAGCGTTAAAAGGTAATTTTAGGCAATGAGGCTAAAAAGGTAATAATGAATTTTCAAAAAGTTAGGAAAACAAGAAACCTCAAAGCTCAAGAAGAATAACTACTTCAAATTTTGATGAAGCATACCTGCACGGATTGCCTTTAATGTTGCATTTGCTCATAAGATATAATGAATTACCTCTTGAATTGATTTTCTTTTTTTTTCTTCTTTTTGTTAGTTCTTTTTTTTTTTATTAAACTAAACAAACAATGAAGAAAAACAAAAAGTGTAAGTGACAAGAAGAGGCTTACTTAGAGAACAAGGCAACTTTTGAGAAAATAAGCTAGTTTTGGAAATAGCTTGTGTGGCAAGAACGAGAGGGAATGGTGGCTTATGTGAAAGTAGAGCTTTTGAAGGTTTTTTGCTGAGCAAAAAAACTTTTGGGGTTGAGGTTGCTTAAAGAACAAGTTAGGATTTACTTGGTGGCTAAGTAAAAGTAGGCTATTTTAATGAAGACAATAGGTTTAAGGAACAAACAACATTTGTTTTGGCTTGGAAAAGGATTCAAGATCAAACTTCAATCAAGATAAGAAGACCAAAAAACATAAGAACGTAATAAAACGAGACTCCCACGAGTTAAACCTAAGCTCTAATGCCAAACGATATGAACCTCACCGAAAGAAGATGAGATTCAATGAAGAACATTGAAAGAAATATAAGAACAAGTTAAAAACGCAACAAAGTAAAACAAAGAATTAGAGATAAAACGAAGACCCATTGTGTAGAAACACAAGAACCTATGGTATTGGACCTAGACTCATTGCTTAGAAAAGTAATAACCTAAGGTAGAAATTCGTGGAAAGTAGAAGAACATCATAAGGAATACCTTGATAAGTTCAAGAGTTCTCAAGAGAACCAAATAGAAGAAGTCTCTCAATTTTATAATTCAAAATCAATTGTTTTCTACCCAAAGGATTACATAGCTATTTATAGGCAAATAGCAAACTTGCAGAACAAGTAATAAGAATCCTACTTTCGTAACTTGCAAAACAAGTAATAAAAATCCTACAATACCTATTAAATAAAAATGAATTGGGCTTAAATTAAATTAAGACCATGTTTAGTCCAATAAGACATAACTAAATAAAATAAGTATAACATTTAGCCTAATTGCACTAGGTCCAATTTATGCATCCGGCACAATTGCATTTCGGCCCAGTACTTGTAAATCTTCAAGGTTGAACTCGGGCTTGGATCATGTTGTGGAAGACTTTGTCATCCTCCTATGCTCAAGCTCTGTTGGGCTTTCTTTCTAGCAATATTAATGAAACCAGCTAAGGCTTGTTGCATTATCTTTATTTTAGCTCTTGTCGTTAGACCTTCATAGATCCTTAAAAGATCACGATCGTTACGAACATGACTTGAGATTTATGAGCTTGATGGGCCTGCATCAATAAGGGAATGAACTTAGAGTCTTGCTGTAGTTTTCACTCTGCAAACGATCACACTATTGAGAAATGCATAGAGTTGATGAACTAGCTTGAGAAGTTGGCTCAAGAGGGAAAATTGGACCGTTATATCTAGAGGACTGAGAGAGTTCGCTTTCCTGCGTGTGATCAAAAGGACAATAGGACACGAGATAGGTGTGATGATAATAAGAGAGGTGTAGGGAGGTATGAAGGAAGAAGGAATAATGATAGGAGGGCCAAACGGGGAGGTGGACAGTGAGCCGACTAAAGGAGATTCTATGGAAGGTAGCTCTTCATCATCGTGAAAGGCTTGTACAAGACAAGCTTATCTGGTTCATTCGTTGATGGAAGAGGTCGAGGATGAAGATCTAATTTCTTTTATCTTACTCAAGATGGGCTGAAGCCCGTAACAATGCCCTTATATGGCTTCGTTGGAGAAAAGGTGAAAGTAGTTAAGGTTGTTATGCTTTCAGTCACTTTAAGAGAAAAGTCTAAGAGTGTGACCAGACAAGTGTTGCTCACGATCCTGAAGTCAACCTTTGTAGCCTACAACATGATTTTGAAACAACCATTGTTGAATGATATGAGGGTCGTGACCCCTTCATGCTACCTATTAATGAACTTCCCAACGCCTAATGGAATGGGCCAAGTAAAGGAAGATCAAAAGAAGGCGAGGACATGTTACATCTTGTTTACCACATATAAGGGAATTCAGAGAAAAAAATCCTTCCTATTGCTAAGCCACCTAAGCCATAGCTTGTTAAAGAGGTGGAGGCTGTCAAATTACAAGATGATGATGATGAGAAGAAGGTCTATGTTGGAGGACAACTGATAACCAAAGCAAAGGATGAGATGGTAAACTGTTTGAAGGAGAACTTGTGTTTGTGTAGACCACAGCCAACATACCTAGAATTGATTTTAATGTTATCAGCCATAGATTGAACATCCTACCAGGAGCCAAGCCTATTAAGGAAAAGAATAGGAACTTTGCTCCAGAAAGACACCAAGTTATTGATGAGGAGATTGAGAAGTTGCTAAAGGCAAGATTCATAAGGGAAGTCCACTACCCTGACTGGCTTGCGAATGTTGTGATGGTAAAGAAAGCAATGAGAAATGGAGAATGTGCGTGAACTTCACTGACATGAATAAGGCATGTCCAAATTCTCTATCTTATTTAAGCATTAGAGTGAGATGCAAAGAAACACCCTTGCGCTCTTTGATCATTTTCTTTTTTTTAGGGCTCTTGGTGAGACACATGCAAGAAAATCAAATTTCCTACATCAATGAATTTTATTGTTATAACAAGGCAACAACAGAAAGAATAGGATTGCTTTTGTGTTTGAAATGATATAATAGTTTTATTATTGATTCTAACATAACTTGAACATCAATTTTTGGATATAAGTAAATATTGTGAACAAAACTTGAAAATGAGTAGATTAATAATACTATAAGCAGTTAAGTCAAATTGGCTTTAACAGTAATAAAAAAATTAAAAACTAAAGAAAGTAGGTTATCTAATTATCTAGGCATTTAAAGCCTATGTAAAACAAATTCATTATCGCCTTTCACCAATAATTTTCCAAACATAAGTTTCTATCTTCACAGGTGGGGCCCATATATATATATATATTGGTTCATTCCCAACCCACATTTATCTACCTAGCAGTAGTAATAAAATATGATGGCATATTACCTATAATTATTATATTATAAATAAAGATAATTATACCATACATTGTTAATAAAATCTTTTCAATTTTACAAGAGGATTTAAGATCATGACACATGTTTTATTTTGTTTTTTTATTTTTTAAATAATATGTGTCATGATCTTAATCTCGTTTTTGAAGTTAAAAAATTTTACTGACGGTGTATAAGATATTAATCCTATAAATAACTATACAGAATTTAAAATTATATAGAATGAAGATCCTTCAATAATATTACATGAAATTTACATAAATCCTTACATAATATTATGTTATAATTTATAATTAAATAATTACAAAATTATAATAAAAATATAAATATCGCTTGATTAATCTTCCTTTCCTCAAGTCCAAGGTTTTCAAGTTATGTCCTTACGCCATACTCTTCCCCTATCGTTACACTCAGATTTGAAGCTTAAAAATATACAAGTAGCTCTTTTAATTTATTTCTTTTATAATTGGAGTTGAAAATAAAATTGTTTGGATTCGAATTCAAATATTACAATACATAAAATTTTTTTTAAGTCACTTGATTAAAAAATTGTTGAAAACTCTTTAATCTTTTTTTTTAAAAAAAAATTTGGTGCAAACTCAAATCTTACTGCATATTACAACATTTCCTAAACTACTCTTTCAGAAAGTAATTGAAAACTTTTTAATCTTTTTATAAGAAACAATTCATCCATCATTTCCTCTTTATCATAATAATTAATGCGGCACAAATTTTAAGTCATATTTAATTCTTATTTGTTAATTTTGCATTATTTTCAAAAATGAAATAGTAAATGAAAAACCAATAAATTATAATTTTAATGCTACATTAAACTCAGTATTAAAGAAATTTACAAATTGTCATATACATTAAAATATCTTTTTCAATACTCTTTTTTTTTTAACATAGGAAATGAATCAACTGCATCATAAACGTAGGGATAAGAAACACACCAAGCATATTCATCTAACAAAGACAGGAAGGAGCAACATCCAACTCCTCGTAATCTTCATCAATTGGACATGCTATTTTAGCTAATTTGTCAACACAAAAATTTCTTTCTCTTTAATAATGACGAAAAATCACTCTCCACAATCTCTTAAAAATACGACGAATATGTCTTTATTTTTTTTGCAATACTCTACCAAGTGTTGTTTAATTAATTTTAAAGTATTTTTTTCCAAATTTTAAAGTACTTTAATTTGTATGCATATTATTTATTTAAAATTTTGTTTGTATTGTAACCGTATAAAATATTAAAATTTATTTTAACATGAAAAATATAAAATTTTATTTTTATATTTTATCATATTTATATATAATTTTTTTTATTTTAATCTATATTATTTTTATATGCTATATTTATATCGTATTATAATATAAAAATATTACGTCTAAAATTATCAAATTTATATTTTGGTCCCCACCCACCCTTCCTTCTTTCCCTAACCAAAGTCAAGCCAACCACTACAAACCCGACAAAGAACTTCAACCCCCATGTGCCACACGGAAACACCATTAAAACGTCCTCGGTTCTAACTCTGTAACTTGTAACAGAAATTTCAAGTAGTATAAAAAAAATTATATTGATTGGGCAGGTTGGTGACCGGTTTGCTGGTTGGAGGAATTTCTAACCTTTTTACTCCTTCCCTCGTCTCCATTTTTTTCCTTTTCTTTTTATATAAAGACGAATTTTGATCAAAGATCTTAAACGAGAAGACAGGTTGAAGAGACACAGAAAAAAAAGACGAAAACAAGAGTGTGAATCCAAAGATTGTTTGGTTACGTTAAATGGCTCATAGCGCCTTGCTTCCCTCCATTGCTGCCTGATATTGCTCTGTATTTCTTGACGTAGTATTGTTTAGTTTATAGCATTATATATTTTCAAGAGAAGCTAAAACAGGCCCAGAAACGAATCGTAATTGAGGGAAAGAAAAATGGATGGGCTTTGTTTGAAAACGGGGATTCATGGGATGGCACCGGCGATTTCGGTGACTGCGGCACTTGAAAGTAGGACTAACGCAATGCAAGTAAGTGCGGTGGGGCGGTCCTCGGTGGATAATAAATCGACATCAGCGGCGGCGGTGCCACCCCAGAAGACGGCGTTTTCCAGGTTCTCGTTTCGATACCCTTTGAGATCTTTGTGGCCGGCTGGCGGAGCTGGAAATAACAAGACGTACAACGGGATGGCCATTGACGACGCCGTTTTGGTGGAGAATAATAACGGGGAGGCGAGAAAAGTGCACGAGGAGAACATGAATGGTGAGGAAATGAAAAGGACTTCGGAAGGGCGAAATGGGAATTGGGTTTTGAAGATTTTGCACGTAAAGTCGTTGTGGAGAGAGGATCAAGAAGAAAGAAAGAGTGTTGATGAAGAAAGGAAGACCGAAGAAGAAAACAACGAAAACGGTGTCGTAAATGAAGAGGAAGAAATCTGTGAATTTTGCAGAGTTGATGATGATGATGGCGGAAATGAGAAAAATGAGATTGAAATTGATAAAGATTCGTTTTCCAGGATGCTACGACGGGTGTCTTTAACCGAGGCTAAGTTGTACGGTCAAATGTCTTACCTTTCAAACTTGGCTTATGCGATTCCAAAGATGAAGGTAACAAACTTAGGAAGATGTTTGTGTTCATTTTCATTCTTATTTTATTTATTGCTTTCAAAATGTCGGGCATGTGTTTGTTTCATTTTCATTCTTATTTATTTCATAAAATCTTTTCTGGGTTTCTATTTTCAGTCTGAGATTAAGTAATTCAATTTGTAATAAATCGAACTAACCCTTAAACTATAAATTTAATTTTAAAACTTTAGCTTTATGTTCGGATTGAAGGTAGGAGACGAAAAGAAAAGGAAAGCTGAGTAAAACAATATAAAAACTTTTACTTGGTTTGCAAAAAAATTTTAGCTAAGGAAAAGAAAGAGAGGAAAGTGAGCGTCTTTTGTTTTCTTTTGACTTAATTTTTTAAAATCTTAATTTGGAGTAAAAGGGGAAAGAAATAAAACTCGAAAAAAATTTTAATAGGTAAAATATCAAACTTAACTTTATAATATTATAAAATTTAAAACAAAAGATGTTATAATTGAAAAAAAAAATTATAATGAATTATTTTTTTACTTTTTATTGCTTAATCAAATAAGGGTTGTTAAAATTATTTTTTTCTTTTCCTTTATTAATATTAACTATCTAAATAAGTGGTACATATACTATTTTCTTTTTTCTCCTTTCCTTTAGTTTACATTATTTTCCATTCCTTTTCTTTACTAATATATATCCAAACATAGTATAAGGTTTTTTTTATAAAGTTGTAATAATTTCCTGTTTTAGACCAATGCGGAATGCGGGTAAATGTTTTTGTTCTTGAAACTTTAGATCTAGGCAGCTGAAGCCTTCAGCCAATTGGCTGCTTGTGGTAGTTACATGAAAAATCCAAGAAATTAAAGCAAATTGGATCCTTTGCTGAATTGGTTTCTATCGGTTTTTGGCAAGGCTCATTTAATACTATCTTAGTAGGGTTTAGGGAGTTTTTGACTCAATGGGCCTCATCTTGAGTTTGTAATACTTTTTGAGTCTTTGGTGATCAAGGGACTGTTGAAATCTTTATATTTTTTTAATTTATATTTGTACTTTGCCATCTTTGGTGGGTGTGTGCATGCTTGATATTTCTTTATTAATTAAACAGTAAATGCATCCCTGAATAACAATTCTCTGTAAATTTTACCTTGGTTCACATACTATGATTATATGAGTTTAATACATCAGCAGTTCTAATTTCTCTACGAAGAATAATATGATTATTTTTCCTCCAATCTTTCATTTGGGATAAAATTCAGCCACAAAATCTCCTGAAGTACCATGGTTTACGTTTGGTAACTTCATCAATAGAGAAGAGAGAATTGGCAATGAAAGCTGAGAAAAATCATGAGAAAAGTGGTATGTCCTCTGAAAATCAAGAGGCAGAAAGGGTCAAAAAGGATGGTACAGAGGGCCATGAGCAGAAAAATATGGGCTACCGGATCAGTGCCTCTGCTGCATATCAGATAGCTGCCTCTGCTGCTTCTTATTTGCATTCCCAAACAAGGACAATACTTCCATTCAAATCGTCACAACCTCATATCCTTAAGGATTCAGCCAAAGATGGCAGTGGAAGTGACAGCAATACTGATCGGACTGACTCTGACATGGCCTCTTTAATGGCAACCACAGACTCTGTGACTGCCGTGGTTGCTGCTAAGGAAGAAGTGAAGCAGGCTGTTGCAGATGATTTGAACTCAACACATTCATCGCCTTGTGAGTGGTTTGTATGCGATGATGATCAGAGTGCTACAAGATTCTTTGTAGTTCAGGTAGGTAACATCATCCATACCTTAATTTCATCTTTTGTATAATACATTTTTTTTTGAACATGTGGTAACAGGGGAATAACACATGCTTTCTTTTTATAAGAGTGCAGATCTATTAAGAGGTGATTAGATTGATGCAATTTGCATTTTGGACTGTTACCTTACATTTGGTACTAGTTGTATGCCATTGCCATTGACACAGCCTCAAGACCTAACTCATTTTTATTGCTTGTTTTTGGGCCCCCTTTTTTTTGCATTTAGTTTTATTAAATTAATGCCTTGTATATGTAGGGATCCGAGTCATTGGCATCCTGGCAGGCAAATCTACTATTTGAGCCCATTCATTTTGAGGTAATTTCTTGACAAATGTGTTGATTTTTCCTCTCCAACATTTTTAGACAACAGAATCAGGAATGCTTAACCTCTGTTTTGGGAATGTGGCTAAAATCATAGAGAAATTTGATAAATGTATTTATTTTCTGTTAATGATAAATGCAATACATTCTTCTTGGTTTAGGGACTGGATGTTCTTGTGCATAGAGGTATATATGAGGCTGCTAAAGGCATGTATGAGCAAATGCTGCCTGAAGTCCGTTCCCACTTAAAATCACATGGCAAGCGTGCAAGTTTCCGCTTCACGGGGCACTCCCTTGGTGGCAGCTTGTCACTATTGGTAAATCTCATGTTGCTGATAAGAGGTGAAGTGCCGGCTTCTTCCTTATTCCCTGTTATAATGTTTGGATCTCCAAGCATCATGTGTGGGGGTGACCGTCTTCTTCGCAAACTTGGGTTACCACAGAGTCATGTTCAAGCAATCACAATGCACAGAGACATTGTTCCCCGAGCCTTCTCTTGTGATTATCCCAATCATGTTGCAGAGCTTTTAAAGGCTCTTAATGGAAAGTTTCGCCACCATCCTTGTCTTAATAATCAGGTAACATTTCAGTATTTTCAAAAATAATGTGCAATTTAACTGGAATTTGAATTTTAACTTTTTTTTTATACTACAGAATCTATTATATGCGCCGATGGGGCAACTTTTGATTTTACAACCAGAGGAGAAAGTCTCTCCACATCATCATCTCCTTCCTTCAGGAACTGGTTTATATTTCCTAGGCTGTCCATTGTCAATTGATGATGGTGAAGAGAAGGTGTCCCGGGCTGCACAGAGAATTTTCATTAACTCACCCCATCCGCTTGAGATCTTAAGCGACCGTTCTGCATATGGTTCTGAAGGAACAATCCAAAGAGATCATGACATGAGTTCTTACTTGAAATCTGTTCGAGGTGTGATTCGTCAAGAGCTTAATCGCATCAGGAAGACCGAGAGAGAGCACAGACGCAAGGTCTGGTGGCCCCTGGTGTTACCTCGTGGCATCAATGCCCGTATCAGTCTTGGGAGGTCTGTTGCAACGATCAATGTTGCTAGCCAAGAACATTTCAACTTTGCTGGCGTTTTACAAACTGGGAGAGAATCCTTGAAACGGTTCAGTAGGTTCGTTACATCAAAGCACATGCATTTGTTAGTGGTCCTTTTGTTCCCTGCCAAGCTGTTGCTATTGGGTGCATACAACGTGATCAGTTTTCACTGATCAGCGTATTCGGTTGGGCATCCCTACGAGGAAATATCATACCGGTGGAGCCTGGAGCCATGGCTGGTGACAACGGTTAGACAATTCTTTATTCATTGATTTACAAAAGGAAAATAAAAAATGATTCATACTTTTCTTCATCAATTTTTTATTCAGATGGAAATGTCAAATTGATTTACAGAAATAGAACACTTGTGAATCATAGCAAATGAGTAGAAAAAAAAAATTGATTGTACTTTGATTTTGAGAGTACACCAGTGAAAATATGGAATCCATATTATGTTTTTGTCTTCTCGGACCACTGGTAGCTAATCTTGATTTATGGTCAGTAACAGTTGCCCAAAGCTAACGAGCTTTACCTGGGACTCATCATCATCATTAGAGCTTTTATCTTAATAAATTGGGATAGGCTAATTTTACCTGGAACTATTTCATGAAAATGATAGTCAAAAGTTTTGGCTTTTGGATTGTCTTTGCCTTGAGATACCAACGTGGAGTATAGGAAACTTAAAGGAAAGATCTTGCTCCGCTGCTACAATTATTTAGAACGATGCCAAACTTGCTGGTGTTTGAGTGGATCAGATTTACTTAACCATCGACAAATATCTCAGTCAGCCGCATCAATGATTTAATCATGCACAAATTGTGTCACAGTTACAGACAAGTAAAATATTATTCTTAGAAGGCACGCAATTTGCTGCAATCACTGAAATCAATTTATTTTATAGGAACTAACGCAACTTCATAAGTTTGGAATTGGAAGGGACATGCGGATTGTCTTAGACGTGGAACAAACTGTTTTTGTTAGGCAGAATTAGCAAATCCTGCGGGGATGGCCAGATTCTTTTCTTTTCTCGATGCTGTGCGCAATTTGGATGTGATGAGTAATGGACCCACATGTAGCCAGATTCTCAGAAATCGACAAGCCACGGACAAAAGTTTTTTCCGCTTGAGGCTGCAAGCAACAAAGGTTCATCTACAGCCAAAATAGGAGTCCCCAGCAGCCCAAGTCCAAAATGGCTGTGATCCTGACGCATATCAATCCAACGAGTCAAAAAGTCAGCCTGTTCATGGATGAACCAAGACTGACCGGCTCATCCAAATCTCCAACCTCTCTCGCACACTGCGGACCGCGCGTGGCGCCAGCGTTTACTTGTGAGCTTCCATCGTTTTTAGGTAGTTGCTTTGCTTTGGGTTGGGGGTTAACGAGCTAAAACCAAATTCTTAATTTTTTTTCTTATTTCTTTATGTTGAAATATCTCAATAATATGAACTAGTTAAGTATAATTAATATCATGTAAATTAAATTGATAGAATCTTTTGTAAGAAGTGTGACCTATATTATTGTTATATTTTATATATATATATATATATATATATATATATATATACACATTTACATATGTTAATCCATAATGGGATGGATTATAACACATGATATTGATAATATAGAAGGTCCTTGCCCTTGGCACATATATACATGGGCAACAGTATGGTTCATTGATGCTATTGCATTTTGGCCAAAAATGAACAAGGGCAGTTCACTCTCTTGCTCCCCTATTCTTCTCTACTGCTCACCATCATTTTCTTTCCTCTTTGCATAGAACCCCAATGGCAAACCAAAGTGATCAAGGCTCCGGCAAAGCAACATCACAACAACCTTTGGAGTAACCAATGGTGGCTGGCAGCAACTCAACAAGTGGTGGGATTCATGGTTTTGGTTCCCACAATCCAGGTTAGTCTTTTTCTCTCTTGTTATAGTGCTAGTGGCTGTTTGGTAGTTGATTTATTTACAGCAATTGGCATTAGAGCACCTCTACCTTAAAGCCACTAGCCATTTTTGAAGAACAATGAAATCTATTCATTTTTTTGGTATTTTTGAATTTATTTAAAACCGAAGAGATTCATGCATTTTTTAGCCGAAATATTGCCAAATATTAGTTGAGAATGACATTTTATGAAAAATTCCATGAAAACGAGATAAAATGAGGCTGTGTTGAGAGAGAAACAAACAAGTCGGGTCGAAAACCCGTCTATTTCCTACGTGTGACCCGCTGCATGTTGAAGAAGATCAAGCGCGTGTAGTGATAGACAAGTGGGATGGTGAGGGATGGTGAGGGCACTCCCCCCCCCCCCCCCCCCCCCCCCCCCAAACTATTATGCTCATTTAAGCCAAACTTTTTTAAGTGGGCCATTTTTTTGAACTTATTTGTTTGGGCTCACTTAAGGCATTTTAATTTGGGCTCTTTTGTGGTGGGCCAAATTTTAATTTATTTTGTTTGGGCTCACACTATTTATTTTATTTCATCTTGGACTAATAAAATTAAATTTTAATTTTGGACTTTGTAATTATTTTTGAGCCACCATATTTATTTAATTATAAGCCTTATAATTTATTATTTTGGAATTAAATTTTAATTAGGCATGACATAAGTGAATTTTTGGTTGAATTATTTTGGGTAAATTAATGAAATTAATAACCTATTTAATTTAAATCGCTTATATTTTGAATATGCCATAATTATTATTATTTGCCTTGTTGTTTAATAATCCTATGATTACATTAAATCATTAATTAGAGTGGTTAGTTTCTACTTGTTGTAGAACTAGTCATGATAATTTTCTTGTGATTTTTTTGATAATTAAAATTGGATTATTATAAGACAAATTATGTGATAGTTGCAAAATAAATATACTAAGATTTCTAAAATTAATAATTCTCTCCCTATCGGATTACTTATTGATTTTGGAGATGCTTGGGATGGAAAAGATCTTGATAGGGTATAATGTGATTTTGCTATCTTGTCGATGGCAAATCATTTTTTGGTTTTATATTCTATCAATTTTGTTTACCCTTTATTATATGCCATCAGACATCCTTAATAGCTTGAATGTATTTTGTTGCATATTTTTGTATTATATGCTAATTCTGTTTATGTTATTCAAGTAGCCTCCTTTAACCCTGGGATGACACTGCAACTATCTTTAATCAAGACCTTACAAGGTCGAATTTTGATGACTGGTTCGAGTCACTTTCCATGTTCTTTGGAGTGATGAATTTAGATCTAGCACTTAGGGTCGATCCACCCCCCGCACCCACTCTTACGAGCTCTATTGAGAAAAGAAGTTACTACAACTTTTGGGAACACTCTAATCGAAATTGTTTTGATGATTATGATATACACTATTGACAAGCCGATAAGGAAAAGTGTTCCCCAAGTTGATAATGCAGGAGACTTTATGGAGGCCTTTAAGAAACAGTTTGCCAAGTTTGACAAAGCTGAGATCTAATACTACATGAGATTGTTCACCACAAGCAAGTATGATGGTACAAGTGGTGTTAGGGAGCACATTTTAAAAATAACAAACTACTATAACAAGTTGAGGAAAAAAAAGGTTGAAGTTAGAGACCAGTTCTTAGTTTGGCAGATTCTTGAATCACTTCCTTCTCAGTTTGATAACATGAAATCTAGCTACAACACTCAAAAGGAAGTTTGGGACTTAAATGCCATGACTGCCATTGTCATCCAAGAGAAGGAGATCATTAAGGCTAGAAGATCTTCTCATTATGCTCTAATCGCAACATAGGCCAATGTTACTGGCAAGAAAAAGGTTGATAAGTCAGGTCCCAGTAAAAAGTTCAAGTCTTTTTTCAAAACGAAGGCAACAAACTTTCCTTCAAAGTCGGCTTCCACCTCTTCTTCTGGGTCCAAATCTCAAAATTCTTACGGGTTCAAAGGATCATGCCGCTTTTGTCTCAAGTATGGGCATAAGATGGCCGATTGTAAGAAATTTGCTGAGTGGAAGGTAAAGAAAGTACCTTGTTTGCATTCGTCAATTTTGAATCCAATTTGGTAGATGTGCCTTTTAACTTATGGTATTTGGACACTAGGGCAAGTATTAATATAACTAATTGTTTACAAGCATTGACAAGCAGCTGGAGTCCAAGTAAAGGAGAGATTATGGTGAACATGGGTAATGGAGTAAGAGTACAGGCTAAGCGAATCAAAGTAGCTAGATTACTAATGTCTTCTGGCCAATTTTTGGAGTTACCAAATACAGTATATAGTATTAGGAGAAACTTGATTATTGCATCTATTTTGGATAGGGCTAGATTTTCTTTCCAATTTGGTGATGGAAAGGTTTACTTATTTTGTGATAACAAGTATACTGGGTCTGGAACTTTATTTAATGGTTTATATAAATTGGCTCTGCATTCTAATGTTGATCAATCTTTGACTTCTTCCTCTTCTTCCATTAATATGCATGATGTGAATGCTATGGTTGTTGGTTCTAGTCGAGGTAGGGATAAATAAAAACTCTTCGTTGCTGTGGCATAGGCGTTTGGGACATATCTCAAAACAAAGAATGCAAAGACTCATCAAAGATGGTATACTACAAGATCTTGATTTCTTTGATACATGTGTTGATTGTCTCAAAGGGAAACTTCCTAGTAAGACTAGGAAAGAAAAGAAACACAAATGTGAGGATGTTTTGGAACTGATTCATACTGACATTTGTGGGCCATTGACACCTGCTGCATTAGGTGGGTATAGGTATTTCATCACCTTCATTGATAACTATTCTCGTTTTGGTCATGTTGAACTTATTTGAGAAAAGTCTGATTCCCTTGAAGCCTTCAAATTTTTCAAGTCCTCTGTAGAGCTTCAAAAGGGCTAATTAAGGCTGTGAAATCAGACAAAGGTGGTGAATACTATGGTCGATATGATGAGACTGAGCAAAATCCTGGACCTTTTGCTAAGTTCTTACAGGATTATGGAATTGATGCTTAGTATACAATGCTTGGGATACCTCAACAAAATGGAGTTGCAGAGAGAAGAAATCGCACACCCCTAGACATGGTGCGCTGCATGTTGAGTAACTTTACTCTACTGGATTTCTTGTGGGGTGAAGCATTAAAAACTGCAGCATACATTTTGAATCAAGTTCCAAGTAAGTCAGTTCCCAAAACTCTTTATGAGCTATGGTCAGGCAAGAAGCCAAGCCTATGTTATTTCCACATTTGGGGTTGTAAAGCAGAAATAAGACCATACAACCCACAATTGAAGAAGCTTAACAAGAAAACTATCAGTGGAAATTTTGTTAGCTATTGTGTCGGCTCAAGAGGTTCTAGATTTTATTATCCTCCCCAGACCACTAGAATCATAAAGTCTGACCATGCTTTTTATTTCAAGGACGACTTTGACAACGGGAGTTCCGAACCCCACGAAGTTGCTCTCAGGGAGGAACGTGTTGTTATGACTGTTCCTTATATGCCTCATCCAATGGTGGGAATGCCACAAGTAAATGAGCCAACAGTTGATCTTGAAGCGTCCATTCTTGAACCTGGCTCAGAACCTGAAGAGATAGCTCTTGATAACAATGCTTATGATATCCCATTAAGGAGAACCCAGAGGACTAAAAGGCCTGCAATTTTTAATGACTATGTCCTTTATCTGCAAGAACATGAATATGATGTTCATTCGTCTTATGATTCTACTACTTATCAGGAAGCAATTAAATATTTAAACTCTTTAAGTTGGATACTTGCTATGCAGGAGGAGATGACATCATGTATCATAATGGCACATGAGATCTAGTTGAATTGCCATATGGTTGTAATCCGATTGACTGCAAATGGGTCTACAAGACAAAATTAGATTCCAATGGCCAAGTAGAAAGGTTTATAGCTCAATTGGTGGCCAAAGGCTTTAAACAAAGAGAAGGTATTAACTATACAAAAACCTTATCTCTAGTTTCTACTAAGGATTCCTTCAGGATCATCATGGCATTAGTTGCTCATTTTGACTGAGATCTCCATCAGATGGATGTATAAACTGCTTTTCTTAATGGTGACTAACTTGAAGATGTCTATATGGAGCAACCTAAAGGTTTTGTGCTTCCGGGGATGGAAAATATGGTCTGCAAGCTTAAGAAGTCCATTTATGAACTTAAACAAGCTTCCAAACAGTGGTATATGAAGTTTGATGGGATTGTGACGTCACTTGGTTTCAAAGAAAATGTTGTTGATCAATGCATATATCTTAAGGTCAGTGAGAGTAGTTTTGTGATTTTGGTGCTTTATGTTGATGATATTTTCTTAGCAGCTAATGACACTGACCTATTGATTGAGACAAAATACATGTTGTCATGTCACTTTGATATGAAGGATTTAGGTGAGGCTTACTTTGTTTTGGGAATTGAGATTCTATGTGACAGAACAAGAGGCATACTTGGATTGTCTCCAAAGACATACGTTGAACGTATCTTGAGTGTAGGTTTAATATGAGTACATTTACTCCAGCAAAGACGCCTATAGTGAAAGGTGACATTCTTTCAAAATCCCAATGTCCTCATAATGATGATGATAGTGCTTATATGCAAAATATACTGTATGCCTCGATATTGGGTAGTTTAATGTACGCTTAAGTTTGTACACGTCCTAATATAGCTTTTGCTGTTAGTGTACTTAGGAGATTCATGAGCGATCCTAGAATGGAACATTGGAAGGCAGCAAAGAAAGTGCTAAGATATCTTTAAGGCACTAAAGATTATGTTTTGATATATCAGCAATTCGACGACATGAACATAGTCGGATATTTTGATGTTGATTTTGCAAGTTGTCCAGGTGATAGAAAATCAGCTTCTGGTTACATTTTCATGAGTGTATGGCTCGGGTATCTAAGGATGCCAGGGTTCGAGCCTCAGAAAACGTGTTCAAGGCATTATCCTGAGTTCTTCAGGAGCCTTGAGGTAAAGTCGTAAGGGTGGGCGACCTCCCAGAGCGGACAATACGTTGTTGGTGAGTGTTGGATGACCGCCTACTCTCACTGTCAAGGTAAACCTGGGGCAAGGAGCCTAAGGGATGCTTGCCGACGGCCTGGTGATACGGGCGAGGCCTTGACGATTGTAAGAGTTAACATGGGGCGTGGGAGAGCGCCAAGGGGATGCTCGCCGACGGCCTGATGAGACGGGCGAGGCTCTTACAATAACACATGTCCTTTAAAAATATTAAGAAAAAAAATGAATATGTGTCATCATCTTAATCCCGCTTATGGAGTCAAAAAAACTCCAATGAAAGTGTATAGGATAATTGCCCATATTATATATTTTATAATTAAAATAAAGGTTAATGCATCATTTGACCTTTGAACTATACTACTTATTTCATTTTGGTATTTGTAAGAAAATTTTTTTATCATTTTGGTATTTGAACTTCAATTCCATTATACAATTTACCCAAATCCTAACTCTGTTTGAAAAAGGCTGACATAGCATGAACTGTCCAATAAAATTGTGACACATGGCAAAATGCCATGTCAATTGTGCACCAAGTTAACATTAAAAAAATAAAAAAAAGATTTATCAAATATTTAAAAAATATATCCAAAAATATTTAAAAAAATGTAAAAATATTTAAAATATAAAAAAATTTTAAAATATGTAAAATATTTAGACTATGTAATAAATATTTTAAAATATGTAAAAAATATTTAAATATATAATTAAAAATATAAAAAATAAAAAATTTCCATTTTAGGACAACCTTAACCCTCGATAAACTAATATGAAGAAGCCCATTTTCCCATTGCTATCTTCTCCAAGGTTAAGAACAAATACACACATGTCAAACAATTTCCTCAATTTTAATTTCTTCATTGTGTCCATTTTTTTGTAACCATAAGTATTCTCATCCATTTTATGATCTAAAACTAATCTTGTTCAAGTCAGGAGTGGTAAATAGTAAAGCCCTTCCAATAGTATCAACTCCAAGATCTAAACCATGTCCAAATGCTTGAAGAAGAAATTCACTTCCACTTCTTTCCAAATACTTGTTGGTTCCTTATTATCTCCATAGTTTCCCCTCAAATGGGTTTAGTATCAGGAAAGTGCCAACTCTGCACTACAATTTAATTGAGTGCAATCACTTTACAATGTTTGTTTATGATAAAACCTGTGCCAAGTAGTGACTTTGTAGCCTTGCAAAAAATCACAACCCACTTATCTCCTGGTCGGTCTTGGACCGTAAATGAATTGAAACTCGTAGCAAGCTACGAAAATAGCATTTGGGATTCCAAACTTTATATAAATATTTGTTTACTAATTTGGTACTCGAACTGAGAGTTTCGGATTAGTTCAGTTCAAATAATAATAATAATATTTGGTTCAAATTTGGATCGTAAGTCATTAAATCTAATTTATTCGGTTTAAGTTCAGATTCGGATTGATTTAGATATGGATAATATTCAAATACTTTGTTATTTAATATTTTATAATTTTGACTATTCAAATCAAAAACTCAAGTTTTATATTTAATTAAAAATCCCAAGAAAAAACTGAAATAAAGTCCAAAATTGCTTAAATGCCCAAAAAATTGAAATAAAGTTTAAAATTATTTTTAAAACAACAAATGACCGATTCGATTTAATCCGCATAAATTCGGATCATATAGGATATTTTTCTATCTAGATTGAATATGAGTCAAAAAAATAAAATATCCTCTTAGTTTGGATCGAATCCAGTTTGTGCAAAAAAACCCAATCCAAACCAACCCGTTACACCTCTCTTGCTAGTACTGAATCACGTTACTTAGGATTCTAAGAATGTTGGCTTTGAAGGCAATTTATGGTTTTTATGGGTTACGTATGGTTTGAATTAGAAAAGAGAAGCTGCATTTGAGATTCATGTTGGCCAACCATTGGTTAAGGTAGTTGGCCTTAATCCGCTCTACGCAAGCCACCAGCGTTGACAGTTAGTCTCCTTAACCTCTCATTCCAATTCTCTTTCCTCAATTTTTTCTTTCTTTCTTTATTCTTTTATTTTAAAAATAAAAGAAATTTTATTTTTATTTTTTTAATTTTTTATCAATGATTTTGCATCGACCTATTGATACTGTGACATATTTGTCATATGTAAGAGTGTAATTGAGTCGAGTCAAGACAATCCTGTGTCAAGCTTGAGCTCAACTCAAGCTCAATCGAACTTTGTATTTGAAGCTCAAGATCAATTTGACAAAATGTTCGAGTGGCTCGAGCTCGGCACAATAGGCTTAAACTCAAGTTGTTAGACTTGATTTATTATTTTTCAACTATATATTATGAGGTAAAATAATAAATTAATAATAAATTATTAAAAATATATATTAAAAAAGCTCGAAATCAGCTAGACTTGTTATTTGAATAGCTTGAACTCAACTCGAAAATATACAAATTGAATTCGAGTAAGCATCGAGTCGAACTTAAATAGCTCATGAGTAATTTGATTCGTTTACATCCTCACTCACATGTCATGATTTCATTAGGTACTTCATGTACTTCCTGCCACACCAACATAGTCACTAAAGTGTATGATGGAAATGAGGTTTAGGTTCCAAAGTGACAAAATTGATGTAGTTAAAGGATCAAACGATATATTAACCCTAAAGATAATAAATAAAATTAATTATTTTCAAATAAAAATAATATTAAACTTTAATATGAAATTATATTTAATTGAAAAATTAAATAATTTAAAATTTATTTATTTATTAAATTGAAAATAGAATGAAAAATATAAAAACTAATTAAATATAAATTACATAAAACTATAATATTATGTCAAGGCCCAACCCGTTCATAGGCCGTCGGTTGGCATCCCCTTGGCGCCCTGTGAGAACTCGTTATTTTGTATTGTACATGTACGGAATAATAAATTTTAAATGAATAAATAAACAGATATAATTTTGATATTTTTCAAATATCAAAATTAAGGTGAGATAGAATAGAAAATTTTGATGTTGTATAAGGGCAAAGTTGGCCTCTTTCAAGGGTTGATCAAAGTTGATCAAATGTATGATTAATTTGGCTTGAGAAATAAATAAATAAATGAAAATTTAATTAAAATATGGGCTGGACAGAATTTTACCGTGCAGTGGCACAATGAGTAATTAGGGTGAAATTAAAGGACTTTTCAGACTTTGAATAAATCATATTAGAATTTTATAAATTTAAAAGAAATTATGACCAATCAAAATAAGCCAACAAAGCTGACTTCATTTAATATCAGATGAGAATTGCACCGCCTCAGCCATTTCTGCATCCAATTTTGGTTCTGTTTTCTCCTCCACCATTGCTAATGATCCAGCTCTGAAATCACTATGTTTCCATTGCCAAATCAGTTAAATGTCTTCATATAATCTCATCCTCACCTCCCTAGCTTCTCAACCATCAAAGAACTTCAGCCAAAAACGTTCAAAAGAAGGCTCCTCTACTGCTGGACGGTGGCGTAAGTCAGGTAAGAAGAATTCTTCAGTTTACGTTTCAAGCATTTGAACCTTTAGTTTATGATGATGATGGTTAAGTGGATGATATGTAAAGATAAGGTCTGGAATAAAAGCATGTAGAGATTCAGTAGAGTTGAAATTTTTGTTGCTTGGTGATGTAAATGGCTGAACAAAGACTTTGTTGCTGTGTGTGGCGTGAATAAATGAAGCAAAAAAAAATTCTGCTGTGCATGTGGTGTGACGTGAAGAGCAGTAAACAGAAATTGAACATGAATATATATATATATATATATATATATATATAGATACACACTATAAATATACATGAAAACCATGCTGCCACGATGTGTCATGAGTATTTCAAAGAGGCAGAAACGTGAGGTATTGAGGGTGTGAAAATAAAACATAAGGGCTGGAATCGAACTGGAAATAGAAATAGTGACTGAGTGTGTTGACCATTTAATGAGGGCTGGAATAAAAGTCAGAAAAGGAGCAGTAATGGTGTGAGAATGAGGAGAAAAATATGGCTGAGTTGGCGTGGGAATAAGAAAGAAAAGAAAAGTTGAAAACTGAATGAGAAGAGGCTAGAATGGAAAATAAGTGGGCTGTTTGTACAGCCGAATCTGGAGATGAAATTGTGCTGATTGTACAGCCGAAAATGAGGAAATTAGGAAGAGTTTTGGTTGACTTTTGACTGACTTTGTGTGTGTGAATGCTGAAGTTTTTGCAGCCTAAATTGTACTAGGTGTAGCCATAATATAAATACATAAACTGAAAGCCAACGTGGGCTGAAACAGAAAGAAGTAAGCTGTCGGTTTGGATAGCGACGTTAGGAAAGAAAGGAAAAAATACAAGACAGAAAGAAAAGGTTAAGTTGATCAAATGGATAGAATAAAGTGTTAAGTATAAGTGAATTATATTTATGTATTTTAAATGAATAAACCACCTACACCTAACCAAGGCCATTGGGCCAGAAAATGGGCAAAGTGGAACAACGTGTTTTAGAACAGAAAATGGGAGAAATTAGTTGGAAATGATGGCTGGAAATGTCATGAATAAAGTACATATATAACAAGGAAATATGGTCATAAGCCAAAAAGGCTTATGCATGGAAAATGACATTCGGCCATGCAATCTTTAGTGAGAATGTTGACTTGGTAAAGTGGCAAATAATGCCGAAACAGAAAAGGAAAATGAATGAAATATTCATTACCATAAGGAAATCATAGAAATTTCTAAATATTCGATATAATAAGAATTCAAATAAGTAAAGGAATTTTATACATGTTAATATCGAATATTGATTTTATTAAGCTGTTATTTGCAGTTTCTAATCCGATGAGATAAGAAGCATAATGGTGCAATTTCGAACATATCTCTACAGTGCTACTGAGTAGGAAGTTCAGCGTTCGTGTGGAGCACGGGATAACGTGATCTCGATAAACAGGTAAGAGACGCGTGTGTAGATCTGTAGAGATACCCGAATGCATGATTTATGTGCTATGACTTTTATATGAACTATAGAATATTGGTTTGCCTCCAATTACATGAAATTTGTGGTTATATGGTTGGTGAACTGTGTTTATAAGTGCAGGAGGCTAGGATTTGGGCAGTCGTTATACTGTCGAAAATTTACTCAAAATATTTCTAAAAATATTAGAAATTATTTTGGTGCATAATTGATATTTTCCTAGCCTCGAAAGAGACAAAATAAATATTTTTCATAAAGGGATATTATACCAAAAAATATTTATTAAGTATTCATGACACCAATCTTGGTGAAGGTGTCATTACTGAAAATTCACCCTATATGTTTTATAGTGAAATGCGTACCTGGTGAAATGAAAAGATGAATAGTGAATATTTTATAATTATCTTCAGTATAATATTCACTATTTTAATTATGATTTTCCTTTATGGAATAAATAAGATGTTATTGCATGAAATGATTTTCCATAAAGGCTTAATTTCTATGTAAATATTATTTTGAGACTAGAATGTCTCTACACGTGTTTACAGTGAAAAACATGATGGCCGAATTATTGAATTTGGAAAATAAAATATTTTATTTTTCCATAAATCATGAAATTATTGGAATTGATTTCCAATAACTTCGAAATTTATGTTTTGGAAAGAAACCATGGAAACACGTGTGTATATGTTTTACAGTGAAAAAGAAATAGTTATGAGATTTCATTTAGTAGTGTGATTATCTTATAAACTGTTTTCACCGTACGAGAAAATGTGATTTACACCTTTATGGATCTTTTGAAAAATGCTATTTATTTTATAAATTCCATAAAAGTGATGATATATAAAATTGTGAGCCTTATGGATAAACGTGAAATAGTTCAAATTACTTTGAATAAGATCCATAAAGGCTATGGTATGGTTTTTATACTGTTTTGAGACTTAGGCCCCGAGTTTCATGCATCATACTATTACTGTTACTATCACGTGGCTAATTGACCCGTCAGTCATCAGCGTCTTGGATGTCACCTGACAAGTGTACACCGAGGACACCCTATAGATCAGGACCATAGATATCATTGTATACTGTTACTGTGTCCCTTCGGGGATGATTACTGTGTCCCTTAATGGACGATGATAGCATGATTTAATTGTAGGGTGATGCCTAGTCTCGATTTACTGATTTCTGTTTACGGAAGGGATTTACTGAATCCTGTTTACTGTACTGCACTGTGAATTACTGTTTACTGAAGTGAATTGTACTGAATACTGTTTACTGAATTGAACTGTACCAAAACATTGTTTTACTGAACTGATAGCTACTGATTATTGTTTTATTGAACTGGTAGCTACTGATTACCCTTTACTAAACTGAATTGTACGTAATACTGTTTACTGTAATGAAAGGAAATTTACTGTTATCGAGAAAGAATACTTTAAAAATTATTTCTAAAATAGAAATAATTACTGAACTGTTATCCAGTGATATGGATATTTATAAGCTACTGTACTGAAAAAACTGTTTACTGTAACTACTATTTTACCATTGTACTGTCACATGTTTTGAACTGTACTGAAAGGAAGGGAAATAAATGGTTATCCCATTTATAATTATGGAAAATGGGTATTAAATTGTTTTATCAAGACAATTTATAAATTATTCCTTATAGTCACTCTGGGTTTTCAGGACAAGACAGGTATTTCAAAATACCTTCAATGCTCCATCTGGATTTTTCGGCCGACTATAGTATCATTTCCTTTTAGTGTGCTTAGCATACAAATAAAGAATTAGAGATTTTACTGCATATAGTCTTCGAGGTATCAAGATTTGCATACAAATCTCTTACTGAGCCGTGGTTTTGCTCACTCCAATATTTTATCTCCCCAGATATTTTGCAGTGACCATTTGAGGTATTTCATTCGAGGATTAGAAGCTGCGTATTGAGCAACTCGAAGCAGCGCTTCTAGATCCTGGAGGTATAATTAATTTATTTTATATGTTCAGACTTTTGATTTACAGTACTATGATATTGTATTAAATAAGGGGATGTAAGTATTGATTTCAAATACAATTTGTGAATATTTATTTCGTTAACTATATTGAGTTACGGATATTGTGTTTTTAGTGAATAAAATGTGGAAAATAAGATATCGCAGACAGCCCAACCTATACATCTGTGATGGAATTATGATAAAAGTATAAAATACTGTGTACTTGGGATGTGACACGCCCGCGCCCCAAGTTTTCCTTAACACATGAGGTTAGCAGTCGCCCAATCTCTCACTCAATGTATTGTCCGCTTTGGGCGCTCATCGCGCTCACGATTTTGTCCCAAGGTGCTTAGAGTACCAACCAGGGCATTTAATACCTTGAGTGCGTCTCACGTGTTTCGAACTTAGGACCCTAGGTACCTAAGCCTTACACTCACAATACCATTTGTTCATGGTGCCCTCACCCTAGGTTTACCCTGACACGTGAGCTCTGTAGTCGCCCGATCCCTCACTCAACGTATTGTCTGCTTTGGGCGCTTGCTGTAAGAACCCTGGATTTCTCATATTTTAAATAAGTTATTGAGTGCAGGAATTTAAAAAGGGAAATTTATTGTTAAAATATTTAAATGAAGGTTTTGTTCGATAAGGTTCATGGAGGCACTCGGTGTAGGCCCCACTAGGTCTTTCTTTATCCAGATCGACGTGAGACCCTAGAATGATGATATTTGAGGTGAAATATTGATATAACAAGAATCCACATCTAAAAATCATCTTGTTTGAGTATATTTTAAAAAGCGTGAAATAATTTCTAAAATGACGGTTAAGTCTATAGGCTTGATGAATTTCGTAAATTACGATTAAACAGAGATGATTTTTAATCAATTATCAGTGGTGAATAATTTTACGTGTAATAAGGTTTTAAATCATGTGGATTGATAGAAGAAATCAAATGTAAAAATAGAAATTTACGTGATTTTACGATTAGGGGTATTTTGGTAATTTCACCTAAGAGATAGGTCAAATCACCTTGAGAGTCAATAATTGACCATGTTTGACCTAAATATAGGAAAAATAATAGAAATTAAATATTAAATCTGAATTTTTAAGGATTAAATAAATGATAGGATATAAGTAGAAATAATAGAATTGTATAAGGGTATTATGGTCATTTAACATAGGGGTTGGTCAAATTGGTCAACATTTGACCAGAATTGACCAAAATAAATTAAAGTTAATAAAATTAAAATTTAAAATCTGAAATGAAAAATTATAAGATATTTTCTATGGCATAGTTGTAATTAATTAAGTTTTAAGGGGCAAATTGGTCCTTTTATGCATGGGCTGATTATTTAATGTTAAAATATTTATTAAAAACCAGACAAATTCTGGTTTCTCCCCTGTATAACCGACATACACAGCAGCTGCAATTTCCCATCTTCTTCTTCACGTTTTTCTCATTTTTCTTAGTGAATTCATCATGTTCTTTCATCAAATCATCAAGCAATCTTCATGAAACTTGTTTTACACCTTAAAAACATTTTGAATCTAGAATTTTGGGGGCTGGAACTGAGCAATTAGTGGGGATATAAGCTGCTGCAGTTTTGGTTCTTGAAGGTAAGGAAGAAAAGTGTTGTTTTCTTTGATTTTTAGCTATGGTTTTAGATGATTCCAAGTGTAGATAACATGGCTATAATAATAAATTGAAACAAAAATATGTGTAGGATACCATAGGGGTTTCGGCCATGAAGAGGATGAAAGGAAATTATGGTGATTTTGGTACATGATGTGTATGGTATGAATAGAATTAATAAGGTGACTATAGCTATAGGAATGAATTTATGACGTGATCAATTGGGGTAGAGAATGGCCATTCAGCCATGAGGGAAATTAAATGATGATGATGAATTCATGTAGTATAGAAGGTGTTTGAGGAAATTCCTAAATGAGAATAAGACATTTATAAAGTTAGAATTAAATAAAGAAAGAAAAATAATTAGGATAAGTCCATATGAGCAAATGCCCATAAGGGTAAAAATAAACAAATAAATTATGGAATTTAATTTGAAAGATGACTAGTATTGGGTAGGGATGGAAGCATTTGGCCATGGTGCTTGATAAATAATGGTGATGAAATTTTGATATATAGAAGGTGTTAGATTAAAGTCCCAAGTAAATAAAGGATGTTAATTAATCATGTTGAGAAAATAGTAAATGAAAAATTATAATAAATAAATTACATGAAGATTTCGGCCAAGCATGCTAGGAGAAGGTTCATACAAAATTTTATGATTTAATGAGTAAACAATAATGAATTGGGATTAATTAAGATTATTGGTGAAATTGGAATTAAAAGAAAATATAAATGTAGTGTTAGATGTGAGTAGTTGGCTAAGGTATTGTTCATGAGGGTTCTCATATTAAATTCATGACCAAATGATTAAAGAAAATAATTAAGGATGAGTAGAGAATATTATTGAAAATAAATTGGAAATGGGATTACAATGCATGTAAATTTTATGGTATGTGAACTAATGAATAAAATATAAATGTTAATGGAATTGTTGGGAATTTAAAATTTAGAAAATAATGAGTTTGTGAAATAAACAGATTTGGCTAAGTATCTCCATAGAATAAATTATGGAATTTTGATAAATCAAGAAGGAAATATTTGATTTTAATAAATAATTAAAAATAATAGAATTTTAATAAAATAAAAATTAGGGGAATAAGTTAATTTAATTATAGAACTAAAGTTTGGTATTTAGTAAGAAAAGAAATAAATTTACCTTGAAAGTGATAAACTAGAAATTAAGAATTTACTAAAGTAAATAATAGAATTGAAATATGAAGTATTGGAAAAAAAATTAAAATTAAGAAAATATATCAAATCAAGTATAACCATGTTAAAGTACTTCGTGGGAAATAAAATAAATAAATTATTGAAATTTATAAAATGTAAGGTAGGAATTTATAGAATAGTTATTTAGTTATATGAGGGATTTTAAATATAAAATTTGAAATTATTGGTGACATGAGAATTAGAGAAAGAAAGAGATTTAATTGAAGTGATGTGGTAGTAATTGGTAGGAAATAAAATGATTTAATTATTAAAATTTACAAATTAGAAGATAGAAATTTATAGAATAATTATTACAGTTAGAATATGAAATTTTAAATATATTTGAAATTAATGTGCAGTGCTAAGAATTGAAAGATAAAGAGGTGTGAATAACGTTACTGGATTTTATACAGCATGGAAGTAAAGATAAGGAACATGTATAAGAGTTGATTAGAAATGTTTTACATATTTTTGGAAATTTTCGGAAATTCAATTCCCAACCGTTTCCCACCAATCCTCCTAAATGGAAAAATATAATTTATTTTATATTCATGTAACCAAATAGGTCTTTAAGTTGCATGTTTACTACACTGTGTATTAAATTGTTACTACATTGTTTCTGAACAGAACCGTATACCGATACTAAACTATTTACTGCAGTGGTTTCAAATTAACATTGTATATACGATTTATATACTGAAATATATTTTATGAATTTTATTTCTTAACTTTCTACATTTTTATAAATATTTATTTGTGAACTGACCGAAGATTTTATTACTGGAAGTGATTTCCTTTATGGAATTTATACTGTTTACAAACGGTTTTGAGACTATTAGGCCCTATATCATGCTCAAGTGTCACATGTTACTGTTACTAATTGACCTGCCAAGTAGAGGTGGCAAAAATTGGCCCGAGCCCGAAAACCCTCCCGAATCCGCCTGAGACCGAACCGGGACCAGCCCGAATTGACCAAAAAAGTCAAAGGCCCGTAACCGAAAAAGCCCATAACCGAAAAAGCTCGGAACCGAAAAAGCCCGAAACCGAAAAAGCTCGAAACCGAAAAAACTCGAACCCGACACAACCCGAGACCGACATAACCCGAGCCCGATACGATCCGAAACCGAGACCGACCCGAACCGAAAACCGAAAACCGAAAAAACCGAATTTATAACCCGAGAAAACCCGAATTATAATTATATAATTATTATTTAAAAATAAATAAATAATTGATACACTTTTTTAATTAAAAAGTTTAAAATTTTGAAAACAATTATTATTTATTATACAATTTTATCAATTATATATTACCAACATAATAAATATTGAATCTTTTTAATTAAATTAAATTAATTTAAAACACCATAATATATGATATAATATATGATATCAAATAATCTTTAATATTATCTTTATTGCATTTATAATAATAAATATATTATTAATTTGACATTTGATTTTATTATAAAAATCATTTTAACATTTTATTATTTTTATTTATAATAAAATTTTAATTTTAATACAATAATAAATCAAATATATAAAAATTATATAATTTCAATATTTGTTTGAAACTTTGAATTTGATATCTTGTGCAACACATTAAAAATATTTTTAATAAAATTAAATTTAAACTATATTTTCTTAACGTTTCAAATATAGAAAGATATTAAATTTAGATTAAAAAAACCTAATCTTAAAATTAAAATTTAAAATTTTAAGATTAGAAAAAGCTAAGTTATTAAATTAAACAATACAAATACAATTTTTTTATAATTGGGTATCATTAAAAGAGAAAATTATAGTGGTAATTTTATTTTTAGCCTTAAAACAAAAGACATTAAAAAATCAAGCTAGTGATAATTAATTATTTATTATATTATAATAATCTTATACATGAATAAACTAATTTAGTATCTTGTAATAATGATTTGTATATTATATTATAATAATCTTTTAAGAATAAATTATGTAATCTCCTAGTGTGTAAGTATTATTTTGATAGAATTAAGTATTTATTAAAAATAATTTCTTTATTATCTATTAAATGTAAAATTAAAGTGTGGATAAAAATAATAATTCTAATAGTAAATTAAAGTGTAATTTAATAATAGATTAGAGTTGTATTACTATGTAAGTGGTAATTTTAATAAAATTTATTTTTTTATACTTTGTTATTATTATTATTAATTATATTTAAATAACTAGCATTATATTAATTAATTTAGTAATATCTATTATTTAACATTTTAATTAGATATTCAATCAATTGGTGTATATCTAATATTATTATGTTAATATAATATTATTATGTTAATGTGAATATGAAAAAAATTAGTACTCAATTTGGAATAGTTTTTTTGATGGCAAATAAAATACATAATATAGTTAATAAATAACATCTTATCATAATGATTTGTATGTTATTATAACTTTAAAAATAATATTTTATCATGTGATATATAATCAACTATACAAGCTCTTAATTATATAAAATAGATTATTAATATATTTATCTTATTATAATGATTTGTATGTTACATTATAATAATCTCTTACCATGTAATATAGAATAAATTAAACAATCTCTCATAGCATATTATAGTTTTAATTTTAGACATTTTTCATTCCAATTTCTTATCATGCTTTTAGAATATACTTTTGTTTTTAATTTCAAACATTTAATCTCTTAGGATGTTTTTATGTAATTTAGTTTAACTTGATCAATTAATAATCATAATATAGTATGATTAAATAGATATTGACCTTCTCAACTACTTTTTAGTCAAAAAAGTGTTTTTTTAATTTATTATAATGAGTTACAAATAAAATAATAAACATAATATACTATATATATTAAGATTTACATTATAATAAAATGTCATATATGTTAAATTTATTGAACTAAGAGTATCTAAATTCCAATAACCCAATATTGACCCAAAAAAAAAAATACAATGACTCAATAAGTTATTGTTAAGAGTATAAAGCTATTTATATAAATGTTTAATAGTTTAGTGTGATTTATTTATAATTTGTTAGTTATTTATTTGTATAGCTAATACTTTTGGATTTTCACTTTCTTTTAGTTTTACTATATATATTTGGCTCATTTAAAAAATAAATTTTTATATAATTATTAATATATAATTATATATTTTATAACAAATGTAAATATCACAGGAAATTAAAAAATAAATAATAATTATCAAGTAATAAAAACATTAAAATGTAAAAATTTATATTTATATAAATTTAATCAAAACAACAATATTTTATTTATGAGAGTTTTGTGTGAAAGGAGATCTGTTTGATTTTCATTTTTCAATTCCCTCCAAACAAGCTTTTGCCACATTACCAAAAAATTTCAAATTCTTTGGGAATATGCCTTTTCCCTCCCTTGAGAATCACATAAAAAACTTCAAAAGCAAACTTTGAAATATATTTATCTCAATATACTGTCATGCAATGTAGATATGATAATTAAAAAGAAATTGTGTTTGGTATATCAATATAAATTTTAATACAATAATTTTTATATTTTATATGATACAAATATATTTGATGCAATACGAATACAATATATATATATATATATATATATACGAATTATTAAGTCTAATATAATGTAATGTCTATTATAATCGTTTTAATTATAATCAAAATTCAAAGATAATTTTTTTATTACAAGGGAAATATTAAATAACTGAGGATGGGGGTGTTGGATTCAAACCCAAGACTTACAATATGCCACAACTCATCTTTAACCACTAGGCCAAGAGGTTGTTGGCAATTCAAAGATGATTTTTAGTAGTCGGAGTTTGTGGACAAAAAAATTAATTAGTACAGAAATCCAGATGCTTCCAAGGCAAAAGTTTACAATAGCATAAATGCTTTCATTTCTTGCAAATGCAATGCAAGATTTAAAATTTTTTCAATATCTTTTACATCTTCGAGTATTTTACTTGTTATTCTTTTTACGATAATTAATCAATTATAATTAAAAATTATGTATTGATCCATCATTTACAAGTGCGAACTTTATGTATTATTTTGATAGATCTCACGTGACTTTAAATTTTGATTAATTAATTATAATGTAATAATGATAGATGATATGTTCTCTTTTATTATTGTAGATAACTATATTCTTCATTGGTCCACTCCCAATGTTTTCAAAATCATCCCAACCAAATTTCTTAATATATATTATACAATTCCCATTTATTAAATTTTAACTTTAATTTAGCATTTCTATTATATTTTTATTTAACTATATAAAATTAAATTAATTATTATATTCAAAATTATAAAATATTTATAATTTATAAAATTTTAAAATAATTTGACTAAGCCCGCTAAGCCCGCCTGATTAAAACCGGACCGAATCCGAAATCGGACCGAAACCGAAAAAACCCGCAACCGAAAAAACCCGAAACCGAGAAAACCCGCAATCGAAAAAATCCGAGACCGAAAAAACCCGCAACCGAAAAAATCCGAGACCGAAAAAACCCGCAACAGAGAAAACCCGAGACCGAAAAAACCCGCAACCGAGAAAACCCGCAACCGAAAAAACCCGTAACCGAAAAAGCCCGTAACCGAAAAAACCCGGACCGAAACCCGCCCGAACCCGCCCGTTTGCCACCTCTACTGCCAAGTCATCAACTGTCCCAATTGTCACTTGGCAAGTATACACTGTAGACCCATAGACTATGGCCATATGTCTCACGTGTTATTGTTACTCCCTTTGAGGACTACTATTATAACATGATATATCTTAGGTGTTGCCAGGTCTCCACTGTACTGTTACTATTTACCGTATCATTTTACTGAACTGTTTGCTAATACTGAACAGTTTACCATATTATTTACTGAACAGTTTATCATACTGTGTTGATTGATATCAAACTGTTTACTATCACTGAAATATGTTACTGTTACTGTTAGTTCCTTCGGGGACATCCGATATAACTAAAACAAAGTGTTTACTACAGTGTTTTCAACAAATAGTTATAAATTGTTTATTTACTGAAACACTTTACGATATGATTTTTATATCATTATTATACGGTTTTCATATCAAATTCAACTATTACTCCCTATAGTCACTACTAGATTTCCGGGACACGAAAGATATTTTAAAATACCTTCCATACTCCATCCGGTTTTCTCATCGACTATAGCATCCTTCCTATATTGTCCCCTAATAAGCTGATAGGATAAATAAATGTTTTATACATTTTAATATTTATATCTAATATGCCTTTTTCATAATTAGTAAAATAAATGGTTTTTATTTAACTACATTTAGTACGCGTTTTTATATATGTTTCTTATTAGGCTTTCCTTAAAGCTCACCCCCTTACTCCCACTCTCTCAGATAGCTTTTCAGTGTAGGTGCTTACCACTGCTTCCAAATTTATTAAAGAAATTATTAGAAGCTTAAAGTGACAAATAATCAGGTATATATTATATTTTATATTTATATTCATACATGTAATTACACAGCAAATGTAGTTATGGAATAGAATGTAAATTTTATAGTGGGATGTAAATTATATGGATAAATATTATATTATAGATGCATGAAATTTTTGGTCTATTAATTAGTTGATAGCATAATTAATTAATTGAAAATAGAAAATGTGGAGTGTGCTTACACTGACACCGAATGCAAACCTAACGACCGTAAGTGAATAAGTGTTTTTAAAAGGAAAAAGTTGGTTCAAAATTTTATAATTTCAAACGTTACACTCGTCGCCCTCACGATTTTGTCCCAAGGTGCTAGAGTACCAACCAAGACATTTAACACCTTGAGCGCCTCTCATGTGTTTCAAACTTAGGACCCTTAGGTACCTAAGCCTTACACTCACAATACCATTTGTTTAATTTGAACCTATGGCATTGTGAGTGTAAGGCTTAGGTACCTAAAAGATGTGCACAAGGTGTTAAATGTCTTAGAAGGTACTCCAAGCTCCCTGGGACAAAACCATGAGGGTGGCGTTCGCCAAAAGCAGACAATACATTGAGTGAGGGATCGGGCGACCGGCAACCTCACGTGTCAAAGTAAACCTGGGGCGAAGGAGACAAGGGGATGCCAGCCAACAGCCTATGAACAAGCTAGGCCTTGACAATAAAACGCGCGTTTTATAGTGATGACCTACGAGTGCCTGGATCTACATTAACCAGGAATTTACCATCCCCAGGACGTGGGCGATCACATAACCTAGGCGTGCCCGGATCTTTGTTAGCCGAGGATTTACCACTCAGGACATAGGCGATCACTCACTCAGAGTCACTCACATGTATTGTCCACTTTGGGCAATCACTAGCTCGCATAGTTTTGTTTCAGGGTGCCTAGAGTACCTCCTAAGACATTCAACACCCTTAGACGCGTTCGAACTTAGGACCGCTTAGGTACCTAAGCCTTACAGTCACAATACCATTTGTTTTGGAACAAATGGTATTGTAAGTGTAAGGCTTAGATTCCTAAGTGGTCCTAAGTTTGAAACACGTGAGACGCGCTTATAGTGTTAAATTTCTTAGGAGATACTCTAGGCACCTTGGGACAAAACCGTGAAGGCGGTGAGTGCCCAAAGTGGACAATACGTTGACTGAGGGATTGCGCGACCGCTGACCTCACATGTCAAAGCAAACCTGGGGTGAGAGCACCGAGGGGATGCCAGCCGACAGCTTATGAACGAGTTGGGCCTTAACAATAAGCCTTACACTCAAAATACCATTGTCAAGGCCCAGCCCATTCATAAGCCGTTCGGCTGGCATCCCCTAGGCACACTCGCCCTAGGTTTGCCTTGACATGTGAAGTCGGCGGTTGCCCAATCCCTCACTCAACGTATTGTCTACTTTGGGTGGTCGCTCCCTCACGGTTTTTTCCCAATGTGCCTGGAGTACCTCCCAGGACATTTAACACCTTGAGCACATCTTACATGTTTCGAACTTAAGACCGTTTAGGTACCTAAGCGTTTTATTGTGACGACCTGGGAGTGCCTGGATCTATATTAACCAGGGATTTACCACCCAGGACGTGGGCGATCATATAACTTGGGCGTGCCTGGATCTCTATTAGCTGGGGATTTACCACTCTGGGACATAGGCGATCACTCACTCAGAGTCACTTACACGTATTGTCCACTTTGGGCGATCATCAGCCCACATGGTTTTGTTCCAGGGTGCTTGGAGTACCTCTTAGGACATTTAACACCCTTGGAAGCGTTCCACGTGTTTCGAACTTAGGACCGCTTAGGTACCTAAGCCTTACACTCACAATACCATTTGTTCCAACTGTGCAGGCCAGTTATCGCCCAAAGTGGACAATACGTGTGAGTGACTCTGGGTGAGTGATCTCTTACGTCCTAGAGTGGTAAATCTCCAGCTAACAGAGAACCAGGCACGCCCAAGTTATATTATCACCCACGTCCTAGGGTGGTAAAACCCTAGTTAACGTAGATCCAGGCATTCCCAGGTCGTCACATATTATAAGGGTAAATTCCATCTAATTCCTTAACGTTTGACCGTAATTCAATTTTAGTCCATTAGTTTTAAAAATGGACATTCTACCCAAAACTTTTTTATTTCGCAAAACAATTAAGTCTTTCCATTAGTCAACCATTAAAAGCTTAATTTTGAGACCATTTTACCCCTTAGACCACTTGGAATGCTTTAAATACTTGCCATAATCAAAATGAAAAAAGAAACACCACGAAGACTAATAGAGGTACTATTAGGCTTTGAGAGATATTTTTTTACTTTTAATTTAGTTTTTGTTTATTTATTTGCATATTATTTACTATTTATTGTTTATAAATTATTAATAAATTATTTATTATTTATTGAGAAAAATATGAAAATTTTAGGGAAGAATTGTGAAAAAAGTGAAAAATCTCTATAGGAATAAGGAAACACAAAAAAAGATAGGAAAAGGAAAACAAGATGAATGGGAAACAGTGTTTGGATTGAAAATTTCAGGAGGTAATTTTATCATTTCACATTTTCTTTTAGTTATTATTAATGGTGTAACATCTTTGGGGCAAACTGTTTATTTTTGAAACTAATAGACTAAAATTGAATTATGGTCAAACGTTAAAGAGTTGGATAGAATTTACTCATATTATTATTTAATTTTAATATTATATATATTAAATAATATCATTTAATAAAATTTTAATATGATAATAATTAATAATATTATTAAGTACTATTATTTAATATAATTAATTCAGTTACTAAACAATATTATTTAATATTATATTACTTTTGAATATCATTGTTACTTTTAGTTATTTAATATTATGAAATAAATGAATACTTAAAATTAAATAATATTATTTTATATGAAATTGAATATATTTTAATAATTAAATAATCTATTATAAATTAATTAGTTGAATATATATTATTTAATAATTTAATATTATTACAAGCATATTAAACAATATTATTGAATATAATATATAATTTATTAATTCATATTACTATGTAATACACATTTTAGAATTTTATTAATTTCAATTGTTATCTAATAAAATTTAATATTATTTTTAATTATCAATTGATTTATTATTAATATTTATATAAATATATAAATAAATATTATTTAATTTATATGTTTAAATTATATAAAAAATACATATGTATTATAATAAATATATTAAATCATAATAAAATTATAATTTTTTATATGCTTACAGTGGTTTTAAATTTTTTAATAAATAACAGATTACCTTAATTGCTATCATAGTAACATAAATCAATTTAAAATACAATATCACTATAGAATTATAGGCAAAATTAATCCAAACAGTCAACTCAATAATTTAAGATCCTACTGAGTACCCAGAGCATGGGAGAATTCCTATTCCTACCCCACAAATTACTATTCCTACCCTAACTCATTTTTAAATAGTAAAAATAACTGACAAAATGGCGATTTTACCCCCAAGGAGATCAACTGCCATGATACTTGCACAAGTGAATTTGCGCAAATATTCATCTTTCGCGCAAGTCCCATTCCCGCGCAAGCTTGACGTTCGCACAAGTTTATCTTGCGCGAGATGTGCAAAAATGCGTTTTAAAACTTGTAAAGATTGCGCGTTCGCTGTTAAAATTTTAATTGTTGTAAAAAATATTACGCGTTTTAAAATTTTATTACACAAAACAATTTTTGTGATTTATTTTTAGTATAAATCAATTTTTATTTTATGGGTTTTATTTATACTAAAAAAATAATTTTTATTATAATAACACTTATATTTTTTAGTTACTTTTCTCCAATTTTTTGCTCTTCTGCATCTTCTTCTTGTTCTACTTCTCCTCTTTTTTTGTTCATGTTTTCTCTTCTACAATTATTTTCTTTCTCACGAGCTTTTCACAGTTTACATTTCATTTTCTTTTAAAAAAATGGAAAATCTTAGTGATGGTAGCTATTATGACAGTTACGAAGAGTACAAAAGCTTTCTTGAAAGTGTAGAAGCCGACGAAGAAGGAGAAGAGGTAAAAGATCTGTGCTCCCGTTCGCTGCAAATTACATTTTCGCTGGCTTGCAGGGAAGTGCAAGTTCCGCGCAAGCCAGCTTGAGCAGAAGTGCATGTGCCGCGCAAGTACACTTGCGCGAAAATGGTTGTTCCGCGCAATCTGTCATTTCTACACTAGATGCTTGCGCGAAAATACCGCTTGCACTAAAATTTAGTCTTAATTTTTTAATATATTATTTATTATAATAATTATAATTAATGACTTTGTTTAATATTCGCAGAATGATAAAAGGATAGTGTATAACGGAGAATCGAAAAGTGTCCATGAAGAAATATTTGACTGTACCAATGCATTTACTACTAACCAAGTAAGTTGTTTTAAAATTAATATAATATTTTAGTACAAATCTAGTAGAAAAAACTTATTATTAAATTTATTTTGTTTCAGGTTTTCAATTGTCGAAATGCCTTGATCGCATGGGCTAGAGAGCTTGGAAAAGAGCTAGGTTTTGTTGTTGTGATAAGATCATCTGAAGTTGGTGTTCCTCGAAAAAGACCTAGAGTTCAACTTGTATGTGAAAGGTATGGAACATATAAATTAAGTACAAATGAATTGCATCGCTTGGGAAAGGAAACAAAGAAGTGTAATTGTCCATTCAAGTTACTAGGGGTGAAATTGGACGAGAACGATAGTTGGGCAGTGAAAGTAGTATATGAGATGCATAATCATTTGGCTACACAATAGCTAGAAGGACATTCCTTTGCTGGTTAATTGACAGTACAAGAGCAAAGTATGGTGGGTGATATGATAAATGCTATGGTAAAACCAAGAAAAATATTAATGATGTTGAAACAACATGATACGAAGAATGTAAGTATCATAAAGACCATTTACAATGCACGACAAAAATATAGAATGGATGACAAAGCTGGTAGATCACAGATACAACAATTCATGAAACGCTTGAATGATTGTAAATATGTTAAGTGGCATAGGAGTGATGAGTCAAGTGATTGTGTTAGAGATTTATTTTGGGCACATCCAATAGCTATAGATTTGTTGAATGCTTTTTCCAATGTATTAGTTATGGATTGTCCATATAAAACTAATATATATCGACTCCCACTCCTTAAGATTGTTGGTGTAACATGTACAAATCTAACTTTTTCAGTTGCATTTGTTTACATAAAGGCTGAGTGCATTAACAACTACACTTGGGCATTAGAGAAGCTAAAAAGTTTGATGTTTTTTGATTCAACACCTTTTGTCATTGTTACTGATAGGGATTTAGCATTGATGAAAGAAGTACAGACAGTGTTCCCTAGGACAATTAATCTCTTATGTAGATGGCAGATATCAAAGAATGTACTTGCTCATTGTAAAACGTTTTTTGAGAGCATGGAGAAGTGGGAGGCATTCATGTCATCTTAGAGCGTTCTTGTATCCTCTTCAAATGAGTATAAGTATGAAGCAAATTTAAGTTCAATGGTCTCTCATTACTGTTCTTATCCTAGAGCACTCGAGTACTTAAGAGATATATAGTTAACTGAACATAAAGAGAGATTTATTGTTGCTTGGACAAATAAGGTAAAGCACTTTGGAAATGTTAGAACAAATAGGTATGTAGGTTTACAAAGTTTAAAAATTTTTATTTTCACAACTTATACAATTTACTCATTATAATCAACATTGTTTGAATGTCATATAGGGCCGAGAGTGCACATGCGAAGTTAAAGAGACACTTGGATCATCCTAAGGAGATTTTGATTCATCTTGAAAAGTTATCAACTCCCTGATTGAGCTACAACATACGGAGATAAAGGCTTCATTCGAGAGAAGTGTTATTGTTGTTTGACATAATTTTACACCAGCTTTCTTTAGGGAATTACGAGGATTGGTGTCTAGGACAGCATTGAATATGATTTTGAAGGAGGCGCATCGAGCAAATGATACCGGCATTGACCATCTTATTTGTGGTTGCACCATTAGAAGCACACATTGGTTGCCTTGTGCTCATGAGATTACTGAATTCATGAGGGATAAGAAACCTATTCCCTTATCCGTTTTGGATCCTCATTGGTCGAAGTTGGACTTGAAGAGGAAAATTGTTGATTATTTGGCTGAGTTCAATCTTGATGCCGAGTGGGAGCTAATAGTGAAACGCTTCAATACGTGTGATCTCTCAGGAAGATTAGCCTTGAAGAAAAAATTAAGAGAACTAGGTGATCTAGCAATTACATTCCTTATTCCTCCACTCGAGAAGGCTAAGATCAAAGGCCTTTTAGACAAATCAACTCGACGTGCCCCTTCATACTTTCAGATTGTTGAATCTTAACATGATAGCACATCAACACCCGCATATTTAAATTCAACAACTAAAAGGATGAAGCTACCAGTTAATCGAAAAAAGAAAGTGAAATTTATTGATTCTTTCCCTTTAGAGATACACCCCTTCATACGCTCTACCGTGGATGTTGAGTCAGATGGACATTGTTGCTTTCAGGCTATAGCTGGGTTGCTAGGCATGGGTGTTGATGCATGGACGAAGGTGCGACAAGATTTGATTGAGGAGATATGTGATTTCCGAGCTTACTATGTTAGTCTCTATGGATCTATGGAGCGTGTTGATGAATTGTTAGAGACATTATCATATTTCAACATACCGACTCCTTGTGATAAATGGATGACTTTACCCGATATGGGTCACTTGATAGCAGCAAAGTATAATGTTGTGCTGGTCCATTTATCTTCGATACAATGTTTGACATATCTCCCGCTTAGAACTGCACCACCTCCACCACTACAGCATGGATTCATAGCAATTGGATTTGTTAATGATTCTCATTTTGTTGAGGTATTGACAATGATATATATATGCCACACTTTAGATATTTTGTACTCCATTTATTATACGTTTAACAATGCTATTTTTCAGGTATTTATGGACTCGTTTACACTAATACCTCCGATTGCATGCATTGGTATCGGTATCAATGTGACTTTGCTTGTGAGTGGGAGCTTCCCTGTGTATCTCGCATCGAAGAATTTAAAAATTTATTTTCGAGATCAGATGTTGTCATTAAAGAAACCATTAACTTAGATAAGCTATGATATTTTATTAAATATTACTGTATTTGATATGTATGCCTTGTTAAGATTGTATTATCGATTTATGCATTATATGTTTTAATAACATTATCAAATATCATAAAGTTAATCTGTATGTTTAAGAAACAAAAATCACTAAATAAAACATTAATCATTAATAAATTATAAGCAAAAATCACTACATATTTTAATAACGTTATCTAATATCATAAAGATAAACTGTATCTTTAAAAAACAAAAGTCACTAAGTACAAATATACTAATCCTCCGACGCATCCGATATAATTGCCTTACCTCTCCTCCTCCCGATCCTAGTATAAAAACGTATAGGTGGAGGAGTTACGTCTGATGTAACTGGTGGAGCTGTCTCCGAGAAAATAGGAGCTGGTGGAAAGGCTATCTCTGATGTAACTCGTAGAGGAGCTGGAGGAGGAGCTATATGTGATGGAGCTGGATGAGGAGCTGAGGATGAAGCAGCATCTGATGACCCAGATAATATGTCATGCAGGTCGTAAAGTCCCTTTGTCAATGTCTCCACATCTTTGTTGTCGCTAATGAGTAATTCAATGTAAGAAATTGCCCTCGAATTGCGCTTCAAGACAATACATAAAAGAAATATTATCAAATCAAATAGTATGAAAAAATTTTATTCACTTGGGATTTAGTGTTAATAACTTAACTAGAATAATCGGACTCGACAACGGGCGTTTGAAACCTCAATCTGCATGTTAGGTTTTGTACAAATCGATGAGAAATGGCTTCGTACCAAGCCATATAATCTGGAGCTGTCTCTCCTGGGATCACAAATCTTCGTCCTCTATTCTCTTCTGTGAGGACATACATAGGCCATCTCTGCCATATATTATCCATAAACTGATAAACAACATCGTAAGTGGCGTTCGTACTACCTCTTCGTGCTCTAAATGGCACCAAAGGTCTTGGAGGTATGTCTGTACATAGCCCCACCGCCGTAACACTTTCTCTGGATGATACGGCTCCACGACATCCCCAGCTTTTAAGCAGATGGTGAAAAATGTGATCGGAGGCAACAGATGATGTCTCCGACTATCTGCATAGGGATCCCAACACACCTGATTACACTGAAGGTCATCTAGCTGCTCTCACAAGACCTTCACATCTTGGTCATAAGTACGTGGCTTCCATCGTCGAGCTCGAGGCATACTATCCTCGTAGTTAACGTTCACCTCCGGACTTAACGACGGAAAGTGCTCATAAATCCAAGCCTACATCAAATAAAACATTAATCATTAATAAATTATGGAACAGATGATGTATAATTAACAAGTTACTTAGATAAAGTAAATTATAATACCTGTAAAATGGTCATATAGCCGCTAATCCCATGCACTTTTGATCTGCTCGCAAGACCCAGCTGTCTATACATATAAGCAAGAGCACCTACACCCCACGCGTATTCACTGATAACTGCTAGAGCCTCTAAACAGTACAATAATGATATGACAACATGTGATCCACTCTTATCTACAAAAAGTGTGCATTCAAGTAAGTGAAGCAAGTATGCACAAGTAGCATATACTATCTCCTCATCACTGGAGCTTTCGGTGACATTGCTAAAATTTGTTCTCAACCACTACAATGTCACACTGGACCCACGACCGGTGCTCGTCACCGCTTGAGCCTCTAAAAGAGAGACTCCTAACAAACGTACTAATACTCTAACGGCTTCCTTCACAAAGATGGGCAGGCAAAATACAATCGCCTCAGTCACTGGTATGCCTAGGAGGGTAGCTAAATCATCCAGAGTAATCGTCATCTCTCCAAAAGGCATATGAAATGTATTCGTCTCTGGTTGCCACCTCTCACTAAAAGCAGAGATGATGGTGTTGTTGCATGTGCGGTAACTACAGTCAACCAAACTCCCTAAGCTGGATTGCAAAACAGAGGAGAGAATACGAGATCTATCATCGTCTAAGATCCAGTGAGAGATTTTCTTGCTATGATTAAAGACCTTCAAATTGTCTTACTCCTTTATCGAAAACAACAAACAATAAGTTATTTCAAAAGCGTCATGTGATCACATATTGCAAAAACAACACACATTATCAAATTTTTGCGAGGAGAATTACCTGCCCACCCCATATTGCAAAAGCAACATGTGATCTAAAACTTCTAAGAATTGAGGTATCAATTGGACCTCCAGGACAAGGCTCGACTTCCTCCTTTACATACTCTGCATCTAGTTGCTCAGCTTGCTCGACTTGCTCGACAGGTTCGACTTGTTTGGCTTGCTCGGCTGGATATCTCCTAACTCGTCGTCTCCTCTCAGAGCCGATAGGTCGCTGTCGTCTTCCTTGAGATGAACCTCCACCTCGTGTATTAGCCATGTCTGAAAAAGAAAAATATTTAAATAATTATCAAACAAATTAAAAGCCAAAAAACTAAGTGCATTTAACAATATCTCTTTATTATTAACATTCTTAATTTTATTCAAAACTTACTTATACACTTTAGAATACCTATTATTGAGTTTTAACTACTGTGTTTTGAAAAAACATATTGCAGTTTTCTTGATTTAATACAGAGGTGTGAGCAAAGTGTGAAGAGTGTGTGCAATAGTTGAGTGCAAGTGTGTGAGGAAGTAAAGAGTATACAAGTGAGTGGAAGTGTGAGTGAGTGACGTGAGGTGTGTGTAGTGCAAAGTGAGAGTAAGTGAGAAATAATGGTGTGAAGTGTGTGTACATTGTAAGCAAGTACAAATAAGCAGATTATACAAGTATAAATATTTTTTTTGATAATATATCACATTATTTATTTTTCTGCTAATGCTTTAATAGAACATGGCAAATTTTTAATTGCGCAACTTTAAATTTATCATTAATTAACATACATCAAGCACATACCTGGTGGTAATAGTCCTACAGTGCAATAGCTTGTAGAGATTGATGGCAGCAATCGAAGGGAGATGGTGGCAATAGTCTGTATAATTATAAACTTTAGTTAGATGATTAAATAAAAATTCATAAAAACCAAGCTTACAGAATGTAGTCAAAACCAGAAATAATCGCGTAAGGACCCTTACGGGAGGCCCAACCTCACACAAGACCTCACCCAAGCTTATAGGACACATATTACAACATATTTTAACTCATTACATAACTAGTTGTTACATGAAATGCTTATAGTTAGAACCAAATAGAACCAAATAGGTGTGCCCGCGTGGGCCCTCTCGCCGCGCATAGTTGTGCCACCTGCGTGGGGCCTCACAGCCGCGCACAGGTGTGCCACCTGCGGGGTTGGCCACGTGCAGGTGTGCCACCCGCGAGAGGCTGGCCTCGCGCAAGGACTTGCGCTAGCCTCAGCCCAGCGCACCGACCTTCTCCTTACAACTAAATGTATGCCACATTTTACCTTAACAGCAGGAGCTTTGTACCAGGAAGGAGGAAAAAGGACAGAGGAGGAGAAAGAAGGAGCCGACAGTTAAGGCAAAATACAAATAAATGTAAAATGGTCTTTTAGTTAATAGGGTTGTTTGGGGTGGGGTAGGTTTAGTAATTTATGGGGTATGTTTAGAATTACTCAAAGAATGGCCTATCCTTGCCTAGTGATATGCAGAGAATGGCCCTCCCAGATATCACTCAATGTTTTGGGATAAGGCATGAATTGTGAATTCCGTATTAATGTTTCCTTATGATATGGGCTTACACAAATGGCAAATGAAAATAATAATAATTTTACTATTAATATTGATATTATTAAATTCAATAAACGAAGAGCACTTTCTCGTGTTGGAAAGTGCACCATGCACTTCCATTTGAGGGAGAGTGCATCAGGCACTCTCTCGTAATGCGGGAGATCACCCAGCACTCTCCCCAAGGAGGTCTCCCGCAATGCGGGAGATCGCACAGCACTCTCCCGTAGGAGGTCTCCCGCAAAGCTGGAGATCGCCCACTACTCTCCCTTAAGAGGTCTCCCGCAAAGCGGGAGATCACCCAATACTCTCCCTTAAGAGGTCTCCCGCAAAGCGGGAGATCGCCCAAAACTCTTCCGCATGTGAGAGGGTTCTGTCGCCCGAAAGTGGTAGTGTTTGTGTTGTACTAGGGAATAAATTCTTATCAAAAAGACGAAATTGCCTTTCAGGTAATTACTATGTAATATTTGCCTATAAATAAGCCACATGTATTATTCTTTAGGGGAGAATTTTTTATTATTGGCTTTTACACTTCCCAATATTGAAGAACCTTTTACTGACTTAAGCATTGGAGTGCCTATGCAGGAAACCACCCCTGCGTTCCTCTGACTTTTCTTATTTTGACAGAACCTTACTGGAGACACGTGGAGAAAGAAGATAATATCGACGTCAGCGAGCATTTATTATTGTTTTGAGCATTTATTATTGTTTTGAGCAACAACAATTGGCGCTGTTTGTGGGAAACGAAATAAAAGCCAGTCAAACTTTTCAAAGATGGTGAAAACAAGGTCTACTACTATTAAAGATGAAAGTGATGAGAACTCGGTAAGTTCTTCAGAACGACAGCCTCAAAAGAGAACACAGGAGAGTAGGGAAAAGCCTGGCGCAACTGTATTTTTGGCTGAATTTAAAGCTCTAAGACGGCAGAGCGAGGAAATAACCCAGGCGTTGAGGGCCATGGAGAATCTATTAAAAGGAGTCCTCCCGCAATTGAATCTGCCTCAGGCTACAGGCGAGTAGATTGCGGCAGGCTTGCACTCTACAATGGGCGAGCAGGCTGCGGTAGGGATGCACGTTGCGACAGGCGAGCATGCAGCGATAGGCGGACAAGCTGCGGCTGGCGTGCAGGCTGCAACAAACGAGCAAAGGGCGGTAGATGATCTCGCTGCGATAGGTGGGCGATCCACTGCTCATGGGCGAGATGCTACATGCGAGAGAGTAGCAGCGGGCGACCATGTTGCGGCTGGTGGGTGAGCTAATGTGGGCGACCAAGTTGCGACAGGCTCCGTTGAGATGCAGCGGAGTACGTCGAACCTTCTAGCTTGGCCGAAACAGTGCGAGGTGTGAGAGGAGTTGGAAAGATAGGGGCTAGACGAACACAACCAACTTTTGAAGGAAGAAGTGCTTGGTGGACTGACTTAGAGACTGACCCCACTTGGAACACAAGAATGATGCAAAAAGATGCATCCCATAGTAAAGAAAAAGGGAAAAATTATTCTACATCTGCAATTGACATGAAAAAGATTATAGAACAAGTGCTGGAAGAAAAGAAGCTAGAATCTGCAGAAGAAAGTCAGAAAAGGCGGGTACCATTTTCTGCGGTTATTATGGAAAAACCCTTACCATCGAAGTTTAAAATGCCGCAAATGGATGCATACTCGGGAAAGACAGACCCCTATGATCATATCCAGAGTTATGACGCATTGATGCTGCTCCACGGGTGGGAAGACGAGATAATGTGCAGAGCTTTCTCACTCACCCTAATTGGACATGCTATGAAGTGGTTCAATGGTCTGGCTGAGGCATCAATCACTTCCTTCGACCAATTGCGAAGCGAATTTCTGAAAGCCTTCATAGTTAACAACCAAAGGAAGAAAGAGCCTACTTATCTGCATACACTTAAACAAGGAAGTAAGGAATCACTAAAAAGCTATGTGGATCGATTCCGAGATGCTACTTTGGAAGTTAGGGATTTACAGGTCGGTGTCGCAATAGCAGCAATATTGCAAGGGACTAGGTCTGAAAAGTTACAAGAGTCACTCTCTCTAGATCAGCCAACAACACTCTCGGAGTTATTCACCAGAGCTAACAAATACATCACTCAGGAGGAAGTGTTGGAAATGGTACAAACTAATGATCTCGAAGGAGGAAGGAAACGGGAAAGAGAATTTGTTGACAAAAGCAGAGATAAGTCCAACAAGGCTCCAAAATTGAAATTCGATAGTTACACTCAACTTAATGAGCCTAGAGCCTCAATTCTGGCAGCTATAGAAGAGACAGGACTACTACAACTCCCTAAAAAAGCAACAAAAAGTATGGAAGGAGACGTAGATTCTTATTGTGATTTTCATTCTACAAATGGGCACTCAACTGAGAAATGTAGGGAGCTAATGAATCAACTTGAGAAATTGGCTCGAGAAGGAAAAATAGACAGATATCTTTGGAGGAGTGGGGGAGCCGACTATTCTCCACACAATCGGAGAAATGGTTTGTCGCAGAATAGGCAATATGACAATAATAGAAGAGAGGGGGGAACGGACAAAAGGTGGAATGATGAAGCGAGGGGTGATCAGAGAAACCCATATTACGATTGACCCCCAAATATGAGGATGGATAAGGAAGATTTAAGGCCATAATATTTTAAAGTTTCAATTAAATCAGACATGTTATTTTGAACATTTTTGCCTTTATATTCCATATTGTCATTGATTATTGGTAGTATGCAGTGAAGTAATATATTTTCTTATCACGATTGCATATCTTGCAACAGGAATACAAAAACCATGGCAGGCTTGAAGTGAAAAATGCGCGAAGTAGGCTACGCGTGGACTTGAAGTGAAAAGTGCGCGATGTAAGCCATACATGAAGACAAAAAAGTCCCTAAGCACAAAAGGGTGCGAGAAGGGGAAATTAAAAGTCTCTAAGTGAAAAATGCGCAAGATGGGCAAAGAAAAAAGCTTGAAGCGAAAAATGTGCGATGTAGGCTACGCATGTACTTGAAGCGAAAAATGCGCGATGTAAGTCATGCATAAAGTGTAAGGGCTTGAAGCGAAAAATGCGCGAGGTAAGCCACGTACTCAAAGAAAAAGCCTGAAGCGAAAAATGCGCAATGTAGGCTACGCATGTACTTGAAGTGAAAAGTGCACGATGTAAGTCATGCATAAAGTGTAAGGGCTTGAAGCGAAAAATGCGCGATGTAGGCTACGCATGCACTTGAAGCAAAAAATGCATGATGTAAGTTATGCATGAAATGCTTGGGCTTGAAGCAGTAACTGAGTGGCATAAGCCACATATGTAAAATGCGAAAAAGTGCACAGGCATGGTACAAAAAATTCGAAACGTAAGTTGCTCATGTGAAGTACGAGAATTTAAATACGTACAAGGTAAATATGTAACAATTGAAAATTTCTTTGCAAAATACTGAGTTCTTTTACAAAGAATTAGGGAGCAATTGATATGGGTTTACACAAATGGCAAATGAAAATAATAATAATTTTACTATTAATATTGATATTATAAAATTCAATAAACGGAGAGCACTTTCTCGTGTTGGAGAGTGCACCATGCACTCCTATTTGAGGGAGAGTGCATTAGGCACTTTCCCGCAATGCGGGAGATCGCCCAACACTCTCTCACAGGAGGTCTCCCGCAAAGCTGGAGATCACCCAATACTCTCCCTTAAGAGGTCTCCCGCAAAGCGGGAGATCGCCCAAAACTCTTCCGCATGCGAGAGGGTCCTGTCGCTTGATGACTTGTTGCTACATAAGTGTGGTCTCCATTTTTATTCTGCCGCTTTGCGACAGACCGTCGTTGCTCCCGAAACTGGTAGTGTTTGTGTTGTACTAGGAAACAAATTCTTCTCAAAAAGACGAAATTGCCTTCCAGGTAATTACTCTATAATATTTGCTTATAAATAAGCTACAGGTATTATTCTTTAGGGGCGAATTTTTGACTATTGGCTTTTACGCTTCCCAATATTGAAGAACCTTTTGTTGACTTAAACATTGGAGTGCCTACGTAGGGAACCACCCCTGCGTTTCTCTGACTTTTCTTATTTTGACAGAATCTTACTGGAGACACATGGAGAAAAAAGACAATATCGACGTCAGCGAGCATTTATTGTTGTTTTAAGCAACAACACCTTACATTTTTTCTTTTCTTCCAACCAAATGTTACAAAAATTTAATGACAAAATATTATAATATTTTTTATATTGAAATTATATTTTTAAGTTCAAAAAATCTTATAATAATTAAATATGAATATGAATCAAATTGCACAGTTAGCTTATCACGCTAATTCTTTTAAGTTGATTGCTCGAATGAATACTTCTCCCTTTCTTCTCTCGCCCTTCTTGTCTCTTTCTATGTTTCACATCATATGTAATGTAAGCACGCCTGTGCTTAAAGCAACAGAAAGCTATCTGGTTTAGTCAGAAGAAGGAAAACAGAAAACACTGATTCAATGACAAATGGAGTCATCGGTTTCTATGGGACAAAGCCGAAAAGGAATCGGGGCCTCCAGTAGAGGAAACAAGCCCATAGAGTAAATATAATTGCCCAATTACGTAACATCAATCCTAATAACTTATCAATTTTGATGTACAATGAAATTGACTCTAATAAATTAAAAAGAAAAAAAAAACAAGAGTGAAAATATAAATTTTATCCTTCAACTAATTTATCTTATATGGCTTGATCAGTCAGGCAACCCACATTGTTATTGCTGCTCTCATTGAGGACCTTCTTTGCAGAGGTGGAGTCAAAGATTTTATTCACCGAAGCTTTGATTCAAAAGTTAAAAAAAATACTAAACTCAAAGATTCAAAAATAAAAAACTTAAACCTAATGAGAACTAAATAAACTTTAAAATATAATACAATATATTTATTATTGATTAAACATAAGCAAAAAAATCTAAAATTGGTGACTCAATGACAGCTTGAGCTCCCACTGGACCCATGCACCTCCGCCCCTGCTTCTTTGCATTGGCTGTTGAGTCCACAATGCCCAACAAACAATGCACGAACCTTCAACCATGGAGACCGTAACAGATGCGCTATTTATCAGAAGCCCAAATTGACAAACAGAGAATAGATAATGTGAAACGAGGCCAGCTTATGTTTCGGGCAAAAAGAAATAAAATAAACAATAAAAAGATTGTAGCTGAATCAAGTTTGATGCCTTCGCATGCTACGATAGCATTCAAGCTGTTTAAAGCGGTAATTTCTGCAGGAATGTTGATCTTACTGTCTAAAGATATATTTGGATTGCACTATCTTTCTGTTTAAGATTGAAAGAAAATTGGATCTTGCAGTGATTAAAAAAAACTTTTTATTTTAACTTTGTTAACTAAGTTTTAATATTCTGACTTCAAAATTTTTAAACTATTTATTTTGTTAATTCTTTTGCCTTTCGTTTTAGTCTTAATGTTTGATTTTGGTATTTTTTATTTTGAGATATTTAATTTATATATAGATTTTTATGTAAATTATTATTTTGTATTTAAAATCGAAATGTTATTTTGTTCTCTCGTCCAACAATTGAGAACCATTTTCAAGCAAGGTAAATTGAGAGTCCCACGGTTATATAAATTTTTATATAATTCTAAACATGATATTGTGACATAATACGGTGACACGATATGAATTAATAATACAAATGTGACACGAATTAAAATTAAATAAAAATGGTTTACGAATATGGTAAAAGCTAAAAATAAGATTTTGTATTTTTCATGTAGACACAAATTTTGACTTGTAATTTTAGTGATTTATACGACACAAATACAATTTTACATAACATGAAAACGAATTATAAACATAAATTAACAAAACTATCTTTTTCCCTAAATTTGCAGTTCAACATTGGTTTACTGAATATTGATCTTTAGCATGTGCGATGCCATGCGCCAAGCCAAGCGAGACAAAAGAAAAATTATAGAAATTCCGCAACATAGCTTTGATTGTTGACATTTCAGAACGAATTGAGTGAGTGGAGCACTTGGGAAAATGATCAGAACCAGAGAATCCTAACCATTAAAGACAAGGCATCATTTTTTAGGCAAATGTTCGGAGCAACTACTTCATTTCACCCTCATCTTTTTCCCTTGGGTGACTTGAGCGTACATCTTTTCACTTGTCTCTTTTGCCCAAACATAAAATGATCGATGCTGACGGTCGGTGTCTGGCGCAGAGACCCTTCAGATGATAGCACATACTAATTCATAAGGCTCTAACTGCAAATGGGGAAATTCAAATAAATCCCTTTCATGTATGGTAAAGACTTAAAAGTGAATGGTTTTGAATCGAATTATTGAACCAGGATGCTTTGGTTTCAATTTGGTTAAGATTTATTTACACTTGCCAATACACGTTGGACAAGACAAATTATACCACAATTACACTGTTAAAAAACATTCGTTTCATCTAAGAAGAAGGTGGCAAGCAACTCAATATCAATATGATAGCTATAGGTATTTGTTCTCTGGCAAAGGGGTCCCCAAATTGATTGTAGAAGGATTGCCAAGCGTTAGTACCTTTTTGTTCTTAGAAAAAAAAGATTATGACAAAAATGGTAGATAACAAGGTATTCTCTTGGCTTCGTTTTTAAAAAGAATTTTTTTATGGGGCCATGAGGCATAAGGATAGGAGGGGAGATGGAGTGAACGATTTGAAGGAATTTTAGATTTTCTCTTTTGTGTTCAAGTAATTAGTCCCTAAAGAGAATTTTTACAGTAAGGTCATAAATTTTAATTTTATTGTAAGATAAACATGATAAACATATAATTACAAGTAAATTTAAAGTTATAAGACATAAAATATGTTAGAAATATCAAAAAAAATATTATTAATATAAACATTAGTGTCAATAGATTTAAACACATGATGATTTTGTTATAATGTGTGTTTATGTTATTATCATATATTTACATACTTCTAACATATTTTATACTTGATAACTTTAGATTTATACTTAATTATTTATTGTTTACATTAACCTTAAATTAATTATCAAGTGTTTATGATATTTTTAACATATTTTATGCCTAATAATTTTAAATTTGCGCATAATAATATATTCTTTATATTGACATTACTATAGAATTCTCCAGTCAACAAAAGAAAAGTAAGATTTTCAGAACAGGTTATTTGGTGCACTCAAAAGATTCCAGAGGACTGAAAGGGCCTGGTGGAGTCAAAGCCAAAGATGACTAAGCCCCGTAAATAGTTTTTAACATGTTTCCAATAATTGCAATAACTTTACCTCCTCTTTCCTTTCTAGATTTGTTCTTGATTTTTATCCCATTCTAATTCATGATTTGCGAATAAATCTACTATAATGACGACCCTGCGTGGCATCAATTATTAAAGCGAGAAAAGGAAGAAATGAAAGAAACAGAATACTGAGTAATTGTATTGAATTGATCTGTCATCAGTACATGAGTCTTTATATAGTTGGAGTAACTAACTCATTAACTACCTTATCAACTGTACAGCTATGCAACAGAAAAAGTAACTAACATAACTAACATCATATGTTTAATACTCCCCCTCAAGATGGAGAGTATATGTTGTAAACTCCCATCTTGGAAAGAAGAGAATTAAACGGAGAAGGAAAAAGAGGCTTGGTAAGAATATTTGCAAGCTGATTCTATGAAGCAACATGAAGTGTTTTGAGCTGGCCAGTGGAAATCTTCTCACGAATGAAATGACAATCGATTTCTATGTGCTTTGTACGCTCATGAAAAACAGGATTAGATGTGATATGGAGAGCTGCCATATTGTCACAAAAGAGAAGAGCTGGTTTGGAATGTTGCCCATGTAAGTCTTTAAGTAAAGACAGGAGCCAGAGGATCTCACATGTAGCAGTGGCCATTGAACGATACTCAGCGTCAGCTGAAGACCTCGAGATGGTGTGTTGTTTCTTTGACTTCCAAGAGACAAGAGATTCACCAATGAATATGCAAAAACCAGTGATTGACTTCCTGCTATCTGGACATGAAGCCCAATCAAAATTTGCAAATGCCTTGAGCTGGAGTTCTGAGGTAGAAGAAAATAAGAGGCCTTGGCCTACAGTGGTCTTTATATACTTCAAAATTCGATGTGCAGCATAGAGATGAGGAAGCCTTGGTTTCGCAAGAAATTGACTCAGCTTATTAACAGAAAATGATAAATCTGGTCTGGTGATAGTGAGATACAGCAGCTTACCAATGAGTGCCCTGTACTAAGTTGGATCATCAAGGAGATCACCTTCATCTTGGGAGAGTTTGATATTAGGGTCCATTAGAGTCTTTCTGGTCTTGCATCCAGTGTACCCAGTGTTAGAAAGCAGTTGCAATGCATATTGTCTTTGACAAAGGTTAATACCTTTGTTGGATCTAGCAACCTCCAAACCCAAAAAATATTTTAACACCCCAAGGTCTTTCAATTTGAATCTGTTGTTGAGGAAATGTTTCAAATCATCCACTGCCTTTTGATTATTTGAAGCTATCACAATGTCATCAACATAGACCAAAAGGGCAAGAAAAAAATTATCACCAAATTTTGTAAAGACAGAGTTATCAGCAAAAGATTGGAGAAAACCAATATCCAACAGGACAGTAGAGAACTTAGAAAACCATTTTCGTGAAGCCTACTTCAGACCATATAATGATTTGTGAAGTTTGCAAATAGGATTGCTTGGTAAAGGCTCTCCCTCACGATGATAACCAGGTGGTAGGCTCATGTACGCTTCTTCCATCAAGTCACCTTGCAGAAAAGCATTATTTACATCCAATTGAGTAAGTGACCAACCATGGATAGCAGCCAAGGCAAGAAGAAATTTAACAGTAGTCAACTTTGCAACTGGAGAGAAGGTGTCCAAATAGTCAATACTTTCTTGTTGAGTGTATCCTTTTGCTACCAAACGAGCCTTGTATCGTTCTAATGAGCCATCAGCCTTATACTACATTACATGTTCTTGCTGTTGAAAATCTATCCATGGTTGCATCCCACCATAGTGGCAAACAGAAATGGGTTGAAAATCCTTAAGTTCATCCCAATAGATCTTCAACCGAGTGTAGTATCCATTGATGTCAAGTGACCCCTGTTGAAGAGCAGCCAAGTGTTTCTTGATTTGAAAGACTTGAGGGCCATTGCTTTGACAAAAACGATTTTTAAGATCAACCCATATCTCACAAGCAGTAAAGAAATATAAAAGGCTATCTGCAATATCTCTTGCTAAAGAATTCAAGATCCAAGAAGTAACCATGCTATTGCATCTGGTCCAAGAACTGAAGAGTAAATCATCTGAAGCTGGTCGAAGGATGCTGCCATCAACAAAACCAATCTTGTTCATGGCTGTTAAAGCCATGATCATAGCACAGTTCCATGTATTCCAATTGGATCCCGTAAGAACATGAGTAACAAGAACCAAACCAGGATGATCACTATTATGAAGGTAAAAAGAGCTGCTAGAATCTTCAATGGGATTTGAACTGCCTATAACAACTTTAGGTGGAGCATGATTACCTCTAGCCATGGCAGAAAAAGATCAAAGTGTTGCAACAAAAAAATCTTCTGATACCTTATTAAAGAGAGAAAAGGAAAAAAAGAAAGAAACAGAATATTGAGTAATTGTATTGAATTGATCTGTCATCAGTACATGAGTCTTTATATGGTTGGAGTAACTAACTTATTAACTACCTTATCAACTGTACAACTATACAACAGAAAAAGTAACTAACATAACTAACATCATATGTTTAATATCAATCACCCGAATTCTGCAATCAAGATTCGACAGCCTGCTCTGCCTTGCCTTAGGGGCACTTGTAAAATGATTGAAAAAGTGAAAAAAAAATTTTTCTTCAGACATTTAGATATGGTTTGAATTCTAGAGTCGTCATTGTTAGAAGGATATTACCGTTTATCACTTCTGGCCTAATCAGATGAAGATACATGTAATTACACAAATAAAAAATCTATTTGCTTTATTTTTCATTGTTGCGCCTAAGCTGATCACTTTTTTGAACTTAATCTGTTACTCAACTCCCTAATTCTATGCGAAGAAATGAATGATTATATATAGAATAATTATAATGATTTTGTCAAAGGGTTCAAAATCAGAGATGATTCCATATCATTCTCATTGTAGATTATATGTAGACTAATTATGATGGAGATGTAATACAAAATAAGGCCACCTGGTAGCTTAAGCCTTATATTTGTTTCCAATTATTTCATGTGTCTATAATTTAGTAAAGCAGTGTGATTAGTAAATGTAATTTAATTAGTAGTTTGAAAAATGAATAGGAATATACTATTAAAAACATGAATGTCTGGCGATGGCGTACTTATTTGGTATTTTTGTTTATCCAATTGATTTGTAGCAAGTGTATTGGGCCGGTTAACTGATCAAAATTCGAACTCTAATTTTGGCCTTTTGATTTCTGACATAAACGATTGGAGCTGGCAAAGAAAATGATGATTAACCATTTAGATTCATGAATTATCTTTTCAGATTCATTAAAATATTGACAGCCGCTAGGTTTTGTTTTGTTTTTTTTAGATTCGTTTTATGCATTTGAGGAATTGTTTTATGTCTCTTAAAATATTGTTAATGTCAGAAAAGACTCTTCGTCCTAAGGAATTATTCCGCATTACATGTAGATGCGTGAAACAGAATTTAAAAGCTATCGTCCCCTAACTTCAAATATGATAAAATTTTTTAGAACAAAAAAAATATGATAAAATTTTTTAAAACAAAAAGCTAATCTTTGTTATCCATTTTAACATAACAGGCCAATTTTAATTATTTAATTTTAATTATCAGGCTGAAAATGTTATAGCAATGAAAGCAAAAACGAGGGCAAAAAATAAACTTTAATTTATTTAATTTAAAAATTAGGTAGGGTTGTTATTTGTTAAGAATCCAACAAACTTTATATAATATCAAACAATTAATGAATTGAAAATTGTAGCAGTAATATGCATAAACTAGTTGCATTATTATCAAAGTTGTAGAGCAAAGCACCACCCATATTAAGCTGGTATCTCTTCGGCCATTTTAATCTCGTAGCAAGCTTAGCAGTGAGCAGTTTGCAAAAGAGGAATGGCTTTCAGCTTTGCACGTGGGTCATCGTCCCACGTGAAATTCCATCCGCTGGACACCTGCGCCCGTCAGTCGCCCCCTCTGATTTCTCTACAGAGGCAGACAGCGTGGAACCAAGAGTCCTGTTGCAGAAAATGATTGGCATAAACCTCTAAACAAAGAACTCCTTTTTTTTATGGATAAAATAAGCAAATGTTATGTCGCTAAAAAGAGAGAAAACAGTTAGTACTAAATAATAATCCAACGAGACTTAATAAAGAAGCTTATCTAAATTTAAGTTGCTTTTTTCATTAGAGAATTTTTGAGGGTTAACTATTATTACATCATACAGATTATACATGCTTCTAAATAATATGAAACATGTTAAAACAATCAAATGCAGAAGCGACAAGATCTAACCTCCAGCCATTGCACTTTGTAACTTTGCTATTGAAGCAATTCCTGTGTCGATCACAGGCCTTTCAAGCACCCGAATGCTCACTAGATGGTGTATAACGGAGCAAGTGATGCTTGGGGACCAGATTCTTGCTCTCTATTTGTAAACTCGAAACCTCTCAAATTCTGACCAACTCAAAAAACCATCGTTCAAACCATCACAAAACATCCTTTTATGGTTAGAGAATCAGTGAAATAATGGACCATTTATTTGGCATTGATTATCACAGGTTATATATGGCATTAGCCAGATTTTGTCAACCTGTGATCAAGGAATATGCCAACATTCTCCTACTTGGTCCATATATTTCACTCACAGAAGAAACAAATCACATGAATCATGACGATAGTTCCTCTAATGACGAGTATTATCTTCCATGTATTACTATGTAAAATGTCTCTAATCAACCCATTCTTACTTAATGAATAAACCCTATATTTATTCTCCGTCCAAACAATAAGTATATTTCTCAAATAAAACTTTAGTATATACAAATCAAAATGAAAAACATCATATTATTAATAAGAGTTTCAATTACAATCATAATGTGGAACCAAGTCCCATCCTCTCTACATGATCCTTAAATTTAAACGGTGGCATGCCCTTAGTCAAAGGATCAACTAACATCAATCAGTGCTAACGTGTTCAATGATCACTCTTTTATCTCTAACACTTTTTCTAATGGCTAAGTACTTAATGTCGATGTGCTTACTTCGACTTCCACTCTTATTATTCTTAGCCATGAATACTGCAACTAAATTGTCACAATATATCCTCAATGGCTTAGATATGGAGTCAACAATTCTAACCCTACCAATGAAACTCTTAAGCCATATGCCATGTGAGGTAGCCTCAAAACAGGAAACGAACTCGGCCTCCGTAGTGGAAGTGGCAGTTAGTGTCTACTTAGCACTCTTCCATGAAACAGCTCCACCGGCAAGAATGAAGATGTAACCGGATGTTGATTTCTGGGTATCAACACAGCCAGCAAAGTTTGAGTTTGAGTAGCCAATCACCTCCAACTCATCGGTCCGTCTATACATAAGCATGTAATCCTTAGTGCCTTGAAGATATCTAAGCACCTTCTTTGCAGCTCTCCAGTGGTTTATCCCCAAGTCACTTTGGTATCTACCCAATATTCCCATAACAAAAGCAATATTAGGCCTGGTACAGACCTGTCATACATAATGCTTCCAACAGCTGAGGCATATGGAATGTTCTTCATCTATTCCCACTCAAGATCATTTTTCGGGCACTGGTTCAAATTGAACATGTCACCCTTCATAATGGGAGCTGGGCTTAGTGTACAATCTTTCATTCTGAATCTTTCCAAGACTTTATTGATATAGGCTTCTTGTGACAGACCTAATATACCTCTATGTCTATCTCTATGGATCTTAATGCCAATGACATAAGATGCATTGCCCATATCCTTCATATCAAAGTTCTCAGAAAGAAATTGTTTCACCTCACGTAGCATCCCCTTATCATTGGTTGCAAGCAGAATATCATCCACATACAGCACAAGGAAACAAATCTTGCTCCCACTAACCTTTTGGTATATACACTGATCTATGATATTCTCAACAAAACCAAATGAAGAGATGACTTCATGAAATTTTAGATACCATTGACAGGAAGCTTGTTTCAAACCATATATGGATTTCTTTAGCTTACAAACCAAATGCTCACCATTACTAGAGGAAAAACCTTCTGGATGTTTAATGTAAACCTCTTCCTCTAGATCACCATTAAGAAATGTCGTTTTCACATCCATTTGTCACAATTCTAAGTCAAAATGTGCAACAAGCGCCATTATGATGCGGAGAGAATCTTTCTTAGATACAGGAGAGAAGGTCTCCTTATAATCGATTCTCTCCTTTCGAGTGAATCCTTTGGCTATGAGTCTTGGCTTATAACGCTCAATGTTGCATAATGAGTCAGTCTTGGTCTTAAAGACCCATTTACAGCCTATAGCCCTAGCCCTATTAGGCAACTCAACAAGATCTCATACTCCATTGATGCCATTGAATCCATCTCATCCTTCATAGCATCGATCTAAAGTTTTGATTCTTTGCTGTTCATGGCTTGTGAAAACGTTTCTGAATCATTAACGAGCCCAATATTGAAATTATACTCTTGTAGATACACAATGTAATCACTAGGAATAGCTGATTTCCTTTCTCTAGTAGACCTTCTTAATATTGGTTCAACATTCTCCAAAGGATCATGTTGTTCAACTGGTTGCTCACTCAATTTTAGTGTATCTCGAGGAGCCTCGTCTGCTAGTAAGTTATCAACTACTTGTGGACCTTCAATGATTGGTTGCTGAATGTCCAGCTGTACTGAAGGGACATTGTTCATGATAACCAATCCTTGACTCGAGTTAGAGGTTTGATCTCTCACAAAAACTAGTTCTTGAGATTGATCGCTCCCATTAACTAAGTCATTTTCAAGAAACTTGGTGTTCTTTGATTCCACAATTCTACTGCTATGAGATGGATAATAGAATCTGTAGCCATTGGATCGTTCGGCATATCCGATGAAATACCCACTTATGGTCCTAGGATCCAATTTCTTTTCATGTGGGTTGTAAACTCTTATCTTAGAAGGCCATCCCCAAACGTGCATATGACACAAACTCAGTTTCCAACCTTTGCATAATTCGAAAGACGTTTTTGGAACAGCTTTGGTTGGAACCCGGTTCAATATATACGCTGCCATTTTAAGAGCTTCAATCCACAAAGACTTAGGCAACTTCGAGTTGCTAAGCATATTACGCACCATTTCTATCAAAGTTCGGTTCCTTCTTTCTACAACACCATTCTGATTCGGTGAACCAGGCATGGTATATTGGGCAACAATCCCATTTTCTTGAAGGAACTTAGCAAATGGTCTAGGTGCTTGTCCATTTTCGGTGTATCTACCGTAATACTCCCCACCTCTATCAGTTCTTACTATCTTTATGGGTTTTTCACATTGTTTCTCTACTTTAGCCTTAAAAATTTTAAAGGCGTCTAATGCTTCGTTCTTATTATAAAGCATGTAGAGATATATAAACCTCGAGTAATCATCAATAAAGGTGATGAAGTACTTCTGACCATATGCATTAATGTCTGGATAGCATATGTCAGAATGTATGATTTCTAATATGGTTGAACTCCTATTGGCACCTTTCTTAGACTTGTTGGTTTGCTTACCCTTAATGCAATCCACACAAGTGTCAAAATCAGTAAAATCGAGAGTACTAAGTATTCTGTCATTTACCAATCTCTTAATTCTATTTATGGAGATATGACCTAATCTCTGGTGCCATAATGTGGAGGAGTCCTCATTCATAACACATCTTTTAGTGCTAGTTTGGACATGCAAGTCATTATGAGCAGTGTCATTACCATTCCCAACAATATTAGACATAAAATATATCAATACTGATTTATTTGAAAATTGAAAGGAATATCCATAAGGTACCAGCCTAGAAATAGAGATTAAATTTCTTGAGAAACTAGGAACATAAAAGGTCTTTTCCAATTGCAAAATAAAACCACTCCTAAGAACTAAAGTGTACATTCCAATGCCTTCAACATGTGAGCACATCTTGTTTCCTGAATAGATACTCTCCTCATTTCCCACTAGCTTCCTTAGGTTTGTCACACCCTATAAGGAAATCGAAATGTGAATTGTAGATCTAGAATCAATCCACCATGTGTTATGATTAACCTCAACCATATTTGATTCAAAACAAACATATGAGAGTGGATTACCTTTTTTAACGAGCCACTACTGAAGCTTGGCACAGTCCTTCTTCATGTGTCACTTCTTTTTACAGAAGAAACATTTGGACTCTTTCTTAATGTCAGCTTAGGCAGGGATTTTCCCTTTTCCCTTGTTCTTGGCTCAACCCTTGGTCTTTCCTTAGCTTGCAAAAAATGCACTTTCACCCGATTCCATAATAAGTCTTCCCTCCTCTTGAACGCACATGGTTACCAATTCATTGATGGTCCACTTATCCTTATGTGTGTTATAGGATATCTTGAATGGTCCGTACTGCTTTGGTAAAGTGTTCAATATATATTGCACAAGGAAAGATTCAGACATCTCCACCTCTAGCTTCTTAAGTTGGGCCGCTATATCTCTCATGGCCATTATGTGCTCGCGCACTCCTTTGACACTGGTGAGCCTCATTTATGAGAACTTCATTATCTGGGTGCTAGCCAACGCTTTGTCTGAAGTGACAAACTGATCACCTATGGCCTTTAGTAAGGTCCTAACGTTGGTATGCTGTTCAACTGAACCACGTATCCCAACAGATATCTTTGTCTTAAGATACATGACACTAAGGCGATTGGATCGCTTCGAGCGTTCATGTAAAGCTACTTGAGCAGGAGTGCTGGTCTCAGTCAATATGGGCTCGTCTTTCCTTATAGCATAGTCTATATCCATGCACCCCAATTGGAGGAGAACTCTCTCCTTCCAAACCTTGTAGTTCTCTCCATCTAGTTCGGGAACTTCTAGGTTGATACTAGCCTGAGGAAACACTGCGTATAGAAAAAGACATGCTTATGTATCAAGAACTTTTTGAAGCAAACTTAATTATGTCTACCAAAGTAAACATATTTTATCAATCAATTATGAATTATAGACATAAAACTTGCCTGTGGGCTAAAGTTCTAATTCTAATAGATTCATATCATCATGATAAAACTGTCAAATTATATCATTTCCTAATCTCTGTGGGTAAATTAAGAAACTAATTTGATATTTTATCCTAATTAGTTATAAAATTATGATAAAAATTCCTGTGGGATAAAATTTACCGTAACCTTATAACTAATCACAATTTATGTCTAAAACCATTATGTGATTCTGACAAATATAATTTTATTTAATTAAGGTTGCTGTGGCTAAGCCCTAATCACTTAGACATATTATCAAATTTTAAGTTTATTCATATTTTAAAATTGCAATCAACACAAGGCAATTTAATTTCTAATAATATGAATAAATTCTACTACATGTGCTTAAATCAAGCACAGTATGCAAATAACAAATTATACATAATCATAATAAGCACACAATTAAAGAAAATTTTTAAATATTAAAATTATGTCAAAATGCCCTTCCACTTTTTTTTTTGAAAATTTCAGGTGATTTGTATGGCGAACGGCGATCTAGTCTTAAGGCAAATGAACGTGTTCGCCATTTCGCCTTAATTCGAACGGCGAATGGAGTGTCGACCATTTCGCCTTAACAAATGGCGAGCTGAGTGCCCGTCATTCCACTTTTAGTTGAAGTGGCAAACTATGTGCCCGCTATTGCCTTAACTTTAATGGCGAGCTGAGTGCCGAACATGATCACCCATTTCTTTATGATGAACAGTGCTTGTCGTTCCTTATGGCGAACTGTGCCCGCCCCTTTTAATCGCAATGCAATCGAGGAAGTAGGTCCACCTTAACTTAATGGCGAATTGAGTGCTCGCTATTTCGACTCTTGATAAATGGCGAACGTGTCCCATTCGCCATTAGTTTGAATGGCGAATGGACACAAGCCTTCCCCATATGGCGAACAGTGTTCACGTTTCCTTTAAGGCGAACAGTAATTCGTGAGGAGCAAAACTTAATGGCGAACGTACCCCACCTTTCCTTTATGGCGAACGGCAATCAAAGGAAGCAAACTTGATGGCAAATGCGCCCGCCTTTTCCTTTATGGCGAACGGCGATCCACATCGTTTGCTGCTCTCTTCTTCACGAAAAACACCATCTTCTTCGCCCGAATGCCTTGTTTTAAACCCGATTTGCCACCCGTTTGAAAAACCACCGTCCCTGCTTCAATTTGAGTGGTTTTTGATCCCAAATCAATCAGGAGAAAACGAAAACAGTTTTCTTGAAAATGATTTTGGTTGAAAATGTCTTAAAACATAATTCCAAATTTTCAAGGAATCCATTTGTAATAACCGTAAAATTTTTGCTGTTTAATATTGGAAACTAATATTAAAGAAAATAGATATGTTGAAATAAATAAATATAATTATGAGATCGGAATACTAGTGAAAATTTCGTGAATTGAGAAAGTGATGAATAAGGAAATTCGGGTGAAGGAAAATAAGATTGGAAATAAGAATAAGGTTGAAATTATGGAAAAATAATGAAGAGAGGAAATTTAATTTAGATAAATTGGAATCCAAATTAAATAAAAAAAATGAGAAGTGAATATGAAATATATTTATATAATTATCTATTATATAAATGTATTTTTATACAAACACATATGCATTGAAATGCTATATAGTATATATTAATATACATTGGTATATATATGTATATATACTATCTTATAAATTTAAATAATACATATGTATAAAAATATAACATCTTATGTATATATATATAAATATATATATACATATATAAGAAATGTAAATATTAATTTACATTAAAGTTGAGTGTATATATATATATATATATATTTATATATATATATATATATATATTGTAAATACAATATATATTGCATTTCTAACATTTATATAAAGATATATATAAGTGTTATTTAATTTAAAGTATATAAGTATATATATATATATTAGATATATATTTTGTTAATATACAATATATATCCTTATATATAATATATATATATATATTACAATACTATATATAAAATAATAATATTATATCTATAATATATAGTATAAGTATAATATATATGTATAATTATAACAGAAAATAAAATAAAAAAAAGGAAAACAAAGAAGGAAAATCAGGAGGAGCCCGATTTCCTTCCTAGGCAAGGCCGACCAACGTCGGCCGGCCAAGAGAGGAGAAGGGAGAGAGAAAGATGGCACCGGCAAGGAAAGGAGAAGAAGCCGGTGACCGGAAGAGAAACGGCGAGAAAGAAGGAAAAAATCGGAGAGAAACCGGTGAAAACCAAAAAAGAAAAGGAGACGAAGGAAACGACGGTGCCGACTGGTCCAGGCATTGCCACCCCACCGTCGACCTCGACGGAGGGGAGAGGAAGGTAAAGAAGCCACCGGTGGTGAAGGAAAATGACGGAGGAAGGAAGAACGAAGGAGGAGAAGGACCGAACCTATTCCGGCCAGATTCGCCATCGTGCCGCTGAGCTAGGTTGAACGAAGGCCAAATCCAGCTTTGACACCACCTCGGCCAGCTGTGGAGCCGCCAAATCATCGGAGAACCGGTCATAGGAGAAGAACCGGCGATGAAGGGAGGCTGACTGATCTCAACCGGTCTGACCAGAAAAGAAAAGAAAAAAAAAGGAAAAAGAAAAAGAAAAAGGAAGAAAGAAAAGAGAGAAAGAAAAGAAAAGAGAGAAAAGAGAGAGAAAAGGAATTTTTGGGAATTCGAAAATTCCTGGGAATTTGGAAATTATGGAAATCCCAGAAATTCGGTAAGAATTACAAAAATTATTTCCGATTATTTAATTAAATAAATTATGGAAAAAATCTAAATTTTAGAATTTTATTTCTAGAAAAATTTCCTCGATGACCGAGACATTAGAATCGGAAGAGATGAACACGGGCGCGATGTAATGAGGGGGCCGCCGACAGGGACAAGTAAGGGAGACATGTGCAACCTGTAGGGATATTCAGCACACATGTTTTAATTATGCATTTAATTTTATAAATGCTGTTTATAATGATTGGTTGGAAATTTGGGATGATGTGCCGGTTGAATTATAAAGTGTATTATTTATGCAGGAGGTTAGCCAATTGGCTGTCGTTATACTGTCGAAAATTACCGAAAATCATAATAAATGATTTGATTTCACAAGAAACGATTTCCATAAAACATGAATATACGGAAATTTAATTTTAAAATATTCATGTTTGCGAGAAATTGGAAAATGAAATCACCGAAAATTCCTCTCGAGGTGTACATTTCACGTAAAACGAGATGGAAGATAAAAAGACACAAAGTGGATATTTTATTAATAATTCTTCAAATATCCACTAATTTCATAAATAACCTTTATGGTTCTAATTATGAAAATAATTATTTATAGAAATTCCATAAAGGTTAACTAAAGATGAAAAATGGCATTTTGAGACGAGAAGGTCTCTAACCGTATTTACGGAGGAAAACATGGTGACGAGATTTTGAAATTGGAAAATAAATATTTTATTTTCATAAAGCCTAAAAACAAGTGATTTGAATTCCGATAACTTTGAAAACCATGTTTTCGATAAAAAGCATGGAAAAGCATGCGTACATGTTTTACGGCGAAAAAGAAACAATGATGACATTTTATATTTTACAATGTGATGATTTTATAAATTGTTTTCACCGTATGGTAAATAAAATTTATGACTTTATGAAATATTTTGAAAAATGTTATTTATTTTATTTATTTCATAAAGGTGAGGACTTATACATGTGAGCTTTATGGATAATTGTGAAATATTTTAAATTACTGTGTTTAAAATCAATAAAGGCTATGGTATGGTTTTATACTATTTTGAGACTTAGGCCCCGAGTTTCATGCATCATACTATTATTGTTACTGTCACGTGGCTGATTGACCAGCTAGTCATTAGCGTATCGGATGTCACCTAGTAAGTGTACACCGAGGACATATTATAAATCATGGCCATAGATCTCATTACTGTTACTGTGTCCCTAGTGGATGATGATAGCATGATTTAATTGTAGGGTGATGCCTAGTCTCACTTACTGTTTATTGTTTATTGAAAGGATTTACTGAATCCTGTTTACTGTACTGCACTATTTATTGTACTGAATTACTGTACTGTTTACTGATGAAAAATCGTACCAAATACTATTTTAAGAAACTGTACTGTTTACTAAAATGGTAGCCACTGATTACTGTTTTACTGGACTAAAAGCTACCATTTACTGTTTACTGAACTGAAAGCTACCGTATACTGTTTACTGAATTGGTAGCTACTGTTTACTATTTTCTGACTAAACCGTATCAAGATACTGTTTTACTGAATATACTGTTTTACTGAACTGTAAGATATGGTTATTGAACTAAAGAGAAATTAATGGTTATTCAAAAAGAATAACATTGAAAATTATTTCTAAGATAGAAATAATTACAGAATGGTTTATCCAATGATTTGAATATTTATAAACCACTATACTGTCACGTATTTTTAATTGCATTGAAGAGAACAAAAGTTGTTGGCTCTACCGAGAGGGAGGGTGAATCGGTTTTTCTACTTATTTTTAATTTTCCTAACTCTTAATGCACAATTAGAAATAAATAAACAATAAAGAAATAAGTGCAGTAAAAAGAGTAAGGGAAAGAGAAGCAAACACAAGTTTATAGAGGTTCGGCCAATCTCTTGCCTACGTCCTCTCTCCTTGAACTTCTTGTCAAAGTTTTGATTCAGCTCTTCCTTGAGAATCCTTACAACCACTTGAAGGTGTAGCAATACCTCTTACAATGTTTCTTGATAACTTAGAAATCACCTTCTAAGCCTCTCCCCTTGTATTACTACCCACACTCTACAATATCAGACCTTACAAGGATAGCTTACCCCTTTGAATAATAGAATTTTCAGTAAATGGGTGAGGAACTATAAGAAAGCTCACAAATGGAGTTACACAATGAAGATTTTCAGATTTGATTTTCTCTCTTGAAGCTTGAAGATGTTTTAGTGCTTGTTCTGCCTCCAAACTTCATAAATGACTATTTATAGTCCACCCAACGACTGGAACAGTTGGTGAAACATTTAATGCATTTCTTCCCATTGAAACCCTCAGAAACTAGCCGTTGGAGTCAGATTTCGAGCAAAGGGATCGATCCCTTTTCTGGGGGGATCGATCCCTTTTCTCCAGAAAGCTTTTCAAACTTCTCCCGGGTGGCTTCCGAAGCATTCTACCTTTTTGGGATCGATCCCTCTACAGTAGGGATCAATCCCTTTTGTCCAGTAGGCTTTCTTGCACTTCTTTGGCTGCAATTTTATGGCTTTTTGTGATTCTAAGTCAGTTTAAGACCATCTAACACTTTTTCTAAGAGCATTTACTAATTTTTTCAATTGAAATCACAATCCAAGACTTTGTTAAAATAATTTCTATCATTGAGTTCATTCAAAGCAAATTTACTTGTATAAAAATCATTTTTTAAGCTTACTTGAGTTTTGTCATTTTCAAAATACTTGTCAATTTAAAGCTAACAATCTCCCTCTTTTTGATATGACAAAACTTAAGGTAAATTTGCTTATATATTTGAAAATTGAGGTTACTTAATTTTTGAAACACGTTGCTCCCCCTCAATTTAATATTACTTAGTTTTTAAAAAAAAATTGCTCCCCCTCAATTTAATATAATTTTTGAAAAACATTGCCCCCCCTCAACTTAATATAATTTTACCACATTAATTCTCCCCCTTTTTGTCATAGCAAAAGAATAAAAACAGAACGAAACAAATAACATGGAGAAATGGTCAATGGTAGAAGTCAATTTAAAGCAACAATTGGAGACCAATAATAAGCAGAATAAGCAGGAGCATGAGCAATGAGATAAAGAGAAACAAAGAGTAGCCCAACGTCATGAAAGCAAAAGGAATGTTAAAGCAAGGCATAGTTATTAACATAAAACTTAGATAGCACAAACACTCTGGCAAAAGTAATGTCAGAACAAGTCATAGTCATTAACATAAGACGTAGATAGCATAAATACACTAGCAAAAGTCTCAAGAGACAACTATAAAGCATAACGAGCTAGATGAGACGCATGCCATAAAGAAGAGGATCAACGCCTTGGAAAGGTCTTGTGATATTACTCAACGAAATCTTCGTGTTGCATGCGGACATCCTGAACTTCATCGAACAGGGCAGCTTGGGTGGCCTCGATGCGATCAAGCCGCTGACCCACGTCATGCTGAAAGTTTTGAAGCATATGCATGATTTGGTTGAGAGAGGTTGACGGGGAGCCAAAAGGGGCAGAAGATGTGGTTGCTGCAGGTGCGTCGGCGGCGTCCTCTCCTTCTCCTCCGACTGGTGCCGGGGCATGTTCAGGACATGCAGGCTGTCCATGACTCTTGACACATTCGAAAGTGTCACCCACTTGACGTTGATACCACCCTAGGTTATGGAGAGTGGAGAGATTGATGGTGGTGCTGGGATCTGGAAGTATACCGACCTCATATGAGCAGTCAACGCCTTTATAGAGTAAGTAAAAGGTGAGAGGCTGAGGGAAGACTATGGTGTGTACCTTGCCATGAACAATCTTCACCCAATCGTGAAGGATAAAGTGTAGGAGGTCCGGTTCTTCGCCATCGGGTTCATGAATATTATGGAGCCAAAAGTGATCAAGTTTTCAAAGATGAGAGTATCGGGTGCCAAGAGGGTAGAGATTCCAGGAAATGATGATATAGAGGAGGCATGCGAAGACAGGAAGGTCACTGGCACGATTATCCACAACAGGAAACACTAAGGGGACGTTGAGATTTTCATAGATAGAACCGTTGTCAAAAAGTCCAAAGGCAAGAGCGAGGGAGGCTTTGGTCATTTCAATAGTTTTTCCCATGACATAGGATTGAATCCCTATGACCTTACATTCATCATTTGGGTCATAGATAAGTTCGGCATTGGAAAAGAAGGCACGAATGATGTTTGGGGGAACTGGAGTGTTGATTTTGAGGAACTGGGTCCAATGATATTCATTAAACTTTGCCAGATAAGGAAAATTAATGGATTCGAGGAAGTCGAAATCAATAGGACGCTAATGCTTAATGGGCATATTGGCAAAGTTTGCTAGAAATTTGGTTTTCTCATTGGCATGGAGAAAGCATCTATTAAAGGTGGTTGGATGGAGGAGGAGGAGGAGGAGGGAGCACTGGTCTTGCGTTTTTGAGCAGTATGTTTAACTTTGGAAGCCATATGTAGTGGAAAAATGCAGGAAAGTTTGTTTAGGATTTTTACCGAACAGGTAGTGGGCACGATTTTGGTGAACGAGGGATGAGGATATGGGAAAGATAAGAGCTAGCCAACAATAGAGAGCCACAACCCAAGATGCATGGAACAAGTATGACAGTGAAATATTGATGAACAACTACAAATAGACTAAGTTTAAATCCTAGAAAAGAGACAAGTGCCAATAAATTGAAAACCTAGATGGAAAGGAAATTGATGTAAAATATGCAAATGGGTAGACAAGATATGATGAAACAAACTAGAAATGCAAGAAAAATTTAAGGAAAAATGGGAGAAAAACTTACAATTGCAATGTTGGGTGAATAGTAACCATGGTGTGGAAGAAGAAAGAAGAGAAGAAAAGATGAAGTTTGGGTAGAAAATGAGTGGGGGAAATGAAAGAGATGAAGAAATGAGGAAGATTGTGGAAGGAATGGAGCGATTTGGTGAAGAATTGAGTGAGATCAAGAGGATATGGGTGAGAGGAAACGGGAGAGGGCGTCGTGAAGGAAGAGGAAGATGAATAGGAATGAAAGACAAAGGGGCGTGATGTTTAAAATAGCCCGCGAATGGCATTCTGTCCTGAGGGGATCGATCCCCTCTAGGAAGGGATCGATCCCTTCTAGGCAGAATGTTTCCCAAGATTTCTTCACCAATTTTTGATGCTATAGGATCGATCCCATGGTGAAAGGGATCGATCCCTCATAGCAGAAACCCAGATTTTTGGCCTGATAGACTTGGAAATCAATCCTATTTGGAAGAATTGTCTCCTCATTCACTTGCCTCATTTGTAATGCATAAAAATGATTTGAAAACAATGGAACTTATGCATTTTACTATTTTAAAATCAAAATCTGGTTGTTGCCACTTGGGATGCATGAGATGTGAGTTGAAAAATCCAGAAAAAGTGCAGGAAAATGCAGAAAATTGCAGAAAAATGCCGAGAATATGCTGAACAGCTTTGAAAACTAAGTGAACATGATTGTGAACCTGTCTTAAACATCAGAAAGTGGGTGTTGGCTAATGAAGAGCATTTAACATGATCAAAACGCACAAAGTTCAACAATTTAACCTCAAAAGCTACGATCATGAACAATAACATGGACTTAAGCCATTCATTTAACCTCAAATCAATTCAAGGTGCATTCATAATACCTAATTCACCTCTAAGAGTGCAAAATCTCTCCTTGTCCAAGGGTTTTGTGAAGATATCAGCTAATTGGTGCAATGTATATACATACTCTAGAGTAATGTCCCCTTTTTGCACATGATCTCGTATAAAATGATGTCTAATCTCAATGTGCTTTGTTCTAGAGTGTTGGATGGGATTTTTTGTAAGGTTGATAGCACTAGTGTTGTCACACTTGATGGGAACTTGGTTCATTTCTATTCCATAGTCTCTCATTTGTTGTTTAATCCACAAAACTTGAGCATAGCAACTTCCGGAAGCTATATATTCAGCCTCGGTTGTGGATTGAGCTACGCTATTTTGTTTCTTAGAGAACCATGAAATAAGCCTACTTCCTAAGAATTGACATGTTCGCGATGTGCTTTTCCTATCCACTTTGCATCCACCAAAGTTCACATCAGAATAGGCATGGAGATCAAGTGTAGCATCTTTAGAATACCAAAGTCCTAAGGAAGAAGTGTCTTTAAGGTATCTAAGGATTCTTTTTACTGCTTGTAGGTGTGATTCTCTGGGAGATGACTGAAATCTAGCACACAAGCATACACTAAACATTATATCGGGTTTACTAGCAGTTAGATATAGCAATGAACCAATCATAGACCTATATAGTTTAGTGTCTACACACTTTCCTCCTTCATCCTTATCAAGCTTGATATTTGTGCTCATAGGTGTAGAGTAAGGTTTAGACTCATCCATTCCAAATCTTTTGAGCAAATCTTTAGTGTACTTAGCTTGATTTATGAAAATACCTTCTTTTCATTGTTTAACTTGAAGTCCTAGAAAAAAGGTTAACTCTCTCATCATACTCATTTCAAATTCACCTTGCATTAATTTTGAGACATCTTTACACAATGACTCATTTGTAGATCCAAAAATGATATCATCCACATAAGTTTGAACTACTAATAAGTCATCACTCTTAGATTGGATAAACAAGGTGGTGTCTACTTTGCCTCTTGCAAAACCTTTTTCAATTTAAAACTTTGAAAGTCTTTCATACCGAGCTCTAAGAGCTTGTTTTAATCCATATAAAGCCTTTGATAGTTTGAAAACATGGTTAGAAAACTTTGGATTTTCAAAACCAGGAGGTTGTTCAACATAAACCTCTTCATTTATGAAAACATTTAAAAAGGCACTTTTTACATCTATTTGATATAATTTGAAATCCTTGTAACATGCAAAGGCAAGTAGCATCCTAATGACTTCTAATCTAGCTACCGGAGCATATGTTTCATCATAGTCTATTCCTTCTTCTTGCCTATATCCTTGAGCCACTAACCTAGCCTTGTTTCTAACAATAATGCTATTCTCATCCATCTTATTTTTAAATATCCATTTGGTTCCAATGATGGGATAATCTTTAGGCCTTTCCATTAGTGTCCACACTTTGCTTCTCTCAAATTGATTTAACTTTTCTTGCGTGGCCATAATCCAATTTTCATCTTTCAAAGCCTCATCCACATTCTTTGGCTCAAATTGTGACACAAAAGCTACATGTTGACATATATTTCTATAGGTTGACCTAGTTCTAACTCCAATGTTTCGATCTCCAACAATATCATTATCCTTCACATATCCAAGTTCTCTAGGACACCTAGACTCTTTCTCAATTATTTCTTGTTCCATGGACTCCTCATTTTTGTTAATATTAAGATCTTCTAATTGTTCCCTAACATCCTTATCTTGAGATGGATCAACTATAGATTCATCAAAGATTTCTACTTCATCATCAAGATTGGTTCCACTAGTGATATTTGATTCATCAAAGATTACATGTATTGACTCTTCTACTACAAATGTTCTTTTATTGAAAATTCTATAAGCCTTAGAATTTAAAGAATAACCAAGAAAAATACCTTCATCACTTTTAGCATCAAATTTTCCTAGGTTATCTTTACCATTGTTCAAAACAAAACATTTACATCCAAATGGGTGAAAATAACTTATGTTAGGCCTTTTTCCTTTATAAATTTCATAGGGAGTTTTCTTTAAAATAAGCCTTACCATAGCTCTATTTATGACATAGCAAGAAGTATTTATTGCTTCAGCCCAAAAATATTTAGGTAAGTTGTTTTCACAAAGCATGGTTCTAGCCATTTCTTCTAATGTTCTATTTCTCCTTTCAACTACCCCATTTTGTTGAGGAGTTCTAGGAGCTGAAAAATTTTGGCTAATGCCATTTTCATTGCAAAATGTATCAAAACCAATATTTTCAAATTCTTTTCCATGGTCACTCCTAATACTAGAAATAGAGTAACCTTTTTCATTTTGAACAAGTTTTGAGAAAACAATGAATTTTTCTAAGGCTTCATTTTTCACACTTAAAAAGAACACCCAAGTAAACCTAGTGTAATCATCAACTATGACAAAACCATGGTGTTATCCTCCTAAGTTAGTGCTTCTAGTTAGTTCAAATAGATCTAAGTGGAGGAGTTGAAGTGATCTAGATGTTGTAATACCTCTCTTAGGTTTAAATGATATTCTTTTATGTTTTCCTCTTACACATGCTTCACACACTTTATCATTTTCAAATTGTAGTTTAGGTAAGCCAACTACTAAGTCTCTTTTGGCTAACTTAGACAAAACATGCATGCTAGCATGGCCTAGTCTTCTATGCCATAACCAAGGTTCATTTTCTGTAGTGGCTATAAGACATACATTTTTGCTATTAAGCTCATTCAAATTAACAACATAAATATTTCCTTGTCTATGTCCAATAAAAATGATTTGATTAGTTTTAGCATTAACAATATTGCAACACAAGTCCTCAAACACAACTTTAAATCCCTTATCACACAATTGACTAATACTAAGTAAATTATGTTTTAAGCCTCTAACATATAAAACATTCTCAATAGTTGAGGAAAAGTTACCAATGGAGCCAATTCCTTCAATTTGTCCTTTGGAGTTATCTCCAAATGTGACTTCTCCACCGCTTTTATGCTTTAGGAGCTTGAATTGGCTCTTGTCACCTATCATGTGTCTTGAGCATCCACTATCAAGGTACCAATGCTCCTTGGACTTAGCCTTGTAGCAATACTCTTCCTCCTACAAACACATCAAGCTTTCATCTTAGGTACCCAAATTTTCTTCGGTCTTTGAGAGTTAGTACTAATAATTTTTTATCCTTTAGTGATCCATTTCATCTTTAAGGACTCATCACTTGAATTTAAAACATGTTTAGGCACCCAAATCTTGACTGCCATTTTACCTCTAATCATGGTCTTCCTAGAGGTGCATGCTTGTGAAGAGTGTCCTAGATTATTACATAATGTGCACAAAACAAATTTTCTATCCTTTACCAGGAAATTTTTTAGATGAGTTTCTTTATTAGATGCATTATAGCCTAACCCTTCTCTATCAAAGAATGCTCTTTGGGTTTCTAGCATATGATCAAGTTTTTATTGGCCCATGTAAAACCTAGAAAAGGAGTTTTGCAAATTAATGTTCTTTCTATTTAATTCTTCTATTTCTAGATTTGCATTCTCTAATTTCTTCTCACATTCTAATTTAACATTCATAATAATTTCATTTTCCTTTTTCAACTTAGAAATCATTTTCTTATATTTCACATTCATGCATTCAAATTCATTTGCTAACTCATCAAATGCATCTTGTAATTCATCAAAAGTGTAATCATTAGTATCTAATGAGTTAGATGTTACCTTCTCATCTTCAAAAGCCATAAAACAAAGGTTGGCTGCTTCATCTTCCACATTCTCTTCATCAGAGCAATCACTATCACTCCATATAGCCACCATTGCCTTCTTCTTTGGTTTCTTCTCATTTTGCTTTTTATAAAGAGGACAATCAAATTTAATATGACCAGGTTTTTTGCATTCATAACAAATAATTTGGTCCTTTTCTTTCCTACTAGTTTCTCCTCTATTAAAGTCTCTCTTAGGGGGTCTCCTAGAGTTTCCACTAGCTCTTATCCTCATGAATTTATTGAATCTCTTGGCGAACATAGCCATTTCTAAATCCTCTTCATCACCACTTTCATCATGATCTTCTTTTGATTCCTCAATTGTGGTGGATTTTAGAGCTACTCCAACTTTCTTTGGGGGATCTTGATTTCTCTTAATTTTCATCTCATAAGTAAGTAAGGATCCCATAAGTTCGTCTAATAAGAGTGTATGAGGGTCCTTGGATTCCTCGATAGCAGTGACTTTAGCTTCCCATGATTTAGGTAAGCTATTGAGTACCTTTTTCACCATTTCTACATTAGAATATGTCTTGCCTAAGGCTTTAAGACCATTTATGATGTCAGTAAACCTAGTAAACATGTCACTAATTGACTCATCATTCTTCATTCTAAATAATTCATAGTCTTAAGTGAGCATGCCTACTTTTGTTTCCTTGACTTGTGTGGTTCCCTCATGTGTGATGGCTAGTTTATCCTAAACTTGTTTAGCATTCTCACATTGGGAAACTCTATTATATTCATTTGGCCCTAATGCACAAAACAATTTGTGTATTACCTTAGCATTAAGTTGTGCCATTCTAATATCATTAGTATCCCACTCATCTTCTTTCTTTGGCATATCCGTCCCATCTACTTTCTTAATAGGGACAAGGGGACCTTTAACTATAATCTTCCATACTTCATAATCATTGGCTTGAATAAATAGCATCATTCTAGTCTTCCAATAAGCATAGTTTTTACCATTAAAGAGTGGAGGCCTAGCCGTAGAGTGTCCCTCTCCTACCAAAGGTGTAGACATACTAGTTTGAGCCATTAGTGATCGTTTTACTCGATAGATGTTAATCTAACTCAATCTCGAGCTCAAGCTCTGATACCAATTGTTGGCTCTACCGAGAGGGGGGGTGAATCGGTTTTTCTACTTATTTTTAATTTTCCTAACTCTTAATGCACAATTAGAAATAAATAAACAATAATGAAATAAGTGCAGTAAAAAAAGTAAGGGAAAGTGAAGCAAACACAAGTTTATAGAGGTTCGGCCAATCTCTTGCCTACGTCCTCTCTCCTTGAACTTCTTGTCAAGGTTTTGATTCAGCTCTTCCTTGAGAATCCTTACAACCACTTAAAGGTGTGGCAATACCTCTTAAATGTTTCTTGATAACTTAGAAATCTCCTTCTAAGCCTCTCCCCTTGTATTACTACCCACACTCTACAATATCAGACCTTACAAGGATAGCTCACCCCTTTGAATAACAAAAGTTTTAGTAAATGGGTGAGGAACTATAAGAAAGCTCACAAATGGAGTTACACAATGAAGATTTTCAGATTTGATTTTCTCTCTTGAAGCTTGAAGATGTTTTAGTGCTTGTTCTGCCTCTAAACTTCATAAATGACTCTATTTATAGTCCACCCAACGACTGGAGCAGTTGGTGAAGCATTTAATACATTTCTTCCCATTGAAACCCTCAGAAACTAGCCGTTGGAGTCAGATTTCGAGCAAAGGGATCAATCCCTTTTCTGGGGGGATCGATCCCTTTTCTCCAAAAAGCTTTTCAAACTTCTCCCGGGTGGCTTCTAAAGCATTCTGCCTTTTTGGGATCGATCCCTCTACAGTAGGGATCGATCCCTTTTGTCCAATAGGCTTTCCTGCACTTCTTTGGCTGTAATTTTATGGTTTTTTGTGATTCTAAGTCAGTTTAAGACCATCTAACACTTTTTCTAAGAGTATTTACTGATTTTTTCAATTGAAATCACAATCCAAGACTTTGTTAAAATAATTTCTATCATTGAGTTCATTCAAAGCAAATTTACTTGTATAAAAATCATTTTTTAAGCTTACTTGAGTCTTGTCATTTTCAAAATACTTGTCAATTTAAAGCTAACAAAAGTAAACCACTGTTTTACTACTGAACTGTCACGTGTTTTAAACCATACTGAAGTGAAGAGAAATAAATGGTTTACGCTATGGAAAACGAATATTAAATCGTTTTGAGAACAAATTATATAGTACTCTCTATAGTTGCTTCTAGGTTCCGGCACAAGACAGGTATTTCAAAATACTTGCCTTACTCCATCCGGATCCCTAGCCGACTGTAGTATCCTTCCTACATGTGAGCTTAAAGCCTTTTAGGAAGATTTAAAGAAAGTGAAAAAGTTTTTCAGCATATAAGTAGCTGAATATCAAGTGTTGCCTATAACTCTCTTATTGAGCCATGGTTTGCTCACCCCTTAATTTTAACATTTCAGATTTTGAGGACTGAGAGTCTGATATCTAAGGATTTCGGCTGTGCATTTGGGGACGATGCGACAGCTTGATTTACTACATGAGGTACGATCATTTATTTTTCGTATTTAGACTTATCTGCAGTACTACTTTCTTGTGAATTAAGATAAGAGATGTAATTCATATTATAATTTCATATGGAATTATTTAAATGTAATTAAAAAGTAAAGTATTGTAGACAGTCCAACCGTCAAAATTGTGTAATGATAAGTGTATTACTGTGTAACTGGACTGTTACACCATTATAACCAAAACTTACAAAATAGAGGCAGACAATTTTGGCAGATTAACAAGATACAGAGTACATATCTTGACACAAGACAGAGGTTAATAGGGCTCTGATGCCAAATGTTAGTACATCATACAGATTATACATGCTTTTACACAATATGAAACATGTTAAGACAATCAAATGCGAAAGCGATAGGATCTAACCTCCAGCCATTGCACTCTGTAACTTTGCTGTTGAAGCAATTTTTGAATCTGAGAATCTTCTCTGTGTCAATCACAGGCCTTCCAAGCACTTGAATGCTCACTAGATGGTGTATAACAAAGTAAGTGATGCTTGGGGACCGAATTCTTGCTCTTTGTTTGTAAACTCAGAGCCTCTCAAATTCTGACCAAATCAAAAAACCATCATTAAAACATCACAGAACATCCTTTTATGGTTAAAGAATCAGTGAAATAATGGACCATTTATTTGGCATTCATTATCACAGGTTATATATGGCAATAGCCAGATTTTGTCAACCTGTGATCAAGGAATATGCCAACATTAACGTCATAAATTTGCCTCATTCCCTACAAAAATGTCTGGAGAATGAGAGAGTCTACCATTTTAATCAAACACTTTTTTTGTTGTTAAACAAAAGTTACATGGGAGGAGGCAATATATTTGCTTAGACAACTTATGGAGCGCTTTTGAGTAATGGGTAAAGATCTTCATATGGTCTTTATAGATTTGGAGAAAGCATATGATAAAGTGCCTAGGGAGGTACTCTGGTGGTCCTTAATGAAGAAAAGAGTTCCTTTGAAATATATTAAACTAATTAAGGACATGTATAGAGGCGCAAGGACACATGTGAGGACAGGTGGGGGGCAAACAAGTGAGTTTCCTATCACGGTGGGATTACACTAAGGGTCAGCGTTGAGTCCATTCTTGTTTGCGGTATTTATGGACGAATTGACAAAATCCATCCAGGATAAGGTGCCTTGGTGTATGATGTTTGCAGATGATATTGTCCTATGTGCGGGAACTAGAGCGGAGATCAATACAAAGTTGGAATTATGGAGACAAACGTTGGAATCAAAAGGATTTAAACTAAGCAGAGTGAAGACTGAATACATGGAGTGTAAATTCAGTTCTAACCGACTCGAAGAGCATAATGTAGTGAAGTTAGATGGGTTGGCGATACCTAAGCGGGATCATTTTCGATACTTGGGATTAATAATACAGATGGATGGAGAGATTGATGGTGATGTGACCTATAGGATCCAAGCTAGATGGAGTAAGTGGAGAAGTGCTACAGGTGTGTTGTGCGATAAAGGAATTCCTACATGGTTAAAAGGCAAGTTTTATAGTTGTTAAACCAACATTGTTAAATGGTAGTGAATGTTGGGCGACTAAGAGGCTACATACACAAAAGATGAGTGTAACAGAAATGAGAATGTTACGGTGGATATGTGGATATACAAGAAAGGATAGAATGAGAAATGATGATATTCTTAAGATGATTGGAGTGGTACCTATCAAAGACAAAATGTGTGAAAATCGTTTACGTTGGTTTGGACATGTAAGACGTAAACCTGTAGATGCTCCAGTTAGGAGAATAGAGGTTATGGATGTTGAGAGAAGGGTTAAGACTAGAGGAAAATCGAAAAACACTTGGAAGGAAGTAGTTTGGAAAGACATGGAGGTTTTAGAATTAGATGAGCAAATGGCCTTGAATAGGAATCTATGGAGGCAGAGAATACATATGGACAATCTAACGTGATTTTAGATATTGGTTCATCTAACCTACCCTAATCTATTGGGATAAAGGCTCTGATGATGATGATGATGATGATGATGAAACAAAAGTTTTATGGGTATGACCCAAGGTGAGTTGGCCCAAAGACCAACTAAGCCCAGCATGCCAAGAGTCATTACATGGCAAGGAAACATAGGCTACATGGTTGGAGAACCTTCCCGTCAATGAGAGAACCTTCAGCCATAAAGCACTCTCCCACCGACAAGAGCACCCTCCTGTCATAGGAGGCAGTCCTGGGCCACGAGAGGCATCCTTTAGCCAACTAAGGACATAGGAGACCTCTTAAGCCCACTTGAGAATTCTCCCACCTATAAAGTAAGTTTAGGAAAGGAAAAAGACAAAATTGCCATTTTAATCCCATAATGACTGAAGGATAGAATTTTACCAAACAAGGCACGTAATATTTACCACATCAGTAATATGTGGTTAAGTAAGTAATTATACAAGATTATCCCTATAAATACGGTACGGATACATTACTTGAGGACAAAGTTCCATTTGGTTTACTAAAAACTCTTTCGAATTATCTATTTGACTTAAGCATCGGAGTGCTTACACAGGGAACACTCTATGTGTCTCATGTTCTCTACTTTTCTTACAAAGCTCTTGATAACACATGACACAAAGATCCAGGCGTTTATGTCAGCAATGCATCGTTGTTATTTGGAGTAACAACAATTAGCGTTGTATGTGAGAAATAGGACAAAAAGCTTGTGGCATAAAAAGATGGTGAGGACAAGATCTAAAAGGGTGTGGAGTGATGGAGAAGAAGACTCTGTCAACTCTCTTATTTGTCGATCTCAAGAGAAGACTTAAGGTACTAGGGGAGTGCTTGTTGCTATGATAACATTAGCAAAATTTAAGGCCATGGTCACCCAGGCGACAGGATGTAGTATAGTCACCCAGGCAGCAAGGTGTAGCAGGGTCACCCAGGCAACAGAATTCACCAGAGTTACCCAAGCAGCAGGAGATGTTAGGGTCTCCCAGACATCAAGGAGCATTAGATTTTCTTGAGTGGTAGAATGAGTAGAGACCGACACAGGGTATGGGAGGTGCTAGGAGGACAAGGTCTGCCTTGTGGACATAGCTTGTCCATGGCAGAAAGAGTATTTGGATGATAAACTCGAGAACGAATCGTACTTGGAACAAGGGAATGATGAGGGATACTAGAGTCCGTCAAAGATGCCAGTTTTGCGTAACAAAAGAAAAAAGGTCACTGAATGTGATCATTTTGATTCACCTAGTGCTGAGAAAGGATGGAGTTAGTCTGTACTTGCAACTGATAGGAAAAAAAATGGTAAAACTTATTCTAGAAGAGAAACAATTTGTGTCGGGGGAGGAGAGCCAAAGAAGGCGCATATCATTCAATGTAACAATCATAGGGAAGCCCTTACCCTTAAAGTTCAAAATGGCACAAATTATCGTATATACAAGGAAAACGAACCTATATGATCATGTGTAGAATTAAGAAGCTTTAATGCTCTTTCGTGGATGGGAAGACGAAATTATGTGTAGAGCATTTTCACTTAGCTTGACTAGCCATGCAATGAAATGGTCTAATGACATAGCTGAGGGGTCCATTTCCTCTTTTGATCAATTGAGGAGTGAGATTTTGAAAGCTTGGTGGCATTCTTAAGTTGTTGTGTGAGTTGGTTAAATTGTCCTATCATCGGAGGTAGTCATCAATCAGATTGGTCATATTAAGTGTTGGTGTGGCTAACAAATACAGCATGGTCTCCATCCTTTGCCATTTTCTTCCTAAGTGACATTCTTGATAAGAACCAAATAGAAAAACTCCCCCTATCTAACGTGCAAAAGTTTTAATGCCAAGAATCGTCCAAGGACCTTTCTGTTGTAGAAGGTGGGAAGGGTCGGAAAGCTCACAAGTTTTAGAAAGAGCTTAGATAGTTTACGGCTATTGAGTAGTTCAAACTCTTCCTTAGATAATTTGGAGTTTATATAGATGAGAGAATGGAGTCTAGCATGCCAAAATGTTGATGCCAAGAATGGTCCAAGGACCTTTCCGTCTCATAAGGTAAAAAGGATCTGGGAGCTCACAAGTTTTAGAGGGAGCTTAGACAGTTTGTGGGTGATAGGTTTGTTTAACCTCTTCCTTGGACAATTTGGGGTTTATATAGACAATAAAATGGAGTTGGGCATGTAGGATCCACGTGGCTCTCCCTCCTCATGGATCTAATGTGGTCAGATGGTGATTAGCCAACTTGGCTGACCTATAGCCACGTAGGGCATCCGATGAGACCTAATACAACTAGTGCACCAAAGCTCCTTCAAGCATGCTTGGTCCCAAGTTAAACGATGACAAAGGAAAAGGTCAACGCCTGACACATCGACCTGAGCATACGAAGGTGTGAATAACGAGAGCCATGTTGACACGGGCACTTGTCTAGATAAATGACGTGAGCCTGTTGGGTTATGTCTTGGTCTAAGGTGAAAGACTAAAATGCCCTTAGATTTATTTTCCCCTCATCACCAACCATAGGCCTTCTTTCACATAAAATTTTAGTCCTTGAAACCCCCTAAAAAACCTATGGCAAAAACTCCTTTTCTTTTTTGGAGTTTTTATTTTGTTATATTGTGGTTCGTGATTGTCATAACATGTTAGATCTTAGAACCTAACCCTCTAAACTTAAAATCAAGGAGTCACCCCCAACCTTTCAAATCTAAGGTATGATTGGTCACTTATTCTTGTCTAAAGGTAAGGCATGGTCTACGTTCAAAGAATATTAAGTTCGAGAGTACGGTTACGTGTAGAAAAGGATTAACACCCTCACAACGCCCATCCTAAAATGATACCAACTAACTTTATGATATCTAAAGAATTCTTAACTAAATGATCTTTTTTTTGTTAAATTTAAATATTTAAATATTGGACAATCTCTAAAAAACTCTCCATCAAGAGTATCCAAGAAATCACATTCGTCTTTCTCGAAGAGACTCCATCGTCGGAGTCATTAAATAACTTATGAAATATATTTTTTTTTATCGTTTATTCCTAACTTGTATTTTTTATTTTGTCATATCTTTGTTTTCTATTTAATTTTCCTTTATTTATTTATTTTATTCCCTAAATTCTATTTTATTTTTATTTTGATATTATTTAACTTTTGAAAATAAATGTCAATTATTCTTATTAAAAATTTTCTTTAAACTTTCCATCATGCTAGTGAAATTTAAAGAAAACATCTCACTTAAGAATTTTAAAATGTCAACCATTCATGACATCCTATAATTCTATCATCAGAATAATCTTCACTTATTCTCAACTTATTATTATACTTTTCATTTTTTATTTTTATAAATCATTATTCACTAATTTCTTATTATTAATATTTATTTTATATTTGACTTTATTTTAAATAAATATTGATTATTGAGATTTATATTTATATTTTTAGAAATAAATATTGACTATTAATATTGAACATTTATCCTAAATCTTCTATCATGTTGGCAAAATTTAAAGCAAATGTTTTCACCTAGGAATTTTAAAAATGACAACCATTCGTAACACTTAAAATTTCATCCTCAAAATAATCTCAACTTATCTCCATATTTTAAATTATTTTAATTTTTTTTGTTAGAAGGGAAATATTAAATAACTAGGGATGGAAGTAGACTTACAATATGCCACAACTCATCTTTAGCCACTAAGCCAAGAGGTTGTTGGCTAAATTATTTTATTTAATTGTTGATTATTCTAGACAATTTAATTTTGACTATTTTCATTACTTCGTAATTTTGTCTTATAAAACTTAATTATTTTCCTTTCAAATTTAATTTCCTTATCCATTTTAATTTCATACATTTCCAACCAATCAAATTTATTAAAATATTTCCCTGAATCTATTACAATAATTAACTACATTAAATAAATATATTTACTATTTAAATTAAATAAAACTTTCTTAATTAAAACCACAGTTAGATTATTTAATAACATAAAAAAGGATAAACATTAAAAACTTACCTGTCCTTTTTCTTTCCATGTTTTTAAGTTCTCTTTCCCATGTGTTCTTTCCTTTTCTGATCCCCTTTATTTTTTCACACCTCCTGTTCTTTACTGGGCAAGACACTTGTCCTCAAATTGGAAACTTCCCAAGCCAGCAATAGATATGAACAGAAGACAAAGGAAAAACAATAGCGGTTCGGCGAGCAGCGACGATGATGAGGGAACAGCTGTGCAATGCAGGGATGAAACAGTAGCTTGGTTAGTGGGGATCAAATAGCAGCAACAGTGGTAGGACCGTGTACAGTGGTGTGTTGCAGAGCAAGGGCAACTAGCTTCAACCTAGTGGTGTGCAACAGAGGTAGGCTTTGGCGATGAGCAAAACAAGGGATTCGGTTTAATGCTGGCAGCAAGGACACAGACATAGAGCAAGGTCCTGACTAGAAGCAAAAGGTGGAGTTTGAGGCAGCAACTGGAAGTGATAGGCGAGTAACGATAGTGGCATTGTGCGAGGCAGTAGTGGAAAGGAACAAAGACGTCTAGTGCTTGGCGAAAGAACGATAATAAAGCTTGATCAGGCAGAGCACAGTGGCGCACGGTAGAAGATCCAGGCAGCAGCTAACTCACGGGTTGGCGGTGGTGATCAGCGACAAGCGGTACACGATAGAGATGGAGATGATGGTTGTGATAAGAAGGTGGCACAAGATGGTGATGGAGTAAGGTAGGCCTCGGCACCAAGAGTAAAAATCAAAGGCTGAGATACTTGATTATCTGTCCCCCAAATTATTGGTTTAACCCTGTTTTATAATCACAAATTTGTTAGAGTCCTAATATAACTTAACCTATTTTATTAATTATCTTCTATTTTTCATATTTTATCTACTTAATTCCTATATTAATTCTAATCCAACTCTAATTTTAAAAAGTCTAATTTTAATCTAAGAATAACTCTAATATAAAAATTATCTTAATTAAATTCATCCTTAGCTAATCCTTATCTTTATTTATTTTTTGTTCTTTATTTCATTTTTCTTTTTTTATTTATTAATTAATCCTAAATCCTATTTCTATCCTAATTTTAAATTTATTCTAATTAATGTTAATTCTAAATCCAAAAACTAAAATCCTAATTTAATTCTAACCTAATTCTAAACAATTCTTATACTAAATAATTATCCTAATCTAAGTTGTTAAATTAAGTTAAAAATACTGTGTCACCTAACTTAATTAATTATTTTTACAAGTTAAGACTCCGGACAAAATAAGGTATCTACAACTGCCCTTTTTATGCATTTGCTGTAAAACAGTAATTGCACAAAGACATAGACACCTATTTTGCCTAACTTTGTTTTTTCTGTTTTTTATTTTTTTTTTCAAAAAGCTCCTTCTAAACAGAAAGGCAATCAAGTTCTAAATCTTGTGTTAAAAAGCTCCCTCTAAACAAAAGGCACTCAAACTTTAAACCTTGTCTTAAAAAGCTCCCTCTAAATAAAAAGGCAGTCAAACTTTAAAATCTTGTCTTAAAAAGCTTTGATTTTTTTTTTGAAAATTTTAGAAAACCCATTTAAAATTTTTCTTGTCAAACTTTGGAATTTTAGGAAACTCTTCTAAAACTCCTTTTCTTATCCACTTTTGAAATTTTGGGAAACCCCTCCAAAACTTCTTTTTTGGTCAAATTTTGAATTTTAGGAAATCCCTCTAAAATTCTTTTTCTTATCAAATTTTGAAATCTTGAGAAACCCTTCTAAAATTCCTTTTCTTATCAAATTTTGAAATCTTGAGAAATCCCTCTAAGACTTCTTCTCTTGTCTAATTTTGAAATTTTAGAAAATCGCTCTAAAATTTCTTGTCTTATCAAAATTTGTAATTTTAGGAAACCCCTCTAAAACTCCTTCTCTTGTCAAATTTTGAAATTTTGCGAAACCCCTCCAAAAGTTCTTTTCTTGCCTAAATTTTGAAATTTTAAGAAACCCCTCTAAAATTTCTTTTCTTGTCTAATTTTTGAAATTTTAGGAAACCTATCTAAAATTTCTATTCTTGTCAAAATTTTGATTTATGCAATTTATCCTATCCATGCAATTACAATTTATCCTATCCATGTAATGTCATTCATGCGATTTATCCTATTCGTGCAATGTCATTCATTAAATCTATTTTATCACTGTAAGGTTATCTATGCAATTTATTATATCCCTGCAATGTCATTCATTAAATCTATTCTATCAATGTAAGGTTATTCATGCAATTTATTCGATCCATACAATACAATCTATTTTATCCATGTAATGTCATTCAAACAATCTATTATATCTATGCGAAGGACTCTATTTTATCCATGCAATACTTTCTTTGAAAAACATTTCAACCTTAATTGTGACAACAACAAGGTTTGTCTTCATCAATCTATTTCATATATTCTTCTTTTTTCATCTGTCATCTCATCTTTATATTTCTTATTTCTTTTTTCATTTTCCTTCTTTCATCTTTCTTTTTCCAATGAAGATCCCGTCTACGTTCGTTCTTTATCTTATCTTTTCTTATCTTATCCCTTGTTTCTTCTTTCATTTTCCTTTTTATCTAGTCATTCATTTTATCATTAAAAACCTTATTGAGACCTCAACGTTCACTCTTTCTCTTATTCTCTGATTTTTCTTAGTTTCCAATTTCTATTCATCCATAATTTTCCTTTGCTTTTACTTTCTTAAACAATATAGGAGTCTTTTACATATTTTGTCAAGCAAACATTCATTATCATTCCAATTTCAAAATCAATGCAACACAATTTCTCAATCCCTTAAGGTAAGGATATAGCAAAGAAATGGTAAGTGAAAAGAATAGTAGTATTCGCTATCTAGAAAGTATTACAAGAAATAGCCGTGCTTGGAAAAAGAGTAGGCTTGAAAGAAAAACAAAGAATTTTCATGATTAAGTTTTAGGTAACAGTATCCAAATAACAAAATTCAAATAATTATGATCAATGAATACAAAATTCCCTTCCAAATATATACTTTATCCGATCATGTTGAGTTTATTAAAACATCCTCTTGCCCCAGTATTATTGATATCCAATTTTTCTAGTGTCTAAGCTGCCTTTTAAGGTTTTCAACTTAGATGCACTACATTGATCCAAACCGCCCTTTTCGGGTTATCGATTTGAATCCTCCTTTTATTTTTTTTTCTTTTCTTCTTTCTTTTTTTCTTTTTTTTTTCAATATTCATTCTTTCAAGTTTTCCTTTTCTTCTTTTTCGTTCTTCATGAAATTTTTTTGTCTATTCTTGATTCCAATTCATGCCCCAACAGCAGATATTTCTTCACCCAATTTAATGCTCACATGTATTTAAGAGAATTTTTGAAATCCCATTACTTCCATCTAGACTAAATCTTTTTGCTTACCTTGATCTGCTTCTTCTAATTTCATCTAAAGGATCATCATCTCATTATGTAAGTATACACATGTGCAACACATGACTCATCAATGCGAGTACTTATATTTGATCAAAATGGACTTTTGAGGCACATAATGTAGGCTCAATGAAGATTCATGAAAGAAAGGATAAAATAGGCCCAAAACAAGTGTTTCAGGGTTCTTCATACCAAGGATTGTTTCCCATCATTCAAATCATTTAGGCATTTTGAATTTTGCCCCATTTCTTTTCTTCTTCTTTTTCTTTCTTTTCTTTCTTTTTTCCAAGCATGACTAGGGCTTCCACTTCTTGATTTCAAACCCTCTTTTTTGTCTTTTTATTCTTTTTCCATACAAAAAGGGTTTTTTTTTCTTCACTTTGCCCCTCAAATATTTTTAATTTGCCCTACTGATCCTTTATTTTCCCTTTTCATTGCCCCCAATGTGGAGGGTGATCCTTGGTAGGTTATATCAGAAAGAATAAAATAGGCTCAAAAGAGGTAATTAATGGATAATTTTACTCACACTTGAAGGATAGTGAAAGAAGACCATTTCTCGTCTCAAATACAAATACTCTTATTAAAGATCACTCATTGAATAAAGACTAATTTCATGTAAGAGATTCACTTTTCCTTGTAACATCCAATAGGTGAAGGCTTTAGATAAATTTTCTTTCTATTCTTTTCTTGCTTAAACAATCTTGGCAAACTAGAAATCCATTCCACCAAACAAAGTAGTTTTTTCGAAACTTTATATTCATTGTCATCATTATTATCATATTCATCATTTGGATACTTTCAAGCTTGGTAACAATGTAAAGAATATGGATATTGGTGTTTTGTCACAGAATAACAAGATTGGAATGAGGAATTGAGAAAAATGAATTGTACTAATTCATTATTGAAAATGAAATAAATGAAAGTTGGCCCAATACATAAAAAAATTCTCAATGCCTTTTGGGCTTAGGCACTCCTATGTTACCTAAGGAACTAAAATGTCCTAAGATGAATGAAATTAAAAAAAAGAAACAAAGAAAAAACCATTAATATCAAATTAGGTGAATCAATCAATATCATCCACTTTCTTCCACAGCATTAACTACTGCCCATTGTATGATCTAGCAGAGGATTATCATTCACATTCGAGTTTTCCATTACCCTAAAACTCAAAATTCTAGCCTTGATGAGTGCTTAGACTTTCCTTTTCAAGCCCATACAATTTTCAATAGTGACCAACATTGTCATTATGATACACACACTTTGCGTTAAGGTCATACCATTTTAGGTAGGGAGGCTTCAAGGGTAATAAGGTCACCCCTTACCAACTGTGGGAACAAATTTGCGTATGTCATCGGTATAGGGTTTATAGTAACATTTTGACTAACTTGAGTATTTTTTTTGGTCATTTGAGGCAATAAGAGCTTGTGAATGAAAAATGGGTGGGTAAGCGTTTTAGGGATGAGTTTGTGGGTAGGGTTGAGAATAGGCATAATTCATTGAATGTCAATAAGGGGTGTAGGAACGACATGAGTTATTAGAGATAACTTGTGCATCTTCTTCCTACTTTTTTGAAAACCCATTTCTTTTGCTATCATTCATAGATGCTTCAATCTTACCACTCTTGAAGGCATTTTCAATAGCTTCGCCTGTTAACACCATATCTACAAAATTCTTGGTCATACTGCTAAGCATACGCTTGTAGTAGGGAGCTTTGAGAGTATTCAAGAATGGTGATTTCCTTCTCAATCAAAGGTGGTTGAACTTGTGATGCCACATCTCTCCATTGTTGTACATATTCTTTGAAGCTCTCATCTTTCTTCTTTTCCATATTTTAGAGAGATAAACGATCAGGAGCTACATCGAACATATGTTTATATTGAGCTATAAAAGCTCTGGCCAACTCAAACCAAGAGGTAACTCTTTCCAATTGGTTATACCATTTAGAAGTTAACCCAATTAAGCTATCTTGAAAAACATGAATTAGTATCTTGTCATCCCATGCATATGCCACCATCTTTCTGTAGTACATGGTAAGATGGTCTTTTGGGCATGAAGTTCCATTGAATTTTTCAAATTCGAGTACCTTGAACTTTGGTGGAAGCACAACGCCAAGTACCAAACACAACCTTTTAGCATCAATTGGCCCAAAATAGCCAACACCTTCTATGACACTTAGCCTTTCCTCTATCAAGCTTAGTTGAGCTTTAGTACCAATGTGTTCCTCACTATGCCTTAGCTTTTCCAACTCTTTGGGGGTTATCTAAATTTGGTACTTTAACTAGATTTTGAGCTTGTGTTGTCAAATTTCCTTGAGGATTTCCTCTTTGCACCTGTAAAGGTATTAGGGCTTTAACAATTCTCCCATCAAGGACGAATACAGGGTTTTTTCGTATGCTTTGTTGAGTCTTTTAGATAGACTCATCTTAATTAACCATTTTCTCTTTCCCTTTAATTATGGCTTTAGCAACTGAGTAATTTCACTCAATTGCCCCCTCATTTTTGCAATATCCCTTTCCAACTTTTCTATCCTACTATTTTGATCATCTTCTATTATGCGTGGTTGATACCTTGTATGATACCTGTGGAGGGTGGACCTTCTAATGGATGCAATTTTGATACCTTGAGTGCCACAATTAAGTTGAAATTATATTTCATATGGTGCTATGTTTATGCACAAAAATGAATGCACATGGAATGCACTTAGGCCTAGCAATCTCTCCTAATAATCAAAAGTATGTTCATTCTCAAGATAAGACTAGTGCACTTATGTGAATAATATGTTATGCGATGCAAAATCAAACATAACTATGCATGAATTAATGATATAGACAAACTCATATTCTCTCTCTCTTTTTTTTTCGATTGTTTTTGGAAAATAAAAAATATATATATTTCCTTTCGAATTTTTTTTGGTAAAAACAAAGCATAAAATAAGAGGAAAAAGTTATTCTTTCATGTGCTTTATCTTGGTTTATTTCTATACTTCAAGTGTTTTACATGGCTCTATCTAAAGTTAAACCTCTTAGGTTTCACTATATGCTGGGTTTTGATAATTCAAGGTTTTAAAGTTTCTGAACTTGTTCCTCACTGTCATCTACATAAGACTAGTAAGGCACCTAATCCTCACCCATCACACGCTATAAACGGAAAGGTTCAATTTGGGTGGAAGTATTTAACTTTCCATTGTAGAGGTTACCACCTTATGAGAGCGTAGTTACTATACTTCCTCCTAAAAAGGACGGAGCCCGGTTAGAAGACTCATGCATGCTCATGCAAGCAATGTGTGTGTGTAAGGAATAAGATTCCAATTTAAATGCCCCACAATAAGAAAAACATATCAAGTAATACATGCAACATATCAAGATAAAAAAACATTTAGTTGAAAATTCAAGATAATCACAAAATTTTATATTGGCCTAACTCTCTAAAAGTCCCTAATGGAATCGCCAAACTATCGTAATGTGTCAGATCTGAAAACCTAACCCGTTAGACTTAAAATCAAGGAGTCGTCACCAACCAATCAAATCTGAGGTGTGATTGGTCACTTGTTCTTGTCTAAAGGTAAGGCATTGTGAGAACCACATATTTTAATATTGTAGTGAATATTAGAACTCTCACCACTATTCATTTCTTGTGTATTTTACAGGTATATGAGGTAACAACATGGTGGGCCCCACGGACCTTCTAGTGCCCAGATGAAGGTGAAACCTAGAAGACTTAATATTTAGAGCCAAATAAAGTAATAGTAAGAAATTCTAATCCAAACACAATTATTTAGATTATTTTTGAAGCATTTAAAATTTAAAAATGATGATTAAGGACATCCAACCGATAGAATTTTCGTGAATAACAGTCAAATGAAATTAACTTCTGGCCAGGTGTCAAATGTAAAATAACCCCATGTGAGAAAGTCACATGCCATGGCAATAGGTACAGTAAATTACCTGAAGAAACAGAAAATTACGCAATTTTACGGTTATGGGTATTTTCATAATTTTACTCAAATAACCAATCAAACTTCAACAAAAGCTTCTCCGACCATAAGAATAAGTTAAACAGATGTGATTGGTAATTAAAATATATATTTTGGAGATTAGACTGATAGTTTTCAACAAAGTCAAACTGAAAGGGGCAAAATAGTCCAAAATTTACATAATTAGTAGAAAAATGTTAATTTTCACTTTAAATGTTACAAAATAAAAAACTTCCAGCAACCTCTTCAGCCATTCTCATCAGGCATCTTCCCTATCTCACTCCTCCATTTTTCCACCTTAAACTAACTGAGAGAAAGCTTTAAAATCTCACTAAAAAGACATCAAAACCAAAAATCATCTTCACAAAAGTTGCTCTCCTCAACTTCCTCTATCTTTCTATACCAAAATCATCATCTAAATCAGCCAAAACAAGAGTGTAGATTCCCTTGAAGGTTTCGGCCAAAGAGGAAAGGTATGGAAGTCTTGAACCTATTCTTAATTCTTAGAATGTCTAGATGCATATTCAAGCTTGAATCATGTTGAAACCATGAAATTGGGCAAGTGAGGGTTTCGACCAAGCATGGGGATTCATGATAATGGTGTTGCTTAATGTAAATTCAATGTAGGATCAATAGAAAATAACGGTAGAAATGATGAATAGCTTAGAATTTAATTTGGTTGAATTAAATGGAAGAAATTCATAAGTGGGGATGGAATGTGAGGTTTGGCCACGACATGAGGGAATAAGATTTGTGTCATTTGATGTGTACACCATGTGGAAGTAGTACAGAAAATTGGTAGAATTAATTTGGAATTAATGAAATAGTTAAATTTGGAAGAAAACACTAGTGAAAGAGAGAAGAAGCATTCGTCCTTGGTCAAGGAGAAGAGGAAATTTTGGTCATTTTAATGTAATTTAGGTCCCATAATAATGTACAAAATATTCTGAGAATTTAGGCGCAATCGGAATTGAAAACGGACATATGTAGAGAAAGTTGTAATTTTTGTACGGGTAGAAAGTAGACCAAAAAATAAGGTTGTTGTAGGCAATGTAATGTATTTTATGATATTAAATATTTTTATAATTAAAATGTAGAATATTAACAATGTCGATATGATAATTTGCAAGTAAGAAACCCGAGGAGGACACTGGTGCTATTTCCTAGCACAGTGAAAAATTAATAGGTAAGATATATATATATATATATATATATATATAAAATGAATATAGGGATACTATAATGCATATTTTGCTATGAAATTAATTCTTTGAAATTGTTTTGGAATTAATTAGATTGGAAATTGTGAACTACTGTTGTGAAAGTTCTGTTGTTTTTGTGCAGAAGGGTTCGAATATACCTAGTCGTTATGCTACCAAAATTTTAATAATCTCATGAATTACTCTTTTTATATCATTGAATATTAGTAGTGAATGATTTACCAAGTAATTCCATCTACTTTATTGAAATTCATTATTTTCATATTATACCGAAAAACAATATTTAAAAATTCATGTTATCGAATTTGGCATACGTGAAGGTACTGACATGTTATTGTAACTTCTTTATAAATAAATAGAATATTTTTAGAACTAAATATTGAATTGTGAATATTTTATAAATTTTTATCTCTGAACTGTTTGTATTTCCAATTTATACCTTTATAGACTAATTGAAGAATTAGTTTTCAAAAATTATCTCCGTAAATAGTTATAAAATGTTTATCTTGTTTTCAGATATTGTTGGCCCCCTAGCTGCCTGCAGGCACATGATATGTATGATCGTTTGACTAACTTATGGGCTGATTGACCATGATCTCGTCATCAACGTCCCGGATGATGCTTGATCAATACCACTGAGGACTATATTATGACTATGCCCATATGTCCTATCGCATGAGTCTATTGGGTGATGCCTTGTCTTTATGATTGCGATGATATTGGTGATTTTAAATCATGGCTTGCTATGAATTTTGTGAACTGAAGTTTTATATATGTTTGCAGTGTATTTTAGAATTGATTTATTGAATTTAAACTTATGAAATTTATTTGTGAAATATAATTAATTTTTTTGAACTCCCTATAGTCGCATCTAAGGACCGAGACACAACAAGTACTCCAAGGTACCTCCCGTATTCTATCTGGTTTCCTAGCTAACTATAGTATCCTTCTTGTGAAATTCGTGCCTAATATATTTCACTTCCGCAATCTATAAATTTTAGTGCATGTTTTAAATACTTGCATATAGTTTACATAGTATCATTTTTGTTATATATATTTCTTACTGGGCATTAGCTCATCCCATTTTTCCCCTCATCCCTGATTATTTTCAGTACTTCTGCTCAGGAGGTTTGTGACGAGGTATCCCTCAGGCGGAATTGTTTTACCGTTGAGGTAAATTGACTTCTTTTATATATTCAGGCTTCTGTTGTATAGTACTGATGTATATAAAATACAAATATGGGATGTAAATTAAGTATAATTTTGTAATATAAATAAATAAATTTCCCTTTGTATATATATTTTATATGAGTGAAATAAAGGCACTATAGATAGCCCAACCTTTATATTGTGAAATTAGTGGAAAGTGTACAAAAAAATATCTAAATTTAGAACATGACAGTTAAATTGGTATTAAAGCTAGGTTGGCATGATGTTTGACACTGTCTTCAGGTTTAGAAACAATTTACATCCCTTCTAATACTATGCTTGTTTGAATATGTAATCGAAATGAGTGATTAAAAGTATTTTGTGGTTGTTCTGGTGCAGATGAATGATAGGCGACGGGGTACCAAACGGGGATGTGTTGTCTAAGACGTATCCAGCGCTCCCCAAAGCACACTTCGAAGCCAGCTTCGAAGCCATCTCTTCCTCTGCAGCCTGAGAGTCCTAACACTCGATTTAATAGAATTGAGCGGATGTTGGCAAAACTATTAGCTAATTAGAATAGAGCACCAGTACAATAGCCGATATAGCCTCTTCTTCCGCCTCCAGTTCCTATCCCTCCAGCAACACAGCCACAGCCTGTACCACCCCTACCTCAGCCTCAGCCTCAGCCACAAGTAGTCGTCCAACCTAGACCAAATCCAAGGGTTGGCTGTGACGCAAATCTTCTTCGATAGTTTAATAAGCTTAATCCCTCAAAGTTTAAGGGCAATAAAGATCCTTTAGTGGCTAAATATCGAGCTGATTCCATGGAGAAATTATTTAAATATTTGAGGTGTACAAAGACAGAGAAAGTCAAATTGGCGACTTTTCTTTTTACTAAGAAGGTCGAGCATTAGTGGAGATCCACCGAGACTATGCTAGCAACAAGTCATCCTCTTGTGACATAGGATATTTTTCTAGAGGTCTTCCGTAAGTAGTACATTCCCTGCACGGTTCAGAGGAAACTAAAATCAAAGTTTTTGCATTTGTATTAGGGCAATATGACAGTGGACCAGCATGAGTCCAAGTTTACTACATTGAGTTGTTTCAACCAGTAGACAGCAAGGAATGAGGAGCATAAGGTTGAGAGGTTTTGGCAGGGTTGAGGCCTTCTACCCAAAGTAAGTTAGCAATGTTCGATATTACCACTTATGATCAGGCTATTCATCAAGCTCAGTTATGTGAGCAAGATTTTGAGTTCTAGTGGGTGGAGTTTGGACCTCGAGCTAAAGGAAAAGGTAAAGAGAAGATGAAGTGGGGTTTCGAGGAGCGATCTGACAGAGGACTAGTGAACAAGGCTAAGGGGATTGTGATTGGTGGTGGAGTACCAGAGAGGAGACAGCTAGGTCCATAGCGACCAAGCGCCTTACTGCTACTTAAAGGGATGTTGCGACCCAATGTTCTCGTTGCAGGAGGTCACATCTTAAAAGACCCTGTAGGTGGGCCACAGATGCCTATTTAAGTGTAGACAACATGGACATTTGATTAGGGATTGCCCTTATCTGGAGGTAACATCTTTGCCTGCCATTACTCCAGCAATAGCACCAGTAGACTAGCAACCAAAGAGATAGAGAAGGCTACACCTTCCGCTCCTAAGAAAGTCATAACCACGGAGAAAAGGAAACATGTTGTGAGTTAGGGTAGAGTATATGCATTAGATAAGGAATCTATTGACACTTCCTCAGATGTTATTAAAGGAACAAATTTCTGTCTTTGATATCAATGCATTTTATTAATTGATCTCGGCTCCACTCATTCTTTTGTATGTCCATCTTTTGCTATTAAGTTGCCAGTCCAGTTGAACCTTTAGGGTATTCACTACAAATTAATACACCCTTTAGGGAATTGCAGATAATGAATGTAGTGTATCAAAATTGTAAGTTAAAGATAAGAGAAAAAGAAACGGTAGCTAATCTAATAGAACTTAATATGTATGACTTTGATATCATTTTGGGAATGGATTGGTTAGCTACCAACCATGTTAGTTTAGATTGTTACACTAAATATGTAACCTTCTCTTATCCCGAAAAATATACTGTAAAACTTCCTGTGTAGTAATGAATATAAATTTTCATTAAATTGTGTTGAGACTAAATTTTTGAGAATGTTGTGATTGAAGGATTCATGGCCTATGTGAAGGACACGGAACAGAGATGTTTGGAGTTACACTAGATTCTTGTAGTCAGGGATTTTCCAAACGTGTTTCCGGATGGCTTATTCTAAAAACTCATTATTTTGTACTGTACATGTACGAATATGTAATTATTACTTAATGAATAAATTATTTTGTATATTTTTGTAAATTTCAAGTGAATAGTGATGTGGGCCCTAATTGGATTTTAATGCCCAAAATGTGAAAATTACTGATAAAATAGCGCATGGAAGGTGTAATAATGATATTATGGAAATTTGGAGTCCAAAATACCCTATTTGCATTGTTTTGTGAAGTATGATAAACAAATTAGAAATGACGGATACGTCTCGAGGGTATTTTCGTAAATTTCACCCAAACTAAAATGAATTGGGACAAAGTAAAAATATTATGAGATTCTACATGAAAAGTAGTGCAACACAGTGTCAATAGATTTCATGAATCGGTTATTAAATTAGAAATTTCACTAGCAAGTCGCAGTGGTAAAATTGTAATTTCTCACTATCCGTGCACCGCTCATGAATGAAGCCACTTTCAATCATCAAAATACATTTAATAAGATCATTTGGTAATGGAATCCAAAATTTTGGAGTACGATTATATAGTTTTATGACTGCAGAAACTTAAGGGCAAAATTGTCTGAAATTTTCATAACTAGGAGCATTTTGGTCAATTTGCCTAGTTCCAAAATTTTCTTTATAATTCCTTCAGCATATGAGCTGTACTATTCATCATCCTCTCCAAAAAACCCTATGCCATTGCTAAGGAAAGAAAGAAGAAAATAAAACAAATCTTCCTAGCTCACTACACACCAAATTCACCAAAATTATAACTAGAAAAATATTCTATTCTCTCTCCTCTACATACCCATACCCATAGATCATTGTATAAGCCATTATACAAGGAGAAAGAAAGCTTCCAAGTTTCGGCCAAGTAAGGTACTTCACCATCTATTAAGCTTTCTTTAATTCCAATGGTGTAGACTTACTCCTTTAAGCATGTTAAACATGTTTTCAGCATTTGTTTAATTTAAATGTTGCCAAATAAAAATTTTCCATGGGAGGAGTGTTCGGCCAAGCATGGGTTCTTAGAGATTCATTGTGTTTTATGCATGAAAATGGTACCAAAATTAAAGATAAGCAAAGCTAAACAAGAATGTAAAGTTGAATTGTTGAAAAAACCAATAAATTTGGCTAAGGTGGAATTCGGCCATGGTAAGGGGACCTGCATCCATGGCTGACTTTGATGAGTTGAGGGTAGAATTAGACTGCAAGAATTACAAGGAGTTTGTCGGTATGCTCGGATTTAAAATCCGATGTAAAATGAAGAAGTTATGTTATACTATCGGTAAAAATTATATTGTAAAAATATTTGCAATGTCCAATGTGGCTGCATAATGATATGAATAATAGCTTAAAAAATGTATTTAACAAGCTAATATTTTTGGTGGAATTATCTACAGCCCGGGAGTTACAATTTTTGAGTGGTGCTATCGGGAAGTTCGATTGCGACAGACAGGTAAGGGACTCGTATGTAGTTTGTAGGGATATCTCAAATGCATGGTTTTCATGCCAATAATTTTATTAAATCATTTTGAAAGTGAATTGTCTTTAATATGGGGAACTGTGACTGTTTGACTGGATTGAACTTCATTTACGTTTACAAGAAGGCTAGGCTATCTGCAGCTGTTATGCTGCTAAAAATTTATTAAAGAATTTTATAAAAATATCATGAAATATTTTAATGCATTGTGGAGTGTTTTCCTAGCCTTGAAAGTGAGATATTTGATATTTCTCATAAATTATAAATTTATTGAAAAATATTATTTAAATATTCGTATTGCCGAATTTATTAAATATTCGTATTGCCGAATTTATTCAAAGTTAAAGTGTTGAAAATTTCTCTCAAGTGTTTTATAGTGAAATATGTGGGTTATAAAGTGAAGTGTGGAATAGTGAATATTTTATAAATAAATTTCAGTAAAATATTCACTGTTTTATTAATTTTTCCGTCATGGACTGACTGAAGTTTTATCTGATTAAATGATTTCCATAAAGGTGATATCACTGTTTAAACACTATTTTGAGACTGTTAGGCCCCATATCATGCTCACGTGTATTACTGTACTGTTACTGTGTGAAGCTGTTGACACTGATCCTGTCTTCAGCGTCTCGGTTGACACCTAATCAGTGTATGACCGAGGACATTTATATATTATGGCCATAGATCTTACTATTTACTATTATTGTTCCCTACGGGAATTATAGCATGTTATCATTAGGATGTTGTCGGGTCTCCACTGTTATTATTGATTATTGTGATATTTTACTGAACTGTATTGTTACTGAAACTATTTACTGAAGTGTTCTTATCACTGAACTGTTTTCGTTCCAAACTGTATATCAGACTGTTACTATGATTTATCTACTTGTGAAAGTGATGATTTTAATTATGAAAGTTAAATTACTTTCAAAATGACAATTTATGTGATTTTAAATGATTTATTTTACTAATTTATGAGAAATATTCTATATGGTGAATTATTGAATGAATTACATATCAACTTAAATTTCTACTCCTTATAATCGCTTCTAGGTTCCAGGATAGAACAGGTATTTCAAAATACCTTCTTACTCCATCCGAATCCCTAGCTGACTATAGTTATCCTTTCTTTTAGTGTGCTTAGCATATCGATAGGAAAACTGAAGGATTTTACTGCATATAGTTTTCGCAATATCAAGATTGCATACAACACCTTTACTAAGCCGTGGTTTGCTCACCCATTTATTTTCATCTCTCTAGAGTATTTCCAATGATCATGGAATATATTATCCGAGGATTATCGGTTGCGTTGTGAGTACCCTAAGGCAATTAGTGTAGATCCTAGAGGTATATTCATTTTCTTTTATATGTTTAGACTTTCTTTTACAATACTACAATGTTGTAATAGTAATAAGGGATGTATATGTTTAATATAAATACTGTTTGTAAATACTTAAATTACGTAAATTAAATTAATTTATAGTTATTTACTGTTCACTGTTAATTAAAAGTGGGAAATAAAGGCATCACAGACTGCCCAACCAATACTGTGTATGGAAAAATGTGTAAAAGTGTAAAATACTATATATACAGATCGTGACAGTATTTATTGGTATCAGAGCAAGGTTGGTCTGATGTCTGTTGATATCTTTATAATAAAGTGAAGTGATTAACATCTCCTATAGTATATATAGTCTGGATATATATATGGGTGACTAACCGAAAATCGATAAATTGACTGTGTTGTGCAGATATGAGTGGATGAATGGTGACTCATGCTAATAGGGGTTGAGGCAAAGGTCGGGCAAAGCAGACTTCAAAGCCCCGTACACTTGAGCCTATACTAGAGCACTCCCCAAGATCGGTTCACCTTCCGCAGCCTGAGAGCCCTAACATTCAGATGTCTCGGATAGAGCGTATGTTGATGGACTTTATCGCCATGAATCATATGGATAGGGCTGTTGATCGAGCAGAAAGGGAGTGAGCAGCTCCAGTAGCTCCACCAGTTGCACCACCTCCTGCACAGCCTGCTCTCCCAAGCCTCAGCCTGCACCACAGCCAGTACAGTTAACCCAGGTCGTACCACCACTGCCACCAATACAGCCGCCTAGAGATGTGGAGTCCTATTGTGATGTAGCTTTAGTGCAGCAGTTTACAATGCTTAATCCGCCTAAGTTTAAAGGTGATTGAGATCCACTAGTGGTAGAGCAGTGGGTTACAACTGTCAAGAAGCTGTTCAAATACATGAGATGCTCCGATACGGAGCGGGTAGGACTAGCAGTGTTCCAAATGACGAATGATGCGAAGCATTGGTGGAAGTCTGCACAGACAGTATTATTTACCCAGCATCCACTTATTACTTGGAGATCTTTATGGATGCTTTTTGCCTCCAGTATATCCTTGACACAGCACAGAAGAAGCTGTAGCAGGAGTTCATGGAGTTTGTACAAGGGAGTTTGATTGTGGATCAGTACGAGTCTAAATTCATTACACTCAATAGTTTTGATCCATTAACACGAGTAGACGAGCAGCATAAGATAGACAGGTTTAAAGCTGGGCTAAGACTTTTGATCAGATCGAAGTTAGCTCCGTTTGATATCCACACCTATGAGGAGGTGATCAGACATGCTCAACTTTCTGAGCAAGATTTTAAGTAGTTTCATTCTAAGTCAGCTTCTATGAGTAAGGCTAAAGGAAAGAGTAAGGTGAAGCAGGGTGCAAATGACAGATCTGGTAGAGAGCAGCTTAAGAGGGCTAGACCATGGGGCGTCCAGATTTCTGAGGGGCTATCTATGACATCAGCAACTAGTTCCCCTACTACTGGTCCCACTTATACACTGAGGAATACCGCGACTAGATGTGCTCACTATGGACGGTCGCACAGTACACGACCCTGCTACATGGTGATGAGGGCCTGTTTTAGATGTGGGCAGACAAGACATATAATGAGAGACTGCCTGATGCTACGAGATTCAGCTACATCTCCAGCCCCAGTTCTTCTTGCACCGACACTAGCACCACTAGCTCCGATAGAATCGAAGAGAGCGACACCCTTACAGCCGAGATGGGCGACAGTAGCGAAGAGAGGTAAAAAGCCTATGACTCAGGGACGAGTGTACGCAATAGACCATGAGACTGCTAATGCCTCTACAAATGTCATCAAAAAAAAATTTTATATTTTTGATATACCCATACTTACATTATTTGACCCTGGTTCTACTCATTCATTCATATCTCCAACTTGTGCTAACAAAGTCCTAGTAGAGCTAGAGCCTTTGGGGTATACATTACAAGTGAATACTCCTTTTAGAGAAACACAAATTACAGATATAGTGTATACAAACTGTAAAGTAATTGTAGGTTAGAAGGAAACGACAACTAACCTAATTTTGTTGATTGTACGATTTTGATGTAATATTAGGAATGGACTAGTTAGCTACGAACTATGTAACTCTAGACTGTTATACTAAGTTTGTAACCTTCTCCCAACCAGAACGTTGTACTGTAAAACTTTTCGATAAGTTATAATAAAAGTGCAATGTTTACTAAACTGTGTGAATGTGTGTGTGATGTATTGAAGGTTTTATAGCATAAATGGAGGACGTGGAACAGAGACGTCCCGAGTTGCACGAGATTCTTATGGTCAGAGATTTCCCGAACGTATTTTCGGAGTATTTACTAGGGTTACAACTGGATTGAGAGATCGAGTTCACTATTGACTTGGTACCCGGCATGGAGCACATTTTTAAGCCCCATATCAGATGGCACTATCAAAGTTGGAGCAGCTTAAGAAGCAACTCCAGGAGCTATTGGATAAGGGATTTATACGTATCAGTGTCTTTGTGGGGTGCACCGGTATTATTCTTCCGAAACAAGGATGGCAGCCTGTAGTTACCTATTGACTAGCAGATGCTAAATAGGGCGACCATCAAGAAAGTATCCCCTACCCAGAATCGACAACTTATTTGATCAGCTGAAGGGTGCCCAAGTGTTTTCGAATATAGATCTCCAATCGAGTTATCATCAGCTTAAGATTCTGCATTTGGATGTTCCTAAGACGGCATTCTGGACTCGATATGGACATTTTGAATTTTTGGTAATGCCATTTAGGTTGCCTCTGGACTCGATATGGACATTTTGAATTTTTGGTAATGCCATTTAGGTTGCCTAACGCCCCTACCCAGAATCGACGACTTATTTGATCAGCTGAGGGGTGCCCAGGTGTTTTCGAAGATAGATCTCCGATCGAGTTATCATCAACTTAAGATTTGGCATTTGGATGTTTCTAAGACAGCATTCCAGACTCGATATGGACATTATGAATTTCTGGTGATGCCGTTCAAGTTGCCTATCAACCCTGCAGCGTTTATAGGCTTGATGAATGAGGTGTTTAAGCCATATCTAGATCAGTTCGTGATCGTGTTTATTGACGATATTTTGGTATGATTTAAATCTCTGGAGGAGCATGAACAGCACCTTCATATAGTTCTTCAGACCCTCAGAGACTGGAAGCTATATGCCAAATTCAGTAAGTGCGAGTTTTAGCTAGATTATATTACTTTTCTGGGACACTTAGTCTTAAAGTACAAAGTGTTTGTTAATCCGTCCAAGATAGAGGCCATAATACAGTGGAAGAGGCCTAAGACGATGACGTAGATATGAAGTTTTTTGGGTTTAGCCAGATACTATCATCGATTCGTTGAGGGATTCTCTAAACTAGCTCCTCCACTAACACGATTCACATGTAAGGATGTTAAGTTCGAGTAAATAGATGCTTATGAGTGCAGCTTCCAGGAGTTGAAGCGGAGACTTATTATAGCTCCATTACTTGCCCTTTCCAACAGATCTAGGGGATTCTTGGTATATACAGATGCTTTCGCACAGGGATTAGGGTGTGTTTTTATGCATCATGGTCGGGTGATTGCATATGGTTCTAGAAAGCTTAAGGAGCATGAGAAGAACTACCCAACTCAAGATCTAGAGTTAGCCACTGTGGTGTTTGCATTGAAGATATGGCAAGATTACCTTTACGATGAGACTTTTCAGATCTATACAGACCACAAGAGTCTGAAATATTTATTTTCACAGCGTGAGTTAAATATGAGGCAGCGGCGATGAATAGAGCTACTAAAGGATTTCGATTGCGAGATACTGTACCACCCAGGAAAAGCAAACGTGATAGCAGATACTCTGAGCCGAAAGCACGTAGCTATAGTGTCATATATGATGGTTAGGGAGCACGAGTTATTGGAGCAGTTTTCGAACCTCAGTCTTAATGTGGTTTCCTGTAAGAGTTATGGATTTACAGCTAGTTTTAGAATTGAGCCAGGCTTGATGGGACGATCAGGGATGCTCAAAGAATAGATGCTTACTATATAGAGGTTGCCAGTCTGATACAGGTAGGAGTACAATCTGATTTTGAGATTGGCACCAACGGGATTTTGAAGTTCAGAGGCAGGATTTATGTTCCTCGATACGACAGCTTAGAGATCTGATTTTGACAGAAGCCCATACCTCCAGGTACACTTTCACCCAAGCAGTACTAAGATGTACCAGAACCTATGGAAGGTATATTGGTAGCCGAAAACGAAGAGAGATATTGCAAAGTTTGTGGCTAGATGCCTCACTTGCCAACAGGTTAAGATTGAACATCAGAAGCCTGCAGGTTTATTGCAGCTTTTATTGATTCCTACATGGAAATGGGAGCACATTAAGATGGACTTCATCATAGGTTTACCAAGGAACTAGAGGAAGCACGATGCTATATGGGTGATAGTGAATAGATTGACGAAGTCCGCCCACTTTTCGGCCATCAGATCTACAGATCCTCTTAATGCACTCGTCGATCTATATGTACGGGAGATAGTGAAGCTACACGGAGTTCCAGTTAGAATCACATTGGATAGGGATTCGTGGTTTACATCCCACTTTTGGGAGAGATTTCAGGAGGCCATGGGATACCAGTTTAATTTTAGCACTGCCTTTCATCCGCAGATTGATGGGTAGTTCGAGCAAGTGATACAAACGTTCGAGGATATGTTAAGGGCGTGTGCGTTGGATTTTAAGGGCTTTTAAGATGACCACTTGCCGTTAGCTGAATTTGCATATAATAACAGCTATCAGACGAGTATCGGCATGGCACCCTATGAGGCATTATGTGGTAAATGATGTAGATCACCGATTGTGTGGGAAGAAGTGGGACATCGAAAGTTATTAGCTCTAGAATTGGTCGAGCGAACTTCACAGCATGTACACTTAATACGTGAGAGACTTCGGATAGCACAAAGTCGGTAGAAGAGTTATGAGATTTGGTAAGAAAGGAAAGTTAAGTCCTCTGTACATCGAATCATTCGAGATCTTAGATCACGTAGGAAGCGTGGCGTACAGATTAGCACTATCACCGAAGTTATCAGGTGTGCATAATGTATTCCATGTCTCCATGTGCAAAAAGTACCATCAGATCCATCCCACATAATTCGATACGAACCACTGGAGATACAAGAAGATATGAGTTACATGGAGCAGCTTATCTGGATCTTGGATCAGAAGGATAAAGTGTTGCTATTTAAGATGATACCGTTAGTAAAAGTGCTCTGGTAGTACCATTCCGAGGAGGAGGCGACATGGGAATTAGAGAGCATGATGCGAGAGAATTACCCAAAGCTGTTTCAGTGAGTGATTTGAGCGAAATTCAAAGGACCGAATTTCCTAAAGGTGGGGAGGAAATGTGAGAACTCATTATTTTGTACTGTACATGTACGAATATGTAATTATTAATTAATGAATAAATTATTTTGTATATTTTTGTAAATTTTCAGTGAATAGTGATATGGGCCCTATTTGGATTTCAATGCCCAGAATGTGGAAATGACTGATAAAATAGTGCATGGAAGGTATAATAATTATATTATGGAAATTTGGAGGCCAAAATACCCTATTTGCATTGTTTTGTGAAGTATGATAAACAAATTAAAAAATGACAGATACGTCTCGAGTGTATTTTTGTAAATTTCACCCAAACTAAAATGAATTGGGATGAAGTAAAATATCATGAGATTTTACATGAAAAGTAGTGCAACACAGTCTCAATAGATTTCACGAATCGGTTATTAAATCAGAAATTTCGCTGGCTGGTAACCGGCGTAAAATCATAATTTCTCACTATCCGTGCATCATGCGTGAACAAAACCACTTCCAATCATCAAAATACATTTAATAAGATCATTTGGTGATGGAATATGAAAATTTGGAGTACGATTACATAGTTTTACGACTGCAGAAGCTTAAGAGCAAAATTGTCCAAAATTTTCATTACTAGGGGCATTTTGGTCAATTTGCCTAGATCCAGAATCTTCTTTATAATTCCTTCAGTAACTGAGCTGCACTATTCATCATCTTTTCCAACAAGCCCCACGCCATTGCTAAGGAAAGAAAGAAGAAAATAAAACAAACCTTCCGAGCTCACTACGCACACCAAATTTTACTAAAATTATAACTAGAAAAATATTCTATTCTCTCTCCTCTACATACCCATACCCATAGATCATTGTATAAGCCACTATACAAGGAGAAAGAAAGCTTTCAAGTTTCAGCCAAGCAAGGTACTTCAACATCCATTAAGCTTTCTTTAATTCCAATGGTGTAGACTTACTCCTTCAAGCATGTTAAACATGTTTTTAGCATTTGTTTCATTTAAATGTTGCAAAATAAAAATTTACCACGGGAGGAGTGTTCGGCCAAGCATGGGTTCTTAGTGATTCATTGTGTTTTATGCATGAAAATGGTACCAAAATTAAAGATAAGCAAGGCTAAACAAGAATGTAAGGTTGAATTGTTGAAAAAACCAATAAATTTGGCTAAGGTGGAATTCGGCCATGGTAAGGGGTCATGCTTTCATGGATGATTTTGATGAGTTGAGGGTAGACTTAGATTGTAGGAATTACAAGGAGTCTACCGGTATGCTTGGATTTAAAATCCGATGCAAAACGAATAAGTTATATTATACTACTGGTAGAAATTATATTGCAAAAATATTTGTAGTGTCCAATGTGGCTGCATAATGGTATGAATAATAGCTTAAAAATAAGTATTTAATAAGCTAATATTTTTGTGGAATTATCTGCAGCTCGAGAGTTACGGTTTTTGAGTGGTGCTATCGGGAAGTTCGATTGCGACAGACAGATAAGAGGCTCGTATGTAGTTTGTAGGGATATCCCGAATGCATGGTTTTCATACCAATAATTTTATGAAACTATTTTGAAAGTAAATTGTCTTGAATACTGTGGAATTGTAGCTGTTTGGTTGGATTGAACTACGTCTACCTTTATAAGATGGCTAGGCTATTTGTAGCCGTTATGTTGCTGAAAATTTATTAGAGAATTTTATAAAACTATCATGAAATATTTTAATACATTGTGGAGTGTTTTCCTAGCCTTGAAAGTGAGATATTTGATATTTCTCATAAATTATGAATTTATCAAATAATATTATTTAAATATTCGTATTACCAAATTTATTCAAAGTTAAAGTGTTAAAAATTTCTGCTAAGTGTTTTATATTGAAATATGTGGGTTACAAAGTGAAATGTGGAATAATGAATATTTTATAAATAAATTTCAATAAAATATTCACTATTTTATTAATTTTCCTTTATAGACTGACTGAAGTTTTATCTGATTAAATGATTTCCATAAAGGTGATATCACTGTTTAAACACTGTTTTGAGATTGTTATGCCCCATATCATGCTCACGTGTATTACTATACTGTTACTGTGTGAAGCTGTTGACACCGATCTTGTCTTTAACGTCCGGGTTGACACCTAATTAATGTACGACCGAGGACATCAATAGACTATGGTTATAGATCTTATTGTTTACTGTTACTGTTCCCTACGGGGATTATAGTATGATATCATTGGGGTGTTGCCTGGTCTCTTCTGTTATTACTGATTACTATGATATTTTACTGAACTGTAATGTTACTGAAACTGTTTACTGAAGTGTTCTTATCACTGAACTATTATCGTACGGAATTGTATATCAGATTGTTACTGTGATTTATCTATTTGTGAAAGTGATGATTTTAATTGTGAAAGTTAAATTACTTTCAAAATGATGATTTATATGATTTTAAATGATTTATTTTACTAATTTATGAGAAATATTCTATATGGTGAATTACTGAATGAATTACATATCAACTTAAATTTCTACTCCTTAAAGTTGCTTCTAGGTTCCGGGATAAGATAGGCATTTCAAAATGCCTTCCTTATTCCATCCGGATCCCTAGCCGACTATAGTATCGTTCCTTTTAGTGTGCTTAGCATACCAATAAGAAAATTGGAGGATTTTATTGCATATAGTTTTCACGATATCAAGATTGCATACAACTTCTTTACCGAGCCGTGATTTGCTCACCCATTTATTTTCATCTCTCCAAAGTATTTCCAGTGATCGCGGGATATATCACCCGAGGATTATCGACTGCGTTGTGAATACCTCAAGGTAGCTAGTGTAGATCCTGGAGGTATATTCATTTTCTTTTATAGGTTTAGACTTTCTTTTACAGTACTACAGTCTTGTAATAGTAACAGGGGATGTATATGTTTAATATAAATACAATTTATAAATATTTAAATTACGTAAATTAAATTAATTTACAGTTATTTACTGTTCACTGTTAATTAAAAGTGGGAAATAAAAGCATCACAAACAGCTCAACCAATACTGTGTGTTTAGAAAATGTGAAAAAGTGTAAAATACTATATATACTGACCGTGACACTTACCAGGCCTTCCTCCATATCAAGAGATCTACTTTACCATTGATTTAGGACCCAATACCGAACCAATTTCCAAGTCTCCATAACCAATGGCATTGGTGGAGCTTGAAGAGCTCAAGAAGCAGCTTCAAGAGTTGTTGGGTAAGGGATTTATCTGTCCTAGTGTTTCTCCCTAGGGTGCACCAATCTTATTTGTTAGAAAGAAGGACGATAGCCTACGACTATGTATTGATTACCAGTTGCTCAACAAGGCCACTGTCAAGAATAAAGATCCCCTGACCAAAATTGATGATCTATTCAATCAACTTAGTGGTGCGCATGTGTTCTTTAAGATCGATATGAGGTCGGGATATCATCAGTTGAAGATTCGAGAGACAAATGTCCCTAAGACTGCCTTCAAGACCTAATATGGTCATTATGAGTTCCTAGTTATGCAACTCAGCTCACTAATGCACCTGCAACCTTTATGAACTTGATGAATGAGGTGTTCAAGCCTTTTCTAGACAAATTCGTCATTGTTTTTATTGACGACATCCTAGTATATTCCAGATCTCGAAAAAAGTACAAGCAGCATCTCTGCATTGTTTTATACACTCTCAGAGACCGAAAGCTGTATGTGAATTTCAACAAGTGTGAATTTTGGTTGGACCAAATCATATTCTTGGGACATGTATTACCTAAAGACAGAGTGTTTATTGATCCGTCCAAGATAGAAGTTATTATTCAATGGGAAAGATCGAAGACGGTGATGGAAAATAAGTAGTTTTTTGGGTCTAGTTGGGTACTATTGTCGATTTGTTGAGGGTTTCTCTCGGATAGCTGCTCCACTAACGCGTCCCACACGCAATGATGTAAAGTTTGAATGGACAAATGCTTGTGAGCACAATTTTCAAGAGCTGAAGCCAAGATTAACTACGGCACCAATCCTTACCATTTTGAGTGGTTCAAGGGGTTTCTCAGTGTATAGTGATGTCTCCTCATAGGGTTTAGGTTGCGTGCTAATGTAGAATGGGAAAGTGATAGCTTATGGTTCTCATCAGCTGAAGGACCATGAGAAGAATTACCCTACTTATGATCTGAAACTAGTTGCCGTGGTGTTTGCTTTGAAGATCTGGAGCCATTATCTGTATGGTGAAAAGTTACAGGTATACACTAATCACAAGAGCCTCAAATACCTATTCTCACAATGTGAGTTGAATATGAGACAGCGTAGATGGATGGAGCTGCTTAAGGATTACGCCTGCGAGATATTGTACCATCCAGAGAAAGCTAATATGGTTACTGCTTCATTAAGCCGGAAGCATTTAGGGATGGTCTCATACATGATGGTTCAGGAACATGATTTACTGGAGCAGTTCGCAAACCTCAGCCTTTGTAAGGACCCGTCGAGTAGCACTTTGCTTCCCTCAAAGACTCAAGAGGTGGCTCCCTCGGCATCCTTACGTTTGGTGAAGTTGACAATCACCTAACACTCACTTCACTTAACGTATTGTCCGCTTTGGGCAATCTCCACCTTCATGGCTTCATCCCAAGGGACCTAAAGAACTCAGGATTAATTCCCTTGAGCGCATTTTCATCGAGGTTTGATCCTAAGAGCCATAGGTACCTCTCACTTACACTCATGTTACCATTAGGATCATGTTACCATTAGGATAAGTTGTCCTAATGGTAACATTAGTGTAAGTGACAGGTGCCTATGGGTCCTGGGATCGAACCTCAATGAAAATGCGCTCAAGGGAATTAATCTTGAGTTCTTCAGGCCCCTTGGGATAAAGCCCTAAGGGTGGAGATCGCCTAATGTGGGAGATCACCCAAAACGGACAATACATTAAATGAAGTGAGTGTTGGGCGATCGCCAACCTCACCAAACGTAAGGGATGCCTAGGGAGCCACCTCTTGAGTCCCTGAGGGGAGCAAAGTGCTACTCGGTAGGTCCTTACAGCCTTAACATTACTTTTTCTAAGAGATACGGTCTGATGGCTAGTCTTAGAAATGTGCCTAATCTGATGGAGCGGATTAGGTATACTTAAAAGAAGGATGCATAATGTATTCAAATAGCCAGCTAGATTCAGTTAGGGCATCAGAAAAAATGTATGATTAGCACATATGGGATTCTAAGGTTCAGAAATCGATTTTGTATTCCTAGAGACAGATAGTTGAGAGACCAAATTTTGTCAGAGGCACACACTTCAAGGTACACTTTACATCCCAATAGCAATAAAATGTATCAGAATCTACGTAAAGTGTATTGGTGGCCAAATATGAAGATGGACGTCATAGAATTTGTAGCAAGGTGTCTCCGTGCCAACGGTTAAGGTAGAGCATCAGAAACCAACAGGATTGTTACGACTCTACCAATACCGATGTGGAAATGGAAGCTTATCACTATGGATTTTATCATTGGTTTACTGAAGACCTGCAGAAATCATGATGCTATCTGGGTGATCATCGATAGATTGACAAAGTCAGCCTACTTCCTTACTATCAAGTCTACAGATTCCTTAAATTCATTAGTTGATCTTTATATTCAAGAAATTGTTAAACTGTACAGAGTCCTAGTGACCATTGCTTTTGACAGAGATTCCCAATTTACCTCTCGTTTCTAGAAGAGATTTCAAGAGGCTATACGATCTCAATTGAATTTCAGCATAGCTTTTCATATGCAAACTGATGGTCAATCCGAGCGTACCATTCAGATTCTCGAGGATATATTAAGAGCTTGTGCTTTAGATTTTCAAGGCTCCTAGGATGATCATCTTCAATTAGTAGAATTTGCATATAATAATAGTTATCATTCCAGTATCGACATGGCTCCTTACAAAGCACTGTATGGTAGAAGTTGTCAGTATCCCATTGCTTAGGAAGAATGGGCAACAGAAAGATATTAGCTCCCGATCTGGTAAAGCAGGCTTCAAAGGATATCCAGGTTATTTGTGACAAACTGAAGAATGCTCAAAGTCAACAGAAAAGCTATGCAGATTTTAGATGCTGACCTTTAGAATTTTTAGTGGGTGATTGGGTTTTCTTAAAATTTTCACCATTTAAGGGCATAATGAGGTTTGGGAAGAAAAGGAAACTGAGTCCTCGTTTCATCAGACCATTTGAGATCCTAGACCACGTGAGAGATATGGCTTACCGGTTAGCATTACCACCAGAGCTATCCAGTGTCCATAATGTTTTCCATGTGTCGATGTTGAAGAAATATCAGATGGATCCGTCTCATATTATCCAATACGAACCATTGGAGATCAAAGAAGACATGAGCTACGTGAAGAAACCGATACGGATTCTAGATTGAATGGAAAAAGTATTGCGGTCTAAGACAATTCCTCTTGTAAAGGTTCTCTGGCAGTACCACACAATAGAAGAAGCTACTTGGGAGCTAGAGAGTTTGATGAAAGAGAAATACCCAGAGTTATTCAATGACTAAGTCCGATCAAATTTGGAGGACCAAATTTCCTAAAGGTGGGGAGGATGTGAGAACCACATATTTTAATATTGTAGCGTATATTAGAACTCTCACTACTATTCAATTCCTGTGTATTTTGCAAGTATAAGGGGTAACAACATGGTGGGCCACACAAATCTTCCAGTGTCTAGATGAAGGTGAAACCTAGAAGACTTAATATTTGGAGCCAAAAAAAGTAATTGTAAGAAATTCTAATCCAAACTCAATTATTTAGATTATTTTTGAAGCATTTAAAACAAATTTAAAAATAACAATTATAGACATAAGTCGATGGAATTTTCGTGAATAACAGTCAAACAACATTGACTTCTGGCCAAGTGTCAAATATAAAATAATCCCCATGTGAGAAAGTCCCATGCCATGGCAATAGGTAGAGTAAATTAGCTGAAGAAACAGAAAATTACGCGATTTTACGATTAGGGGTATTTTCATAATTTCGCGGAAATGACAAGTCAAACTTCAATGAAAGCTTCTTCGACCATAAGAATTAGTTAAATAGATGTGATTGGTAATTAAAAGACATATTTTGGAGATTAGAGTGATAGTTTTCAACAAAGTCAAACCGAAAAGGGCAAAATAATCCAAAATTTTCATAATTAAGGGCAAAATGGTAATTTTCACTTTGAAATGTTAAAAAATATGAAATTTCCAGCTACCTCTTTAGCCATTCTCATAAGCCAATTTCCCCCTCTCACTCCTCCATTTTTTCACCTTAAACTAAGTGCGAGAAAGCTTAAAAATCTCCCTAAAAAGACATCAAAACCAAAAATCATCTTCACCAAAGTTCATCTCCTCAACCGAGTCTTTTTTTTTTACACCAAAATCATCATATAAATCAGCTAAAATAAGAGTGAAGATTCCCTTGAAGGTTTCAGCCAAAGAGGAAAGGTATGGAAGTCTTGAATTTTTCATGGTATTCATAACCTATTCTTAATGCTTAGCATGTCTAGATGTATATTCAAGCTTGAATCATGTTGAAACCATGAAATTGGGCAAGTGAAGGTTTCAGCCAAGCATGGGAATTCATGATAATGGTGTTGCTTAATGCAAATTCAATGTAGGATTAATAGAAAATACTGGTAGAAATAATGAATAGCTTAGAATTTATTTGGTTAAATTAAATGGAAGAAATCCATAAGGTGGGATGGAATGTGAGGTTTGGCCATGGCATGAGGGACTAAGATCTTGTGTAATTTGATGTGTACACCATGTGGAAGTAGTATAGAAAATTAGTAGAATTAATTTGGAATTAATGAAATAGTTAAATTTGGAAGAAAACACCAGTGAAAGAGAGAAAAAGCATTCGACCTTGGTGAAGGGGAAGAGGAAATTGTGGGCATTTTTGTTGGCTCTTATAGGCAATACCGAGAGGGGGGTGAATCGGTTTTTAACTAACTATAAGCTCGTTTTGCGATTCTTCTAAATTCTCTAGCCTATATTAATAATTTCTAAGTTCTCTAGGCTAGGCAAGCATGCAATCCAAGTTCAATGCAATAAACACAATATAATTGCAAGTAATTAAAGAGAGTAGGGAAAGAGAGATTTACACACTCGATTTATAGAGGTTCGGCAACCTTGCCTACGTCCTCTACCTTGAGATGCTCCCAAGGATTTTCTCCAAATCCACTATCTTGAATTTGTGATTACAATCCCTCTTTTCAAGGCTCAAGAGAAACCTCCCTCTTTTTCTAGGCTCAAGAGAAACCTCCCTCTTTTTCTTAGGCTAAAGAGTAACCTCCCTCTTTTTCAAGGCTTAAGAGAAACCTCTCCTTTTACAAGGAATGGTGGGTTACAAATAATGTAATCAAGAGAGACCTCTAGATAGACAAGGGATTACAATGTTTAAGCACAAGGAAAACCTATACAATGATTTGTGCTATGCTATTCTATACAAGGAATATGAGATTGATAGAAAATGAAGAATGTATAGCACTTGAGAAGTTGTTGAGGCTTTGAATATGAGGAAAATGAAGATTGAATGTGCTGAGCTCTTCCTCTTACTTCCTTTAGCTTCTAAGCCTTTATTTATAGTCCCTTGGATGTATTCTAGCCGTTGGGTGGAGCCAAATCTCGAATATTACCGTTGTCTCACAAAAACTAGTCGTTATAGGCTATTTTCGGGCAAAGGGATCGATCCCTTTCCATAGGGGATCGATCCCTTTTGTCCAGAATCTTGATTCTGGGCTTCAGGGACCTTGGGAAGACTTTCTGCCAAAAAGGGATCGATCCTGCTACAGTGGGGATCGATCCTTTTCTTCCAGAGGGCATTTTTCCTGCACTTTTGGGTTAGAAATGATATGACCTTTGATCCTAATTCAACCCAAAACATTTATAAGCTTTAAGGGAGTTTTTCTTGACTTTCTCTGATAAAAACATGGTCTAAACATTCATCAAGTGATTTTCTAAAATATTCATAACATTTATAAAGAATTAAGACCAATAGGGATGTATCATTAAATCATGGTCTTAATGTTTGATATGATCACTTGAAAATGGATTGAGAAAATCATGTGTGATAAGGCAAATTTACAATATGAATTAAAACATTAAAGCTTACTTAAGTTTTTGTCATTTCAAAATATATATGTCAATTTAAAGCTAACAATCTCCCCCTTTTTGATATGACAAAACTTAATGTAAATTTGCTTTAAAAATTCTTTAATAAAATACTCCCCCTCAAATAAAGCAGGATTTTATAAAGCTCCCCCTTAATATAAGCATGGGTTTTGAAAATGAATTTTCCCTCATTATCTCTCCCCCTTAATATCTTTCCCTTTTAATATCTATCTCTCCCCCTTTTTGTCATAGCAAAAAGAAGGAAAACTAAGAAAAAAATATGCTCCCCCTAAAATTATGGCTATGTGAGAAGAGATAAAAGATTATGCTCCATCCAACAAAAAAACATGTTAGTACATGGGACTCATAGCACAAATAAATAAGTCAATATTCACAAAGAGCATGAAATATTCATGTAATGAATATGACTTATGATCCTATACCAATTGTTTATAAATAATTTTGATACCAATTGTTGATAAGTAATTTTGAAAGAAGGTTCCAATTGGTAAGAAGTTAAGCAAGCACCTAAGTATATCAATTTTTCTTTCTAAAGTCCAACTAAGGTGCATGGTAATACATCATGATTATGAGCTAAAATTATATAACATATCATATGCATGTGCTCATAAATCATTTTCAAAAAATATTGTGCCTAGAATTAAGATATATAGCAATTAACTACAAATTCTAGCACACAAGAGTTTCATGCAAAAATATCCTAAGAGAATTCTTCTCTATTTGTCATTTCAATCTAAGGAGCATGAGAAGAGTTGTCAATTTAAAGCTCATACCAATTGGCAATTTAGATTTGGCTTACCAATTATTGAAAATATGGTTCCCAATGATACTAATTGTTATTTCAATCTAAATACCAATTGTTACTAATGGTTGACTTAGGCATTTTACATGAATCCAATATCTATGTGTAGTGTGTTCATGTCAAGAAAATAATCATTCCAAATATGCAAGAACACAACACATATCATCAAATATGCATATGGATCAATTAATCATTAGCACACTATCATAAAGTATTAATCCATATTCATATTCACAAATTTATACCATATGGAATATTCGTAAAATCAAGGTATTCAAGCAAACACATTTTCTTCCATGAAACTAAAGAATCCTATGCTCAATTTTCCATCAAGATCTTAACCAATTATGAGCAAGGAAAGATTCAACATTACCATTTTAATCAATTAATAGCCATATCCCTAGTTGTTATCATCATTTAAAGTTCTAGAGGGTATATACTATTTTAACTAAAATGGTTTCACCTAAGTGAATCAATATTATCAAGCTAAAATATATTTAATCATTAAAATCCATAAACTATGAGTGAGGTTAAGCACATAATATCATGAAAACAACTACTCTCATCTCATAGGCATGATTGTTGATTCAACTTAAGTAAACATGCATGTTCAACATCAAAACAATCAAGATACAATGCATGTATATCAATTGTTGGTGTTGTCATTAAAGCCTAAGTTCATTACTAATTTGGCCATAAGAAAAATTTAAGTACATGGATGATAAAGTTTCATGCATTTAAACATTTAGGATCCTTTTATCATCACAAATTGTAGGCCAATTACCAATTATGACTTTATACCAATTGTTGAATTTATATTTGAAATCAATCCACTAGATGTATAATTATCGTGTAACCTATAGTGGAGTAGTTGAGTCAAGCTAATAAACATAATCCTATAGGCATGCTTGACTAAGATGAACAAAAGAAATCATAATCTATCATGCACATGTTCATCGTTAATTCTCAAATATATACACAAATAATTGAAATAAATCTCAAAAATATGTTTAAGCATTCATTAAAAGTATATTACAAGATTATTTCAATATTTATGCAATTCATGATCATTTTCAATAAGAAAACTGATTTTGCACTTGTGAGCTCAAGAAAAGTGATATTGATTGTTGAAAGTGATACCATTTGTTGGAAATGATATTAATTGATGAAGTTAAGGCATGATATCAATGAAAAATGATTTTTCATATTTTAAAGTTCATCAAAAAGAAGTTAAAAACAATGAATTTTAAGTTGAGAAGAGAAAAAGTATCAAAACAATGAAAAGTTCTTCTCAATTTCTATTGAACACATGCAGGAGAGCCTTTTCTGGCCTGGGGGGATCGATCCTGCTACAGTGGGGATCGATCTCTTATATGTCCTGCAGATTCTGCAGTTGTTTTGACAGAAAATTGGACTTATGAGGTACCAAAACTTCGTTTTTGAGTAATTTAAGTCCAAGTAAAGATTTAAACATTTGTAAAACATGATTTTGGACTTGTATGAATGAAAAATCTGAATGAAAAACCATTTTACAAAAGATTTTGCAATTTTGGAAGAATTTACACAATAAAATGCATTTTTGGCCTATTATGCATATTTTGTCAAAACCAAAGCTTTGGAAACCACAAATATGCCAAAACAAACTTGTTCACATAGATTTTAAGCACATATAACATCAAATCATCATACTTGTGAACATTATGCCATGATTTCCAACATACATATTCTTCATTAAGGCTTATGACAAGGCATTTTGCATAAATGACATATTTGACAACTTTTGAGCAACTAAATATATTATCTAAACATATCAAACTTGCTCAAGATGTAGAAAACCAATAATCATTTCAAAATCACAATTCATGCTTTTCATTCAATGCATCAAGTACTATTCATCAAACACTCAAAAATCATTTATCATGCCTTTTGTTCAATCATTCAACTCACAATGCATCAAGAATCATCAACCAACTTTCTCATCAAAGCACAAATGATCAAATAAAGTTTTAAGGAGTAAAGAATTAAACTTACAAAACTCCTTTTGCTAGAGAATGCTTTGCCTTGATGTGTTGGATCCACCATTAGTCATTCTTTGAGAAATTGTTGTCACCTTGCTAAGAATGGATCTCCAAACTCTTCCTATTGGTACAAGCAAACTCCATGGGCTGTGTTGAGCATTTAAACTGCATTTTTTCATTATATTCCCATGCTCCAACACTCCTATAACAAACAAATTCAAGCATGCTTTGGTACCCAAATTTTCTTGGGTCCACTTGGGTCCATGAGAGTTAGTGCAAATAATTGTTGATCCTTTTGGGATCCATTTCAAGCACAAATCATCATTATTTATTGCATGCTTTGGCACCCATATTTTCCTAACAACTCTTCCTCTAAATGTAGTTTTTCTATATGTGCATGCTTGTGAAGAGTGTCCTATTCTATTGCATAGTGAACATGTGAGAGATGTATCATGCATATAATTTTTGCTCACTAGGAAGTTCTTTAGATGAGTCTCTTTTTGTATTGCATTATATCCTAACCCATCTTTGTCAAAGAAAGCTCTTTGGGTCTCTAACATGTGATCTAGCTTTTGTTGACCCATATAAAACCTAGAAAATGAGTTATGCAAATTTAAGTTCTTTTTATTCGACTCATTTATTTCTAGATTTACTTCTTCTAACTTCTTCTCAAATTCAAGTTTGGCATTTAATAGCATTTCATTTTCTATTTTCTATTTTCAATTTAGCAATGATTTTCTTATATTTGGAGTTCATGCATTGAAAATCATTTGCTAATTCATTAAAAGCATTTTGTAGTTCATCAAATGTATAATCATTATCTTCACTAGAACTACAACTAGCCTCATCATCACTAATGGCCATAAAGCATGAGTAAGCTACCTCATTATCTACGTTTTCCTCATCGTAGCTATCACTATCACTCCATGTAGCCACAAATGCTTTCTTCTTAGGTTTCCTATCCTTTTCTTTCCTAAGTAAGGGGCAATCTAGCTTAGTGTGACCCGGTTCATTGCACTCATAACATACTAAGGGGTCCTTTTCTCTTCTACTTGACTCTCCCCTATGATGTCTCCTATTCTTCTCTCTCTCATTCATTCTCATGAACTTATCGAATCTTTTGGCAAACATTGCCATTTCCTTCTCTTCCTTATTTCCACTCTCATCACTATCATCTTCAAGGACCTCATGAGTGGAAGACTTAAGTGCTACCCCTACTTTCTTTGAAGGCTCTTCATTTCTTTTTAATTTCATTTCATATGTAAGTAGGGAGCCCATAAGTTCATCTAGAGACAAGGTGTTTGGATCCTTAGACTCTTCTATTGCGGTTACCTTTGCCTCCCATGATTTAGGCAAGCTATTCAAAATTTTCTTTACCATTTCAACATTAGAATAAGCCTTGCCTAGAGCCTTAAGTCCATTAATTATATCATTAAACCTAGTGAACATTTCACTAATGGACTCATTTTCTTTCATCCTAAATAGCTCATAATCATGTGTGAGCATTCCTACTTTGGTCTCTTTTACTTGATTAGTCCCTTCATGTGTGATGGCTAATTTGACCCATATTTGCTTGGCATTCTCACATAGGGAGACTCTATTATGCTCATTGGGACCTAATGCACAAAACAGAGTGTGCATAGCCTTGGCATTCAATTGTGCCAATCTCATATCATTTGTGTCCTACTCATCCTCACTTTTAGGGACATCTTTTCCATCAACTTTCTTCATTGGAATTTTGGGACCATTAACAATCACTCTCCACACTTCATAATCATTAGATTGTACAAAAAACATCATCCTAATTTTTCAATATGAATAATTCTCACCATTAAAGAGTGGAGGTCTAACTAATGATTGTCCCTCTTCTCCTAGGGGTGTGCCTATATTCAAATGAGCCATTTAAGATCATTTTGCTCGATAGAGTTTAGTCTAATTCAATCTCGAGCCCAAGCTCTGATACCAATTGTTGGCTTTTATAGGCAATACCGAGAGGGGGTGAATCGGTTTTTAACTAACTATAAGCTCGTTTTGCGATTCTTTTAAATCCTCTAGCATATATTAATAATTTCTAAGTTCTCTAGGCTAGGCAAGCATGCAATCCAAGTTCAATGCAATAAACACAATATAATTGCAAGTAATTAAAGAGAGTAGGGAAAGAGAGATTTACACACTCGATTTATAGAGGTTCGGTAACCTTGCCTACGTCCTCTACCTTGAGATGCTCCCAAGGATTTTCTCCAAATCCACTATCTTGAATTTGTGATTACAATCCCTCTTTTCAAGGCTCAAGAGTAACCTCCCTCTTTTTCTAGGCTTAAGAGAAACCTCCCTCTTTTTCTAGGCTTAAGAGAAACCTCCCCTTTTACAAGGAATGATGGGTTACAAATAATGTAATCAAGAGAGACCTCTAGATAGACAAGGGATTACAATGTTTAAGCACAAGGAAAACCTATACAATGATTTGTGCTATGCTATTTTATACAAGGAATATGAGATTGATAGAAAATGAAGAATGTATAGCACTTGAGAAGTTGTTGAGGCTTTAAATATGAGGAAAATGAAGATTGAATGTGCTGAGCTCTTCCTCTTACTTCCTTTAGCTTCTAAGCCTTTATTTATAGTCCCTTGGATGTATTCTAGCCGTTGGGTGGAGACAAATCTCGGATATTACCGTTATCTCACAAAAACTAGCCGTTATAAGCTATTTTCGGGCAAAGGGATCGATCCCTTTCCATAGGGGATAGATCCCTTTTGTCCAGAATCTTGATTCTGGGCTTCAGGGACCTTGGGAAGACTTTCTGCCAAAAAGGGATCGATCCTGCTACAGTGGGGATCGATCTTTTTCTTCCAGAGGGCATTTTTCCTGCACTTTTGGGTTAGAAATGATATGACCTTTGATCCTAATTCAACCCAAAACATTTATAAGCTTTAAGGGAGTTTTTCTTGACTTTCTCTGATAAAAACATGGTCTAAACATTCATCAAGTGATTTTTTAAAATATTCAAAACATTTATAAAGAATTAAGACCAATAGGGATGTATCATTAAATCATGGTCTTAATGTTTGATATGATCACTTGAAAATGGATTGAGAAAATCATGTGTGATAAGGCAAATTTACAATATGAATTAAAACATTAAAGCTTACTTAAGTTTTTGTCATTTCAAAATATATATGTCAATTTAAAGCTAACAATTTTAATGTAATTTAGGTCCCACAATAATGTACAAAATATTCTAAGAATTTAGGCACAATCAGAATTGAAAATGGACTTATGTAGAGAAAGTTGTAATTTTTGTACCGGTAGAAAATAGATAGAAAAATAAGGTTGTAGTTGGCAATGTAATGTATTTTATAATAGTAAATATTTTTATAATTAAAATGTAGAATATTAACAATATCGATATGATAATTTTGCAACTAAGAAACCCGAGGAGGACACTAGTGCTATTTCCCAGCATAGTGAAAAATTATCAGGTAAAAGATATATATAACGAACATAGGGATACCGTAATGCATATTTTGCTATGAAATTAATTCTTTGAAATTGTTTTGGAATCAATTAGAATGACAATTATGAACTGTTGTTGTGGAAGTTTTGTTGTTTTTGTGCAGGAAGGTTAGGATATACCTAGTCGTTATGCTGTCAAAATTTTAATAATCTCATGAATTACTCTTTTTATATCATTGAATATTAGTAGTGAATGATTTACCAAGTAATTCCATCTACTTTATTGAAAATCATTATTTTCATATTATATTGAAAAACAATATTTAAAAATTCATGTTATTAAATTTGGCATACATGAAGGTACTGGCATGTTATTATAACTTGTTTACAGATAAATAGAATATTTTTAGAACTAAATATTGAATTGTGAATATTTTATAAATTTTTATCTCTGAACTGTCTATATTTCCAAATTATACATTTATGGACTGATTGAAAATTTAGCCTTCAGAAATTATCTCCGCAAACAGCTATAAAATGTTTTATATTGTTTTCAGAGACTATTGGCCCCATAGCTGCTTGCAGGCACATGCTACTATAAGTGTATGATCGTATGACCGACTTGTGGGTTGATTGACCTTGATCCCGTCATCAGCGTCCCGGATGGTGCCTGATCAATACCACTGAGGACTATATTCTAATTATGGCCATATGTCCTATTGCATGAGTCTATTGGGTGATGCCTTGTCTCTACGATTGCGATGATATTGGTGATTTTAAATCGTGGCTTACTATGAATTTTGTGAACTGAAATTTTATATATGTTTATGGATTTTAGAATTGGTTTATTGAATTTAAACTTATGAAATTTATTTGTGAAATATGATTAATTTTTTGAACTTCCTATAGTCGCATCTAAGGACCTGGACACGACAGGTACTTCAAAGAACCTCTCATATTCTATCAGTTTCCTAGCTAACTATAGTATCCTTCCTGTGAAATTTGTGCCTGATATATTTCACTTCCATTATCTATAAATTTTAGTGCATGTTTTGAATACTTGCATATAGTTTACATTGATTCAGTTTTGTTATATATATTTTTTACTGGGCATTAACTCATCCCATTTTTCCCCTCCTCCCCGATTATTTTTAGTAAATCTTTACTTCCACTCAAAAGGTTTGCGACGAGATTTCCCTTAGGCAGAATTGTTTTACCGTTGAGGTATATTGACTTTTTTTATGTATTCAGACTTCTGTTGTACAATACTGATGTATGTAAAATACAAATATGGGATGTAAATTAAGTATAATTTCATAATATAAATAAATATATTTCCCTTTGTATATATAACTATATGAGTGAAATGAAGGTACTGCAAACAGTCTAACCGTTATCTTGTGAAATTAGTAGAAAATGTACAGAAAATATCTAAATTCAGAACGTGACAGGCATGGTCTACGTTCAAAGAATCTTAAGTTCGAAAGTACGATTACGTGTGGGGAAGGATTAGCACCCTCACAACACCGATCCAAAAATGATACCAACTAATTTTGTGATATTTAAAGAATTCTTAACTAAATGGTCTTTGTTTTTATTAAATTCAAATATTTAAATATTGGACAATCTCTAAGAAGCTCTCCATCATGCTGATGAAATTTCTTAAATGTCATCCTCACCTCAAGATTATCCAAGAAATCTCATTCATCTTTCTCAAAGAGACTCCATCGTCGGAGTCATTAAATAACTTATGAAATATCTTAATTTTGTTTTTATATCTTTTATTCCTAACTTATATTTTTTATTTTGTCATATCTTTATTTTCTATTTAATTTTCCTTTATTTATTTATTTTATTCCCTAAATTCTATTTTTATTTTTATTTTAATATTATATATATTTTGAAAATAAATGTCGATTATTCTTATTGAAAATTTTCTTTAAACCTTCCATCATGCTGGTGAAATTTAAAGAAACATCTTACTTAAAAATTTTAAAATGTCAACCATTCATGACATCTTATAATTCCATCATAGAGATAATCTTCACTTATTCTCAACTTATTATTATACTTTTAATTTTTTTTTATTTTTATAAATCATTATTCAGTCATTTTTTTATTATTAATATTTTTTATATTTTATTTTATTTTAAATATATATTGATTATTGACATTTATATTTATATTTTCAGAAATAAATATTGACTATTAATATTGAACATTTACCCTAAATCTTCTATCATGTTAGTAAAATTTAAGACAAATATTCTCACATAAGAATTTTCAAAATGGTAATTATTCGTGACACTCAGAATTCCATCCTCAGAATAATCTCAACTTATCTCCATATTTTAAATTATTTTATTTAATTGTTGATTATTCTAGACAATTTAATTTTGACTATTTTCATCACTTCATAATTTTGTTTTATAAAACTTAATTATTTTCCTTTCAAACTTAATTTCCTTATCCATTTTAATTTCATACATTTCTAACCAATCGAATTTATTAAAATATTTCCCTAAATCTATTACACTAATTAACTACATTAAATACATATATTTACTATTTAAATTAATCTCACCTAACTTGATAAAATTTTCTTAATTAAAACCAAATTTAGATTATTTAATAACATAAAAAAAAGATAAACATTAAAAACTTACCTGTCCTTTTTCTTTCCGTGTTTTTTAAGTTCTCTTTCCCACGTGTTCTTTCCTTTTCTAATCCCCTTTATTTTTTCACACGTCCTGTTCTTTACTAGACAAGACACTTACCCTCAAATCGGAAACTTCCCAAGCCAGCAATAGTAATGACGGGAAGACAAAGGAAAAGCAGTACGGGTTCGGGGAGCAGCGACAATGACGAGGGAACAGCTGTGCAATGCAGAGATGACACGGCAGCTTGGTTGGCAGGGATCGAACAGCAGCAAACAGTGGCAGGACTGTGTACAGCGGTGTGTTGCAGAGCAGGGGCAACTAGCTTCGACCTGGCGGTGCGCGACAGAGGTAGGCTTTGGCAATGAGCAAAACAAGGGATTCAGTTCAATGCTGGCAACAAGGACACAGACGTAGAGCAAGGTCGTGACTAGATGCAAATGGTGGAGTTCCAGGCAGCAACTGGAAGTGATAGGCGAGTAACGATGGTGACGTTGTTCGAGGTAGTAGTGGAAAGGAACAAAGACGTCTAGTGCTTGGCGCAAGAACGATAATGAAGCTTGAACAGGCAGAGCACAGTGGCGCACGGTAGAAGAGCCAGGCAGCAGCTAACTCAGGGCCTGGCGGTGGTGATCAGCTGCAAGCGGTGCACGATAGAGATGGTGATGCTGGTTGTGATAAGAAGGCAGCGCAAGATGGTGATGAGGTAAGGTTGGCCTCGGCACCAAGAGTAAAAATCAAAGGCTGAGATTATTGATTGTCTGTCTGTCCTCCCAAATTACGGGTTTAACCTCTTTTCATAATTAAAAACTTGTTAAAATTCTAATATAACTAAATCTATTCTATTAATTATCTCCTATTTTTCATGTTTTATTTACTTAATTTTTATGTTAATTCTAATCCAACTCTAATTCTAAAAAATCTAAGTTTTATCTAAGAATAACTCTAATATAAAAATTATCTTAATTAAATTCATTCTTAACTAATCCTTATCTTTATTTTTTTTAATTTCATTTTTGTTTTTTTCTCATTTTATTTATTAATTCTTCCTAAATCCTATTTCTATCCTAATTTTAAATTTATTCTAATTAATGTTAATTCTAAATCTAAAAACGAAAATCCTAATTTAATTCTAACCTAATTCTAAACAATTCTTATATTAAATAATTATCCTGATCTAAGTTGTGTTAAAAATACTATGTCACAAAAAAGAAAAAAAACTGAGTTTATAGTGGTAATAAATAATACAACTCTCATTCTCCAAAAATGGTCTCTCCCTGCTGCAAATCCTCATGCATCGTCTTCTTCCGCTTCGAAAGTTGAGATTCTGCAATGAGTCAAGAAAAAAGCGAAACGAAGTCGAATCATCGTAGATGCTGAATCAAGTGTTGTGGAGGAGGTGGCGAAAGTAACCGCAACTAAATCTGTTGAAGGAAAAACCAATGGAGATCCTAAATCTGCATATAAAGAAATGTTGACTGGTAATAATTCTTCTGACACAGGTGGCTGGGATGATTGGGGTCTTACTGATGATAATGGAGAAATGTTCTTTGATGAAGCGACCTCGGATGATGAAGTGGATCTCATTGTCCATGAACCGAGAGTAAAGTTTTCCAAGGCAGAGAAGGCTAGTATGAGAAAGCCATGGCGTAATTCAATCATTGTCAAATTGCTGGGAAAAATACTTGGTTTCCAAACTCTTTCTCAGAGAATCAAGCAACTTTGGAATCTAAATGGCCGGTACAAGATTGTAGATTTGGGACATGATTACTTTCTCCTCAAATTTGAAATGAAGGATGATTACGTTAATGTTCTAGAGGGTGGTCCTTAGGTCATTGGAGGACACTATTTGACTGTGCGTCAATGGACTCCGAATTTTAATCCATTGAATGATCACATAGAGAAGGTGCTCGCATGGATTAGGCTGCCTGGTTTGCCTATGGAATACTATAATCACATTACATTGTCAAGAATGGGTGCCTGTGTTGGTAGAGTTGTTAAAATTGATCGAAACACTGAAGGGGCTATTCGTGGAAAATTTGCAAGAATTTGTGTGGAATTAGATTTGACAAAACCATTGGTTTCGAAATTCTTTGTTGGCAAGCACACTCAATTGGTCGAATTTGAAGGATTTCATTTGATTTGCTTCCATTACGGGAAAGTAGGCCATAAGCAAGAGTATTGTCCAAATTTAATTCATTCAGCAACTAACAAGGTTGATGAGCCTTCTGTGACTGCTGTATCTCAAGAGACTAATGATGGTGATAAGTCCTTTGGTCCATGGATGTTGGTTCAGAGACGGAACAGGAAAACTCAAGTCCGGGATGAAGCCAGCAAAGGAAAGTCTAAGGTTCAGCATGATTCGCGGAATATTGTTGGCAATAAATTTGCTAATTTGTCTATGGACGTTACTGATAAGGAAGATTTTGCGGCAAATTCTGTGGTGATGAATAAAGGAAAGGAAACTAGTCAACGAGTGATTAATAGGGGAGCTTCTAATGCCAAGACAGGATCACAATCTTGGAAACCTAATAAAAAGGATCCCAAAGTTTTTGGAAAGCTACAGGGTGTCAATCCTTTTAATTTGGGTCAGAAAATTTCAGCATTTAAGATGCCAATGAATTACACTTTTAATGCTGGTTCATCATCAGTGGAACTTAAGACATCTCATAGGAATGGGCCTTTAAAACGTCATATCCAACCTGAAATTTCCGTTGGACCTACCAAAGCCCATAGAGATGGGTTAGCTCCAACCACCTCTAAAAAGGGAATTATTATCAATGTGGAGTGGCCCAGTGGTATTTCCTCCCAAGATTATTTGAATGTTGACATCCCTGGACATTCAGACTTGGTTTATCATACGGATCATGGCCCATCGAAACCTCCTGATGATCTTGGAAAACAGGAGGCCATGCATGTTTCAAATGCATTAACCATTCAAGAAGTTCCGTCTGACTCTGGCGGGAAACGAGAAACCAATTCGGAGCTGATAGTTCAAAATGCAGTCTTGGATGAGGCTGGAGAGCAACAAATCTCGATGGAGATCATGGAATAAAAGAGGTGATCTCTTATCTTTCTTCATTCTATTTCTCATGACAGTTTTGTTTTGGAATTGTAGAGGTGCTGCAAGCTGCGAATTTCGAAGGATTACAATGGAGTTAAAGAGACTTCATAAGGTGGAGTTTTTAGTTATTGTAGAACCCCGGATTAGCAGTTCAATTGCTGATAAAGTGATTCAAAGATTACGGTTTGATCACTTCTTTAAAGTTGATGCCCAAGGATTTTCTGGTGGTATTTGGCTTTTGTGGAATATAAACTTTGGTGTCTTGAAGGTGGTACATAGTTATGAACAGATGATTTTGGTTATGGTGACTGATAAAAATGGTTGTAATTGGGCCTTTTCAGCTGTCTATGCTAGTCCTGCTCCCTCTAGACGCCAATGGTTATGGAATTTCTTGAGTGAATTTTCTAGTTTTGATAATATTCCATGGCTGTTATTAGGAGATTTTAACCAAGTGGCTTGCTCTGCTGAAAAGCAAGGTGGTGTACCAGAATCAGCTACTAGGATGCGAGTCTTCTGTGAGGTTATGGAAACACGGAATCTTATGGATATAGGGGCGTCCGGATGTCGATTCACTTGGACAAATAAACATTTCTTTGGTGATCTTATTTACAAAAGGTTAGACTGTGGTTTATGTAATACTGCATGGAGACATCTTTTCCCTGAGGCTATGATCACGAATTTACCAAGGGTTTATAGCGATCATTGCCCCTTACTTCTGAAGATTTCACTGGATATTCCTTAAAATCATTCACTGAGACCTTTTCGGTTTGAGGCCGCATGGCAATTGCATGAGTCTTTCCCAGACCTGATTAAGAACTCATGGGACACTAATATGGATCTTCATAGGAACCTTACTCAATTCCAAACTGTGCTCAAAGACTGGAATAAATCTGTTTTTGGTAATGTTTTTAAGAGAAAACGACATATACTAGCTAGACTTGAAGGTGTCCAAAGAAGATTGGAATGGAGTCCGAATCCTCATTTGTTTCAACTTGAAGGTGATCTTATGACAGAGTACAATAAAGTTCTGCAATATGAAGAAGTCCTTTGGTTCCAGAAGTCAAGATCGAACTGGGTCCAATTCGGTGATAGGAATACTAAATTTTTCCATACCACCACATTAATACGCAGAAATAGAAATAAAATTTTAGCTTTAAAAAAAGCTGATGGAGAGTGGTGTTCTGATCCTTTGGAGTTGAAAAGTTTGGTACTTACCTTTTTCCAAAACCTCTATTCTGCTGATTTAAGATTGACTAATTTTGATATTTGTCCAAGATCATTATGTCCTTTGGTTTCTTCACAAGCTGAGGATATTGGGGCTCTACCTAGAGATGATGAAATTTATAAAGCTCTATTCTCAATGACATCTCTTAAAGCTCCAGGTCCTGATGGTTTCCAAGCAGGTTTCTATAAAGCTAATTGGCCGGTGATAAAGGACTCACTATGCAACACCATTAAGGAAGCTTTTGCGAGGGGTTCCTTTAATACCAATTTGAGTAAAGTGTTAGTTGTTTTGATTCCAAAGGTAGATCATCCTTAACAAATCACTCAATTTCGGCCAATTAGTCTTTGTAATGTTTCTTTGAAAATGATCTCTAAGATAATTGTTGAAAGACTTCGACCCTATTTGTGAGATCTTGTTGCACCCACACAGTGCAGCTTCATCCTAGGACGAAGTAGTTCTAATAACATTGTGGTAGTTCAGGAGGCGGTCCATTCTATGTCTCGGAGGAGAGGAAGAAGAGGGGATATGATATTTAAAATCGATCTAGAGAAAGCCTATGATCGAATTAATTGGGACTTTCTACAGTGGGTTCTTGCAGATATTGCCTTACCTCAATCACTTATTTCTCTTATTATGTTCTGTGTCACTTCCACAAAAATGAATATTTTATGGAATGGTGAGTTGACAGAGAGTTTCAAACCTACAAGAGGACTTCGACAAGGAGATCCTCTTTCACCCTATCTATTCGTACTTTGTCTCCAAAAATTTTCTGATATTATTGAACAAAGTGTTATTTGTGGTGCATGGAAACCGTTCCATCTAACTCGTGGAAGTCCAGCCCTTTCTCATATTTTATTTGCAGATGATTTGATCTTATTTGGGGAAGCTTCGATAGAACAGAGTCAGGTGATGATGCGTTGCTTGAATCGATTTTGTGACATTTCCGGACAGAAGGTAAATTTTAGTAAGTCTAAAATTTTCACTTCTCGGAATTTGGATTGCAATGTACTGGCTAGTATCCAAATGGTTACTAGCATGACTCATTGTACGGATTTTGGTGACTACTTAGGAGTCCCAATTATTACCAAAAGGGTAAGAAATTCGACTTACCAGCCTCTACTAGACAAGGTTAAAAATCGATTGGCCTCTTGGAAAACTCAGCAACTCTCCCTAGCAGGTAGAACTACATTGATTCAATCAATTTCAAGCACCATTGCTTCTTATACCATGCAGACAACTAGGCTACCTATTGCAGTTACAAAGGAAAATTGATAGACTAAATCGAAATTTTCTCATGCGGTCGACAGAATCTAAAAGGAGAATTCCTTTAGTCAAGTGGGATACTGTATGTAAGCCAAAAACTCATGGTGGATTGGGTCTTCGTAAGACGAGTGATATGAACTCAGCTTTATTAGCAAAATTGGGATGGAAACTAGAATCAGGTGATACTGGATTATGGGCACGAATCCTTAAAGCCAAATACATAGGTGAAGGATCTTTTTTGCAAACTCGAATCCGCTCTTTTGCTTCTTCCACCTGGAGAAGCATTATGTCGTGTAAAAATATTGTTTCTCGTGGTTGTGCTAAGATTATTGGCAATGGTAGAACTACTTCCTTTTGGTTTGACCGATGGTTAGGAGACAAGCCATTAGTAGAGTATTGTACTAATTCAAATTTGACTGATAGCTCTAATGGTAAGGTTAGTGATTTTGTCCTCAATGATGGTAGGTGGGATTGGTCGCGGTTGTCACCTTTACCCAAGGAAGTCACTCAACTGCTTGAAGTTTTACCTCCTTTAACTACTAAAGAAGATAGCATGTATTGGGCAGCTTCTTCTTCAAGAGAATTCTCGGTTAAGTCGGCTTATTCTTTGATTTTAGATTCCTTGAATTCTTCTATTCCATGGAAACAATTGTGGATCTTAGAGGTTCCTCCACGTATCAAGTTATTTCTCTGGCTAGCACTACATGATAGGCTTCTTACTAAAGAAGCGTGCTTCAAAAGGGGGTTGACAACTGATACTAAATGTTCTCGTTGTGGGGCTGACGTAGAGAATATTTTACATGTTTTGCGTGATTGTTCCATGGCACAATAGGTTTGGTCTAGATGGCTTCCTAGTTCTGACCTTGTTAATTTTAATAACTTGCAATTAGTTCCATGGTTTTTGCAGAATTTTCAAAAACAGAGGTCTGCTGTGAATTGTAATGCTCGCTGGTCTTCCATTTTTGCTACTACATGTTGGTATTTATGGAAATGGAGGAATCAATTCAACTTTGAGGAGGGCTTTACTTGGCCTAGTGATGGTAACAAACTGATTAACAACTACGTGATGGGTATTCAAGAAACAATGCCTGGCCAATACGTGAAGCGGTTAAGACGAGAAATACGGATTGCCTGGGAACACCCACCAGAGGAGTGTATCAAAATCAATGTGGACGCCTCTGTCAAAAGAAATCTTGGATGGAGCACAGCAGGCGGCATTGCACGAGATTCCCTTGGGCGGTGGCTGTGTGGGTTTGGACGACACCTGGGGTGGGGCTCTATTGCACGTGCTGAACTTTATGATATCTATTATGGTTTATTAATGGCATGGGAACGAGGTTACAGAAGACTGATACTTGAATCTGACTCACTCTTTTCCGTGTCCAAAGTTTCTCAACCTCTTAGAGACCATGATCCCTTCACGCAGATTATCCAAGCATGCAAACTAATACTTCACAGAGATTGGAGCTGTACAATTAGACATGTTTATAGGGAAGCAAATATGTGTGCTGATCACCTGGCATGTTTTGTGTATGACTGTCCAAATGACATTACTTCTTTCTCGGAGCCACCACAGAGCCTAGCTACTTTGCTAAGCAGTGATTGTTTAGGGATTAGTCTATCTAGATTATGTGTCCCTTAAGCAGTTTACTGTTTCCTCTGTACCAAAAAAAAAATACTATGTCACCTAACTCAATTAATTATTTATATAAGTTAATACTCCGAACAAAATAGGGTATTTATAGTGATGCTAGTAGATTTAGGTTTTTTATTTTGTAGTGTTGATTTTAGATGACTTCGGTATATACTTTTAACGGATCATTTTAAGCAGTCAAAATTCAAATCTTGGTAATTTTTTTTTGATGCTATTTTTTTCTAAAAGTTCTAAATGATACTGATCATTTGTGTGTTCTTAGAACAATATGACTATGTGAGACAGTTCACTATTTTCTTCTTTGTCGTCTTGTTTTGGCCGCAGCTCATATCAAAATTTTGCCTTTATCTTCTATCACTTGCGAACTGCATGTACTGTAAATTCACAAGTTGGAAGAGAAAGATCGCCTAATATTGCCCTTGAAAGTGTCATTCCTACTTTTTGCACTCTTTTAGTTTGATTATTCTATTGATGATTAATTAATGTAATTTTTTTATAATGTTTACTCTCAGATACGAAGCATACGATGATGGTTATTCTCAAGATTTCAGAAGCTATAGAATAAATTTGAATAAGAATGCTCGAGTTAATGATGTAAGACTTTTCAATTTTTTTTTAAACTTTGTTTTCAGTTTTTTTATTTATTATTTCAAGTTATTTATTATGAAATATTATTGTTTCATTGCAAGAAAGCAAGACTAAATTTAGATTTTATTTCATTTTCGAATTTTTATCCTTGAAATATAATGTATTAGAAATGACTATAAAAAAATATATTTTTGTTTTATTAATTTATTTTTGTTTTGTTGAATTCTTTCTTTTTTAATCATGAAATGTTATTGAATTCTAAATTTCATCAATTGTAAATATTTATAGTTGTGTTAAAAAAAATAAAAAATAACAAAATTGTGGTTCATATTTATTTTTAGCAACAACTATAGTCGTTGCAAAACTAGCTATTACAGCAATCAAAAAACCGTTGCCAAAGAGAATTTACAACCAAATACATTATGCCGCTAAAACAAAATTTAATTAGAAACGAGAAAAAATCGTTGCAATAAATACGTTTGTGCAACCGACGAAAGTTGCTGCATATACTTTTAGCAAGAAAGTTCTATTAACGATCTTGCAACGAATAAAAATAATTCCAAAAAAGGTTTTAGCAATGATAAATTTACATTTATAACGATTTTAAATGTTGCAAAAAACTTATTTTCAAGTAGTGCGACAACCACTTCTTTAACAGAATGATTGTCCCTGTTCATTTGACAAACATAATGTTTGAAGATTTTCTCGTTGCATTGTTTGTTCATAAATCATCCATAAGAGGATAAGGCTGAAGGGTGTTTTTTATTCCAATCTAGAGAAGCCTTTTTAACCTTAATAAAACACCCATAAATTTTCCTACCATTTCCTTGACTAATTTCTTTGAAAAGTTCCCTTTCCTCTTTAAATCTTGCGAAGGCATAAATAAGTCAGCCGATTATTACCATTACATTTGAAGGAAATAAACACACCTCTGACTTTTTCATAAACATCAAAAGCTTCCCATAATGCATCCTTGGACATACTTCTACAAAGATTACCTATGAAAGCTATATGCAAGGACAATCTCCAGTCATTAAAATGTGTGAAAACCGCAAATGGATTAGACAATTGTTGCACAGATGAGGGATGGCGACTATACGATAGATGGTGGATGTTGGATGGTGGTTGTCGCATTCTCAGTTATGTTTTCTTCCACTCCATAATACATTAAAAAAATTCTCGGTTTAAATCTGAAAATATAGTCTAATTAATAGGTGAAAGGACTATGATTTTCCCCTAACCATAATATAATATCATGAATTATACTACAATGAAAAGCGTTGTCTAATATCATAAATTATATCACGATCATAACCGTAGTGTATATTAGCTGAGAAAAGATTAAATTAGGATAGGCTATGATTAGAAACACATAATCTTTTATCTTAGGCCACGCCTTTTGAACGTAGTCTATGAAAATTTTTTATTGATGCTCTACCATTCTCTCCTTTACAATATCCCAATACTTTTAATAGAAAACCCAATTGATCCCATCCGAGACGAAGGCCTTTAGAGCTTTAAGTTCAAACAATACTTTCATAACTTCATCTTCTGTCACCCTCCATTACTAGGTCCCTGTTCATCTCTTCATTCACTAGCTTAGGTAAAACCTCTAATATATCATCCCAGTCTCTCTCCCTAACTATAGTCGATAACTCTTTATCGTATCCATAAAACTTATCTTTTATTATTTTCTTATCTCCAGTCTACTCCCTTGTATCACCTTTTAAACTCAATATATTTTTCTGCCTTCTTATTTGAATAGTCTTTTGGTGAAAATATTATGTATTTTGATCTACATATTGAAGCCAGGGGATAAGAATTACGCAATAGAGTTAAGTATGTGGTTTGCCCATCTTATGAAAAAATTTATGTAAAAACAGACATCAAATGTTTGACTCTCTAATTTTAAGATTTTTATCTTTTTGGAGAAGCAGATTTGAGTTTTTAGACAAAATTTAAATCAAAACTTTTTAAGAAATGTTAATTTTAATAATAAGTATTTAACCATTTTTTTTACATTTTTGCTTTACATTTTAAAAATTCACAAAATCATAAGAAGAATTATATAATTTCATATTAATTTTTTATTTTGTTTCATTTTTACTATTGATTTCACTTTTTTTATTCTCATGAAAATATTTTTATTCTACTTATTTTTTTCACATCAAAATTGTGATTTAATTTAATAAAGTTTATTATTTATTTTTTTCATTTTGTTGTAGTGTCTATTCTGTGGAAATTTTCCTCTCCGACCACGTGGGAAGAAGCGAACCCCCTTGTTTCTCCAAGTGTATCTATCCATCTTCCCTTCTCGAGCTAGTTTCTCAAGCTAGTTCATAAGCTCTCTACACTTTTCAATTGAGTGCCCATTTGTAGAATAAAAATCACAATACGAATCTGCGTCTCTTCACATACTTCCTACCACCTTTGTAAGGAACTATAGTTCCATCCCTTCTATAGCCACAAGGACTGTGGCTCTAGGCTCATTAAGCCAAGTATAGTTATCATATTTCAACTTAGGAGCTTTACTAGGCTTATTAGACCTAGCGATTTGTCACTAGACTTTTTCTCCTGTTTTCTTCCTTCTTTAGCATCATGAGGCTGTATCATCATCATCACCTCCTCTTGTGTGATATACTTACTGGCTCTGGAAACAACTTCGAGAGCATTGTTGGCTAACCTAGACAAAGTGACTCTTGTAGCTTCTCCGACCTAGTACCTTGTAACATTGCTACCACTGCGACACCGGCTTACAAGTCGTGAATCTCCAAAGTGGCATTGCAAAATCTATCGACATTAATTTTTAAAGGTTCATTGTTACCTTGTTTCAAAGTAAGCAAGCACGTCGCTTCCTTCTTCCTCTGATTGTTGATAATGAACACCTTCAAAAATTCACTACGCAACGAATCGAATAAAGAAATGGACTCCTCCTTCAAACTATTGAGCCACTTTATTGCATGACTAGTTAAAGTGAGTGAGAATAACTTGCACATAATCTCATCCTCCCAACTGTGGAGCAACATCAATGACTCATACTTTTGCATGTGATCATATGGGTTAGTCTTTCTTGTGTATGCAGTCATTTGAGGCATCTCAAACTTGTGGAGCAAAGGCTCTCCAGGATTGCGACGCTAAACAAAACATGCCTTCTCTAGCTATCCTCAGCCGTAACCAGTGTTATCAATTGCGAATAACGGATAATAACAAGGAGGCCAAAATCTGCTACGAATGCGTAGCGGATAGCATAGCAGCCGCTTTTTTTTTATAAAAAATATATCTAATTTAAAATAAAACAAAATAATGACCATAATAACTAATAAAAATTACACAAAGCACTCAAATAATGTTCTCAAGCCAATTAAACCATTGCAAATAATAAGTTACCAAGTCACATAAGATAGTAAAACTCTAAATGAAGTCACATAAGATAATAAAACACAAGCATAAACACAAATGCAATTCCTAAGAAATAAGAATCACAATCTACTAATCCTCCTCATCTTCTTCAGCTTCTAATTCCTCTTGCTCTACCCCAAAATCATCATCATCAACTTGGTCTTTTTGAGCTTTGCCACCAATATCTAGCTCAAAGTCAAAATCCTCTTCTTCCTCATCTGATCTTTCAAGATCCAAAGCAAGGTTAGCCATCGCTTGAATAACTCTAGTAGTAGCTTCATAGTCCCCATAGACTCTAGAGGTTGTGGCTAATGTTTTAGATTTTGTGACTGGAGTCTTAGAGGTTAAGGCTGGAACTCTAGAAGTTGCTGGATTTACATCTCCCCATGTAAAATTATCATTTTCATAAACCCAATCATTTTCAGCATTATCTCCACCCATCTCTCCAAGCAACCACTCATTATTAGAACTAATTTTAGTTAAAATGATAAGATCAATCTCATTTCTCATATTATATCGAGTTTTAAGTGCTTGATTGTACTTTATGAAAACCGGATCAATCTCATTTCCCATATCATATCAAGCTTTAAGTCCTTGATTGTACTTTATGAAAACCAAGTCATGCAATTTCTGATGCTTAAGTGTATTTCTCTTCTTAGAGTGAATCTGAAATAGCAAAATAAAATTAAAAAAAGTGTTACTATCTTTTATTCTCTAAGAAATAGTAAATTGTTTCTATAAAAAATCTATTTTATTTCAATTCATTCATAACTAGTAAATAGTAGGAAAAGGAACATACTTGTTCGAAGACACTCTAATTACACTCACATCCGAATGCACTACATGTCAAAGTCAAAATCTTAATAGCTAACCTTTGCAAGTTTGGAGTTGAATGCCCAAACATAGTCAACCACTCAACTACAAAGTGCAAACAACTTTGATTAATATTTAAAATTAAATTATTAGTATTACGATTTCAAATTTTAAAATGATCTTTCTTACCAGGTGCCTTTGAATCCCTACATTTTATTGCTAAGTCATCTCCAAAGCGGCCTTGAGCTCTATTGTATAGTGCCACTTCTTCATATATTTTGATTTGCATGTCAACCCCATCTATCATCTTCTTAATACAGTTCATTAATCCACCGATAAGCTTCAAATCTAAATCCATATTTTGAGTGCTATAAAAACCGTTGGATTTAAGTAATGGGCTGTTGCATGTTGCATGTTGCATGTAAGGGTCGATGGAGTTGGCATTCCCATCTTTTGTCAATGATATCAAACACTTCACTATAGTTGCTTGCATCTTCATTTAGTGATCTCTTGATGGCATCCTTAGCTTTGCTCATTACCTCATAAATACAAGGCATAGCTAGCTATTTTTCACTATTAATAAGTCGTAAAACAGACACAAGAGGGCCCATAACCTTTAGAGCCTACAACACATTATTCCAAAATGCAGTAACCATTATAGTATTTACTGCCTTCACTCCTTTGGCATCTCTAACTAACTTACTACTCACCCATTCATCTGATGTAAACATCTTCCTCATGTTGACGTTTTGCTTGAACACACTTTGCAACGAGAGGAAGGTTGTAGCAAACCTTGTCACTCATGTCTAACCAACTCAGCCTTGTTAGTGAACTGCCTCATCAAGTTTAAGGTGCTGGAGTGGTTATAAATGAATCCAACAAGACTGATTGCTCTTTGAATTGATTTCTTCACTTTTGGAATCTTTCCAATATCTTTTAGCATGAGATCAATGCATTGTGCTGCACATGGAGTCCCAAAGATGTGTTTCCTCTTCTCTTCCAATAATTTACCTAAGAGAAAAGATACAAATTAATTAACAAATTAAATCACTACTTATATAAGTTAAGCTTAGTAGCAACTCAATAGAACATTGCAAATAAATAAATAACATGTAAAAAAGTAAATATAATCCTTACCAGCTGCAACATAGTTGCTTCCATTATCTGTAAAAAGCTGAACAACATTTTCTTCTCCAATCTCCTCCACAACACTATCAAGTAGTTGAAATAGCTTCTCACTGATTTTCACAAAAGAAGAAGCATCAACAAATTTAATAAACATTGTACCGACAAGTGAATTTACCAAAAAATTAATTATGCTTCTTTGCCTTCTATCAATCTGCCCATCAAACATAATAGTGACCCCATATCTTGGCCATTGATTTTTATGTTACTGCAACAAATTTTTTGTGTGCTCCATCTCTTTGTTAAGGAGTGGAACTCTTAATTCATGATAACTAGGAGGCTTGAGATTAGGTCCATAGCTTCCAATCGCTTCAATCATTTGCTTGAAGCTTTCCAAACGAGCAACATTAAATGAAATTCCATTTTGCTAGAAGAATCCAGCAATGTACTAAATTGTTCTACCTTATAGTTCCTTGTCACATGCATCTTTTATATTTGATTGCTTCATCTGCTGAAGTTTTCTCTTTTGACGAATGGTTTCAGGTGTTTGATACATGTACAGATCAATTGGGCCCTCGACTTGTCCAGTCTTAGCCTTCTTGTTTTTAGAGCTGGTAGCAGATGGATTTGAGCTACGGTTGTCATTATCACTTGGCCTAACCTCTCTTAACCCATCTTCCTCTTCATCATCACCAAAAACTAAATCCTCATGATCAACTGAACCACTAGACACTTGTTTCTCAGATTTCTTTTGTTTCATATGAGCCCACAATTCTTTCCTAACATCTTGTGGGGTATTAGTACATGGTGCCACATCACCTTGGATCCTAACTTGACGTCTTTTTGCTCTAGTGATTCCACCTTTTGTAACTTTGCCACAGAAGTTACATTTTACAGTCACCTTGTTATTTAAATTTGGTAAAGTATTATACTTCCATTCGAGATCATTAGAATCTGTCCTTGATCTTGAATTAGGAAAATCATGAGATTCACTTGTCATGATTATGTATCTGCCCTGTAAGCAAAAAATTTACAAGATTTAAAATTTATTCTAGCACTTCAAACTTCAAAGCAATAGTTGTCTAGTTGAACAGAGAATACAACTGAAAATAAATTAACTTCCTCTTCTAATAAGAGAAATAGATTAAACATCATTGATCAGATTTTTTTTTCCAAGCATAAACCTGGTTTTCTCTCAATAAATTGCAGATTTCCATTTAGATAATAAGCATCACATGAAAACAACTCTTCAATTTAAAAAAAAAAAACAGGTTCCATACTTTACCAGAGTGAAGAAAGTAAATACTTGAATAGAAAAAAAGCATATGAATTAAAATTTTTTAAGATTGTACAAAAAAAAAAGAATCAATGGGTTTCACTGCTGTTCTACATTTTGGTATTTTTCGGTTAAAATAAAAAAAACAATGTAAATCTTAAAATAGAGAAGATGGAGTGATCAGTGCAGTGATAGATAGAACAATATGTCATAAACAAATTGAAGGATGGTAGCGAGAAAGGCTAAAAAGGGAAGAAGTTCACTTGGCTATTGATGATGGATTGAGAGTCTGAGAATAACAGCTAAGATGGCTCACTTGAATTGAGGGAAAAAAAAACAACATATAAATTAAGAATTTTAAGATTGTACAAAAAAAAAAGAATTAATGGATTTTCACCCACTGTTCCAAATTTTGATGTTTGTTGATTAAAATCAAGAAAAAAAATGTAAATCTTAGTATAAAGAAGAGAGAGAGAGAGAGAGAGAGAGAGAGAGAGAGAAGGGGAAAAGAGAAGAAACGAAGAAAATCACTTGGTTCTTGATGATGGGTAAAGAGCTGACTGCAGTCGATAGCTACTGTTGATTGCCGGTGTCGAGAGTTTCAGCCAAGTGCTTCGATAGTTCCAACCATGTGCATCAATAGTCTGTGGCTCTTATTTTGCTGATGGCTTTTATTTAGTTTAGGGTTTTTGATTTACATTAAGTTTTTACTTTTTAGTTTAATATTTAATAAAAAGAAGTTCATTTAAAAAAAGTCTGTATGGTAAAAGATGAGTTGTTCCAATAAAAAAAAGATGAGTTGTAATAAAAAAAAATTAATCTAAAAAAAGATTTAAAAGACTTAAATACCCTTAAATGCAATAAAATCAATGGCTGAAATTTAATCAAGAAAAAAATGGTTCAATGGACATTTCACCAAATCTCCTCAATAGCACCGCTACCCGCTACCTGCTATTGCAGCCGCTATTACAAAAACGCTACGCTATACATGTTGTCATAGTAGTAGTTAAAAGTTCCGCTACGCTATGCCAACTATAGCGGTCGCTATGGCCACTATTGACAACACTGGCCGTACCTACTTTCTTCTCTTCCAAAATCTTATCCACCATCTTCTTAACATCATCTTATTTCTCACTCTAAAGGAATTCGCTTGATCTACAACTCTTTTCCCCTTATCATGGGCAGATAGTGCCAGCCTTCTTCTTCATCCAGCCCATTTGTCATGCTCTGCTTCCATATCAGGATTCCAAGTTGAATTTGTTTCCAAGTCAAAAATCTTGACATGCCTAGCATCAGTGTCTCAATGTGCTTCTACTTTGGGGTTTACCATCCTAACACCTACTATACCAGCTTATCGTACTCCTATCTACAGCACACTAGTTTGCCGCTCATCAGTCTCTCACACAGCAGTTTATCGCAGACTAGTTTCTTATAGATCAATCTAGCACATTCTAGTCTCCCGCAGATCAGTTTGTCACTCATTAGTCTCCTGTAAGCCGAGCTATTGCACACCAGTCCCTCACAAACCAATCTGGAGCTCATCAATCTCTCGTAGACCAGTCTAGAGCACTTCGGTCTCATGTAAATCAATTTGCCTCTCATCAGTCTGTTGCGGCTAACTTTCTCTTGCAAGATTCTGAACAGTAGATGGTGAACTCATTTGTAGAAGTGCTTCCTTGAAGAAATCTACCAGTACCTTCATTGCCTGAGTAGTCTCCTTATTTTTCTACCTCATGGCTTCGAACTCTGCCATTGAGACCGTATTTATAAGTTCAGCTTCTGGCACCTAGGTCTTCAAAAGCATTTGATGATTAGGAAAGCTAATAAGACCTTCTTCCTCATTCACTCCGATCGCTACTGATCATGTCCTCACCATCTTTCACAATAAAGCTTTTCGTGTCAGATTCCCATAGACGACGTCATTTATTGTTGCCTATTTACAACAATAAATTTGTATGTTGTAGAAATCTTGATCTTCGTGTCCACGTGTTTGCCAAGAACTTTGCAGAAAAAGAAAAATCAAAGAGACGTAGGGATTTGTCCCTACGTGGACATTTCGATGCTTAAGTCAAAAGTTGAGCAAATCTTAGTCAGAAAAATAGTAATCGATTGAAATAAAAAACCATTTGACCTATTATTTATAGAAGTAATTGGGTAGTATTTACCCTTCTATCTTTTATCCAAAATGGTTTCAAATAATTCTTCTAAGCTCATTTGATTAAGGTCCAGACGCACATTTGGGTCCAATGAATTTGGGCCAATTTGTAAACCTTCGAGTATGTTTCCTGCTTACGTGATGAAGATCAGTCTCCTCCATTAGGTGGGAGACCGTGCGCAAGAGAGTGGCTCTCCCACGTGAGAGAGTGCAACATATTCAAAGGTAGGAGACTGATCTCTGCCACGTAGGTAGGAGACATATTCAAAGGTCTACAAATTGGCCCAAATTTATTGGACTTAGACGTGCATTTGGGCCTTAATCAAATGAGTTTAGAAGAATTATTTGAAATCATTTTGGATAAAGGACAGAAGGATAAATACTACCCAATTTACTTCTATCCCGCATTGGGTGGCAAACCATGTGTAGGAGAGTGGCTCTCCTGCACTGGAGAGTGCATGTTGCACTCTTCTATGGGAGACTGATCTCCACCACGTAGGCAGGAGACATATTCGAAGGTCCAAAAATTGGCCTAAATTCGTTGGGCCCAAACATAGGTCTAGGCCTTAATCAAATGAGTTTAGAAGAATTATTTGAAACCAATTTAGATAAAGGACAGAAGGGTAAATACTATCCAATTTACTTCTATAAATAACAAGTCAGATGATTTTTTATTTCAATTGATTACTATTTTTCTAATTGAGACTTTGCTCAGCTTCTGACTTAAACATCAGAGTGCATGTATAGGGAAAAATCCATGAGTCTCTTTGATTTCCTCTTTTTCTGCAGAGTTCTTGGCAAATACATAGACACAAAAATCGAGATTCTTTCGATATATAAATTTATTATTGTAAACAAGCAACAACACATTTATTAAAAAAATTATTAATAAATTTCAATATTTTGTTGTATGTTTGTATTAAATTTATCAAACACTAGTTTAAATTCTCTTAACAACACTTTTAACACAATTCTACTCGAAAAATAATTTTTATAAAACCTTCAACTAGCCATGAAATATATATATATATATTTGTGGTAGCATAGTTGTTAGGACCGTTAAATCAATGTGGCATACAACTTTGAAGCTGATAAATAATTGTGAATAATTTTGAAAGAGAATGAGAACAAAAGGAATTAGTTATAGATTTAACAGGCAAATCCATATAGATTTAACAGGCAGATCCAAATGTGAAAGGAATGTAGAAGAGATCATGAATGGCGCCAGTTATTATTATTATTATTATTGTTATTATTATTATTATTATTATTATTAAAAGCGTACTTGCTTAAGAAGAATTTTTGCTGGCAAAGAAGCAAAACAGATAACTAAAGAAGTTGTGTAAATTTGGTCGATTCCATTTATATATAAATTAGAATGGTGAGACAGAGCATGTGTATTCCATTGAATATAATGGGTACATGACTGCACACTGCATGATAAGTTGTTTTCCTCTTTTGAAAATGCTTTCACAATTTTCCTTTGGGACAGCAAACAGCAAAACCCCCCATCAATAATTTTCGTGGCCCATTTTCATACAAAAAACAAGCAGACTTCAGAAGATAGCTACCCTAGAGAAAACCATGATCAATTCCCTTATCTCTATAAATAAAAGTAATTCAAATAGAACCATTGGATGATTGTTGCGGAGAGGACAAGTTTGGGAAAGATTCATTCATGAACTAATGTAGGGGACACCTAAGAAAACATGAGTTGTAATAGTGGCTCCTTGGCAAACAGACAAAAAATACAGTGTTAAGAATCTAATCCAAATTAACTGATAATAAGTGAAGGGATTCAACTTGGAGATAAAACAACAAAGAACTCAATATTTAACACCACTTTAACATATCCTATAACATGAAAATCTACCATGTAAGAAATTTTGAATGAATTACAAAATAAGACTAGAGTTTTTGGTATCTTGTTAAACATCAATCCAACTTAAAATCAATTGGCAACAGATAGCAGAATTTTATAAAATCACAAAAAACTCAATTTTTAACCGACATAACATAACACCACTTTAACGCAAAGAAACTGCACCTTCTCCGAATCTTGTGAAATTAGCTAAAATGGGACCCTGCTTCAGCAATTAAGACATAAGAGAGTCCATAGCGAGCAAGCTCGACTTCTACAACCTTGAATCCATTATGTGTACAAGAGCTGCAGCCACGTTTATGATAGGAATCAACGCTTTGGTAGACCCTGACTTGTCCATATGTCCGAAAGGATCACAAGCTTATGCGAACAAGAAACAAACTAACAGGTCAAAGTCATGTAGTGCGAGTAAAGACTAATTTCATATCTAATGTGACATGAGAACACCTTGTTGTTTACACAAAAATAAAGATAATCAACAGCTGCAGAAATCCTAATATATGTTTATTTTAGCAGGACCTTTGAGAGTGTTTTTTTTTTTTGTCACGGATGATGAAATAGTAATCCAAACTGGTTATATATTAATAGTATATCAGATTTACGTAGTCATTCTTTCAAATAATGAGCTTTCTTTGATAAAAGCTTCAACTGATTCATAGATATCAGTAGCAGGTTGTGATAAAGAAAACGAATGACAATAGGGTTTGTCGACCCTATGCATTGGATGCAATGATTTTGTAGTATTTGTACCAGTTTCCATACGAAACTACGCTTGCATAAAACGACAGTATTGTAATCAAACAGAAAAACTATAGCTCTTTGATTCTTTGTCCACACTTTGCCTAACTGAAAGTACAACTTATTATTTTCTTTTATACATACAATAATACACATATATGTATGTGTATGTATGCACGACATCCATTTTTGTGAAAAAAATTATGTAATATGTACAATTTATAAGTGTTTAATTAATTGGTTATACGTTTTCTTTTTCTTTTTTTGGTTCATAATTGGTTGTACGTTTTCAAATCACTTTCTTACCATATGAACTGATAAATTAACTGGATTAGTTTTAAGCTAATTATTGCTTCTTTCTAATTTCATGTAAATTAAATATGTATAAAAAAAGAAACTAGTTTATTATTAGTTATGTAGGTAGAGAATTTTTAAGGCAAACATATTAATAATTAATTAATTGTGTTAAAAATGGGAGCAAGGCATCATAAACTATAAATATATTGTCTTCATTGGCACTCATTAATAAAACAATATATAGTCGAACCACTCTAAATTAATCTCTTTAAAGTAATAATCTCTTTAAATTAATAAAAAATCATGGTCTCAAATTAGGCCAGTGAAAAAATTAATAAACCCCTTTATCATGATAATTAGTAAATTCATTTTTAAAGCTAACATAAAATTTTGGTCCCGGCTCCCGTATAAATTAGTTACTTGATAAAAATACCAAATATATTACATAATATTCAAAACTAAAAAAAGCATTTCAAAATATTAATTTGTAAAACATTAGTATATTTGTTATGTTTTATTTCAAGAACTAAAAAAAGTAATAAATATATTACATAAGATATATTTGCAAACATATTTTAAGAAGTTTATCAATCAATACGAAATTTTAAAAAATAAAATACGATAGAGTTATTGGATAATGTGTAAAAATTAAATACACAACTTTTAAGATAAAATAACAATTTATAACGTAAACTCTTCAAATTATTAACATCTTTATATTGATATTCAATGATGTATCCCAACTCTCAAAAATATTAATTTAGAGAGGTTGGATTGTAATATTAATTACTCATCATTTGTGGCCCTAAATTAATCATTAAGTTGTAACAATATTTGTATTTTTTGTAACAGTTAAAAAAACTCTTAGTATTATTAGTAGTATTAGTATTTATATCACACAACTACTAAAATAAAGTGATAGACAGAAATAATTTTGGAGTTAGAAGAAGAAAAACAAAAAAAAATGGTGGTGGAATTAAATAAATGTTAATCAAGAAAACATTGCCCTATTGGATTATTGGTTCTAGGTAGGCAGCATTGCCGTATTGGATTATTGGTTCTAGGTAGGCAGTTAGATAGGATTATTGAAACAAGGCGACACTGTTAAAATATAGAAGAGAAACTCAAATCTATAATTATGTTAATTAACGTGTAATGCATTTCATGGTTAGCTGTATTTATTAAAAGAAAATACATTCTTCCAAATAATTGCTTTCATTATTGTTTTAATATGAGCCATATTAATTTCCCATTTATTGTGTTATAGAATTGCATGACATTACACGTGATAATTAATTTTGTTTTATATTTTTTTGGTTTTGTGCATGATTAATGTTTGTTGAAGATGATCTGAATTCTCAATTCTCAACTCAACACTTTGAGTTCATTATTGGAAGCTTTTGAATCATTGATACTGTAAATAGCATAATACACCACATATTCTTTTATGTTTTGATTATAATACAAAACAAAAACAAAAGCCAAAGGCAAAGGAAAAGCCAATGGCCAAACGCTCTTGCCGATCTGGAGTTAGCCAAGTAATGTGGGAACGTGGAGACAGGTCAGGTGATCGGATGACATGGCCAGGAAAGAGGGATATTAATAATGTAAATAGATACTTTATAAAAGGATACCATGTACTATCCAATTGGATTAAGTAGGATTGGAATAATTAATAATCGAGTTATGGTAAGATTCGGATAAAGATCTTAAGATGTCTTATTATCTTAATCCGATTACAAATAATAAATTTTAACTATTATTATATACATTTTTATTTATAAAATATTTAATATTACTTGATTAGATTAATTCATTAAGTATTATAATTATGATTTATAACATTAATTTATTTTTATGAGAATTTAAAATTATTGAATTAATTTTTCTTAATAATATGCATTAAAATTAATTTTAAATTTAAATTTAAAAATTAAACTTTTACTTAATAAACAAATATTTAGTTAGTTCGAATAATTCTTATATTATATCAGTAAAATTCAAATAGTAAAAATAAAAATATTCAAATATTTAATCACGTTTAAATATTTAAAAACCTAAAAATTAATAAATATCCCTTCTGTTTACATCCTTAGACATATGTAACTGCTCCTTTTGTAAAGGAGGGGTGGGCCATGGGGGCAAAGGAAAGGGCGAGAGGAAAGCCTTAAGTACAAACCCATCTGCCACATCTTCATGTGCGCTCATTAATCAATGTGCGTGAACGAAATAAAAAGCAAAGTGAAAGCTTGATTCTTGTGGCTTACGAGAGAAGAGAAGAAGAAGACTCACTTTCTTTTCTTTTTCTTTTCTTGTGCTCTTCTTTCTTCCACCCCATAAATAAATTATTATCACTGATTCTGATTCTTCTCTCTCTCCATTTTATTCAATTACCATTTTCTCCCCTTTCTCTTAAATTCCTTCAAATATCAGCTCAACTCAATCCTTATTCCTTACCTTCGAAGTTGAGTATCCGTACAAGCACTGTTTAACACAGTGGAAGAAAAGATTCTATAATTATAACGGAGACCAAAAATGTGCCTTGGGTATTCCAAATCATGATTTGCTAGTACTTGCTTCTCAGCTAGCGCCATGTTTGTGTGCCCACTTACTAATTTGTATTCACATTCGATCGGGTTTCTGAGCAGATTTTATATGCTTACATTTAGCTTTTCACTAATTAAAGAGATGAATTAAAAGCTGAAAATGGATAAATGGCAGTACTAGCTTATTGAATCTTGTCATACTAATTTATGGAAAGGGAATTTGGTTCTTTGCTTTTTTTTTTAATTAAAGGTATTTTTATTTATTTTAATAATAAACAATAAAATTCTTTCATCAACAACGATTTTAATATTCGATTTATATCTAAATACTTGAAAAAAAATTCTATTTCCAACCATCGTTTTTTGTTTCCTTGAGTACGCTATATGCAACAAATGAATGAATGTATGTATTTAAATAAAGGAAATGAATGTCCATCCGTTGTGCACTGTGCAGTTAACTTTTGGCATAAATAAAAAATTGTCATTCTTAAAAAGATTTTATTATTTATTACTTTCTATTCAAATAAAATTAAAATCATAAAACAGATAATAATATTTATAATTAAAAAAAATTCAAGTACAACCACAGCATGGGAAACCAAAAGAAGGTGAAAGTAAACAATGGGGAGATGGAGGAAAAGGAAGGCTAAAACCTTTATGTTCTCAAAGTACAGTGTGGCTGACCATAATTCTGAGCCATTGAAATCACCATCAACTAGCAGTAGTCCTAAGGCTTCGGTCTCAGAAACCAAAAGAAGGTGAAAGCAAACAATGAGGAGATGGAGAAAAAGGTAGGCTAAAACCTTTATGATCACAAGGTACAGTGTGACTGACCATAATTCTGAGCCATTAAAATCACAATCAACTAGTAGTAGTAGTACCAAGGCTTCAGTCTCAGAAATTTGTGGTGACCACCCCTCACCACCACCCCCCATAATCCATTGCCCACAACTACCCTAATGGACCAGAGTGTGTTGGTAATTGACAATTCATGGGATGGAAAAAAGCACTCAAACAATTTAGAGAGCGAAGGAGTTTCAGGTAATTCCACAGCCATCAGAAATAAATACTGGAAGAGGTTTCTTTCTTACACTAGCTTTGCTTACTTTTGGGGCGATTTGCTGGTGTCGTATCTTTTCCTCCTTCACTCCGGTAGTTGAACCCGAGAACCCGTGATGGCTCACCGGATTTATCCGGTCAGACTCATTCACTCACCGAATAAACCAGTTTATGGAATAAAAATAATAATTCTATTTTTTTTTCCAATAACTGTTTTAAATTGGGAAGGTAGTCTCGTAGGGCGCATAGCATAGCATACTGAAGAGAGAGAATCTAAAACAGTGTGATGCCAGCTCTGAAGTCGAAGGATCAAAGCATTCTCTGAAGTCAAAGCTGGCAAATTTATTTATATTTTTTTAAATTACAAAATATGCTCACGTCACATCAAATTTAAAATTAATTCTGTCGTGTTGATCTAAAAAAAATTAATATGATAAAAATTTAAATAAAATTTTTTTTATTATAAAATATTTTTATTAAAAATTTAATAAAATTTTACATCATTAAATCAATTATTTAAATTTTATATATTTTCTTTTCTTGTATAAAGCTCTGCTCTCTCTCTCTCCACAACCTCACCTTATTTTCTACTCCTCACTTCAAAATCAATACAGATTTTAAATCAACTCTTTCCTCCATTGTCCTCTGCACTACTTACTTCCCATTTTCCCTCTCTCTCCTCTTTCTCTCTATTTCTCCTCCTATATGTGTACTTTCTTGTTCTTCTTATTTTTTCTATAGGGGAAAAAAATGTGCATGCTTTGAGAGCAAGGAAGAAAAGAGAAAGAGAGAGAGGTTGATGGTTAATTGCTTTTGATTCTTCCTCAACGAGGAAATATAGCTGAGAAAAAAAAACCATGGCTGTTTCTCCATGTTTGAGCAGTAATGATCAGAAGAAACACTGGTGGCTTACCAATAGAAAGGTAAAAGCTTTGATCTTTCCATTTGACTTTGATCTTTTTCTTCATTTTTGTGAAATGGGGTTCTTTAAAATAAGGCTTATATACATTGATCCGTGCAGCTTGTAGATAAGTACATTAAGGATGCAAGGTGCCTCATTGCATCGCAAGAAGAAAAGGAGATCGCATCAGCTCTCAATCTTCTCGATGCGGCTTTGGCTCTGTCGCCTCGTTTTGAGATCGCTCTGGAACTCAAAGCGAGATCTTTGCTGTATCTGGGGCGTTTCAAGGATGTTGCAGACATGCTTCAAGACTACATTCCCAGTCTCAAGTTGTCCTGCGAGGACTCTGGCTCAGTTTCCTCTGAAAACTCGTCGCAGCAGCTGTCAAGGGAGCGAGTGAAGCTTCTCCCTTCTAATAATTTGTCCTCGGACTTCCCGCTTCGTGACCCATCCATCAGGTGTTTCTCTGTCTCGGACTTGAAGAAGAAAGTCATGGCGGGGTTGTGCAAGAACTGCAAGAAAGAAGGGCAATGGAGGTAAAGTTGCAGTCTTTTTTCCATTGATTTTTTTCCTTTTATTTCATTCTAGTTTTCTTGTTTTTTTGGGTTGAGGTAAGCTTTTGGTGGTTTAATATTAATTAATATTATAACGAGTAAAAAAATATTGTAAGACTATCTGAATTTTTTTTGGAGTAGGGAGCTATAGCCTTAGGGGACAAATTGTCCGCAAAATTACCTTTTTTAGATTTTTTTTTTTTTTGAAAATTGATCTTTTGAGGTAAAAAGTTGCCATCAGCCCATTACCGAACTAAAGAAAACCTGAGCAGAAGAGGATGCCATCCATGTTGGCTTGATGCTATCCTAAGCAGACAAGTCTTGAACCAATGGCGTTGGAAATTAAAGTTTGACGGCTATAACGAAAATCTTGTGACACAAACATAAATAAAACAAACAATTTTAGCATAAGCCAGCTTCACATGGATTCAGTGTTTTCTGTTTTTTATAATATGTAAAGGATAATGAAAAAATCGAACATGAGTTTTAACTCGATTGAGTACGTTCTCACTTGAAACTCAATTTTGATTTACAGGTACTTGGTTCTGGGAAAAGCATGTAGCCACCTAGGCCTGATGGAGGACGCCATGGTTCTCCTCCAAACCGGCAAACGCCTCGCTTCCGCCGCATTTCGCCGTGAAAGCATTTGCTGGTCCGACGACAGCTTCTCTTTTCCCACCACTATCACCACGTCAGACATCTCCTCTGCTGCGACGCCTCCTTCCACGCCTCCACGCAACCCCACCTCTCTTTCCGAATCCGAAAACATTTCCCAGCTTCTGTCCCATATCAAGTTCCTCATACGCCGTCGAACCGCTGCCATTGCCGCCGTAGATGCTGGCCTGTACTCCGAAGCCATTCGTCATTTCTCCAAAATCGTCGACGGTCGCCGCCCTGCCGCCCAAGGCTTCCTTGCAGAATGTTTTATGCACCGAGCCTCTGCTTACAAGGCCTCAGGTCGCATAGCTGAGTCAATGTCAGATTGCAACAAAACCCTCGCTCTTGATCCAACTTGCATCCAAGCACTTGACACCAGGGCCTCACTTTTCGAAACCATACTCTGTTTACCTGACTGTTTACACGACCTGGAACACTTGAAACTGCTTTACAATTCCATCTTGCGAGACAGGAAGCTTCCTGGCCCTGCCTGGAAGCGTCACAATGTGAGGTATAGGGAGATTCCAGGGAAGCTCTGTGCATTAACAACTAAAATTCAACAATTGAAGCAGAGGGTTGCTTCCGGGGAGACTGGAAATGTTGATTACTATGCATTGATTGGTTTGCGACGTGGGTGCTCAAGGTCTGAATTAGAGAGGGCTCATTTGCTGCTGTGTTTAAGGCACAAGCCGGATAAAGCTACCAACTTTATTGAAAGATGCGAGCTCGCTGATGAGCGTGATCTCGACTCGGTTAAAGACAGAGCCAAGATGTCTGCTTTGCTTCTGTACAGGTTGCTTCAAAAGGGTTATGCAAGCGTGATGTCTACCATTATGGATGAAGAAGCTGGTGAGAATCAAAGGAAGAAATCTGGGGCTGCTTTACAAGCAGCACAGGCAGCAATTCAAGTGCAGCAAATTCAATATTCCAACTCTAATTTGGAACCTGAAACTAGTTCCGCTTCTGCTGCAAAATCGTCAGATGTTTCGGGCTGCAATAACCGGGCAAATTCCGGTGAAAACAAAGCCACAACAACTACTTCCAATTCAAATGTATTTCAAGGTGTATTTTGCAGGGATCTTGCAGCAGTTGGGAATTTGTTATTACAAGTTGGGTTTAATCGTCCACTTCCAGTGAAGTACGAGGCACTAAGCTGCTGATTTTCTCTTGTAAGTCTATGACAGGTCACTAAAAAATTATTCTTGAGATGTTAACCGGCAGAAGAATATCTAGTTCATTTTCCCTGTTTGTATAAAAAAGATAACTTTTTAGCCTGCCGGAAAATTTTGTCTAGCCTCTCTTCTTTTATGTTATCTACCACATGTACAGAATTTTTCACTATTGAATTTCTATTTTCTAGTACATTTCCTTAGCCTAAGCCCTAATTTTCCTTGAATTCCGGGGAAAATAATGTAGAGAGAAGCTACTGGGGTTTGTTGGCTTCTCGTCAATGTCTATCTGTCGGTATTTAATTTTTCTCAGCTTTGTTTATCCGCGGACTGGCATGTCTGACATTCCAATGGATTTCTTTCTTTTTTTTTGGTTACAATGGATTTCTTTTATATGCTAGCTCCACCTAATCTTTTACTCTGTTCAGTTAGTGAAATTCTCAGTATCGACGAAAGAAGTATGAGGGTGTAAATAAATTAAATTACTAATAAATTAGTTAATTTTAATTTGATAATTATTTAAATTTAATTTTTTATTTTCAAATTTAATTTAAATTCAAATTATTCAAATAATGAATCGAATTCAAATTTTTTAATATTTTGATTTTATTCATGAGTTTTATTAAATTTTTTTAGTATATATTTTTAATATTTTTTTATTGATTTATTACTTTATTATCATTAAATATAATTAAAAATTAAAAAATCAAATTTATTAAATTAAATTTAATATTAAATTATTTTGATTCAATTGAATTACACCTTTAAAAATGGATGTGATTGGTTTCGGAGCACTCCCACCCTTTGGCCTTTGCGTTGCAGGGGCTTCGTGGCTTTGAGTACATTATCGTTATTTAAACGTGGCTTAGATTAAGCTGGCGAAACCTGTGAAAAGAGAAAGGACAAGCTCAAGTCACCCGTAGAGGGTTAAAGGGGTGTCAGCAAATTTCAGGTCTCTGCCTCATAAACAGAGAAAAGGTTCTAATCTCCTGTCTACACTCAATACGAGAAAACAGAGGGTTTTAGAAAAGGTAATGTCAATTCAACCTACGCCTATGCCATCATTTGGGTTCTGGCCTAATGGCCTTCTAGGCATACTTTTCCATGCAAAGTCTATTCTCCAGTCCACAGCAATCCAGATGGTCATGATTGCATGTGAATTACGATGAGTCGGCAATACTAAAAACATTTCTTAGAGGAAGACCGTGGGTAAAACTAGCTGATCCCAGCATATTCTTATCGACAGCAATCATTACTAAAGAAATTAAATGCGAGAGAATTTGATCGGTACTTTTTTAATTGCAATAGCTTGTCTTAGAAGACTGCAACGAATATCACTTGACATTTTCTCTTTATAATAATAATAATAATAATAATAATAATAATTCTGTCAAAATATTAATAACAATGAGAAAGAGTCAATGACTTAAAATGAATTGGGATAATAAAACAATTGATTCCAATTATTCCAACCGATGTACTTTAGTAGTCGAAAAACCCATATCCTTCCGCCAATCAAAAGTGTCGTATAATTGAGTGTGATTCGTTTATTAAGTGGTATGATTGATTTTGATAAAATTAAAAAAATGTTATTAAAAATATTTTTTGTAAAATAATAAAAACTTTAAAATCAGAGGTGAAGAAGTTATTTTACCATTTCACTTATTTTGTCTTTTTCCCTATAAACCAAATGTTTGTGGCTCATCAATATCAATTACTGAGCCAAACGGCCTCTAATACCATCGTAATATTAATTGCACTTTGAATTTTTTTATGAACTTATTTAAACCAAAAGTCAAAAAATAAAGAGTGCAATTAGAACAATCTGAATTTTATATTGAAAAGATGTAAAAAAAAAAAGGTAAGATTGTGTTAAATGAATAATATTGATAGTATTTATAAACCACAATAGCTGTAAGAAACACCTTTACATTATTAGACATCTTTTTGGATGAAAAATAATAACTTTTAGAATATTTTATGTAAATTTCTGCAAAGTATTTGAATGCTCTCTTAAGGTATTCAATTGTCTTAAGCAAAATATTCACACAAATTGTAAAATCTTTCAGGATATTCAAATGCCATCAAAGGGTATTCGAATACCTTACTTTGTACATAAATCCAATGTAGAATGTACACCTCATTTTTTCTTCATTCTAACTTCAAGGTATTTGAATAATTTTTTTGGCTATTCGAATATTCTGCTTAAATATTCAAATACCTTTATTAGGTATTCAAATACTTCAATTCATACTCATTAACAAAATATTAAATATATATGCGGCAACTATTTGGAAAACTTAATACCTTGAAGGGTATTTGAATTCCCAACTAGTAACATTCAGATGCCTTTAATTTGTACACAAGTTCTAGGCATAATGAACATATGATTAAAGCAATATGTACATATGTTTTAGTCAATATGTGCAACTTGATATTTTTCATTTAAAAGCTTATTATATAGTTCCAAAACACCATTTTATCAATACATATGCAATTATATGATTTATAAGCACTTTTATTTAAAATCAAACACTTATAATTAATTGAAAAACATGTAAGTTTGATAATATATACAACAAAAAAAATTCAAAATAATACTCTGGTTTTTTTGTCCATAAAAAATACAAAAAAAGACTAAAAATTTGAATTTAATCTCTTTTTTAAAGAAGTAAAAACCACTAAATTTTTAGCACAGGTCTCTTTCTTGCCTAGGAAAATTTTTAATTGCACTCCCTAGGCCTATGCTTAAATGTTTTTCCCTTGGTCACACTTTATTAGCTTTGTCCTCTCCACCTTCCCTTTCTGTTTTTGCATGATTTTAGCTTTCAATACTCAATAACTTCCTGTAGTTCGCACACACAATCATTTATAACTATTTTTGGGTTACTTCTACTATCTTATTCTACAATGAAAACGAAATAATGTTTCCCTTGTTTTTTTCGGGGAACCATATAAGGATTCATCTCATATGAGCTTATTTTTTTTTATTATTCACAGGGATTTTTATTCATTTTATAGTTTGATATTAATTAATTTTGTTTAAGTCAAGAATGATAATCGATAAAATCTTCCCAACAATAGTGATTTCATGATTCAAATCATGTTCAAATATTTAAAACTTTTACTTCTTTCAAACATTTATTGACGAAGAATTAATGAGCTTTTTACGAGGAAGTTTATTCAAGTAAGACACCATCATTTAATTTGCCAACAGTAGTCAATTACCATAATTTCTTTTGGTCATCTTCAGCAGAAAGTAAAACACAATTCTCAAACATGACTCTTTTTTCAATGAATATCAAACAATCTATGTGCATTCAAATTAGTTAAAACATCAGGTTCAACGACATTATAAAAAGGTCACTATAATCTTTATTAATTAATATAACTTAAAAAGTTTTCCTATTCCTTTAATCCCAAGTTAATTATGTTGTTTTTATCCTTAAATTTCGGGTCTGCCCTTCCAAGCTACTCAAAGAGTTTGCTTTGCTTCATTTCTTCTACATTCCTTTTCTATGATATATAATTTTATGGTGAAAAGAGTGATTGAGATTTGAGATACAATAAGAACAAGCATTTTTTGCATGGGATTTCAACAATAGTTAATTTATGAATTTGTACTTATGCATTAAACAAATGTAGAATTTAAAAAATAAAAAGATTGGTGTACATATAGACCATATAGTGCATGAAAATTTTAATCTTGGTCCCTAGTTTTTACAAAAAAAAAAGATTTAACTTTGACTTTGGCTTTTAAATAAAGGCAAATTTTAATTATAACTTTCCTTCTTCTCAAAAGACAATTTATGAGAAAAAGAGAATAGCACCACCAAACCAGCATATGTTCTCATAATGACAATCCACTTTCATGCTACCTACTGTACAGTGCATGAACCACACCTCACTTTTACTTCAAAATTTCCCTTTCTTTTCCCTTAAAATCTCTGATTCCTGTCAAACCCTATTAAAAAGGGCTACACATGCACCAACTACTCATTATACAAAACATACCTCACCAAAAAAAATACAGTAATAATTATAAAAAATAATAAATAATCCTGAAGCTGATTGGGGGCAACTAGAATTCAAGAAAGTGAAAAGAAATGCCTTTCACATCTTGATCTATCCATTTCTTTTAAACTTTGCGCAAACTGTTAAAGCATGAATGAAAGCAACCATATCTGTCCTAGTGTTTCCAACTGCTGCTCCGACGCAATCATAAAGAAAATAATTTTCAATGCTGTTTATTTAAAAATTAATTTAGTTAGCCAAAGAGATCTTGATTAGTGACAAAGAGAAGATCTTAAAATTTTATAATTTCAAGTTGGAATCTCATCAAATACGAGATAGAATTTAGTTTGTTATTTGTGTTTATCAATTTATCATATTATCGATTTAAAAAATAAAATATATTGATCATAATTATAACTTTGAATGAAAATATATCATAAAAAAATTAATTTAGTTATCATAATCATGCTTATACGATCACCCTTCTAAAATATTTTTTTTCTTTTTAATTTTCTTATGGCGAAAGAAAAGGGCAGTTTTGCATAAATTCTATCAAGGGTAACAATTTAATTTGCGTTATTTTATAGCCTTTATGATTTATGAAGCATCTGTGTATGCTTTTTAATGTTGTTATTAGTAGACTAGGAGTAGAGCTTTAAGTTATACTTACAATTATTCTAGCATAATGGGGGGTAGAATTGGGATTAGGATGAAAGAAAGGATGTTAGGGAAAATAAAACACGTGATGTTTGAATGTTGGGAACATTGGAAAGAGGAGAAGTCGTGGCCAGATGTTATGCTGTCAGTGAGCATGTGATGGAATCATGTGCTTTGTTTTGTCTTGAGATTGAGTAGTCATGGTTCTTTATTTTTTTTGTTAATCATAATTAAAAAATACTACACTAACTCTTATCCGACTGTATTCCATTTTATCGTTGCTTTGTGTAATAAATAAAAATCCATAAACAGAGAGTAGAAAGAATGTGTTGTTAAATTCTGATTTTGGGTTCGAGATTTTGAGTAGTTGGGATTTTACTTTGACAACAAACCTAATAATAATAATTATAAATAATGTTGCTTTTATAGAGATCCGAGTGTGTCTTTGTTCTGACTTGCGCATTTTACCAATCTTGAGTCGTTTACCAAATAAAGAAAGGGAAAGAAAAATACTAGTAGTAATGGCCCTGTTTCCCAGTCAATTTGATTAATATAAAAACTGAAAGCGGACGTATAACACTCACCTACTCAGTCAGTCACATCAATACTTAACAAATTGGTTTAATAGTCAAATAAGCCCTCAATCTTTAACCTAAAATAGAATTCAGCCCTCAACGTTTTATCGCATAAAATTCAGTCCATAAACTTTTATTTAAGTAGAAATAAACATTCAACCTTTTATAATTATGCAATTAAGTAAAAATCTGTTAAATGACACTAACTGCCGTTAGTTTTGCATACGTGGCAGCTGACATGAATAGCTTAGTTAGCTGCCACGTGGCATGCCACGTATGCAAAACTAACGGTAGTTAGTTTATTTAACAGATTTGATCTATTTCCACCGAAATAAAAGTTTATGGACTGAATTTCATGCAATAAAACGTTGAGGGCTGAATTCCATTTTGGGCTAAAGGTCGAGGGTTTATTTGACTATTAAGCCTAACAAATTAAATGCAAACTTTCATTGTTGGGGTAAATATTATTGAAAAAAAATAAATAGTGCAAAAACCCAATGCTTCAACTGGAAGTAGAATTGCCTGCTGACAGCTGAGCCTCCTCAGTACTTAATGAAATGTTTACAAGTGGTCGTAATTCAAAATACATGCGTGAACAGTAATTTTCCTCTGCCACCGTCACCCACCACTTAGGCCCTCGGCAGACTATTTTTTTTAGTCACAGTTATTTTTATTTATTACACTATTTAAAATTAATTATATTTAAATAATAAAATTTTTTAACAGTTATAACTTTAAATTTTAGATTATATTTAAATGTTTGAATTCATTTTCACTTTTTTTATTTACTTGTTAATATTTCAGCTGAATATTTTCATTCATTCATTCAAGGAACTGTTCTGCTCTGCAACTGCAAGTATATATGAAACAATACTCAATAATTGTTAGCAGCAAATTTATTTAACGTTTTCCCTGCATTTTCCATTTCCAGTTCCAGTCCGGTACCCTAATGTACTTTGCCTACCCTAATTGCTCGAGTCTAGGCTTAAATTAAAACATTAAACACAAGCATCATGTTCAAAATGTTAATAGCATCCTTTTGACCCTGCCTTAACCAAGTTTCTAATTCATTGTATAAAATCAAGGGCTGTTGGGAAAAAAAAGAATTGCAACATTGACCTATCAGCTATAGCAAAGAGCTGACACAACCACCTTGCCTCTGACATGATAAAAGAAAATTCAAAGTATTATCAGTTAAACCTCAAATTTGTAAAATTTTCAAGACACCTTAAAATTAAAAATTTGTTCATTTGAACTAATATTTTAAATTATCTTTTTAATAATCCTAACAATCTTAGACAAAAAAAAAACACAAATAAATAAGATTAAACGGACTAAAATTTAACAAAAATTATATATGACAAAAACCTAAAAAAAATTTCTATTTGTAACGTGTTAATACAAATTTTGACACAAAATCTGTGTTTTACACTACACTAACACAAATTATATACATAATTACCATATTTACTTTCAGACTACTTTAATTCCCCATCAACTGATGAACATTTTAGACAAGTGAGGGATGATTTATGGATGCCATAAGCTTAGGCCCAATTTGGAAAAAGAAAATTGTAAATATAAAAACATGATTTTTTTTTTATATGAATCATGGATCGCACTCGCAACAGTAATGGCAGTAATTCTGTTCCAAGGAGAATCATTTCAGAATAATACAATTAAAATGTTTTTATCAATCTGATTCCAAAACCATTAATATTCCAACAAGATGAGAAATGCATAATATATAAGTTCAAATGGCCGACAAGATATTTTAACAAGTTTTATTTGAGTATTCGCTTACAAGTTCAGACTAATTCTAATTCTACAAGCTAGGCCACTAATATAAACAAATTGAGATCTTTCAAAATGCTACAAGACTACAAAAGGAAAGAAACACCCATTACCTGCCCTTTGATTGAGAGGTTCCTGTTTTTCTTTTCTTGGAAGGAATTGTGTTGTTTCTGCCTCTTTTACTGCACTTGGAGCAAAACCAGTCCTCTTCAGGAACATCCTCAAAAGGAGGATCACAACAATCAATGTGAGTGCCAATTCCACAACCTACAGAACCACTTTCGTCACCGCAGATTAACATGACATCTCCTCTCTCACCAGAACCACAAACTTGGCACGTTACATCGTTACTACCGCATTCATCTGGTGGCTGTGCGCTGGTTAAGTCCTCAACAATCTCTTCGGCTCGGCTCGTCAAGTTGCTAAATGATTTCTCTGCCCATTCATGAGTGTTGTATAGCACATGTCTCTCTAGGGAGTAACCAGGTTTACAGACATACTCTACTAAATAATCAGCAACAATGCAGGGTATCTCATGTTTTAAGAACTCTTGAACCCACAAATCAACGCGTGGCATGCCAGGGCTAACAATTGCAAAATCAACTCCAGATTTGAGGAATCTGTTGTAAGGGGGAGAGTTCGCTAAAATGGTTCCATCCCCAGCCTTCACAACATGCTTCAAAGTATCCTGGTTGAAGATTAGTACAGGGCAAAGAGTCATGAAGACCATATATATAAGACCAACCTTAACCACATGTTTTAGTTTATAGCAAACAAGAAAAATCAGCAGCTAACAACCTTTCATAAAAAAATATTGCTGGTATTTACAGAAGTTGAAAATATTGTAAACAAATGAATGCTGAAAAACTTACCAAAGGAGGAGCAATGCATTCTCCATAGATGATAATGCGCATTCCATAAAATACTCCATGACCTGTTCTCTCCCTTAAGTGACGCCACTTCCTTGGAGCCTCCAAGTTGATTGCACCATCTTCACTAAGGCCATTCTTGTGCCATTCATAAGGCTCCTCTGCCAAGAATTTTCCTGCCTGATTGCAAGCACTTAAATAATCGGTTTTAAGAATCCACCTGCATTCAGTGAAAAGTCAGTTTGAACAACCATTAGAAATTAAAAATGAAATAATGAGACAGAAGTGAGAAATGTAATCCCATAAGTTCATTAATATAAACAGCAAAAGTTCCCATACCATCTTAATTGGAGAATGAACCATAGAGAAACTTTCAGCAGAAGTTTGCTAAGAAAAAAGAAAACTATGCCAAGTTTTTGACAGTTAAAATTTGAAATATGTACCTTCCAGATGCAGCAGCAGCAAAAAATTTTTCTGTCCTACGAATTGGATCTGGGGCAATGAAATGTGTTGCCTGGTATGACCATTGATGAGAATCTCTGCAAAATTTTCCCTTCAAACGCCTAATGACTTGCTGAAATTCTTTTCTCTGTAGTCTGTGGCCACTCAATATAAACCATACAGGTTCAGAATTTAATCTGGTGAAAACCATTTTTGTCGGCTGTGTGTTAAGATCAACCTTCTGGGATTTATCATTAGTCTTCACTGCTTTTTCATTGGGCTTGATTACTGATTTATTAGCAATCTCCTTGGAGCCAACCGGGATACCCTTGTCTGTGGCCACAAAGGTTTCCACTTTTGAAGATGCATTACTGCTGTTCATTTTGGCAAGAGGATGTGGCATGGAATTCTCCTTTTCATCATCTTTCTTGTCAACATTATTCCCAACACTAGTATCTTCCCCAACCAAATCACTTTTGGATTGAGAGGGAATGGTCTTCATCTTGCCATTGCCTGAAAATTGTTTCTTCTTTTTACTCGCTTTCCTTTTCAAGCCATCACATTTTAATGTTGATTCGCCTGGTTGAGAATCCTTGCAACCAATGGCCCTCTCAGGATCAGTTACGTTTGTCCCATTCTCTGAGGTAATTAAACTCCCATGTACAGCCACCTCGGAATAATGTCTGTCATGTTCCTTTTCTACCAATGTATCTGCTTTACATGCCAATTCAACCAGCTCAGACGTCTCTTTTCTAGGTGTCTCCACAGAATCATTTTCATCTTCCTCATCTGGAGCTTGAGTTTCATCATCCATGAATTGAGTCTTACTAGCAGCAGCATTCTGAGATTTTGTGACTTTTGTTTCAACCACATCCTTTGATGCATCCATGTTAATGGTTCGAGGGGATAGCTCAAGCTCACTGGCACTCTTATGAGTTGCTCTTTCATTAGCCCCATCCAAGCAAATTGTAGAATCATTTTCGGAAGCAATTTTGCTTGAGTAAATAGATCCTTTTCTGTTGGCAATATTACTTAATTTTGGTCTAGAACCCAAGGTCTTTTTCGCAAGCATCTTCTTGCTAAGCGGTTTTGTCACCAACTTATCGCTTCCTCCGTCATGCAAATCCAAGGTAGCAGGGCTATGGGAATTTTCCGTAACCAGTTTTCTGTCATCAGTTGAAGGAACTTCAGCATCTTGCCGCTTATTCTGTGGCTTGCCTGGCTCTCCAACCACTTGTACACATTTTTCTAGGCCACAACCTCCAATGTTTGGTCTGCTTGCTGAGGTGGACTCTCTTAATCCCATGAAGGATATTTGGGGTGACTTCTCATAAGCGTTCTCATTTTGCATATCGGGCCTGCTTGACAAGGTGGACTCTATATACCCCTTAAAGGACATTTTGGGTGACTTCTCATCAATATTATTCTGCCTGTCCTCTGTGGTTACAGTTTTTAAGGAAGAAAGATCATTTGACAAGGACTTGGTAGTTGCATTGCTAGCACATGAGTTATTTACAACATTTAGATAACCAGTCCCATCTGCTGAGCAGCCACTAATCTGTAGTTGATCATCCACCAAGAAAGGTGGTTCCAATCGTTCAATATCCAGCACTCTCCTCTTTATGGCAGCTTTTGCGTTATGACTCGTCTTTTGTGATTGACAGCTACTGGGAGAAAGCTCCAATGCTCTTTTCTGAGGCAATATGCCAGCTGAGTCCTCTCCTTGATACAAATCACTTCCTTTCCAAGGAGATTCAACAAAAGAACTGATTCTTTCCTCTTGTTGCTGCATTTTAGGGGAAGAAATATCAGATGCATCCTTGGTTCTCATAGCTTGAGGAGAGCCACTAATGTTGCCTGATATCTCTCCCTGTAAATTTGAGGGTGTAGACATTCCTGGTGATTTCCTCGGTGTTTTCCTTGAGTAAATTATAGCAGCAAGCTTCTCATTGGGTAAAGAGGGGCTCTTAGATGTAGATGCCAAGTTATTATCTACCTTTGTACAATTTGGGCTTCTGTTGTGTGGTTCAGCTAACTTAATAGATGAAGCATTCCTGAGACCAGAGTCCGGAAAAGCATTTAGCTCCGGAACATTAACATTATTGAAGCTTGTGCCTTGATGAGACTTGCCAGGCGTCAATGAAACTTCCTTGGTATTTGGTGAATGTCTAGGCATAACCGAAGTTGACACTTCAACTGCTAAATTGGGCAACTCACTAGAAATAAGCATTCCAGCTTTCAAATTATAAGGGCTCCTATTCAAATTTTTCAGTCTGGATTGATTTGATGTAGTTTCTCCAGCCTCGTCTTCAGAATCTTTAGCCTCAGCTTCCATCACCTCTAACTCATAACCACTGTTGAGATGAAGAGATTAGCTTAAAATTTGGCACAGTGATACTTTTTTTTTTTTAACTTTTTTCTTCCTTGGATAAAAGCCAGCATATATAAACAAGAATCAAGATGCTTAAGCACATGCACAGTAGGACAAATAGCATTCTCAGAAAGACCCTTACCTCTTGCTATAATTAGCTTCTAAAAGAAGTTCCCATTCTCTTAAACTGCAAAAGAAGAATACAAGATCAAACAAAAAAATGTAAAATACTACTTTTCAGGTTAATAGAAAAAATAAGCTCTGGAAGCTTTTAAATATATTGTATATCATGCTTACAAACTTCAATTTTCTACAAACATACCAATCTTCCAACCAACGGTGATTGATCAGCTTTATCTTCTTGATTTTCTTAGCAAGCTCATACTTCTCACCTGCATAAATTGACAAGATTTATTAAAAAATTGCTATCAAAGCTCAGTATATACAGAAGTAAAAAATTAAAAACCATATCTCATATGAAAAATATATTAGTGACAAAAAATAAACATCAAGCATCCTAACATTTATTAAAAACTACCAGCAATGATCATTGGAACTGGCTCTTAGATATGCATAGAATTATATGCAAATAAATTAAATCTATACAAGCAACAAATAATAAATGAATTAACAAGCAAACGTTTGTGAAGGGAAAACAAAGGGATAATATTAGGAGTTGACAGGAAAAATGAAAGAAGCCATCAGGATAATGTTCGTTCAGGAAAAGATTGATGAGACAAATAATATCAGCATAGCCTTTAGCATTTTGCAGTTTATGTTAACTGCCCTATAATAAGGAAAACACAGAAAACTGCACCTTCAAATTTATAGCATATCAGATGGGTGACTTTATTTGCAACCAGAGGCTTAGAAAATTGAGCACCCATCAAGCTAACCATTGTCTGCAAACAAAAAAGTACAATTACATAACATTTTTATAATCATTCAAAAGAACAAAAAACAAAAGAAAGAAAAAATATTTGCTTTATGAGCAATAAAAGCAGCACCAAAGAGTAAAGAGACAGTATACCATAATGTCATCTCTATCTTGCCTCTGGTATCCAGTCAAGCATATAATTAAACTTTTAGCACCAGGAATTCCATTCAAATCTCTAAGAGGTCCGTACATAACCTGTAAAAAAACAATGACAAATTCACAACTTTACATGGAAGATAAGTAAAGCTCGACTTTATTAAAGAAGACATGGTATGACAAACTTTTTTGGACTTAAAAACCAATGAAACATCTTTAATCCACAGAAACCGCGTACAATTTGCATGAATATCAACAGAGTGATTCTATCGTTGGCTGTTACTCATTATTTAGTACTATACCAACTAGATTCATGAATCCAAATAATAGACAAGATATAAAATTCGAAAATCTTTTATTACATTAAACAATGAGACAATTAACTTTCAAAGGTCGTATTTATAACAAAATAAACTCACCGAAGTAGCATCGACAGGCATTCCAATACCAAAACTATGATCAACCCACAATCCAGTGACAACTATTTTGCCATCATTTCGAGCAGCAACACATACAGGATCATCCTACGTAACATTTAAAAGCTGGATTTTCAGCAATTCCATATTGAATGTCAAAAACTAAAAAAAAAAAAAAAGAGCAAGCGCTATTGGGTTAAAATAAGAGGAAGACTTACATAAACAATCTTATCAACAATTAAATGAGTGCAACTCTGGCCATACTGAGCAGCACCGACGCCGCCACCGTCAATGAGCTTTACTCGAACCTTAACATTATTAACAATGTATAAAACAAATTAAATCATCACCATGAGCAATTCAGTTAATCAAGCTTTCGCGATAGAAGTAAATAGAAACCTTTTGCTCGTTGACGGGGTCGAAGCCGTAAAGACAAAAGCGAACGCCGAGAAAGGTTTTGGAGGGAGTATCGGATTCCAGCATTAGAGCGAAACTTGGGGATCAATGAAGAAAATAAAATTAGGGTAAAGGGAGGAAAATGGAGATATGAATTGAGGAAGAAGAGAGAAATCGAAGTAAAATAAGCCTCGAAATCAGAAATCTAATTGAAGAGAGGAAGTGAGAAAGTGAGTGAGCAATGATAAAATACTACGAAACTTGCGGAGGAAGAGTGGAAATAGTGAATGAAGTGAGGTTGGTTGGCTTTGTTTGGGGGGGGGGGGGGGGGGGGGAAGGGAGGAAGGAGGGAAAATTTTTCTTGCTTTTTTAATTTTTGGTGCACTGGCGGGATATGGAAAAGTCAGACGGTGCCTCCACGTGGCGCAGAAGGGACACTGTCTCGACACGTGTTGTTCTTCGGCTTTGTGGCTGCTATCACCGTGAGGTAAAAAAAAAGGCAGGGTATTTTCTTAATTTTAATTGGTTTTGGATCGACTAGTGTCTTTATCTTTTATCAAATTTCGAGACTTTTTAACTGAAATATTATATTATATTTTTTTTAAAAAAAATCCCAAATCTTGTAATAAGCATGAATTTGATGAATGATATTGTATTTGTTTTTTATTTTATTGTTTAGAATTTTATCAATATCAAGATTTTTTGCTCAAAAATAATCAATAATGTGAAAATGTATATCTAATTAGGCTTAATACCCAAATACATTCCTAACGTTTATTAAAATATGCAATTGAGCCCTCAACGTATAATTGCATGAAAATAAAGATATTAAGTTTTATTTTTAGCATTTTAAGCCTAAACGTTATAAAATAACAAAATTAAAGATATAATCGTTAAAAACCAACAATGTCTGTTACCCTTACCCAGGTGGCATGCCACCTAAGCACTGACGTGGATTATAATGCCACGTGAACCAATAACGTGGCATTATATTGCCTCATGTAAAATACAACTCAGAAAAAAAAAACCCACATGAGAATTAAGGTAACCCACGTTAATTAAGGTTATTTTTTTGTTTTATTTTTGAAAAATCAATTTCGTGAAAAAAAAAAAATTTGGGTGCGATTTTTGTTAAAGGTTTCAAAGAATTAGGGGTTTTGAAGAAATTTGCTCAGGGTTTCGAATAATTTGGTTAAGGGGTTTCGATTTTTGTTAGGGATTTGATTTCCTATTAGAATCTAGGGTTTCTACTAGGAGAAATCTAGGGTTTTTCGATTGTCAATTTTCGATTGAGCATTTTCGACTGTCGGGTCTCCTTTTCAAACTATTCTTGATCTGTGACACAAAGAAGAGAATGGGTAGGCTTGCCTGGGTTCAATTTAGGCTTTTTTGGGTTTGATTTAGGGTTATCAAAAGGGTTCGAACAGGAAAAAAGGACATTTCGAAGAAATTTGCTAGGGGTTTCGAAGAAATCTGCTAAGGGTTTTGATTGTCGATTGTCGAGTCTTTTTTTTTCGAACTGTGACATGAAGAAGAGAATGGGTAGGCTTGCTTGGGTTCGGGTTAGGCTTTCTTGGATTTGATTTAGGGTTATCGAAAGGGTTCAAACAGGAGAAAGGGACAAATTCGAGTTTGATTAGGGTTATCAACAGAAGAAAGGAAAAGGATTTAGGGTTTTTTGGGTTCAATTGAGGCTTTTTTGCAATAGAAAATTGTGAATGATGGTTTTTAAAGCTCGAGATTTCTGGAATTAGCGTGTGTGAAGGGAGAGATTTAGGATTCAGTTGATTTAGGGTATGTGAAGAAAAGGCTAGTTTAAAGTAGGGGTTTTTGAAGAAAACAACTAGACAGAGGTTTGCTGCAAACCTGAACAAGGTAAAAGTGGACTTGTATATTGTGTAACTACTTAATTTGGTAAATTTTTATTGTTGGTTGTTGTGTAACTGGTCCCATATGCAGCTAGATTCCTAAATTCTTTTCAGATTACAAGTACTGGTTCCATATCGTCCCATAGAGCTGTTAGATTCCTTTACTATTTTCAACATATTGACTGGTCCCACATGTATTTTCAGTACTAATTTATTCTATCTAGTGTAATCCATATTGTAACCCACTTAGGATGCATTTTTACTTGAAAAAATATTTAATTTATATAATTTTGTTTATATTTTATATATACTGATGTTTATTTATTTGTTTGGAAGCATGTGGGAGATTGTGACCTTAAGAATCCACCATGGAGGGATTTTTTGCATGACCCTAAGTTGAAGTACATCAACTATGAGGTAGATGAGGTAGAGTATGATCCAGATTTAATTAGCTGTCCTCATTTGGTCAAATTGATCAAAACTAGAAATTATGCTAATGTGGGTAGGATTTTGTTTAAGGCCCCTGATTAAGATTTGAATGGCTTAAGGTTGTTATGCGATGATACTTCAGCAATTGATTTAATTTTTGTTTGTATTCATTGGGGTAGGTGTGATATCTATGTAGATCATGGGGTGGATGAACCTGTGGTAGTTGAGACACATTTATTAGAAAGACTTGAACCAAGTAGGGCAGATGCCGGGACTGGTGAGCCCAATAGTGGGGTAGGGGTAGGCACTAGTGAGCCCAGCAGGGGGCAAGGGTAGGGGCAGGGGCAGGGGCAGGGGCAGAGGGAGCAGTTAAAGATGATGATGGAAATGATGCTAATGGTGATAGTGACATGTGGTATGATGCGACTTTTTTATCAGATGATGATGATGAGGTTAGAGAGGCAAGGGAGAATATTAGGCAATGGGGTAGTAAGGAGAACCAAAGAAAGGAAGAAAATGATAATGAAGCAAGGCTGAGTACTAAGCAGAAAACAGATGAGGTGGCCCTTACTATTAAAAGGGTAGCTGAAAAAGGTAAGGGTGGAAAGATTAGAATGAGGCCACTTCCACCTTCTACAGCTAAAGTGATCATAGCAGTGGTGGGTCTTTGAAAGAGTGTGCTGATTCTATTGAGCCTCCTAGCTATGAATCCGAGAATGATGAAGATGGTGAGGAGGTTGAAACAGTGACGAGGGAGAGTAATTTTCCATCTTATGACCCGAGGTCCCTTATCCCTGACCTTAAGTTAGGTTTGTTGTTTGATGATGGGACTCAATTTAAAAATGCTATGGTGGATTATGTTGTGTACACCAAGAGGGATTTTGGTTTGTTGGCTCTTATATGCAATACCGAGAGGGGAGTGAATCGGTTTTTCACTAACCTTAGGTTTGTTTTTCAATTAATCTAAATTCTCTAGCCTATATTGATATTTTCTTTGTTCTCTAGGCTACTCAATTATGCAATATAAATTCAACACAATAAACACAAATATAATTGCAAATAAGTAAATAGAGTAAGGATAGAGAAATGTACGCAAGTGATTTATAGAGGTTCGGCAACCTTGCCTACATCCTCTACCTTGAGACGCTCTCAAGGATTTTCCTCAAATTCACTATCTTTGAATTTGTATTACACTCCCTCTTTTTCTAAGTTAAAGAGAAACCTCTCTCTTTTTCTAGGCTCAAGAGAAACCTCTCTCTTTTTCTTAGGCTACAGAGAAACCTCCCTATTTTTGTTAGGCTAAAGAGAAACCGCCTCTTTTACAAGGAATGAATTAGTTTACAATGGGTGTAATCAAAGAAGGCCTCTAAGTAGGCAAATGATTACAAAGATTAAGCACAAGGAAAAAACCTATACAATATTGTGCTATTCTATACAAGGAATATGAGAGTGATAGAAGATATTGAATTCTAGCTCTTGAACTCTTTGATTTGCTTGAAAAGATGAAGAAATTGAAGAATGATATGTCTTGGGTGCTCTCTCTACTTTCTTCAGCTTCCAAGCCTCTATTTATAGTCCATTAGATGTGTTCTAGACGTTGGTTGGAGCCAAAACTTGAATATGACCGTTATGTCTCACAAAACTAGCCGTTACAGCACTTTTTCGTCGCGATGAATTGATCCCATGCCCAAAAAGATCGATCCCTTTAGTCTAGAATCTTAATTCTTGGCTTGAGGGACCTTGGAATCCATTCTGCCATAAAGGGATCAATCCTTTTTCTCAAGGGATCGATCCCTTTGATCAGGGGATCCATCCCTTCAGATAGGGGATCCATCCCTTTGATCAGGGGATCTATCCCTTCAGACAGGAGATCCATCCCTTTGATCAGGGGATCCATCACTTACAATATTCACTTGCGTTTTCTAGGTCTTTAGGCATTAAAAACATTCTAAAACCAATTTTGAGTATTTTTAAATATGACATGATTTTGAAAACATGAATTTGAGTCCAAAAAATTTATCAATTAATTTTCTTAAAATATATTCAATACATTTTATAAAGTATTAAGACCAATAAGAATGTATCAATAAGTCATGGTCTTAATGTTTGATATGATCACTTAAAATGTATTGAAAAAATCATGTGTGATAAGGCAAATTTACAATGTGAATTAAAATATTAAAGCTTGCTTAAGTTTTTGTCATTTCAAAATATATATGTCAATTTAAAGCGAACAATCTCCCCTTTTTTGATATGACAAAACTTAATGTAAATTTGCTTTGAAAATTCTTTAACAAAATACTCCCCCTCAAATAAAGCAGGATTTTATGAAAATTCTTTAATAAAATACTCCCCCTCAAATAAAACAGGATTTTATAAAGCTCCCCTTTAATGTAAGCATGGTTTGAAGAAAATTTTCCAAAAGAGATTTTCTCCCCCATTATCTCTCCCCTTAATACCTTAATATCTCTCCCTCTTTTTGTCATAGCAAGAAGAAGAAAAAAAATAAAAAAAAATATGCTCTCCCTAAAAATATGGCTATGTGAGAACAAATAAATATGCTCCATCCAACAAGAAACATGTTAGTACATAGGACTCATAGCACAAATAAATAAGTCAATATTCACAAAGAGTATGAAATATTTATACAATGAATATGACTTATGATCTTATACCAATTGTTTATAAATAATTTTGCAAGAAGTTCCTAATTGGTAAATAATGAATCAAGTTGTTTATAAATTTTCTACTATGTTTTATAACTTGCTTATATTAATTCTATCAAGCACCTAAGTATATCAATTATTCTCTAAAGTTCAACTAAGGTGCATGTCAATACATCATGATTATGAGCTAAAATTAGATGACATATCATATGCATGAGCTCATAAATCACGTTCAAGCAAGAGTGTGCATAGAATTAAGACATATAGCAATTAACGACAAGTTCTAGCACACAAAAGTTTCATGCAGCAATATCCTAAATGAATTCTTCTCTATTTGTCATTTCAAACTAATGAGCACAAGAAGAATTGTCAATTTAAAATGCATACCAATAGTCAATTTAGTTTTGGCTTACCAATTGTTGAAAATATGGTTACCAATGATACCAATTGTTATTTCAATCTAAATGCCAATTGTTATTAATGGTTAACTTAGACATTTTGCATGAATCCTATATTTATGTGTAGTGTGTTCATGTCAAGAAAATAATCATTCTAAATATGCAAGAACACAATCACACAAAATTGTACCATATGGAAGATTCAAAAATAAAGGTATTCAAGCAAACACATTTTCTTCCATGGTTTCAAGCACAAAAATCCTATGCTCATTTTCCAATTCAAGTCTTTAACCAATTATGAGCAATGAAAGATTTAAATAATAATTGCATGAATATTAATCAAAGTACATTTGTTCAAGTTTGCATTTATCTTTGAATGTTGGTGTTGTCATTTAAGCCCAATTTCTTTAATAATTTAGCCATAAGAAAAATTTAAGTACATGGATGATAAAGTTTCATGCATTTGAACATTTAGGATCCATTTACCATCACAAATTATAGGCCAATGACCATTACCAATTGTTGAGTTTACATTTGAAATCAATCCACTAGATGTATAATTATCATGAAACCTAGTGTGGAATTGATAAGTCAAGCTAAGAGACATAATCCTATAAGCATGCTTGACTACAATGAACAAAAAAAGAATGAAGAATATTCATTCTGCACAAGTTCATCAAATTCTCAAATATATCCATAAATTCTTGAAATATTTCTTAAAATTATGTTTAAGTATTCATTGAAAGTATATTTCAAGATTATTTCAAGATTTATGCAATTCATGACCATTTTCAATGAGAAAACTGGTTTTGCACTTGTGAGCTCAAGAAAAATGATATTGATTGTTGAAAGTGATACAATTTGTTGGAAATAATACAAATTGATGGAGTTGAAGCATGATATCAATTAAAAATGAATTTTCATATTTTAAAGATTATCAAAAAGAAGTTAAAGCAATGAATTTTAAGTTGAAAAGAAAGAAGATATCAAGAAAGTGAAAAATCCTTCTCAAATTCGGTTGAAAAAGTGCAGAAAAGCCATTTTGGCTTGGGGAGATCGATGCCTTAGTTCCAGAATAGACCATTTCTGTATTCTGCTCAAGGGGATCGATCCTGTTTGTTGAGGGATCGATCCCTCATCCTGTTTCTACAGATTTTTGACAGAAAATCCAACCTTTGAGGTGCCAAAACTTTGTTTTTGAGTATTTTAAGTCCAAGTAAGAGTTTAAACATTTGTAAAACATGATTTTGGACTTGCATGAATGAAAAACATGAATGAAAAACCATTTAATAATAGATTTTGCAATTTTGGAAGGATTTTCACCAATAAATGCATTTTTGGCCTCAAAGGAGGTCATTTTGAGAGTTATGCATGTTTTGGCAAAACCAATGCATTGAATTACATAAATATGTCAAAACAAACTTATTCACATAGGTTTTAAGCACATATATCATTAAAGCATACTTCTTGTGAACAACATGCCATAATTTCCAACATACAAGTTCTTCATTCTTGCTCATGACATGACATTTTGTATAAATGACATATTTGATCATTTAAGGCAAGTAAATACATTATCAACACATAAAAAACTTGCTCAAAATGCAGAAATCCAATAATCATTTCAAAATCATAAATCATGCCTTTCATTCATTCATCAAGAATTGTCCATCAAACACTCAACAATCATTTATCATGCCTTTTGCTCAATCATAATGCATTAAAGATTATCAACCAAATTTCTCATCTAAGCACAAATAATAAAAACTTTAAGGAATAAGAAATTAAGCTTACAATACTTCTTTGCTAGAGAATGCTTTGCCTTGAATTGTTGAATCCACCTTGTGCCTTTCTTTGAAGAATTGTTGTGATCTTTGCCAAGGATGGATTCCCAAGCTCTTTTTCTTTCTCATTGGCACAAGTAAACTCCGTGAGGATGTGTTAAGCATTTGAACTCCATTGTTCCACTGTATTCCCATGCTTTAACACTCCTACATCAAACACTTTCAAGTATGCTTTGGTACCCAAATTTTCTTGGGTCCATGAGAGTTAGTGCAAATAATTTTTTATCCTTTTGGGATCCATTTCAAGCACAATTCATCATTATTCATAGCATGCTTTGGCACCCACATTTTTCTAATAATTCTTTCTCTAAATGTGATTTTTTTATATGTGCATGCTTGTGAAGAGTGTCCTATTATATTGCAAAGTGAGCAATTTAGAGATGTATTATGCATGGAATTTTTGCTCACTAGAAAATTCTTAAGATGAGTTTCCTTTTGTATTTCATTATAGCCTAACCCATCTTTATCAAAGAAAGCTCTTTGGGTCTCAAGCATGTGATCTAATTTTTGTTGACCCATATAGAACCTAGTAAATGAGTTATGCAAATTTAAGTTCTTTTTATTCAACTCATTTATCTCTAAGCTTGCTTCTTCTAATTTCTTCTCTAATTCTAGCTTAGCACTTAATAATATTTCATTCTCTGTTTTTAATTTAGCAATGATTTTCTTATATTTAGAATTCATGCATTGAAATTCATTTGCTAAATCATTAAAGGCATTTTGTAACTCATCAAATGTAAAATCATTATTTTCACTAGAGCTACTACTAGCCTCATCATCACTAATGGCCATAAAGCATGAGTAGGCTAACTCTTCATCTACATTTTCCTCATCGGAGCTATCACTATCGCTCCATGCAACCACAAATGTTTTCTTCTTAGGTTTCCTATCCTTTTCTTTTCTAAGTAAGGGGCAATCTAACTTAGTATGACCCGGTTCATTGCACTCATAACACACTAAGGGGTCTTTTTCTCTCCTACTTGACTCTCCTCTCATCACCCCTCTTCTTTGATGTCTCCTATCATTCTCACTCTCTTGCATTCTCATGAATCTATTAAATCTTTTGGCAAACATTGCCATTTCCTTTTCTTCCTCATTTCCACTCTCATCACTATCATCTTCAATGACCTCATGAGTGGAAGACTTAAGTGCTACCCTTACTTTCTTTGAAGGCTCTTCATTTCTTTTTAATTTTATTTCATATGTAAGTAAGGAGCCCATAAGTTCATCTAGAGACAAGGTGTTAGGATCCTTAGATTTTTCTATAACCGTCACCTTTGCTTCCCAAGATTTTGGCAAGCTATTCAAGATTTTCTTAACCATTTCTAGATTGGAATAGCTCTTGCCTAATGCCTTAAGTCCATTAATTATGTTATTAAACCTAGTGTACATTTCACTCATGGACTCATTTTCTTTCATTCTAAAAAGCTCATAATCATGTATGAGCATACCTACTTTAGTTTCTTTCACTTGATTGGTCCCTTCATGTGTGATGGCCAATTTGTCCCTTATTTGCTTAGCATTTTCACATAGAGACAGTATATTATATTCATTGGGACCTAATGCACAAAAGAGAGTGTGCATAGCCTTGGCATTCAATTGTGCCACTCTTATGTCATTTGTGTCCCACTCATCCTTATTCTTAGGGACATCTTTTCTATCTACTTTCTTCATAGGAGTTCTAGGACCATTCACTATAATTCTCCACACTTCATAATCATTTGATTGGACAAACAACATCATTCTTGTTTTCCAATAAGAGTAATTCTCTCCATTGAAGAGTGGAGGTCAACTAATGATTGTCCATCTTCTCATAGAAGTGTGCCTACATTCAAGTGAGCCATTTATGATCGTTTTGCTCGATAGAGGTTAGTCTAAATCAATCTCAAGCCCAAGCTCTGATACCAATTGTTGGCTCTTATAGGCAATACCGAGAGGGGGGTGAATCAGTTTTTCACTAACATTAGGTTCGTTTTTCGGTTCCTCTAAATTCTCTAGCCTATATTGATATTTTCTTTGTTCTCTAGGCTACTCAATTATGCAATATAAATTCAACACAATAAACATAAATATAATTGTAAATAAGTAAAGAGAGTAAGGATAGAGAAATTTACGCAAGTGATTTATAGATGTTCGGCAACCTTGCCTATGTCTTCTACCTTGAGACACTCCCAAGGATTTTCCCCAAATTCACTATCTTTGAATTTGTATTACACTCCCTCTTTTTCTAAGCTAAAGAGAAACCTCTCTCTTTTTCTAGGCTCAAGAGAAACCTCCCTCTTTTTCTTAGGCTAAAGAGAAACCTCCCTATTTTTGTTAGGCTAAAGAGAAACCGCCCCTTTTACAAGGAATGAATTGGTTTACAATAGGTGTAATCAAAAAAGGCCTCTAAGTAGGTAAATGATTACAAAGATTAAGCACAAGGAAAAAGCCTATACAATATTGTGCTATTCTATACAAGGAATATGAGAGTGATAGAAGATATTGAATTCTAGCTCTTGAACTCTTTGATTTGCTTAAAGAGATGAAGAAATTGAAGAATGATATGTCTTGGGTGCTCTCTCTACTTTCTTCAGCTTCCAAGCCTCTATTTGTAGTCCATTGGATATGTTCTAGACGTTGGTTGGAGCCAAAACTTGAATATGACCGTTGTGTCTCACAAAACTAGCCGTTACAGCACTTTTTCGTCACGACAAATCGATCCCATGCCCAAAAGGATCGATCCCTTTAGTCCAGAATCTTAATTCTTAGCTTGAGGGACCTTGGAATCCATTTTGCCATAAAGGGATTGATCCCTTTGCTCAGGGGATAGATCCTTTGATCAAGGGATCCATCCCTTTGATCAGGGGATCTATCCCTTCAGATAGGGGATCCATCCCTTTGATCAGGGGATCTATCCCTTCAGATAGGGGATCCATCCCTTTGATCAGGGGATCAATCCCTTACAATATTCTTTTGCATTTTCTAGGTCTTTAGGCATTAAAAACATTCTAAAACTAATTTTGAGTATTTTTAAATATGACATGATTTTGAAAACATGAATTTGAGTCCAAAAAATTTATCAAGTAATTTTCTTAAAATATATTCAATACATTTTATAAAGTATTAAGACCAATAAGAATGTATCAATAAGTCATGGGCTTAATGTTTGAAATGATCACTTAAAATGTATTGAAAAAATCATGTGTGATAAGACAAATTTACAATGTGAATTAAAACATTAAAGCTTGCTTAACTTTTCGTCATTTCAAAATATATATGTCAATTTAAAGCTAACATGGTTCATGAAGAATGACCTTAGCAGAGTAAGGGTTGTGTGTGCTAATACATGCCCTTTTTAGTGTACTACTTTCTATGATAAGGAGTTGAAACACTTTCAAGTGAAGACATTTTGCACTGTGCACAAATGTAATTGTAAGTACACGTTACAATTACTTAGTGCAAAATGGTTGGCTAAAAAAATTGAAGAGAAGATCCGAAAAGAATTTTACTTAAAGCAAAGTGACTTACGGGCTCATATTGAGTCCGAGCTGAAGGTGTTTGCTTTTCTTGACAAAGTTAGAAAGGCAAAGTTCATGATATTGGCCAGCATGCAAGATGCCTTCAGCATGGAGTTGTCTAAACTAAGAGATTATGTTGATGAGTGTCTTGATCACTATTGTGATCAAGACAAAGAGGACAGCTCCTATTGCTTCACCATATTTTTAGAGGATTTACTTCTGTTTTGCTGCCCTTGAGGAAGGATTTAAAGCAGGGTGTAGGAAAATTGTAGGTTTAGATGGTTGTTTCCTTAAGGGCTCAATTAAAGGTGAAATTTTAAGTTTTGTTGCTAAGGATGCAAACAATCAAATGTATCATGTTGCTTGGGTTATCATAGAAAGTGAGAATACTGATTCATGGATGTGGTTTCTGAATATTCTCAAAATTGATCTTGATATGACCAACAGTGCAACTTGGACTATTATTAGCAACCAACAGAAGGTATGGTTCTTTTCTTTATTCAATTTATTGGATTTAGGGTCTGCTAACTATGATTGATTTGTAACATTTTTTTATGGTTGTTTTGTAGGGATTAATCAATGTTATAAAGGAACTGTTCCCCAATGCTGAGCACAGAAGGTGTGCTAGACACATTCATGCAAACTGGAGTAAGAATCATCATGGCAAGATAATGAAGAAACATTTTTGGATGTGTGTTAATGCAACGACTGAAAGGCAGCTTGAAGATATGTTAAAGTTGTTGCACAAGAAAGACACCCTTGGATCAGCAAAGGAGGACCTGTTGAAATATCACCCATGCCATTGGAGTAAGGCTTTCTTCAGAACAGATGTCAAATGTGACGTCTGCCATAATAACTTATGTTAGACATTCAACAGCACTTTAGTCAAAGCCAGACATCAGCCTATTATCACCATGCTTGAGGGGATTAGAGTGGCTGTGATGACCAGGATAGTTAAGAAAAGAAAGAATGTGGAAAAATAGGTGGGGAATTATGGTCCACTCATGATGGAAAAGCTGAACAAGAATATGAGTGAAGCAACTTAGTTGCGAGTTGTTTTCAATGGAAATGATGGCTACGAGGTTAAGTGTGGTAAGAAGCAGTTCAAAGTCAATCTTCTCAGGAGAACATGTGCTTGCTGATTATGGGATATAATTGGTATCCCATGCTACCATGCAATATGTGCTATTTTTTATCATGGTGGTTAGCCAGAAGAGTACATCCATGAGTGCTATTCAAAGGAGACATACTTATGGACTTATAAGCACACTTTACAGCCTATCAATGGTGAAAATGAATGGCCAAAACATGGGTTAGAAGTAATGCTACCTCCTTTGATAAGAAGAATGCCTGGTAGGCCCAAAAGAAACAAAGCTCGAGAGCATGATGAGCCTAGGAATAAATATAAGTTGTCTAGACACAACAAAGTTAGCTGCCCCAAAAAAAAAACAACTTTGTGGGTACATCTAGCTCTGTAAGTTGCTATTGTTTTATAAGTTTTGCAATTTTCATTTGCCTAATTTAAATTGTTTTATAATTTTTGCTTAATCTTTTGTCTCTTTGTTGCTTGTTCTTAGGTTCCACAAGAGGTAGTTGATTCATCTACATCAACAAGAGGGAGAGGAAGAGGCAGAGGAAGAGGAACTGACATTGGTTCTCCTGGTACAGAATCTGGGATTGCTGGAAGGCAAAAAGGAGCTGAAATTGGTACTCCTAGCTCAGAAAATGCTACTGTTGGGAGAGGAAGAGGAAGAGGAAGAAGAAGAGGAAAGGGAAGTGAAAGAGGAACAGAAACTACTACTCCTGGTTCAAGAGAGGTAAGAATGAATTTTTGCATATTTGTCATATGTTCTACTGTGTTTTGATATGTTTTAATATGTTTATGACTAATTAGCATTGTTGTTGAACTTGTTGAACTTGGACTTGTTGAACTTGGAATTGTTGAATTTGGACTTGAACTTCTTGGTGCTTCTGTTGTACTTTTGTTTTTAAGGTTTTCTTTGGTTTTGAAGAAATGCGTTTTGCTCAATTTGATTTTGGCTATAAATGCTACATTTTCATGAAACATAACACATATTGGTGAATTTAGATTGAGATCATGATGGAGGAGGCTTTGTTTGATTGTAACATGGGAAGTGCAATATACTGGATTAGCTTGGGTCTTTTTGTTTTTTTGCCTTTTGACCATTGAATAGTGGATTTTTTTGTTAATTTTCTTGATAATAGAGTCTGTGATATACAATCTTGATGCTATGATTTGCATATGGATCAATTGTTGGGCTGTGGCCTAGAAAACTTGATATCAGAAGCTTTGAAACTTGATCTGAATCTAATGCAAGGTAGGAAATAGAATTGTTTATGTAATATTGACAAATTTTTGTTGATTTTACATAAAATGTTTGCTGGGTATTGCTGGGCTTACAAGTTAAAGGGAATGATTATGTAATCTTATCCTTGGGCTTGAATTTTGCATAACTTTAAATGTGCTATGGGGCTAGACTGTGGCCAAGCTAACTTGAATAGTCTTCAACAGATTGGTTCATATACATCTCTATTTTGGAGTATTTCACTGAACACTTGGGAAAAATAGCATATGCTAACATGTATTGAAGAGCATGGTGATAAAACACAGAGTGGTAGATATTAGGCTTTATTGTATGAAACTGTACCTTTTACCCCAGCTTAACAATGCTTGTGCTCTCTTATAATGATTAATATTGACCCTACATTCCTCTTCATGCATTAAAAGTACTTTTTTGTATATTTTTTTATTTGTTTAAAATTCAGAATTGCGAACATGGAACCTGTTCTGGATGTGCTATTTATATTCAATGTGTGTTCTTAAACTTTTTTTTTCCTATTTTTGTTAATGAAGATTACCCAAGAACAAAATGTTGCTCCAACACAACATTTAAGAGGCAAAGCTAAGAGGAAGGAAAAACTAACCTCTCACAGCCCGTGACCCTATTTTTCACTTTATTCTATACATCTTATTTGGTTGGGCTGTCTGCGATACTTTACTTTTCTTTTACATCTAAACGATTTCATATAAAATAATAATATGAATTACATCCCCTATCTTAATTCATAAAGAAGTAGTACTGTAAGTAAGTCTAAATACAGAAAATAAATGATCATACCTTATTAAATAAATCAAGTTGTCGCATCGTCCCCAAATGCGCAGCCGAAATCCTTTGGGTGTCAAACTCTCAATCTTTGAAAGCCTGAAATGTTAAAATTAATGGGTGAGTAAACCACAGCTCAGTAAAGGAATTATATGCCTCACTTGATACTCAGCTATCTATACACTGAAAAACTTTTTCATTTTTCCTATGGGCTTTAGGCTCGCATGTAGGAAGGATACTATAGTCGGCTAGGGATCCGGATGGAGTAAGGTAGGTATTTTGAAATACCTATCTTATCCCGGAACCTAGAAGCAACTGTAGAGAGTAATTAATTTCTTTTCATTTGAAATTTAAATCCTTTTCCTTTTTATTCCTTATCATTTTCATTTTCTTTTTAAAATAATGCTTTTATGAAATAAAGCATTTAAATAAAGTAACTAATATTCATATATTCTTTGAAAAGAATATTAGTTAAATCATCATTATTCTCATTTAAACTCATTTCATATTTTACTGTAAAATTATAATTAGTACAGTACTTTAAATAGCAAATAAGCTATTAAATCTTTTTTGTATAACATATAAAGCATTTACATCTAATATTAAATTTAAAAATAAAAATATTAGATTTATTTTTCTCCTTTTTCCTTTTTGAAAACATATTACATATTTATATCATATATCATGTGAAAATCATTTCATAGTACTCAAATCAGTACTGTAAAAAGCATTATATAAAATGCTGTAAATCACTTCCATTTAACTTGTCACATATCATGTAAAACATTTACATTTCACATATCACATATCATATAAAACATTTTCATATATGGAGACTAAGGCACGCCCAGCCCGTCCACTGGGTCGTTACTCATATCATGCTATAGACCCCTAAGGATAAAAAATCATCATGTCAGATCTATGGCCATAATCTATAATTGTCCTCGCCGGATCACTGATCAGGGGTCGGCCGAGACTACATATCACATATCACATATTACATATTACATATCACATATCAGCATGATAGGATGCCATCTAGTCTCAAAACCGTATTTTTCATCATCAATAATCCTATATGGAATTTATAAAAATATATATAATTTCATAATTTAAAACCATAAAGGTTATAAAATCATTTAGTGAATATTTAAGAAATATATAAAAATATTCACTTTATTTCCTTTCATTTTTCATCTCGTATTACGTGTAATTTACATATCAGGAGAATTTTCGGTGATTTCATTATCACCATTCTCGAAAACATGAATATTTTAAAATCACTTTCATTTTATTCATGTTTTTATGGAAAATATTCATTTTCTCGATTTTCGTGGTTGAAAATCATTTCTCGTGAAATAAAATCATTTATTATGATTTTATGAAATTTTCTAGAAATTTTCGATAATTTTTCGGTAGTGTAACGGCTGTCGATTGACTAGCCTCCTGCACGGAAAATACAGTTTATAATTTCAACCGGTACTTCATCGCAATTTTCCAACCAATCATTCATCGCAATATTTTCATAAAATACTTCATAATTAAAATCATGCAGACTGAATATCCTTACAGTGCTGCACATGCATCCCTTACCCTTTTCCGGGTAGGCGACTTCCTCTTATCGGTTGCGCTCGTACTCCATCTCTCTCAATTCCTCATCTCGATCGCCGAGAATAATTTCTGGAAATTAAAATTCTAAATTTTAGAATTTTAATAAATAATTTATTAAATTTTTACTCGAATTCATTTTCTGGAATTCTTACCGAATTTCCGTAATTTCCGAGTTGCCAACTTCCCGAGAATCTTCGAATTCTCGAAATTCTCCTTTTTTCCTTTTTTTCTTCCTTTTTCTCTTTTCTTTTTCTTTCTTTCTTTTTCTTTTCTTTCTCTTTCTTTTCTTTTTCTTTTTCCTTTTTCTTTTCTTTTTCCTCTTCCTTTCCCGGTCAGACTGGTCAGTGTTCCTCCTCACCGGCGGTTCAAAGGCCCTTCAGCTGGCCGGCACCACGGCGAAGCTACCGGTGCCCTCCGTTTGCCCTGGATCGGTGGCACGACGGTGGATCGAGTTCTGCCTCTTCGCCGGCCCTGCTTCGCCGTTCACCGCGCCTCGGGTGGCCTCCATCCTTTTCCTCTCCCTTTAACAATGCTTCGATAGCAGTGGCGGTGCCTGGATCGGCCGGCACTGCCGTTCTCCTATTTTCTTTTCTCGTTCGGCTTTTTCCGTCGATTTCGCTTCCTGTTTTGGTTTCTTTCTTTCTGTCGTCAGTCGATTCCTTCTCCTCTTCCTTTGCTGGCGACAGCGCTTCTTTTCCCTCTTCTTTCCTTCTCCGGCAGCCGCTGACGGGGGCGGCAAAATCGTGTTATTAACACAGAAACGGGAATCGGGTGTTTCCCGTTTCTGTTATTTCCTTCTTCTTTTTTTTTATATTATATATATATATATATTTCCTTATGTCAATATATATAAATATATATATAATTTTAATAGTACTTTATATATATACATATTTATTTATATAAAAAATATATATTTTGTGTGTAGTTTAAATAAATATCTATACACTTAATTTAAATTAATATATATTTCTCATATATTCATATCCTTTTATTATAAAAAATAATATATATTTCATATATATATATGTAATGATATGAAACATATATAATATTTTAAAAATATATTATATAATAAAATTATATAAAATATAATTACTCATTTTTATTCCTTAAATTTTGAATTTTCTTAATATCAAATTAATTTCTCCTTTTCCTTTGTTATTTAATTTGGATTTTCATTTATCTAAATTAAATTCTCTCCTTCATTTCTTATTTCCAATTTAATTTCCCTTTTTCATTACTTATTTAATTTGGATTTCCATTAATCCAAATTAAATTTCCTCAATTTCATCTTTTCATCAGTTTCGGGAATTTTAACGATATTTCATTTTTTCGTAAATAAATTCATTTATTTTCTTTAACTTATTTATTTCCTCGTCTATTTTCTTTAATATTAATTTTCAAAAATAGAAAATTTGCGGTTATCACATTCTCCCCACATTAAGAAATTCGGTCCTCCGAATTTAACTTAATTCATAAGGTGGTAGCATCCTGTATACTTATCATTGTTGACCTTTTGATCATCTTCCGTATTATACTACCAGTATACCTTTAAGATCATAATTGCCTTTTATACCTCTATATATCATTTCTCATCATATACTTATACTCCCTTAAATTTCATATCAATTGGGAGTTATCCATTTCCACTCCTTTTCATATCACATATGATTCATATTATTCATCATCCATCTTCCTTATTTGGTGCCAAGTCGATACATTTCGATAATTATCATTTACCGATTTAAATCAATAGTATGTAATGGTCTAGTAGCTTTCACATCTCGTGCATCCGCTCACTCAACATATCATTGAGCGTTTTCGTATTATGCTCAAACATTTTTACATCATGTACGGAGCGGTGCTGTCTATAAATTTGGAATCTCAGAGCCTTTTGCTATTTCCCATAACATATAGCTACTCAGAGATTCTCATCACATATAGAGCTCACTGGAACTTCACATACATTCTCATCATTTTATAATCATATTTAGACTATGGCACTAACGAATTTAAAGAGTTTGATAATGGAAGAGTGATTTCATTAGACTATCAGTCTATAATCACTTCCATATTATCATATCTCTTTTAGATTCTTTATTATTATCCTCAATACTCTTTTCATATTTATTTCATCAATTGCTGCAGTTCATTTGCAGACTTTACTATTTACCACTTTTTACCATAATTGAATCAGGAGACAATCATTTTCTCCCCATATCTATTTCCATGTAATCCCATAATTACATCTCTTATTCTTATGGTATACTCTATATCACTTAGGTTTTAGAATATACCTGAGAATATACTCTTTTGATAAATTAGATTCCATTATGGCATAATCAAATTATAATTTAATCTTCTTATTATTTAACTTCATCATTGAATCTATAATTATCAATTTAATCATCTCATTATCCATATAAATCCATTATTTCCATCATTTCGAGGTGGTATATATATATACACTTTTCCATTTATATCACTGGCAGAAAATGTAGATCATTTCTTTACTCCTTCGAGTATGATTACTTTTCCTCTATCGAGTTTGACTCAATCTTACATCTAGCCATAATCATGTGATAACCACAAAATCACTTTTAGTTTTAAATTCGGGAACTATTTCATATTCGTGTTCCCTCTTCATCATGTACTTGTCCTCTTGTTACATATTCATCTTTTCCTTCATCATCATTTCGGTCACTATTCCTCAGTGGTAAAATATTCCACTATTAAATTCTTTTAACCTTTTACATATCATCTTTATATTTATTTATTTACTGATTTTAACCTTTTACATTATTAATCACATCAGTAGAGCAGCTAATCCAATGACTCTTCCATAGACTGGCAATAGTATTTAGCTAAACTTAGCCCATTTCGTATCTCAATCATTATCTCTTCATCCTAGACAGATTTGCATTGCTCTGTCATTCGAGATCATATATCTTAGAAAGAGATACTGTCTAGCTAAATCTTTTATTTGCCACTCTTAACATATAATTCATAGTCTTTAAGAGTCTGTGGGTTACACCACTATGCTACTCATTTTTCATTTGTGTTTTAGACTGTATCGCTATCTCATCATATTATTCATTATGGTTGCCTCATTCATTAGGCTCATATACCTCACAAGGTATTTCGTTAATCTTGTAAACCTTAATAGGAACTCGTAAAAAAATTATATCGAGTTCTAATCATTATCATCTTATGATCATCAATTTCTAACTTTTCGTCTAGTGATGCCTTGTACAGAGATTGATCTTATAAGGTCCTTGTACATCTCCGATTAAATCAAATAAGGCATCACTTCCATAGAATTGATTATTTGTTCTTAATAAGAACTTTAGTGTATAATAGGAATTTAGTTCGCCATTTAATTCATCCTCAATCACATCATCTATATTTCCATCCTTTACATCAATACATGTGAATTTCATTATCCACAATATTTTCCAAAATTATTTTCTTAAGCTTTTCAGATTCTTCTATGTTCTCCGATATAAGCTTAAAATAAATTTCTGTATCCATAATCGAGTGGATATTAACCCGATCTCTCAATCTATGTTACTCTGAAAATTTAGTGAGAATCTCATTCGATACTTTCTTAAATCACACATCTCTTATCATTTTGGACATTTCATCTCTATGTCCCATCATTTCACTGCATAACCTCAAGGCAAAGACATTTAACATTTAAATCATTTTAATACCTACTCCGCCTTGGTTCACTTATTTCCTCATACTTCACAGCATATTGATCATCTTAATGAATATACTATATAAAGTGTCATCATTTGATTAACACCTTTCACAGCTAACTGATTTATTACTACTGTAATTTACTTTTACAATCATTTTTCATTTAATAATTCAGGTTAGCTGTTGTCTTCCTCATCGCTTATCTTCACTTACTGTTCTTATGCAAATTCTCCAATTTCATATACTCCATACAGTACATTATTCTATAAAACATATTCCAAAATATTTCGGTTCTATAAATATCCATTAAATACTTCAGAAACTAGAATAACAGTATAGAACCGGAATTAACCGTACTACTATGGATTACATCCTCTGTACTGATCTCTTTCTTATTCATCATCTGTAATCATATTACTTTTCATCATATCCCATGATCCCGTAATCTTATCTCGTTAATACACTTGTTAATTCAAACCCTCAAAAATCAATAATAGAGTTGCTCATCCTACGACTTCCCTATAACCATTCGGGTCACATCAGCACTCCAAGTGTAGTGAAATTTATAATCGAGATCGTTATACTCATATTATGTCCTTTATACCCTCAATAACTCCATTACTATCAATAAGTTCAAAATCGACTTGATTTATCACAATTGAAAACATAATCCCACATAGGGGCATTTTTGTAATTTCATATTTTTTCTCCTCATTATACATTTAAATCAGTAATCTTATTATCAATTTGCTGATAGTGCCCCTTTCTCGTACCAATATCAGCATTTTAAGATCTTATTCGATTTCGACAAAGAAGTCCACTAGGATCCATAATTGAATTATTTTGCATGAAATGCCGCTTTACATCATCAATTTATTTGTCAAATCAATCAATTTCAACTTCTGTTGGTCTATTTTGACACCCGGTAAAATTTCGAAGGTAGGGGTATTTTGGTTATTTTTAGTCAAAAATATTCTCTCTCCTCAAAATACCTTCAATCGATGATCTTAAGGTCTATTTAATGATGATAGTTCATTCCCCTCCTTTATATCATCACTTTCAGGTCTCAGTTTGATCCGGACAGAAAGTACTGGTAGGGCCCTCACAAAGTCCATTTCTATTCCTTACGAACCGACCTTCATTTAGATTATAAGATCACCATTTCAATTAACATTCCTGAGCCGTTTTCCCTTTTTGACATCTTTAGTTCATAATTCTCACCTCCTTCTAAACACTTAACTCAATTTACAATCATTTATTTTCTCTATGTATTTAGACTACATAGTACTACATGAGATTTTAACCTTTTCAGCACATTTTCTTTCCAAAAATATCGACAGACATCAGGCCAATCCTGCTCTGATACCATTTAAATCTGTCACAGCCCGTGACCCTATTTTTCACCTTATTCTATACATCTTATTTGGTTGAGCTGTCTGCGATACTTTACTTTTCTTTTACATCTAAACAATTTCATATAAAATAATAATATAAATTACATCCCCTATCTTAATTTATAAAGAAGTAGTACTGTAAGTAAGTCTAAATACAGAAAATAAATGATCATACCTTATTAAATAAATCAAGCTGTCGCATCGTCCCCAAATGCGCAGCTGAAATCCTTTGGGTGTAAGACTCTCAGTCTTCGAAAACCTGAAATGTTAAAATTAAGGGGTGAGCAAACCACAGCTCAGTAAGGGAATTATATGCCTCACTTGATACTCAGCTATCTATACGCTAAAAAACTTTTTCATTTTTCCTATGGGCTCTAGGCTCGCATGTAGGAAGGATACTACAGTCGGTTAAGGATCCGGATGGAGTAAGGTAGGTATTTTGAAATACCTATCTTGTCCCGGAACCTAGAAGCAACTGTAGAGAGTAATTAATTTCTTTTCGTTTGAAATTTAAATCCTTTTCCTTTTTATTCCTAATCATTTTCATATTCTTTTTAAAATAATGCTTTTACGAAATAAAGCATTTAAATAAAGTAACTAATATTCATATATTCTTTGAAAAGAATATTAGTTAAATCATCATTATTCTTATTTAAACTCGTTTCATATTTTACTGTACAATCATAATTAGTACAGTACTTTAAATAGCAAATAAGCTATTAAATCTTTTTCGTATAACATATAAAGCATTTACATCTAATATTAAATTTAAAAATAAGAATATTAGATTTATTTTCCTCCTTTTTCCTTTTTGAAAACATATTACATATTCATATCATATATCATATGAAAATCATTTCATAGTACTCAAATCAGTACTGTAAAAAACATTATATAAAATGCTGTAAATCACTTCCATTTAACTTGTCACATATCATGTAAAACATTTACATTTCACATATCACATATCATATAAAACATTTTCATATATGGAGACTAAGGCACGCCTAGCCCGTCCACTGGGTCGTTACTCATATCATGCTATAGACCCCGAAGGATATAAAATCATCATGTCAGATCTATGGCCATAGTCTAAATTGTCCTCAGCGGATCACTAATCAAGTGTCGGCTGGGACTACATATCACATATTACATGTTACATATCACATATCACATATCAGCATGATAGGATGCCATCTAATCTCAAAACCGTATTTTTCATCATCAATAATCATTTATGGAATTTATAAAAATATATATAATTTCATAATTTAAAACCATAAAGGTTATAAAACCATTTAGTGAATATTTAAGAAATATATAAAAATATTTACTTTATTTCCTTTCGTTTTTCATCTCGTATTACGTGTAATTTACATATCAAGAGAATTTTCGGTGACTTCATTATCATCATTCTCGAAAACATGAATATTTTAAAATCACTTTCATTTTATTCATGTTTTTATGAAATATATTCATTTTCTCAATTTTCGTGGTTGAAAATCATTTCTCGTGAAATAAAATCATTTATTATGATTTTATGAAATTTTCTAAAAATTTTCGATAATTTTTGATAATTTTTCGGCAATATAACGGCTGCCGATTGGCTAGCCTCCTGCATGGAAAATACAGTTTATAATTTCAACCGGTACTTCACCACAATTTTCCAACCAATCATTCATCGCAATATTTTCATAAAATACTTCATAATTAAAATCATGCATACTGAATATCCTTACAGTGTTGCACATGCATCCCTTACTTTTTTCCGGGTCGGCAACTTCCTCTTATCGGTCGCGCCTGTACTCCATCTCTCCCGATTCCTCATCTCAATTGCCGAGAATAATTTCTAAAAATTAAAATTCTAAATTTTAGAATTTTCAAAAATAATTTATTAAATTTTTACTCGAATTCATTTTCCGGAATTCTTACCGAATTTTCGTAATTTTCGAGTTGCCAACTTCCCGGGAATCTCCGAATTCTCGAAATTCTCATTTTTTCCTCTTTTTCTTCCTTTTTCTCTTTTCTTTTTCTTTCTTTCTTTCTTTTTCTTTTCTTTCTCTTTCTTTTCTTTTTCTTTTTCCTTTTCCTTTTCTTTTCTTTTTCCTCTTCCTTTCTCGGTCAGACCGGTTCAGACTGATCAGTGTTTCTCCTCATCGGTTCCTCACCGGCGGCTGGTTCACCTGCGGTTCAAGCGCTCTTCAGCTGGCCGGCACCACGGCGAAGCTATCGGTGCCTCCATTTACCCTGGATCGGCGGCACGGTGACGGATTGAGTCGATTTTCCTTCGGTTTCTTCCGCCGTTCACCGCGCCTCAGGTGGCCTCCATCCTTTTCCTCTCCCTTCGGCGGTGCTTTGATGGCAGTGGCGGTGCCTAGATCGACCGGCACCGCCGTCTCCTATTTTCTTTTCTCTTCCGGCTTTTCCGTCGATTTCGATTCCTATTTTGGTTTCTTTCTTTCTGCCGTCGATCGATTCCTTCTCCTCTTCCTTTGCCGGCGACAGCGCTTCTCTTCCTCTTCTTTCCTTCTCCGGCGGCCGCTGACGGGGGCTGCAAAATCTGTGTTATTAACACAGAAACGGGAATCGGGTGTTTCCCATTTCTGTTATTTCCTCCTCCTTTTTTTTTATATTATATATATATTTCCTTATGTCAATGTGTGTGTGTGTGTGTGTGTATATATATATATATATATATATATATATAATTTTAATAGTACTTTACATATACATATTTATTTATATAAAATATATATTTTGTGTATAGTTTAAATAAATATCTATACACTTAATTTAAATTAATATCTATATTTCTCATATATTCATATACTTTTATTATAAAAAATAATATATATTTCATATATATATATATATATGTATATGTAATGATATGAAACATATATAATATTTTAAAAATATATTATATAATAACATTATATAAATATATAATTACTCATTTTTATTCTTTAAATTTTGAATTTTCTTAATATCAAATTAATTTCTCCTTTTCCTTTCTTATTTAATTTGGATTTTCATTTATCCAAATTAAATTCCCTCCTTCATTTCTTATTTCCAATTTAATTTCCTTTTTTCATTTCTTATTTAATTTGGATTTCCATTCATCCAAATTAAATTTCCTCAATTTCATCTTTTCATCAATTTCGGGAATTTTAATGATATTTTTTTCGTAAATAAATTCATTTATTTTCTTTAACTTATTTATTTCCTCGTCTATTTTCTTTAATATTAATTTTCAAAAATAGAAAATTTGCGGTTATCACATAACCTGATTTATTAGCATGTAAGTAAGTTAGTTTAAGATTATAGGTACTTACTTCTTGCAAATGAGCTTATATATATTTTTAACTTTTTTTTTTGTCAGAACTGGGATGCTTTTGGTTGAAGTAGGTACTGCCACCATCAATTTGAGCTTTATGTTTTGTTCAATTTCTTATCAGGCAATGGTGGATTGCTAATTATATTTTTATTTGATTTGTGTTGAATTTGTAATTGTCATGAACCTTAGTTTTAAGCTTAATTATCATTTGTTCTAGTTTAATTCTGCTGTGATGGCTTAATGGATTAATTGTAGTTAATTTCTTACTAATGAATCTGTTTATGGCTGGTAACCAACAATTTTTTTTTTGTTTTGGCTTCTTCATTTCCATATATTAGTAATGGGGTTTCTAGGTTAGGATGTTTTAGGGCTAGGGTCGAGATTTGTTTTTGTGATGAGGCAATGACATCCTCAATACTAGAAACATATATCTTACCTTTGCTTTAGGATATCTGTTTTTATGGTGAGGCAATGACATCTTCAGTGAACTCCTTCCTGTAAGGGAGATTGAAGAAGAAGAAGAAGAAAAAGAAAAGAGATAGAAAGCAACTATGAGCAGACATAGTAAGATGATGATATGCCAAGGTGTTTTATTCAAATTTTGGGCTTCTTTTAAATTTATTACTGTATATGGATATAGTTAGTTCCTTCAGATTTTTTACATTCTTTTAGTTATATTTTTTTTGGTTGAATACCACATGCATTTTTGTACTAATTTTGGTATTGTACAGCAGAAAAAATGAAATGATGAAAAAAAAAGTAAATTTTAAAAAATGAAGTTATGAAAAAATTGTAATTTTAAAAAATGAAGTTATGAAAAAAACATAATTTTTAAAAAATATGTAATTAAAAAAATGAAATTATGAAAAATGTAAATTTAAAAAAAATGAACTTTTAAAAAAATGTTTATTAAAAAAATGAAATTTTGAAAAAAAAAAGAAAATTTAACTTATATCTACGTCAGCATGACATGTGACAATATTATGTCACATCACTGGTCCACCTGGCATTATAATTCATGTCAATGATCAGGTGGTATGCCACTTGGGCAAGAAAAACGAACATCACGGCTATTTAACGGCTATATCCTTAATTCTATTATTTTATAACGTTTAGGTTTAGTATGCTGAAAATAAATATCTTTATTTCCTAGCAATTATACATTGAGGGCTTAATTGCATATTTTGATAAATGTTAGCGATGTATTTGGGTATTAAGCCATCTAATTATCAATTTAATTAATAATGCTTTGAATTTTTTTTCCACCGAAGAAATATAAATCAATTCCCATCAATTCTTTTGGTGAACTATTCGTTAATTACTTATTAGTTTAGAAAATATATAATTATATAAAACGATTATTACATATATGTTTTAAAATCAATTTTTTTTACAATAATTTTTTTCTAATGAACAAAAATATTCAATTTTTTTGTGGTAATCATCATTTATTATCAAAATAAATAAAAAATTTATTAAAATAAATATTTTATTATTTAATTATCTCTTATAATGTTTAATAGATAGTTTTTATTTCTATTAATATTATTACATGATACAATAATTTAAATAAAAAACAGAATAACGAGAAGGAAGGTTTTCGTAAAATCATTTTTCAAAAAAAAAATCTTGTTTATAAAGATCATGTTTAGTTTGCTTTTTCATAAGGGTTTATATTGGAGACATTGGCAATGTATCATAATTATATATAGTAAACCACAATAAATCACCTCATTTTAAAAATATGCATGTTCTTAAAAATATATATCAATAATTTTTTATTTATTTTGAAACTTTGCTTATTAAATGTAGCATTTTGGTTGATTGACATTGTATAACATTAACATACTAAGTACATCAAATATAAATTCTTTTTTATAAATAATATTTAATACAATAAAAATTTGTATAATAATAATGTGACAAAAAATACTAATACTCAAAAAATAAGTTTAAAATATAATAATTTGATAAATAAGATTTCAAAATATAAAAATTAACTTGCTATTTTCCAGTTTGTTTAAAAAGTTGTTTTTTTTTTTTTGCTTCGAGTAAGTTATCAACAATTATAGATATAAACTGTTGTTAACTATCATTGTGCTAAACACCATAGCGACTGGTTCTCTCTAGTCTGCTAGGCTTGTAGTCTGTTATGGTGTTCGGGGTGTTTTGTATTAACAGTATTTAACATGGATAAACAAATAACTATTGGATTTGAGGACTTCTCTAATATTTGGGATGTTTTGAAACTAACTGATGAAGAGACTGAAACCATGAAAGTCGGGGACAATGTGCTTCAACAAAAGAATGAACAGGGATGTTTCTCACTCGTTGGATCTCTTCTAACTAATAAGCCCTTTAATCATGAAGCAATGTTCTCTACTTTTCAGTCCCTTTGGAGAACATCGAAGGAAGTCTCCTTTCGAGTGTTGGATGCTAATCTGTTTCTTTTCCAATTCTATGCTCGTGGGGATCAAATTAGAGTTCTGGAAGGATCTTCATGGTCTTTTGAATGGTGTGCTTTACTCTTGGAGAAGTACGATGGATCCAAATGTCCCACAGAGATTATAGCTATATACATGGTTTTAAATTGCGGTCGCGGCCGCGTTTTCGGTCGCGTTGCGTTTATCGCGGTTGCGGACATAGCGGCGGTAATTGCGGTCATCGCGGTCATCGCGGTCGTGAATTTTTTTTAATTTCGCACAATTCTATATAAAGTGTAGTAAATTTAATTATAATCATGTAAAGTCTTATTTTATAGTTTTTACAATAATTTATAATACTTTAAGTCTATTATTTATGTGAAAAAAAAAGTTATTTATAATTTTTTCAATTATAATAGAACATTCATTATTCATATTTAAAAAATTACTTATGATAATTAAAAAATAACAAATATTCAAAATAGAGATAAATAATTATCTACTAATTAATTAGCATTAATTATTTTTTATCTAAATTATTAAGGAATTTTTTCATCTAAATTTTGTCAAATCCTTTTTCATCTAAATTAATTATGTCAATATTTTTATTTTTTTTTTGTCTTCCACATGATTTTCTATGAATATTAATAATTAACAAATAGAACTTGTAAAATTCAATTCAAGGAAACTAAAAAAAATACACTTTAAATCTTACCGATTACCACATAGTGGAATGACGAGGATTATCAAATTCTCCCTCTTCACTTTCAGAACCATGGCGACTCGATCTTCGTGACCTTTGTCCAGAATTCGAACCATATCCTTGTTCTTGATACATTTGTGGTGGTGGTGGATACATTTGGGGTGGTGGATACATTTGGGGTAGTGGTGGATACATTTGGGGATAATAGGGCATAGGATAATTAGGATATGGCTGGGGTGGATAATAACCTTGTGGAGGTGGATAGTAACCATAAGGAGGTTGAAAATATAAAGGTGGTCCTGATGGATAATAGCCTTGATTACCAAATGATTCATTACTAGAAGCTGATCTTCGAGATGAAGAGCCTCCAGAAGTATCATGTTGGTGCTTCTTGGCTTTTCCCTTTGATCGAGCTCTATCTCTACTTCTATCCCCACTAGATTCAACAGATGGATGTACTCCATATTCTGACAAATCAAGGAATAATCCACCGGTAGCAGCAAGCCCAAATTCTCCTCCAAGTGGACTAAAAGGCCTATTTTCATTTGCACCACCACTATAATCAGCACCACTACCATCACCACCGGGTCCATCACCACCAGTTGGACTTGAACCTTCATCATCATCACTCTGAGTTGGTGATTGGCTTGTACTTGAATGAGGTAGATTTTGTTCTCCTGATTGATATGATTGTTCAACATTCATTTCATCATCAGAATTATCAAGAGGCAACCAATCAGAGTTTTGCCCATCTAACAAAGGATTTTCTTTCTCTTGTAGCCATTCTGAAAGTGGATCATCTTCTTCAAAGATATGGTCTAGGCTAATAGGATTGAAACTATCATTTATCTCATCAATACTCCGCCTTTTTTGATGTCTCATCCTTAGCCTCATATTGTAATAAGTGTATACCATCTTATGAAGTCTTTCATATTTCAACCTGTTTCTTGTCTTGGTGTGTATATAGCTAAATGTGCTCCAATTTCTTTCACAATTAGATGCAGAAGTTGTCTGACTAAGCACTTTAATTGCTATTCTTTGCAATTCAGGAACACATGTGCCATATATCATCCACCATTCAGCTGCATAAATTAATTTAAAATAAATTTAATACCAATATAATTAAATAATATTAAAGAAATTAAAACTATTTAATTAATTATTTACCTGGATTCATTTGCTTCCAAGCTCTTTGTGCTTGTGGCGTACCGAATGTTTCTCTTTTATCTTGAAATACAAATAACTACATTGATAAAACATTACAATTATTAAATAAATGCAAAAAGGTAATTATATTTCTAATACATAAAGTAAAAATTTCAAGTATAAAATAGTGGTAAACACTAACCTGATTAGTCATCTGGATTTGATTATCCATAGAGGGTTCTAGTCTTTCTATCACTGCTTTTATACCTTCTCTTGTTTCTATTAACACATCCGACGAAGATTTCACACCATATTGAAATTGGGGATTAAGATAATAACCTAAACATAGTTCATAATAATAAAAAAAATAAGCAATAAAAAATAAATATATAAGCAATTTAAGCATATAATATAAAAATGTTATTTTACTTACCAGCTGAATGCAAGTGAGAATGCATAAATGTCCATCTATTGTCGATAATCCTTTCATATTCAGTGACGAATCGACATTCTTGTGCAATTGCTCGTTTAGCTCTATCCATTGCCTCATAAATAAAGCCCATTGTTGGTTTTTCATCACTATCCACAAGGCGTAATACTTTTACCAAAGGCTCATAAACTTTTATTATTTCACTTGCTTTTTTCCAAAAATCTTTTCCCAAAATAATTTTTTTTGCTTCATAAGCAGGTCCCGACTTTTGTTGCCCCCATTTAGATTCTTTAAATTCCTGCATATTTTAAATTAAGATTTAAACAATATATATATAAAAAAACTAGATTTAAATAATTGTACTAATTATTAAGTGCTAACCTTTGAATTGAACATTTCTCTCAGACCTTGTTTATTCTTTGTTATTTCTTGCAATTGGATGAAATGGGTAGCAAATCGAGTGAGAGCAGGACGAAGTATTTGCCTTCCTTGAGTATATTTCTTCATCAAGTCAACTGTCCAAATATGATTGTATATGAAACAAGTGACTTTCTTCGCCTCGTCCAATACTTTTTCCACGCTTTGCTTCTTCCCAATATCTTCAAGGCATAAATCCAAGCAATGAGCTGCACAGGCAGTCCAAAACAAATGTTTTCTTTTCAACATTAACTTTTTTCCAGCAGCCTTAAGTGCTGCCTCATTGTCGGTGACTATTTGAACAATATATTGCTCTCCGATTTCTTCCACAACTTGATCTAATAATTTGTAGTAAAATTTAGTATCTCTACTTTGAACACTAGAGACATCAACAGATTTCCAAAAAATGGTCCCTTTACTACAATAAACTAGAAAATTTATTATATGCATTTGATTCAAGCTGTTGGTCCACCCATCACACATTAAGGTAGCACCTAATTCACTCCAGTGAACCTTCAATCCATCAACCCATTCTTTGACTTGTTGATACTCTGATTCCAAATATACATCAGAAACCTCATAAGGTGTTGGAAGCTTTACATTTGGCCCAATTTCTGCTGCTACAGAAACTAAATTGTGCAACCATGGAGAGTTTGCTAAATGAAAAGGAAGTCGATCGTATATCAAAAATTTAGATACTGATTCACCTAGCTTCTTTCTTAATGTCTTCATAAAAGAATTACTTAACTTCGGTTGCTTTACACTCTTGCTTCTAACCAATTCAGGTACTGCTCCCCTTAAAGAAAATTCAGAGTCACTTGTAGTGGATTTCCTTGTTCTTTGATCAAAATAGTCAGCAACTGAGCCATGAGAGCTTCGTCCCTCTTCATAAATATTACTCAAACCACCAGTTCTTTGCCTAAATTCTTGCCTCATATGCCATTCACGTTGTGATTGAACACTTTCTCGCATGGCTTGTCTCATAGCAGCATCTTCGTCTATGAATCCTTCGTAATCATAATCTTCCTCTCCTCTTAATTGAGAAATGAATTCATCTTTTCTCTTTTTGTTATCAATTTTTTTTTTTTTACTTTCTTGGAGGAGTTTCATCATACTTTCTCTAACAGTACCTTTTAATAATACAGTTAAGAAAAATAAAAACAATTAGTTGTACATGTTAATGTAATTTTATAATCTTTATTGAAAAATTAACATAATATTTATAACATACCGGTAACATTGGGGCATGGTGCAACATTGCCAGTCTTATGAGCTATATGCTCCTTGAAGCGTGTTATTCCTCCTCTTACGATTTTCCCGCAAAGTTTACATGACACATTTCCTTTTGAATTTGGTACAGGGATTCCAAAATGCCAACCGATATCATCACTTGGCGCACCTTCTAGTCCCTTACTTGGAAAATCCTCACTTCGTGATGTGCCTGACATTTTCTGTTAAACAAATAAGTATAAATAAATGAGATAGAGTTATCACATTTTTTTATACAAAAAATTTGAATTTGAATAATTAATTAATCACATTTTCAACCATTTAAGATGTAATAATAATTTAATTCATTACATTTACAATATCAATATTTTTCTTCAATTATAATAATGTTCAACTATATTAAAAATTTAATATTAATTTGCCACAATCAATTAACTTAAACAATCGTATTTATATATGAACATCAAATTATCAATATTAATTTTTTTCTTAAGTTATAATAATATTTAGTATAATACATTCAATTGCACTACAAATTTTACTTTTAAAATTAAATTAATAATTTAAATTCAACCTTATCTAATTTTTTTTTAAATTCAAATTACTCATTTCCTAATTTTTTTTTATCATGATTCTTCTATTCCTAAATTTTTAATTTAAAGCCCATAACTATTAATACATATTAAAACAAATTTTTTTTTTATTGTTGCTGATGATGATTGATGATAGCTAGCAAATGCTCAAAATAAAAATAAATAATAATATGCTCCATTAAATAAGTTAACAAAAAATTAAAATCAACATGCTAAATAAAAGTAAAAGCTACTTAATATTAACATTTTTTTTGGACAGAACTTAATATTAACGGTGCAAAAAATATACATTTAAAACAAAAAAAAAACCCAAACCGGTCACTCCTCACTCTCAGCCCTCCTCCTACCCGCGACTCCACCCGGCACCCACCCAATCTGCCTTCCGTCCCAACCCAACCCTCGATCTCCTCTCAGTGGCTCAGTCACAAGCCGCCGGCGGCCTCCCTCAGCCTCCCTCAGTCACAAGCCTCCCTTAGCCTCCTTTCTTTTTTCCTTTCACCTCCCTTCACGCACGGCCTCACCTTAGCGGCTCAGCCAGTTGCCAGCCTCACGACGCCGGCCTCAACCTCGCCTCCGTCTCCGTCGGTTTCGTTTCGACTTTCACCGTGACTCCCTTGGTCCCTCCCTCCCCTTCTATCACGGATCATGCCGCCAACCACTATATCTGTCTGTGGCCGGCGACGGCAGGCACCTCCTTTCCTTTCGGCCTGTAGCCTTTCATCTTATCTCACCGAAGCCTAGTATGGCCTCACGGCCCTCACCCTTTCAGTCTCCTTTCCTTTCGGCGCCAGATCTGAATCTTCTGATCAGATCTGATCTCAGCCTCTCAACTCAAACAACCACACGGCCCTTGCCCCATCACCCACTGTCCCACGCCACGCCTTCTCATCCTCTGATCTGATCAAAGGTAAAAATACAAAATGGTTAATTGCTTACCTTTCAAAGATCTTGCTATGTTGTTGTGTTTGTTGTCTGCCTGTGGGTTGTGTTTTGCCGTTGTGTGACTCTGTGTGAATGACTCTGTCTCTGTTTACTGTGTGAGTGTCTGTCTCTGTTTGCTTGTGAGTGTCTGTCTCTGTTTGTGAGTTGTGAATATGGGTTGTCGTGCGTGACAAAGTTTGGATTGTGAATTGAAGTTGTGACTCGTGAGTCTTGTGAAGTGAAGTTGTGAATCTGTGATCACTGATTGGGTTGTGCCGTTGTGAATTGTTTTGTGACACAGAGCTTAATATTTTTTAGGTTGATGATTGATGATTGAAAGTTTTGGCGTTGTACTTAGGGAATCCGATTCTTCCTGTCTGCTTCAGAGGCTCTTTTTCTTGTTTTTTTTCTCCTGTCTGAAAGGTGTCTGAAAGGTGTCTGAAAGGTAACGGTGATAGCGGCGATAACGGACCGCTATCACCGCTATCCTCCGTTACGCCGTTTCACAACGGACGCTATTAGCCGCTATGGGTGTGAGCCGTACTCACACCCGCTATATCCGCAATAGCGGTGGCGGCGGCCACCGCTACCGCGAGATAGCGGCCGCTATTTCAAATAGCGGCCGCTATTTGAAACCCTGGGCTATATACTCTGCCGCTCTGGATACGTGTGTATGATCTACCTTTGAACATGATGCAGCAGATTGTTGCTAAACAAATAGGTTCTAAGGTTGGAACCATCTTGGAAGCAGACATGGCGGATGAGACTAGAAGTTGGGGTAGGTATCTGTGAATAAGGGTTGAAGTGGATATCCGAAAACCTTTGCAGTGGGTGGTCAGTTTAATGGATACCTTTTCTCAACGAATTATTCTGGCCAAACTAAAGTATGAGAGGTTGCCAAATTTCTATTTTGATTGTGGTCGTCTTGGTCATGTTAGTCGAGATTGTGACTCAATGGAGGAGACTGATACAAGTAATGTTAACCTTATGGTAATTGGATGAGAGCATCACCTCATTTTAAAAGGGGTGGCTGTTTTTCGTTTGGGGGTTCGATAACAACAGGTTCATGGACTAGGAGTTTGAAATATGTTAAGCAAAATTATGAGGAATGTTAAGGAGTGGTGGCTTCCAAAGGCAATTTTGCTCGAACTACAAAATCTTCTGGGGTTGCTCGTAAACTAGATTTGGGGATGGATAATTTCAATTAGAAGGATGTTCATGTCGGAGATATTGTTAGTAATTTCATCAAATTGGACTTTGTAGCAGATGAGAGTAACTCTGAAAGGTGCAATCTGTGACAAGTGTTATGTCTACGCATGAAGTGTATAGGGTGAAAAGTAGCTCCTCAGTGATGATAGAGACATGCACTTTTGAAACAGTCATGATGGCCCATAGTACTAAACTAATAAAAAGAAAGTATGAATCGATGGCAAATTCTAGTGCCACTTTGGCACAGAAGGAAGTATCTGTGTGCAAACACCCTAAAATAGAGGTATATTTGAATTTATACTTGGTGTTGGCGGGGACTGAGTGTCATCAACCATGAATTTCATGTCTTAATTGTCGTGGATTAGGAGGGCCACGAGCAGTTAGTAGACTCAAAACTCTCCTAACAAAAGAGAAACCTAGTTTTGTATTTCTTTCGGAGACAAAGTTATGGCGGTTGAAAACAGAAAGATTGCGTATTAAACTGGGCTTCTCTTCTATGTTTATAGTAAGTAGTATTAGTAGAAGTAGAGGTCTAATTCTTTTATGGCATGATGATGTTTGTATCTCTTTGTCCAGTTACTCAATATCATATTGATGTTTTGGTCACGGGAAGTGCGAGGGAATTTGTGTCGTGGGTTTCAAGATTTTACGGGGAGCCAGATACTCAGCTTTGTTTCAGAGGTTTGGGAATGTTAAAGAGACTCTACAAATCATATTCGATCCCATGGATTTGTGCTGGGGACTCTAATGAAAAACTATCGTAGGATGAGAAATTTGGAAAGCTGCCACGGGATGAAAAGCAAATGCAACTATTCCATGATGCTTTACAACACATCCAGCTTCATGACTTGGGTACAGAGGTTTATTTCTCACTTAGTGGAATCGAGGGTTGGAGATGATACTATTAAACTTCGCCTGGATAGAGGATTTGGTAATAAGGAATGGCAAAGTTTATTTATGCATTATCAGATATATAATTTTTCGATATCCTTCTCCAATCATAATGCTCTGAAGATAGTTCTTGATGCCACCCAAGTAAGGAGAGGCCACCACCTAAAACACAGTTTTATGTTTGAGGAGATGTGGACTCGGTCCCCTAAATGCAGGCAAGTCATTGACTTCTGTTGGAATTCTTATCAGAGAAATGTTTTGGGAGTTGTAGATAAGATCAAAAAACAAGGGTTGCACTGTTGCATTGGAATGGAACCTCTTATGGCAACATTCAATGCAATGTTGAATTGAAAGAGAAGGAATTGCTTCATATTAATTACCTACCAATTACTTCAGACATAATAGCGAAGGAACGTATAGTCAGCAGAGAGCTTAATGAGTTTTTAGATAGAAAGGAATTATTATGGAGGCAACTTCAAAGGTTTCCTGGTTAAAAGCTGGAAACAAAAACTCTAAGTTCTTCCACGCTTATGCCTCAAACAGGAGAAGGAGAAATAAAATTTCTGGTATGTATGATGCTCTTGGTGTCTGGCATGAGGATGAAGAAGCTATGGGGCAGATTGTAGTTTCTTTATTTTACTGATCTGTTTTCAACATCTGGACACTATGCGGTGGACCCAATATTGCAAGCTATGTCATTGCGTGTCACCCCTAAGATGAACTTGGCCTTAGGTGCCCTTTTTACATAACAGGAGGTTGAACAAGCTCTTTTTCAAATGCAACCATTGAAGTCTCCTAGGTCGAATGGTATGTCTTCCCTTTTCTTCCAACAGTATTGGTCAATAGTAAAGCATGATGTTCTTTCCCACTGTTTGGCTTTTTTTTTTGAATGATTTCCAAGATAATTTTGAGATCAACTACACTCACCTTATGTTAATTTCGAAAATTGCTAATCTAGAGTACATGTCACATTTTCGACCTATTAGCTTAAGTAATGTTCTGTACAAGATAATTTCTAAAACATTAGCTAATAGATTGAAGCAAATCATACCAAGTGTTATCTCGAATTCTCAAAGTGCATTTGTCCCGGGTCGTTTGATTATTGATAATTTCATTGTTTCATTTGAGCTATTACATACTTTGAAAAATAAGCGAAAGGGGAGAAATGGTTACTGTGCACTCAAACTAGACATGAGTAAAGCGTACAATAGGATTGAATGGGATTATCTCAAGGCGATGATGAGGAGGATGGGATTCATTGAGAGTTGGATTTATAAGATAATGTACTATGTGAGAACTGTCTCCTACTCAGTCAACTTTTTGGTCAGTAATATGGATATTTTAAACCTTGTAGGGGTTTGTGCCAAGGGAATCCACTTTCTCCTTATCTTTTCCTGATCTATGCTGAAGGTTTGTCGATGCTGCTACATCAATCTCAGCTAAGAAATGATGTTAGTGGTCTTGCAGCAAGTAGACATGGCCCAAGAGTGTCCCATTTGTTCTTTGCTGATGATTGTTTACTTTTCTTTAAGGCAAAGCTTGATGAGTGTAGCAAAATTATGGATTTACTTAGTTGTTATGTGTGATAATCGCAAAATTTTCAATTATTGGAAATTAATATTGAAGAAAATAGAAGAGGAAATAAATAAATTAAGGTAAATAAATAAAAATTTATTTACGAGATGGGAATATCGTTGAAATTCCCGAAATTGATGAAGTGAAGAAGTGGAGAAAATTAATTTGGATAAAATTGAGGAAATTTAATTTGGCTAAATGGAAATCCAAATTAAATAAGAAATGAAAAAGAAAATTAAATTGGAAATAAGGATAAGGTTGAAATTATGGAAAATAATGCAGAGAGAAAATTTAATTTGGATAAATTGAAAATCCAAATGTAAATAAGAAATAAGAATAGAGAAATATAATTTGGATAATAAGAAATCCAAATTATAATAAATACAAAGGTGAGTATTTATATATATTTATATAATTTGATTATATAAATACATTTTTAAATATATTTTATATGCTTTACATATTTACATATGTGTATATATATATATATATATATATATATATGAAAAATAGTATATATGTGATAGATAGATGTATACTATTTTTATCATGAAATAAATACATATGTAATTATGTGTATATATATATATATATATATATATATATATGAAATATATATATGATTTTAAGATAAAGTGTATAGATATATATTGTTAATATAAAAAATATATATATCTATATATAATACAAAAATATGTATTTATATACATATTATCAAATTATATACATATAATATAAAAAAAAAAGAAACAGAAACGGGAAAATGGAATCCTGTTTTTGTCGAAAAACAGGGGAGAAGCCGACCCCGTTGGTGGCGCCGGAGGAGAAAGGGAGAGAAGGGAGAAAGAGTCGTCGCTGGCAAAGGAGGAGGAGAAGGAATCGATAGGCGCCGGAAAGGAAAGAGACGGAAGCGAAAACAGGGGAGAAAACACGGCGGAAGCCGAGAAGAGGAGAAAACCAGATCTGGCGGTTGCCTGCCAAATCGGCCGCTGCCACCACAGCCGAAGCATTGGTGGAAGGAGAGGAAAGGGATGGAGGCCACCGGTGGGGCGAAGAACGGCGGAGGAGGGCCGGCAAAAAGGTGGAAGAGACCGGACCTAAATCGAGTCAGTTCGCCGTCGTGCCGCCGATCCAGGCCGAACGGAGACCACCAGTAGACTCGTCGTGCCGTCGGCCAGCTGAAGGGCGCCTGAACCGCCGGAGAACCGACCGCCGACGAGGAACCGGCGAGGAGGACAGTGACCGGTCTGATGGGAAAGGAAAAGAAAAAGAAAAGAAAAAGGAAAAAAGAAAAGAAAAAGGAAAAAAGAAAAGAAAAGAGAAAAAGGAAGAAAGAAAAGAGGAAAAGAAGAAAGAGAGAGAAAAAGGAAAATTTTCGGGAATTCGAAAAATTCTCGGAAACCCGAGAATTACGGGAATCGGTAAGAAATTCCGGAAAGTGATAAATTATTTAAATAATTTATTTATTTAAATAATTATTAAAAAATTCTAAAATTTAGAATTTTAATTTCCAGAAAATTCCCTCGATGACCGAGCCGATGGAATTGGGCGAGGTGAACACGGGCGCGACAGACGAGGCGGTCGCCGACCCGAAATAGGTAAGGGATGCATGTGCAGCACTGTAAGGATATTCAGTCTGCATGATTTTAATTATGAAATATTTTATGAAAATATTTTATGAAAATATTGCGATGAATGATTGGTTGGAAATTTGTGGTGATGCACTGGCTGGATTTTAAACTGTATTTTCCGTGCAGGAGGCTAGCCAATCGGCAGCCGTTATACTACCGAAAAATTATCGAAAATTATTGAAAAATTCTAGAAAATTTCATAAAATCATAATAAATGATTTTATTTCACGAGAAATGATTTTCAACCACGAAAATCGAGAAAATGAGTATTTTCCATAAAAACATGAATAAAATGAGAGTAATTTTAAAATATCCATGTTTTCGAGAATAGTGATAATGAAATCACCGAAAAATCTCTTCGAGAATGGTGATAATGAAACTACCGAAAATTCTCTTGATATGTAAATTTCACATAATACGAGATGGAAAATAAAAGAAAATAAAGTGAATATTTTTATATATATTTCTTAAATATTCACTAAATGGTTTTATAACCTTTATGATTTTAAATTATGAAATTATATATTTTATAAATTTCATAAAGGTTATTTTATGATGAAAACATGGTTTTGAGACTAGTTGGCCCTCTACCATGCCGACATATGATATGTAATACGTGATATGTAACATGTGATATGTGATATGTAGTCCCGGCCGACACTTGATCAGTGATCCGTCGAGGACAATTATAGACTACAGCCATAGATCTGACATGATTATTCATACCCTTCGGGGTCTATAGCATGATATGAGTAACGACCTAGTGGACGGGCTGGGCGTGCCTTAGTCTCCATATATGAAAATGTTTTACATGATATGTGATATGTGAAATGTAAATGTTTTACATGATATGTGATACGTGAAATGAAATGATTTATAGCATTTTTATAAAATGTTTATTTCAGTACTGTTTTTAGTACTACGAGATGATTTTCATATGATATGTAATATGAATATGTAATATGTTTTCAAAAGGAAAAAGGAGAAAAGTAAATCTAATATTCTTATTTTAATTTTAAATTGAATATTAGATTTAAATGATTTATAAGTTATACGAAAAAGGTTTAATAGCTTATTTTGCTATTTTAAAGTACTGTACTAATTATGATTGTACAGTAAAATATGAACAGAGTTTAAATTAGAATAATGATGATTTAACTAATATTCTTTTCAAAGAATATATGAATATTAGTTACTTTATTAAATGCTTTATTTTATAAAAGCATTATTTTGAAAAGAATATGAAAATGATATGAAATGAAAAGGTAAAAGGATTTAAATGTCAAACGAAAAGAAATTTATTACTCTCTACAGTTGCTTCTAGGTTCCGGGACAAGATAGGTATTTCAAAATACCTACTTTACTCCATCTGGATCCCTATCCGACTGTAGTATCCTTCCTACATGTGTGCCTAGAGCCCATAGGAAAAATGAAATAGATTTTCAGCATATAGGAAGCTGAATATCAAGTATGCATATAATTCTCTTACTGAGCCATGGTTTGCTCACCTTTTAATATTAACATTTTAGGTTTTTCGAGGACTAAGAGATTTGACATATGAGCATCTCGGCTGCGCATTTGGGGACGATGCGACAGCTTGATTTATTACATAATGTACGATCATTTATTTTCTGTATTTAGACTTATCTACAGTACTACTTCCTTATGAATTAAGATAGGGGATGTAATTCATATTATAATTTAATATGAAATTGTGTTTATGTAAAAGAAGAGTAAAGTATCGCAGATAGCCCAACCATGTAAGATGTAAAGAATAAGATGAAAAATAGAGTCACGGGCTGTGACATTATGGGTTGGCTTCTGGACAATAAGTCAACTTTGATAAATCGGGTATTTTCTTTAGCAGCAATACAACCCCAACAATGAGAACACAAGTTACAAGTTTTCTTCAAGTTGATGCAGATAATAACTTAGAGAAATATTTGGGGCTTGCACCAATGATTGGTAGAGATAAAAAAAAGACTATTTGGGGGTGTCAAAAATCGAATTTGGAAACTATGCGAGGATGGAAGGAAAAAGCTTTCTCTCAAGCTGGGAAAGAGAACATGATCAAATCTGTCTGCCAATCCATTCCCACGTATGTAATGAGTGTTTTCAAGTTGCCCAAAACCTCCTATAATGATTTAATAAAATTGATCTGTCAGTTTTTGTGGCAACATGTAACCAAAACGAAATTCATTGGCTACGGTGGGAGAGTGTCTGTCTACCGAAATTAAAGAGTGGTTTGGGTTTTCATTGTTTGCATACTTTGAATATGGCTTTGTTGGCAAGGCGAGGTTAGTGGCTTCTTCATTCTCTTAACACTCTCTGTTATAGAGTGCTAAAGGCTCGATACTGTCCCCGTTGTCAATTTCTAGATGCTATAGTGTCTACAGGTTCATCTTATGTTTGTAAAAGTATATGTGATGGTTATGGGGTCCTAAACAAAGGTTTCAGGTGGAGAGTTGGAAATGGTGAGAACATCCGAGTTGTAGGTGATCCTTGGATTCCTCATTTATGGAGTTTCAAACATTTAGTTGTATATCCACAAAATCCAAAGCACCTCACTATGGCTTCCTTGATGTCTATTCTTGGTAAACAATGGAATGAGGATCTATTAAATGAGATTTTCATGTAAGAGGATCTTGAACAAATCCTTAAGATTCCTCTGATTAATGAAAATGCTACAGATTTATTAGTTTAGCACCATAATTTCTCTAGTCTTTACACTGTGAAGTCGAGTTATAATATCATACTCCAATATCCTCTGTTTAATGGGGGAATAAATAAGGGTAATGGGAAATAGATTAGGGAATCATCATCGGCTATATTATGTGATCTGCTGTGGAAGTCCATCTGGAGAGCTAATGTTCCACCAAAATGTAAAAACATGGTGTGGAGAGTGCGCAGACAAATACCTCCCTCTAGATCTCTTCTTCTCCAGATATTTAATGTGGAGTCTGCTTATAGTATTAAGAATCTTAAGTAGTCCATCATAATCTGCATTCTTAATTATCTAAAATTGCTCATGTCAGCCTTAATTTCATCAAATTATTTCACAATTTTAGATTACTTACGTAAAACAAATAGCCACACAATAAAGATCTAAACTTTAAAAATAAAATTTTATTAGGTAAATGAATTAAAAAATATAAGACTTTAGCATATAATATTTCAAAATATAAAAAATTTGCTGTTGTTGCCTGTTTACAATAATGAATTTATAATTCACGGGAATCTCGATCTTTGTGTCTATGTGTTTGTCAAGAGTTCTATAGAAAATAGAAGAAATCAGAGAGACGCATGGATTTGTCACTGTGCCCATACTCTGATACTTAATTCAAAAACTGAAAGATTCTTTATCAGAAAGAGAGTAATAAAATATTTTGTTTAGAAATAATCCAACCTGTTATTTATAGAAGTAAATTGAGTCTGAGGACCACATTTTCCCAATAAATTCCATAAGTAAAAGGTTTTAGGAATGAAAAGACAAAGGATAGATTATTAGGAAATTGAATAGTTGGACTTATAGAAGGAAAGTGTCATGTGGGCCCAATAGGACTTCCACGGTTCGGATTGAGATGAAACTCTAGAGTTATGATATTTGGAGTGGAATATTGACATGGGAGGAATTTGCATCTCGAAATCCCTTCGTTTGTGCATGTTTTGAAAAATATGGAACGAATTCAAAAATAACAGTTGCATCCATAGATCGGGAAATTTCGTGAATAACGGTCAAACTGAGTTAACTTTTGATTAACAAACAGTTATAGATAAATCCTCGTGTGACTAAGTCTTATGTCTTGTTGACTAATAAATTGAATCACACAAAATTGTCAAAAATTACGCGATTCAACTGTTAGGGCTATTTTGGTAATTTTACCCTTTTACCCTTCAAACCCTGTTAAAGTCCTATCCAATGATTAGAACATGTTAAATAGATATGTTTTATGATTAAAGAAAATATTTTGAGGTTGACTGAATGTTTAAAACGAAGTCAAATTGCAAAGGGCAAAATTGAAAGTTTAGAGTAAGTATAAGGGCATTTTAGTAATTTTACCCATAAGATATTAATTTAAAAGATTTTTTTGGCCTTTCTTCTTTCCATTGCCATCTATCTCTCTTTCTCTCATATTCCTCCATTAACAAAGCTTGGTAAGAGAGTGAAATCCACAAAACCCTAACAAAAACACCCCGAAACCGAAAACTGTCTTCACCAACCCTATCTAGTTTTCAGAGCTCTACAACATAGTACAAAAATCCAGCATTGAAGTGGCCATTTTCTTGGTTTTTGGACTTCCTCAAGTTTCATCCAAGAAGAAGGTTAGAGAAAGCTTGACTTTTTCCATGATTTAATGACTTTAAGCTAGGTGTTTAAGGTGTTTAAGCATGTATTTGAGATTAAACTGGATTAAATACATGAGAATCTTCCTCTTAGAGTTTCGGCCAACCTTCTCCATGTATATAGCTTATGTTGTTCAATGTAAAAGTGATGTAGAATCAGTGTACGGAGAGTATAAAACATGTTTACGACCTTAGATTGTTGAAAAGGTGTGTGTGTGTCCATGAAAGGCCATTTTGATCAAGTGAAAGGCATGAGGTATTCATGCTCAATTCAATGTAATTTAGGTCCTAGAAAATTGTATAAATTAATAGTAGACTACTAGTGAAGTCAGAATTGAAAATAGAGGTGTTTAAACGATAGTTGTAGTGTTAGCATAGTATGAAAGAGACCGGATTTGCAGCTATAATAGGTAATGTAGTGGGTCTTAAGGAGTTAAATAATTATTAGAACTCTAGTGTGATGAATTAACTATGTTGGTATGATGTTTTACAGCTCGGAAGTGAGGTGTGAAATTACTGGTGCTAACAAGCTATTCGGTAGAATACAAGTGGTAAAGGATATGTATAAAGAACGTAGGAGATACTAAACATGATTTTAAGATCAAGTACTTCGGAAATATAAATTGTGTTTACCTTGCAGGAGGTTTTAAAAAATTTATACTGTTATGTTGCCGAAATTTCGTAAAACATTAATTTAGCATAAACTAAACTTTGGAGTTGAAAATATGCATGAAATGGATATTGTCATAGGTTTTGATTCTTGAAATATGTCTCATTATTCCATTGCATTCAAGTTTACATGATGATTGGATTTAGTTACGATCTTGGATAATAAAGACATGTGATTTTGAAACTTAGTTTTTGACTGGGTTTTTAATCGTTTTCTCATGTTCTAAGTTTCCTACATGTTCTTGACACATGTTTATATATAAACAGAATATTTTGAACACTGGCTATTGCACTAAGAATATTTGCCAAATTTTTATACTTGAAATGAAATTACTAACTATTCTAATATTTATGAATTGACTGAAGGCATATTTTATTGGAACTAATTTCTGTATGTATTTTTGAACTTATATGAACTATTTTGAGATTTCGGCTTGATCTTGCAGTATTTCTGACTTCTAATTCTAAATAGCTATTAGACCTTGAGTAAGTTTGCAGCCACCTCAGTATCATCTGCTCAGTGGTACTGTGGGGTGTTTCTAATTCTAAATGTTGTATTTACTCTGATCCGGTCATAGCATCCGTAGTTGTCACCTCATCCTTGCACACTGTGGGCTATTTATGACTATGGCCATATGTCTTCTGTTTCTCCCTTTATGGGATCTGGACTGCATGATTTCAATTGGGATGTTACTGTATCTCCACTATTTTTTATTTATTTGAAATTATATGATTTCTAAACTTCTGATATCTAAATTCTAAATTTTGAAATGACTATGGTTATCTTGGTTTTGAATGATTTTTTAACCTCTAAACTCTGAAATCTGAAAATAGTTTGATACTAATAGTATGAATGTTATCTGAACTCTGAAATCTACAAGTTTTCTGATTGGTTTAAGATGATATGAATAGTAGTGAACTTTTGAAATCTACATGGTTTTTTGATTGATTTAAGATATTTGCATTGTACAGAATTTGACATGAATTTTGAATGTTAAACTATTATGATTATGATTTTGAGATGCATGAATTCCTTCTTTGATAGATTTCGTAATCTGCTTTATATCCAAAGTGTTAGGAAAAGGGGACAAGTGAGGTGCTTTAAAGCATCTTTCTGTACTCATGCCTAATCCTAATGAGCTATAGAATTTTCTGTGATAACCGTAAATTTTCCATTTATGGGAAATTATTAATATTGGAAACTTAGTGAAATGAATAAATAAATATAATATGAGATCAGAATATTGTGGAATATTCCGAGAATTGAGGAAGTGACGGATTGGGAAATTTCGAGTGAAGGAAATTAAGTTGGAAATAAAATAAGGAAAGTAAGGAAATTTAATTTGGATATATGGAAATCCAAATTAAATAAGAAAATGAGGAAGAAAATATATATATTGTAAATACAATATATATAGTATTATCTCATTTATATCAAAATATATAAATGTAATTTAAGTTAAAAAAAAAAAAGTATGTAGATATATATATTAAATATATATATGTGTTGACATATAATATATATATCTATATGATATTATATAGTAGAATACTATATAATATAATACTAATATTATATTTATAATATAGTTATAAATATAATATATATAAAAAAAAAACAGAAACAGAAGAAACAGAATCGGGAAGACCCCGATTCTGCCTCCCCAGGCGCAGCCGCCCCCGTCAGCGGCCGTCGGCGAGGGAAAAGAGAGAGGAAAGGAGAAGCGTCGTCGCCGGCAAAGAAAAAGGAAGCCGACGGCAACGCTGGTGAAGGGAAACGGAGAAGGAATCGACACGAAACCGGCGAAAAATCGAGGAAGAAGAAGAAAACGAGATCTGGCGGTGCCGGCCAAATCGGTCGCCGCCACTGCCATCGAAGCTTCACCGGAGGAAGAGGAAGAGGTAGGAGGCCACGGTTCAGGCGGTGAACGGCGGAGGAAGGCTGACGGAGGAGGAGAAGAAACCGAACCAAAACCGAGTAGATCCGTCGCCGTGCCGTCGATTCGTGACGAACGGAGGCCAGATCCGGCTTCGCCGTGGTGCCGGCCAGCTGTGGAGCCGTCGAACCGCCGGAGAACCGGCCGCCGGAGGAGAACCGGCCGTGGAGGAAGGTTGACTGGTTTGACCGAACCGGCTGGGAAGAAAGAAAAAGAAAAGAAAAAGGAAAAAGAAAAAAGAAAAGAAAAGAAAAGAGAAAAAGAAAGAAGGAAGAAAAAGAAAGAAGAGAAAGAAAAAAAAAAGGGGAATTCCGGGAATTTGGAGAATTCTCGAGAATTCGGGAACTACGGGAAATCCCGAGAATTACAGGAATCGGTAAGAAATCCCGAAAAGTGTTAAATTATTTAAATAAATTATTTATTTAAATAATTATGGAAAAATTCTAAATTTTAGAATTTAATTTCCAGAAAATTCCCTCGATGACCGAGTCGATGGAATCGGGCGAGGTGAACACGGGCGCGACCTTCGAGAGGCAGTCGTCGACCCGAAACAGGTAAGGGAGACATGTGCCGCCTGTAAGGATATTCGGCCATGTTTTTAAATTGCATTTAATTTTTAAATGCTATTGATAATTATTGGTTTATAATGTGGTGATTTATCGGTTTTAAATTGTGGTGAAATACCAGTTGAGAAATATAAACTGTATTTTCGGTGCAGGAGGCTAGCCAAATCGGCAGCCGTCATACTGCCGAAAAATTATCGAAAAATTACTGAAATTTACCGAAAATCACTGAAAACCAAAATAAAAGATTTGATTTCACGTGAAACGATTTTCAGGTACGAAAATCGAGAAATCAAGTAAATTTCATAAAACATGAATATAATGATATTTGATTTTAAAATGTTCATGTTTTTGAGTATGGTGAAAAGGAAATCACCGAAAATTCACCCGATAGGTGATATTTCACGTGAAAACGAGATAAAAATGAAAAAGAGACTGAAGTGAATATTTTTATAAATATTCTTAAATATTCACTTGATTTAATATAAAACCTTTATGGTTTTAATTGTGAGATAAATAATTATATAAATCCCATAAAGGTTAATAAATGATGAAAAACTATGACTTCGAGACTAGAGGTCTCTACACGTGTTTTAGAAGAAAACATGGTGACGGAATTGAAATTGGAAAATAAATATTTTACTTTTTCATAAATTACAAAAATATTTGAATTGAATTCCGATGATTTTAAAAACTATGTTTTCGATGGATAGCACGGAAAGGCGTGCATACATGGGTTACGGTGAAAAAGACATTGTCATGAGATTTGTTTTACAGTGCAACTATTTTATAACTGTTTTCACCGTATGAGAAATATGATTTATACCTTTATGAAACATTTTGAAAAATGTTATTTATTTAATAAAGTTCATAAAGGTGATTATATTTACATGTGAGCCTTATGGATATTTGATTTACGGTGTTTAAAAATCCATAAAGGTTATGGTACGGTTTGTACTGTTTTGAGACTTTAGGCCCTGAATTCATGCATTATTATTCATGTAATTGCGTGACTCACCTGGGGCGGTGGCTCGGGTCGATGGACCAACGGGTGCACCTCAGGGTGTCACAAGGCTGATGGACCCGCCAAGTCATCAGAGGTCTCGAGGTCACTTGGCAAGTGGACCCGAGGACCACTTATAGATTATGGCCATAGATCTAGTAGAGATAGCCGTGAGGGGCGATGGCCTACGGGTGCACCCCAAAAGCGGACGACTTGTGTTCCTGAGGGAACAATGAGAGCATGATTTATTTGATGCCTAGTCTCACACACTGATTACTGTTTACTGAAAGGATTTACGGAATCCTATTTACTGTACTGTTTATTGTACTGAGCACTGGTTACTGTTTACTGATGAAAAATCGTACCAAAATACTGTGTTTACAGAACTGTATTGTACACTGAAATGGTAGCCATTGATTACTGTTTTACTGAACTTAAGGCTACCATTTACTGTTTACTGAACTGTACGATACGGTTATTGATTTGAAAAGAGAAATAAATGTTTATTCTAAAAGAATAACATAAGAATTATTTCTAAGACAGAAATAATCGAAGAAGTGTTTATCCAATGATTGGATATTCACAAATCACTGTACTGAAGAGAAGAGAAGTAAACCACTGTTTTACTATTGAACTGTCACGTGTTTTAAAGGATAGTGAAGTGAAAAGAAATAAGTGGTTTACTCTGTGAAAAAAATAAGAATCATATCGTTTTGAGAAAAAAATGGATTTAGCACTCTCTACAGTTGCTTCTAGGTTCCGGAACAAGTATGGTATTCTAAAATACCTACCTTACTCTATCTGGATCCCTAGCCGACTGTAGTATCCTTCCTACATGTGAGCCTAGAGCCAGCTAGGAAGATTTTAAAAAAAAATAAAAATGAAAAAATATTTTCAGCATATAGATAGCTGAATATCAAGTGTGACATATAACTCTCTTACTGAGCCGTGGTTTGCTCACTCCCCAATATTAACATCTCAGGTTTTGATGATTGTGAGATCAGTTGATTGTGGATCATGGCTGCACATAATGGACGATGTGACAGACCGACTGATTTATATGAGGTACGATCAGTTATTTTCTGTATTTAGACATGTCTACAGTACTACTTATCTAATTAATTAAGATAGGGGATGTGTATAATATAAACAATGTTATGTAAAATTGTTTAATAGTTAGTACAAGTGAAGTATCACAGACAGCCCAACCGGATAAATTGTGTAAAATAAGGTGAAAAATGTGGTAACGGGTCGTTACAGATTTAATGGTATCAGAGCATGGTTGGCCTGATGTCTGTGAATACTTTTGGAAGAAAAAGTGTTAAACATCCCCGGTAGTACTGTGTCGTCTGAATACATAAAGAAAATAAATGATTGTAAATTGAGAAAAATAAATTAAAGGGAGTGAGAAAGTATAAATTGAGAATGTTAAAGAAATAATAGGCTCAGAAATTACCAGAAAGTTGGTGATTCTTATCATTTAAATGTAGGCCTGTTCGGTAAGGAACCGAAAGGACTCGGTGAGGGCCCCACCAGTACTTTTCTGTCCGGATCGAACTGAGACCTGAAAGTGATGATACAAAGGAGGGGAATGAAATATTATCATTAAATAGACTTTAAGATCACCGATTGAGGGTAATTTGAAGAGAGAGAAAATTTTTGGCCAAAAATGACCAAAATACCCCTGACTCCAAAATTTTACTGGGAGTCAGAATAGACCAACAGAAGTTGGATTTGAGTGATTTGACAGAGAAATTAATGATATAAAGCTGCATTTCATGCAAAATAATCCAATTGTGGATTTTAGTGAACTTCTCTGTCGAAATCGAATGAGATTTTAATTGCTGATATAAGTATCAGAAAGGATATTATCAGCACATAGATGATCATATCGTTGATCTAAATGTATACTGAGAAAGAAAGAAATGTCAAAATGACGAAAATGCCCCTATGTTGGGCGAAGTTTTGAATAGTGATAAAACCAAGTGATCTTGAATCCATTGATAGAAATGGATTTATTAATGGCACAGAGGATGTCATATGAATATAGCGATCCCTATTACTGATTCCACTGACACTTAGATTTCGGACGCGGCTGTGAGTGACCTAGTAAACGGGCTGGGCCTCACGATAGATCCTTGAGGGGGCTAGTGTGCTCGCCAAAAGAGGACGGTATATATATGTATAGGCGGACGGCGGACGGGCCGAGGCCTTACACGATGCGATCCAAAGAGTGTATAGTGGAATTTCATAAGATGATTGGCCTGGTTACTGACTGTAAGGGCTGGAATTAAGAGTGTATTGAACGGGATCGTTGAATATTATGAAAAGTGAAATAATTACAGAAAATGACCGAAAAAGTGATCAGAAAACAAAAATTGATGAAATCCATAGCAGTACGGTTGATTGAGGTTCTATACATTTATACTGTTTTTGAGGTATTAAATGAATATTTAATTATAGAACCGGACCATTTGAGATATGCATTACAACTTGATGTACTGTATGGAGTACTGTAAATGAGTGAATAGTAAAATCAAGGTAGAGTGTGTGTCAAAATGATTTGAATAGTAAATGTCTCTGCATTGAGAATACACAGTGAAAATGACAGGGCATAAGGATTAGATGTCCGAAATGATAAGAGATGTGTGATTAAAGAAAGTATCGGATGTGATTCCTAATAAGATTTTCAGAGTTATATAGACTGGAGAAATCGAGCTAACATTGACTCGATTGTGGATATGAAATCTACTTACAAGCTTATATCGGAGAATATAGAAAGAATCCGAAAGGCTTAAGAAAATAACTCTGGAAAATGTGTGGATAATGGAATTCACGTGTAAAGGTGTGAACGATAAAAAAAAATACAGATAACGTAAATTTGAGGATAATGAAGTTATCTGTATAAGTGTGAATGAAAGAAGCACAGATGACCTTGATATGTAGATGAATTAAAGGATGTATTAATTTCCTATCATTAATAAAGTTTTTGTGAAGAACAGGTATTCATCTACATGAAAATGGACGCTTCACTGATCTAATTTGAGATGCATGAGGAGTTCATAAGATTTACCTTTGTATAAAGCGTCATTAAATAAAAGTCGGAGACTGATGTCATAAGATAATGATTAGAACTCGATAAATAATTACGAGTTCCTGTGGAGGTATATAAGCCTAATGAATGAGGCATCCTTACACGAGTAAATTGATGAAATGCTAATAGAGTCTAAAATATAAATGGAATATGAGCAGCATTGTGGTATGATCCTTAAACTCTTAAAGACTGTGGAATTGTGCTAAGATTTACAACTAAGAGATTTGGTTAGACAGTATCTCCTCTTGAGATATATGATCTCGAAATGATAGAGTGACAGTGAACCTATTTATGATATAGAGATAATGATTGAGATACGAGATGAATGAGTCTAGCTAGATACTACTGCCAGTCTATAAAAAGAGTGATGAGACTAGCTGCTCTACTAATATAATGTAATTAAAGAAAGAAGTTAAAGTCAGTAAATGGATAAGTGTAAAGAAAAGATGGTATGCAAGATTTTAAAAGATCTTAGCAGTATAGTACCATACCAATTGAGAAAACCGACTAAAAGGATGAGAGTAAAAATATGAAAAGATAAAAGAGGGAATATAAAAAAAAAATGAAAGTGGAATAAGGAAATAAGTTGCATGATGAGAAGGGAACATCAATATGAAACAGTTCCCAAAGGTAAAACTGAAAGTGATTTGTGTTGGTTATCACATGACAGTGGCAAGATGTAAAATCAAGCCAAATTTGATAAGCGAAATTAATGATACTCAAAGGAGTAAGATAATTGATATATTTACTGCCAGTATATAAATGAGAAATGTTTGTACATATAACCACCGTAACATGATAGAAACGGTGGAAGTATATAGATGATGTGGTGATTAAATATATAAATTGAGGATTCAATTGTGGAATCTAAATTATAAAAAGAAATTTAAAGACCATACTACATGAAGAGAACATGATTGTCTCATGAGCTATGATTGTAAGAGATGATCAATAGTAAAGTCTGCAAGTGAGATGCAGCCTTAATGAAATAAAAGAGAAAATGAATATTGTGGACAATAAAGAGTTTAAAAGAGAAATAATGATATGGAAGTGATTAAAGACTGATAATCTAAATAGAATCAATTTCCATTATTCGGCTCTTAAATTCTCTAGTGCCCTAGTCGAAGTATGAATGTGAGATAGTGGAAATGTATATGTACAGTTCCAGTGAGCATGACATGTGATGGGAGTCTCTGAGTTGCCATATGCTCATGAGAGATAGCAAAAGGCTTGAGATCCCAAGTGTACTGATAGCACCGCTCCATACTGATATATATATATATATATATGAGCGTGAGATGTAAACGCTCCATGATATTGAGAGAGAGTGTGCATGAGATGTATAAGCTACTGGGACAATTACATATAACTGACTAATATGTGTAATTGATAGTTTTAAACTATATCGACTTGGCACTAAGTGAGAAAAATGGAGGATGAACAGCATGGATCAGCTACGATATGAAAAATACTGTGCATGGACTCTTATGTGAAAAGAGTGGAAATGAAAACTCCTGATTTAATTAATGAACTTACGGGAGTATAGACATATATGATGAAATACAGCATGTAGTGGTCTAAAGTATTCTTGAAGTTGAAAGTGTATTGGCAGTATTACTTGGAGGATGACCTAAAAGTCAATGGTCGTAATTATATGGCATATACCACCTTTGGACTTAAGTTAAATTCGGAGGACCGAATTTCTTAAGGTGGGGAGAATGTGATAACCGTAAATTTTCCATTTATGGGAAATTATTAATATTGGAAACTTAGTGAAATGAATAAATAAATATAATATGAGATCAGAATATTGTGGAATATTCCGAGAATTGAGGAAGTGACGGATTGGGAAATTTCGAGTGAAGGAAATTAAGTTGGAAATAAAATAAGGAAAGTAAGGAAATTTAATTTGGATATATGGAAATCCAAATTAAATAAGAAAATGAGGAAGAAAATATATATATTGTAAATACAATATATATAGTATTATCTCATTTATATCAAAATATATAAATGTAATTTAAGTTAAAAAAAAAAAAGTATGTAGATATATATATTAAATATATATATGTGTTGACATATAATATATATATCTATATGATATTATATAGTAGAATACTATATAATATAATACTAATATTATATTTATAATATAGTTATAAATATAATATATATAAAAAAAAAACAGAAACAGAAGAAACAGAATCGGGAAGACCCCGATTCTGCCTCCCCAGGCGCAGCCGCCCCCGTCAGCGGCCGTCGGCGAGGGAAAAGAGAGAGGAAAGGAGAAGCGTCGTCGCCGGCAAAGAAAAAGGAAGCCGACGGCAACGCTGGTGAAGGGAAACGGAGAAGGAATCGACACGAAACCGGCGAAAAATCGAGGAAGAAGAAGAAAACGAGATCTGGCGGTGCCGGCCAAATCGGTCGCCGCCACTGCCATCGAAGCTTCACCGGAGGAAGAGGAAGAGGTAGGAGGCCACGGTTCAGGCGGTGAACGGCGGAGGAAGGCTGACGGAGGAGGAGAAGAAACCGAACCAAAACCGAGTAGATCCGTCGCCGTGCCGTCGATTCGTGACGAACGGAGGCCAGATCCGGCTTCGCCGTGGTGCCGGCCAGCTGTGGAGCCGTCGAACCGCCGGAGAACCGACCGCCGGAGGAGAACCGGCCGTGGAGGAAGGTTGACTGGTTTGACCGAACCGGCTGGGAAGAAAGAAAAAGAAAAGAAAAAGGAAAAAGAAAAAAGAAAAGAAAAGAAAAGAGAAAAAGAAAGAAGGAAGAAAAAGAAAGAAGAGAAAGAAAAAAAAAAGGGGAATTCCGGGAATTTGGAGAATTCTCGAGAATTCGGGAACTACGGGAAATCCCGAGAATTACAGGAATCGGTAAGAAATCCCGAAAAGTGTTAAATTATTTAAATAAATTATTTATTTAAATAATTATGGAAAAATTCTAAATTTTAGAATTTAATTTCCAGAAAATTCCCTCGATGACCGAGTCGATGGAATCGGGCGAGGTGAACACGGGCGCGACCTTCGAGAGGCAGTCGTCGACCCGAAACAGGTAAGGGAGACATGTGCCGCCTGTAAGGATATTCGGCCATGTTTTTAAATTGCATTTAATTTTTAAATGCTATTGATAATTATTGGTTTATAATGTGGTGATTTATCGGTTTTAAATTGTGGTGAAATACCAGTTGAGAAATATAAACTGTATTTTCGGTGCAGGAGGCTAGCCAAATCGGCAGCCGTCATACTGCCGAAAAATTATCGAAAAATTACTGAAATTTACCGAAAATCACTGAAAACCAAAATAAAAGATTTGATTTCACGTGAAACGATTTTCAGGTACGAAAATCGAGAAATCAAGTAAATTTCATAAAACATGAATATAATGATATTTGATTTTAAAATGTTCATGTTTTTGAGTATGGTGAAAAGGAAATCACCGAAAATTCACCCGATAGGTGATATTTCACGTGAAAACGAGATAAAAATGAAAAAGAGACTGAAGTGAATATTTTTATAAATATTCTTAAATATTCACTTGATTTAATATAAAACCTTTATGGTTTTAATTGTGAGATAAATAATTATATAAATCCCATAAAGGTTAATAAATGATGAAAAACTATGACTTCGAGACTAGAGGTCTCTACACGTGTTTTAGAAGAAAACATGGTGACGGAATTGAAATTGGAAAATAAATATTTTACTTTTTCATAAATTACAAAAATATTTGAATTGAATTCCGATGATTTTAAAAACTATGTTTTCGATGGATAGCACGGAAAGGCGTGCATACATGGGTTACGGTGAAAAAGACATTGTCATGAGATTTGTTTTACAGTGCAACTATTTTATAACTGTTTTCACCGTATGAGAAATATGATTTATACCTTTATGAAACATTTTGAAAAATGTTATTTATTTAATAAAGTTCATAAAGGTGATTATATTTACATGTGAGCCTTATGGATATTTGATTTACGGTGTTTAAAAATCCATAAAGGTTATGGTACGGTTTGTACTGTTTTGAGACTTTAGGCCCTGAATTCATGCATTATTATTCATGTAATTGCGTGACTCACCTGGGGCGGTGGCTCGGGTCGATGGACCAACGGGTGCACCTCAGGGTGTCACAAGGCTGATGGACCCGCCAAGTCATCAGAGGTCTCGAGGTCACTTGGCAAGTGGACCCGAGGACCACTTATAGATTATGGCCATAGATCTAGTAGAGATAGCCGTGAGGGGCGATGGCCTACGGGTGCACCCCAAAAGCGGACGACTTGTGTTCCTGAGGGAACAATGAGAGCATGATTTATTTGATGCCTAGTCTCACACACTGATTACTGTTTACTGAAAGGATTTACGGAATCCTATTTACTGTACTGTTTATTGTACTGAGCACTGGTTACTGTTTACTGATGAAAAATCGTACCAAAATACTGTGTTTACAGAACTGTATTGTACACTGAAATGGTAGCCATTGATTACTGTTTTACTGAACTTAAGGCTACCATTTACTGTTTACTGAACTGTACGATACGGTTATTGATTTGAAAAGAGAAATAAATGTTTATTCTAAAAGAATAACATAAGAATTATTTCTAAGACAGAAATAATCGAAGAAGTGTTTATCCAATGATTGGATATTCACAAATCACTGTACTGAAGAGAAGAGAAGTAAACCACTGTTTTACTATTGAACTGTCACGTGTTTTAAAGGATAGTGAAGTGAAAAGAAATAAGTGGTTTACTCTGTGAAAAAAATAAGAATCATATCGTTTTGAGAAAAAAATGGATTTAGCACTCTCTACAGTTGCTTCTAGGTTCCGGAACAAGTATGGTATTCTAAAATACCTACCTTACTCTATCTGGATCCCTAGCCGACTGTAGTATCCTTCCTACATGTGAGCCTAGAGCCAGCTAGGAAGATTTTAAAAAAAAATAAAAATGAAAAAATATTTTCAGCATATAGATAGCTGAATATCAAGTGTGACATATAACTCTCTTACTGAGCCGTGGTTTGCTCACTCCCCAATATTAACATCTCAGGTTTTGATGATTGTGAGATCAGTTGATTGTGGATCATGGCTGCACATAATGGACGATGTGACAGACCGACTGATTTATATGAGGTACGATCAGTTATTTTCTGTATTTAGACATGTCTACAGTACTACTTATCTAATTAATTAAGATAGGGGATGTGTATAATATAAACAATGTTATGTAAAATTGTTTAATAGTTAGTACAAGTGAAGTATCACAGACAGCCCAACCGGATAAATTGTGTAAAATAAGGTGAAAAATGTGGTAACGGGTCGTTACATTTTCCAACCTCTGAATTTCCATTAAAACTATCGTTTGGACTCTGACGCATAGTAACCTATTTTAAAGTAGTTCCATATAGTTTATGGTATCTGTATCTTTGTATATATTTCTTACTGGGCATAAAACTTACCCCCCCTCTTTTCCAACTTTCAGATTTTTTGCAATAGTTCTAGTTTCTGAAGAAGATTTTATGGAATTCCTTCAAGGTTGTTATAACGTACATTGAATGCATATTTACCACTGTTATTTTGTATATTTAGACTTTATTGTACAATACTATAGTGCGTAGAAAAGGGATAAAAATCGAATGAAAATGGATGTAGATTACAGTACGAAAGATGTAAGAAATATGTGTAGGAACATTGTAGATTTTGATGAAAACATAAATACTGATATGCTTGAGTTTGTTAAAATCATTGATTTTTGTAGTGAACGGTTCTAAATACAGTAAGTGGAAATAAGAACATGTATTCGATGTGTTAAATCACTGAACTGGGACCAATTCTAGATGATAGATATTGATTTAGCTAATTATGTTTTAGCTTAATATTGATTTGGTAGCACTGAGCACAGTCCAACCGAATGACTGAAATGCAAAAAATTTGTTGTGAATTTTAAGAAATTGGAGCGTGATATTGAGTCGTAGTTACTCTTCTACCCTTTATCTAGATTGATTTCAAATATCTCTTCTGGACTTGTTCAATTGGCTAAGACGCAACACGTGTCCGGGTCCAATAGAAATGGGCCAGTAATCAATATAAATTAATTTCCAGTCAGGCCCATCGATGTGATATTCACATATCTACCATCTGTATATATTAATAAATACTATATAACTATTTAAATGACCTATACCTTGTAAGAATAAAGGATAACGAATGGTAGGCCCCATAAGATCTCTAGTGTTTTGAAGCATGTTTACGTTGGTGGACACAATATTTGGAGCCAAATAAGAATATGGTAAGAATCTACAACTTAGATTTATTTGTTTATGCATTTTTGAGAAGCGTGTAAACAAATTAGGAAATTATGATTAAGACCATAGGCCGATAGAATTTTCGTGAATAATAGTCAAACCAAGTTGACTTTGGACCCACTATCAGTGATAGAAAATTTTTCATGAAATAAGGTTTTAAGCCATAAGGACTAATGGAATAAAACATGCTTAAAAAAATAGAAATTTACGCGATTTAACGGTTAGGGATATTTTAGTAATTTCACCCAAACGATCAGTCAAATCTTAACAAAAGCTCAATCGAGAGTTACAGCAAGTTAAATAGATATATTTCATGATGAAATAAAATATCTTGAAGACTAGACTGATTGTTTAAACCAAAGTCAAACCAAAAAGGGCAAAATTAGAAGATTACTTAAGTGTAAGGGCAAAATGGTAATTTGTACATTAAAATATCAATTTAAATGAAATTTCCAGCCTCTTCCACCTTCATTTTTGGCAGCAACTAGACCCCTTTCCTTTCCTCCATTAATGTGACCTTAGAAAGAGAGAGAAAGCTTAGAAAACTATACCAAAATCTCACCGAAACCGAAAATTGTCTTCATCAAACTTGTTCCTCTCAACTCCCTTTATCTTCCCATACCAAAATCATTAGCTAAAGCATCCAAAATAGAAGTGTGGGATTCCTTGAAGCATTCGGCCAAGCATAAAAGGTAAGGAAGAGATTGAATTTTCATATTTTAAAGGTTTTTTACTAGGTGTTTAAGATGTTTAGCTCTATGTTTAAGCTTAAATCAACTTAAAACTAGGAAGAACACCTCCTTAGGGTTTTGGCCAAGGTTGTTTACGTATGGAAATGTTGCAATTTGATGAGGAAATAATGTAGAAATAATGTAAGGTAAGAATTTAAGCTTAAATGGAAGAAATAAATTGTGTGGGTAAGAAAGTCCATTTCGGCCAAAGCAAGGAGAGGAAGAATTCATGCAAATTTAGTGCATTTTAGGTTCTATAATAATGTAAAAATTAATACGAGACTGTAAGTGAAATTGGAACTAAAATCAGAGGTGTTTTAGCTGTAGTTGCAATGTTAGCACAGGTGTGAAAAAGACTGAAATGAAAGTTTTTGTAGGCAATGTGATAGATTATAGAGAGCTAATAATTCTTTATGATTGAAGTGTGATGATTTGATAGTGTTCGTATGGTGTTTTGTAACTCAGAAGTCGAAAAATAACACAGGTGCTGACAATAATAACCGCAGCGAATTAAGAGGTAAGGGATGAGTATAGAAAATGTAGGGATTCTATGGTGCATGTTTTAATAAAATGTGCCTTTCTTGAGTTTGAAATCTTGTGATTTGGTGTTGAAATAAGAATTGGTGTTGGAATTATAAATTGCGTTTTCGTTCAGGAGGGTTAAGGTAAAACTATATAATTATACTGCTGAAATTTCGAAAAATATAATAAAACCTTTCTAATCACTGTTTAATAATATAATTCTAATTTAAAAAATAGAAAGGAAAATATTTTGGAATGTTAGAGTTCCAAAAGGTTCATATACGTGCATAGATTTTTATAATTTTATTTTCATAGTGATTTTAATGATTTTCATGTTGTGAATTCCTATATCCATGTTTTTATACTACTGTTAAGTATGAATAAAATATGTTGGGTGACCAAATCTGAATTGAGAATATTTAATGAATTTTTATTCTTCAACTGTATTATTTATTAATTTAAATGCTTTATGGACTAATTGAAGATACCTGCTCTTGAATCTATCTCCGTAAACTGTTATAAATTGTTTTATATACTGTTTTGAGATTGTTGGCCTCATAGTTGCTTATTAGCACATGCATCCTTACTATTACTGTTATTGTAGCTGAGGGATCCTGATCCTATCATTAAGTGTCCTAGATTGACACATGGCCCGTGTATGTCTGTGGACAACCTTTTGACTATGGCCATATGTCGTTATTCATTAGTCTATTAGGTGTTGCATAGTCTCCACTATTTTATATAGGGTGGTAAATTCCCCGACATCTCGGGTACTTCCATAACGTTATTTATATATTACAGATTTTAGAATCGTTTATATTCATCAAATATGCTTTCTAAATTCTGTTACTGCTTATTGAATTCTTATTTCTATACTATTTACGGAGAAATAATTACGTTGTTTATCTTAATAAATGAAATCACTATTAAAGGTTGCTTATGAATGTTTATTGAATTATGCACGTCTATTGAACTGCTTACTTCCAATAGAAACCTCTGTAGTCGGTTTTAGATGTCGAGACACGTGAGGTGCTTTAAAACATCTTTCTGTACTCAGCATGGTTATTTAATCGATTATAGTATCTTTTCCTTACCTTGTGCCTAATTTATATACTTTATGCTTTTACTTAAAAAGTACGATTTTGATACTTGCATATAGTATACATAGTATCAGTTCTTTTATACGAATTTCTTACGGGGATTAGCTTACCCCCTCCTTCTCCTTCCAGATTATTTTCAATGATCTCGATCTGGAAGAGTTTCACTTTTGGTATCCCTTAGGCCGATCTTGGATTTTCGTAGAGGTATACGAGTTTATGTTTATATGTTCGAACCTGTATGCACAGTACATTTGTATGAATGTATATGCTTGGGATGTAAACTGAAGCAAAAAATTTCTTATGGAAGTTTGAGAATTTACATGTTTTCGTATAGTGTAAATTGAATAGTTTAGTCCTTGGGTTATTGTTTGTGAAAAATAAATAACTGATTTAATATTAATTATTTGTGAAGGCACTGCAGGCGACCCAACCTATAGTAAGGTTTAAAAATGATATTGGAAGTTGTATTTTGGTGCATGCATGTCCAACTTACACAACCAAGGGTTGGTCTACTATTTTAGGCAAAATAATGTCCCACACGAGCACACTGTGCTGCACAGTGTGCTTTGCTACACACTGTGCTGCTACACAATGTGCTATGTGGCATACTGTGCCTTGTCCTCTCTTTTTTTAAAAAAAATTAATTAATTAATTTATAATTATTAATTTTAATTGTTTGTATTGTTGTAATTATTATTTTACACGTTGCACGTAGCATGTATCAATTGCTCCCTACTCTTTCATGAGTTAGGACACATGGAAGAGTATAAAATCGTTCCTCGGATATTTTCTTTGAGCTAAAGAAAATTTTTTCAAACTTTCCCTACTTCTTTATAAATTTTCGAATACTGGCTATCAATTGGATCGTAACTCCTCTGTGGCTACCTCTACCACCACTATATAAAGTGAGGTAAGACCTTCACTATAGCATGTTTTCTTTGAATTCACTCTGCTTTCATTTTGAGTTCGCTTTGAGTTTCGTCTACCTCCAGTAAGCTATTCTCGACATTCTGCGATATTTTGTTATCTCATACCACTATATGCATTTTATTTCATCATTTTAGAGTCTAGTTTGCATGGCTAGCCAACAAAGCGGCAAGTGTTTCTCAATCTTTGCTTCTAGTCTTTGCGAATCTGACTTAATCAAGGTTTGAAATAGATATCCTCTCCCCGAAGGATACTCTTATAGATTTCCTTATTTGAATGAAGTGTCTCTGTCTAGTGTTTCTAATGGATTAGCCATCTACAAGGCATATTTAGAGTTTGAGTTTCATTTCCTGATTCTCGACTTTGGAATTGAGTTCCTTAATGATCAACAAATCGTCCCTGGTTAGCTTCATCCACACAATTGGCTTTCATATCTATTATCATAATAGAGGCATCATACTCTCATTACCCTTAATGAGTGCCTTCTTTAGATTACGAAGCACTCATGGAACATTAATGTACTATGCATAAAAAGTTACCATCCGGATTTTGACAATAGATTATTTGTAGAGCTTCCTAATAAGTTGTATAGGTTTGAATCAGAGTGGCAAGTGATCAAGATTCCAAAGAATTTAAGGACTCCCATTCAATAGGCATTTAAAAATAAAACCAGTAAAGATTTAAGAGTTTGTGCCTTAGTGAGAAGATACGGGAAGCAAATGGATTGTTTGTGGGTTGAAAAGCAAATAGATCTGGAAGATTTTCTTATTGATGATAACCTAGCATTAGCTATGTTAGCTTTAAATTGAGATATGTATTTTGAAATGATAAAAACTTAAGCAATATTAAGTGTTTGACTCTATAATGTAAATTTGTTTTACCAATCATATGATTTTCTCAAACCACTTTAAGTCTACATATCAAAGTTTAATACCATGATTTAATTGCATATTCTTATTGGTCTTAACATTTTACAAAATGATTTTGAATATCTTCATTAAGTAATTTTCTCAAGAACATATTGAACACAACTTTAGAAAATTACTTAACAAGTTTTTTACACTAAGTCTTTAGTTTAGAAAGTAAAAAAAAAAACTCCCACAAAATTTAAAATGTTTTGGGATGAATTAAATCAAAGTCCACATCATTTCTAACCCAAATTAGCCCAGAAAAGTGCAGGAAAAGCATGAGGGTTCGATCCCTCATGTTGAGGGATCAATCCACGAATGGCAGAATGCTCCCATGAAGCAAAATCAAGCAAAAAGGAAGCACGGGATCGATTTCCTAACGGAAGAGATCAATCCCTTCATGACAGAATGCCTTGGAAGCATGCAAAGAAGCATAGGATCGATCCCCTAAGTCAAAGGATTGATCCCCTACCTCAAAAATGTACTCCAACGGCTAGTTTTTGTAAGATACAACGACTATATTCAGTTTTGGCTCCTACCAACGTTTAGAAACCATCCAAAGGACTATAAATAAAGGCTTGGAAGCTCAAGGAAGTAGGAGGAACAACTAAGCAACATCTTTCTTCATCTTCTCCATCTTCCTCAAGCTTATTAAAATCACAAGTGCTACAAAGTCTTCATACTCTATCATACTCATCATCTTTGTATAGCATAGCACAAATATTATATAGAATTTCTCTTGTGCTTAACCATTGTAATCACTTGTCTACCTAAAGGCCTCTCTTTGATTACATTCCTTGTAAACACAAACACACATTGTAAAGGGAAGGTTTCTCTTTAGCCTTAGAAAAATAGGGAGGTTTCTCTTTAGCCTTAAAAAAAGAGGGATTGTAATACAAATTCAAGTTAGTGGATTTGGGAAAATCCTTGGGAGTGTCTCGTGGTAGAGGACGTAGGCAAGGTTGCCGGACCTCTATAAATCGATTATATACATCTCTCTTTCCCTACTCTCTTTACTTATTTGCATTTATATTGTGATTGTTGAATTGAATTTATCTTGCATACTTGAGTAGCCTATAGCACTTAGAAAACTTCAACATAGGCTAGAGAATGTAGAAGAATCGAAAAACGAACCTAAGAGTACCACAAAACCGATTCACCCCCTCTCGGTTTAGCTTATAGAGCAAATAATTGGTATCAAAGCTTGGGTTTGAAATTGATTTGGACTAATATCTAACGAGTAAAACGATAATAAATGGCTCATTTGAACGTAGGTACACCCCTAGGAGAAGAGGGACACTCATTAGTTAGACCTCCACTTTTCAATGGAGAGAATTACCCATATTGAAAAATTAGGATGATGTTGTTTGCGCAATCAAATGATTATGAAGTGTGGAGAGTGATAGTTAATGGTCCCAAAATTCTAATGAAGAAAGTTGATGAAAAAGATGTCCCTAAGGGTGAGGCTGAGTGGGACACAAATGATATGAGATTGGCACAATTGAATGCCAAGGCTATGCACACTCTCTTTTGTGCATTAGGTCCCAATGAATATAATAGAGTCTCCCTATGTGAGAATGCCAAGCAAATATGAGACAAATTAGCCATTACACATGAAAGGACTAATCAAGTTAAAGAAACCAAAGTAGGTATGCTCACACATGATTATGAACTTTTTAGGATGAAAGAAGATAAGTCCATGAGTGATATGTTTACTAGGTTTAATGATATAATCAATGGACTTAAGGCTTTAGGCAAAACCTATTCCAATGTAGAAATGGTTAAGAAAATCTTGAATAGCTTGCCAAAATCTTGGGAGGCAAAAGTAATCGTAATAGAAGAATCCAAGGATCCTAACACCTTGTCTCTAGATGAGCTTATGGGCTCCCTACTCATATATGAAATGAAATTAAAAAGAAATGAAGTGCCTTCAAAGAAAGTAGGGATAGCTCTTAAATCATCCACTCATGAAATCATTGAAGATGATAGTGATGAGAGTGGAAATGAGGAAGAAAAGGAAATGGCAATGTTTGCCAAAAGATTTAATAGATTTATGAGAATGAAGAAGAGAGAGAATGATAGGAGACAACAAAGAAGAGGGGTAATAAGAGGAGAGTTAAGTAGGAAAGAAAAAGACCTCTTAATGTGCTATGAATGTAATGAACCAGGTCACATAAAGCTAGATTGCCCCTGACTTAGGAAAGAATAGGATAAGAAGCCAAAGAAGAAAGCATTTGTGGCTGCATGGAGCGATAATGATAGCTCCGATAAGGAAAACGTAGATGATGAGGTAGCCTACACATATTTTATGGCCATTAGTGATGATGAAGGTGGTTCTAGTTTTACTGAAAATAATGATTATACTTTTGATGAACTACAAAATGCCTTTAATGAACTAGCAAATGAATTTCAACACATGAATTCTAAATATAAGAAAATCATTGCTAAATTAAAAATAAAAAATGAAATTTTATTAAATGCTAAATTAGAATTAAAAAAGAAATTAAAAGAACCAAACTTAGGAATAAATGAGTTGAATAAAAAGAATACAAATTTGCAAAACTCATTTTCTAGGTTCTACATGGGTCAGCAAAAATTGGATCACATGCTTGAGATCCAAAGAGCTTTCTTTGATAAAGATGAGTTAGGATATAATGCAAATAAAAAGGAAACTCATCTTAAGAATTTTCTTGCTTGCAAAAATTCTATGCATAATACATTCCTTACATGCTCACTATGCAATAGAATGGGACACTCATCACAAGCATGCAATTATAGAAAAACCACATTTAGAGAAAGAATAGTTAAGAAAATGTGGATGCCAAAGTATGCTATAACTAACAATGAATTGATCTTGAAATGGATCCCAAAGGGATCAAAAATTATTTGCACTGACACTCATGGACCCAAAAAAATTTGGATATCAAAACATGCTTGAATTTATTTGGTGTAGAAGTGTTAGAGCATGGAGTTACAAAGAAGCAATGGAGTTTGAATGCTCTACACACCTCCATGGAGTTTGCTTATGCCAATGAGAAAGAAGAAGAGCTTAAGAAATCCATCCTTAGCAAAGTCACAATAATTCCTCAAAGAATAGCTAAAAGTGGATTCAACAAAACATGGCAAAGCACTCTCAAGTAAATGAGTATTGTAAGCTTAATTTCTTATTCCTTAAAATTTTTATTTGATTAAATTATTTATGCCTTAATGAGAAATTTTGTTGATGATCTTTGATACATGAATGAATAAAAAGTATGATTAATGATTTTAAAATGATCTTGTGTGTTCTTGAGCAAGTTTGCTATGTGTTAATAAAATATTTATTTGCTCCAAAGTTTCAAATATGTCATACATATAAAATGCCATTTCATAAGCATTGAGGAATTTAGATATTAGAAATCATGGCATGATGTTCACAAATGTGGTGATTTGATGATATATGCACTTAAATTCTATGTGAACATATTTGTTTTGACATATTTGTGTTTTCCAATGTCTTGGTTTTGCCAACATATGCATAGATTTCAAAATGACTCTTTTTGGGACCACAAATGTGTTTTATGGTGAAAATTCTTCCAAAATTGTGAAATCTATTGTTCAATGATTTTTCATCCATATTTTTCATTCATACAAGTCCAAAATCATGTTACACAAATGTTTAAACCTTTACTTCGACTTAAAATACTCAAAAATGAAGTTTTTGCACCTCAAAAGTTGAATATTCTGTCAAAATCCTGCAGAAATTGGATGAGGGATCGATCCCTTCACATGCAGGATCAATCTCCTTGGACAAAATGCAAAAAATCTACATTCTGGAATTGAAGGATCGATCCCCTTACTCTAGAAATCGATCCCCCTAGGCAAAATGTGCCACTTTTAAGCTAAAATTGAGAAGTTTTCTTATTTTTCTTGATTCCTTACTTCTTCTCAACTTAAAATTCATCGGCTTAACCTCGTTTTGATGATCCTTTCAAATATGAAAAATCATTTTTCATTGGTATCATGCCTCAACTTCAACAATTGGTATTATTTTCAACAATCAAAATTATTCTTATTGAGCTCACAAGTACAAAATCATTTTTCCTGTTAAAAACACTCATGATTTGCATAAATCTTGAAATAATCTTGAATTACTTTCAATGAATGCTTAAACATTATTTCAAGAATTATTTTAATAATTTGTGTATATATATATTTGAGAATTTGATGAACTGGTGATTGATAAACATATTAATTTCTTTTGTTCATCTTAATTAAGCATGCTTAGAGGATTTTATCCCATAGCTTGACTCACATATTCCCATTAGGCATCATGATATATTTTAGGTGGAATATAAATAATTAAAGGTCAATATATATATGCTTGAATGATAAAATGATCATAACTTGACCTTAATGATAAAATTCAAACATGACTTAGGTGAAAGAAATACATGAAATACAAAAAGCTTTACCAAAAGTCATAATTATCCTTGGCCTACAATTTGTGTTGATAAATGGATCTTAAATGTTCAAATGCATGAAAATTTATCATCCATGAACTTAAATTTTTCTTATGGAGAAATTTTTAAAGAACTTAGTGTTTGCTTTAAATTGACATATGTATTTTTGACATGACAAAAACTTAAGAAATATTAAGTGTTTGACTCTATAATGTAAATTTGCTTTACCAATCATATGATTTTCTCAAACCACTTTAAGTCTACATATCAAAGTTTAAGACCATGATTTAATTGCATATTCTTATTGCTCTTAACATTTTACAAAATGATTTTGAATATCTTCATTAAGTAATTTTCTCAAGAACATATTGAACACAACTTTAGAAAATTACTTAATAAGTTTTTTATACTAAGTCTTTAGTTGAGAAAGTCAAGAAAAACTTCCACAAAATTCTAAAATGTTTTGGGATGAATTAAAATCAAAGTCCACATCATTTATAACCCAAATTAGCCCAAAAAAGTGAAGGAAAAGCATGAGGGATTGATCCGAATGGCAAAATGCTCCCAGGAAGCAAAATCAAGCAAAAAAAAACATGGGATCGATCCCCTAAGGGAAAGGATCGATCCCCTAAGGGAAGGGATCGATCCTTTCAAGGCAAAATGCCTTGGAAGCTTGCAAAGAAGTAAAGGATCGATCCTTTAGGTCAAAGGATCGATCCGCTACCTTGAAAATGCACTCCAATGGCTAGTTTTTGTGAGATACAACGGTTACATTCAGTTTTGGCTCCTACCAACGTTTAGAAACCATCCAAGGGACTATAAATAAAGGCTTGGAAGCTCAAGGAAGTAAGAGGAATAGCTGAGCAACATTTTTCTTCATCTTTTTCATCTTCCTCAAGCCTATGAAACTCTCAAGTGCTACAAAGTCTTCATATTTTATCATACGTATCATCTTTGTATAGCATAGCACAAATATTGTATAGGATTCCCCTTGTGCTTAACTATTGTAATCACTTGCTGATATGCGCGGACATGAGAAAGCATGCATTGGACCTTGACCCTACGAATATGAATTCGAGAACCTAAGGTATAGCAATGGTGGATGGTGAAAAAGGAGGCGCCACAAGGAAGAAGACCTTGATAAGCCTAGTTGAGAGGGAACCCAAGAGGAAGGTACACTCAAATTCTGAAATTCCAAAACTAATCTGTCCCCTCATCAATATCGTTTGCAAGGTATTTATAATAATACCTGGCACTTAAGCCCATAAACAAGTGGGCTGGAATTAACACCAAATAGAAAATAAGACTAAACCTAAATTCATGCCTAAACCTAGTTACATAAAATAAATAGTCCAAGACACAATAAAACTCAAATGTGGGCTATTCAAACACTTAACCCATCTTATTATTAAACTAAAATAAGACAGTAAACCATGCTCATGTCGTTTGGGCTTCCAAGTAAGTATAGATGTCTTGGGACTCTTCATGGAAGCTTCCTTGATGCTTCACTGAGGCCAGAGCTTGTTGCATTAATGAGGCCAAGGCTTGTTGCATCTTCTTGGCTCGAGCTCTGGTAATTGGACCTCCTTGGATGACCAATGGATCCTTAGTATCACGAACATCACGAGCAAGTGGATCTCCATCATTCCCCCTCTCCTCAAAAGGATTTGTCCTTAAATCGTGTATACCTTCATCAAAAGAAAGGGAAGAAAGATCAGAAACATTAAAAGTAGTAGATATATCATACTCACCAGGAAGATTCAATCGGTAGGCATTATCGTTGATCTTCTCAATGACTTAGAATGGTCCTTCTCCTCGGGGATGCAACTTAGTTCGTCGCTGAACAAGGAACCTCTCCTTTCTCATATGTACCCAAACCCAATCACCAGGCTCAAAGACTACTTTCTTACGATGCTTATTTGCTTGGGTGGTATACTGCTCAGTCTTCTTTTCAATAGCTTGACGCACTCTCTCATGGAGTTGCTTCACAAACTTAGCCTTCTGTTCTCCATCCAAGTTACTATGCTCAGCATTAGGTAATGGCAACAAATCCAAAGGAGTAAGAGGATTGAAGCCATAAACAACTTCGAATGGAGAGCAACTCGTAGTGGAGTGGACACTACGGTTATATGCAAACTCCACATGTGGCAAGCAATCTTCCCAATTCTTCAAATTCTTCTGTATAATGGACCTCAATAATGTAGATAGGGTTTGGTTGACTATCTCAGTCTGTCCATCAGTCTAGGGGTGATAAGTGGTGGAGAATAACAATTTAGTTCCCAACTTTCCGCATAACGTCTTCCAAAAGTAACTAAGGAACTTGACATCACAATCGGAAACAATGGTCCTCGGTACACCATATAGACATACTATCTTTTTGAAGAAAAGGTCAACAATGTTGTTCGCGTCATCCGTCTTGTGGCAAGCGATGAAATGAGCCATCTTAGAGAACCTGTCGACCACAATAAAAATAGAATCTCTACCGCATTTTGTTCTAGGCAAGCCCAAAACAAAATCCATAGAGATATCAGTCCACGGAGTAATAGGAATGGGTAAAGGAGTATATAAACCATGATTATGAACTCTACATTTAGCTTACCTACATGAAATGCATCTATCACATAACCTCTCTACATCTCTCCTTATGTTAGACCAAAAGAAATGTTCTTGCAAAACATCTAGAGTTTTCCTAACTCCAAAGTGGCCTATTAATCCTCCACTATGGGCTTCTCTAACTAACAGCGTGCTTAACGAACTCCTAGGCACACATAATTTATTTCCTCTAAATAAGAACCCATCGTGCCTAAAGAACTTGCCAAAGCCAGATGTAGCACATGCCTCATAAACATTACCAAAATCAACATCATTAGCATACTGTTCTTTAATATACTCAAATCCTAAAAGTTTAGCATCAAGAGTAATGATAAGAGTATACTTATGAGATAACACATCAGCTACAACGTTCTCTTTACCTTGTTTATACTTGATCACATATGGGAACATCTCAATGAACTCTATCCACTTGGCATGACGCTTATTCAGCTTACTCTGTCCTTTCAGATGCTTCAAGGACTCATGATCAATGTGGATAACAAATTCTTTGGGCCACAAGTAATGTTGCCATGTCTCCAAGGCCCTCACTAACGCGTACATCTCCTCGTCATATGTGAGATAATTAAGTGCTGCTCCACTTAACTTCTCACTAAAGAATGCAATTGGGCGTTTTTCCTGCATAAGCACAGCTCCAATACCTACACCTGAGGCATCGCACTCAATCTCAAAAGTTTTAGTAAAGTCAGGCAGAGATAACAAAGGAGCAGAACAAAGTTTATCCTTAAGCAAATTAAAAGCATGCTCTTGTGCAGGACCCTAATGAAATGCAACATTCTTTTTGACCACTTCGGTCAAAGGTGCAGCTATAGTGCTAAAATATCTAACGAATCGACGATAGAAACTAGCTAAACAATGGAAACTACGCACCTCAGAAACAGACTTAGGTACAGGCCAATCTTTAATTGCCTTTACCTTCTCATTATCAACGGAAATGCCATGTGAAGAAACTACATACCCAAGGAAAACAATCTTATCAGTGCAGAATCTACATTTCTTAAAATTGGCATACAAACTTTCGTTCCTCAAAATAGTAAGAACATTCCTAAGATGCTCAACATGCTCATGCAGACTCTTACTATAAATCAAAATGTCATCAAAATAGACAACCACATACTTACCAATGAAATCACGTAAAACATGGTTCATTAAGCGCATGAATGTACTTGGTGCATTAGTCAAGCCAAAAGGCATAACTAACCACTCGTAGAGACCATATTTAGTCTTGAATGCGGTTTTCCATTCATCACCTTCTTTCATACGAATTTGGTGATATTCGCTCTTTAAATCAATTTTAGAAAACATGCATGCACCATGCAACTCATCAAGCATGTCATCTAGCCTAGGAATAGGATAGCAGTATGTTACAGTGATTTTGTTGCCGGCTCGATAGTCAACGCACATCCTCTACGTCCCATCTTTTTTAGGCACAAGCAGTACGGGCACGACGCATGGACTCATGCTCTATCTCACATAACCTTTCTTTATGAGCTCTTCAACTTGCCTTTGAAGCTCCTTCGTCTCCTAGGGATTACTTCTGTAGGCTGGACGGTTAGGAATGGCAGCTCCAAGGACAAGGTTAATCTTGTGCTCGATCCCACGAATCGATGGTAATCCACTTGGGATCTCCTCAGGGAATACATCCTCGAACTCCTGCAACAATGAGACAACATCAATAGGCAAAGTATCATGGAGTTCAGCATCAATGAAAGAAGAATCTTTAAATAAGAGTAAAAGGATAAAAGACTTAGCAAGAAATGCAATCTTCACATCTTGGGGTTTGGCATAGAAACTCACTGTTTTGCTTTCCTTGTTTTCCTTCTTTTCTTTAGCTTGATTCCTTTGCTCGTCATGTTGCTCCTTTAGCCTTAATTGGTCCTCATAAATCTCTTTGGGGCTAAGGGGAGCAAGAGTAATCTTCTTGCCATCCATAGTAAAGGAGTAACGGTTAGTGTAACCGTCGTGGATGACTCTCCGATCATACTGCCACGGTCTACCCAGCAATAGGTGGCTAGCTTGCATGGGTACCACGTCACACAACACCTTATCCTGATAACTTCCAATACGAAAAGGAACCAAGACTTGCTTCACCACGTTCACTTCACCACAGTCATTAATCCACTGCAACTTATATGGGTGGTGATGCTTGGTAGTGGGCAACTTTAACTTATCAACAAGGTATGTGCTAGCAACATTAGTACAGCTCCCACCATCAATGATTACAGTGCATACCTTGTCACTAATATGGCATCTCGTATAGAAGATGTTCTCACGCTGTGCCTCATCTTCAAACTTCATATGGGTATTAAGAGCATGCCTGGCAACAAGTGCTTCACCATGAGCAGCATACTCAACAACTTCTTCTTCTTTAACATCTTCTAATATAGGCATCTCATCTTCAACACTAACTTCAGAACCTTCACTCTCAACATCTCCATTCCCAAGCATGATCATCACTCTACGGTTAGGACACTGTGAGGTAACATGCCACGACCTAAACACTTGAAACACTTAATGTCACGTGTCCTACTCTAGGATGCTTGGGCAGGTTCAGTCTTGGGCTTTGGAGGGCCCTCAGGCTTGGGCTTAGCAAAGCTCTCTGACTTAGGCATAAACACAGGCTTATCATCCCTACGAAAGGTGTTAGATTTCCAAACAGGAACTGAACTAGGAATGAAATGGGATGTACTTTTCCTTTTCAGTTGTAGTTCCACTTTGATGGCCACATGCGACATCTCCTCTAAATCCATGTAATGCTGCAACTCTACTACATTGGCAATCTCACAATTTAAGCCTTGGAGAAAATGAGCCATAGTAGCTTTTGCATCCTCCTGGATATTGGCTCGGATCATGGTTATTTCCATCTCTTTGTAGTAATCCTCAACACTCTTTGAGCCTTGGGTAAGACCTTGGAGCTTCTGGTATAGCTCTCTGTAGTAATGAGTAGGAACAAATCTCTTCCTCACGATGCGCTTCACCTCATTCCATGTAGACACTAGAGGATGTCCATATCTTCTTCTACTAGTGACTAATTGATCCCACCAAACCATAACATACTCTGTGAACTCAACTGTTGCAAGTTTGACCTTCTTTTCCTCAAAGTAATGGAGGCAGTCAAATAACATTTCAATCTTCCTTTCCCACTCCAAATATTCCTCAGGATCGTTCTTGCCTTGGAAAGGAGGAATCTTCAATTTTATACTGCCAAGGTTTCCATCCATCTTCTCCTTGCCTCTATCACGGGCTCTATCAACTCAATCTCTATCTCTATACCCATGGTACCTTCTATGACGTCTATCTGCCTCAGACTCTTCTTTCGAGTCATACCCAACATTATCATCATACTTTTCATTGGCAACAACCTTACTTTTTAGACGGGAAGTATCACCTTGTTGGATCCTCGCAAACCGAGCTTCATGTTGGTCTAACTTATCATGAACGTCATTGAATTTCACGTCCATCCGTTGGAACTATCCATTGGAACTGTTGTTGTATTGCCTGAAGCATGGCTTCAATCTTTTTAAAGTCTGACTTATCACCTTCAGAAGACATCTTTAATAAGTGATATCCTCACGTGTTTACACTTAATCACTCAATATGGAACACTCACACTCGTGTTTCACTCAAGTAATTTGGCTTTTCTCTACTAATGTTTTCTCACGCACTCACGCCTTTTTCCCTTACTCTTCCTCAACTCTATAGGTTCACAATCATACTAGAGACTCAGTCAAAGATTCAACCTCAAAGAATCAACTAATTCACCAAGTATTTTTTTTCACAGAAAGGTATGGCTAGGTTGACACAAAGAAAAAAAAATTTCACTAGAATAACAAAAGAAAATGGCCTAAAACTATAGGAAGACGATGGAATTTGGCCAAGATGGGGTGGGGCCCGTGAATTCTACCACGGGTTCGTTTTATTTCGTCGTTTTCTTTAAAACGGGTACTTGCACACCTCCTAACTCAACCGAATTTTTCTGTTTGAACAGTGTTTGAACAATACTGCAATTTGTTTTTTGAGAGACTAATCTGATTTTGTGGTTTCCTTGAAAAGAGTAGGGGTGTGGCTAAGGTTGAAATAAGTGGCTGAAGAAGTGCGGCTAGGGTTGTGATTGGAGGAGTTTTGGTATGGCTAAGAGATTGACTTGGAATAAAACTCAGAGTTTAACTCAAACACAACAACTAAGGGACTGAATTTGCACCAGTTTTTAGAATCCAACTCAAACACAATAACTAAGGTGGCGGAATTTTCCAAGGATTCTACCAAAAGTGAGTGACGCATAAACAAACTAGAAATTGAAACTTGAGCTCTGATGCCAACTGATATGCGCGGACATAAGAAAGCGTGGATTGGAATTTGAAGGGGGTTGAAACACAATAAGACAGAAGCAAAGATGATGAACGTCACCTTCTGGAACTTAAACCCGAAGCCTAAAGAGACTCGAACCCAAAGGTATTGGACCTTGACCCTACAAATATGAATTCGAGAACCTAAGGTATAACAATGGTGGATGGTGAAAAAGGAGGCGCCACAAGGAAAAATACCTTGATAAGCCTAATTGAGAGGGAACCCAAGAGGAAGACACTCAAATTCTGAAATTCCAAAACTGATCTGTCTCCTCATCAATAGCGTTTACAAGGTATTTATAATAATACCTGGCACTTAAACCCATAAACAAGTGAGCTAGAATTAACACCAAACAGAAAATAAGACTAAACCCAAATTCATGCCTAAACCGAGTTACATAAAATAAATACTCCAAGACACAATAAGACTCAAATGTGGGCTATTCAAACACTTAACTCATCTTATTGTTAACCTAAAATAAGACAGTAAACCATGCTCATGTCGTTTGGGCTTCCAAGCAAGCATAGATGTCTTGAGACTCTTCATGGAAGCTTCCTTAACGCTTCACTGAGGCCAGAGCTTATTGCATTAATAAGGTCAGGGCTTGTTGCATCTTCTTGGCTCGAGCTCGGGTAATTGGACCTTCTTGGATGACCAATGGATCCTTAGCATCACGAACATCACGAGCAAGTGGATCTCCATCACTTGCCTAACTAGAGGCCTCTTTTTGATTACATTCCTTGTAAACACAAACACACCTTGTAAAAGGGAGGTTTCTCTTTAGCCTTAGAAAAAGAGGGAGGTTTCTCTTGAGCTTGCAAAAAGAGGGATTGTAATACAAATTCAAGTTAATGGATTTGGGAAAATCCTTGGGAGCGTCTCAAGGTAGAAGACGTAGGCAAGGTTACCAAACGTCTATAAATCGATTGTGTACATCTCTCTTTCCCTACTCTCTTTACTTAATTGCATTTATATTGTGATTGTTGAATTGAATTTATATTGCGTACTTGAGTAGCCTAGAGCACTTAGAAAACTTCAACATAGGCTAGAGAATTTAGAAGAATCAAAAAACGAACCTAAGAGTACCACAAAACTGATTCACCCCCCTCTCGGTTTAGCCTATAGAGCCAACATTTAGGATTAATGACAACATCAACATTCAAGAATAAATGCAGACTTGAACAAATACACTTTGATTGATATCCATGCATTGAATCTTGATTGTTTTGATGTTGAACTTGCATGTTTGCTTAAGTTGAATCAATGATGATGTTTATGAGATAAAAATATTAGCTTTTCATGAAATTATAGTTGACTTCACTCATAGATTGAAAATCTTAATGATAAAACACATTTTAGCTTTAAAATATTGATTCACTTAGGTAAAGCCATTTTAGTTACCTTCTAGAACTCTTCCTTGCTCATAATTGGTTAAGATCTTGAATGGAAAATTGAAGATAGGATTCTTTAGCCTTATGGAAGAAAATGTGTGCAATTGAATGACATGAACCTTTAAATCTTCCATATAATTAGAGTTGTGCTTATGAATATGGATTAATACTTTATGATAGTATGCCAATGTCTAAATAATCCATATGCATTATTGATGGTGTGCGTGATTGTGCTCTTGCATGTTTAACTTGATTATTCTCTTAAATGAACGCATTACACATAACAATTAACATCATGCAAAATGGCTAAGTCAACCATTGGTAACAATTGGTATGAGCTTTAAATTGACAATTATTTGAAATGACAAATAGGTAAGAATTAATATAAGACACTTTTGCATGAGACACTATTATGCTAGAATTCGTGGTTAATTGATGTATGATTTAATTCTATGCACATTCTTTCTTGAAAATGATTTATGAGCTCATGCATATGATATGTCATCTAATTTCAGCTCATAATCATGATGTATTGCCATGTATCTTAGTTGGACCTTAGAGGACAATTAATCTACTTAGGTGTTTGATAAGATTGAAATGAGCAAGTTATATAGAACTTAGTAGAAAATTTATAAACAACTTGCTTAATTGCTTACCAATTGGGAACTTCTTGCACAATTATTTATAAACAATTGGTAAAGAATCTTCGCAATGTCCTTTGCATGTACAAACATTTCATACTCTTTATGGACATTGGCGTATTTATTTGTGCTATGAGTCCCATGTACTAACATATTTCTTAGTGGATGGAGCATATTTATCTGTTCTCACATAGCCATAATTTTAGGGGGAGCATAATTTTTATTTTTTTTTCTTTTTGCTATGACAAAAGGGGGAGAAATAATGGGGTTTGAAAACTTCTTTTGAAAACCATGCTTATATCAAGGGGGAGCTTTACAAAATCATGCTTTATTTAAGAGGGAGTATTTCTTTAATGAATTTTCAAAGCAAATTTACCTTAAGTTTTGTCATATCAAAAAGGAGGAGATTGTTAGCTTTAAATTGACATATGTATTTTGAAATGACAAAAACTTAGGTAATATTAAGTGTTTGACTCTATAAAGTAAATTTGCTTTACCAATCATATGATTTTTTCAAACAACTTTAAGTCTACATATCAAAGTTTAAGACCATGATTTAATTGCATATTCTTATTGGTCTTAACATTTTACAAAATGATTTTAAATATCTTCATTAAGTAATTTTCTCAAGAACATATTGAACACAACTTTAGAAAATTACTTAATAAGTTTTTTACACTAAGTCTTTAGTTGAGAAAGTCAAGAAAAACTCTCACAAAATTCTAAAATGTTTTGGGATGAATTAAAATCAAAAGTCCACATCATTTCTAATCCAAATTAGCCCAGAAAAGTGTAGGAAAAGCATGATGGTTCGATCCCTCATGTTGAAGGATCAATCCACGAATGGCAGAATGCTCCTAAGAAGCAAAATCAAGCAAAAAGGAAGCATGAGATCGATCCCCTAAAGGAAGGGATCGACCCCTTCATGATAGAATGCCTTGAAAGCTTGCAAAGAAGCATAGGATCGATCCCTTACCTCGAAAATGCACTTCAACGACTACTTTTTGTGAGATATAATGGCTATATTTAGTTTTGGCTCCTACCAACGTTTAGAAACCATCCAAGGAACTATAAATAAAGGCTTGGAAGCTCAAGAAAGTAGGAGGAACAGCTGAGCAACATCTTTCTTCATCTTCTCCATCTTCCTCAAGCTTATCAAAATCACAAGTGCTACAAAGTCTTCATATTCTATCATACTTATAATCTTTGTATAGCATAGCACAAATATTGTATAGGATTTCTCTTGTGCTTAACCATTGTAATCACTTGCCTACCTAGAGGCCTCTCTTTGATTACATTCCTTGTAAACACAAACACACCTTGTAAAGGGGAGGTTTTTCTTTAGCATTAGAAAAAGAGGGAGGTTTCTCTTGAGCCTGCAAAAAAAGGGATTGTAATACAAATTCAAGTTAGTGGATTTGGGAAAATCCTTGGGAGCATCTCAAGGTAGAGGACGTAGGCAAGGTTGCCGAACCTCTATAAATTAATTGTGTACATCTCTTTTTCCCTACTCTCTTTACTTATTTGCATTTATATTGTAATTGTTGAATTGAATTTATATTGCATACTTGAGTAGCCTAGAGCACTTAGAAAACTTCAACATAAGCTAGAGAATTTAGAAGAATCGAAAAACAAACCTAAGAGTACCACAAAACCGATTCAACCCCTTCTCGGTTTAGTCAATAGAGCCAACAAGCTAGTTGGGGCATCACAAATGCTCCTGCTTGTGCTCCTGGTTTTCAACCAGTCAGTTTGCATGATCTTAACATAGGGTCATGAACCGAGATTGCGAACTCTTTTTCTATCGTGACAGAGGACTGCAATGGGGATAATGAATGGGGTGAAGGAGAAGGAATTGGAACCCCTTTTGTCCTTCCTACAGAGGAGTCCTTAGCGAACATTGAGGACCTTTAAGTGTTTTTGAATTCTTCTGATGGTAACCTTCATTTGTTTATAACTGCTTTAATTTCATTCAAATAAATTGTTACTAATTGTACATATTTTCATATACAAATATGAATTCAATCCAATTGCTAGAGCGTAAGAAGAGGGCTCATGAAAGTGCTTGTGTTAATGCTTTTAAAGCTCGTGATAACGTATCTACGGTTCCTGTCCAAGATTCGAGCTGCGGGATGCAAATTCGCTCCGAGGTTTCTATCCCAGAGCGTAGATGAACCTTACTCCTCCAATTTCTTCATATATCTGTCATGCTAGAGAATCGAGCACCTCTCACTCCCTTCGCCATGTTAAAGGCAAATCCTTTTCGCGAGAACGACCATCGTTGATCCTGCAAGAACAAGCTGATTTTGAAGCATATCACAACCAAAATCGGGTGACATGTAATCGGACAAAGCCCGCTAGGAATGATCGACGCACGCTTTTCATTAAGTCAGCTATGAGAGATAAGCCTATTCCTCCTCCCATCGCTGATCTTAACACTATTCGTTATGAGGTAGATGGAGGGAGAGCTGTTATTGGGAATGAGTTCAGATTTTTTCCTAGAGTGAATGATAACGATTGTATAGATGATCCCAAGGTTGCCTCCCATCTTGGATATGCTTCCTTTCTTCCCAGGGATGAGCCTACGTTTTTCTTTGATCCTTCCGATTGCGAAAACCAATCTAATATTGCAGTCATGAAGGTAATCCTTTTGACTTTTTCATTTTGCAATTATTGAAATAATTGCAAAGTCTAACATGGACTGTTCATTTGCAGTATGCTTAATGGGTTATTGCAACCGATTCTCGACACAGGACTTTTAGAGAGGAAGCTATAAGGGAAATCCACCAACTACGCCAGGAGAACATCGAATTATAGTCAGACATGCAGCAAATAGGCCCTTTAAGAGATCAAATAGAGGAGCTCAAGCAATAATGTGAGGAACCAAGGGACGAGAATTGAGATTTCAGATATGAGATCAAAAAGGCGAAGTCTAAGAGTGAGCAATATTCATTTGACTTGAAAAACCTACAAGTTGAACATGATACCATCCTAACCAATCACAGAGCTTTAACCAACCAGAATCAATATTTAGAATTTGGAATCTTGGATTTGGAAAATCAGTTGCAATATGCTTTGAGCCTTAAAACTTGAAACCAAATCTGTGCTAACGCAGTAAGGAAGTATTGGCTTTCAGAAGACTGCCATGAGAGAAAGGCAGCATTCTCTGATTCTTATGTAAAATACGGTTTTTATCTGGTACGTTTATGGTTGGAACAAGTACGTCGTCCAGGTGAATCTTTTCTTGAGCTTCAATTTTTAAGGGAAGTAGAGGATTATACTCTTCCGAACTGGATGACATATGAGCCAGATTTTGAGGTTCTAGAGGCTTGTTTCGAGAAGGATGCCTATGATGACCTAGAGAACTTAATTGGTCTGTGGGCTCCCTATCAAAAACCTAGGGTGAGTGGCACTTTAAATGACTTAGACGAAGGTGTGTCGGACACCATAGGTGCTATTGCTCTCGAATTTCTACCTCCGGAGACTGATCCTGCTGTTGGTACTTCCTCTCCTCCTGCTGCAGATTCTATGATAGATTAGCTTTATCTTTTTCTTTGTTAGGATGATGTGTTAGAATGAAACGGTGTTTAAGTTTGTGAATTTTCAGTATTGTTTAAGTTTTCAAGTTTTTTGAATTTTCAGTACTTTAAATGTTTCGTTTAATGTTGGTTATCTTGTGTGTTCCCCAATTTTTTTCAAATGAGTTGGATCATTTCTAAAGAACTTCTCTTTAACATTATGCATTTGTCTAATAGTTAACATTTATTGTTTATAAGTCAAAATTTTTATATAAATGATTTTCATCGCGCACTTTTCACTTCAAGTCTCTTTCTTTCTTTAAACATGACTTACATCACGTATTTCTCGTGTATTTTTCGCTTCGGGCCTTTCTTTCTTTAAACATGACTTACATTGTGTATTTTTTTGCTTCAAGTTCATGTATAACTTACCTCGCGCATATTTTTCTTCAAGCTCTTTTTTATTACGCGTGGCTTACTTTACGCATTTTTCGCTCAAGCTCTAGCACTTTTTGTTTTCATGCATAACTTATCTCGCACATTTTTCGCTTTAAGTCTATGCATAGCCTAGTTCGTATATTTTTTGCTTTAAGCTCTTTTTTATTGTGCGTGGCTTACTTCGTGCATTTTTTGCTTCAAGCATTAGCACTTTTTGTTTTCATGCATGTGTTGTAAGAATCTCGATCTTTGTGTTCATATGTCTGTAAAGAGCTCTGTAGAAAAGAGAAAAAATTAGATAAATGCAAAGATTTATCTCTACACGTGTACTTCAATACTTAAGTCAAAAACTAAAAGATTCTTTATCCGAAAGAGAGTAATAAAATTTTTTGCTCAGAAATAATTTGACTTGCTATTTATAGAAGTAAATTGAGTCGTAGTTACTCTTTTACCTTTTATCTTGACCGATTTCAAATATCTCTTATGGAGTTGCTCAATTGGCTAAGACCCAGGTGCGCATCTAGGTCCAATAAAATTGGCCCACGGATGCATGTCCAACTAACACGATCGAGGGTTGGTCTCCTATTTTAGGCAAAATAATGTCTCGTGTGGGAGTGGGTCCCACGCGAAGGAGTGTATGTGCCACGTCGTAGGGCGAGTATGTCGCGGTACACTATAAAGCAGCACAGCGTGCTGACATGAACATTGTGCCGTAGCACAGTGTGCTTTACTACACGCTATGCCGTTACACAGGGTGCTATGCGGCACACTGTGTCTTGTCCTCCTTTTTTTAAAAAAAAATAATTAATTTATTTATAATTAATAATTTTAATTTTTTGCATTATTATTATTTTTTACACGTGTGCACGTGACATATATCATTTGCAATTCTTGGTTACCAATTGCATTTGGCTTTAAAAGAAACTTCAGCTCAGTGCAGTTGGGTAACTTTTTTTCCCAACTACGTGCCGTCAATAAGGGTTTGCGTAACACCCAAAGCAGTGCAATTGCATTATGGGCGTAAATAATACACCGGTATTCACAAGCTATTCGAGTTCGACTCGAGCAAAATTCGATTTAATTTTTGTTGAGTCGAGTTCGAGTTCAACTACTCGAGTTATTTAGTGAGTCGAATTCGAGTATTAAAATACTCTGCTCGAATAACTCGCGAATTTTATTAAATTTTTAATATTTTAATATATATTTTTAATTTTATTTATATTATTATAAAATTATAGAACTACGTATTTACCCTACATCTTAAAAAACCCTAACTTTCGTGCAACTTTTATCATTTTCATATATCCAAAATCCCTTCCAACCCAAACTACAGCATCTTCAATTCTCACTCACCTAACCTTGGCCTCAGTGGCTTAGCCAACACTCCGGTGACCAGCGCGACACATAGTCCCTCTCTTAGTCTCTCTAACTCTCCGGTGGCGACGCAGGTTGACCCATCCTAGACCACATCTCACGGCGCAAATGTCCTCTGTCAAAGCTCACCGCGTGACACCCAGACCAGATCCGATCTTACCAAAGCTCTGATGACCCACCCAGACCAGAATCGACATTTCCAAAGCTCTGGTGTCTCCTTTTGAATGTTCTCACGCAGTCACAAACAGAGCATACCCACACAGACCTCTCTTGATGCCGCAATCACAAACAAAGCACAGCCTCAGTCCTTACGGCGCGTGACTTAGATCCGGCCACTTTAAAAGCTTCGGTAACCCACTCTCTGACTTCCAGCGATGCCTCACTCCTCACTCAGTCCTCACTCGTTGGTAAAAAAACCCTCTTCCTTTGTTTACTATGTGATGTAAATCGAATTCATCAAATGTGGCTTTTTCTTGAATCTGTTCTTGTAAAATTAGCGGCACAGGTTTGAGGTCTCATGCATCAAAATCTTTTTTTTGGACTACACTGTAAGTTTGGAAGTGGGTTTTGTTGGTTCATGAGAGAATCTAGGAAGGATGAGGCTGCGTGTTTTTGTTTGGCCTTGAATGGAGCACGTTGATTTGGTGTTGTGGGGTTCGACTGTATGTGTATGTTTGGCTATCGCTTTAGCATGTGGTATCGAGTTTTAGCTGGCATATGTGGAAGTTGGGATGCTCTATTTTGTTGCAAGCATTGGGGCAGAGTTGATTTGCTGTTGAAGAGATTTTCAGGATTGTTTGTTCCTTTTATTCGGGATTTGTTTAAAGTTTTTTTGATTACAAGGATTTGTTTAAAGTTGTTGTAGTTTCGTTATGCTTTTCTTTTTTGGGTGGTGTAAAAATCCTTGCTAATGGAGTCCTTTGTTTTGAGTGCTTCCATTAAATTGGATAAGAACATGTAAACTTCTCTAAGATTTTGCATTTCAATAAAGCGTGATATAGCAAAAAAAAAAGGATGGATACATTCCAATGAATATTCTGAAATTGTTTGGAACTATTGAAATTACCTTATATTCTGACAAAATCTCACTTCAACCCTAGTAATTTAAGAATATAAAATATACAATATAGGCATTGTGAAATATTTTATATGGTAGAAAAGTTCCACAGCCAAAATATGACTATATGTTAGTTGATTTGGATTGTCTGCATTTTTTCAGCAATTATCAGTTGAACCTATGAATATTTTCATACCTGATTGATTTTTCATAAAATTTTTAGATGCAAGCAATAGGATGATTACATAATTGAACTAGAAACACATTTGTGGATTTAGTTTGAGATATTTGATTGCTTCAAATTTAAGTTGATGTAAATTATAATGGATCACTAGAGATGTAAAATGTTATTAGGAACCATCCTCATATTGTTGTGCTTATTTTGAGATATTTGACTTGTTGTATTGTTTTTAAAATTTTATGTTCTATTATATTTAATTGATAATATTATTATATATATAAAAATAAATTCGAGCTTGAGTTCGAGCATAAAAATCAAGCTCAGATAATTGAGCCTAATCAAACGAGCTTGAGCAGCTTAATTTCGATCTTGAGTGGAGCTCAAGCTCAAAAAGTAAGGCTCGACCAAGCATCGAGTTTTTAAGTTGAGCTCGAGCACCTTATTGTATCGGCTTGGTTTGGCTCAACTCGATTGCACCCCTAGATTGCATTATTGGCTCCTGTTGGAGAATTATTTTTCCACAGATGGGAGAAGCGTCCGGTGAGCTAGTGAACCATTCTTTTGACATATTTAACATTTATTATTTTTTAAGCATACATTTTTTTATAAAATTTTTATTAAATTATCATTTTAAATTTAATAAAATTACATGTCAATTATGCATTTATTTATTTTTCTTATCACTTTTATCATTAAATATATTATGTTAATATAAAATAATATCATTCCATATTGAATAAAACTTTAAAATTTTTAAATGTTAGTTAATATTAAAATATATAAAAATAATATTTAATAACAAAAAAATATTATTTGATATGAAATTTTTTAGTAATTTTCAACCAATTTATAAATTTTGTTTGATACAAATTTTTATATAATCTCTCATTTTCTTTTTTATTATACGTCACTTCGCTGTCACTTGCAATTAACTTTAATGTTATTGTTATAATCCTCAAGGGAAAGCAAGGGTGCTCACTTCCCCTCTCTTTCCTTTCCCTAGCTAAAAAATCTTTTCAAACAAAGGAAAGATTTACAACCTTCTTTTGTTTTACTTTACTTTCCTTTCCTTTCCCTTCCCCACCTTCAATTCAAACATAGGCTTAATCTTAACCTTACATTAATTAATTGTATCGCTATCTTCATTTTCATTTTCAATTAAACTAATTATGCAATACCTTCTGTCCTCCATTGATCCTCACCCAATTTTCCTAGCTATCAATTAATTATGCCAGCGTTAGTTGACAGCGAGACGTGAGAATACGAAAATAACCCGTAAATGAATGGTGAATAAATTGTTTGACCATAAATTCCGCAGAAGAACAATGGCATTTGTACACTTGAGTCGAACGAAAATCAATGAAATTGTGACCCGCCACCAACTGTCAGCCTGCACTGTGTGAGGAACAGTGTAAGTAACATTTCCCCGCATCGTTTAATCAAAATCCCCCGGAAAACTATACATTTTCTTCAGCAAACTCTCTTGTAAAATCGGAGAGATGGCGTGGATAACACGATTCTTAACGGCTGTGGCTTTCTTGGCTGTCGGAGTATTATTCTCACCGGAGACCTTCGGATCAAAATCCGATGGTCCAACTTCACCCAATCGCTCCACTTTTATTAAGCTAGCTCATCTCCTCTGCTTCTCAACCGCCTGGGGCGCCGCCCTTTGGGTCACTTTCATCGGCGGTGTCATCATGTTCAAGTACGCCTCCTCATTATCACCATAATTAATCAAAAATTACAATTCTTTTTAATTAATTATTTTTAGAACTTTATTTAGGAATCTGCCAAGGCATCAATTTGGTAATCTACAAAGCAAGATGTTCCCGGCTTATTTCTCGATGGTCGGTGTTTGTTGTGCCATAGCGGTGGCGGCATTTGGTTATTTGCATCCGTGGAAGTCGGCGACGACGGCGGAGAAGTACCAACTTGGATTTTTACTCTCTGCTTTTGCTTTTAATCTCACCAACTTGTTCGTTTTTACTCCCATGACCATTAAGGTAATCTTGCTTATGAAGTTTATCACTGTTTTTTGTCTTGTCATGTTAATTCAGTTTTAAAAATGTGTGAAATTTAATTTGACTCTAGGGTTCAGCTGGTTGGGAAAACAAAAGGATCTTTTTTTCTAATTTTTTAGTAAAATGCTTTAGGCTGATAACGTTTTGTCTTTAATCAGAATTTAGAGTATGTTACAACTTTTGAGAATGGTTGTATGAGATTCAGTTGAGTGGATGCTTGTGTTAAATGCATAACAATCAACGGCGTTATGTATTTTCTGTGAAGTGCATAATTCAGTTCATTTTAAGTCGATTAAGTGCTGCATTTCTAACTGGCGTTTTGAGTTTATTTCTTAGTCTGTTGAGTTGTCGAATTGCATTTACATTTGCAATAATGTTGTGCTGTGAATATGATGCTGCAGATGATGAAGCAAAGGCACAAGGTTGAGAAAGAAGAGAACATTGGTGAAGAAATCGGATGGTCAAAGAATGAGGAAGCTGCAAAGACTAATCCAAAGCTTGCAGCCATGAACAAGAAATTTGGAATGATTCACGGGTTATCTTCCCTTGCTAATATTATGTCCTTTGGCAGCCTTGCCATGCACTCGTGGTACTTAGCCGGTAAGCTCAATCTGTAGTTTGGAATTGACTTTTAAGTGGAAAGTCTGAGTTTGCCTTCTGGCTATAGATTGAAGTGATTACCTGTACTTTTTGTTTTTGCTTGGATAAACTGTTCAAATTCTACCTGCAAGAATTATGTAAAATTGAACCATGTGTCAGGAAAATGGATTTAGTCTTGTTTCCATTTAAAAATAAATCTACAAAGTCGCATGTCTGAAAGTTCAAAAAAAAAGTTTTAAGTACATTATTAAACCTTGTCTGCGGTTTGCTTGGTAGCTGAAACGGGGTAGTATAGTTTTCATTGTATTTTGTTTTGCAAGTCAGTTGCATCAGTTTTTCTTGGCCTGGTTTCCTGCCTTAAAATGGTTTATATAGGTAGTATCTACCTAGTAAGTAGCACAGCTACTTTGTTGAAGAAAAATTGTCAGCTTGTTTGGAAAAATGCAATAAACTTTGATGCGCAGATTTGATTTTTCTTGGACCATCCAAACCTTCCCCTGCTTTTTCTGTAAAATGTGTTCTTATGAAGGATAACAACTTTGTATTATGAAAAGGAATGAGGATGAAAAATTAGTTGATTTAATGATTAAGTTATGAAGTACAAAAGTGGTTATGAATCTTAATAATTGAATTAACAAGTTTTTTATCTTTATTTTATTCATTTTTCTTACCAAGCAAAGTTTCAGTGATTCTTTTAATTTTCACTGATATGAAACCCATTGTTACGCACTGAGGCTAATTTTTTACCAATTCAAAATTGATATTAAAGTTTTTTTTCCTTTTCAAATCATAGAGTTTGATGCTTCTATAAATAACCCAATTTTTTTTTTTGATCTTCTTCTTCTTCTTGGGAGTTTCTCTAAAATCCCATTTCTCATATGGTCACCATCCAAAACTTGATTTTCTAACACTGAATAAGCACATCTTGTTTTAGGATCTCTTATATCTCCTCCTCTATTTGATAATCATTTGTAGTTAGATCTCCAAAAATCTCCCATCGGCTTTAATACTATACTTTTATGCCATCAAAAAGTTTGATTTCTTTAATCAAATAAGAATCACAATAATTTGGCATCTATATAGGGAGAAACATATCATTTATGAGAATATTGTAAGGGCTAACAAAAAGAATTAGATAAGTGATAAATAATATCCTAAGCAATAGATTTATTGTTGTCGGTACCATTTGTGCTGATGTTAAGGCTTTTCTAGGGTTATTCCTCAAGTTTGAACAAATTATAACATCTTTGTGGCAACTTTATGCATGTAGATCCAATAGATGTTATGAATGTAAGTGAAAGCCCTTCAAGCCAACAAAGACTTGGCTATATTTGACACTATTTAGTTATTTTAGGTTATAACTATTATTGTTTATTTTTGAGTAATAATATTAAGGTATTCTTTATTCATAAGTTTTAGAATAATTGTAATTATTGCACATAGGTAGACAAATCCCATGGAACATAATCGCGTTGTAAGGGAATGGTAAAGAGTTTTAATTATGAAAATCTCTATGCATCAAAGCTTTGTTCTGATAATTGTGTTGTCGCGACAAAGCATTGGTAATGCTCAAAGATTAGTACATGCAAAGTCTCCTTTTGTAAAGTAAGCAACCAATCTCATACGTTGAGATATAATGATATTTGAAGATAGCATGTGTGTGCTTATTAGAGAACAAGTTCACTTAAAATGACTCAACGAGATTTCTATTTGGTAGTATTATTCAAGTGTTGGTAAGATATGCCTTTTATGTGTCAGTAGTTTAAGTAATCTTGACTTAAGATGTATCTTAAATTTAGGATGTTATATTTTAATTTCACATCCACGAGTTTAGATGTCTAAATGCATAATCAAGGTGTTTTTGAGTGTGGCCCAAAGCATATGAAGTTAAATGAGTAATTAAGATAAGAATTCATCATCCCAAATAATTTAAGGGATTATATCTTAGTCATCCTTGCTCACATTGACTTTTAAGTCCTTGGCCAAGACATTATGACTAGTTGAGTTGATGTCGATAGTATTAGAGTAAAAATGAAAATGTGAATAAAGTAGATATTGTACCATACTTTATACATTTCTGAAATACTATGATGAAAGGATTAAATTTTGTTTAGATATTGCACACTGAATAAATTAAGTCGAATCATTTGACATTTTTAATATTTGGGTGGTCATGGTATATTGCTAGATGCCACTCTTTAGTTGAGTTGATGTTGATATTATTAGGGCAAAAATGAAAATGTGAATAAAGTAGATATTGTACCATACTTTATACATTTCTGAAACATTATGATGAACGGATTAAATTTTGTTTAGATATTGCACACTGAATAAATTAAGTCGAATCATTTGACATTTTTAATATTTTGGTGGTCATGGTATATTGCTAGATGCCACTCTTTAGTTGAGTTGATGTTGATATTATTAGGGCAAAAATGAAAATGTGAATAAAGTAGATATTGTACCATACTTTATACATTTCTGAAACATTATGATGAAAGGATTAAATTTTGTTTAGATATTGCACACTGAATAAATTAAGTCAAATTATTTGATATTTTTAATATTTGGGTGGTCATGGTATATTGCTAGATGCCACTCTTGATCTATGAATTGAAAAAAAAATTTCAATACATTCCCAACATATTAGAAACTTAATGAGTCACTCATATACATAAGAGTGGTCAATGAATTAAATTGTTTGGGAAATTTTGAATTTTTTGCGGGGATATATTATCGCATTTAATTAAATGTGTTTGATTAAGTAGAATTAATTATAGTGTTTTAATTAAGTTATTGGGTTAAATTATAATTAAAAGCGATTATTGGGCTAATAAGAGTGTTACCTTGGCTAGTGGCTGTTACCCCCTACAAGGAGGGGATTAGGTCTAAGGTTTAACTCATCATTCTCCCTCATATCTTTTTATGAAAAAAAAGGTTTAGTTAGGTGAACTTAATTACAAAGTTTAATTAAGTTTTGGGCCCATACTTTTAATTATAAGTTGGGTTTTTTCATTAAATTGTTTAATAAAGTTAAGGACCCAATAGCAAATTATAATAAATCCAAAAGCCAAAATTTATATATGTCAATTAACGAAACAAATTTACCCTAAGCTATATGAACAACATTATGGCCGACCACCTCTCTACAACTTTGTGCTAGAGAAATCGGCCACTATAGTTTATCTCTGTGCCGATTTCAATTCTTCTTCTTGATAGGATTCGTTTAGCTGTCGTGAGCTTGATAACATCTTGAAAATTTGGGTGGTGAATTTGAGAAATTCAATCTACTAGCATATAGATGGTTATAGTGCAATTTAATCTTTCAAAGGTTCATAGCTACTTGTGTGCATGCCTTATAGGTTGAACAATTAAATGGCTTGGTTTGTTACAATCTAGCTTCAGTGTGTGTAGATCAAGTGAGAGTCAAAGTTTTGAGATTAAGAGAGATCTCTTGACAAAGTAAAAATTTTAAACTCCATTGTATGCTACAATATGCTATGGCTAATAACAAGTTAGATAGGATCAGGTTTTTGCAAAAATCCGATCCGATCTGAATTAAACGATTTTTTTTATTTTGTGATTCGTATATGATCTAAATAAAAAAAATATCTGATCCGATTTGATTCAAATTTATACGGATCGGATTGATTATTTGGTTTTTTTATGTAATTTTAAATTTTATTTTAATTTTTTTGGGACATTTAAGCACTTTTGGATTTTTTTTTCAATTTTTTCTTAAGATTTTTAATTCAATATAAAACTTGAGCTTTTAATTTAAATAGTAAAAATTACAAAATACTAAATAACAAAGTATTCGAATACTATTCGTATTCGAACTTGATTTGAACCAAATTTATTTAGTTCAATGATGTTACGATTTGAATCCGAACCGAATTAATTTATTATCCGAACCGAATTGATTTAAAATCCTCATTTCGAATAGTTTTATAATTTTATTGATTTTTTTCTCCGACCTACAATATGCCATTGTCGATTTCTGTGTTCTTTATCAATATGGCTCTTGGTTATTCTGGTGTTGGTTTATCCTTTTTTATCAATATGGCTCTTTGTTGTTTTGGTGTTTGTTTATCCTTTGTTGCATAATTTGATTATGTTTTATCGTGCATAAGTTGAAACCCAATAATAAAACCACCAATGAATCACTGTGCACACTCATCCAAACAGACAAAATAATCATTGAAAACTCCAAGGAGCAAATGGAATATTTATGGGCATGAGATTGTAAGACTACTTACAAATCAAAGACAATAGAACATAAAAGAAAAAAAAAAACTACATAATCGTATATAGGCACATGTCTTGTGCATTCCAAACGCACTCTACGGTGCAGTTAATTAATATTATAAAGGAGCTTCGGCTCCATTTGGAATCCACTGCACCGGAATTCCAACATACCCTAAATTTAAATGGCCTAATTCTTGCCAATTACTTGAAATTTCATAGTACTTTCTTTCTAGTGTAATACTGTTTGAACCTTTGTACTTTTCTCACCCTACTTTGCCTTCAATATCATTACCCTTTTTATTTTTTCGAAAATTTTATTTTTATTTTGTTTTATTTTATTTTCAAAATTTTGAAAACATACTGAAAACAAATATATAAACCCTTTTAGATATAATAATTTGATTGACAAAATAAAATTTAAATAAAAATAACAATGTGTTCATTAAATAAATTTATATTAAACAATATTATCTACCTAAGATTGTATAATATTGTTTTATACTATTTAATAATAAATATCACCTTTTAATCATATTAAAATTTAATATAAATTAATATAATATTAAATTGCATAGTTATTTAATAATAATTCAATTAATAATAAAAGTAATATGGCAATCAATAAATAAACTTATATTAAATAATATTATTTTGTACTATTTAATGGTAAATATGATCATTTAATCATATTAGAATTTAATATAATTTAAATAATATTTAATTAAATATAATTTATTAAATAATATAATTAAATAGTAAAAACAATGAATAACGCTCACTCTTCTTTCCTATAAAACAATCCTAACAATGTTCAATTATAATGGAAGTAATCTTAACACTTGCAAATTAATGAAGATTGAATTTTCCATCGTTTAACCTACGATTGGATCACCCTAAAGTTGCAGCCTGAAGGGACACGGAATGCGTAATGTCACTAATATAGAGATTGTGTACACCAATCGGTATTATTCGAACGCCGGACTCGTCCACAACACTCAGAAACTTGCGCACATGGACGCTGATTGTTACTCGTTGTTGAGATCCGGCTGGTGCATGCACCTTGGCAAAGGCTACCAGCTGTTTTTGTGGAGCCCAATCCCCAGCGGGTAGCCTTGAAAATACGAGAATTGTGTGAGTACCGTCCTTGGATCCCGTATTGTTCACGTCTACTTGAAGGCCTACTGAGAGCTTGTTGCATTTTGCCTGATCAACTTTGATAGCGGTTGTGATTCCTGAATCATAGCGGCCATCTAGAGGGACCGCGACAACGTCGGGTGCGCTAACAATGGTATGAACAAAGTTGGTGTAACTCCATCCGTAGCCGAATGGGTACACTACCGGACCTTTATAGAATCTGTAGGTTCTTCCGAGATAATTTTTATTTGGGTTGGAACGCATGGCCATGTCTGTCATTGGCAAATTTGAAACATAATCTTGTGGGTACCATGTCATAGGCAGCTTGCCCTCTAGATTGGTTGTCTCGAATACATCGACTATGGCGGCTCCTCCGGCTTGGCCCGGATTAGCCGGCCCACAAAATGGCACCAATATCTGTGTTGTTCTTAGAGAAAGACACATCAATAGGCCCACCGAACATTAGAACCAGTATGGTTGGACCCTTTGAAGCCTTGGCTACTTGAGAAACGAGATCCTGTTGATGCCCTGGCAAAAGCAACCTTGTCCTGTCTTTGAATTGTGCTTCAATTGATTGGTCAAGCCCCATTACCAGAACCGTTGCATCTGCTTGATGGGGCAGCATCGATTGTCCACTGAATGACTTGTCATCTGTGCAAGCTACATCTGCACACCTGAGTTGGTGAATTGTCTCTGCGTAATTTGCTATTCCTTGCAAAGGTGTTGTGTATCCACATGCAACATCTAATGGTCCAACAGGAAGAAAAAATTTTGAAGGCTATGCATTTTAGCGTTAAACATAGTAAAAAAAAGATATGATTTACCAGCATAGTTTCCGATCATGGTAATTGTCACATTGGAGTTAGGCCCAATCAGAGCGATGGTGCGGTGAAGTTGACGGGATAAAGGCAATGAAGGACCATGGTTTTCAAGTAGAACAATGCCTTCTCTTGCGGCTTCTGTTGTATTAAAGATCTCCTTGGTGTGGATGGTGTACTGTTGCAAACAATTTGGAGAAGAAATTTGGGTAGGCAAGGCACTTCCTGAAGCTATCTTAAGAATAATAGTTTCCTCACACTAGTGCAAATGGTTCAGGAAACATTATTCCCAAGATACAATGCCTACTCCAAGAGAAAATTAATTGCACTTTGAGTTTCTCTCTTGAACTCACTTGAACCAAACCAAAGAAAAAAGAGTGCAAGAAGAGAATCTGATTTTGAGTGAAAGAATGTAGAAGACTGTATTAAATTCCATGAAAGTGGAAGTATTTACAGACTCAAAACGGTGTTATAAACATCCTTTCATGATTAAATATCATTTGAATGAAGAACCATTGCTTTTGGAATGAAGAAACATGTCCAACGGGCATATTTTTTGAGTTTCCAGAATGAAAAGTTGGATGCCCGAGAAGAAGAGTCGACTTTCCTATTATATTTTCAAAATAGAACTTAACTTTACTTGGGGCAGTTGGTCGCCCTTTTAGGGCAGTCAGCTACCTTATATGTAAGTCAAATTCCATGCCAAAAATATTTCCAAAAGGCTTCGATACATAAGGCAATCAACTGCTCTTTTGGGCAATCAACTAATCAAGCATTTTCTTCATTCCAAGTCATTTTTCTTACTTCCAATTCCATTTTCTTTAACACAAATGCTATCTAAATGATTTTAAGATATGACTTTGGTAATATATATGCAGCAATCCCCTACTTATTATCAAAGTATACAGGTATATGCAATTTATGTAATCCTAAGGAAAAATGCAATTTGGTTCTTATGTAAGGTGTATGTCTAAAGGTGGCAAAGGCTTGAACCTTTAGATTGAATATGAGACACTAGGAAACATATTCACCCCTTACATTAGTTCGTGAGTTCCTCAAAAAAGGTAGTGCATTTTTGTCATGAGACTTTGCTTTTATCCTGTGTTAGCAAGTACTCTAGGATTAATGAAAATCCATAAGAAGCGTCCTCTCACTTCTCTACTTGCATAGAAGACTTATCAAGAGTGCATCACAACCTTCTTTTTTTACAAACACTCCAGTCATAAGAGCTACAAGTCAATTAGGGACTTTAGTCTAACTAATTATTGTGATTAACAATGCATTTAGATATGGAATCTTATTAGGAATAGTCTTTACCCCCCCTATTCCAAGAAGTGATGCATTGGGAATGTCATATATCTCATATATGAATTTCTTGGATGATTCATGATTGAAAGCCTTTTGAACTCTCATACACAAAGATCATCAAATTGTGAAATTATCCTTTAAACTTAAAGGATTAATTTCCTAAATGACATCAATGAGATAGAGTTGGAAACAATCAAGATCATTTCTAGTAACCGATAATCCCATACCTCTGATAGTGTTAGAAATCTTATCAACTGATAAGGGTTTAGTTAGGGGATCCGCTAACATTTGCTCGGTAGGTAGATACTCTAAATTGACCTTACCCTTCTTTACAACACTTTACACATGATTGTACCTTATAGTAATATGCTTGCTATTATTAGACTTGTAAATTGCAGCTTTATTATCACAATACAAAGTGATTAGTCCTTTGGTTCTCTCAATAAAAGTATTCCCCTTAGAAATTTTTTTAAATTAAAGTAAATCCTTGGTGGCTTGTGACATCGCAATGAACTTAGATTTCATTGTTGATAAAGCCACAAAAGTTTGTTTCCTAAAAGACCAAGAAACAATTGCACTACTTATGGTGAATAACTAGCCACTCGTTGATTTTGAACTTCTCTTATCTGAAGCCTAATTAGCATCACTATAACATTTCAGAACTGATGTCTCACATTTATAGTGCAAACCATAATCTAAAGTATACTTCAAATATCTCAACAATCTACTTAATTCATGCCAATGTTCCTTACTAGGATTACTAGTAAACTTACTCAATATACCAACAATGCATGCAATGTTTGGTCTTGTACAAATCATAGCATAAATCAAACAAACTGTAATTTTTGCATACTCTTTTTGATTTATCGATTCTCCTTGATTAGGCACTAACTTGTGATATGGATCTATAGGTGTTTTGCAAGGTTTGTAATCAAAGTGATCAAACTTTCTAAGCAATTTTTCTATGTAATGTGATTGGAAAAGAATAAACTTACCATTCTTCCTATAAACTTAACGCCTAATATAACATCAACTTAACCTAAGTCTTTAATATCAAATGCTTTAGTTAAATATGACTTAGTTTCATTGATGCAATCCATATTAGTACCAAAAATAAGCAAGCATCAACATAAAGAGTAATTAAGATTTTGCTATCATTTATGACTTTAATAAAGACACAATTTTTAGCCTTGCTACTTTTAAAACCAAACTTCTTAACTTCTTTCTTAAATTTCTTATACCATTGCCTAGGTGCTTGTTTAAGACCATAAAGAGACTAGTTGAGTTCACATACTTTATGTTCTTGTCCTCGAACCACATATCCTTTCGGTTGATGAATGTAGATTTCCTCATCTAGATCACCATTAAGGAAGGCTGTCTTTACATCCATTTGATGTACTTCAAGGTTGTAAATTTAAGCAATAGCAAACATCACTCTTATTAAAGTAAACTTAGTGACCGGTGAAAATGCTTCAAAATAATCCAAACCTTCTTTTTAACTATAACCTTTGGCTACCTACCTTGCCTTATATTTATCAATACTCCCATCAGTTTTGAGTTTGTTCTTTAAAACCCATTTGGTGGCAATAAGTTTAGTGTTAGGAGGTAGATCCACTAAAGACCATGCATTATTCTCATGTATGGATTTAATTTCATCATCCATAGCTTTCTTCTATAACATGGCATCTTTCATGTTCATGGCATCTTTGATAAGTTTTAGGATCCTCTTTTAACATGTAAGTATACATGCTTGGTCCTAAATCTTTTCCAATTCTTTTCCTTTTACTTCTTCTTAACTCAATATCACTAGAAGCATTAGATGTACTTGCGTGATTATGATTTTCACTATCATGTGAAGATATATCATCAATAGCATGCTCATGAATAATTAATTCATTTGACAAATCTTTCTCTAATTCATAACTAATAGCATCTTTAATTGTCAAATGTTCAAAGTAAATTGCATGAGTAGTTTCAAAAATACTATTAGTTTTAAGATTAAGAAATCTACATGCTTTACTTCCTAAAGCATAACTAAGAAATATTGATTTAGTTGCTTTACTTCCTAACCTCGGTCTCTTATTTGTAGCATTAAGAACATATGCAATGCATCCAAACACTTTAAAATAATTTATATTAAGCATTCTTCCTTTTAATATCTCATAGGGAGATTTATCAAAACCTTTATGTAAAACTCTATTTGAAATGTAACAAGTAGTAAAAAGTGCCTCCCAAAAAATTCAATGATAAATTTGAATGTAAAAGCATAGCACTTACCATTTCAAGTAATGATCTATTCTTTCTTTCCACTGCTCCATTTTGTGGCGGAGTATTAGGAGCAGAAACTTCTCTTACTATACCATGTGTCTTACAAAAATCATAAAATTCATTTGAAAGAAATTCTCCACCCTTATTGGATTTAAGTCTCTTAATTTTTCTATTTGTCAAGTTTTCTATTTCTTCCTTGAAAATCTTAAAATTTTGAAATGCTTCATCTTTTGTTTTTAGTAAATAAACATATGTATATTTTGAAAAATCATCTATAAAAGTAACAAAATATCTTTTTCCACCTTTAGTAATAATTTCATTATTATCACATAAATCAGTATGTACTAGTTCTAACAAAGAATTAGTTTTACAAACTGATTTAAAAGGGGTTTTTGAAATCTTTGCTTGTGCACAACACTCACAAGTTTTAGTACTTAAAATGGTAGAAGACTTAGGAATTAAATCATGAGATGACATTCTCTTTAATGCATTCATGCCAATATGTCCTAATCTATAATGCCACAAACAATTAGAATCACTCACTTTAACAACATAAGCATAATTCAAGGAACTTTTATTGATGTTGAGAACATACATATGGTCTTTAGCATATCCCTTCCCAACGAATGATCCTTTCTTAGAAATGATCACTTTTTGAGAATCAAACAGAACTTTAAACCCAAAGTCATCAAGTTTCTTCACAAAAATTAAACTCTTCTTAAGATTTGGGATGTGATACACATCTTATAAGGTCAAAACCTTTTCGGAAGTCAAAGCAAGTTTGATTGTCCCTTTGCCAACAATTTTGCAAGTCGAAGAATTCCCCATGAAGACTGATTTGTCCTCATTTATCTCTTCATATGTCTTGAAGACATCTCTAAATGGAGTGACATGACAAGTTGCCCTAGAATTGATCCTCCAATCCTATTGGTTTTCAACCATGAGAACTTCAATGACCATTGCAACCATATCATCTTCAGTCACAAGATTGGCCTCGCTTTTCTTACCTTTTTGGAAACGACATTCTTTTGCAATATGGTCATTCTTTCCAACTACATAGCAAGGGCCTTTCTTCTTTTTGAAGTTCTTATCAAACTTGTTGAACTTGCCCTTCTTCTTTGACTAGTTTTTTTGCCTCTTGTTCTGGTGAATTTTGTTCTCACTTTGAGTTTTCTTCTCACTAGAGCCTTCAACGTTATGCACATTGTTGTCCTTTTCATCTCTCAAACAGGCTGCACTTTCAATCTGGATATGCTTAACCAATTCAATCTAACAGCTGTCGACCTTGTTCTCACCATCTTTGAAACAACTGACTTTCATACCGTTTCCCACAGACGGTTTCAATTGTTGTTGCACAAAACAACAAAGATTGAATGCTGACGTAGATCACTTGTTTTCCTCCACACATGGTACTAAAAGGTTTTGCAAAAGAGAAAGGTAAGAGAGACGCAGGGGTGGTTCCTTGCATAGGCACTCCGATGCTTAAGTTAATCATGTATCTATGAAAATATTGTTTGTCAATAGAAAAGTAGAGAAAATTAGAGAATAAAATAATACATCTGGCCTATTTATAGTGGAGTGAGTTATCGTTGATGTTGTAGTAATTACTGAAGGGTAATTTCATCTTTCTCTTTGGTTCTTGAAAAGCTTGTTCCTCGCACATCGCAAAGATCTTCGTACCTACCGTTCATGGCAATGGGAGAGTATCTATTGCGAAGTAAGAGGCTTCTCCCTCAAGGTGCTCGCTTTCCTTGAAGTAGCGATAGGCCTTCTTATGATGGGCTGCAGGCTACAATAATCTCGTGGGAGGCGGTCTTAAGTGGGCAGAAGGCTACCTCTAGCACAGCAAGAGGTACTCCTCGTGATGCAGGAGGCTGTCTTCCGCTAAACGAGAGGTTGTCTCTCTCCTGGCGAGAGGTTGTCTCCCGCCAATGCTGCCACGTGGCCTAATAATAGTGTGCCACATGGTGGTTTGGCTAACTTCACCTTAGGCTTCTTGGGTTCGGCCCACTTAGTTTGGGCTTTTTCATATTAGTAATATTTATCATTTATTTTAGGAGAAAGCGAAAATTAGAGATTAAATGGTTGGTACTTGAGTAAATACCGAAAGAGAGGAGAAGAAATTGTTTTCATAAAAATATTAAAAGGGAATATTAAAGAAACAGGATAGAAATATAGTTTTAAATGCAAGCAAATGGGTTGTCTACCCTTGAGATGATATCAACCAAAAGAGAAATGGGAAAGTCAACTTCTAAAAGGATTGATCGAACATGAGGTTTGGTGGAAAATCTATTAGGATCAATGAATGCTTATCTGCTGTAACTTAACCGTTTTTTTTCTTAGGCCAAAAGTAACTTGAGTACTTAAAATGGTTTAGGACACATAAATGAACATGAAGTTTTTTATACAACTACTTTGAAAATTATGAAGGCAACTCAAAATAAGTACTCATTTTTGACACAATGATTATCACGTTTAAAGAAAATGCTAATGTCTATTGAGTTAATATTAGTACTAATTATTTAGGTAGACAACTACTCTTTACAATTTACATCAATGTGCTCAAAGCAGAAAAAAAATAATAGTACTAAATTTCAATGAAATTTCATGTTAGAGATTCAGAATCATTCTGTAAATACTAGACATCATCCAATCATAAGTCTTTAATCCAAATTGGAGTCCTTGTGTATGTTAAGTCAAAATCACTTCAAATTTGCAAATCGGATCAGATTAAGCAAACATATAGATGCAAAGTCAATGACAATTGATCACTCTCAAATGTTTGCTTTTCACTTTTCTCTCCACTAACATAGTTACACTTAATTAAGAATTAATAGGACGTCATTAAGCTTATAATGTTAGGTTGGGATTAAGGTATGATAAAGGATAATTTAGGCTTAAGAACCCTTAATCATGTATTACATTATAGGATCTTTGATGTTTAGAGTTCTAAATAATTCTCACAAACTTATTTTCATCTTTCTTTACTATACACTTCATTGTATTTTTGCATTTTTTTTCAAAGAACATGAGGGAACAATATGTACATAGCTTTGAATATGTCCTAGTCAATCACATGCTATTGGGGTAAGGGATAGGTAAAATTATTTATGGTTAAGGATATTAACTTTATGGGTGTATAAGCTCAAAGAAGTGACTAAGGGTAAAATATTTACATGGTTAGCTTGAAAGGCTCAAACAATCCAAGGATGGTCAAATCACTTCTCTAATCAAGTGTGATCTAATAATTCCGTCTTAAGAGAATATCAAGCAAATTCTAGAATATGATACACAAAATCAAATGATCAAATGCAATTTTATATATGTCCACATAAGCTTTCTCTAAATGTGTTTACTAATCCATGATCAAGACATATGCATAAAAATGAGGAACTCAAAATTAGAATCAAGAGAAATTCAAGAAATGAACATCATGCGCTCACAACAATCATGCTTCTCAATCAATCAGAATTAGTCTTAGCATGGGTACTATCATAGGATTATGGAAAACTAATAAGTTAAGCACAAAGATCACATCAAATCAAAACATTTTAAGCTCAAATATTCAAAATTTTTGAAAATTGTTTTATTGATTTTGCTAAAAAAAATCTTTGAAAATGGCTCAAGTTAATCTCCTCCACCAAAGTTAAAATGCACAGTGTCTTCAATGTGTAGATATATAAAGAACTTAAGCATAGATTAGACAACTCCCCTAATTTCTTGGAGATAATTAGTATGAAGCTCCTCGAATGGTGTTGTCACCATGGGTACGTACAAAAGCAAAACAAAAAAAATGCAAACATAAAATAAAAAACAACTACATAAAATGAAAATAATAATAAAAAAATTGAAGTTGAATTGAGTTTATAGTCATCAATTGGACTCTCAATTACTCTACTATCAATCTGGCTTTCGAGTGGCAATTGGAAGACTAGGATCAGTTAAAATAGTCACTGAATGATGTCTATCATATCCTCCACCAAAATACAGGTTAAGCCTCTTCCCATTAACCATAAAAGGCTTACTAATGGTCCATGATCTCTACTACCCCATGTGGAAAGGCTTATATGATGGTGGAAAGCCCTAACCTCTTAGACCTAAGCTTCCCTGGAAACAACTTCAAGTAAGAATTAAATAGCAGAACCTGCTGCCCAGGCTCAATTTGTTTCTCTTTAATTTTTCTTATCACGCCATAGCTTAGTCTTTTCCTTGTAGAGCTTGGCATTCTCATATGTAACTTAAACTCATCTAACTCATTTAGCTACTACTGTCACAGCCCGTGACCCTATTTTTTCACATTATTCTATACATCTTATATGGTTGGGTTGTCTGCGATACTTTACTTTTCTTTTACATATTAACAATTCCATATTAAATTATAATATGAAATACATCCCCTATCTTACTTCATAAGAAAATAGTACTGTGAAAATGTCTAAATACGAAAAATAAATGATCGTACCTCATGTCATAAGTCGAGCTGTCGCATCGTCCCCAAATGCGCAGCCGAAATCCTCTAAAGGTCAAACTCTTAGTCCTCGGAAACCTGAAATGTTAATATTAAGGGGTGAGCAAACCACGGCTCAGTAAGGGAATTATATGCATACTTGATATTCAGCTATCCTATATGCTGAAAACTTTTTCAGTTTTTCCTATGGGCTCTAAGCACACATGTAGGAAGGATACTACAGTCGGCTAGGGATCCGGATGGAGTAAGGTAGGTATTTTGAAATACCTATCTTGTCCCGGAACCTAGAAGCAACTATAGAGAATAATTTTCATTCTTGTTTTGAAATTCAAATCCTTTCCTTTTTATTTCATAACATTTTCATATTCTTTTTCAAAATAATGCTTTTATGAAATAAAGCATTTAAATAAAATAACTAATATTCATATTTTCTTTGAAAAGAATATTAGTTAAATTCTCATCATTCTCATTTAAAACTCATTTCATGTTTTACTGTACAACCATAATTAGTACAGTACTTTAAATACCAAATCAGCTATTAAACCTTTTTCGTATAACATATAAATCATTTAAATCTAATATTCAATTTAAAAATTAAAATAAGAATATTAGATTTATTTTTCTCCTCTTTCCTTTTTGGAAAATATATCACGTATTCATGTCACATATAGTCTAATATTCAATTAAATCATAGTAAAAATATTAGACTTATAAACTCTTTTTCCTTTTAAAAACATATTACATGTTCATATCACATTAAAAACATATTACATGTTCATATCACATGTCATATGAAAAATCCTCTCGTAGTACTAAAATCAGTATCGAAATAAGCATTTTGTAAAATGTTGTAAATCACTTTCATTTAACTTATCACATATCATGTAAAACATTTTCACATATGGAGACTTAGGCACACATGCCTAGCCCGTCCACTAGGTCGTTACTCATATCATGCTATAGACCCCGAAAGGTATAAATAATCATGTCAGATCTATGGCCATAGTCTATAATTGTCCTCGGCGGATCACTGATCAGGTGTCGGCCGGGACTATATATCACATTTTACATATAACATGTTACATATCACATATCACATATCAGCATGATAGGATGCCATCTAGTCTCAAAACTGTATTTTTCATCATCAGAAAACCTTTATGGAATTTATAAAAATATATAATTTCATCATTTAAAACCATAAAGGTTATAAAACCATTTAGTAAATATTTAAGAAATAAATATAAAAATATTCACTTTATTTCCTTTCATTTTCTATCTCGTATTATGTGTAACTTACATATCAAGAGAATTTTCGGTGATTTCATTATCACCATTCTCGAAGAGATTTTTCGGTAATTTCATTATCACCATTTTCGAAAACATGAATATTTTAAAATCACTCTCATTTTATCCATGTTTTTATGAAAAATACTCATTTTCTCGATTTTCGTTGTTGAAAATCATTTCTCGTGAAATAAAATCATTTATTATGATTTTATAAAATTTTCTAGAAATTTTCAGTAATTTTCGATAATTTTTTGGCAGTATAACGGCTGTCGATTGGCTAACCTCCTGCACGAAAAATACAGTTTATAATTTCCAGTCAGTACTTCATTCCAAATTCCAACAAATCATTCATCATCATAATTTCATAAAATATTTTCATAAAATATTTCGAAATTAAAACATGCAGACTGAATATCCTTACAGTACTGCACATGCATCCCTTACCTTTTTCTGGGTCGGCGACCGCCTCGTTCATCGCGCCCGTGTTCACCTTGTTCGATTCCATCGTCTCTATCATCGAGGAAATTTTCTGAAAATTAAATTCTAAATTTTTAGAATTTTTTCATAATTACTAAATAATTAAATTATTTAAATAATTTATCACTTTCCGAGATTTCTTACCGTTTCCCGTAATTTCCGGGTTTCCGAATTTTCGAGATTTTTCAAAATTTTTAAAATTCTCCTTTTTCTTTCTCTTTCTTCTTTTTCCTCTTTTCTTTCTTTCTTTTCCTTTTTCTTTTTTTTCTTTTCTTTTTCTTTCTTTCTTTTCTTTTCCTTTCCCGTCAAACCGGTCACTGTCCTCCTCTTCGGTGCCTCGCCGGAGGCCGGTTCTCCGGCGGTTCAGGCACCCTTCAGCTGGCCGACGGCACGGCGAGTCTGCTGGTGGTCTCCGTTCGGCCTGGATCAGCGGCACGACGACGGACCGACTCGATTTAGGTCTGGTCTCTTCCACCTCTTCGCCGGCCCTCCTCCGCCCTTCTCCGTCCCACCGGTGGCCTCCATCCCTTTCCTCTCCTTTCGTCGATGCTTCGGTGGTGGTGGCGGCGACCGATTTGGCCGGCAACCGCCAGATCTGGTTTTCTCCTCTTCTCGGCTTCCGCCGGAATTCCTCCCTTCTCCGTTTCTGTTTTCCTTCCGCCGCAGGTCGATTCCTTCTCCTCTTCCCTCGCCGGCGACAGCCTCCATCATCTCTCTTTCTTTCTCGCCGGCGACGGTGGCCGGCTCGCCTGGGAAGAAGAATCGGGACTTTCCGATTCTTTTCTTCTGTTTTCTTCCCTGTTTGTTTTATTTAATTCATTTAATTATATATACATAAATTATACATGCATAATACATATAATATTATTATTATATATATTATAGTACTATATAACTATATATATATAAAGATATATATTTTATGTATTATCAAAATACATATTTAGTATATATATATATATATCTATTTGTTTAATTTAAATTACTTAACATTTATATATTTTATATAAATGTAGTAATAATAATAATGATAATAATACAATATATATATTGTATTTACAATATATATATATATGTACAATTCAAATTTAAAATTATATTTACATTTCTTTTCAAATATGTATATACTTATATATACATATTATGTCATATCTAATACTTAGGTATTATCTACATTTATACAATAGTATATATATTTATATATATCTCTGTATATTAATATATATTATATAGTATATCAATATATATGTATTTGTATAAAAATACATTTATATAATTTATAATTATATAAATATATTTCTCTTTTTCTTATTTAATTTGGATTCCCATTTATCCAAATTAAATTCGTCAATTTATCCAAATTAATTTTCTCTACTTCTTCACTTCATCAATTACGAAAATTCCAACAGTATTCCCCTCTCATAAATAATTTATTTATTTACTTTAATTTATTTATTTTCTTTTTATCTATTTTCTTTAATACTAATTTCCAAAAATAGAAAATTTGCGATTATCACAACTGCAACCTCTTTTCACTAGCCTAATAGGTCTTATACTCTAACTCTACATGTAAGTGGCAGGCTTTCCCATAAATCAGTTTACGTGGTGACATCCATATAGGGGTTTTGAATGCAATCCAATAGGCCCATAATGCATAATCAAGCCTAAGTGACCAATCCTTCCTACTGGGATTCACAATCTTTTCCAATTTCCTTATTTTCCTTATTGGAAATCTTTGCCTAGCCACTGGTTTGAGAGTGATAGGTTGTAGCTACCTTATGTTTGACCCCATATTTTTTGAAAAGTCCCTCAAGAGTTTGATTACAGAAATGGGATCTCTCATCACTAATGATTGCCCTCGGTATGCCAAATCTAGTAAGGATATTTTTCATTAGAAATTTCATCACTACCTTAATATCATTAGTGGGTAATGCTACTACCTCTACCCACTTTAAAACATAATCAACTACCAACAAAATGTAGAGATTACCATAAGAAGGAAGGAATGGCCTCATAAAGTCAATGCCCCGTACATTAAATAATGCTACCTCTAAGATGTTTTTGTCAGAGCCATCTACAAATGCATCCAGATGTCCATTTTCCTGTAGTGAAAAAAGAATATTCTTTACGTTTGGCAAAAAAGATTCATAGACAAATGACATTTTCAACAAATTTTCAAAAATATTCATGTTATACAACAAAGTTCACGAAAACTGGGGTGTCCTTGGCACTTGCTCGATAGGAATAATCATTGAGATACTTTATGTTATATCCTATTAATTGAAAATATAATTTCTCTTAGAACTTTCCGATTATTCTATGATTCAACTTTTTTTTTCCAACCATGATTCATGTTTATACTATATGCCCCAAGGAAAATCAGATTTTATTCTGACTTCTAACGGATCAAAGGATAAATATTCTGAAGTTTGCTCTTGTTTTCTTGTCATTCTTTCTTCATTTTTGTTTTCCAGAAATATATTCGATGATTTGGGCCTCATTTGGTCTGTATTGCGCCACTAAAAGCCCCAAATGGAAACATGGACACAATGAAATTGGGCTGCATCCCTTTCATCCATCTTACTCCAGAGGTTGTATTTCTAATGGCATATTGTTGGAGCAACAGAGTGTAGCTGATATTCTTGTTATCTGCTCTGGGCAGGTTTGTTTCAACCAGGAATATCATTATTAATTTTTTTTTAAATTGAGAGGAATAATATCAAATTTTCAATTCTGATGGTAATATGATTGTTATTGGCCAAATAATAATGGAAATATGGTTGTAATATCTGTTATGAATTTATATATGATAGGGAATGAGTGATACCATTTCTTTCAGTTTCAAACGTCTTTAGCTTGCTATTGGTGTTTTAAGTACATAAAATTAAATTTAATTAATTTTTTTTTACTCACTTAAAAATGATTAAACTAAATTGAAATTAAAGATTGAAAGCATTAAATTTTGCAAAGCTTGACGAATGGATTTTGAATACAAAATTATTATATGATTTTATTTAAAATTTGCCAAAACTATGTTTAAAACATTAAATTGAGTTTATATAATTTTCAGTTCAATGATCTATAGAGGAGCTGGTTTAACACTTTATCAATCAACAATGTCAATCTGCTTGATCAAGTTTATAGTTTCTGCCGACTGTAAAATTATAACTGAACGCAGGCAGTTTTGTTCCCTTTGTAATTTATTGGCCAATCAGCAAGAAGCTAGCTAGATATAGCGAATCGGAAACTCGTATTTAATTGTTTGAAGGGATGAGGAGAGGGAAAGCAGTTGATGATAATCACACAAAGTTTTTTCCTGTAATAATTTGAACAAATAAGTTGCATAATGAAGACAGAATAACTAGCTATTTAACATATTAATTCTCCTGAGAATTGCCATAGCCATGCATGCTTTTATGGCAGCACTGGCAAAAGGAAACCAAAACCTTCACTATTACAGAACTTAGCTGGAAGCTTTAAAACAACCAATGCGGAACTTTTTTCTCAACCTTCTTCTCCTCTATTGTATCCAAGCTTGGCTTCCATCCCTTGCCCGAATGTTGGCTGTTCAAATACTCCAGCCTGCCTTCCACACTTTCCGGCGAAATCTCCATTAAACATGAAACTTCCTCATGCCTCTCACTGCCGTCGTCTCTCTTCTGCGACCGCAACTTTTGTCCTATCTCTTCTATATTCATTGCAGGGCAAATCCTGGCAAACAAAGGAAGAAACCTCGAGGACGGTAGAAGCGATTTCGATCTCAACGCCGAATTCGCACTTAATAGTACACGACGAGCTTCGTCGGACGACAACGTGGTTGGCTTCCCTCGCTTTACGGGTAGCATTACGTAAACCTTTTTCATGTCAAGCATCTGATCAGCCGGCAATGGAATCGGCCTCTTCTCATTGACTGCCGCGTGGAACTCCACAACAACCTGTTGCGGATGCTCCAGCATTAGCTCCGCCGCTGTCAAGGGCCAGCTAAACTCCTGCACGGAGCCGTCCCAGAGAATGACTTTCCCGGCGGTGTCAGATGGCCGGCCTGTGACAGTACTAACGTAGTTACCCATATTATGATGATGATATCGATATCGGAGAAAGAAAGAAAGCGATTTTCAGTACCGCATAAAAAGATAAGGTAGATAGATATAACAGAAAAAAGATGGGTGTGAATTCCTGATTCATGTGAGTTTGATTAAGAAAGCAATTTATGCTGGAATATTGTCGAGAGGGCCTTCAAGTTGTTAAACCGCTCCATCCGGTGAAGGATTTTACGGTGGACTTGGTAACATCCTAAAAGTTGCAGTCCTTGGCCTTTAGAGGGTCTGCCTTCCTTTGTTTACATCGTCTGATTCCTCTTTTACGTTACAAGATTAATCCAACGGTGATGAATGCCCTAGACATGTGGGGTCCCTCTCGTAGATCTACAGTACCTGGCGTGGATTGAAAGTCAAAGAAATGGTTCAACCGTAACTACATTAACTAATTTAATGCTTTAAAGTATGCGTTACGTGGTGGAGGAGTTGAACTTGAACTTAGATTATAAGCCTGGACATTGGACCCTCCGTCCAAAGAAGTATTCCCTGTGGGTTAAACTAAACCCTTGGATTTTAATTCTCACATGTACCACTAACTTCACCTTTTTTTTTCTCCGGTATTAGAAGTATAATTGAGTTGAGTCAAAATGATTTTGTACCAAGTTCGAACTCAGCTCAATTTGAAAACCTGATGCTTGAAACTCAATTCGAATTTGGTTTTTAAAGCTCATGCTCGACTCAACAGAATACTCAAATTGCTCGAATTCGACTTGATAAATTCGATTTATCAATTTCTAATTATATATTGTGAGAACAAAATGGTAAATTAATAATAAAATATTTAAAATATATATTTAAAAAATCCGATAAGGTTCACGAGTCGCTCGAACCAAGTATTAAAAAGTTCGAGTTCGACTCGACTCATTACTTTAGTAGCTTTAGTTCGAGCTCGAGCTTGGCTTGAAAATAAATAAGTCAAATTCGAATAATAATCGAATCAAGTTTGAGTAACTCATGAGTAGCTTGACACGTTTATACCCTTATTATTGAACAAAATTGGAATTACAAAACTTATCCACATGGGGTAGTATGAAGATGAAATCCTTAAACTTCTACTTGGACTTCAACTTCTGGAATTGGACTTCTTGATCACGAATAGTCACAAATTAAATGTAGAAATAGACTTCAAGGCGTGCTGCTATACTGCCACTTTCTTTAAGACTTATTTCACCCTCACCAGTTATGGTATGCAATAGGGATTATAGAAATAGCCTTATAATACAATGAAGTCAACTTTGTTTAATATTACCTTGCACTTATAATATTAAACTACTAAACACTTTAGACAAATACAAAAGTATTATGTCTTAGCCAAAGTCTTCTACGATAAAACAATATCTAAGAGACTTGTTTTCTACTTTGAGATAGAGAGGATAGAAGAATTTAGAATATTTCAGTGTGTCTTGAATGAACATTGTCATCTTTTTGATAGAAATAATTTCAAGAGATGTGATCTTTGATTTGAATGTCACAACCACTTAATTGTGTTATTTTATTTGAATAAACGCATCTTTTAAATCGATCACAATGTCTCAAATTTAATGGTTATAACCTTTAACCATTCAATAGTAAAAGATTACCCTTTGAATGAGGTTGCATCCATTCAAAGAAAACTAGTCGTTACAGTGCATTTTGCACTACAACAATTGACTGCAATGAAGGGTAGTTGACTGCCATGAAGGGTAGTTGACCGCCCTTGGATTTCCAGGAAGGGTAGTTAGATGCCTGAAAACAGCATCCGAATGCCCTAATGTATTTTTGGAACTGTATGTAACTTTCAGGAGGGGCAATCAACTACCTTCATATGACAATCGACTTCCTTAAAGCAATTTTAAATCCGAGATTTCACTTTGTATAGGCAGTTGACCACCCTCTTTGGGCAGTTAACTTCTCTCTCGAGGTAGCCAACTGCCTAAGTGCATTTTTCGGACAGAAAGTTCATTGCACAAGTGCAGTTGACTGCCTTATAAATTTAGTAAAAATCATTTTAATATGATTTAGAGTCATGCCAAACATTAATTTTACTTATACATTGATTAAACAATATTTTAATCAATCTTTTCACTTTATATTTTGAAATTTTCTAACAATTATTTGGTACTAATGTTTTATCAAGTCACGATGAATTCAATGGCGTTGTAGCAGGACTTGCAAGGAAACAAATGATTGCGAAATCATAGTGTTCGTATCTTAAATCTTGATCATGGAGGCTTAGCTTGACGGTGTCGATTGGTTTGGTCTCGTAGTTTCTTGGTCGAAGATAATGATTGTTTAGTACAAATGACAAAGATGTCGGCAGCAATTTACTAACCGGGTTGGGTGACTGATAAAGGATGAAAACAACAGCTTAACTTCGTAAACCTTTTGGAGCATACCAAATTGCGTTAGAAAATGTTATACGACCAAAGATTAAAGGCTAAGAAATTGTATGGAGGAGGTGAACTTAAACTTAGAACATAGACCTGGACATTGGACCCTCCGTCCAACAAAGTATTCCCGTGGGTTAAATTAAACCCTTGGATTTTAATTCTCACGGCTATCATTAACTTCACTTTTTTTCCGATATTAGAAGTATAATCGAGTTGAATCGAAACGATTTTGTACTAAGTTTGAGTTCAAGTTCGAGCTCAGTTCAACTCAAAAACTCGAAGCTAGAAATTAGATTTGAATTTGGCTTTTGAAGCTCAAGCTCGATTCAACAGTATACTCAAGTCGCTCTAGCTCAACTTGATAGGTTCAAATTCGACTCTATAAATTCAATTTATCAATTTCTAATTGTAGATTATGATAGTAAAATGCTAAATTAATAATAAAATATTTAAAATATATATTAAACAAAGTTTGATAAGGCTAGCAAACTACTTAAACCCAGCATTAAAAAGCTAGAGTTCAACTTGACTCGTTACTCGACTAACTCGAGCTTAGCTTGAAAATAAACAAATTAAGCTCGAAAAATCGAATCGAGTTCGAATAACTTATCAGTAATTTAATTCATTTATACTCTTATTCAGTACTAATGTTTTCTCAGGGCACGATGAATTCAATGTCGTTTGTAGCAGGATTTGCAAGGAAACAAATGATTGCGAAATCATAGTGTCTGTATCTTAAATCTTGATCATGAAGGCTTAGCTTGACGGTGACAATTGGTTTGTCGAAGATAAAGATTGTTTAGTGCAAATAACAAAGATGTCAGCAGCAATTTACTAACCTGGTTGGGTGACTAATAAAGGATAATAACAGCTTAACTTCGTAAACCCTTTTGGAGCATACCAAATTGCATTAGAAATTGTTATACGACCAAAGATTAAAGGCTAAGAAATTGTATGTGATCACTTTCGTATTAATTGGTCACGGTGTTTTTACGTATTAGTCCACTACAAAGTTCAATATCATCAGACGCATGTATTCTCCAAACATCTCTTTCAGATGATGGTTTCGTTGCGGGCAAACTATGAAGTAAACATGAACTTATTCTATTGATAAACAAGCAATAGAACTTTAGAATTTTATGGGTTCAGTGGCCTAGCTAATTTCTCTAACTCCCAATTAAAATTAAGTTCATTATAAGAATGTGTTTTTGCAGTGGTTTGAGACAGAACATGGCCAGTTCTGAATAATATAATTCATTACCTATATGAGTTTGGTATGCTTTCTTATGTATTGAAGTTGATTTTAGGTAGTCGAGCTAGTTTCGGATGAGCCAATTTGGGTCAGTTAGAGTCGAGGTTTGATAGATAAACTACTTTGAGCATCCAAGCCTAATTCTATTTAATTATGATGCTTTAGGGATGGGCTGGTGAAGTAGAAGTTGAGGCCGATTCCAGAGCTTGCTCCAACCTCTGGCGCTCTGACTGCTCCTTGCAGCGTGCAGGGCATTGATGAAACGATTTCAGCAAAGCGTTACTTTGAAACATGTTAATTAAGGTAAGTAAATGGGGTGCAAAATTGTTTAGCCAAATTAAATTTCAAGCACCAACAATTAGTTGAAACAAGTGGAAGTGAACTTTTTCTGTTCTTCTATGGGTATCTAGACATAATTCGAATATTTGAATGAAAGGATTTTACGGTTTATCACTGTCGATTTGAACAAAATTAATCTCAGACACTAAAATAAATAAAGATAGGTATGCTTATATACCAAAAAACAACTTCAAGCATTAGAACTGCTTGCATCTTCTCTTAAATTTGTTAAAATGTTTTTGCATCTGCTGACATCTCTAAAGTAAGACCACTAACATCGCCTTTGATTTACTCAACCAAAATGGAAAGGAGATTAAAATATGGCTGCCTTTTTGGGAGGAGTTGGGAGTGAAAGGAAAGAATTGGATAGCAGTTGGAGATCCACTTTGCTAGCAGACATCACTCTAATTACATGACAGAATGAAAGAATTGGTCTTACATTTCTAGGTTAAGTTATATGATCAAGTTTACTAGCCTTCCTACTTATACATTTCCCATTTTCAACAATTATTTTGGGAAATCTCAGAGCCAAACCCAACAAAAATTAGGAGTGACTTCTCAAAACACTTCAGAAATTGGTTCCAATACAGGAGTCCACGGCCGGCAATTCCCCAATCGGTAGCCAGAAACAGGAAACCCATTCATAGATTTTTCTCGCAAAACCTGAACTTCGCTCTCTTTCTCCTCTCTCAATTCCTCCGTTACATCCGCTGAAACCTTAGCGCCACTTTTTCTCCCTTTCTTCGCACTACAAGCTGCTTCTATTGTTGCCATATCCGCATCCGAAACTTTGGAATGAACTCTCCCTATTGGAACCAAAACGTAGACTTTGGCCGCCAAAAGTTCATCGTCAGCTCGCATAGCAGCCACGCGGTGAGTTCGTTTGAGCTCTTCCACGGGAGAGATGATGTGACCAGGTTCCTCGAGCATGAGCTCCGCCGCGTTTGCTGGGAGCTTGACTTTCCTCAGGTTCCCTTGAGCGTCAATTACTTTTGCCATTTTTTTACAGCTCGAATCCTGAATGAAGTTGCTAGAGCTGCAGTTTCCCATGTGGAAGTTGAAGTTCTTAACTAGCTCTCTTTAACTTGAGTTCAAGCTGCAGACTGTGAAGAAAATATCGTCCGCAAAGAAGCTGTAGTAGTATTTGGTAATCAATTAATTGGGATATGGTGGCCGCTTGGATATATATAGTGGAAGAATGAAAGGTAAAGTTAATGGAAAAAAGACACGTAGAAAGAGAAGACCAAAGGAAGGAAGAGAACGAGTTGACAGAGTGACAGTATGACTAGTAGTGGACGAGTGACAGAAGTTATGACTCTAGTGTAGTGAGGGAAACGCGGATGCTTGTTCTTGAGCTTCCAGCTGGAGCTTTGGTTGAGATTGAGGCACACGCTTACTTACGGGCCATGGCCTATGCCCTCTATATATAAATAGAGATGTAAAAGAATAAATTATTAATAAATTATTTAAATTTCATTTATTTTTGAATTAAATTTGAATTTAAATTATTTAAATAATAAATTGAGTTAAGTTGAATTTGAATTTTTTAATACTCAACTCAAACTATTCGCTAGTCTTATTGAATTTTTTTAATATATATTTTTAATATTTTATTATTAATTTATTATTTTACTCTTATAATATATAGTCAATATTCACAAATCAAACCTATCAAGTTAAGTTTGAACCTATCGAGTCGAGCACTAATGGTTTGAATGTTTTGTTGAGTTAAGCTGGAATTTTAAAAATTAAAGATGAAATGAACTTCAAACCTCAAATTTTCAAATAAAATTGAATTTAAACTTGATACTAAATCATTTCGATCCGAGTTACTTATATCCCAAGTGTGGATCTTCTTCTGCTTTGAAAGAGTGCTTTGTTCTTTAGTATTGAAGGTGGGTTTAGTTTAGGTGGTCCAGGGCTGTAATTGATGCATGAGTATGACTTGGTATGTTAAGATGTTTGAATTACCTAACTTTACAGCAAAATTTTAGTATTACTATCATTTTCTGGCCGCCCCCTCCTTAGAAAAAAGAAAGAAAGCTTTACAGCAAGCAAAATAGTGCATCTCAAGTGTGACCTAACATAAAAAATTGCACACGTTAAACATGTATACAAAGCGTGTGGCTCTGGTTTCGGACACGAATCAACGTAGCGACCACAAGTAGGAAAACAGTTCAATTTTCTTTCTCATTTAACAGAATGGGAATAAAAAATTGTTTCTCTGCCGACAGAATGAGAAGAACAAGCGTGTACCCAAGTACATTTCAATTGCAATTTACAGATTTGATATATAGAGAATCAGGTAGACATCGAGTTCGATTCAAAGTAATCTACAAATATAATCAAGATTTCACCTTTTTCCCGACGATTTAATAACTAATTATTATTAAGTAGTAAGTATTATAATCAAAATTCAATCAAGTTCAATTACTTTATTCAATCAATTCCAAAGTTGAAAACACAACCTGATTGAATTCACCTTCATGCCGGCTTCACAGCTATGAAAGAACTAGCAGTAACAGTAGTTTCTAGCGAACACCAAATGATTATGCTAATATATTGTAGTTAAATTGACAAAACTACAATACCAGAGACTAGCATCCACAAGTAGATTTTACAGGGTAGTGCCATTAGTACCTCCTTCCACACGCATCCAAAACCAAACACATCCAATTTAAAACCCACTTAGGGGCTAGGTCAAACAGTTGCTGAATACAATTTTTTCCCTCTGAAGTTGGGGGGAATTGGGGTTTTGGAGCGTCTGTAATATCTTCCTAGTGCATCTTTCAGACCATTTCCCTACTTGATATACTGAGACATCCACTTGAAGCCATCTCCATACCCCATTTTGCGGACAATGCTGCACATAAATACCTCTAGTGGACGGACATTTGAGTCTGCTAGGTTTACCTTCCCCTTGCCAGTTGTAAAGTTTGTGAGCCCAAGATGGTATCGTAACTCATCCTCTGAGGCAGCATATGGTATATCAATCTTGTTTCCTAGAATAAGAAATGGAACATTGGCAAGGGCCTCATCAGAAAGGAGGGCATCGAGCTCCTTCTTTGATTCTGCAAACCTCTCTTTATCATAGGCATCTACCAGGTACACAACAGCATCCACCTGGAACCCAGAAAATACACAATTCAATGTATTCACTCAAAACCAGACAGCCCTAGCTTTCAACGAGCAACAATAAGGACAAACATGTAAAGGAAGAAACCAATCAAAGTGAGAGAAAGGCAACATAATTGCATCCACTGCATGTAGTAGGAAATGCCATGTAAACCCAGTCCTATCTGAAAAATGGTGCTTGACAGCATTGATCAGTGCTGATAGCAAACCACAGTCAAACACTTCTTTGAATATCTACTTTAACAAAAGGTGAAAATCAACAACTTACATGACACTAATGCAAGAATTCAAACTTTTGGTCACTGTGATAATTTAATCTACTAAACATTTCATTTAAACAAAATCTATTAAACATTTCATTTAAACATGATCATCAGGACCAACCTCACTGAAAATTCAATGCCATGAACTAATTTGAAAATTAGCATATAACAATACATTAGAGATATTCTTCTTTGGTGTCTTATAAATCAGAAAGCAATAAAAATTCCATTAAGACTGTACATGAAGATAGATCAGGTATAAAAACACAGTGAAACATTTGAACACTCATATTTCTGTGTTCAAAACATTCATTTAAAAATCCAAGAGTAAAATAATAACCAAAGAAGAGTTGGTCCAGACTTCAGACAAAGCCAGGAGCTTAGGTGACACGAAAACAAAATAATACTAATAAAATCAAAAAGAAAATCACATATTAGCAATGATGGGTTGTGAAACTAAAATTCCAACCATAAATGATTTGTTGCAGCTTATCTTAATTGTCAAGCATCACGAAGACATGAACTATTAAGTCACACATCCATTGTCAAACAAGGACAAAAGATATCAAAACCTACCAATTTAAAAAAAAAAAAAAAGAACTGAAAAAACAAAAAGAAGAATCAATAAACCCTAAACCTAAAAACAACATAACACAGATTTCCTGCCAATTGAGATTGTAAGACCATACAAAATGAATTACAAGAAAACAGATTTCAGTGAATGCCCAATCACTAAAATTAATAAACATTAAAGCTGGGAATGACAAACTGTGGATAAATGAGGTAATCAACCACACACACAAATAAAAACATAGGAGTCTAAAACCAAGCAAATGTTAGTGGAAAAAAGGCATTACTTTCAACTTTTGGTTACCTTAGCATAGTAATCTTTCCAGACTCTGCGGGCAATCTGATGACCTCCCAAGTCGAATGCTTTGAACTTAATTTTCCCAATACTAAGCTCTTCCGATGTGGGATACTGAGTTGGCTGATGCTGAACCAATCTCTGGAAACAGTTCACTAACAATCAACAACGCTAATTACCTCTCTTTCAAAATTTCCTCATTTTAAATAAATATTAAACAAAGATGAAGCGTGAAAAGCCTTTAATCTCTTCCATTAAAAAAAAGCACAAAATTCTCAAGTGATTAGCCAATCATACAAAGCTAAAAAACTAGACAACAAAGCAATTGACAGAGATTCTTTAAAAGGACAAATAATGAAAAGGTAAGGAAAACACGAACCTCGTCTTTCAACATGTGAAGCAAGGTGGTTTTACCGGCATTATCGAGGCCGAGAAACAAGATCTTAGCCTCTTTCTGCCAGAGACCGAGGGAGGCAAGAACGCCGTAGAACCAATCGAGAAGGAACATCGTTTAAACCTTGGGTTCGAGTTTCGCTTACTCCGGAAATAGAAACGGATCGACCGGAAATTGTGACGATTTGAGGCGCGGAGGAGGGTAAGATCGTCGTAATCAAGGCCTCCGCTTCGTATCAGAAAAGAACGGATCAATTTTGACGCCAAAATCAAGAAAGCGAGAGGGACGGCGATGCAATGGGGGTAATATTGGAAAAATCGATGGAATTCACAAATCTGGGGTAAAATTGAAATTACAGTGGGTTCCTGCTACTGCTTTCGTAAGAGGTGACGTCGTTTCGTTTGAAACCACAAATTCTTTTGGACACACTACACGCCATGACAAATTCGTATCCACGGCATTTTCCGGTTTTCATATTCGCTCCAATTTTGTTATTTTTTTTATTTAATTATTTTCTCCTTTTTGGTGAAATATTTAATTACTTTTTATTGCTCATTAGTACTACTTTTTGAATTTGTTTACAGTCGCAAAATATTAATTTTATTATAAGGTAATGAAATCGAGATATTAATATCTTATGCGAAATTGAATAGATAATAAAAGTTGAAAAATATGTAAATAATAATTTAATAGATCAATAGGTAAATTTATTTTAATGATATTTAATATAAATTACACTTTTATTTATTTTAAAAAAATAACAAGATATTCAAATTACATTTTTATCCATTCATAAACAATAAAATTATATTTTTATCCTTTCAAATTATAAAAAATTAATATAACACATTAAATTTTAAAGTTTTCTATATTAGATTATATGATATAATATATATTATATGTAATATAATCTTTAGCCATTCATAAATTTTATGATAAATCTTTATTCTAAATTCATTATAAAATATACACATGGTTTCATCTATAGCCATTCATGATGGTTATATATAAGCATAATTATTTCATATATCGTACATGGAGTTTTTTTACTCCAAGAGTGAGTTTAGGATCATGATATATATCTTATTTTATTTATTTTTTATTTTTTAATATTTTTATAAGATATGTATCATGATTCTAACAACGTTTATGGAGTAAAAAAAACTTCACCGATGGTGTATGGAATAATTATCCTAGTATATATAATCAATCATATAATAAGAGATTCTAAGTTCCCAAATTCAAAAATATGACTTATGTTTATATTTTTATTTTTAAAATTAACTCTATAAATTTAATTTTAAAAATCAATTTTTGTTGTCTATAAGATTAATAATTTTATTATAATATTAATTCATTAAAGTTCTTATATATATATATATGTATATATTATATACACACTGGTCATTGTCGTCACCATCAAGAATGGTTAAAGATTAAATCATGAGTATACTTTATGATGAATTTAGCATCTCATATATTATATCATTTTTTTAACAGAAGGCAGGAATTATTATTTATTTAAAACGTAAAAAATATGATACGACAGATGTTAAAAGTTTAGCTCTAAAACCAGTAAAAAATCAAAATGTAAGAGCGGCCGGAGAAACGGCAGATATCATTATATCGTGCTTATATATGGTTGGAGGTTGCTTGAACAGTAAAACAATAGGCTGCATGGTTTGCTTCACGGTAGGCAAAATTATAGGGCAGTAGTTCAAATCCTGTCGCCAACTTCAAAATATCAGTAATGATAGTCTCTTGATGTGGATATGGAATCTGTCTTCTATGTAACAAATGTAAAGATTAAAGGAAGTCGGTTTCCACTTGCAAGGAAGCAATCCCCAGTGTTCGTGCCATAGTTATTTCAGCACAAATGCCCTGAAGTTCTGCAATGTTGTTTGTAGTAGTTCCCCAATAACATGAGTATGCAAAGACAAAGTTACCAAATCATTACACAGAATACTGTTGCAGCGTGCTTGACCTGGATAATACAATCATATATTATATCATTCATATATATGAATGTTTATTTTACATATAATGTTTATTACATCATGAGTATAATATTTTTTATAATATATATTATATATAATATAATCTTTAGCCATTCATATATTTCCTATCGAATTTGAATTTAGAATTCGAAAGATGAAATGCTTATTTTCATTAATTTCATGATAATGTTATAAATTTTATGATTAATTATCAAGATTTTTTATGTTTATTTTAGTATTTTTATGCTTATTCTAATTAATTTTATGATTAGTTATCATTTTTATGCTTATTTTAGTATTTTTACGCTTATTCTCGCAAATTTTATAATGAATCTTATAAAATTTACGATGAATCTAATGAATTTATGATGAATATCATAAATTTTACGATTTATCTAATAAAATTTTATGATGAATCTAATAAAATTTTACAATGAATTTAAAAAAATTTTGATGAATCTTATAAAATTTACGAAATAAATTTTATGGTTAGTTATCATATTTTTATCATTTTAAGTTTATTATAGTGTTTTTAGCGCTTATTCTCATTAATTTTATGATTAATTTTATAAAAATTTAATTTTATTTACATGAGCAGTCAAATGCTCAAAAATAACATTTGACCGCCCATTAAATAAATTAAAACAAAAACATTTATTTACATGACACCCGAGTCGACTGCCTTTTGCAAAAGTAAAAATCATATTAAGAAATTTTATTGAGGGGTAGCTCTCTTGGCGTGCAATACAGGTAGAGGTGGCAAACGAGCTGGTTCCGGCAGATTCGGTCTGGGTTATATTTGGGTTCGGGTTATTTCGGTTATCGGTTTTTTCGGTTTCGAGTTTTCTCGGTTTCAGGTTTTCTTAGTCTCGGATTTTTTCGGTTTCGGGTTTTTTTCGTTTCGGGAATTTTCGATTTCGGTTCGATTTTAATTGGGCAGGCTTAGCGGGCTTAGTCAAATTATTTTAAAATTTTATAAATTATAAATATTTTATAATTTTGAATGTAATAATTAATTTTAATTTTATATAGTTAAATAAAAATATAATAGAAATGCTAAATTAAAGTTAAAATTTAATAAATATTTATATAAATATAAATTTTTACATTTTAATATTTTTATTATTTGACAATTATTATTTATTTTTTAAATTTCCTGTGATATTCACACTTATTATAAAATATATAATGATATATTAATAATTATATATAAATTTATTTTTTAAGTGAGCCAAATATATATATATATATATATATATATATATATATATATATATATATAGTAAAACTAAAAGAAAGTGAAAATCCAAAAGTATTAGCTATACAAATAAATAACTAACAAATTATAAATAAATCACATTAAACAATTAAACGTTTATATAAATAGCTTTATACTCTTAACAATAACTTATTGGGTTATTGTATTTTTTTGGGTTAATATTGGGCCATTGGAATTTAAACACTCTTAGTTCAATAAATTTCTTTTTTCTTTTTTTACTTTGTTTTATTAGCTTTTTTAATAATTATATTATATTTTTAATAAAATTTTAAATTTTTAAGAATTTTTTTAAATTTATTCTGTCTTTTAAATATCAACATAATTAATAATTAAATTAAATCTAACCGCATAACTAGTTAACTAATTGTTCAATTATAATGTTGAATAAAATTATAGTGTACATTAAAAAAAACTTTTAATATTATGAATAATTGGTCAATTAATTATCTCAATTTTATATTTATTTTGTTTTTGGTTTGTACATAAATCATAATATAACATTATTATATTAAATATAATCATACTCATACACATTAATTAATCAAATATCTCATTAAAAATTTAGAACGTTAAATTAAACAAGTTATATACACCAATTGACATTATATTATGTTGGCTCTATAGGCTATACCGAGAGGGGAGGTGAATCGGTTTTTCGCTAACCTTAAGTTCGTTTTTCGATTCTTGTAAATTCTCTAGCCTATATTGATATTTTCTAAGTTCTTTAGACTACTCAATTATGCAATATAGATTCAACACAATAAACAAAAATATAATTGCAAATAAGTAAAGAGAGTAAGGATAGAGAAGTTTACGCAAGTGATTTATAGAGGTTCGGCAACCTTGCCTACGTCTCTACCTTGAGACGCTCCCAAGGATTTTCCTCAAATTCACTATCTTTGAATTTGTATTACACTCCCTCTTTTTCTAGGCTAAAGAGAAACCTCTCTCTTTTTCTAGGCTCAAGAGAAACCTCTCTCTTTTTCAAGGCTAAAGAGAAACCTCCTTCTTTTCTTAGGCTAAAGAGAAACCTCCTTCTTTTCTTAGGCTAAAGAGAAACCTCCCCTTTTACAAGAAATGGATTGGTTTTACAAATTGTGTAATCAAAGAAGACCTCTAAGTAGGCAAACGATTACAGAAATTAGGCACAAAGAAAAGCCTATACAATATTTGTGCTAAGCAATACAAGAGATATGTGAATGATGGAAGATGAAGACTTTTATAGCTCTTGATTTGTTGTTGAGGCTTGAGGAAGATGAATAAGATGATGAAAGATGTTGCTTGGTTGTTCCTCTTCCTTCCTTTAGCTTCTAAGCTTCTATTTATAGTCCCTTGGATGGTTTGTGGACGTTGGTTGGAGCCAAAATAGAAACTAGCCGTAGTATCTCACAGAAACTAGCCGTTGGGGACTTTTTGACATAAAGGGATCGATCCTTTTGCAAAAGGGATCGATCCCATGCTTCATTCTAGGCTTCCAGGGCATTCTGCCAAAAAGGGATCGATCCCTTTCCCTATGGGATCGATCCCATGCTTCTAGAGGGCATTTTTCCTGCACTTGTTGGGTTAGAAATGATATAGTCTTTGATCCTAATTCAACCCAATATTTTGTAGGAGTTTTTCTTGACTTTCTTAAATGAAAACATAGTCCAAAAAGCCCATTAAGTAATTTTCTAAAGTTATGTTCAATATAATCTTAAAACATTACTTAATGAAAATATTCAAAACCATTTTATGAAGTATTAAGACCAATAAGAATGAATCATTAAATCATGGTCTTAATGTTTGATATTATCAATTTAAATAGTTTGAGTAAATCATGTGTGATAAGGCAAATTTACAATATGAATTAAAACATTAAAGCTTACTTAAGTTTTTGTCATTTCAAAATATATATGGCAACTTAAAGCTAACATATTATAAATAATAACATTTGATATAATCATATCATTTACAGTTATACACCAATTGAGTACTAATTTTTCATATTCACATTAACATAAAAATATTAGATATACACCAATTGATCAAATATCTACTTAAAATGTTAAATAATAGATATTACTAAATTAATTAATATAATGCTAGTTATTTAAATATAATCAATAATATTAATAAAGTATACAAAATAAATTTTATTAAAATTATCACTTACACAGTAATACTACTCTAATATATTATTAAATTACACTTTAATTTACTATTAGAATTATTATTTTTATCCACACTTTAATTTTACATTTAATAGATAATAAATAAATTATTTTTAATAAATACTTAATTCTATCAAAGTAATACTTACACACTAAGACATTACATAATTTATTCTTGAAAGATTATTATAATATAATATACAAATAATTATTATAAGATACCAAATTGGTTTATTCATGCATAAGATTATTATAATATAAGGCTTAATAGTCAAAAGTGTCCTCCGCGTTTGTAATAAAATAGAATTAAGTCCTTAACGTTTAAATGCATGGAAATCAGTCCTAAATGTTACAAAATAATTGAATTAAGGACATTTTCGTTAAATCATTTAATTTCCGTTAAGTTTTATTACTGGTAGGGGTAACGAAAATTAAAGGATTTAACAGAAATGTTCTTAATTCAATTATTTTGTAACGTTTATGACTGATTTTCATGTATTTAAACGTTAAGGACTTAATTCTATTTTGTGGCAAACGTGGAAGACACATTTGGCTATTAAGCTATAATATAATAAATAATTAATTACCACTAGCTTGATTTATTAATGTCTTTTATTTTAAGGCTAAAAATAAAATTACCACTAGCTTGATTTATAATTTTCTCTTTTAATGATGCCCAAGCTTATAAAAAATTTGTACTTGTATTGTTTAATTTAATTATCTAACTTTTTCTAATCTTAAAAACTTGAATTTTAATTTTAAGATTAGGTTTTTTTTTTAATCTAAATTTAATATCTTCTATACTTGAAGCTTTAAGAAAATATAGTTTAAATTTAATTTTATTAAAAATATTTTTAATGTGTTGCACAAAATATCAAATTCAAAGTTTCAAACAAATATTGAAATTATATAATTTTTTATATATTTGATTTATTATTGTATTAAAATTAAAATTTTATTATAAAATAAAATAATAAAATGTTAAAAAGATTTTTATAATAAAATCAAATGTTAAATTAATAATATATTTATTATTATAAATGCAATAAGTATAATATTAAAGATTATTGGATATCATATATTATGATGCTTTAAATTAATTTAATTTAAATGAATTAAAAAGATTCAATATTTATTTTGCTGGTAATACATAATTGATAAAATTGTATAATAAATAATAATTGTTTTCAAAATTTTAAACTTTTTAATTAAAAAAGTATATGAATTATTTATTTATTTTTAAATAATAATTATATAATTATAATTTAGGTTTTCTCGGGTTATAAATTCGATTTTTTACGGGTTTCAAATCGGATTGGTCTTGGTTTCAGATCATATCAGGTTCGGGTTGTGTTGGGTTTGGATTTTTTCGGTTTCAAGTTTTTTCGGTTTTGAGTTTTTTCGATTTTGGGCTTTTTCGGTTGTGGGCCTTTGACTTTTTTGTCAATTCAGCTGATCTCGGTTTGATCTCAAATGAATTCGAGCTGATTTTTGGACTCGAGCTAGTTTTTGTCACATCTAAATATAGGGGGTATGATGATAACGTGATAGAGTTGCTTTATTGTTGGAGTGTACTAATATAACTTCTTATTGATACAGGATAAGAGTTTCGGTCGCTTCGACTAAGCAAATGTTGCAAATATCAAGGCTTCTTATCAGCAGTTAATGTTTTAAGGTTTTATACGTTTGGTACTCTCTGGTTGAACGTGGTTTTAGATATTCTTGGAACTTCCAAGTTTTGTTTGGAAAATGTTATTAAAGTTATCAACATTTTAGTTGTTGTTGTTGCACGTAACAACAATAAATGTTTGTTGACGTAGGATTCTCGATCTTCGTGTCAAGTTGTTCCCAAGAACTCTGCAAAATAGAAAATTATCAGGGGGCACAGGGGATTTCCCCTGTGCGCGCACTCTGATCTTAAGTCAGACAGGGTTTTGGCAGGGTTTCAGTAGGCAAATAGAGCTTAGGGTTTAAGAATGATACTTGTGACCTATTTATAGGAGTTGTTTTGCGTGTAATTACCTTTAAGCCCCACAGCTTAAATAATAACCTAGTGGATCATTTATGGGCCTTCTGAGTCCTCTTTCCTCTTGGGCTTAGATTATCATTTTGCTCAATAGTCTTCAACTTGACTTATAGAAAAGCCCAGTAATAATTGACCTAGTCCACATCAATTGCTCCCCACTCTTTTACAAGGTTTACCTTGTGAAAGAGTATATAAAGAATGGGCTTTTCAAATTCTTTTGCTACCCTCTTCCTGGGATTATCACAAGAATCTTTTCATCTTCACTTGAGGGCTTAACTAGTGAACTTCATTATTATTTGTAGCAGAAACGACTTCGTATCATCATTTCTTTTGTCAAGTGCCTTCTATTAGCCAAGAGGAAGAAAACCGAATCTGGGTTAAGGCCATGAGGGCACATCGTCAAGAAGTGCCATAAGCGGATGCATATGTTCTTATCTGGTTTCATTAGATGTGGTTTGTACTCGGCATGCTATTGATTGGTTGAAGCTCGATCCAGATGCTGAGAATTTGGAACCTTTTCTGAGGATAGGCACTTGTAAAGATTTATCTGATCTTACTAGCTCTTAGAAGCCTTTTTGTCGACTCGAGATGGTCGAGGTTCTCACAAGCTTAGACGAAGATTTAGATAATCCAGAGACTAATTTTCTTAAGGATTAAGCTCTTGACATTATAGCACCTCGGGACGCATATTCATGGGTGCCTATTAGTTTCGATACTCCTTTTAATGCAGAAGTTAATCTATAGTGCTCCCAGCTCTTCTTATGAAGCACTTACATCTAAAGAAGAATTCGTACTTGGGTATCGCATTTATCCGTACACTTTATTGCTTGAGGATTTCACAATTTGCCCATCTCGCGTATTTTTCGCTTAGGGACTTTTCAAATTGGTAAGACTATAACATTATTTATATCCGAAATGCCAACATAAAATGTTAAATGTAATTTATCAACCAATTGCAGCACATATCCAATGATAAATTGTGACATACCTCGTAACATACCTCACAACCTACATACTGTGTGCTCCCCAAGTTTTTCTTTGCTACTTTTTGTGTCCAAAGAAGAACTTTTACTGGAGTATTGGTCCTGTCTTGCGTACTATTCACTTAAGGACTTGTTAGAATATAATATCATTTATATCCGAGATGCCAACATAATACATTAAATGTAATCTGATAAAATTGTAACATACGTTGTTTAGAGACTTATTTTTGCCCGTCTCGCACCCTTTTGTGCTTAGGGACTTTTGATTCACCCGTCTCGCGCATTTTTCGCTTAGGGACTTTTGTTTGCTCGTCTTGCGCACTTTTTGCTTAGGGACTTTTTGTTTGCCCGTCTCGTGCACTTTTCGCTTATGGACTTTTGATTTGCCCGTCTCGCGCATTTTTCGCTTAGGGACTTTTTGTTTACCCGTCTCGCGCACTTTTCGCTTAGAGACTTTTGATTTGCCTATCTCGCGCATTTTTTGCTTAGGGACTTTTGAATTTTCTTGCTTAGGGACTTATTTTTGCACGTCTTGCGCATTTTTCGCTTAGGGATTTATTTGTGCCCGTCTTGTATATCTTCTTACTTAGAGACTTATTTTTGCCCGTCTCGCACATTTTTCGCTTAGGGACTTATTTGTGCCCATCTTGCGCATTTTTCGCTTAGGGACTTATTTGTGCCCGTCTCGCGTCTCTTTGGCCAGTTTCCATTTTTTCTTCTTCTATTCCCGCAACCTGTCTATCAAACATGGAGGATTATCATAGTACAGATAAAAATAATTGGCCTTTCGTTTCATAATGTAGTATTTTCAATTAAATGGAGTAAGTAGCAATATAATTGCAGCAAATGTTAAAACAAAAATAGAAAATGTTTACCACCAGTACCATTCCATGTCTTTGTCTTTGAAAAATTTGTAAAGTACGAGTGCTGGGATGTTCTGCTATCAACATGGATTGTGCACTAAGTCGTGCCTTGGTACCAGCAATCTACCTTCACGAGCTTACCACAAGCTGTTTTCAATCAAACCAAGCTATCCTTTGCTTGTTGCCTTCCACAACAGTGGCTAGTGCCTACCTCGGACACCTACCTGATTCAATCACAATTGTTAGAGTGGACAAGAAAATCGAAAACATCGTACGAGAGTACCTCAAATCTGGTTACCACCTGTATGTCCCTGCTTCAGTGTGTTTGCAATTTTCGTTGTGCCAAGCACTCACTTGTATTGATACTCAAGAATGCTATGTATAGGGGCTTACAAGGGAGACACGGCCTTGATCTCGACACCTTAAGCTGGCACATCCTTGTCTTGCTTAAAGGACTCACAAAGCCGACACACCCTTTATATAAACAATCCCTCTTTCATATGTGTGGTTGTCAATGGGCCAAGTGTGTGGCTCTTAAGCTACTTCTAGGTGGTTGCTAAAGCAGTTCTTGAAAGCTTCTGTGATAGATGGGTAGAAGGAAGCTTTTGGATATTCAGTCGGATTAGTGCGTGCACCAGGTCTAGAAGATTCTAGATCATTCCACTCAGATCCCGCACTTGGCATGCGCTTGGATCGTCAGATTTAAATGTGCTCGCCAAAGTTCTTTCTAATGGGCGAACCAGTAGTTTGGATTCCGTGCTCGCCAGTGTTGCTAGCCATTGTTGAAAGGCATGACTCGAGTGTTCTTTACTCGCTTGCATTGTGCTAATGGGGGAATCTTGCCTATGGGTGCTGTGTTCACCTAATTTTCTTCACTGTCATTTTATTCAAGTGGGGAGCTTGTCGAGTGCGAGAGCCCCTATCTCATCCAAGACCTGTCGTGCGTAGGAGCTCCCCTATCGCCCAAAGCCTGTCGCGTGCGGGAGCCCTTGTCTCTCTCAAGGCCTGTCACTCAGGAGCCAGTTTCTCGCCCAAGGCTTGTTGCGCGCGGGAGCCTTTGTCTTGCACAAGGCCTGTCGCGCTTCTTGGCTTTGAAGTTCAATTTGACAACGAAGAAGATAAGATTGCCCATGTTCAAGTCGTGCCGCATGCCTGTAGTTGTACATATTGCTCTGTCGCATGGCCTTGAGCTAACTCACAACAGAGTGCTTGTTGCATGCTTGTAGTCACGCAAATTTGTAGTGTAGCAAGCACCTTTCGAGCAACAGATTGTTCTGTCGCATGACATCTTGCATGCAACTGACTATTCCCTAAGAGTGGCATCTTTTTGAGATCTTTAATAGTGGTCCCTCTTTCTCGTCATTTTAGCTGTCGCACACGTGAGTCACCTCTCGCAAAAAGAGTCTGTCACGTGGAACCTTGTCGCCAAAATTTGTCATGTGCATGCCTGTGCTTGCCGAATTGAGTGTAGCAAGCACCTTTCGAGCAACAGATTGTTTTGTTGCATGACGTCTTGCATGCAACTGATTATTCCCTAAGAGTGGCATCTTTGTGAGATCTTTAATAGTGGTCCCTCTTTCTCGTCATTTTGGTTGTCGCACACGTGAGCCACCTCTCGCAAAAAGAGTCTGCCACGTGGAAACTTGTCGCCAAAATTTGTCTTGTGCATGCCTGTGCTTGCCGAATTGAGGACACTGCTATTGCCCATTCTTTGCACTTTGTCGCCAGAGATCTTTCAGGCGATAGGCTGGGCTCTGCCTATTCCGTGTACTCAATCACCAGGGAACTTTTGGGCGATAGGCAGGGCTGTAGCCTGCTTCTTGTTTTCTCTCGCCAGAGATCACTACCTGTCGCCCATTCCATGCACTCAAATATGTGACTGGTCGTAGCCTCAGCTTTTTCTTTCTTTTCTTTTGTCTTTCCATTCCATTTTTTTTGCGGCACAATACCTTTTACTTTTACAGTATTTAGCGTACCTTTACACCATATAGCTCCCCAAGTTCTTCTTTGAAACGGTATTGTTATTACTGTTCAAAGATGAACTTTTTCTCGAGCGTTGTGCTTGATGATGTACAGAGTTGCCTAATCCTTTTTCGCTTCGGTCACCCAAAATGGCTTGCCCATGACAAGGGCTTGCTTGCCTGGGTCTTAGGATGGCTGTATTCTTACTCATCATTCACAACCGTACTAGCTCGTCTGACCTTTTGTACCCTGCCTGGTTTTCGCCGCTCGTCTATGTTCTTATGCATCTGGGCGAACACGAGCGGGCATTTGAAGTTCTAGCGTGTTCCCTGAGGTCTTTGGTTGGGGCTTGCCCAATATTGGACTTACGCTCGCTCGTTTTGAGCTTTCCGTCCAGCTTTTTCCTTTCCTGGGTGAACTCATCTAGCATTGTGTGTGGGAGGCTGGGCTCACGAGGGCCATTCACTCGCCTAGAATGCTTGCCGTGTGACTTTCTCTCGCCCAACGCCTGTCGCCTATTCTGGCTGTTGATAGGCGAGCCACGATCTCCTATCAAGGTTGTCCGGTCTTTCACAAGTCTATGCATGGCGAGCCCTCTCTCGCCCGATTATTTGGCGAGGGTGGTCATTCTCTCTCCCAAGTCTGTGCGCGCGATAACCCTCTCTCGTCGTTTCTCTGGCGAGCGTGGTAACTCTCTCTCCAAAGTGTAGCCTGTGGGAGCCTCTCTCTCATTCTCTTACCAGGGGAGATGTCGTGTGCCGGAGCCCGTTTTCTCGTCGTTTTTGACTGTCACAATCGGGAGACTCTCTCTCGCCCGAGTTAGCTGTTGGGTGCAGAAGGATCTCTCGCCCAACGCCTGTCGCTGACTAATCTAGCAAAGCCAATTAAGATGATCCACTGAATCTTCATATCAATACTATATGCTCTAGAATGTGATGTTTTATGCAAAAGGTAATTATACTTCCAAGTTCCAATACCAACAGTATCTAAAAATTATGGTAATAGGACAGAGTAAATAGATAAGCATGGCACTTTTTTTGTTATGCACATTAACAGATACTGAGAACTATTTATAATTTCCAAACACGTCAATAAGGAATAAATTAAGCTTCATAAATTGGAGGTGGCCATGTGCGGCCCTGGGAACGAGAGAGACCTTTGCCTTATGAAAATGATGCTGAGTATGAATATTTAAGCTATATTTTTTTATGCTCTGAATTTGTGCCAGAAAAGTATATGTGAACAAGCCAAGCCTGTCTCTCGCACAAGGCTGGTGGCAAGAGCCACACTCTCGCCTAACGTCTGTCTCCACTTCCTCGCCCCGTTTCGCGCATTTTTTTTAGAGAAACAGTCTTTGTTTTGCACCGAGTTATTGCCTGTCCATCACCGTGCAAGGAGTCTCCACGCGCGGTTCGTTCATTGAAGAAACTGCTTAGAATCACATTAGTTTTTGTTGCAAGATGTGGTGCTTCAGGAATAGAATATGCTGCTAGACTTTGCCTGACATCTGACTAGTTGAAAGATTCCTAGTTTCATAGGCTGTTTGCGGGATTGGGATAAAGGTTGTTAGCTGCTTATCCGTTGTTAACGAGCTTACCCTTGTTGATTAAGTGCTCTTGGAGGTTTATCAAACCTTTTTTTATTATTATTTTACATAGAAAGAAAGAAATGCCACTACCACCAGTTTTTGCTTCGTGAGAAAGGAAGTATGTTATATAAAAAGAGCTACAAAAGGTGAACCAGCCAATTGTTGTATACTAGAAATCCAATTTTTCAACAGCCAATCTCCCTTTTAATCTTTCTTTATCTTCTGCGATCCAACAGCAACATTTAGTGCTTGAAGTTGGCTATCATCGAATGATGACCTCAGTAACTGTTGCAAGGGCTGGGATAGCTTACTAAAATCTACTTTTGGTTTAGCAGAGATGATAGAATCATTGTCAGGGTTTAAAATGACTGGAAGCAAAGGGGATCTGAAATTCTCGAAGCTGGGGTGTAATGCTCATGATACGACTGGCATGCCATTCACTACGTTCAGTAAGCTGTCTCTTAGCTTGATTTAAACGTACTGTACCATTTTGAAGATAAAACCGAATCAGCAGTATACTTGACCTAGCGAAACAGGGGTTGTGATGCGGCAATGTGGAGATGACAAGAGAACTTGAGCATCTTTTTCCCGTTGCTTTAAAAGATGTTGTTCAATAAAATCAGGATTCGTGATCAATACATAATATTGCTTGGAAAGGCACTTGAATCTTACTAAAGACTTTAAGTAACTTTTTCTACTTCTTTCAGTCTTTCTAAACTGTTTTATAAAGTTAGAATATAAAACCAAATCAATTACTGTAGCCAAAGCCAGCGTTGGAAAGGGAGAAGAAACGAAGAGATGGCTAACAATCGTAGAAAAAGGACTGGAAGGATGAATTATATCCCCCACGATATCGTCGTAGACATACTGTCATATACCCTTAGCTGCAACATTTGTCACAATAAGCAACATAGTTTTTCTTGATCTGAATCTTGATATATTAATTTTCCGAGCAGCTTGATCCATTTCACCATAATAAGGAACTGTACATGATGTTTCGCAGAAACAAATATCAAAGTTTACTGATCAGAACTAATACGGTCCCTTGCCAAATACAATAGTGCTGCAGGTTTCTCTTCTTGACGTAACATGAAAAACATAAGCTTCAGGTTAGGGCTAATCTTAGTTTCCAAATCAAGTTGCACAAGTTGTGTGTCTCGCAGACTAGCCTTAGCAAACTCAGCAAGGGCACTCGGTAATGTAGTACTATAGAGCAAGGTTTGGCGGTTTTCACTAAGCTGGGTAAGGATTTTATGCAATTGTTCAGCAAAACCCATGCTAAAGAGGGAATGCCCAAGGCATGACAGTTGTAGTGAGCAAGAACGCAGGGAAGAGACTACAACAACTTTTCTAATAATGGGAGTTCGCCTGGTGCATGAACGATGAGCAAGGAACGATAGAACAACGTAACTCGCAAGATTGCAGAAGAGAGGAACGGTTAGCGGAAACCATGGCTGGTGGTAACAATGATAAATGGAGATGGCAGAAGTTTGAAGACATTGGTTAATGATGAAGAGCTAGGCAACGATGGAAACATAAACAGAGGCTAGCGGGTACAAGGGAGTTGGCTGGTTTGGGTGAGCAGTGGCAAGAAGATGATGACAGAACGATAGTGCGAAAGGGCGGCAAGATGAATCATTTTTTCTTGCAAGGTAAAGGTGAGTCAGCTTATTTGTAGAAAAGGTCGTGCATGCCTCCCCAGGATACAAAAGCCATGCAGACATACATGTCAAACATGCATGTAGACATTATTAATGCGACTAAATATCAAGTAGAACAATCCTTCATCAAATGCTGCTTCCCAGCATCCCAAAATGGAATTATATTGTAAAAATTGAATTTCATGAAGGCCATTTATTAACCCTTCGCACTCGAATAGCAAACACATTTTAAATAAGTATACTTTTTATAGCTCATTCTCTCTCGACTGCTCTGCCACCCAACCTGCAGCCATTCTTCAAGTTGGGTATGAGTTTGTCAACCCAACAAGGACGGCACGATTTCCCAGTTCTTTGCAGAAGACCTTTGGATTGAATGGAGCTCCAGTCTCGAGGGCCATACTTCTTCACATGGTTGATCAGAACTTCGTCTTCCTCGGCCTTCCATGGCCCTTTCCTTATCTGACTCCCCTCTACTCGCTTTCCTTCCCATTTCCCACTTAGCGCTAAAGACGCAATCCCTTCTGACTTGAAGAATCACTTTGGTCAAATGCTATATCTGTAACTTTCTTAATAGTTCTCATTGTTTCATCGGAGACGATGAAGATTAATTGTTTAGTGCTTATTGTTTTGGAAAGATTATTATAATATTTTTTCTATCAAAGTAAATTATTTGTTAATTGTGGTTTGTCTTTTTGCATTTTATTTGATGGAATCCTTTCATTGTTTGCTTCTCGTTATATTCATTGCATTCTGACAAGTTTTGGACTTCATTAATTGCAGTGTCTTGTTTCTTGCTTCACTATCTTTTGAAACCTTGCAAATTGCTCTGCCGCATGCAAGAATAGATGATGTGCAACAGGCTTGTGTGACAGGCTTTTGTGAGGCTTGTGCGACAGGCTTGTGTTAGCTTGTGCGACAGGCTTGTGCAACAGGCTTGTGAGGCTTTTGTGCGACAGGCTAGCCACTCTGTCGCCCAATGCTATCTCGTATGCCAATGGTTGCGTGAATTGCTCTGTCGCGTGCACTTTGCGCGACAGACTTCTGTCGCGTACACATATCACTTTACTGTTATTGTATTTTATTTTATTATTATTATTATTTGTGGGCGACAGACTTTTGTGAACGCAAAACCCAGAGTGAGACAGACTGTTCTGTCTCATACACACGCCACTTTATCGCCTTCACACCCTGTCGCGGGTCTTCCTTGCTACCGCAGGTGTTCATATCCTACTGCATATTGTCCTCTCACCATCTTTTACTCATGGCTTTTTTGTTTGTTTCCCACAGACGGCGCCAATTGTTATTGCACGTAACAACAATAAATGTTTGCTGACGTAGGATTCTCAATCTTCGTGTCAAGTTGTTCCTAAAAACTCTACAAAATAGAAAATCATCAGAGGGCGCAGGGGATTTCCCTGCGCGCGCACTCCGATGCTTAAGTCAGACAAGGTTTTGGCAGGTTTTCAGTAGGCAAATAGAGCTTAGGGTTTAAGAATGATACCTGTGACCTATTTATAGGAGTTGTTTTGCGCGTAATTACCTTTAAGCCCCACAGCTTAAATAATAACCCAGTGGATCATTTATGAGCCTTCTGAGTCCTCTTTCCTCTTGGGCTTAGATTATCATTTTGCTCAATGGTCTTCAACTTGACTTATAGAAAAGCCCAATAATAATTGACCTAGTCCACATCAGTTGTAATCGGTGATTTTTGAAATACCCAAAAAAATGTTTTCTTTACTCACTTCGCTTATATGAACTGTAATTTATAAATTTATATAGTATCAATTTCAAATTAAGATAAATAAAAGTTTGCAAAGATTTTAGAGATAAATAAAAATTAAATTGATAATAATCTCATATATATATTTTATATTTAACATTTAATGATAATTTGTAAAACTAATTGAATAAGTCAACGAGTTAATATTTTTTTTGATATTAAAAATTTAATTAATGGTTTAGATTAATTGTACCTAATCTAAAAGTTATGAATTTTGACCATATAATAAAGTTAAAATCTATAAACTTTGTAAAAGTTCTCATACATTTGACTACTATTTTTCTTTTTAACTTCATGACCTATATCCCGTATGAAAATGATATTAATCATGGCTATCCCTCTTTTTTTTTTTTTTTAATATATCATTCTGAAATTGTATTGAATTTACACTTGAACGTTTTATTAATGACAGGTTAATCATGTGGAATCTTTTACCAAAGAGAAGATTTTTTGATAAATAAAAAAAAATTATGATTTAGTTGAAAAGGGGAGTTTTTTTTTTTAGATTTAAAAATTAACAATTAACCACTTTGAACTTTATATAGTTAGAAGCTTACTAACAGGAATAGCACATTCTTATTAGCAAGTCTTGATGTTAGCTTAATAGATTTAACCAAAAAACAAAAGTTTATGGTGTTGGATTTCAACTTTGCTATTTTAAACTTAGGATGGTCAAATATTTAGTGACATAACAAATTTTTTTGGTGCTTGAAATATACAAAACAAATTATCTCTAAATTTTTATTTTGATCATTTTGACTCTTAATCTTTTATTTCGAATCAAAATTGATTCGATTTTAATGAAAAAGAATCACCTTAAGTCATGTGACTAACAATATCTATAAAAGTGTCACGCAGAATGCTATGTCCTTAATCATGTCAACACTTATTGTCAAGTGTCAGTCTATGGAACAAAAATAATAAAAAAAAAAGAGAGATTGAAAGTTATTATAATAACGTAAACGTACAATAGATTAAGAAAAAAAATACATGCAAATAAATAAATAAGTAATTAAGTAATTAGTATTCAAATATTTTGTATACTAAATTTAAATACGTATTTCAAAATTTATGATTGTATAAACAAGATTTAAAATGATATATTCAATTATTTATATCAAGTTAAACACACAAATATGCTTGATCTTAATTTTTATTACAAATATTCTTTTAATAATTCAATATTCTACTTAAAAATAATTGTTAAATCGAACAAATCAAGCTCACGCCAAGCTAAAATAAATCATAAAATATTTTTATTCTAATCTCTAAACTCTTAATATGATTAAAATTACTTACATGTAAATATTTGTTCAACTGTAAAAAATATACAAAAATCATATTAAAAGAAATTTTTACTATTAATAATTAAAAAATATTAAAATTATATGTACCCAACGCAATTAAAATAATGAGGCATCCACCCATCCAATTGTGAATTTCCACCAACCTTTCTACTTACTCATATAAGCCTTCATTGTTTTCTAAGGATGTAAACAGGTATCATTTAAACGGGGTACCTAGGGTTATTCATCTTGATTAAGTCGAATTTGAGTATCCTATAATCGAGTTTTAATCGAGTTAGGGTAGTGATTTTACTATTCGTGTTAGGCTTAGGTAGGGTTCGAGTAGTATTCTTAGGGTAACATAAACTCGAATCCAATTAGCTTTTTATTAAATATATGTGTTTTTTTATTAAATTATCTTTGTTTTTAGTTTCATAAACATATTTTTATGGGTTTCAAGTGTTGGACTACTAAAATTTGTTGAATTATGATGGAACTTTGTATTTTATTATTTAATTTTTTGTTTTTAATTAATAGAAAATTAAATATTAGAATAATTATTTTTTTTGCAGGAGTTCGGGTTCGAGTCAATTAATGCGTTTGTCAAAATTTTGATTGAATAATCTGGTGATTAAACTAGTTTGGGTAATAAATGAGTAGTACAAAATTTATTAGGGTAAGGTTCGGGTCGTGTATCTAAAATATAATCGGTAATTATAAGGTTCAGATTCTTTAGATAAATAAAGATATCCCCAATTGGTGTAAGCTATAATGTCCCGATTACCCAATTTTCATACCAACTTTTTATTTTCATTACAATAGGTTAGGCTCGATTATCGTGTTGCGATTACAGTTTTCATTAAAGCTTTCTTAACGAATTTATTTCCAAACAATATCTGCTGGTTTAGTTCAATTCCATTTTATGTTGATTATCAAATATTTAAGTGATTATACTTTTCAAGTATCATTTAATAGACAACCTCAAACTGATTTCATATATATATATATATGTATATATTAAACTATAGTTAAAATATACATACTCATTCTCATAAACTATGTCCATTAACTATACGCTTAGTTTACATCCCACATACATATAGTAATATATACAAAAGTCTGAATACAAAAGAACCATAATCGGTATACCTCCAGTTAATAGCAATGGCCTCGAAGGAACATTGACGATATACCTCCCAAAGCAGATACAATTTATTGTAGATAGTTTGGAAGAGGAAAGAGGTTGGGCGAGCTTTACGCCCAATAAGAAATATATTTAAAAAGCAGATACTATGCAAAACTATATGCAATTATCTTATATGTTTCTACATGACAATGTCAATCGGTGACTCTGGACACTCTCAATACGGAAGGAATTACTATAGCTGAGTAGGAATGCAAAGGGTGAGTAAGGAAGGATGCTTTGAAGCACCTCACTTGTTCTAGTTCCTACTACCTCGACTATAGAAGTTCTACCCAAATTTCATAGAGAAGGAATTCATACATATAAGTTCAATGCAGATCCTTTGCACTACAATTCAAAATAATAGCCCATGCAAAAGCAAACAGTCGATCTCTTATACAATACCATTTCATAAAATTCATTTCGATCAAAACATTCACGATTAGCTCAATACAATATAAATTAGTTCATAACCATTTCAGTAACATTTCAATAGAGAGATGCAGCGACAACTATGAGAATCATGCAGTTTAATTTCCCAAGTAGGGTAATAATGAGACATATGGCCGTAGTAAAAAATAGTCCACTTGGTACACTGATCAGGTGTTGACTGTGGGTGCTAAAGATGTGATCAAAGTCAACTAACAAATAATTACGATTATAATTATGATTACGATACTGCATGATTATCTAATAATAAGAAGCTACCATCTCAAAAAAGTTCGATAACATTAAGAAGTCAATTCGATAAATAATATGATCAAATGAGGTAATCTCAATTAAAATCATATTTCAATCATTTCTTAAAACATTTCACTGCATAAATTTATTTTTAAATTTATAAAAATGCAGTATATTCTTGTCACATCCCATGACCACATTTTTTTCATTTTTCCACACATCTTATAAGGTTGGGATGTCTATGATGCTTTACTTTTCATTTTCATTTAAACTATTTTATATTAAAATTATAATGTCGTTTACATCCCCTATTTTAATTCACAATAAAGTAGTACTGTAGACAAGTCTAAATACAGAAAATAAATGATTGTACCTCATATTTTAGTCAAGCTGTCATATTGTCCTCAAATGCGCAGCCCAAAATCCGTAGATCCAGATCTCACAGTCACTGAAAATCTGAAATGTTTAAAAGTAGGGGAGTGAGCAAACCACGACTCAGTAAGAGAATTGTATGCAAATTTTGATATCACGAAGACTATATGTAGTAAAATCTTTTAGTTTACTATCGGTATGCTGGGCACACTATAAGGAAATGATACTATAGTCGGCCGGGAAATCCAGATAGAGTAAGAAAGGTATTTTGAAATACCTGTTGTGTCCCGAAAACCTAGAGCGACTATATGAAGTAGAAATTTATTTTTTTAATATAAAACTTAATTCAATTTACTGCATATAAATATATCATCCACTTGAGTAAAACACTTAATCAAACCACTAATTTAATGCTTGAAAATCTCAAGGTTTCCACCACTGAAATTATCACTTATACACGTGTAACAGTAAAATAACTGTTTAATTATAATAACAGTTTAGAAATGAAACACTTCAGAAAATCATCATAGTTTTCTGAAAATATCACTAAAATCGATAATAACACGTGAAATCATAATGGAGACTAGAAAACACCCAAATGATATCATGCTATAAGTCATGTAGGGAATAATAGGGTACACGTGAGATCCCTGTAGGGACAGTATCATAAACACATGAGATCTATGGCCATAGTCTATAGGTGTCCTCGGTCGTACATTGATCAAGTGTCAACCAGGACGCTGAAGATAGGATCAGTGTCAACAGCTTCACATATGAGTAACATATGAAACATGTGACACATGAGCATGATACGGGGCCTATCAGTCTCAAAATAGTATATAAGAAATCTCATTACCTTTATGGAATTTAGTAAGATCAATTATATTTTCCAAAAAATCCATAAAAGGTATAAATCATAATATTTCGTACAGTGAAAAACAGTTTATAGGATAATCACACAGTAGTAATAAAATTTCATAACTGTTCTTTTTCACCGTAGAATACATACACACATGTTTCCATACATTCTTTCCAAAACTTGAAATTCAAAGTTATTGGAAATCAATTCCAATATTTTCATACTTAATGGAAAAATAAAAATATTTATTTTCCAAAATTAATAATAATTTTACTAACACATTTTTCACTATAAAACACTTGCAGATACATTTTAGTATCAAAACAATAATTATACAGTGATAAAGCCTTTATGGAAATCATTACACGTGATAAAATTTATTTAATCCATAAAGGAAAATCATAATAAATTAGTGAATATTATACTGAAAATTATTTATAAAATATTCACTATTCACCATTTCACTTCACCAATCACACACTTCCCTATAAAACACGTAGAATGAATTTTCGGTAGTTTAATCTTTACCGAAATCGGTATCATGAATATCAAATAAATACTTTTCGGTAAATTCACCGTTTATGAAAAACAATCAATTTATCACTTTTGAGGCTAGGAAAAATACCAATAATGCACTAAAATATTTAATAATATTTTTGAAAATATCTTTAGTAAATTTCGACAGCATTACGACTGCCAGAGTCCTAACCTCCCTGCACTTTTAAACACAGTCTCAACAGTCAGAAACCACAATTTCGTAGCATTTCAAGGCAATTCAATATCCAATAAATCTTATAAAATTCATAGCATGAAAACATGCATTTGGATATCTCTACAAATTCACACACGCATCCCTTACCTGTTCCGGGTCGGCGACTTCCTCGCAATTGTCGCGCCCGTATTCCACATCTCTCGATTTCCATAATCTCGATTCCCGAGTATGGTTTCTCGAAATCAAATTCTACATTTTAGACCTGTATAAAATGAATTTATGAATAATCGTAATTATTCAATAAATAATAATAAAAAAAATTATTATTATTTTCCTACCATTTTTTTTCTTCTTTTTCTTTTTCTTCTCCTTCTTTTTCCTTTTCTTGTTCTTCCTTCTCTTTCTTCCTTTTTCTTTTCTTTTTTTTCTTCTTTTTCTGGTTTGAATCGGTTCGGATCGGTTTAGACCGGTTCAGTCGGTTCAACCACATCCCGCTGGCATCACCGCTGGTTCAGGCCTCCCACAGCTAGCCGAGGTGGTGGCGACGCTGGATCTGGCCTTCGTTTCTCCCTATCGGCGGCGACGGTGCCGGATCTGGAGGCGACAGCGGTGGCTTCTTCCTCTTCTCTTTTCTCCCTCTTTCCTCCTCCTCCTTCACCGTCGGCGGTCTCCTTTCCTTCCCTTTACCTCCGTCGGGGTCGGGGTTGAGGTGGCAGTGCCTGGATCGGCCGGCATTGTCGTTTTTCTTTTTCTCTTTTTCCTCTTTTCCGCTTCGGTTTCCTCCTTTCCTCTTCTTTTCCGTCGCCGATCGGCTCCCTCTTCCTCTTATCGGCTCGCCGGTGACCTCTCCTCTCTCTCTTCCTCTTATCGGCTCGCCGGTGACCTCTCCTCTCTCTCCCTTTTCTCCTCTCACCGACGGCAACAGCTGTTGCTGCCATCGGTTGCAGCTAGGAAGGGAATCGAGTTTTCCCGATTCCCATTTCTTTTCTGTTTCTTTTTTTTATATATATTATTTATATTATATGTATTTAAATACATATTTTATAACAACAATATGTATATATATACGTATATATATATTTTACATTTTAATTAAAAATAATATATATAGTTTATATGTATACATATATTATTTCTATATATACTCAAATATATATTTTAATAATATACATACTTATTTAATGATATATAAAATAATATATCAATATAAAATATATCAATATATATGTATATCATATACATATGTTTTATTTATGTACATATGTATTTATGTAATACAAATATATTTATATAATATAATTATATCAATATATCAATATATTCATTTTTCGTTTTCTTATTTAATTTGAATTTCATTTATCCAAATTAAATTTCTGGATAATTAATGTTAATTTCAAAAATTCGCGGTTATCACAATTCTAAACAATTACAATACCCTTTATTTTCTGACATTTAAATCAAAGTTAGTAAAAATCTATCTTTATGAATAATATTTTCTAATTAGCTCGCTTTATAAACCATGCAAACCATGAGCATTTAAATTTTCCTAAGACTTTCTAATTCTACTGCAATACTATCCTATATCTCAAAGCTCATTTTAACTAAGATTATTATACTAGTTATTAATTTCTATGAAATCTTAGTAGAGTACCAGTACTATTCTAACTAAACCTCCTGCATGACAAAACAATTTATATACACAATTTAGTCCATAAAACTCAATGCAATTTATAGCATCCCTAAGCCTTCCATATATGTCCCTTACCAACACGCAGTTACAATTCACAATCTGCTATTAATAAGGCACCAAATATCCTAAACAAGCATATGTTTGTCTAGGCTCCTTTCCACCTCTACTAGTTTAAGGTTGTAAAAAACAATTCAAACACATTCAATAGTTAATACTCCAGTTATAAAGCTTGTATATCTTTCTAAGATTTTCCATGTTTTCTAATACAATGACAAATTTGGTTTACTACCTACCAGACCCTATAACTACAACTACAGTAAAAACACTTTCTTTTTCAAATCTAACTTCACCAACAATCTCATTATCATCTAAACATTGTTCTAAGTCCCATTCGGTATCAAGTTGTGCACACTTTCACTATGCTTTTCTCTTGGCTGAAACTACCACCTTGAACTATACTTGGTTTTTTGCAAATTTTGATTCCGTTAGTGTGTTTCTTATGTTCTCTACACTAAGATGTGTTAAAATAACATCAAACTAAGCATTATGGAATGGAAACCCTAGGTGGAAAAATTTCATAAACCCTCTTTAACGTGAATTTGTTTCATTGTAAGGCCATATACATGTAAAACTATCATTAAACAACATAACTTAGTTTGAATGACAGGAAAGCATTCTCTCTTACCTATATAAGTGGTTGAAACTTGGAGGGCTTGATTCACCAAGCAAATCGCCTCCCCTACTGCTGGTTCCAAAATAGTTATAGAGGATATGAAGATGAGCAAGCTTGCTTTTTGAAGGTTTCAGCTTTGAGGCTTAGAAGATGGTGTTTTTAAACTCTCTCTCTAGCACTTAACACTCTCACACTTATCAAAAATGGTGAAGATGGCCGGCCATGTTGAAGATGATGGCTAAAATATCTTATATTTATTTAATTATTAATTAAAAATATGATTTAAACCAATTTACTAAGGTGCCCCTTTAAAATTGTTATAATTCCATTCATATCCCAACCATTATAATATTATTTAACATATTTAATTTAATTTCAGAATATTTTTATTTTCCATTTATATTATAATTATTTATCATATTTTGGTCAAAACTTTTACTTTCATTAGGTGTTGACCGGTTAAACATGTGAAATTACCAAACTAGCCCTAAGCAAAGGCTTTTCAGCTCATTTGCGTTGTTTTTGGCCTTTTCGTGTGATTTAGTCTGTAGGTTGGAACTGGATGAGACATCTTCACGAGAGGAGTAAACTATAACTGTCTATTGGTTAAAAGTCAAACTAGGTTGACTATTATTTAAAAATATTTTTAACTTATAGACACAATCATCATTTTTGAATTTATTGCACGATTCCCAAAACATGCACAAACGAATGAATTTTAAATGTAGATCCTTACCATCTCAATATTTCACTCCAAATATCAATACTTTAAAGTCTTGCATCAATCTGCATTAAAAAAGTTTTTTAGGGGCCCACATCATAGTTTCCTCCTATACCTACAAGTATAAGGCAACTTATGGATTTTAGTTAGATTGAATCATTTTACTTCAAATACATTTTATATGGATAAAAAGGAAGTGTGAATCTCACATCCTCTCCACCTTAAGAAATTTAGTCCTCCAAATTGAATCAAACTTTTGAGTGAAAAGTTCAAGATATTTCTCTCGCATCAACCTCTCTAGCTCCAATGTTGCTTCCTCTGATGAATGATACTGTCAGAGAACCTTAACTAATGGGATTGTCTTATAATGTAAAACTTTCTCCTTCTTATACAAGATTCGAATTGGTCTTTCTACATAACTCATGTATTCTCTGATTTTTGGGGGTTCATGTTGTATAACATGTGACAGATTTGGATGACATTTCTGGAGCATTGACACGTGGAAGACATTATGCATATTAAACATCTTTGGTGGTAATGCAAGTCTATACGCAACATCCCGTACTTGGTCTAAAATCTCAAATGGTTCGATAAAACGTGGGCTCAATTTCTCTTTCTTGCCAAATCTCATAATCCATTTAGAGAGAGAAACTTTCAAGAACATAGAGTGTGAGAACTGATTATTTTGTACTGTACATATGTACATATGTAATTTTTAATTATATTTGAATATATTTGTAAATTTCAAGTAAATAGTGATGTGGGCCCCACTTAGATTTTCGTGCCCAGATGTATATATGACTGAAGAAACAGTGTATAAATGGTGTAATAATTATATTATGGAAATTTGAGACCCAAAATACATTGTTTGCACTATTCTTGGAAGCATGGTAAACAAATTGGAAAATGACGGTTACATCCTAAGGGTATTTTCGTAAATTGTACCCAAACTAAAATGAATTGGGACAAAGTAAAAATACCATGTTATTCTACATGAAAATTAGTTTAAGACAATGTCAAGAGATTTATCAAATCGGTCGTTAATTCAAAAAATTTCGCTGGTGGGTCGCGAGGGTGAATCATAATTTCTCACTATTTGTTCACCACACGTCGACGAAACCACTTCTAATAATCAAGATACATTAAAAATAAGGGTATTTGGTGTTGTAATTTGAAATTTTGGAGCACGATTACATGGTTTATACGACTACGAAACCTTAAGGGCAAAATTGTCCAAAATTTACATAACTAAGGGCATTTTGGTCATTTTGCCCACTTCTAGAAGCCTCTTTATAATTCCATCAGCTTAATGGCCAGCCACTATTCCTCTTTCTTCAAGGCTAGTTCCACACCATTAGAGTAAAAGAGAGAAAAATAAAAGCTTTCAAAAACTACCTATACAAACATAATCTCACCTAGTAGTCTTCATCAAAATTGACCTATTCAACCTCCTCTTTCTAACCATATCCATAGTTTATCAAACAAGTGACAAATTTTGAGATAAGAGGAGTCAAAGATTAGGTCAAGGTATGTAACTTACTAGACATTTTGTTTTCTTGAAATCTAATGGTGTAGGAAGCTTAATTCAAGGGTGTAGAACATGTTTTTGACATTGGTTTTGATTAATTTGAACAAAATGAAATGTTGCCATTAAAGGGATGTTCGGCCAAGCATGGTTTCTTATGAAATCATAGTGTCTCATGCATAAAATGGATGCCAAATGGAATGTTGGCTCTTATAGGCAATATCGAGAGGGGGGTGAATCGGTTTTTACTAACCTTAGGTTCAATTTTCGGTTCCTCTAAATTCTCTAGCTTAGATTGATATTTTCTAAGTTCTCTAAGCTACTCAAGCATGCAATATAAATTCAATTCAATAAGCACAATATAATTGCAAGTAAAGAGAGTAGGGAAAGAGAGATTTACACAAGCGATTTATAGAGGTTCGGCTACCTTGCCTACGTCCTCTACCTTGAGACGCTCCCAAGGATTTTCCCCAAATTCACTATCTTTGAATTTGTCTTTACAATCCCTCTTTTTACAGGCTCAAGAGAAACCTCTCTCTTTTTCTAGGCTCAAGAGAAACCTCTTCTCCCTCTTTTTCTAGGCTCAAGAGAAACCTCTCTCTTTTTCTAAGGCCAAAGAGAAACCTCCCTCTTTTTCTAAGGCTAAAGAGAAACCTCCCCTTTTTACAAGGATTGAATGTATTTACAAATGATGCAATCAAAGAAGGCCTTTAAGTAGGCAAATGATTACAGAAATTAAGCACAAGGAAAAACCTATACAAGATTTGTGCTAAGCAATACAAGAGATATGTGAATGATAGAAGAAGAAGACTTTGTATCTCTTGATTTGTTGTTGAGGCTTGAGAAAAATGAAGAAGATGATGAATAGAATTTCTGAGCTGTTCCCCCTTCTTCCTTTAGCTTCTAAGCCTCTATTTATAGTCCCTTGGATGGTTTATGGACGTTGGTTGGAGCCAAAACTGAAGCTAGCCGTTATGTCTCATAGAAACTAGCCGTTGGGGACTTTTTGGTGTAAAGGGATCGATCCTTTTACCAAACGGATCGATCTTTTTCTTCATTTTAAGTTTCCAAGGCATTCTGCCAAAAGGGGGATCGATCCCTTTCCCTAGTGGATCGATCCTTTTCTTCTAGAAGGCATTTTTCCTGCACTTTTGGGTTAGAAATGATGTGGTCTTTGATCCTAATTCAACCCAAAACATTTTGGTACTTTTGTGGGAGTTTTTCTTAACTCTCTTTGATAAAAACATGGTCTAAATATTCATCAAGTGATTTTCTAAAATATTCAAAAACATTTATAAAGTATTAAGACCAATAAGAGTGTATCGATAAATCATGGTCTTAAGTTTGATATGATCACTTGAAAATGGATTGAGAAAATCCTGTGTGATAAGACAAATTTACAAAATGAATTCAAACATTAAAGCTTACTTAAGTTTTTGTCATTTCAAAATATATATGTCAATTTAAAGCTAACATGGAAGACTAAGCATGGTAGAATAATGTTTTAGCATTGGATTGTTGAAATTCCAAACGAATTTCAACGGGTTGAATTCGGCCATGGTAAGGGGTGCATGGTCTATGACTGATTTTGGTAATTTGAGGGTACATTTAGACTGTAGAAATTGCAAGGAGTCTGCTGGTATGCTCGTATTTAAAATCCAACGCAAAACAAAGAAGTTATGTTATACTATCGGTAGAATTTATATTGCAAAAATATTTGTAGTGTCCAATTTGGCTGCATTGAGACATGAATAATAGCTTAAAAATAAGAATTCAATAAGCTAATATTTTTGGGAAAATTATCTACAGCCCGAGAGTAACGAATTAAGATTGGTGCAGTCGAAAGAGTAGAATACGACAGACAGGTAAGGGATGCGTATGTGATATGTAAGGATATCCCGAATGCATGATTTTAATGCATTTAATTTTATAAGAATATTTTTGAAATGAAATGCTTTTAAAACTATGGAATTGTGGCTGCTTGTGGATTGTGGAACTGTGTTGAAATTGCAGGAAGGCTAGGGTATTAGCAGCTGTTATGCTGTTGAATTTCTCAAAAAATTCTTTAAAAATATCATGAAATATTATCATGCATATCTAAATAAATTCCAAGCCTAAAAAATGATGTGTTTAATATTTTTCATAAAGCATGAATATACCGAAAAATATTATTTAACTATTCATGTTACTGATTTAATGAAAGTGAGGTTACTGAAAATTTCTCCTACATGTTTTACAGTATATGAAATGGTTTAAAAAGGGAAAAGTGGAAAAGTGAATATTTTATAAATTATTTTTCATAAATATTCACTATATGATTTTATAGAACCTTTATGGACTAACTGATGATTTTACCTAATTTACTAATTTCCACAAAGGTGACATAATGATGAGAATGCTGTTTTTAAGACTGATAGGCCCCTTTATCATGCTGATATGTGATATTTGATATTTATTCAGTCCCGATTGACACTTGATCAGTGTACGACCGAGGACATTTATAGACTATGGCCATAGATTTGACTTGATGATTATTTTACCGTACAGGGACTATAGCATGATATAATTGAGGTGATGCCTTAGTCTCCACTATTTTTATGACATGAAAAGTGATGATTTTAAATAAATGATGACATGAAAAGATGAATGGTTATTTATATGTTTTAAATGAGATGAATGATGGTTTTCTAAACAGTTTACTGTACCAAATTAAGTACAATATTGTTTATGAGATTTCAGTGATATTAATTTGAATATTCTTTTATGATTTAATTTGAATATTAGATTATGTGATTAAATGTTTTATATGTTGAAAGTATTGATTTGAAATGAATATAAAAATGTTATGGAAAAAGTGGTTTATTTTCAAGATCAATTGCTTACTCCCTATAGTCGCTTTTAGGTTCCAGGACAAGACAGGTATTTCAAAATACCTTACTTACTCCATCTGGATCCCTAACCGACTATAGTATCCTTCCTATTAAGGTCCCTAGTACACCTATAGGAAATAAATAATTTTATAGCATATAGATTTTGCGATATCAAATATTACATACAATTCCTTTACTGAGCCGTGGTTTGCTCACTCCTTTATTTTTAACATCTACAAAGTATTTTCAGTGACTGTGTGTGATTATCATCCGAGGATTTTGGTTGCACATTTGAGTACCCTAAGGCAGCTAGCTTATATTCTGGAGGTATAATTATTTATTTTATATGTTCAAACTTATTTTACAGTACTACTGTGTTGTATTATAAACAGGGATGTAAACGATATATGATTTATGATATATGAAAAAGTGGTTTATTTTCAAGATCAATTGCTTACTCCCTATAGTCGCTTCTGGGTTCCGGGACAAGACAAGTATTTCAAAATGCCTTCCTTATTCCATCCGAATCCCTAACCGACTATAGTATCCTTCCTATGAGGGTCCCTAGTACACCTATAGGAAATAAATGATTTATAGCATATAGATTTCGCGATATCAAATATTACATACAATTCCTTTACTGAGCCGTGGTTTGCTCACTCCTTTATTTTTAACATCTACAGAGTATTTTCAGTGACTGCGTGATTATCATTCGAGGATTTTGGCTGCGCATTTGAGTACCCTGAGGCAACTAGTTTATATCTTGGAGGTATAATCATTTATTTTATATGTTCAAACTTATTTTACAGTACTACTGTGTTGTATTATAAACAGAGATGTAAACGATATATGATTTACGATATATGAAAAAGTGGTTTATTTTCAAGATCAATTGCTTACTCCCTATAGTTGCTTCTAGGTTTCGGGACAAGATAGGTATTTCAAAATACCTTCTTTACTCCATCTGGATCCCTAACCAACTATAGGATCCTTCCTATTAGGGTCCCTAGTACACCTTTAGGAAATAAATGATTTTATAGCATATAGATTTTGCAATATCAAATATTACATACAATTCTTTTACTGAGTTGTGGTTTGTTCACTCTTTTATTTTTAAAATCTACAGAGTATTTTCAATGATTATGTGATTATCATCCAATGATTTTGGTTGCGCATTTGAGTACCCCGAGGCAGCCAGCTTATATCTTGGAGGTATAATAATTTATTTTATATGTTCAAACTTATTTTACAGTACTACTGTGTTATATTATAAATAGGGATGTAAACAATATATGATTTACGATATAGGAAAATTATTATTAAATGGTAAATTATTGTTTCAAAATGTTACGGTGTAAGGAAAATGGGAAATAAAGGCATCACAGACAGCCCAACCTTTGTAATATATATAGAAATGTATAAAATATTGTATATAATGGATGTGACAGTATTTATTAGTATCAGAGCGAGGTTGGCTTGATGTCTGTCGGTGTCTTTATGACAAAGTTAAGTGGTTAACATCCCCTGTAGTATTGTATAGTCTGGATATATGAATAAGTCATTAAAAAATTGATAAATGGTCTGTACTGTGCAGATATGAGTGGATGACGGGTAACTCGCGCTACTAGGGGTAGAGGCAGAAGTAGGGCGGAAGAGACCCCGAAGCCCCACACACTTGAGCCAATACCAGAGCCTGCCCCAAGACATGCTCACCCACTGCAGCCTGAGAGCTCGAACACTAGGATGTCTCGAATGGAGCGGATGTTGGCAGATTTTATTGCCATGTATCATGTAGACAGAGCTGCTAATAGAGAAGAGAGAGAGCGAGCAGGTCCAGTAGCTCCACCAGTTGCACCACCTCCACCACCTCCTGCATAGCCTACTCCCGAGCCTCAGCTTGCACCACAGCCAGTACAACAGGCACAGGTTGTTCCCTACTGCCACCAGTACGACCGCCCAGGGATGTAGAGTCTTATTGTGATGTGGCATTAGTGCGGCAGTTTACTAAACTTAATCCACCAAAGTTTAGGCGAGATGGAGATCCACTAGTGGCAGAATAGTGGGTGACAGCTGTAGAGAAGCTATTCAGATATATGAGATGCTCAGATGCAGAGAGAGTCGACTAGCGGTGTTCCAGATGAGTGATGATGCGAAGCACTGGTGGAAGTCCACACAGACAGTACTATTTGCCTAGCATCCAGTGATTTCTTAGGAGATCTTTATGGATGCCTTCCGCCGCTAGTATATACCCGACACAGTTAAAAAAAGTTACAGCAGGAGTTTATAGAGCTAGTACACGGTAGAATGACAGTGGATCAGTATGAGTCGAGGTTCACTACGTTGAGTAGATTTGATCCACTAACATGGGTAGACGAGCGGCATAAGATCGATTGATTTAAGGCTGGGTTGAGAGTATCTATCAGATCTAAGTTGGCTTCGTTTGACATTTGTATATATGATGAGGTGGTTAGGCGTGCTCAGTTGTGTGAGTAGGATTTTGAGCAGTTTCATACTGAGTCAGCATCGAAGGGTAAGTGAAAAGGAAAGGGTAAAGCGAAGAGGGGCACAGAGGACATATCAGGAAGAGATCAGCCTAAAAGGGTTAGATCATCGGGCATACAGATTTTGGAGGGGCGATCTATGAGATCAGCTACTACGGCCCTTACTACTGGTCCCACTTCGACACAAAGGAGTACCGCGATTAGGTGTACACTATGTGGTCGGTCGCATGGTACATAACCTTGCTATTTGCTGATTAAGGCCTGTTTTAGATGTGGGAAGACGGGACATTTGATGAGGGATTGCTCGATGCTTCGAGAGTCCACTATTTCCATTGTTTTCGCCCCTATTCCACCAGTACCGGCACCATCAGCTCAGACAGAGACAGAGAGAGCTACACCCTCACAATCGAGACGGGTGACTGTAACGGAGAAGTGTAAGAAGCCCGTGACTCAAGGGTGGGTGTACGTGTAAGATCAGAAGACTACTGATGCCTCCGCAGATGTTATTAAAGGTAAAATTTATATTTTTGATATACCTGTAATTACATTGTTTGATCTCGGCTCTAATCATTCGTTTATATCACCTGCTTGTGCTAACAGACTCCCAGTAGAACTGGAGCCGTTAGGATACACTTTACAAGTAGATACACCTTTTAAAGAAGCACAGATGACTGATGTAGTGTACAGAAATTGTAAAGAAACGATAAGAGAGAAGGAAACGACAACTAAACTAATTTTGTTAACGATGTATGACTTTGATCTAATATTAGGGATGGATTGGTTTGCTGTGAATTTTATTAGCTTAGATTGCTATACTAAGTTTGTTATCTTCTCTCAACCAGAACGTTATATTGTAAAACTTTTTGATAAGTTATAATGAAATGATGTGTTTACTAAATTGTTTGAGTATTGTGTGGATGTGTTAAAGGTTTCATTGCTTATGTAGAGGACGTGGAAAAGAGACATCCCGAGCTACACAAGATTCCTATGGTCAAGGATTTTTCGGACGTATTTTCGGAGGATTTGCCAAGGTTACCATCAGATCAGGAGATCGAGTTCACCATTAACTTGGTACCCGACACAGAGCCCAGTTCGAAGCCCTCATATCAGATGGCATTGATGGAGTTGGAGGAGCTTAAGAATGTGAAATCCACAATTTCCTTTAACCTTTCCATATTTGTATAATATTCCAAGCTAGAATGAGTGGATAAATTATATTAAGAAGTTGCATTATGTATTATAGGTAAAGGAGGAAACGTACCTAGTGGGCCCCACAAGATAATCTATAATCTGGACGGATCTTGAAGTGGCAAAATGGGAATCGTGGGCTCAAAATACCTAAGTGGTAAGAATCAACTTCCTAAAGATCCTTTGTTTAAGTATACTTAGGTTTATATGAGACAAATATAGAAATGACGATTTTGTCCATAGGTTGGAGGAATATTTTTAAATAACGGTCAATATAGTTGAACTTTTGACCAATAGATTGTCATAGATGAATCCTTGGGTGAAGATGTCTTAGGCCATGCCAAGTCATAGCCTGAATCCATTGGAAATGTTGAAAATTGAGTGATTGTACCGTTAGAGGCATTTTAGTCATTTCACCCCTATTGCCGCCTCACTTATATCTTTAAGGTCAAAGAATTGACTTCTATATTATTAGAAGATTATGATTATATGAAAATAAATATAGAATATTAATGTATTAAAGTGATATGTGGGACATGGAAGGAATAAAAGCAATTGAATGGTCAAATGGTCAAATAGTCAAAAGTCAAAAAGGGGATGATAATTAAATGGATAAATATGAATTTAATTAGATTGTCATCTTCTCCACTAAAGAGGGCCGACTACCATTCTTGCTCTTTCTCTCAAAATTCTCTCAAGTCTAAAAGAGTAAACCCTTGATAAACATCCATCTTCCTTCATCGTATCACCAAGCTTCTTTAACGAAAATTGTTCCTCATCACTAGCTCTAGCTATACCTGTAATTTGGAAGGCTGAATCAAAGGTTTGGGGAGTATCTTGTTGCTACTATTTTTGGTTAATAACAAAGGTAAGAGAAGAAGTTATTTCTTTTAATTCTATCCAAGGTTTGGAGTTGTGTTGAGTATAAAACATTTATAGCCTTGAAATGAAATAAAATCAAGTGTAGAGGTTTCTTAAGGGTTTGGTCAAGAGAGGGTTTGTGCTCTTTGAAGGTTGTAGGATGAAGTTTTGGCGTTGAAAGAAGCGTTAGAGAGGTTTGATTTAAGTGGAAGTTTGATTTGTTAATGGTTACTATGGTTTTTGCAGCTTTGAAGAAGTGAAGGGAAAATTGTTGGTGCAACAATATGAGACCCGATTTTGTTACCCTGTACATTATATTTTGTAAATTATTTAGTGGAATTAAATAAAGATTTAATATGAAATTTCCACTCTTAAATTGGAATTATTAGAATTTATAAATAGGATATATGGTGAAATTTTATTGACTGAGATATATTTCAAAAGAGGCCAAAACGAAACAAGAAAACATGCAGCCAAAATGGACAGCACGTCACTTTGCTGCCATGAATTTCATGGCTGAAAATAACAATTTCAAAAAGAAAAGTAAATAACACAAAATGGAAGAATTAACAATTTAACATGAGATTAAATTGTATTGGTTAGAATGTATACAAAAAGAAGAACAAAAAAAAGTCAAGAAGTGCAGCCAACTTGGACAGTACGCCACTCCTTGAACTGCCTTGGTATCGATTTCAAGATGGAAAATTAAAGGAATTCAATCATAATTTTTCTAGTATAAAATCTACAATATGAGTAGTATAAAAAGGAAGATAAGTTAAATATATCATGTGTATAATTTTTTTTATTGGCTGAAGCTTTCAAAAAAGAGAAGAAAAAGGGTCAACCGAACAGTAAAGAAAACCCTCTCCATCGTTGCTTTATGCTGCAAATTTCTTCAGCAATTTAATGCATTTTAAGGCAATGAATTATGAGAAAAATAAGATAAGAAGCTATGTGGCAAGGTGCTATTGGTTACCATGAATGAATAGAAGAATAAAGAAACAAAACTTCAGCCAAATTGTATCATCTTCTCACCGTTCCCTGCTGCCCATGAGATAATAGATTTTATTTTAGTTTTGTGCTTTGTTTTGGCCATCGTTCATCCAAGGAAAAATTCAACAAAAATCATACTTTGATAGCTAACCTATTAACCTTACGATCCATCTTTCCTCTATCAATTAAACCATCAAAGAACCAAGAGAAGAAGGTTGAAATTGAAACAAAAAACAAAATTCTGTTTTGGAGTGGACAATTGGTCAAGGTAAGATAAATGGATTTCCATGGTTTTGTTGATATTCAATGATACACTTCTATGGTTCTAAACATGAGAAGCATGATTATAGTATTTATTTTAGTTAAATCCTATTAGATCATGGAATTAACATAAATTTAGATCTAGATACAGATTTAGAAAAACAAAGAAATTATGTTAGAAATGGGATGATGAGGATGAGAAATAAATTATGGAATATAAATAAATTGAAGAAGATGTTTGGAATGGTGAAAAGAGTTGAAAGCAAAATTTGGCTAGAAAAAGGGGTCTCGGTTTGGACATGGAAGAATAAGAAATTGATGGCTACATGTAGAAGTAAGGGGAAAATGGTTCACGTGGAAATGCAATGGCCAAGTGGAAACAAGAAAATTAAGGAAAAATGTTGAAAGTCAATGAAAATGGCCAAGAAGGGTTTTTGGCCATGACAATTGAAAAAAAGAAAAATATGCTAAAAATTAGGGAATTTGGTAAAGAATAATTATAGAAATTAAAAGAGAAGGATTGGTGAAATTAAAACCAAAAAAGAAGCTAGAATGAGGAAGTTGAATTTTTGCACCAGTATAATTAATACTGGTTGTGCTTATCATATGACATTAGTGGCTGCATTTTATGAAATATTAGTGGCTTAAAATTAGAGGAAAAGTATTAATAAATTTGGATAAAATTATTTTGCAGCTTGGGTTGATGGAGTTCGGTTAGCGTAGCCGGAACGATCAGTTTCATAAGACTGGTAAGGGGGGAGTATGTGAGTTGTAGTGATATAATGAATTTCATGTTTTCTTAAGCTAAATTTTATGAGAATATTAGATGCATGATTTGGTTTGAAAAAATGCAAAATTGTGGTTGATAAGCTGGTTTATATACTGCGAATTGTATGCAGGAGGTTAGGAATCCGTAGCCGTTATGCTTCAGAAAATTTCCAAAAGTATTCTAAAATATTATAAAATATTTTAGATGCATGAAATGATTTAAATGGGAAATTTTGAATATAATTTCCACCAAATTTCCATAAATTGGAAATTATGAGAAAGTTATAAAATTAAATATTCATGTTTTATATTTTTATTAAAGTGAGAAATTAATTTTATTTTATATGATATTAAATATTCAAAATGGATATTTATTGTGTTCTCACTTAATATATGAATATTTACCGACTGATTTACGGTATGTGGAAATGAGAAATAAATACCTTTTTGGAAGTAATTACTTAAATTAATGATTTGTTTCATGGGATTTCCTTAAAGGTATTTTTATGGGAAAAGAAATGATTTTATACCTTTATAGAACTAAATATTGATTTTATTTATTTTATAAATTCCACAAAGGTGATGATATATGAAAATGTGAGAGCCTTATGAATAAACATGAAATATTTCAAGTTATTTTGAATAAGACCATAAAGGTTGTGGTACGGTTTTTATACTGTTTTGAGACTTAGGCCCCGAGATTCATGCTTACTAATGTTACTGTTACTATTACTATTATTGTCACGTGGCTGATTGACCCACCAGTCATTAGCGGTCCGGATGTCGCCTGGAAAGTGTACACCGAGGACCCCCTATAGATCATGGCCATAGATCTCATTGTATACTGTTACTGTGTCCTTTTGGGGATGATTACTGTGTCCCTTAGTGGACGATGATAGCATGATATGATGTATGGTGATGCCTAGTCTCAACTTACTGATTACTGTTTACTGAAGGGAGTTACTGAATCCTATTTTTCTATATTGCACTGTGAATTATTGTTTACTGAACTGAACCATACCGAAATACTGTTTTACTGAATTATACTGCACTGGAAAATACTGTTTACTTAACTGGTAGCTACTGATTACTGTTTACTGAACTAGTAGCTACTGATTACTGTTTATTGAACAAAAAGCTACTAATTACTGTTTACTGAACTGGTAGCTACTGATTACTGTTTACTAAACTAAAGTTACTGATTACTGTTTACTGAACTAAAAGCTACTGATTACTGTTTATTAAACTGGTAGCTACTGATTATTGTTTACTGAACTAGTAACTACTGATTACGGTTTACTGAACTGAAACCTACTGATTACTGTATATTGAACTGAATTGTACAGAATACGATTTACTGAACTGAAAGGAAATTTACTGTTATCGAGAAAGAATACTTTGAAAATTATTTCTAAAATAGAAATAATTACTAAACTGTGATCCAGTGATTTGGATATTTATAAGCTACTGTACTGAAAACACTGTTTACTATAAATACTGTTTACTGTAAATACTGTTTTACCATTATACTGTCACGTGTTTTGAACTGTATTAAAAGGAAGGAAAATAAATGGTTTATCTTGTTTATAATTATGGAGAAATGAGTATTAAATGTTTTATTAAGACAATTTATAAATTACTCCCTATAGTCGCTCTCGGTTTCCGAGACAAGACAGGTATTCCAAAATACCTTCTATGCTCCATCTAGATTTCCCGACCGACTATAGTATTCTTTCTTTACTGTGCTTAGTACACCGTTAGGAAAATAAATATTTTCCTGCATACAGATTTCATTATATCAAGCAGCATACGACTCCTTTACTGAGCATGTGGTTCGCTCACCCCTTACTTTCAAAATTTTCCATTTTAATTACAAGGATTATTTGATGAGTTCCTCAGATAAATATAGCTACAAGTAGCCCATTGGGACAAAGAGCATTGAAATTTAAAGGTACAGTCACTTCTCTTATATATTCAGACACTTGTATATAATACTACATTATTGTAAAATAGAAACAGAGGATGTAAAGTGTATGGAATATTGTAAAAATTTTTATATTCCGAATTTATTGAATAAATGTTTACCATTTATTACTGTCAATAATCATGTGTTAAAGGCATCGCAGACTGCCGAACCGGTAAAAATATGTAAAATAATAGTAAATATTGTGTAAAAATGTACACTCAGACTGTTACAAAAAAGCTACTGCGTTTTTGAGTTATTTGAGGTAAGGAATATGTATAATGGACGTAGGGTGACTATGTCTACATGTGGTTAAATGGTTGGATATCAAATGAAACTGTTTTATAAGTGCAGGGGGTTTGAATCTCGGTTTTACTCCTAGTTTTGATTTGGACTAAGGGCAACCGACTGCCTTGAAGGGCAGCTGACTGCCCAGAAACAGCCGTGACGTACTTATTTCCAAAATCGACTTAAAGCAGTCGGCTGCCCTATATGGTAGTCGACTGCCACTTTTCCATAAGCATTTTGTTTGTGCACCAGTCGACTGCCATAGAGCCAGTCGACTGCATTTTTTCGAAAAACATTCTGTCTATGCACCAGTCGACTACCCTATTTGACTAGTCGATTGCCCTACTTGTATCCGAATTTTCAAATATTCTAAATTTAAAAAAGAAAATAAATTTATTAAATTTATATATGTCACAGCAGTCGATTGCCCTAAAAGAGTAGTCAACTGCCCCTTTTTGAAAACGATGGTCTAAGCCTATTTTGTATAAAGGTATTTCGATTTCCATTAAGGTATATAAGAATGTTTACGATTATCAATGGCTTTTCAAAAAGTAATATTTTGATAACAAATGTTTTGAGATTGTTAACTCCTTTGGTGATCATGCATACATATGTGTTTATTATTTGTATTTGGCTGTGGGACCTTAGTCAAGTCCTCAGCACCACAGTTGTCACTTGACTAGTGTTCACTGTGGAACTATCGACGATAGCCATTTGTCTCTTATATGTGTTTGGCTTAAGGGAGGAGCCCTAGCCCATACGTGGGTACACCACTTTATATGTGCATCCCTTACGGGATTTATTTGGAGCATGATTCTATTGGGTGTTAACCGTCTCTTCAAATTATTAGAAGTTTATTTGCGTACTTGATTTCATATGATTTGATGCATATGCAAGTATTTGATTTATTTGAATATATGTAAGTGGTTTATAAAATGGGATTATATGTGTTATATGGTATTTGATGAACTGATATTGTATTTGGTATCTGTTTTAAAGTAATTCCTTCCTTTTGAACTATTAATGCTATTAAGGATTTTACGTGACACGATAGAGCCAAGTAGGAACCTGTATATAGTGGCATAGTATGCACTTTTATATATCTTCCTTACTGAGCATAAACTCACTCCCTTATTTTTCCACCCAAACTATTTGCAGTGATTTTTCGCTCTTTGTAGAGGAGCTTACATTTTGGATTGTATAGTATTCCTTCCAGGCACGCTTCTAATTCCTTGAAGCTATATTCATTTTGTTATGTATTTCAGACCACGGTACAATATTGTGATGTATATTAGACCATGTTGGGGATGTAAATTGTTAAAGGAATTAGTATGCACTTGAATGAAAGTTTTAAAGCTATTTGTAAAATGACTTATGTATATGTATAAGAAATATTTTTCCATCGAAATTGATATTGCCATGCTAGGCGATTAAATATAAAGTATAAGAAGAAGAAAGGATTACCCGACAAACAGCCTAACCAATCTTAAGTGAAAGAAAAAGTTAGTTGGTATTTGAATTAAAAGATGACGTTATAAAGAAGTAGCTCCAGGAATTATTAGATAAGGGATTAATCTGTCCCAGCATGTCTCTGTGGGGTGCACCGGTTCTATTCGTCCGAAAGAAAGATGGTAGCCTGCAGTTATGTATTGATTATCGGATGTTGAACAGGGTAACCATTAAGAATAAGTATCCCTTGCCCAGGATTGACGATTTATTTGATCAGCTGAGGGGTGCACAGGTGTTTTCTAAGATTGATCTCCAATCGGGCTATCATCAGCTTAAGATTCGAGAGTCGGATGTTCCCAAGACAGCATTCCAGACTCGATATGGACATTATGAGTTTATGGTGATGCCGTTCGGGTTGACTAACGCTCCTGCAGCATTGATAGGCTTGATGAATGAGGTGTTTAAGCTCTATTTGGATCAATTCGTGATTGTGTTTATAGATGATATCTTGGTGTACTCTAAGTCTCTGGAGGAGCATGAGCAGCATCTCCATATAGTCCTACAAACCCTCAGAGATCGGAAACTATACGCTAAGTTTAGTAAGTGTGACTTCTGGCTAGATCATATTACATTTTTGGGACACGTAGTGTCGAAGGACAAGGTGTCTGTTGATCCATCCAAGATAGAGGCCATAGTGCAATGGGAGAGGCCTAAGACGGTGACCGAGATTCGGAGTTTCTTGGGTCTAGCAGGATACTACTGCCGGTTCGTCAAGGTGTTCTCTAGACTAGCTACTCCATTTACGCGACTCACATGTAAGGATGTTACGTTCGAGTGGTCAGACGTGTGTGAGTGCAATTTTCAGGAGTTAAAATGAGACTTACTACAGCTCTAGTACTTGCCTTTCCCAGTGGATCAGGTCGATTCTCGATGTATACAGATGCTTTCGCACATGGATTAGGATGTGTCTTGATGTAGAATGGTTGGGTGATTGCATATGGTTCTTGGTAGCTTAAGGAGCATGAGAAGAACTACCCAACCCATGATCTTGAGTCAGTCGCTGTGGTGTTTGCACTGAAGATTTGGCGGTACTATCTTTATGGTGAGACATTTCAGATCTACATAGACCATAAGAGTCTGAAGTATTTATTCTCGTAGCGTGAGCTAAATATGAGACAGCAGAGATGGATGGAGTTATTAAAGGATTACGAATGCGAGATATTATAACACCCAGGGAAGGCAAATGTGGTGGCAGATGCTCTGAGCCGAAAGCATGTGGCTATGGTATCATATATGATGGTTAGGAAGCACGAGTTGTTGGAGTAGTTCTCGAACCTCAGTATTAATGTGGTTTCCTCTGAGAGTTATGGATTTACGGCTAGTTTCAAGATCGAGCCAGATTTGATGGAACAGATCAGGGATGCTTAGAAGACAAATGCTTACTGTATAAAGGTTGCTAGTTGAGTACAGACGAGAGTACAGTCGGATTTTGAGATTGGCACTGATGGTATTCTGAGGTTTAGAGGTAGGATCTGTGTTCTCGATAATAGACAGCTTAGAGATTTGATTCTAATAGAGGCCCATACCTCCAGTATACTCTGCACCCAGGTAGTACCAAGATGTACCAGAATCTACGGAAAGTGTATTGGTGGCCCAGGATGAAGAGAGACATTGCGAAATTTATAGCTAGATGTCTCACATGTTAGCAGGTGAAGATCGAACACTAAAAACCTGCAGGTTTATTGAAGCCTCTACCGATTCCTACATGGAAATGGGAGCACATTATGATGGACTTCATTTTGGGTTTGCCTAAGACCCAGAGAAATCATGATGCTATATGGGTGATTGTGGATAGATTGATAAAGTCCGCCCACTTCTTAGCTATCAGATCTACAGATCCTCTTAGTGCCCTAGTTGATCTATATGTACAGGAGATAGTGAGGCTACATGACATTCCGGTAAGCATCACATCAGATAGGGATTCTGGGTTTATGTCTCACTTTTGGGAGAGATTTCATGAGGATATGGGATCCCGACTAAATTTCAGCACCGCCTTTCATTCGCAGACTGACGGGCAGTTTGAGAGAGTGATACAGACGCTTGAGGACATGTTGAGGGCATGTACATTGGATTTTAAAGGCTCTTGGGATGACCACTTGCCACTAGCCGAATTTGCATATAATAACAGCTACCAGACGAGTATTGGCATGGCACCATACGAGGCATTATATGGCAGATGGTGTAGATCTCCTATTGCATGGGAAGAAGTGGGAGATAGAAAGTTACTAGCTCCCGATTTGGTAGAGCAGGCTTCGAGAGATGTATAGATTATTTTGTGAAAGGTTAAGGACAGCACAGAGTCGGCAGAAGAGTTATGCAGATACGAGATGCCACCACTCGAGTTCTCACCATGTGATTTTGTATTTTTAAAGGTTTGCCCATCTAAAGGTATAATGAGATTTGGTAAGAAGGAAAAACTGAGTCCTCGATACATTAGACCATTTGAGATCTTAGATTGCGTGGGAGATGTGGCGTACAGATTGGCACTACCACCGGAATTGTTAGCAGTGCATAATGTATTCCATGTCTCGATGCTCAGAAAGGACCATCAGATCTGTCCCACATAATTTGATACGAGCCATTGGAGATACGAGAGGATATGAGTTACATGGAGAGCCCTATTCGGATCCTAGATCAGAAGGATAAGGTATTGCGATCTAAGACAATTCCATTAGTGAAAGTGCTATGGTAGTACCATTCCGAGGAAGAAGCGACAAGGGAATTAGAGAGTTTGATGTGGGAGAAGTACCCAGAGCTATTCTAGGGAGAGGTCCAAATGAAATTCGGAGGATTGGATTTCCTAAAAGTAGGGAGGAAATGTGATAACTGATTATTTTGTACTGTACATGTATACATATGTAATTTTTAATTTATTTTTTAATATATTTGTAAATTTCAAGTAAATAGTGATGTGAGCTCCACTTAGATTTTTGTGCCCAGATGTATATGTGACAGAAGAAATAGTGTATAAATGGTGTAAGAATGATATTAGAGAAATTTGAGACCCAAAATACCTTGTTTGCATTATTCTTGGAAGCATGGCAAATAAAGTGGAAAATGACGATTACGTCCCAAGGGTATTTTCATAAATTGTGCCCAAACTAAAATGAATTGGGACAAAGTAAAAATACCATGTTATTTTACATGAAAAGTAGTTTAAGACAGTGTCAAGAGATTTATCCAATTGGTCGTTAATTCATAAAATTTTGTTGGCGGGTCGCAGAGATAAAATCGTAATTTCTCACTATCCGTGCACCGCGCGTCGACGAAACCACTTCTAATCATCAAGATACATTAAATAAGGGTGTTTGGTGCTGGAATCGAAAATTTTGGAGCACGATTACATGGTTTTTACGACTACGGAACCTAAAGGGTAAAATTGACCAAAATTTGCATAACTAGGGGCATTTTGCTCATTTTGCCCACTTCTAGAAGCCTCTTTATAATTCCATCAGCTTAATGGCCAGCCACTATTCCCCTTTCTTCAAGCTTGGTTCCATGCCATTAGAGAAAAAGAGAGAGAAAAATAAAAGCTTTCAAAAACTACCTATACAAACATAATCTCACCAAGTAGTCTTCATCAAAATTGACCTAGTCAACCTCCTCTTTCTAACCATATCCTTAGTTTATCAAACAAGTGACAAAATTTTGAGATAAGAGGAGTCAAAGATTCGGTCAAGATATGTAACTTACTATACATTTTGTTTTCTTGAAATCTCATGGTGTCGGAAGCTTAATTCAAGGGTGTAGAACATGTTTTTGACATTGGTTTTGATTAATTTGAACAAAATGAAACGTTCCCATTAAAGGGTGGTTTGGCCAAGCATGGTTTCTTATGGAATCATAGTGTCTCATGCATAAAATGGATGCCAAATGGAAGATTAAGCATGGTAGAATAAGGTTTTAGCATTGGATTGTTGAAATTTCAAAGGAATTTCAACATGTTGAATTCGGCCATGGTAAGGGGTGCATGGTCTATGACTGATTTTGGTGATTTGAGGGTACATTTAGACTTTAGAAATTACAAGGAGTTTGTCGGTATTCTCGGATTTAAAATCCGACGCAAAACGAAGAAGCTATGTTATACTACCGAAAGAATTTATACTGCAAAAATATTTGCAGTGTCCAATGTGGATGCATTGAGACATGAATAATAGCTTAAAAATAAGAATTCAATGAGCTAATATTTTTGGTAAAATTATCTACAGCTCGGGAGTAACGAATTGCGATTGGTGCTCTCGAAAGAGTCGAATACGACAGAGAGGTAAGGGATGCATATGTGATTTGTAAAGATATCCTAAATGCATGATTTTATTGCATTTAATTTTATAAGAATATTTTTGAAATGAAATGCTTTGAAAACTGTGGAATTTTGGTTGTTTGTGGATTGTGGAATTGTGTTGAAATTGCAGGAAGGCTAGGGTATTAGCAGCCGTTATGCTGCTGAAATTTCTCATAAAATTCTTTAAAAATATCATGAAATATTTTCATGCATATCTAAATAAATTCCTAGCCTAAAAAATGATGTGTTTAATATTTTTCATAAAACATGAATATACTGAAAAATATTATTTAAATATTCATGTTACTGAATTTAATGAAAGTGAAATTACTGAAAACTCCTCCTACATGTTTTATAGTATATGAAATGGTGTAAAAAAGGAAAAGTGGAAAAGTGAATATTTTATAAATTATTTTCCATAAATATTCATTATATGATTTTATAGAACATGTATGGACTAACTGATGATTTTACCTAATTTACTAATTTTCATAAAGGTGAGATGATGATGAGAATGTTGTTTTTGAGACTGAGAGGCCCTTTTATCATGTTGATATGTGATATTTATTTAGTCCCGGTTGACACCTGATCAGTGTACGATCGAGGACATTTATATACCATGGCCATAGATCTGATATGTTGATTATTTTACTCTACGGGCATTATAGCATGATATAATTTGGGTGATGCCTTAGTCTCTACTATTTTTATGACATGAAAAGTGATGATTTTAAATGAATAATGACATGAAAAGATGAATGGTTATTTATATGTTTTAAATGAGATGAATGATGGTTTTCTAAACAGTTTACTGTACTAAATTAAGTACAATGTTGTTTATGAGATTTTAGTGATATATGTGATATGTGATATGTGATATGTTTTCAAAAGGAAAAGGAAAGTTATTAATCTAATATTCTTTTATGATTTAATTTGAATATTAGATTATGTGATTAAATATTTTATATGTTGAAAGTATTGATTTGAAATGAATATGAAATGTTATGGAAAAAGTGGTTTATTTTCAAGATCAATTGCTTACTCCCTATAGACGCTTTTAGGTTCCGGGATAAGACAGGTATTTCAAAATACCTTACTTACTCCATCTGGATCCCTAGCTGACTATAGTATCCTTCCTATTAGGGTCCCTAGTACACTTGTAGGAAATAAATGATTTTATAGCATACAGATTTCCCGATATCAAGTGTTACATATAATTTCTTTACTGAGTCGTGGTTTGCTCACTCCTTTATTTTTAACAACTACAAAGTATTTTCAGTTACTGCGTGATTATCATTCGAGGATTTTGGCTGCGCTTTTGAGTACCCCGAGGTAGCTAGCTTATATTCTGGAGGTATAATCATTTATTTTATATGTTCAAACTTATTTTACAGTACTACTGTGTTGTATTATAAATAGGGGATGTAAACGATATATGATTTACGATATATAATTATTATTATTAAATGGTAAATTACTGTTTCAAAATGTTAAGGTGTAAGGAAAATGGAAAATAAAGGCATCGCAGATAGCCCAACCTTTGTAATATGTATGGAAATGTATAAAATACTGTATGTAAGGGATGTGACATAGAGTCACCCATTATAAACTTTAAATGTCTATGTTGACTATCAGCATAGCTTTTTTGTCGACTTTGGGCTGTCCTTAATCTATCACATATTCAGGGATATCGTTAGAAGCCTATTCCACCAAGTCAAGAGCTAAGATTTTTTGATCACTTACTTCTTCCCAACCAATCGGAGATCAGCATCTCCTACGATATAGTGCTTCGTACGATGCCATCCCAATACTTGAATGGTAACTATTATTATAAGCAAATTCGGTTAGTGGCAAGTGATCATCCCAAGAGCCTTTAAAATCTAAAGCATAAGCCCTAAGCATATTCTCAAGCATTTATATGGTGCACTCAGATTGACTATCAGTTTGCAGATGTAAGGCTACGTTAAAATTCAATCGAAATCCCATAGCTTCTTGAAAATGTTCCCAAAAATGAGAAGTGAATTGAGAATCCCTGTTTGATATGATGCTCATGGAACACCATGTAGCCAAACTATCTCCCTTACATAGAGAATTGCCAAGGCACTCAGTAGATTTGATAGCAAGGAAAGGAGTAGATTTCGTTAGTCTATCAATGATAACCCAGATCGCATCATGGTTTTTACGAGTCCTTGGTAAGCCCATGATGAAATCCATCGTAATATGCTCCCATTTCCATATAGGGATAGGCAGAGGTTGAAGCAAACCGGCTGCTCACTGATATTCTACCTTCACTTGCTGACAGATGAGATATTTTGTAACAAACTCAGCATTGTCCCTTTCATACCTGACCACCAATAGAATGTACAATGATTATGATACATCTTCGTGCTGCTTAGGTGTAAGGTGTATTTGAAAGAGTGAGCTTCTGTCAAAATCAAATCCTTTGATTCTTTGTTATTGGGAATACAAATTCTAACTCTAAATCACATTATCCCATCATTACCAATCTCAAAGTCTGATGAAACCATTGACTAAACCTGATTAGCTATCTCAATACAATAAACATCCTTCCCCTGAGCATGCCTAATACGATCAATCAAATCCAGTTCAATTGATAAACTAGTTTTCATGCCATACATCTCTGAAGGAGTAATATTCAGGAAAAGGCTTGCAAACTACTTTAGTAAGTCATATTCTCGCACCATCATATAAGAAACAAATCCTAGGTACTTTCTACTCAAAGCATTCGCTACTACCTTAGCCTTTTCTTAGATGATACAATATTTTGTAGTTATAATTAGGGGTGTAAATGATACATTAGTGCTTGCAAGCTACTCGGACTCGACTCGAAAAAAACTCGAACTCCACTCGATTTTTCTCGAGCCGAGCTCGAGCTCGAGCTACTAGAGCTGTCGCGCGATCTGAGTTCGAGTAATATGGTATCCGGCTCGAGTAGCTTGCGAGCCTAATCAAGTATTTAATATTTTAATATATATTTTATTAAAATATTATAATTATATTTATATATAACATAAATTAAAAAAATGATAATTTTTCTCTTTTCTTTTCGACAGCCATTTCTCTTAGTTTTTTGCCACTTTAGTTTTAACTTCTCTGCACTTGCTTCGTTCGCCCATCTCCCTCAACTCCGATGACACCACCTCCCTCAGCTCGGGTGACGCTTTTGCCTTCAGATCCAGCTTCCTTTCAACAAAAGAGTATCATCCACACCAGATCTGGTGCCCACGACGACGACGAAGCGATCATCTTCCACAGATTAGGCACTAACGAGACCGTCGGCCTTCAGATTTGGCACCGACGAGACACTCGGCCTTAATCTCTAGCATGAACGAGAGCCTCGGTTGGCCGCTTCACTACCATCTCCACCCTCACGCACACCTCTCAATCATCTTTCACAGATCCGGCACCGATAAGATCGTCGGATTTCAAATCTAGCACCAGCGAGACACTCGGCCTTAAGATCTATCACCGACGAGTGTCTCGTTTGGCCGCTTCGCTACCATCTCTGCCCTTACGCACGCCTCTCTATCATCTTCCACAGATCCGGTGCCGACGAGACCGTCGACCTTGAGATCTGGCACCAACGAGATCAGTCCCAATATTTTTTTAAATCTTATGTCTGATTTTAGATGATTTTTGCTTTCTTGTTCACCTGGCAATCTTGGTCTTTCTAGAGTTTGTTTTTTGTCTGCATCACAGAACTTTGACTTTTTGTTCTCCTAACTAGGAAGCTAGTGCAACAATCTCAAGAGCTGGTGTTTTTGGGAAACTTAAATTTGAGAGTGGAATTCACAGAGTTCAGGTTTCATTTCTGACTCTTTAACATACAATATAAAGCTTAAAGCATAATTTACATAGTTTTTTTTGGCAGCGTGTTCCTGTGACAGAGAAGTCTGGACGTATCCAACTAGTGTTGTATCAGTTGCTATTCTCCCTCAGGTTGATGAGGTGCTTAAGGATGTGACTTTGTGTTTCTTTTGGGGTTTGTTCTCTAAAAATTTTTTAGATTTATTTAGTTGGGAGTTTTGCTGCATGCTCAGCCTGCTTATACTAGTTTAGTTTCACCTTACCTTTGGACATTATACAGTCACAATCTTATGTGCTCTCATTACTAATTTTTATTTGCTGTATCCTTTTTGCCTGCTTTGATTGATGCTCATGTTGGGGTTCCTGCAGGTAGATGTCCACTTAGGAATGAAGATTTGAGAATTGACACTTACAGGTCTGGTGGTTTTGGTGGTCGACATGCAAACACCACCAATAGTGCAGTTAGAGTCACACATTTATCAGCCAAGCTGTCTTCTTATGATTAGGCAAAATACTTATTGCTTTTTGTAGGGTACAAACATGATCTTTCCTTTATATATTTGTTCCTGTCCTATTCTTAATGTTGAAAATTATTAACTTAAAATGCAATCCTTCATTATGAAATTGTGTTTTTAGGCTTTGTTGTTGGAGTTTCAAAAACTTAAACTTAGAATGCTCTTAAGAAAATTTTATTAGGAAATGCAGGAAGAAATGAAGGCCATCTTGCACTTGCTGATCTGTATCCATAACAACAGGGATGTTTGCTAGAAGTGGTAGATTTCATAATGGATCAAGTGGATTTAATGATGGATTGGTGGTGCTGTTGCCTTTTTTCTATGTTGTTTAATTTATGATTTTGAAATTATATAAGATGTTATAATCTTCCAGACAGATTAATGTTATGTGTTTGTGTGGTCTTAAGTTATTTTTTTTATTGTAAGGTTTTCATCATTGTTTATGTGTTATTGATATTATTATTAAAAATTATTATATTTTATTGTTATTAATTGATAATATTTTCATGTATAAAATAAATTTAAGTTCGTGCTCGAGCTCGAGTTTATGCTCGAGTTTAAGCTCGAACAATCGAGTATGATATCGAGTGAGACCAATCGAGCGAGCTCAAGTAGCTCGTGTTCGGTCTCGATTCGAGCTCGAGTTCAAAAAATATGACTCGATCGAGCTCGAGCCGAGTATTGAGCATCAATTTTGTAGTCGAGCTCGAGCACCTTGCTGTATCGGCTCGGCTCGATTACACTCCTAGTTATAATCTTCTAGTAGCTCTATCCATCTACGTTACCTCATATTCAGTTCTTTTTTGGAGAACAAATATTTCAGGCTTTTGTGGTCAATGTATACTTAGAACTTTTCACTGTATAAGTAATGCCGCGATATCTTCAAAACAAATACAACTACGACCAATTCCAAATCATGGGTGGGGTAGTTTTTCTTATGGCCTTTCAACTAACGAGAACCATAAGCTACTACTTTGTCATTTTGTAAGAGCACACAACCCAAACCATGGGAGTAGGCATCACTGTATACAAAAAATCCCCCTAATTCACTCGAAATAGTGAGGATCGGTGTCGTGGTTAGCCTACACTTCAACTCTAAGAAACTGTGTTCACAAGCATCATCCCAATCAATTTTCACATTCTTGCGCGTAAGGACCATCAATGGAGCAGCTAATCTAGAAAACCCCTTAACAAATTGACGGTAATATCAAGCTAAGCCAAGAAAGCTTCTGATCTCTTTCACACTTTTCAGTCTCTCCCACTACACTATAGCCTCTATCTTAGACAGATCAACCTATACCTTGTCTTTATTCACTATGTGCCCCAGGAATGCTATCTGATCCAACCAAAAGTCACATTTACTTAGTTTAGTATATAACTTCTGATCCTTGAAGGTCAAAAGAACAATATACAAGTGTTGCTTGTGCTTTTTTCGAGACTTAGAATACACAAGAATGTCATCAATGAAAACAATGACAAACTTGTCTAGATACTGTTTAAACACCTTATTCATCAGGTTCATAAAAACTGTAGGTATATTTGTGAGCCTGAATGGCATTACCAAAAACTCATAGTGGCCATACCAAGTCCTGAAAGCGGTTTTAGGGACATCTTCACTTATGATTTTCAACTGGTGATATCCCAATCTAAGAGCAATCTTAGAGAAGATTTGAGCACCTCGAAGCTGATCAAATAACTTATCGATTCTAGGAAGGGGATACTTATTATTGATAGTAGCCTTGTTCAGCAACAAATACTTAATGTAGAATTGCAAGCTACTATCCTTCTTACGGATAAAAAGAATTAGTGCACCTTAATGAGAGACACTGGGTCTACTAAAATCCTTATCTAGTAACTCATGGAGTTATTTCTTGAGCTCTTTGAGCTCAACTAGTGTGAGAACCCTTTATATTGTACTGTACATGTATAAATATTTATTTATTAATTAATTTTTAGTATATTTTGTAATTTATAAGTAAATAGTGATGTAGGGCCCCACTTTAGTTAGAGTGCCCAGATGTATGTAAGACTGAGGAAAATAGTGTACGGAATGTATAATAAATATAATGTGAAATTTTTGAGATAAAAAATCCCTTATTTTCATTTTTTTGGGAAATGTCGCAAACAAATTAGAAAATGATAGTTACATCCTAAAAGTATTTTCATAAATTGTGCCCAAACTAAAATGAATTGGGACGAAGTAAAAATACCATGATATTCTAAATGAAAAGAAGTTTAAGATAGTGTCAATAGATTTATCGAATCGGTGGTTAAATCGAAAATTTACGCTGGCAGTCCAATAGGGGTAATTTTGTAATTTCACACAATTGGTGTACCGCGAGTCGACGAAACTACCATGATTCATCAAAACACATCCAATAAGAAATTTTGGTGATGAAATCTGAATTTTTGGAGTCCAATTACATAGTTATAACAATTATGGAAGCTTAAGGGTAAAGTTGTTTGAAAATTTCATAACCAAGGGTATTTTGGTAATTTTATCCCAACCTAGAATGTTCTATAAAATTCATCACTTTCCAGCCGGCCACCCACTTCCTTCTTCTTAAACCTTTCACGTTGGACACCATAGCCAAAAGCTTGCTTGAAATAAAAATTCATCAAAGTCACCTTTAAAATTTCCTTAAAATCAAAAGCTTATTTCTACAAAGTTGTTCAAAATTAAATTCTCTATCCACCCATACCAATATTTAATTGTAAAAGTGACAAAATCATGGAAAAAAAGGCATCATACCATTTAGTCAAAGAAAGATAAGTTCATTGTTTTTATTTTCTTTCAATTTTAGTGGTAGTTAGTGATAAATTCAAGTGCGTTAAGCATGATTTTGAGGTTGGATTTAATTAAATCTTTCTAAATCTTTCCCTTGATTTTTTGGCATAATGAAAAACATGAGGAGCGTTTGTGTTTTAATGCATGAAACTTATGCTAAATGGAAGAAAATTAATGTAGAAGAAAGAAATTAAACTTAATTGTTGGAAAAATCACAAATTCTCCATTAGATGTGTTTCGGCCATGGCAAGAGGAGGTGGTTTTGTGGCTGTATTTGATAAGTCTAGGGTGCCATTAGACTGTAGAAATTATAAGGAGTCCACCGGTGCAATCGGATTTAAAATCGGAGTTAAAACGGAGAAGTTATGTTTTAGTATCGGTAAAAACTATACTGCATAAATATTTCCAATATCCAATGTGACTGCAATTAAACATGAAAAGTAGCTTAAAAATAAGTGTTAAGTGAGTTAATATTTTTGGTGAATTTAATTACAGCCCAAGAGCATTGGATTACGAGTGGTGATATCGAGGAAGTTGGTTAGTCAGATAGATAAGGGATGCGTGTGTAGACTATAAAGATATTATGAATGCATGTTTTCGATGCAAATAGTTTTATGAGAATATTTTGGAAGTGAAATGCCTTGAAAACTGTGGCTTTTGGCTAGTATTTTGAATTGTGTTTAAAATGCAGGGAAGCTAGGGAAATAGCAGTCGTTATGTTGTTGAAATTTCTTAAAAAATTTTCTAAAAATAGCATAAAATATTTTAGTGCATTATTGAGTAAATTCCTAGCCTTAGTAATTAATATTTAACAATTTTCATAAAATGCATATTTATTGAAAAAAATATTCAATTAGTCATGAAAAAGAATTTTATCGAAATCAAGTTATTGATGTGTTCCTAAATGTGTTCCACAGTGAAACAGTGTGTTTATGAAAATTAATATTAGCCTTGGAAAATAAATATTTATTATGTTCCATAAAGTGTGAAATTACCGAAAAACAATACTTAATACTTATGAAATTCATTTTCACCAAAATGAAAGCATTAAGATGTGTGTATATGTGTTTTACAGTGAAATAGAATATTTATTGAAATTATTACTACAGTGTGAATATTTGTATAAAACTATTTTCATCGTACTGTATACTGTGTGATTTTATACCTTTATGGATTTTTGAATATAATAATTATTTTTACTAAATTCCATAAAGGTGATGTGATTACTTATAAACTGTTTTGATACTGTTAGGCCCCGTATCATGCTCACGTGCTTATTGTACTGTTACTGTGTGAATACTGTGTGAAGCTGTTGATATTGATCTTATCTTCAGGGTCCTGGTTGACACCAGATCAGTATACAATCGAGGACAATTATAGACTATGACAATATGTCTCATGTGATAGTGTTACTGTTTCCCTATGGGGATCATAGCATGATATATTCAGGATGTTGCCTTGTCTCCTTTCACGTGTTACTGGTTTACTACTACAGTTTTCACTGAACTGTTACGGTTACTAAAGTGAAGTGTTTACCATACTGAACTGTTTACTGTATTACTTACAAGGTTTTATCGAAGTGTGTGAAATGTGTATAAAGTGATTGATAAAATACTTCAAAGTATTTTATTTAAATGGTTTTATAAATCATTATGTGATTGTTTATTTAATTAATTAGTACTATTTACCTAACAGGTTATAGTACTGTTTATTGAAATGTTGATATCACTGAACTGTTTATCATACTGAACAGTTTATAGTACTTATTACTGTGGTTTATTTAATTGTAAAAGTGATATTTTAAAGTGAAAGTGAAGTTCTTACTTAAATAATTTATCTAATAGTTCTATGTACCATTTTATGTGATTGTCAATATATTGAAATTTATCAAATAATATTTATATAAAATTTAACTTTTACTCTCTATAGTCACTTATAGGTTCCGGGACAAGACAGGTATTCTAAAATACCTTCCATACTCCATCCGGATCTTTAGCCGACTATAGTATCCTTCCTTTACTGTTCTTTGTGTACCAGTAGGAAATAAATGTTTTTAAATGCATATAGATTTCATAATATCAGCTCTGCATACAATTCTTTTACTGAGTATGTTTCACTCACCCCTTTATTTTTCTTCTCCACAGATTATATTAAGTGGTTAATTGGTATACTAATCTGTGGATTGACTGTGCTTTGGTTATCCCTAAGCAGTTTATAGTGGATCCTGGAGGTATTGTGTTTACATTTGTATGTTCAAACATTTATTATACAGCACTACTTGTTGTAAATTTAATCTCAAGAGATGTAAACTAATTCATACAATTGTAAATATTAATTATTTATGTGAATAAAATACTGAGTAAAGTGTTTTACTGTTTTAAGTGAATAGTGTAAAAGGCATCGCAGACAGTCCAACCAACAACTGTATACTTGTGATATGTGATAGATGTGATAATTACTGTACATAATAGACTGTGACAACTAGGGCCATTTGATAAGGAGACTTAGATATGGGTTCAATACCGTGAACCAAATCTATAATGAATTCCAACTCCTTGTCAGGAGGAAGTCCCTATAACTCATCTGGAAACACATTAGGAAAGTCTCCTAATCTCATGTAACTCCAGACATTTCTTTTCAACATCCACAACATATGTGATGTACCCTTCAAATAACAAACATAGAATAATAAGTCATTTGGCAAAAAATTTTCCTAACAAAAAAACTTTACTTACTTTCATTTCATACTATCAAAATTTTACAATATAGCAATTAGGAGAGGAGAAGGTTGCAGTCTTGGTGTAGCAGTCTAAATTAACTTGATTCCCTGCTAACCAGTCTATTCCTAGTATCACATCAAAATCATACATATTCAATAAGAGGAGATCTGTTACCATTTCCTTCTTTTTTACCCTTAGCTTACAATTTCGGTACACTACATCAGTCATCTAAGACTCCTTAAAAGGTGTATATATCTGTAACAGAGGCCTTAAGGGTTTAGGCTCTACTAGTATCTTAGTTACAAACATGGGTGATACAAATGAATGAGTAGAATTTGGATCAAACAATCCAATAGCTTCAACATCAAAAACATGAATCTTACCCTTAATAACATCAGAGGAGGTATCAGTAGTCTCCTTACCTATAGCATATACCCATCTCTAAACCATGGCTTTCTTCCCCTTTTCCATAGCTATGGCTCTCTTCGAAGGCTATATGGTCTTTTCAGGCTCTTGTAAGCTAGCTTGTTCTTTGGACACTCTTTCACTAAATGTCCAGTCTGTCCACATCTGAAACAAGCCCCAATGACCTAATAGCAAGGTCTGGTGCTGTGAAACTTACCACACTTTTCACACTTAATACCCACACGGCTTGATGTACCTGTTGAGCTCTCAGTAGTCTTAACAGCTTTACCACTAGTAGACTTATCACCCTCGATCTTCTTGCCACTGGAATCATCTCTAGGGCTGTCTTACTAGGCTACTTGTTTGATGAAGACTTATCATCTGAGGTCCGTTTAGCCTTTTCGTTTCCCTTGCCCTTAGTATAGGTACTAACCTCAGCTATGTGGAACTCATAGTCTTGCTTGCACAATCGGGCTCAGTGAATAGCCTCATCATATGTTGCAATATTGAAGGGAGCCATCTTAGCGAATGGATGGCCTTAAACCCTCCATGAATCTCTAAATTCTATGCTCCTCACTTCTCACTATCTCAAGGTCTAAACAACTGAGAGCTATGAACTTGGATTTATACTGATCAACAAATTGGTTCCCCTGTGTAAGACCCAGAAATTCTGCCTGTAACTGCTTTTGAGCTGTACAGAGAAGATACTGTTTATTAAAAGCTTCTAGAAAGATAGTCCATGTGATCATAAGGTGTCGAGCCCTCAAAATAGTCTTGGTAGACTTCTACCAATGCTCTGCCTAATCCACCAATACAAATGTTGCTAATTCCACCTTTTCTGTCTCTGAGCAATTCAAGTATTCAAACAGCTTCTCGATTACATTCAGCCAGTTCTCAGTAACCATTACGTCCTTCTCCCCCTTAAACCTTGGAAGGTCAAACTTCTTAAATTGCCTTAATACGTTGATGTCACAGTCCACAGCCTGTCCTACTCTAGGCTGTGTTGAAGCCTGCGGTGGTGGCCGTTCCTGTGGTTGTGGCTGTACAGGTGGTGGCTGAAGTACTGGAGGAAAGACAACTTGTAGAGAAGCAGGTGGTGTTATTAGTAGTGCCGAAGCTTCATTAGTGGCATTATGGTTGAAGCTAGCCATGAACTGTGTAAACATCATAGTCATGGTCTCAAAGCTCCTCTCTAAGCGTGAGATGTGAGAATTAAGACTTTCTGGCTATAGAGGAGTAGGAGGTTCTGAAGGTGGCTCGGCCTGCCGCCTACTAGTTTTCTTATGTCATCACTTATATCGATTAATATCTATACTCAAATAAGCAATTTTTAGTATATAACTGTAAGCAGTTATACACAATATATATTCATACAAATACAGTACTTAAGAGATGTAAACTAATTCTAATTTATTGACATGACAATCATTAGACTAATTTTGCTCTGATACCAATGTTTATAATGTCCTGATTATCCAATTTTCGTACCAATTTTTTCTCTTCTTTACAATAGGTTAAGCTTGATTATCGTGTCGCAATTATCGTTTTCGTTAAAACTTTCTTAACAAATTTATTTCAAGCAATATCTGCTGGTTTAGTTTAATTCCATTTTTTCTTGATTATCAAATATTTAAGTGATTATACTTTTCAAGTATAATTTAATAGACAACCTCAAATTGATTTCATATATATTAAACTATAGTTAAAATATACAAAATCATTCTCATAAATTGTGTCCATTAACTATACACTTAGTTTATATCCCATATATAGCACTGTATACAACAGTCTGAATACAAAAGAACCATAATTGGTATATCTTCAAGTAATAACATTGACGATATACCTCCCAAAGCAAATACAATTTACTATAGATAATCTGCAAGAGGAAAGAGGGGGTGAACTTTACGCCCAGTAAGAAACATATATAAAAAGTAGATACTATGCAAAACTATATGTAAGTATTCTATATGTTTCTATAATGACAATTTCAATCGATGACTTTGGACGCTCTCAATATGGAAGGAATTATTATAGCTGAGTAGGAATGCAAGAGGTGAGTAAGGAAGGATACTTTGAAGCACCTCACTTGTCCCAGTTTCTACTACTTCGACTATAGGAGTCCTACTCATATTTCACAGAGAAGAAATTCATGCATATAAGTTCAATACAGATCCTTTATGCTACAATTCAAAACAATAGTCCATGCAAAAACAAACGGTAGATCTCAATACAATACCATTTCATAAACATTCACGATTAGCTTAATACAATATAAATCAGTTGATAACCATTTCAATAAAACATTTTAATAGAGAGATGTAGCGAAAATTATAGGAATCATGTGGTTTAATTTCCTAAGTAGGAGAATAATGAGACACATGGCCATAGTTAAAAAGAGTCCACAGGGTATACTGATCAGGTGTTGACTATGGATGTTGAAGATGTGATCAAAATCAACTAACAAATAATTACGATTACGATACTGCATGATTACCCAATAGTAAGAAGCTACCATCTCAAAATAGTTCAATAACATTAAGAAGTTAATTCGATAAACAGTACGATCAAATGAGGTAAACATCAGTTAAAATCATACTTCAGTCATTTCTTAAAACATTTCAATGCATAAATATATTTTTAAATTTTATAAAAATGTAGTATGTTCTAAACAAATAAAAACCCTTTATTTTCTGACATGTAAATCAAAGTTAGTAAAAATCTATAATCTTGAACAATATTTTCTAATTGGCTCGCTATATAAACCATGCAAACCGTGAGCATTTAAATTTTCCTACGACTTTCTAATTCCACTAAAATACTATCATATATCTCAATCCCCATTTTAATTAAGATTACTATACTAGTTATTAATTTCTATGAAATTTTGGCATAGTAACGGTATTATCCTAACCAAACCTTCTGCATAACAAAACAGTTTATATACACAATTCAACCCATAAACTTAATGCAATTCATAGCATCTCTAAGCCTTCCATAAATGTCCCTTACCAACACATAGTTACAGTTCACAATCTATTACCAATATGGCACCAGATATCCTAGACAAACATATATTTGTCTAGGTTCCTTTCCACCTTTACTAGTTTAAGGCTACAAAACACAACTTAAACACATTCAAAAATTAATACTCCAGTTATAAAACTTCTATATTCTGATGCCTTGGTACGCACTTGTAGGTTACCGACCCAGGCCATTGCACTCAGCAGGTCACTCAACTGTATTGTCCGCTCTAGAGTATACCCATAGGGCCAACTCTCCGCACAATTTTATCGAAGTGCATCCCGAAGGGCCAGCACTCTAATTCGCGTCCAGAGGGATTCTGTAACAACTACAATTTTTCTACATGTTAAGGAACGTAAAATGACCCTTAGAGGGTGTTTGGAGGCCAAGTTGTGACATTTTCAGATTTTGGTGTAGAAACGTAGGCTTCTATACAGATAAATAGACAAGCCTCACGGGAGTGCACACTTACCCAGAAACCATGTAAGTACTTTAAATTTTTCATAAATGGTTTCGAGTTAGACAATTTGGCTCATGTGGTTACTATTTGGGCCTAATCCAAGAATTTGACAATAAACCAAAAATTTCAGCCTTTGGCTCATGACCAAATTGCCTTGTTTCGATCATATCTCTTAATTGGACTATCGAAACAATAAACCATAAAATTCTTAAGAAAGATGACTTAAAGATCCTTCAGCCATAAAAATCTCATAATTTAATTCCTTATGGATTGATACCAAAAATTTTTTGAAGTTGAACTATGTGCAGCAAAACCTATCAGTCTACACCTTTGTAAAAAATTGAATATATCCCTTAGTAGGAAACTTCAATTTAGGTGATTCAAATTTTGTTAAAAATCTAATTTAGAGGCCTTTGTGATCATGTATGGCATGCCCTTAGATTCCTTGTAGATTGATACAGTAAATGTTGGAAGCTAAGCTCAAAACCGACCAATTTGAAGGTTGATCGAATGAGTTGATTAAATCAAAAAAGTTAATTTGATTGGGGGCTTAGTATAATTAAAAGTATTTTGAAAGGACCTAAATGGAAAAGAAATATGATTTTATAGGGGTCAAAATTTAATTAGATTAAACTACCTAAATGGAAATTGAGAAATTTTAAAGTAAGGCTTAAAACATAAAATGAGATTTTATAAACTCAATTTGTTAAGTAACCAGTCACTATCCATTACCCCTAGCTCTTTTGTTTTCAACTATTGTTGGGAATAGAAGAAGCTTAGAAAAAATCAGAGGAGGTTGGACAAAAAACTTAAAGGAAATTCATAAAAATTATAAAGGAAACAAAGGAGAAGAATGTGAGGAAGTTGATTTCACCACTGCATGTGAGATTCAACCTCAGTTTGGGGAAGGAAATTGAAAGCAGAAACATTAAAGAGGCTGAGCCATTATTGCATATGGAGTGGAGTCTTGGCTTAAGGAAGAAAGTTGAGGAAAGTTGAAGTTGGGCTACGATTTCTCCATTAAGACAGCAAGAACCGAAGGAGAAAGGAAAGAGTCAAACCGAGAAGGAGATTTTAAAAGGAGAGCTGCTGTTTGAAGAATCTTTAGGTGAGCTTGAATATGATGGGGTAGAATATCAAGCCAAATTACGATAATTACCTCACATATATTTGGAAGTTATTGGAAAAATTATTAAGTGGGCCCACAGGACAATCCATAATTTGGATGCCTTCCGAAGTGGCAAATTGTCAAATTTGGGGCTGAAATACCTAAGGGGCAAGAAGACCATTTTCTGAAACCTTTAAGATGAGCACACTTAGGTTTACGTGCAACAAATTCAAAAATAACGATCGTGTCCATAGGTTGGAAGTACTTTTCTGAATAATGGTAAAACTAAATTGACTTTGGACCTACAGACTATCATAGAATAATCTTCGCGTAAAAAGGTTTTACGTGGATCCAGTCCGTGAACTGAATTACGCGAAAGTGCTAAAAACAACGCGAATGTCCTAAAAACAACGCGAATGAAGCAAAAAGCATTAGTTTAAGAGTAGTTTAGTAATTTTACTACCCATAACCAATCAAACCACCTTGGGATCAATCTTTGACCATGTTTGACCTAAATATAAGGAAAATAATAAAAATAAAATATAAATTTTGAATTTAAAAAATATTAAAATAACGTTAGGACATAAATGGAAATAATGAGATTATACAAGGGTATTATGGTAATTTAACATGGGACCAGTCAAATTGGTCAAAGTTTGACTAGAATTGACCTAAATAAATAAAATATAATATAAATAAAATTAAAAATTTGAAACTTAAAAATAACAAAATAATCCAATGGCATTAATGTAAATATTGAATTTTAAAAAGGGCAATTTGGTCATTTTGCATGTGGGCTAAAAATATCTTTAAAAATATCAGTAAAAACCAGAATTTTCTGGTTTTCTCCCATAAGAGCCGGCTTCCCCTGCAGCTTCTCTTTTCCCTTCTTTCTTCCTCACGTTTCATCATCTCTACCTAGCAAATTCATCACTTTTCATTAATAAAACACTAAGCAACCTTCATGAAATTTGTCCTACACCTCAAGAACATCTTAAATCCAGAATTGGAAGAGCAGAATTGAAGAATTGGAGGCTGTCCCAGGTGCTGCACAATTCGATTTTGAGCTAGGTGAGAAGAGATGATGTTAAGTTCTAGCTATAGTATTTGATTTATTCATGTATGAAAAATATGTTTGAAGCTTTAGATTGAAATAAAAATATGTATAGACAGCCATGATGTGTTCAGCCAAGAGAGGAAAGTAGAGAAATTATGGTGGTTTTAATGCATATGGTTATGGAATGATGTTATGTGATGAGATGAATATAGCTATAGAGATAGAATTTGTAAAATCATGAATTGGGCATGGAAGAGGTCATTTAGCCATGGTGTGGAGGTAGATGATAATGATGAATTCTTAATGTATGGAAGGTGTTTGATGAATATACTAAGTGAAGAGAAAATGTTCATAAGGTTAGAGTTGAGGAAAGAAGAGAAACAAAGTGCTGTGTATGTGCTAAGATTTTAAATCTATTGAAACTGTCTTGTTTGAGCCTCCTGTTTAAATGTTTACTTTGGGATTTTTATAATGAGATAAATTCTGTAAAAATTATGGTAGATATACTTATAAGTTAGGAGAAATTCAGCTTTGGAATCACTTAATTTGGAATTCTGTAGCTTAAGATATATGCAAATGAATCTAAGGCACTCTACCTAGAAAATGTGATCCAAATAGCTAATTTTGACAAATTGTAGAAAATAGACAAGATTGAATTTGGATGCAAGCCATATATTTCCAGAAAGGTAAATGAGTTAAAAATAATATATTTTTGGATTTCCATAATTTGGATAACCCAACACTAAGATATGAACCAATTTGTGCATGGAGGTCAACACATAGATCTACTAGAATGCACCTAAAAACATAGTAAATTTGAGAAATTATTAAAAATGACTCAGAAATGATAAAATTTTGAAAATCACCATTCTAAATAGGGAGTTGAATTAAGAATCAATGGTTTTGGATTTATAGTTTTTGGATATTCCTATTATTAGTAATGTAATTTTTAAGATGCAAAAGTCAAGAAACCATCCTGCCAAATGGACAAAATTAGGCTAAAGTTGGAAAATTGTTGAAAATAACACAGAATGAATTAGGAAATGGGCCTTACACTGTTAAATAGGGAATTACGTTAGGTTCCATGGAAAATTAATGGTGCATTAATTGGAATTCAATATTTTCAGTTATGAATAGAAAGGCATCAATAGTTCAGAAAATCTTATAATTGTGGGCTACTTATATAATGGAAAAGGTGGAACTTTAGGTCATGTTTGATGCATGGGATGATGGATAGGATAGGATGATAATTATCCTATCTTATGTTTGGTGCATACATTAAGGGGAGGATTGGATTGCAAGGAGGATTAATCATCCTCCTAATATAGGATGATTCAATCCTTTCTAAAAGGTGAGGATTATTTCTAATCCCATAGAATTAGAAATAAATACTCATATTTTATTATTTTATCCTTAACATTTATATTTAAAAATTAACTTAAACATTTAATAAAATAGTAAGGATCTTTAATTAGTTAATATAATTTTTTTTGCTTGTTTTTGATTAAACAAAAAACTATAATTTTGATAAAATAATATTTTCTTGTAAACATTTTTTTAAATTATTTTTTAGAAAATAAATTTTCAAACATAAAAATTATTATAAAATATATTTTTTAACTAGCTTTTTCTTACATTTAAATTTTTATTTTTTCTTTCTTAATTTTTTTCCTGAAAAAATGGAAAGAAAAATGACTATTAACTATAAATTATTAGAAACTATATATTTTTTAATTCATCGAAATTGAATTATTAAATTTAACTTGTATTTTTCTTTTTTTTTTGTCTTCCATATTTCCTTATAATTGAACAAAAAAAAAGAAGATAAAGAAACAATAAAAATAAAGAAAAATATTTAAGAACAGTCTTTTGGAAAATTTAATGTAATTAAAAAATAAACTTATTTCTAAGAAAAACTTAATTTTATAAAAAAATATATTTAATTTACAATAAAAAATTATTTTAAATTTAAATCATATAAAATAAAAAAAAGGAAAAAAATGAAAAAAATACAGAAAACGCTTTTTATAAAAATTCATTTCTTAACAAAATAATTTTTTGAAAAAGTAATATAAAATTTTTAGAAGTAATTTTTTATTAAAAAATCAGCTAATAAATTGGACTATTAATAATAGTATTATAAATAATATTTAAATTTTTAATTTTTTATTTATATTTATAACAAAAAAATTATAAATTTAAATTATGTTACTTTAAAAAAGAGTACTTAAAGAAATCATTTTATATTATTTTTAATTTTCACATAACAAATATTGTGAAAGATATAAAAAAATCATTCTATCCTATTCTTAATCCTTATACACGCCAAACAAAAGATAGGATGATATAATCTAATCTTGTCCTATCTATAATCTTATATTATCTTATCCTATCCTCATCCCATGCACCAAACATGACCTTAGTGTGCATGGTTGGTTAAAGCAATCACATTGTTAATGAGTATATATTATAAGGGTGTTTTGCATAGAGATCTTGAAACTAAACTTGTATAATGATCTTCTGTAGCTTCGAAGTTAGACTAGTGAAATGGAAAATGAGGCAAATAAGGATGTATTCACTAGTTTCGTGCTACAAAGGGTATTGTTTGAATAAAAGGACACTGTAGAGGTAAGAAACATGTATGGGAGATGCATAGGAAATGCTATGCTTGCTTTTGGAAATTTTTGAAAATCGAATCCTAACCGTTTTCTCACTCAAATTTCCTAAATGAAAAATAAAAATTTATTTTTAAATTCATACCAGTCTAAACATGGTTTAATTTGCATAAAATATATATTTATTATTTTACATGAATTGATTTATTATTTATGTGCAAATGTGCTATTTGGATACTTAAAGTTTTTCATTGAATATTTGATGAATTTTATTTCTACCGAATATGATAATTATTCTTTTACATGATTATGGATTGATTGAAGATAATGTTATTGAAATGATTCCCTATCATAATTTATGAATTTATGAAAATGATTTTGAGACAGTTGCTCTTTAGTAATCATGCATACTATTATATGTACATGATATGACTGTGGCACTATGGTCAAGCCCATAGGTTTCCACAGTGAGCACTTGACCAGTGTGAACTGTGACTGTTCGACGATGACCATTTGTTACTATTTCGTCCCTTCAGGGAAACTGTTTCGTCCTTTTGGGGATACTGTTCTTCCCTTCGAGGATACTATTTCGTCCCTCCAGGGATACTGTTTCATGCATGGTTTTATTGGATGTGACTGTCTCCACTGAATGTATTAAGTACTGATTTTACTCATATGAAAGAAAGAAATATTTAAATTGAACAAGTGATAATGATGATTTTTAAATGAATTGCTTTACTGTACTAGATGAAAAATACGGAAAGTATTGTTTTATATCATGATTTTGGAAATGTTATTGTACTGTTTACTAAAATTTCATACTGTAATAGGTTTATGGAATTGTTCATATCAAATGTTTCATATATTGTTATCGATTTGAAATTCCATGAAATTATTAAATGTTTTATATTGTTTATTTATTTTATCGTCAATTGTTTACTCCCTATAGTTGAACTAGGAACCGGAACACAAAAGGTACTTCAAAGTACCTCCCATACTCTATCTAGTTACCTAGCCAACTATAGTATACTTCCTAAAATGTCCTTTAGTGCACCGTTAAGAAATAAATGTTTTTTATGCATTTTAATAATTATATTTAATTTATTTTTATAACACGTAAAATAAGTTTATTTTAATTTTATTTATCTGCATATAGTAGCATGATGCACACTTTTATATATGTTTCTTATTGAGCTTTCCTCAAAGCTCACCCCCTTACTCACCCTCTCAGATAGTTCATCAGTGTATGTGCCAACTTGTCACAGTCTGAATATACAGTATTCACCACATTTTCACGCACACAGTGATGGATGGGCTGTCTGTGATGTCTTTATTACACACTTTGTTAAACAGCAAACAATTTACAAAAATATAAATTATTCGATTTACAAACTAAATATGTTTACAGAATAGTAATTCTTCAATATTTACATCCCTTGAATATTGTTTACAATAAAGTAGTACTATACAAATATGTCTAAATATATAAAGTAAAGTAAATGTATCTCCAGGATTTATTAATCACTGCCTCGAGAAAATAAAAGCAGCCAAACTTTTCTCGAAAAGTATCTCAAATAATTATTGCAGCAAATCTGAGGAGTGGGAAAAATAAGCGGTGAGCAAAACATGCTTAGTAAGAGAATTGTATGCAGAACTGATATTATGAAATCTATATGCATAAAATCCTTTAAATTTCCTAACAGCACACTAAGGTTAACAATGGAAAGATACTATAATCAGCTAGGAATCCGGATGGAGTACGAAAGGTATTTTAGAATACCTGTCGTGTCCCAGAACCTAGAAGCGACTATAGGGAGTAGTTATAAAATTTTATTATGCAATAACATTTGATAATAATAATAATTAAATAAATAATTAATTAAATAGTTAGTTTATATACTTTAATTAGTATTTTACCAAATCACTTTAAACACACTTCATTCACTTCGATGAAAATTCCAGTAACGGAACAGTAATCAATAATGCTAACCAGTTCTATAATAGTAAACAATAAACAAAAATCAATTCTTTCCGCAGTAGTAAACATTTCAACAATTATAACTGTTGGCTCTATAGGGTATACCGAGAGGAGGGTGAATCGGTTTTTAGCTAACCTTAAGCTCGTTTTTCGATTATACTAAATTCTCTAACCTATATTGATATTTTCTAAGTTCTCTAAGCTACTCAATTATGCAATATAAATTCAATACAATAAACACAAATATAATTGCAAACAAGTAAAGAGAGTAAGGATAGAGAAATGTACGCAAGTGATTTATAGAGGTTCGGCAACCTTGCCTACGTCCTCTACCTTGAGATGCTCCCAAGGATTTTCCCCAAATTCACTATCTTTGAATTTGTATTACACTCCCTTTTTTTCTAGGCTAAAGAGAAACCTCTCTCTTTTTTTAGGCTCAAGAGAAACCTCTCTCTTTTTCAAAGCTCAAGAGAAACCTCCCTCTTTTTCTTAGGCTAAAGAGAAACCTCCCTTTAAGGAATGAATTGGTTTACAAATTCTGTAATCAAAGAAGGGCCTCTAGATAGGCAAATGATTGCAATGTTTAAGCACAAGGAAAAAGCCTATACAAGATTTGTGCTATTCTATACAAAGAACATGAGAATGATGGATGATGAAGACTTTGTAGCTCTTGATTTGTTGTTGAGGCTTGAGGAAAATGAAGAAGATGATGAATAGAATTTCTGAGCAGTTCCTCTTCCTTTCTTTAGCTTCTAAGCCTCTATTTATAGTTCCTTGGATGTATTCTAGCAGTTGGGTGGAGCCAAAACTTGAATATGATCGTTGTCTCATAAAAACTAACCGTTACAGGTTATTTTCAGGCAAAGGGATCGATCCCTTCCCAGAGGGGATCAATCCCTTCATTCTAGATTCGATTATTCTGGGCTGAGGGACCTTTTCTTGCATTGGGGTGCTTACTGCCAAAAGGGGATCGATCCCATGCCTCCATAAAGCCTATTTCCTACACTTTTGGGTTAGAAATGATGTGACCTTTGATCCTAATCCAACCCAAAACATTTTGACATTTTTGTGGGAGTTTTTCTTGACTTTTTCTAATGAAAACATGGTCCAAAAATTCATCAAGTAATTTTCTAAAATATTCAAGACAAAATAAGAATATATAATTAAATCATGGTCTTAACGTTTGATATGATCACTTGAAAATGGATTGAGAAAATCATGTGTGATAAGGCAAATTTACAATATGAATTAAAACATTAAAGCTTACTTAAGTTTTTGTCATTTCAAAATACATATGGCAATTTAAAGCTAACAATCTTCCTTTTTTTTATATGACAAAACTTAATGTAAATTTGTTTTGAAAATTCTTTGATAAAATACTCCCCTTCAAATAAAGTAGGATTTTATAAAGCTCCCCCTTAATATAAGCATGGGTTTTCAAAAGGGATTTTCAAACTATTTCTCCCCCATTATGTCTCCCCTTTAATATCTCTCCCTTTTAATATCTATCTCTCCCCCTTTTTGTCATAGCAAAAAGAAGGAAAAATAATAAAAAATATGCTCCCCCTAAAATCATGGCTATGTGAGAACAAATAAATATGCGTCATCCAACAAGAAACATGTTAGTACATGAGACTTATAGCACAAATAAGTCAATATTCACAAAGAGTATGAAATATTCATGCAAAGAATATGACTTATGATCCTATACCAATTGTTTATAAATAATTTCGCAAGAAGTTTCCAATTGGTAAATAATGAAGCAAGTTGTTTATAACTATCTACTAAGGTCTATGACTTGCTCATTTCAATCCTATTAAGCACCTAAGTATATCAATTGTTCTTTCTAAAGTCCAACTAAGGTGCATTGTAATACATCATGATTTTGAGCTGAAATTATATAATATATCCTATGCATGTGCTCATAAATCATTCTCAAGAAATATTGTGTCTAGAATTAAATCATACATCAATTAATCACAAATTCTAGCACAAAAGTGTTTCATGCAAAAATGTCTTATATGAATTCTTCCTTATTTGTAATTTCAATCTAAGGAGCATGAGAAGAATTGTCAATTTAAAGCTCATACCAATTGGCAATTTAGTTTTGGCTTACCAATTGTTGAAAATATGGTTGCCAATGATACTAATTGTTATTTTAATCTAAATACCAATTGTTACTAATGGTTGACTTTGATATCTTACATGAATCCAATATCTATGTGTAGTGTGTTCATGTCAAGAAAATAATCATTCTAAATATGCAAGAACACAATCACACATCATCAAATATGCATATGGATTAATTAAACATAAGCATACTATCATAAAGTATTAATCCATATTCATATTCACAAAGTTATACCATATGGAAGATTCATAAAATCAAAGTATTCAAGCAAACACATTTTCTTCCATGTTTTCAAGCACAAAAATCCTATGCTCATTTTCTAATTCAAGTCCTTAACCAATTATGAGCAAGGAAAGATTCAAATAATAAATGCATGGATATCAAGTTTGTTCAAGTTTGCATTTATCTTTGAATGTTGGTGTTTTCATGAAGACCCTAGTTCTTTAAGTACAAGGATGATAAAGTTTCATAAATTTAAACATTTAGGATCCATTTACCATCACAAATTATAGGCCAAGGAAAATTATGACCTTATACCAATTGTTGAATTTACATTTGAAATCAATCCTTAAGGTCAAGTTTTAATTATTCTTCCACTAGATGTATAATTATCACGAAACCTAGTGTGGAATAGATAAGTCAAGCTAAGAGACATAATCCTATAAGCATGCTTGACTAAGATGAACAAAAATAATGAAAAATATTTATTATGCATAAGTTCATCAAATTCTCAAATATATCCATAAATTCTTGAAATAATTCTCAAAATTATGGTTAAGCATTCATTGAAAGTATATTTCAAGATTATTTCAAGATTTATGTAATTCAGGACCATCTTTAATGAGAAAACTGGTTTTGCACTTGTGAGCTCAAGAAAAATAATATTGATTGTTGAAAGTGATACCATTTGTTGGAAATGATACAAATTGATGGAGTTGAGGCATGATATCAATGAAAAATAAATTTTCATAGTTTAAAGATCATCAAAAAGAAGTTAAAATACTGGATTTTAAGTTGAGAAGAAAGAAGATATCAAGATAGTGAAAAATCCTTCTCAAATTCGGTTGAAAAAGTGTAGAAAAGCCATTTTGGCCTTGGGGGATCGATCCCTTGAGGAGGGGGATCGATCCCTTAACTCCAGAATGCAGATTTCCTGCATTCTGCTCAAAGGGGATCGATCCTGCTTGTTGAGGGATCGATCCCTCATCCTGTTTCTGTAGTTTTTGACAGAAAATCCAACCTTTGAGGTACCAAAACTTCGTTTTTGAGTATTTTAAGTTCAAGTAAGGGTTTAAAAATTTGTAAAACATGATTTTGGACTTGTATGAATGAAAAACATGAATGAAAAACCATTTTACAAAAGATTTTGCAATTTTGGAAGAATTTACACAATAAAATGCATTTTTGGCCTCAAAGGAGGTCATTTTGAGAGTTAAACATATTTTGACAAAACCAAAGCATTGGATACCACAAAAATGTCAAAACAAACTTGTTCACATAGGTTTTAAGTACATATATCATTAAAGCATACATCTTGTGAACAACATGCCATAATTTCCAACATACAAGTTCTTCATTCTTACTCATGACATGACATTTTGTATAAACGACATATTTGATCATTTGAGGCAAGTAAATACATTATCAACATATAGAAAACTTGCTCAAAATGCAGAAATCCAATAATTATTTCAAAATCATAAATCATGCCTTTCATCTAATGTATCAAGACCTATTCATCAAGCACTCAAAAATCATTTATCATGCCTTTTGTTCAATCATTCAACTCACAATGCATTAGAGATTATCAAAGCACAAATAATTTAATCAAATAAAAGTTTTAAGGAGTAAGGAATTAAGCTTACAAAACTCCTTTGCTTGAGAGTGCTTTGCCTTGAATTGTTGGATCCACCTTAGGCCTTTCTTGAAGGACTGTTGTGACCTTGCTAAGGATGGATTTCCAAGCTCTTCCACTTTATCATTGGCATAAGCAATCTCCATGGGGAGTGTGTAGAGCATTTGATCTCCATTGCTTCTTTGTATTCTCATGCTCTAACACTCCTACAACAAACAATTTAAGCATGTTTTGGTACCCAAATTTTATTGGGTCCATGAGAGTTAGTGCAAATAATTGTTGATCCTTTGGGGATCCATTTCAAGCTCAATTCATCATTATTCATAGCATGCTTTGGCACCCACATTTTTCTAACTACTCTTCCTCTAAATGTGGTTTTTCTATATGTGCATGCTTGTGAAGAGTGTCCTATTCTATTGCATAGTAAGCATGTAAGAGATAAATCACGCATAGTATTTTTGCCCACAAGGAAATTCTTTAGATGAGTTTTTTTTTTGTATTGCATTATAACCTAACCCATCTTTATCAAAGAAAGCTCTTTAGGTCTCTAACATATGATCTAGCTTTTGTTGACCCATATAAAACCTAGTAAATGAGTTATGCAAATTTGTATTCTTTTCATTCAACTCATTTATTTCTAAGTTGGCATCTTCTAGTTTCTTTTCTAATTCTAGCTTAACATTGGTCAAGGTTTCCTTTTCTATTTTCAAATTAGCAATGATTTTCTTATATTTAGAATTCATGCATTGAAATTCATTTGCTAATTCATTAAAAGCATTTTGTAACTCATCAAATGTAAAATCATTATCTTCACTAGAACTAGAGCTAGCTTCATCGTCACTAATAGCCATAAAGCATGAGTAGGCTACTTCATTATCTATGTTTTCCTCATCGGAGCTATCACTATCGCTCCATGCAGCCACAAATGCTTTCTTCCTAGGTTTCCTATCCTTTTCCTTCCTAAGTAAGGGGCAATCTAACTTAGTATGACCTGGTTCATTACACTCATAACACACTAAAGGATCCTTTTCTCTTCTCCTTGACTCCCCTCTTTAATGTCTCATATTATTTTTTTTTCTTTCATTCTCATGAACCTATTAAATCTTTTGGCAAACATTGCCATTTCCTTCTCTTCGTCATTTCCACTCTCATCACTATCATCTTCAAGGGCCTCATGAGTGGAAGACTTAAGTTCTACCCCTACTTTCTTTGAAGGCACTTCATTTCTTTTCATTTTCATTTCATATGTAACTAGGGAGCCCATAAGCTCATCTAGATACAAGGTATTTGGATCCTTAGACTCTTCTATTGCGGTTACCTTTGCCTCCCATGACTTAGGCAAGCTATTCAAAATTTTCTTTACCATTTTAACATTAGAATAAGCCTTGCCTAAAGCCTTAAGTCCATTAATTATATCATTAAACCAAGTGAACATTTCGCTAATGGACTCATTTTCTTTCATCCTAAATAGCTCATAATCATGTGTGAGCATTCCTACTTTGGTCTCTCTAACTTGATTTGTCCCTTCATGTGTGATGGCTAGTTTATCCCATATTTGTTTAGCATTCTCACATAAGGATACTCTATTATACTCATTGGGACCTAAAGCACAAAAGATGGTGTGCATAGCCTTGGCATTCAATTGTGCCAATCTCATGTCATTGGTGTCCTACTCATCTTCACTCTTAGGGACATCTTTTCCATCTACTTTCTTTATTGGGATTCTAGGGCCATTAACAATTGCTCTCCACACTTCATAGTCATTGGATTGCACAAATAACATCATCCTAATTTTTCAATAAGAGTAATTCTCACTATTGAAGATTGGTGGTCTAACTAATGAGTGTCCCTCTTCTCCTAGGGGTATGCCTACATTCAAGTGAGCCATTTAAGATCGTTTTGCTCGATAGAGGTTAGTCTAAATCAATCTCGAGCCCAAGCTCTGATACCAATTGTTGGCTCTATAGGGTATACCGAGAGGGGGGGTGAATCGGGTTTTAGCTAACCTTAAGCTCGTTTTTCGATTCTACTAAATTCTCTAACCTATATTGATATTTTCTAAGTTCTCTAAGCTACTCAATTATGCAATATAAATTCAATACAATAAACACAAATATAATTGCAAATAAGTAAAGAGAGTAAGGATAGAGAAATGTACGCAAGTGATTTATAGAGGTTCGGCAACCTTGCCTACGTCCTCTACCTTGAGACGCTCCTAAGGATTTTCGCCAAATTCACTATCTTTGAATTTGTATTACACTCCCTTTATTTCTAGGCTAAAGAGAAACCTCTCTCTTTTTTTAGGCTCAAGAGAAACCTCTCTCTTTTTCAAGGCTTAAGAGAAACCTCCCTCTTTTTCTTGGGCTAAAGAGAAACCTCCCTCTTTTTGTTAGGCTAAAGAGAAGCCTCCCCTTTTACAAGGAATGAATTGGTTTACAAATTGTGTAATCAAAAAAGGGCCTCTAGATAGGCAAATGATTACAATGTTTAAGCACAAGAAAAAAGCCTATACAAGATTTGTGCTATTTTATACAAAGAATATGAGAATGATGGATGATGAAGACTTTGTAGCTCTTGATTTGTTGTTGAGGCTTGAGGAAAATGAATAATATGATGAATAGAATTTCTGAGCAGTTCCTCTTCCTTTCTTTAGCTTCTAAGCCTTTATTTATAGTTCCTTGGATGTATTCTAGCCGTTGGGTGGAGCCAAAACTTGAATATGACCGTTGTCTCACAAAAACTAGCCGTTACAGGTTATTTTCGGGCAAAGAGATCGATCCCTTCCCATAGGGGATCGATCCCTTCATTCCAGATTCGATTATTCTGGGCTAAAGGACCTTTTCTTGCATTGGGGTGCTTACTGCCAAAAGGGGATCGATCCCTTCCCTTAAGGGATCGATCCCATGCCTCCAGAAAGCATATTTCCTGCACTTTTGGGTTAGAAATGATGTGACCTTTGATCCTAATCCAACCCAAAACATTTTGACATTTTTGTGGGAGTTTTTCTTGACTTTTTCTAATGAAAACATGGTCCAAAAATTCATCAAGTAATTTTCTAAAATATTCAAGACAAAATAAGAATATGTAATTAAATCATGGTCTTAATGTTTGATATGATCACTTGAAAATGGATTGAGAAAATCATGTGTGATAAGGCAAATTTACAATATGAATTAAAACATTAAAACTTACTTAAGTTTTTGTCATTTCAAAATACATATAGCAATTTAAAGCTAATAATAACTACTTCAGTATCAGTAGCATTTCAGTAATATTAAATAGTTTATCATCAATGATGGTTCGATAGAACAATATTCATAAAATCATATGTATAAAAATTATTTAGGTAATTAAAACATTTATCAATCCCTTTTTCACCACTAATAATTCAAAATCATTGAACACAATACAGTAATTCATTCAGTCACAATAAACACTTTAGTAACAGTAACAGTAAATAGTAATACGTGAATGGAAACCAAGTAACGCCCTGAATATATTATGCTATAAATCCCCGTAGGGAACAGTAACACGTGAGACATATGGCCTTAGTCTATAGGTGTCCTCAGAGTACACTTGCCAGGTGGCCCTGGGATTGCTAATGACTTAGCGAGGTAATCAGCCACAATAATAGTACAATAACACATAAAATGTGAGCATGATACAGGGCCTAACAGTCTCAAAACAGTATATAATTAGTAGTATCACCTTTATGAAAATTAATAAAATATATGAAAACTTCAGTCAGTCCATAAAGGTTAATTTATATCACAGTGAATATTATAGTGAAAACAACTTATAAAATATTCACATTGCAATAACACATTTTATAAACCTTCTATATCACTGTAAAACATTTATAAGAAGGTATTAATAGCTTCACTTTAATTGAATTCGATAACACGAATATTTAAATAATGTTTTTCGGTAAATTCATATTTTATGAAAAATATTAAATATTTAATTTCTAAGGCTAGAAATTCACTCAATAATGCACTAAAATATTTCTTGACAATTTTAGAAAATTTTCTAAAAAATTTCAACAGCATAACGACTGTTATTGAACTAGCCTCCCTGCACTTAAAACACAATTCCAAATCCAGTCGAAAAACACAATTTTCACATTTTCCAAGGCAATTAAGTATCACAATATTCTCATAAAAATCATGCATCCATAATATCCTTACAATCTACACACGCATCCCTTACTTGTCTGACGTTATCGACTTTTCGACAGCACTATGCATGATTCATTTCATTCGGGTTGCAAATAATTTCACCAACATTATTAACTCACTTAACTTAAATTTTTAAACTATTTTATACTTCTAATTGCAGCCACATTATACACTGAAAATATTAAATCAGTGTAAATTCTATGTACTAAAACATAACTTCTTCGTGTTAAGTCAGATTTTAAATTTGATTGCACCGGTGGATTCCTCATAATTTCTATAGTATTATAACACCCTAAATTCATCAAATGCAGCCACAAAACCCCTTCCCCTTTCAATGGCTGAATGGTTCCTTAGGCAAAATTCATGGAATTTCATCATTTTATCACTAAATTCATATTTATACATGTTCATTCTCTCACTTAACACCATTTTCATACATCAAACCACATGGATTCTTCATGTTCTTCTCAAGACTGAAACCCCAAGGTGTACATTGTGTATGATTCAATGAGATTTAAACAAAACTAACACCAAATTCATGTTTAGCATGCTTAAAAACATCAAAATCCACTATTAAAATTAAATGAAACTTCCTGGATAATAAAAGGTACCTTTGGCCGAATTCTTTAGGCTGCCATTTCTCTTGATTGTGTCACTTTTTCCATGAGATATTGGCATGGGTGAAGAGCGGATGATGAGTAGAACATTTTTGTAAAAGGAAATTTGTTGAAATTTTATGATTTTAATGGTGTTATTTAAGGTTTCTTTTCTTTTCTTTTCTTCATTTTTCCTTTTCATGGTGGCATGAAAGAAAGGAGGAAGAAGCATGAATAGTGGCCGACCAAGGCTGATGAGAAATTTAGAGTCTTCGAGAATAGGGCAAAATTACCAAAATGCTCTTGGTTATGAGATTTTAGGACAAAAATGCCCTTAAGCTTCTGTAATTTTTTATGACTATGTAATTACACTCCAAAAATTATTATTAAACATATTTTACTGAATAAAGATGGTTTGGTTCGGGTTTGACCTATCATGAAGGTGAAATTACGAAGATACCCTTATCGGGCCAATCGCATTAATTTCTTATTTAACCACCGATTCGATCTATTTATTGAGATAGCCTAGGATTTATTTTCATTTAGAATATCATGCTATATTTAATTGGTCCAAATTCATTTTAGTTTAGGCACAATTTATGAAAATGCCACCAGGCTACGTCCTTAATCGTCATTTTCTAAATTATTAGCACGCTTCCCAAAAATAATATAGATAAGGGATTTTAAACTCAAAATTCTTACCTTAGGGTTATCATACCCTCTGGACACTGTTTGGACTGTTTCACGTCCATCCAGGCATTGTAGGGCCAATGAGGCCCACTCACTGTTTCACTTATAACTTGTGAAATCCATAGGAATTGAACAATGATTAAATGTCTGACACATACAACCGCTGCTTCCAGGTTAGTTGAAGAAGATCATTAGAAGTTTAAAATATCGGGTAAACATGTATATGTTAAATTTTATATTTATGTTTAGATAAGTGTATGCACACCAGATGTAAACTAGTGGGATGTAATTGAATTGAGCTGATATAAATAAAATTATAATTTCCATATTATGGTTTATATGTTGTTCTCTCTATTTATTATTTATTGATTGAATGGTTTAACGGTTTAAAGATTAATTGCAATGAAAGCTATAGAATGAACTGACACGACATTGAATGCAAACCATGTAATTGTAACTAATTGCATGTGAGTAAGTGTTACAAAAAGAAAAAGTTAGTTCGGGATTTGGCAATTCCGGATGTTATAGCGCGGATAGCTCATCCTAACACAAGTCATCTTACGCGGGGACACCGTAAGCCTTAAAATTGTCCCAACACAAAATGACTTGCACTGGGTTGAGCTCCCTATATAAGGCAGATTGCACGGGGAGCTTGTACTTGCACAAGAGCCTTGCGCACATACATGGTTTTAGCGCAAGTTGGCTTTTGTGAATAACTTGTTGTGTAATTTTATTATCAATTTTATTTTAATAATTATAATAATGATTTTTATTATGAAATTTATTATAATAATTATAATTAATTATTGTTTAATTAAACAAAAAAAATTTAATCCTAACCATTAACTACAAGAAACTATAATTGTACTTGAAATCTGAATTTGGAGCAATTGAAGGAGTGATGAGGTAGACGAAAGGAGATGAAGCAATGGAGTTATAAAGAAATATGAAAGAAAGATGGTTGATGTGGGTAAAAAGGTAAAGGTTTAATATTGTAAATTAAAGGTATATTTTGTAGTTTTCTGTGGGTTATAAATGGACCTGCTCAAGGGCTGGGCTACCTGCCTAAGCTTGAAAGCCTGCTCGATATTTGGTTGGGCTTGTACAAAATTATCTGATGCAATAATTGGGCTTAGGCAAAATTTTTAGGCTCGTTTAAAAATCGGGTCGGGTTCCGACTTGAGCTTTCAAAGCCTGAGCCAGGCTTGGCTTGAATTTTTATATATATTTTTATATTTCTTTTTTAATATTAATTAAAACTTTTTATATATTTACTAAGTATAATATAATTATATGTATATAAAATATTATTGATTAATAAACATGATTATAAATATTTAATATGAAAATTGATATACAAATTTTGACAAATTAAATTAAATTTTAAAGGGTATAAAATAACAAAAAACAAGTAAATAAAAAATTAAAATATAAAAAAATATTTTTGGGATAGACTGAACCGAGCTTGAGCTTGTAATATAAAAATAAAAATAGACTTTAACAAAAAGTCAAGCCTAAATTTTCAAATCGGGCTGAGCTTGGACATACAGATTACAAAATAATATGTCATGGGCTCGATCCGAGCTCGGCTCGACCTGGCCCATGACCAAGTTTAGGTATAAAGAAGTGAATATAAAGAGTAAAAAAAGTAGTGAATTTAGAAGCTTTCCTAAACTAAGCATGGTCAAAATTCAAGGCCCATATGAAGCATGAAGCGGTCAACATGTGACTTGGGTCATTTGGAGTCTATACCTTTTTATTTGTTCAACCTAAGAGATTTTGAGTTAGTTAGTAAGATTGATTTCGATAATATTGAAAATAACAAAAAAAAATATTTAATGATGTATATTTTTTAATAAAATAATAAAATAATTTAAATTCAATGATAAAAATATAATTTTACTCTTAATTTTTTGTTGTCTTTTGTGAAAAAAGTGATTGGACCATGGCTCATCGGACCGCACCGGTGTGCCAAACTGACCCATTATGTACAATGCATCTTTAAAATTGCTTTCTTAGCCTATTAATTTCACCCATGCCATACCAAACCATCTTGCCTATATCTGTAGCTCTGTACTGATAAAATTAAGAAAGTAATGTTGCCAACCAGCGGTCAATCATGCCATCTCGTAATTCATAATTTGCCATGCATGTACGAACATATATCTGGTGAAGTAACTCTCACATGAAACAATAATATTTAATCATTTTGCAAATTATATTCTTTCTCTACAAAATGGAAACACTTGGTAGTATTTTTGTACTGAAAATGGGTCCTCTCAGTGGATTATTTATGCAAATTGGCATTGCACATTCTTTAAACCATGATTACTTTAATTCAATGTATAATATAATCAAATCAAGTGGATGGTATTTTATTTTCCGAGGATGCAGTGGACAGTAACATAAGCATGTGCTCTCCTAACAAAACTGACGTAAAGCGCAACATCGACAATAAATGCACTACATTTTGTTTTGGAATCTTTAAATCCAATTTGTTTTGGAATCTTTAAGAGTTTAATTAATCTGGTTCTGCTTCATCTTATCCCTTAGAAGTAGCATTATGTATAATAAATTAATCCACGACGCCGCCATCTATGTTGTGTTTCTTTTTTCTTTTCTCTGAATGCTTCATGAAGTAATCGGGATGTATATAAAGAAAAACGAAAGAAGAAAGTGAGATCACTTGAGACTCAAGCAAAGCTAATCTTAAACACAATGACGGATCTAAAAGTTCAAATTAGAGGGGGCCAAACTAAAAAAAATTTGTAACTTAAAAATTTTTATTTAACATGTAATATATTATTATTTTATCAAAAAATATATGTGAAATATAATATTTTATGTATAATCATAAACCAAATATACAAAAAGTTGAAGTATTAAAATAAAAAAAATATAATTATTAAAAATAGAAGAAAGTCGAATACTTTTATTTAAAACTGTGCTTAATGATGTCTCATAAGAAAAAAATTGTTTGAGTCAAAAGTTTCAACAAAGTTTTTTTCTACGTAAAGAATAAAAATTATCAGCAAGAAACTTTTCTTCATTTTGTTTTGAAATCTTGTTTTAACAATTTTCATTGATAAAATTTGGCAAAATAGCCAAATAAGCCCTCGACCTTGGGTCCAAAATGGAATTAAGCCCTCGACCTTTTATTTCGTGAAAATCAGTCCATAAACTTTTATTTCAGTGGAAATAAACCCTCAACCTTCTAAAATTATGCAATTAAGTCCAAATTTGTTAAATGACACTAACTGCCGTTACTATTGCACATGTGGCATGCCACGTGGCAACCAAGTAAGCTATCCACGTCAGCTTTCACTAACGGCAGTTAGTGTCATTTAACAGATTTGGACTTAATTGCATAATTTAAGAAGGTTGAGGGTTTATTTCCACTAAAATAAAAGTTTATGGACTGATTGCCATGAAATAAAACGTTGAGGGCTTAATTCCATTTTGGGCTTAAGGTCGAGGGCTTATTTGGCTATTATTCCATAAAATTTTTTTCAAAAATGATGCAATAAAAATTGAAATAGTCAATATAAGATCAATCAATCTTTCAATAAGAAAATACACATGAAATTAATCATTTTTTACAATCACAAATTGATGTAAAAAAATTAATAATAAAAAACCTGAACTGTATTAATTAATTATTTCTTTTAAATTTTAAGTGATATATTGTATAATAGTATTTATTTTAGGTTCCTTTATCAATGAACAAAAAAAAAGTATTTATTTAAGGTATAAAATAGATAATTAAGTGAAGTTAAAATATTTTTATAAGACTGTAACTAGTTTTTTAAAACATATCTAAAGTAAAAAGTTTAAATTAATAACATATATAAAATAATTTAATAAAAACTGAAATCTAATAATTTCTTTCATTATATAAAATTATATTAATACTCCTTGAAAATTTGATAATTAAATTTTTTACCTTAAAATTTAATTTTTTTATAATCATAAAGATTGTCATTTTATTTTTCTTAAGAATTACGATGAGAGAACAATTTTTTTTGGAGGGTATTCCTAGATTAAATCTTATAATATATGCTCATTCAAGGTAAATTTAACAAAATTTTAGAGGAGCCATGGCCCCCACTTCTTCAACGTGGCTCCGCCACTGTTTAAACAGGTAAAAAAAGTTGAGAACTGAAGGACGATTCTGCATCTTAACCAGTTTTGTCATAGGAATTTGCTTTGACATTTGTATTGTACGACACCCAACATATTAATCATTTTAAAATTCTTGATTTCCAGTTAGCTTTGGCCTGTAAACTAGAATTAATCTCATGGCAACGTGAAATCCCATGTGTTTAGTCCAGCAAAGATATTGAACATTGCCACGAGCGCAGATATGGCTCTGGTTGTCGTCGGTTGTGTCGGGGAGTGGATATATTTTAGTCATTTTAAAATTTCATGTTTTTTTTTTTAACTGTTGGACTTTTTTTTTTTGACAAAGGAAGGTTTGCGGTAAGTAAACACCCAATCACCTACAACTAGAAGCCACGCTTCTGAGAGTCTTCTCAGATGGTCAATTGTTTTGCTGTCTTTTTGAGAATTTTGCTGTTTATAATGTCACGCATACTCACAATTCAAATGCATGTAGCTAAGTCCTCTCTTACAAATCCCATTGAAGAAGTGTTTTTTACTGTATTTTGAAGCATTTTGCTGATGAACTACATTGATGGAGAGGCAGAGAAGTTCCTCTTTCAAATCCAAAAAATTCTTGGTGTTTTCTTTTACAATATCTTCTTCTTTTATCTTCCTGGCTTCCTTGTTCACTTTGGTCATCAAATCCAACCCTTCAATTCACCAGCAAACCCATTTTCAGTTCAAAAAATCATTTCTTATTTTTGGAGGGCATAAACCCATAACTCTAGAGAGCTTAAGTAGTTTCAGGAGCAATGATTCAGCAGTGAAAGGCACCCCTTTTGTTAAACCTGGAAATGCATCTGGGTCTGATAATTTTTCAGTTTCTAAGGAGATCCAGAAACAGGAAAATGATAATGAAGTGTTTGACGATGGTGATAGTGAAAATGAGGATCCTGAAACCGAGCAAGAGGATGCACCTGGACCTTCAATGGAAGATATTGAAGTTCAAGGCAATGAATTAACTGAAGAGGATGAGGCCAGAGCAAATTCAATAGACAAAATTGAGCTCCCAAGCAGCAAGGAACACAATGAAGAGAAGAAGACAAGATTAGCTTCAGCTGATGAAAAAGAACTTCCAAGTAATGGGAAAATTGAGGAGAAGAGGATAAATAGCTGTGATGTAACGAAAGGGAAGTGGGTTCAGGATGAGAGCTATCCTCTGTACACAAATGGGTCCTGTCCTTTCATTGATGAAGGTTTTAACTGTAACAGCAATGGCAGGCGAGATAGAAATTACATGGAATGGAAATGGCAGCCCCAAGATTGTGACTTTCCTAGGTAATTTTGATTTTCTTTATGCATTTTCTTGGATATGTAATTGCTTTGGTAAAGACCTGTTTTTGGTGTGGTTGTATCTGTTTTAGGTTCGATGCAGCAAAAATGCTGGATTTGATCCGAGGGAAAAGACTGGTCTTTGTGGGAGATTCGATTAATAGAAACCAATGGGAATCCATGCTTTGCATGTTAATGGGAGCTGTAAGAGATCCAAAGGAGGTCTATGAAACTCATGGGCGAAGAATCACCAAAGAGAAGGGGAACTATAGTTTCAAATTTGTGGTAATTAAATGATTGTTTAACGTTTATCTGCTCTTTCATTCACTTATATAATGGAATTTTGAGTATTTGGGGTGGTTGATTTTTTGAGGTTGTTTCTGCAGGATTATAAGTGTACAGTTGAATTCTATGTTTCTCACTTTCTGGTTCACGAGAGCAAGGCCAGAATAGGGCGAAAGCGGAAGCCCACTTTGCGAATTGATGCCATTGATCATGGTTCATCAAAATGGAGAGGAGCTGATATTTTGGTCTTCAACACTGCACATTGGTGGTCTCATTACAAAACAAAAGCCGGGTTAGTACCATTTCAAACTGTGAATATCTAAGAAAACCTCGACCACTACATTCTAAAATGTTGTTAATGTGCTAACAAGTTGAACCAAAATCTCCTTGTCATTAGGGGAGCATGCTATGCTGTCATTTAAGAATTTTAGAACTAAGATGACAATGACATTGTTATGATATGTACTCAACAGTGTAAACCAGGTGAAATACATAAACTCTTTTATTCTTATACTAGAAGGACACTAGTTTCAAAATATCAGTTTTCCATCTTTTAACAAGGTTTAAGATTTAAAATTTAGGAGTTTTTGGTTTGGGGTTTAAAATTTAAGAGTTATAGATTATGGTTTATAATTTTTTGGATTTAAAATCTGGGGTTTAGTGTTTACAATTTTTGGATTAGTGAAAATAGGAAAATTAGTATTTTGAAATTAGAGTAAGTTAGTGTCCTTTTAGTATAAATATTGGAGATTTATGTATTTCACCCATGTGAACCCATGTGAGCTAAACCTTTATATGCTTTTCTAACAAGTTTGATATCTGCTGGCAATTTCCATATTTTAGGATCAACTATTATCAGGAAGGAAACCAAGTACATCCACGACTTGGTGTTTCCACAGCCTTTAGAAAAGCTTTGATGACCTGGGCATCATGGGTAGATACACACATCAATCCAGGCAAAACACAAGTTTTCTTTCGAAATTCAGCACCTTCCCATTTCAGGTTTGCTTTTGTATTTGCTGCTGTGAACTTTCCCTTGTATCGATTATCGAGTAGGTTCTGATTATTTTACAGGGGAGGAGAGTGGAATTCAGGTGGCCACTGTATGGAAGCTGCTTGGCCCCTAAATGACACTTCAGGCATGACATATCCCGAGAAGAACGAGATTGTGGAGGAGGTCATTTTCCAGATGAAAACTCCTGTCACACTACTGAATGTAACTGCTTTATCTGCGTATAGAATCGATGGCCATCCATCAATATACGGGAAAAAACCGGGAAACCGATACTCTTCAAACATTCAAGATTGCAGCCATTGGTGTCTTCCTGGTGTTCCAGATACATGGAATGAAATTTTGTATTTCCATTTGCTGTCCAAACAGAAGTCCAAGTATCACTCGAGAATTCGATTGTGATCCTCAGCATGTCAATTCTTTCACTTCTTTCAGCTTGTAATCTTATCAAATAGCCATGTCTTGGAAATGCAATTGAGAATTCTTAGCACTTTCAACTTTTATTATTCAATACAATACATTAACACGTGGTATATTGGCTCCTCAGCTGTCATGGTAAGGCCAAATATATCAAGAAGAGGAAAACCTAAACGCATATATACCATGGAAAAATGCAAATAGCTACCATAAAAATGAGCTTCCATTATTTCCTAGGTACATGCTTTTTCCCATCAATAGCTAGCTTGTAGGCATAATTAATGCTTAAACCTTATTTTTGTCTTTCCTGACCCTAGTACTTTTAGGAGTACTAAGTACAGTTATGCAGCTGTACACACATACTGGCAATATCCTATATGCTTGCTTATGGAGAAACTCCTTTTCCCAAGGTGGAGATAGGTAAAAACGGAAGACAATATAGAAACAAAAACCAGTCAACAGTGCATCAGTGAGACTGGTGTTTCTTTGCTCTACCTTGAGAGAATGATGTATCATCTCTCTTAGAACCCTCAGGTTTCCTAGCCCATGCTGGCGCTTGATCTGGGCCATAACGATAATCATAAAAGAGCTCCTCACTCGCTTCAATGCGCTCCTTGGCAAAAATGCCTACTCGGTGATCCCCAGCCACCAACATTACCTGTGCAAGCAAAGGAATTAGCTAAACCAATGAGAAATGTACTATAAAGAATTGCAGAGTTGCATACCTTGGCATAGCAGTTTGGATTGGAAGAGTGGTTTGCGAATTTCAGTTTGTCCCCTTTACGATAAGCATCAAGGACGTACTGCAAAGACAAAATAGCCGCCTCTTTTAGATTCTTTATACCACTCTCAATAATGAAGATAGTGGTAACGTATATATTATTAGAATTAGAAAATGGAGCACTGATATTGTTGTGAACATCGTACTTTCTTCATTAGAATCACCAGCAATCTTAGATATGAAATATGTTTTTTGTTAACAGAAGGAAACTTCATTGCTAAATGTGGATTTTGAGTGCCACTTGCCTGATCATTCAAATCAAAAAGGAATGATGAATTTGCACGATCATAAATTTTCCCACGTTTGTCTGCTTCTCTATGGGAGATCAATTCACCAGTATATTCTCCAAGATAATCATTTTTGTTGACAGAATTCTGAACCGCATCATCGAGTTCACGGAAAAGAGTTAGAACACAACTGAGGGAAACACAAGATAATTTAACCATCCAAAGATTTTCCTTTAGAAAAAAAAAAGAGGGTTCTATCCTACTTTTAGAAAGGCTCCCCATCCAGCAACATCAGACTTTGCCAAGAGGATCTGAAGAATAGAAATATGGAAGATTAGAAGTAGAGCAAAAACAAAATATAGTGTTAAAACAATTCCAAACTACAAGTTTACAACTAAAACATCATAAGTTGCTCACTCTCTGCTGTTGCCTTAAAAGCAGTCTCATGTTTCCACACTGACCATCTCCTCGTTTTGGTGGCTCACCCAATGAATCCCCACCGCAACTGCACAAAGGTAAAAAATGTTCAATACAAATCCTGGAGATAAATGAAACAGAAGCATTTAAATCCAGCTCAGTGTGCCTTAATACCTAGATAATGTATAGAAAGAAAGCCACAAAAGATTCATGGGGACAAAAAAGAACAGAAAAAGATTTTTCAGAAACCAACCTCGATTTCTAGTTGGACAATTACTTGTTATAAATCAAACCTAATTACAAAAAGTTATTCCCATCTCTAAAATTTTGAAGACTTGAGTACATCTCCTACACACTTGGAAAGGATTTATAATATCTAAAAGAAACTTTCACCATGATTTTTAACCATGCACGTCTCAATGAGGAATAGCCAATAACATAAAAAATTTTCAACAGAACATGTTAGTGACATGTTATATAAAACCATAGAGAATATGAAACTTTACCTAACCCAACAATTTCTGCAAACATCTGGGTCACATTCACGTCCAGCAGCAAAACATGGGCACTGCCGGCTTCTGCATTGACTCTTTGCACAGTGGCATCCCCTAAACCGGTTTTTGCAACTCTTCGAGCATCTGAATAATCATAATTACTAGTTTCAGTTATTATCTGAATTAACTTCTGTTTTTTGAATTTATTAGAATGTCTCTGGACCGGATGTAGCTCATGATATTTTTAGTTTAAATATATATATATATATATATATATATATTAAATACTGAAACAACTCTGCTTATCCATAACAAAAGCAGTTAGTAGATGCAAATATCAAAGATTCCCTTACATACAGGTTTGCTTATCAATAACCATCTACATATGCTTCATATTTGCAAGTTAAAACAATTTTAACTTACCCACAATACTTTGAACAACCAAGGCATGGCCTAATGGTTGTTACTCCTCCTTAGGAGGAATTAGGTGCAAGGTTTGAATCTCCCTTCCCCCCTTGTAACTCCCCATGAACCAAAAAAGAACCTTACCCACAATACTTTTCGCAGCAAGTTCCATTGTGAAGACAAGGGCATTGCTTTCCACACATTGATTGGCATCCACACGGAGTATATTGCTTGCAAGACTGATTCTTTCCATCTGCGATTCTTTTCCAAATTGATGGATGGCCAGCAGATTTCCAAGAATATTTAAGCTTCCGTGTTCTACCCCTTCTACGAAGCAATCGTGGTCTTGTTGACATCTCTTGCTCCTAAATTGCAGAAGGAATGCTTTTAGGGAAAAGTATTTATATAACGCAATGTAAAGTGGAATAAGAAAGGTCTACAATGGAGAGCCAACAGTTCACCCTAAAGACTAATAATGCCCACTATAATGAAGTGATAGAGATCAATTGATAATGAATAATATTAGAAGTTGCAAATTTAAGTTAAAAGAAAATCACACTGCGGCACCCAAGTCAGCTTGGTTCTGTTTACCCTTTGTCATTGATCCTGAAAATCAGCCACTCTATTTATTATTAGCTTGATTACTTCAACAACTTTGGGAATGGGTTTCTTCTTTTTACATTTTTTAACTAAATAGCCAAACTGTAATGGCCATGTAGCTGGAATTGCAGATTCTAATCCCACTTTTTATCTATGGATTCTCAAACTTTCTTTGTATGTTCAAAGGGCAATTTTATAATGAATTTTTTTTTTGCAATTCGTAAGCATTTAAACCAAGTGGAAGAGCATAATGTAGTAACATTAGGTGGGGTGGCCTTAGACCATTTTCGATATCTGGGATCGATAGTACAGATGGATGGAGAGATTGATGGTGATATGATCGATAGGATCTAGGCTTGATGGACTAAGTGAAAAAGTGCTACAGGTATATTGTGTGATAAAGGAATTCCTATTTGGTTAAAAAGTAAGTTTTATAAGACAGTTATTAGACCAACATTGCTATATGGTAGTGAATGTTGGGCAATTAAGAGATTATATACACAAAAGATGAGTGTAGCAGATATGCAAATGTTATGGTTGATGTGTGGATATAGAAGAAAGGATAGACTGAGAAATGAAGATATCCGTAAGATAATGGGAGTGGTACCTATCAAAGATAAAATGTATGAAAGTCGTTTACGTTGGTTTGGACACGTAAAACGTAGATCTGTAGATGCTTCAGTTAGGAGAGTAGAGGCTATGAATGTTGAGAGAAGGGGTAAAACTAGAGGAAGACCGAAAACTTGGAAGGAAGTAATTTGGAAAGATATGGAGGCATTAGAGTTGGATGAATACATTGCCTTAGATAAAAATGTGTGGAGGAGGAGAATTCATATGAACACTCTAGCGTGAGTTTAGATATTGGTTTATGTAGTCTACCTCAATCTCTTGGGATAAAGGCTTTAATGATGATGATGATGATGGTAAGCATTTAAATTTAAATGAAGTGCTAAAAGGAAAGCTTGCAATCGTAGCTTGTAAAGGAGATAGTATCATTGATATGGCTTCAAGACAATCATGCAGATCGGAAAACTTTTTTTTTTCACACCTTTATCAAAGAAGGTCATGTAGAAGGAAATAGAGTGAAATTAGGGTTCTGGTACATACCATATAATCTGTTTCAGATTTCCCATTTTCTTCTAAAAATGAACTTGTTGCAATGGACCTATTAAGTGTTGAAGCTCCACCATCACACATGTAACTTGATACCTCTATGCAAGTCTTCAAACCAGAAAGTAAGTTCCTGGCTATAAGGCAACTGCAAAGATTAATCATGCATTAGTAGAAACATGATAAATGGACATATGAATATCATCCTTTAGAAGGGAGAAGAAAGATGTCTACAATTGCAAGTGTCTAAACGTAACAAGTCCATCATGTTCAGAAACTAAAGCAGGTAAATTATCCAAACATAAGCATTTTACACAATTTTATATTGAATTTTTTTTTTTGCTCAGCACATTTTAGTTCTTCTAAGGAAGCTTTTGCAAATCAGTCCATTAGAAAGTCAGAACTGCAGAAACCAATGCCCAAAGACAAAACATGAAAATTTATATTTAACACAAGCAGCAATTATTTGCATTTTATATGAGGCAAAAGAATGACAGAGCTTGTAATCCCTTCTACCTGTTTCTCCCAAACATCTCCACTCCTTTCAAATACAATTCTTTCTCAATAGGTCTCCATTCAGACGATGACCACTTAAATTGAGACAGCTCTGTAACACCTTTGGTTCCATCAGTTATGTTATCATCAGTCTTATCACTGGAAGCACTAGCAGGACAGGCAAAAGTTTCTAATCCCTGTTCACCAAATTCATTTAGGGTGTTTTTGGCTGTAATATGAGCTTCATTTTCGGTAAGGGCACCAACATAGGAACTTTTAGTACTTTTAGCACTGGGACTGTGATCCTGACTTGGTATAGCTTCAGAAGACTTAGTAGCTACATCTAAAGAAAATACTCTCTTTTGTTTCTTACTAGCAGCATCCTGGTTGTCATCAGAACACTCATCAGAACAGTGTTCTGAATCATCTGATAGTCTATTTCTTTCTTCTGAGGCCTTGCGCTTTCCAGAACTTTCACATTTATCTATTGGTATGGAAGATATCTCCAAATTTTGAGCTTCACCAGCACCTTCAGAGCCATGAATACCTTCAATAGTAACAGCCCTTGCTTTTTCAGAGATGTCTATTTCAAATTGTATGAGATCTGTACCAACATTAGTATTTGGCTCTTTGGCATCAGATGATGCAGCCTGGTCTTTCTCTTCTAAAGTTATGGTCTGCACTCCATAAAATGCATTGCGACCTGAGCCTTCAGGCACATCTTTGACAGCTCTTAACTGCATGAATTGGTGCTGAACATAAGACTTCACTCTTCACCCACAGAAGAAATCATCTTTAATCCAAATAAAAGTCAAATATGGCATATAACAGTAATGATACCTGTATACTTGAAAAGAAACTAAAAGGTACTCCAAGGATATGAATGATTGCAAATTTACATCAAATCAAATGTCTCAGAAAACACACATGCATATAAGCACTGACACAATATTCTTCTCTTTGGCAAGCAATAATAAATTAGACTACAAAAAAGTGGAATGACCTGCAGGTGGGGACCATATAGAGGAGGCATACGACAATACCAGACAAGTTTTAGTACTAATGTCATTAATCTACACTTCCAATGGTTTTGGCAGTACCAACTGATAAGACAATACCAGACATAAGTTTCTAGAGAAAATAATAATAAGAACCAGACCCGCAGGTAACATTGGTCACTGCAAGGCTTCCTGTCATCTTCATATTCAGACCAATATGGCTGCTTTTCGCTCTGTCAAGTAATAGTTCCAATCAGGTAAACTAAAGAAACAAACTCAATTAAAATTGAAAAAACAAGAAGCAGATTGCTTACAGGATTGATTAGAGCTTGAGAACAGCCATGAAGGCGGCAGTCAAATAACTGTCAGTAGATACAAAGTAGGTGAGCAAGGGAGTTAAAAAAATTGAAAGGACCACATGCGATATTCATATGCCAATTCTTATCTTTAAAAAATAACATTAGCAACAAGGTGGTTAGAGACTTGTTACCAAGCAACGGCGGCAAAAGAGATTATCAAAAGAATCTAAAGCAGCACTGAGGCTCTTGTCCAAGGATATGCCCTTCTCAGATCCAGAATCCTCAGAATCTTTAATGTTTTTGTCACTGTATTTCTCTGTGAGTGTTCCATGTCGTTCCTGCAAATCTCATAAGAAGATTTCTAATAAATATAAACAAAAAAGGCATTTACAATACTTTGAAAGAAAGGATTAAAGAAACAACAGCATTCAAAACGAGACAACCATATTCACAAACTAATAATGCAGGATACCTGGATCTCAGAAACGGATACTCCAATAAACTGGCTGACAGCTTGCAGTATTTCCTCACCTAGACCGTACTCCTGAGAGACAGTCCTGCCAAATTGAACATAGTTAATATAAAATGATTGATTTTTTTTTCACACAGTGTGAAAGAAAAGAACTTGTCCACAGTTCATCAGAAATCAAAATAAACATCTCTTATGGTGATAGTGTGTTTCTTCTGGAATAAATCCTTGGACCTGTTAGCTAATGTGGGAAAACAGTTTTTTCTTATTTTAGGAAACTGTGTGCTGTAATATAGGAGATTTAGTAGTTATTGTATTTCCTGATTTTTAGGAAAAAATCTGTAGCCTAAGATTAGGGGATTTCCTGATTTTCTTCTCTGCAGTTGTATATATATATGTAACAACCCTAATAATAAAAAAGACACAGAATCAACATATTTTTTCAAGATGGCATCAGAGCTTTAGGTTCTTCCTCTGGGAATTTGTATTCCTCCTAAAGTCGATTCTATTTTTTTCTGGTTCCCATTCCAGAATATATTTTTTTTCTGGTTCCCATTCCAGAATTTTTTTTGCCCCTTTTTTTCTGCTCTTACTCGGTTCTTCTTGAGCGATGTCGAACATCACTGATGGCAGCCACACGTCTAAACCTCTCGTGACTGAGACCCAGGCCATCGAGAATAGCTACTCTGCTGCTGGGGAACTACCCAATATTCAGGCCGCATACAGATTAAATGGGAGAAATTATTTGAAGTGGTCGCAACTGGTGCGGACACATTTAAAGGGCAGAGGCAAATTGAATCATTTACTCGGTACTGGCCCTAAGAAGGGAGATTCAAGATTTGATGCGTGGGATGAGGAAGACTCAATGGTGATGTCCTGGCTTTGGAATTCCATGTCTCCAGAAATCAGTGATACCTGCATGTTTCTTAATACTGCCAAGGAAATTTGGGAGGCTATCAAACAGACATATTCAAAGGTTCACGATGCTGCGCAAATCTATGAGATCAAGACTAAGATTGCTGCCACCAAACAAGGAAGTCGAACAGTTACTGAATATTCCAATCTCTTGCAAAGTCTTTGGCAAGAGATGGATCATTATCAATGCATCCAGATGAAGTGTAGTGAAGACGCAGCTGCGCTTAAGAGGTTCGTTGAAAAGGAGAGAATTTATGAATTTTTGACTGGACTTAACATGGAATTTGATGCAGTACGGGTCCAAGTACTTGGCAAGGAGGATTTGCCGTCTCTTAATGAGACAATTTCAATAATTCGTGTTGAAGAAGGTAGAAGAGGAGTTATGGTAGAGAATGTATCTGTTGAGAGCTCTGCATTGGTGTCAAAAACAATGAGTAGAAAGAGTACTACATTAGAGCAGCCATCCACAGAAGAAAGCAAACAGCCAGGCCAGTCAAAATCCTTTAACCGAGATGATTTGTGGTGCACCTACTGTAAAAAGCCTCGTCACACCAAAGAAAAGTGTTGGAAGCTTCATGGCAGGCCACAGGTCCCAAACAAGAATGAAACAGGAATGAGAGGACAAGGAAGAGGACAGTTTCAAGCTCATATGGCTGGAGTACAGTTAACCGAAGATAGCAGCAACCAAGAAACACCTCTTGGACTCAATAAAAATGAGATTGAGAAATTGAAGAACCTTTTGAGTTCGCTAGAAAAGTCATCTACTTCAGCAGGTACTAGTAATTTAGCCTTTTCAGGTATATCTACTACTCCTCGTCCCTCTAATGCTTCGGATAATATCCCTAACACATGGGTCATTGACTCAGGAGCCACAGACCATATGACCTTTTCCTCAACAAAATTTATCTCATATACACCTTGCCCTAGTAATAGGAAAATCACCATAGCTGATGGTTCAGTCACTACTGTTGCTGGTCAAGGAGATATCTTTATTAGTGATTCACTTACACTGAAAAGTGTTCTTCATGTCCCCAAATTGTTCACCAACCTTTTGTCTATCCAAAAATTAACCAAAGATGCTAATTGCAATGTGATTTTTTATCCTTCTCATTGTGTATTCCAGGAACGAGGTACGAGGAAGACGATTGGACATGCTAGGGAGAGAGATGGCCTCTACTATCTTGAAGAGCCAAGTGAACAATGCAGTGTTAAAAATCATTTGCCTTTGTCATTCCTTTCCGAGTCATTCAAATCCAATAAAGACAAAATATGGCTTCATCATCTTCGTCTTGGTCATCCATCATTTCATGTCCTTAAAATTTTGTTTCCTTCATTGTTCAATAAAATTTCAGTTGAAAGCTTTCATTGTGATGTGTGTGAACTTGCAAAGCATAAACGTGCTGTTTTTCCAATAAGCAATAAAAAAACATCTATTCCATTCACTCTTATTCATAGTGACATTTGGGGGCCTTCTACTGTACCCAACATTTCTGGGGCTCGTTGGTTTGTCTCATTTATTGAGGATTGTACTCGTATGACATGGATTTTTCTTTTAAAAAACAAATTAGATGTGAGTCTTGTGTTTCAAAATTTTTTCAATATGATTCAAACACAATTTGGAGTGGGGATTAAACGATTTCGATCTGATAATGCAAAAGATTATTTTAATCAAATCCTCTCTCCATTCTTTGAACAACATGGCATCATTCACGAGTCATCTTGTGTTAGCACTCCCCAACAAAATGGAGTGGCTGAAAGGAAAAATGGCCATCTTTTAGCAGTTACCCGAGCCTTTCTTTTCCAAAAACAAGTTCCAAAAAATTATTGGGGAGAAGCTGTGTTAACTGCAGCCCACATCATTAATAGACTCCCCACAAGGGTGCTTGATTTTCAAAGTCCCGCACAAGTGTTTGCAAAATTCTATCCCAACTTCAATGTCACCAACAATCTTGTTCCCAAAATATTTGGCTGTGTTGCCTTTGTCCATGTACATTCTCAACATAGGGGCAAACTTGATCCAAGGGCTCTCAAGTGTGTCTTTGTTGGTTACTCATCCACTCAAAAGGGCTATAAGTGCTATCATCCTCCCACAAGGAAATTTTATGTGTCCGCCGATGTCACCTTTGTTGAAGACGATCAATACTTTCACAATCCTTATCTTCAGGGGGAGACGACATTCATAGAAGATAAGGATAAAGACTCTTTCCTTCTTGAGCTGCCTGTGTCTAAGTCGTCCTCTTCCGTTCCAGTCCAGTCCGAGTCTGTCCAGTCTGAGTCCACCCCTATCCAAACTGTTCAATCCAATTCTGATCCTGCTGACCCTACTACTCCTGTTTCAGTAGAAAGTGATCCTCCTTCTACACCCATAACACAGAAAATAAACCATGCTTGTCCACTCCAGGTTTATTCAAGAAAGAAAGGGCCATTCTCTCAACCGGTGCAAGTACAATCATTTGATCCAAACCCGGTGACTGTTAAAGTAAGTAATCAAATCACTTCTCCCAATCCTAATATCCCCAATACCCAAAAAGAAAATGATCTTGACATCCCTATAGCTTTGAGGAAAGGAACTAGGACCTGTACCCAACATCCTTTGTACCTTTTCATGTCCTACAAAAACCTATCTCATAGTCATAGGGCCTTTCTTACTAACCTTAATAGCATTACCATTCCCAAAACATTATCCGAGGCACTAGGAGATGAGAATTGGAGAAATGCCATGAAGGTGGAGATGGAGGCTTTAGAGAAAAATAGAACTTGGGATCTGGTGAAATTGCCAAGAGGAAAAAAACCGGTTGGGTGTAAATGGGTCTTTACAGTGAAATATAAGTCTGATGGCTCATTGGAAAGGTATAAGGCAAGACTAGTTGCCAAAGGTTATACTCAAACCTATGGCATAGACTATCTTGAGACATTTGCTCCAGTTGCAAAAATGAATACGGTGAGAGTATTATTGTCATTGGCTGCCAACTTTGGATGGAAATTGCAACAATTTGATGTCAAGAATGCTTTTTTACATGGCGATCTTGAAGAAGAAATTTATATGGAACTTCCCCCTGGATTTGACTCTACAAATGAAGAACAAATAGTATGTAGATTGAAGAAGGCGTTGTACGGACTCAAACAATCTCCGAGAGCTTGGTTTGGAAGGTTTGCCAAAGTTATGTTGAACCTTGGGTTCAAACAGAGCCAAGGTGATCATACTTTGTTCGTGAGACATTCAGCTTCAGGGAAAGTCACAACTTTGTTGGTTTATGTGGATGACATAATAGTGACTGGAGATGATATAGAAGGAATTGAAAAGTTAAAGAGTTGTTTGGTGAAAGAGTTTGAGATCAAAGAGCTTGGGAAACTGAAATATTTTCTTGGCATAGAAGTAGCCCACTCTCGGCAAGGAATCTTCATATCTCAACAAAAGTATGTGATTGATCTTCTGAAGGATACAGGTAAACTAGGATGTAAGCCGGTTGACACACCCATAGAGCCCAATCATAAACTAGGTGATGTTCCAGAAGATGCTACAGTTGACAAAGGTAATTATCAGAGGCTTGTTGGGAAATTGATTTATTTATCACACACTAGACCGGACATAGCATACGCCGTTAGTGTGGTGAGCCAGTTTATGCATAATCCCAAAGAAACTCATCTCAGGGCTGTGAATAGAATCCTACAATACTTAAAGGGTTCAGCTGGTAAGGGAATTTTGTTCAGACGAGGAGGAGGATTGAGTATTGAAGCCTATACTGATGCAGATTATGCAGGGTCAGTGGATGATAGAAGATCAACCTCAGGTTATTGTACATTCTTGGGTGGAAACCTTGTTACATGGAGGAGTAAAAAACAGAATGTGGTTGCAAGATCAAGTGCAGAAGCAGAATTCAGGTCAATGGCACTTGGGATCTGTGAGCTCCTATGGCTGAAAATAATTTTGGAAGATCTGAAGATCAAGTGGGAAGGTCCAATGAGATTGTATTGTGATAATAAGTCAGCTATCAACATTGCACATAATCCGGTACAACATGATCGCACAAAGCATGTAGAAGTTGACAGGCATTTCATAAAGGAGAAACTTGATAGTGGCCTGATTTGCACTCTGTTTGTCCACACAAAGAATCAGCTAGCAGATATATTCACAAAGGGGCTGTCCAGCATAGTTTTTCAGAGTCTAGTTGACAAGCTTGGAATGGATAACATCCATTCATCAGCTTGAGGGGGAGTGTGGGAAAACAGTTTTTTTCTTATTTTAGGAAACTGTGTGCTGTAATATAGGAGATTTAGTAGTTATTGTATTTCCTGATTTTTAGGAAAAAATCTGTAGCCTGAGATTAGGGGATTTCCTGATTTTCTTCTCTGCAGTTGTATATATATATGTAACAACCCTAATAATAAAAAAGACACAAAATCAACATATTTTTTCAAGAGCTAATATAGAATTTGAGCTCCATATGAAACAAATGCCAGCATGAAGAAAGAGTCTAAAGTGCAGAGAGAAACTGCAGCAATCTGCAATCTTTTAAACTTGCACACTTTTGCTGTCCTGGTTTTACATCAGTGTCACCTCATCTACCTACCAACTAAAACAGTTGCCAGTCCCATGTTACTTATACATTGAAAGATTATGAACTGTGTCTACCACTTGCATTTCTCTAGCTGATGTTCACTTGTGACTAGTATGATGATATGAAGGAACACGAAGTTCAACTTTCCAAGTGCAACCCTCAACAACTGACTTTCTTATTGTTTCAGAGGAAATTATATATGAAATGTTTCTCTTAAAAAAAATCTCCTCTTTATTTATTTTTGGAGGTTGCATCGTATTTTACTTACCATAAAATACTATCTTCACCCTCAGAAAATTCATGTTTTTCTTCCTCAGGCTCTGCAATATCTTCCTCACTTTCACTACAGATCAAGGCTTCACTGCCATGTTGATCATAGTATATACGTCTCCTCCCCACAACAGACTGGTCTTCGGCCATTCTCTGATTTCTGTGCTGAATGATGCATATTTAAGATAAGAAGAGCAAAAAAAAAATCTCATGCAAAACAAGATGGGGTGAGATGCATATTTAAGATAAAACAAGTAAACAAAAAAAAAAAAGTCATGCAAAACAAGATGGGGTGACAAAAGGTGGTAGAGTCATGTGTGGATGCTTGTGCTTCTGAAATCTCCACCTTTGAATGAAAAAAAACAATAACAAAACCTTTAGAGGCTTAAATAGCAAATCTAGCTTTTCCTAATGGGCATGGCTTAAGGATTTAGCATCAAGTGGTGGTCAACATGTTATGAAGTCCTTTCATGGAACTTCCCAAATTATGATCTTCAACTGGAGATGAGTCAAGTAGCATGGCTAGCCGATGACCTAATGGCCTAAGGTTTTCCGATCGAGTGGTCTCCGGTATGTTGTTAAGTTCTTTAAATGTAATATCCCCAAAGCTTGTCCCTAATGAAAAGTAATTATTTCATGATTTTAACCAAAAATATACATATAGCCTGCTGATTAAAGATGAATTATTGTGTAATATAAACTGACAGAACAGAATAGTCAAAATTAAGTCAACTCATACAGAATCCAACATACTTGTCCAAAAATATCCATGTTGTATATGGTGGCAACTTCTCAACATACGGAAGCTTGGCATTTGTTGAAGATACAACTTCATGACCATTAGCATAGTCTCTATCTCCTGAGCCTTGAGTAAACCCAGTATACTTACATATAGGAATTCTGATTCTTGCAGAAAGCATTGTACCAATTCCATTCTCCTCCACACATAGAACATTCCTACTCGATGTAGCAGACAAAATCTCTGATACATGACTCTCTAGCCTTTTTCTGTTCTTCTCAATTTTTTCCTGTGCGCACCACACAAAGTAATTTATTTGCATCTTGTTTAGCAGGTTGAGCACATATAAATTCAATTTAGACCATTTGAACGCAACAGAGTCACCGAATTTGCTTGCCATTAATTGACGAAGCAAAAACTAAATACACAAATAAATAAATAAAAGAAAGTTGATTTTTCTTTTCTAAAAAAAATGGTTGTCCTAGTGAAATTAAAGGACAATTATTAATTTAAAATAACAAGAATGACTATAATAACTAAAATTTTAAGTGACTAATATAACTAAACTAAGGCATAACTAATCTACCTTTATTGAAGCAGTTCTCTCTGCTTGAATTTGCTTTTTAAGCTGATTTAACTTATATGTCAAGTTTCCTAAGCCGCCACCGGAATTTTCTCCATGTGATTTCTGACATATCAAGAAAATCTTTTAAACGAATTGTTGGTGATCAAGCAAAATTGTATTTTGAAAAACATCGAATTCCGAAATATTATATCTTTTCTCTTTTTCGCTTCTGCATAATTCATTAGCTGCAAAACATAGCACAAGTTGTATTGAATAGTGATGGAACTTCATATCGCGCAAAATTTATATATTTTCCGCATCTGAATGAGACGGTGAATATGCAACTATTTTCCAATTTGTGATGATAATAATAAATTAAACAATTGAATGCAAACGAAGAAAGCAAAAAGGAAAAATTGAAGATCAAAGAAATTGGAAGAGCATTTCTAACTCTGGATTTAGAGGAAGAGTCGCTCGCCTTGTATACCATGATTGGCTGATTTGGTGCTTGCTCTGCGACTCCGACTCAGGCGAGACAGAATGAAGAATCTGAAGAAAAAGAGTTCCGGAAAAGGGCGACACGTGTGAACTGTCAGTGACGTGGCCTCCACTGTGGGGATCAGATCAGCCTTTCAGTCGGTCCTCCTTCCGTTTTCCACACGGGCCCCTGGCCTGATCCCGGGCTCTGCCCACTATTTTCCTTTGATTTTTTCAACTTTAGAATATAGGCCCGAGGAATTTCAACGGGCTTCACGTGGCTTGTTGTGGGTATGGCCCGGTGATTGTGAAGTTTGTAGGTGCTTAGAGCAAGGCCCAATGTTAGCTTCTTAAGTTTTTGTATGGAAATTGATACAGTGACATGGTGTGCTTGATAGGAAAAATGAAAAATGTAAAAAAAAATATAATTTTTTTTTCATTACTTGGTAGAGTTAAAAAATAGAAGAAAAGAAAATGAAATTATATTCATTTAGAGGATAATTTTGTAATTATACATACTTAACTTACATCTCTTTTTTTTTTCACTAATCTTTTCAATTTAGAATGATTTGGTTTTGTTAAAAAAGAAAAAAATTTCAGTCTTTCCGATTTTCTTCCCTCATATTTTTCTTTCTTACCAAACACTAACAAAAACTATTTTCTTTCCATTTTTCCACACACCTCTTTCCATCTTTCCATTTTTCCACTCTACCAAGCACACCCTTAAGGCCAAATTATTATATAGTTTCTATACTTTGTTAGATTTTGAAATTTAGTTCTTTTAGTATAAGGCAAAGAAAGTGAATATTATTATTTTAATTTAATAATCTTAGTTTTGGCATTAGATGATTCTATTACAGCACGTTTGATTCATAGAATGTAATATGGTGAGAATGGAAGATGTATTCTGAGACCCGTAGAAATAAATAAAAGAATAATATAAGTGAAATATATATTCTTTTAGTTGGTGGAATGGAATAATTGTTTTGAATTTATTTTCTTATTTGGTTTAGGGTAATATAATTGATGAATAAGATAGGAATAAGTAAGATAATGACCAAAATAACCTTTATTCCTAAATAAGGGTATTTTGCTTATTTTTTTACTTATTTTCTTAATTAATTAAGTACCCTTTCCTCCCTTAATTACATAAATACCCATCGAGGCTTAATTATGAAAATACCCATCAAAGCTTAATTACTAAATGTCATGACCCGAAGGCCATGATATATGCTTAACATTTACACTTATAACACTTAGTAAATTTACAAACTAAATTTTTCTTTTCACTTTATGGTTTGTATTCGGTGTCAGTGTAGTCACTAAATAGTTTTACTTATCCTTTTTATTTTAATTCAACTTTACTAACTTATTTCTTGATCCAAAAATGAGTTAATAACTCTCTAGGCATGTAATTATTGTTTTTGATCCATAATATATTTCTGCATAGAAAACAAATTGAAAATATCCTCCTTTATATTTTAAGGATTCCCTAGATAATATACCTGCAAGTCATTTTTTTAATCCTAGCTCAACCATATCAACCATTTCCACAGTCCACAACATACAATTCAAATAATTCATTGTATCCATAACATTCATTTTGTACTAGTTATCATCAATTAAACACCATACCAGCAATCCTAAAATCTACAACTAATTACCAAATACATATTGTATCCAATAGCGTAGTTGATAATCATATTGACGTATCTAATAATCGTAGACGATTTTAAGTTACATCCCATGGCACAAACAAACTATATTGTGTAAACTTTATAGAATATGTATGTAAATAAAACAATACACTATTTATATACCTTGGAAAGTAGCGAAAGCCGGGTTTAAAGAACACTGGTATATACCTAGGCTAGCTATAGTCCTCGATGGCCCATACAGGAGCTCTACACTATAGCCTAGCTTAGATAGTCTACAAGTGGTGGAAAAAGGAGTGAACAATTCACAGCTCAGTAAGTAGTTTAAGTAAATGCATGCTAGGCTCATGTTGGTCTAAATGTATGTGTATGCATGAACAGAAAATAAAGTGACATGTATACATGATACAATGTCCTGATGCTGGATTTATCTATCTAGACTCATACTTCAAGGTTGAGGCTTACAGGGTATTAGTCATAAGAATATCTTAGGTACCTCGTTTCCCAAGCCTCAACATGATATTGAAAAGACACGGTTACTTGTCATATTACTACAATGTTAATAGAATGAACCACTACAATGGGTTATGAGCTTAATTTCAAACTGATTCCTTATATCCATAGTTCAAAACAGATTCACAATGCACTTGTTCAAAACAAAATCACTATGCACTAGTACAAAACAGATATTTGATTAATTTAGGCGTGAGCCTCGAGATACTGAAATGATATTGATAACAAAATAAATTTTTTAAACACATGGTTCAAAATAGACAAATCTATTAAATTGATAACTAATAAAGTTAGGCCTAAAGCCTATGAATACTAAAACCAAATGTTGATAACACAATAGATTTTTTGATGCAGTTAGTTCAAAACTGATAATCATACTAACACTAAAAAATCAATAAGTTTAAGAATGAAGTCTCAAAACACTGAAAACTGATATGATTAACGAAACTGATTTCTAATACACAGTTTAAAACACAACCACTATGCATTGAGTTCAAGACATGATCACTATGCATATGAGTTCAAAATACGGTCACTATGCACATGAGTTCAAAACATGGTGACTATCCAGATGAGTTCAACCAAACAATCTTATGAAAATAGATACTCGATGGAGTTAGGGAAAATGCCTCGAATTACCAAAAACTGATACTGGAATCAAAATAGATACTAATAAAGTTTAGGCATGAAGCCTCGAATATTGAACTGAAATTGAATTCAAAACATATACTGATAAAGTTTGGCATAAAGTCTCAAATACTAAATTGAAATTGATAAAAAACATATACTAATAAAGTTTGGCATAAAGTCTCAAATACTGAACTGAAATTGATATCAAAACATATGCTGATAAAGTTTGGTATAAAGCCTCAAATACTGAACTAAAACTAATACTGATAAAGTGTAGGCAAAGATCCCTGATAACTAATACTGATACTGATACAATACTGATGTCCATCCTAGTTAGTGATGGATGAGTGTCGCAAGCAACACAATAGCTATCGCCATAGATTTACTCCAGCCCCATTACATAGTCGAGAATTGGAACTTATTTGCTCGTTTTCCAAACAAGCTTGATAATGCATAGAGCACGAGGCTCATAAGGCGCAGATACTGATACTGATACTGAAAGTCTAGAGCACAAAGCTCGATAAATGGGTAATGGAACCTAGAGCGAAGCTCAATAGGCTCTAAGTGGCACAAAGGTTAATGGATCTGCCCAAAATCAAATATAAAATAGAAAACTAAGTACTGATCGAAAATCCTCTAATTCAAAAAATGGATTATTGAATACTGAATGAAATCCTTTAGTTCGGAAAACAGATTACTAATCAATACTTAACTTAGCAAGATAGAATTTGTTGTCAAAACTCAAAGGTACACCACTATACCTACTGGTGTACGATTTTCAAAACACAAATAAAATAGTTTTAAGATTTTTTAATATGCATAATAACCCTTTGTTATAGAGTTAGTTCAAAACTATGCTTTTCAAACTAAAGCGCAATGCTAAGTATTATAAAGTTTATGTGTACAACAGTTTCAAGTCAAAACATGTGTGTGTGAATTCACTTATGCATAAATGGAGTACCACTACGTACTTTGCATGGTTACCTAGTGAAATTCTAATGCAGACCATACATATGTACAATTATCTTGAACAGACTAAATAGACAAGATTCATGCAATAACTTACCATGTGAACATTTTATTTCACACAACAAGCAAGCTTGGCCAGCCACTACACATAAACCATATAAAACAATTTTCAATCCTGGCTAAAGCATCATCCAAATTCACAATTCGATCATTCCATATACCTTACCGTAACAGCTTGATCAATAACATCATGGCGCTTAAATTTGAAAAATAGGTAGTTTATTTATAAAAATTACACATCTCCTACGAGATGATACTAGTGAAAGTTTACTTAATCCACTTATTCAATGTTGAGTAGTTTACTTCCTCGATCTTCCAAACTGAAATTAAGCTCCAACATTGCTCCGGTTCACCTTGTAACACTCCATACTGAGCTTATCTCACTTTCAATGCCCTGCTCCAAAATCGTCAACTCCATCCCTTTATGTAATCCTTGCCACTGTAGCACATAGAGGTGTGTTGAACATGTAAGAGTTTCCCTTTTGTACCGGATCTACTGCTCTATCCTTGCAAACTTGGTTGCTGTTTTTTTCTCCACTCTAATAGCACCTAATCAACACCTCAAGACAACCCCAAACCTAGTATTTCCAGCCAATAGAAATCACCATAGCAGTAGTCTCTTAAAGCAAAAATGGAGCCTAAGAACCAGCCTCTAACAGCAACTAAAAGAGCCCCTAAAGTCCTGTCTACTAGCTTCCAAAAATACACTATTTTCATGCCTGAAACAGGCCCATAGTTGCACCTAGGTTGCTTCATCGCTTGTTGCCGAGAGCTCCACTGTTTCTGCCTCTCTTCTCTCCTTGTCACAGGTCTATTTTTTGGTTTATTTTCTAGCAATTATTATCGACATTTCCAACCTCTCTAATAGCAGCAACAAGGGCTGATACTCAACCTTCTTCCTTTCCTTCCTTCCCCTTTCTTTTCTCTTCTTTATTACTCACGGTCTATCCAGCCTAGTTGCTGTTCTGTTTTAGCCTTCCCCTGCTATTCATATCTCTATTTCTTCCATTTCATCTGAGAATGAAGAAGCCTTTGTGGCTGACTATAACATTCTGTTATATACAGTAAATATCAATAATCACATATGCAGTTAGTTGATTTAGTTGTCTGCGATGCCTTTATACCATTCACTTACCACAATAATCAATTTGTAACCAAAAGACTATTTATAATTGATACTAAGATTTATAGAAAAAGTGTTGATTTTAGTACAATTCACTAATTTACATCCCCCATATATAAATTATACAAAAGTAGTACTGTATATCAATGTCTGAACATATAAAAGTAAATAAAATATACCTCCATGGTATAACAACTACTGTTTGAGGGTACCAAAAGTGCAACCACTCAGTGGAACGATATATCGCTAAAGGTAATCTGTGAGGAGGGAAAAGAGGGGGTGAGCTTAATGCCCAGTAAGAAATTCATATGCAAGAATTGATACTATGAAATCTATATACATAAAATCATTTAATTCCTAGCAGTACACTAAGGGACATTTTAGGAAGGATACTATAGGCGGCTAGCTAACCGAATAGAGAATTGGAGGTACTTTAAAGTACCTGTTGTGTCCCAGTTCCTAGTTGCGACTATAGAGAATAAGCAGTTGATAATAATGTGAATAAACAGTATAAATCACTTTAAATTTATATCATGTAGTATTTCAGTCTATAAATACTATATAAATATTTTAGATAAACCAATTCAGTAAACAGTTCAGTAGGGAAATCTAGTAAGCATTATAATAAACAATTTAAAAACTTTAGTGCATTTGATATGTAAATAACTCAGTTCAGTAACAGTAGAAAATTCAGTTAAATAAAATTAGTATAATAGAGACCAAGCAACACCCAATAGATATCATGCCATAACAATATCCCAATAAGGGAGAAATAGTAACAGTAAGACATAAGACCATAGTCAAGGAGTCCATAGTGTAAACTTGCCAGATGACAATTATGGAAGCTGAAGACTTGGCAGGTCTATCAACAATAGTAACAATAACAGTCAGTTAGCATGATACGGGGCCTAACAGTCTTAAAACAATTTATAGGTAGTATAAATACCTTTAAAGAAATTAATTTCAATGGTGAAAATCTTCAGTCAGTCTATAAATGCATATTTTGACAATATAAGCAGTTCAAAAATAAAAATTCATAAAATATTCACAGTGCAATATTAAGTTCTAAAAATATTCATTTATCCGTAAATGAGTTATAAAAACATGCCAATATTCTCACGTACGTAAAATTCAATAACATGAATTTTTAAATATTGTTTTTCGGTGTTTAGTGAAAATATGAAATTTTAATGAATAAGATAAAATTGACTTAATAAATCTTTCACTTCTAATACTCAAGGATGTTAAAAGATAATTCCATAAAATTATTAGAATTTTCGGTAGTATAACGGCTGTTTCTAACCGAGCCTTCATGTAGTGAAAACACAATATATAAAACCAGCTACAGTCTACAATTTCAACAATTCCAAAGCAATTGACTTCAAAACAATTTTATAAAATCATTTTCAACCACAATATGCATTCACAATATCCCTACGTCTTCCATACTCATCCCTTACTTGTCAATTTCTACCGAAATAGCCGGTAGCACCACGCGACTATTCTCACTCCTAGGCTGCAAAACATTATGCCAACTCCGTTATTTCACCATACTTCAATTATAATAAATTCTTCTTCATTAAAATCTATCAGATTGTCTACAGTAGTCACTAATCCAGTCTAATTTACGTCGGTGCTAAAATGCAACTATGCCTAAATCAACTCTGTTTTTGATTCCGATTGCATTGGTAGTCTTCTCTCAATTTATACAGTATTATGGGACCTAGAACACATCAAATTGAGCACCATTACATGGTCCCCTTATCATGGCCGAATGCTTCATGGAATACTACTCAAGCTTTTTCAATAATTTAAGCTTAGTTTTATGTTCTATCATTGTTCTTCATCCATTTAGCACCATTTTCATGCATCAAAACATCATGAATCATGAATTCCTCATCATGGCCGAAACCCTAAGGGAGTGTTTGAGGTTGTAAAAGCCTCGCCCGTCTCACCAGGCAGTCGGCGAGCATCCCCTTGGCGCTCTCTTGCACCACAGGTTTACTCTTACAACATCGTCAAGGCTTCGCCCGTATCACCAGGCCGTCGGCGAGCATCTAAGGCTCGGGTATCTAAGGATGCCAGGGTTCGAGCCTCAGAAAACGTGCTCAAGGCATTATCCTGAGTTCTTCAGGAGCCTTGGGACAAAGCCGTAAGGGTGGGTGACCTCCCAGAGTGGACAATATGTTGTTAGTGAGTGTTGGGCGACTGCCTACTCTCGCTGTCAAGGCAAACATGGGGAGTGTGGGACACCAAAGGGATGCTCGCCGACGGCCTGATGATACGGGCGAGGCCTTGACAATATTGTAAGAGTAAACTTGTGGCGCAGGAGAGCGCCAAGGGGATGCTCGCCAATGGCCTGGTGAGACGGGCAAGGCTCTTACATAAAAATACGCTTTTTTATGTAAGAGCCTCGCCCGTCTCACCAGGCCATCGGTGAGCATCCCCTTGGCGCTCTCCCGCACCCCAGGTTTTACTCTTATAACATCGTCAAGACCTTTCCCGTATCACCAGGCCGTCGGTAAGCATCCCCTAGGAGTCCACACTTCCCAGGTTTGCCTTGAAGCGAGAGTAGGCAGTCGCCCAACACTCACTAATAACGTATCGTCCGCTCTGGGAGGTCGCCCACCCTCACGGCTTTGTCCCAAGGCTCTTGAACAACTTAGGATAATGCCTTGAAGGCGTTTTCTGAGGCTCGAACCTTGGCATCCTTAGATACTTAAACCTTACACTCATGATACCATTGAAATTGTAAGGTTGGGGTACTTAATGAGAAGTGCCAGGGTTCGAGCGTCTCATGTGAAACGCGCTCAAGGGATTATTCTTCAGTTCTTTAAGCCCTTTGGGATAAAGCCGTGAGGAGATCGCCCAAGACTGGGGATCACCTAAAGCGGGCAATACGTTCAGTGAAGTGAGTATTGGGCGATTGCCAACACTTACTAGAAACGTAAGAGGCATCGAGTGAGCCACCTCTTAAGTCCCTGAGGGGAGCAAAGTGCTGCTTGGCGAGTCCTTACATAAAAACACACGTTTTTATGTAAGAGCCTTGCCCATCTCACCAGGCCGTCGGTGAGCATCCCCTTGGCACTCTCATGCGCCCCAAGTTTACTCTTCCAACATCGCCAAGGGCTCGCCTGTATCACCAGGCCATCGGCGAGCATCCCCTAGGAGTCAAACACTCCTTAGGTTTGCCTTGACAACGAGAGTAGGCAGTCGCCCAACACTCACTAGTAATGTATTGTCCGCTCTGGGAGCTCTCCCACCCTTACGGCTTTGTCCCAAGGCTCCGAAGAACTCAGGATAATGCTTTGAGCGCATTTGCTGAGGCTCGAACCCCGACATCCTTAGATACCCGAGCCTTACACTCATGATACCATTGAGAGTGTAAGGCTCAGGTATCTAAGGATGCCAGGGTTCGAGCCTCAGCAAACACGCTCAAGGCATTATCTTGAGTTCTTCAAGAGCCTTGGGACAAAGCCATGAGGGTGGGCGACCTCCCAGAGCAGACAATACGTTGCTAGTGAGTGTTGGGTGACCACCTACTCTCGCTGTCAAGGCAAACCTGGGGAGTGTGTGACTTCTAGGGGATTCTCGCCAACGGCCTGGTGATACAGGTGAGGCCTTAACGATGCTGTAAGAGTAAAACTGGGGTGCGGGAAAGCGCCAAGGGGATGCTCGTCGATGGCCTGGTGAGATGGGCGAGGCTCTTACAGAGGTAGTTCTAATTCAACCCATGGCTAAATTCATGCTTAACTACCTTAATTACATTACTTACAAACATTAAATCATAAGAAAATCAAAGCTTCCTTACCTTTAGTGTTTGGCCAAATTCGATGGGATTATAACTCTTGATTTTGTCCACTTTACTACAAGATATTGGTATGGGCTTACAGAGCACTGAATTTGGGGTGAGTTTGTAAAAGAGATTTTTCGGTTTTAAGGTAGTTTGGTTAGTGTTTTAGGAAGCTTTCTATTTCTCACCAAGCTTGGTTATGGAGGAAGAGAAGTGAGGTTGAAGAATATGGTGGTCGACCCCTTTAAGAGAGTGCAGAAAATTCTTTTAAAATTATCTTTCATGCAAAATGACCAAAATGCCCTTGTTTATAATGATTTTGGACGATTTTGGACAATTTTGCCCTTAAACTTTCATAATATTTTTAACTATTCAATTTAACTCCAAAATATTTTATTTTATCATTAAATGTAATTATTGTACGTATTTTAATGAATGGATAGGGTTTTATTAAGGTTTGACTGACCGTAAGGGTAAAATTACCAAAACACTCCTATTGGGTTAATTGCGTAGATTTATGACCACCGATTCAGTCTATCTATTAACATGGCCTAGAACTTATTTACATTTAGATTTTCATGCCTCAGTCAGTTGGTTAAAAGTCAATTTAGTTTTACTATTATTTGTGAAAGTTCATTCGATTTATGTCCTTAATTGTCATTTTCTAATTTGTTGGCACACTTCCCAAAAATAACTTAAATAAAGGATTTTGGGTTCTAGATTCTTACCGTAGGCTTATTCGGCTCTCTTTACTGAGTGTACCAAGCCTTCTGTCTATCTAGGCACTATAGGATCTGTAAGACCCACCACACTGTTTCCTTTTATACTTGTGAAATACACAGGAATTGAATAGTGGTGAGAAGTCTTATACATGTAACAGTACTAAAATATGCGATTCTCACATCCTCCCTACCTTAGGAAATTTGGTCATCCAAATTTGATTGGACCTATCACTGAAATAACTCTGGATACTTTTCTCTCATTAAACTTTCTAATTCCCAAGTCGCCTCTTCCTCTGAATGGTACTGCCAAAGCACTTTTACCAAGGGAATGGTCTTAGACCGTATCACCTTGTCCTTCCAATCCAAGATCCTAATTGACTTTTCCACGTAACTCATATTCACCCTGATCTCCAATGGTTTGTACTGAATTACGTGAGATAGATCTAGATGGTACTTTTTCAACATAGATATGTGGAAGACATTATATACTTCGGATAGTTCTAGTGGTAGTGCTAACCAATAATCCCATGCAGTTTAAAATCTCAAATGGCCCAATATATCGAGGTCTTCATTTCCCTTTGTTTCCAAACCGTATGATGCCCTTAGAAGGTGAGACTTTTAAGAAAACTGAGTATCCAACAGAGAACTCCAAAGGTCAGTGTCTATTATCAGCTTAACTCTTTTAACTCTAAGCAGTCTTTAATCTATCATAGATAATCTGAACATCCCTAGAAGCTTATTCAACCAAGTCGTCTGCCATAAAGAGCCTCGTAAGGTACCATGCCGATACTAGAATGGTAACTGTTATTATAGGCAAACTCAGCTAGTGGCAAGTGGTCATCCCAAGAGCCTTTAAAATCCAATGCACACACTCACAACATATCCTTGAGCATCTGAATGGTGTGCTCAAATTGTTCATCAGCATGTGAATAGAAAGCGGTGCTAAAGTTCAATTGGGATCCCATAGCTTCTTGAAATTTCTCCTAAAAGTGTGAAGTGAACCTAGAATCCCTGTCAGAAGTGATGCTCACTGGAACTCCATGCAGTCTGACAATTTCCTTGACATATAAATTGGCTAAGGCACTGAGGGAATCAATAGATTTAATGGCAAGGAAGTGGGTGGACTTCATCAATCTTTCAACAATCACCAAAATAGCATCATGACTGCTTTGGGTCTTCGGTAAACCCATAATGAAGTCCATAGTTATGTGCTCTCATTTCCACATCGGGATTGGTAGAGGCTGTAATAACCCTGCAGGCTTTTGATGCTCTATTTTGACTTGCTGGCATGTGAGACATTTAACAACAAACTTTGCCATGTCCCGTTTCATCTTAGGCCACCAATAAACCCACGTAAATTATGGTACATTTTATTAATGTCTGGATCCAGAGTGTACCTGGATGTATGAGCTTCTATCAAAATCAAATCCCTTAGTTGCTAATCCTTAGGAATACAGATTCTGCCTCTGAACCTCAATATACCATCAATGCCAATCCCATAATCCGACTAAACACCATCTACACTTGATTGGAAATCTCTATACAGTTTGCATCATTCCTTTAAGCATTTCTAAATTTATCCATCAAATCCGGTTTAATTCGTAGACTAGCAGTGATACCATAACTCTCAGAGGAAACTACATTCAACTGAGGCTGGAGAACTGCTCTAGTAAATCATACTCCTGAATCATCATATATGAAACCATACCAATATGCTTTCTGCTCAAAGCATCTACCACCACGTTTGCTTTCCTCAAGTGGTATAAGATCTTACAGTCATAATTTTTCAACAGCTCCATCCATCTACACTGTCTCATATTCAACTCACGCTGCAAGAACAAATACTTGAGACTTTTATGATCTGTATCTACTTGGAATTTCTCTCCATAGAGATAGTGCTGCCATATCTTCAGTGTAAACACAACGGTAGCTAATTCCAAGTCATGTGTAGGATAATTCTTCTCATGCTCCTTTAATTGTCTAGAACCATAAGCAATCACTTTCCCATTCTGCATGAGGACACAAACCAATCCCAATGCGGAAGCATAATTGTAGACTGAGAAACCTCTTGATTCACTGGGAATGGTAAGGATGGGAGCAGTTGTCAACCTTCGCTTCAGTTCCTGAAAACTGAGCTCACACGCATTTGTCCACTCAAACTTAACATCCGTGTGTGTGAGACACGTCAGTGGAGCAACTAATCTCCAGAATCCCTCAACAAACCGACGATAATATCTGTCTAGGCCCAAGAAACTCCGTATCTCTGTCACCATATTTGGTCTCTCCCACTGCACAATGGCTTCGACCTTAGACGAATCAATAGATACCCTGTCTTTAGACACCATGTGTCCCAGAAATATAATGTGATCCAGCTAGAACTCATATTTACTGAACTTGCCATAAAGCTTTCGGTGCTTGAGGGTCATAGGACAATGTAGAGATGCTGCTCATGCTTCTTCAGTGACTTGGAATATACCAAGATATCATCGATAAAAAGAATGACAAACTTATCCAAGTATGGCTTAAACACTTCATTTATCATGTTTATGAAAGCTACATGGGCATTAGTCAGTCTAAAAGGCATTACCAAGAACTCATAATGACCATACTAAGTCCTGAATGCAGTCTTAGGGACATCAGCTTCTCGGATCTTCAACTGATGATTCCCTGATCGAAGGTCAATTTTGAACAACACTTGTGCACCCCTGAGATGATCGAAGAGATCATCGATCTTGGGCAAGGGATATTTATTCTTGATAATAACCTTATTAAGCAATCGGTAATCTATGCATAGTCGCAAGCTACCATCCTTCTTTCGATCGAACAGAACTAGTGCACCTTAAGGAGACACACTAAGCCGAATGAAGCCCTTATCCAATAACTTCTGGAGCTGCTTGTTAAGCTCCTCTAACTTTACTAATGCCATCCGATATGGGGGCTTAGAAATAGACTCTGTATCGAGTACCAAGTCAATAGTGAACTTGATCTGGTGGTAATCCCAGTAGTTCATTCGAAAACACGTAAGGGAAATCCCTGATTACAAGAATCTCGCGCAACTCCAAACATTTCTTTTCTACGTCCTCAACATATGCAATAAATCCTTCGATCACATCAAGACAACACTCTAACAATTTAGTAATAAATATTTTACTTTTATTACTTATCTAACAATTTTACAGTATATTATTCAGGATGAGAGAATGTTATAAACTTAGTATAATAGTATAAGCTAACATAGTTTGCAATTAACCAGTCCATTCTTAAGATTACATCAAAATCATACATGTTTAACAAAATTAAGTTAGTTGTAGTTTCCTTCTTCCCTACTATCACTTTACAGTTTCTATATATAATATTGATAATTTGTGATTCTTTAAAGGATGTATTTATCTATAGGGTATACCTTAAAGGTTTACGTTCTACAGTTATTTTACTAGCACATGTAGGTGACACAAAAGAGTGTGTAGGACTAGGATCAAATAATGCAAGTACGAAAATATCAAAGATATAATTCTTACCTTTAATAACATCAGTAGAAGTGTCCGCAACCTCTTGATCAATTGCTACACCCTACCCTGCTTCATAACCTTTTTGCCCTTCTCTGCTGCTGTTGCCTTTCTAGGCTGTGAAGGTGTTGCCTTTTCGGACTCCTTCAAAGGTGCTGAAGCTATAGATGGTACTGTCGATGTAGCTACCTCCTTTAACATCAAGCAATCTCTAACTATATGCCTCACCTGTCCACATCGAAAATAGGCCCTAGTAAGCACATAACAGGGCTGGGTACCATGTGACCTCCTACAATGAACACACTGGGTCGTTGTACTCCTTTGTGTAGTAGTGGGGCTAGAAGTAGGAGCAGACTTAACTGTCTTATCATCTGAGATCTTAATACCTGATGTCTTAGCCTTCTTAAGTTGCCATCTACCCAATCGATCTTGCAAGCTCCTCTTCACTTTCTCTTTCCCTTTCCCTTTACCCCGAGACCCAATATCAACATGAAACTGCTCGTAGTCCCACTCACAAAGTTGAGCCTGGCATATTATATAACGTCCAGAAATGTGAAATTTTGAATTAACTTTTTCTTTTCGATACTCTCTTTCTCTTTCAATTATTTGTTACCATTCAGTTTGCATTCGGTGTCAGTGTAAGCTCACTCTATAATTTTCAATTACATATTAATCATTTTACCATTAAATCATTAACCAGTAAATAATAATACAATTAGAGTATAAACTGCAGTATCCAAATTCTTATTTTCATTTATATCAATGCCATCAAGTACATCCCACTAGTCTTTAATCATTCTTTGACACTATACCATACGATTTACATCCCAGACTATAATTACATTAGCTGTGCATACACTGTCTAAATATAAAATATAATATTAACCATATACATGTTTATTCGCTACTTTAAACTTCTAATGATCCACTTCAACAAACCTAGAAGCAGTGGTCGTCTCCTACACTAATGAATGATTTGAGATGGTGAGTAAGGGGGTAAGCTTTAGGGAAAGCCTAGTAAGAAATATATATAAAAGAGCGTACTATGCTACTATATGCAGATAAATAAAATTAAATAAACTTATTTACGTGTTATAAAAATAATTTAAGTATGAATATTAAAATGCATAAAATCATTTATTTCCTAACAGTACACTAAGAGACATTTTAGGAAGGATACTATAGTCGACTAGGAAACCAGTTATGAGAAGTACTTTGAAGTACTTTTTGTGTTCCAGTCCCTTGCTTCGACTATAGGGAATAAACTGTTGATGATGAAATAATTATTCAGTATAAAGCATTTAATAATTTCATGTAGTTTCAAATCAATAACAGTATATAAAATAATTTATTTAAAACAATTCCATAAAACAATTTCAGTATGCAATTTCAGTAAACGGTACAGTAACATTTTCAAAATCATGATATAAGCAATATTTTCTGTAGTTTCATTTAATACAATAAAGCAATTCATTTAAAAATCATCGTTATCACTCATTCAATTTAAATATTTATTTCTTTCATATCAGTCAAATCAGTAACTCAATACATTTAGTGCAGACATTCACATCCAAAAAAATCATGCAATATTATCCTCGAAGGGACGAAACAGTATCATCGAAGGGACGAAACAGTAACAAATGGCCTTCATCGAACAGTCACAGTTCGCACTGGTCAGGTGCTCACCATAAAAACCTGTGGGTTTGACCATAGTCCCACAGTCATATACACTCATATAATAGTATGCATGATCACTAAGGATCAACCATCTCAAAATCATTTTCATAAATTCATAAATCACGATAGAAAATCATTTCATTAACTTTTTCTTCAATCAATCCATAAATCATATAAAAGAATAAACATTATAATTGATAGTAATAATATTCATTAAATTCTCAATGCAAACTTTAAATATCCAAATAGCATATTTAAACATAATTGATAATTCATCTCAAGTAAGATAATAAAAATAGATTTTATGCAATTTAAACCATATTTGAACTTGTATGAATTTAAAATAAATTTTCTATTTTTCATTTTGGAAAATTGAGCGAGTAAACGGTTAGAATTCGCTTTCCGAAAATTCTTATATGCAAACATAACATTTCCTATGCATCTCCTATACATGTTCCTTACCTTTCCATGCAGTATAGTAGCGTTTATAACACAGCTTATACCTCTTAAATCTCCCGAACTCAGTGCTGCAGACAATATCAAATTACAGTTAAAATTTAATTCTTTAATTATAAAGAGTATTCTACACTTTGAAATCTTTATCTTCACCCCATCTAACTATATGAGCAGCATTATTCTTTGCAAAAATTTCTAACCTATCGATGCCTTTTTGCTCATAAACGAAAATATTGAATTCCAATTAAATTCCAATTAATACACCGTCAATTTTATATGTAACCAAACTTAATTTCCTATTCAGTGGTGCGAGGCCCATTTTCTAATTCATTTTCTATTAATTTCAACAATTTTCCAAAGTTCAGCCCATTTCTGTCCATTCGGCAAGATGGTTTTCTAACCTTTGGACATTAAAAATTACATTATTAATTATAAGGATGTCCAAAAATTATGAATCCAAAAATGTGATTCTTAATTCAATTCCTTATTCACAATGGTAAGTTTCACAATTTTATTATTTCTGAATAATTTTTAATAGTTCCTCAAAATTGCTCTGTTTTTAGGTGCATTCTGGCGGATCTGTCTACTCACCTCTATGCACAAATTGGTTCATATCTCAGTGCAAGGTTATCCAAATTATGCAAACCCAAAACCATATTATTCCTAACTCATTTATTATTTTAGAAATGTATGGCTTGCATCCAAATTTGTTCTGGTCTATTTGCTACAATTTTTCAAATTTAGCCATTTGAATCACGTTTTTTGGGCAGAGTGCCCTGCATTCATTTGCACATATCTTAAGCTATAGAACTCCAAATCAAGTGTTTCCAAAACTAAATTTCTCCTAACTCATAAAGCTATCGACTATAAATTTTACAGGATTTATCTTATGTCACAGCCCGTGACCCTATTTTTCACCTTTTTCTATACATCTTATTTGGTTGGGCTGTCTGTGATACTTTATTTTTCTTTTACATATAAACAATTTCATATTAAATTATAATATAAATTACATCCCCTAATTTACTTCATACGAAAGTAGTACTGTAGATAAGTCTAAATACAGAAAATAAATGATCATACCTTATTAAATAAATCAAGCTGTCGCATCGTCCCCAAATGCGCAGCTGAAATCCTTTTAGGTGTCAGACTCTCAGTCTTCGAAATCCTGAAATATTAATATTAAGGGGTGAGCAAACCATGGCTCAGTAAAGGAGTTATATGCATACTTGATATTCAGCTTTCTATATGCTGAAAATCTTTTTCATTTTTCCTATGGGGCTCTAAGCTCGCATGTAGGAAGGATACTACAGTCGGCTAAGGATCCGGATAGAGTAAGGTAGGTATTTTGAAATACCTATCTTGTCCTGGAACCTAGAAGCAACTGTAGAGAAAAATTTTCTTTTCGTTTGGAATTTTAATCCTTTTTACCTTTTTTATTCCATAACATTCTCATATTCTTTTCAAAATAATGCTTTTATAAAATAAAGCATTTAAATAAAGTAACTAATATTCATATATTCTTTGAAAAGAATATTAGTTAAATTCTCATCATTCTCATTTAAAACTCATTTCATGTTTTAATGTACAACCATAATTAGTACAGTACTTTAAATAGCAAAATCAGCTATTAAATCCTTTTCGTATAACATATATATCATTTAAATCTAATATTCAGTTTAAATTTCAAAATAAGAATATTAGATTTATTTTTCATTCTCTTTCCTTTTTGAAAAATATATCACATATTCATGTCACATATAGTCTAATATTCAATTAAAAATTATAGTAAGAATATTAGACTTATAAACTCCTTTTTCCTTTTGAAAACATATTACATATTCATATCACATGTCATATGAAGATCATCTCGTAGTAATAAAATCAATACTGAAATAAACATTATGTAAAATGCTGTAAATCACTTTCATTTAACTTATCCCATATCATTTAAAACATTTACATTTCACATATCATGGAAAACATTTACATTTCACATATCACATATCATATAAAACATTTTCATATAAGGAGATTGAGGCACGCCCAGACCGTCCACTGGGTCGTTACTCATATCATGCTATAGACCCCGAAGGGTATAAATTATCATGTCAGATCTATGGCCATAGTCTATAATGGTCCTCGACGGATCACTGATCAGGTGTCGGCCAGGACTACATATCACATATCACATATTACATGTTACATATCACATATCACATATCAGCATGATAGGATGCCATCTAGTCTCAAAACCGTACTTTTCATCATCAATAAACCTTTATGGAATTTATAAAAATATGTAATTTCATAATTAAAACCATAAAGGTCATATAATAAATCAAGTGAATATTTAAGAAAATATTTATAAAATATTTACTTTATCCATTTTTCATCTTTCATTTCATATCATGTATAATTAATATATCGAGAGAATATTTAGAAAACTTTTATAAAATATTCTCTTTATCCCTTTTTCATTTTCCATTTCATATCACATATAATTCATATATCGAGAGAATTTTCGGTGATCTCATTATCACCAATTTCGAAAACATGAATATTTTAAAATGAATTTTGTTATATTCATGTTTTATAAAAAATAATCATTTTTTCCACTATGGTGGTTGGAAATCATTTCTTGTAAAATAAAATCATTTAGTATGATTTTATAAATTTTCTAGAAATTTTTGATAATTTTTCGGCAGTATAACGGCTGTCGATTGGCTAGCCTCCTGCACGGAAAATACAGTTTATAATTTCCAGCCAGTACTTCATTCCAAATTCCAACCAATCATTCATCATAATCATTTCATAAAATATTTCGTAATTAAAACATGCAGACTGAATATCCTTACAGTGCTGCACATGCATCCCTTACTTGTTTCGAGTCGGCGACTGACTCTCGAAGGTCGCGCCCGTGTTTAACTCGTCCGATTCCATCGGCTCGGTCATCGAGGGAATTTTCTGGAATTAAAATTCTAAAATTTAGAATTTTTTCATAATTATTTAAATAAATAAATTATTTAAAAAATTTATCACTTTCCGAGATTTCTTACCGATTCCCGTAATTCTCGGATTTCCGAATTCTTGAGATTTCTTGTAATTTTCGAAATTCTCCTTTTTTTTTCCTCTATTTTTCTTCTTTTCCTCTTTTCTTCCTTTTTCTCTTTTCTTTCCTTTCTCTTTCTTTTCTTTTTCCTTTTCTTTTTCTTTTTCCTTTTTCTTTTCCTTTTTCGTCTTCCTTTCCTGTCAGACTGGTTTAGCTTCCTTCCTCGCTGGTTCCTTGTTGGCGGCCGGTTCTTCGGTGGTTCAGGCACCCTTCAGCTGGCCGACGGCATGACAAGTCCGCTGGTGGTCTCCGTTCGGCCTGGATAGGCGGCACGGCGGCGGATTGAGTCGATTTACATTCGGTTCCTTCCGCCTCTTCGCTGGCCCTCCTCCATCATTCACCGTGCCTCGGGTGGCCTCCATCCTCTTCCTCTCCCTCCGACGGTGCTTCGATGGCAGTGGCGGTGCCTGGATCGGCTAACACCGTCGTCTCCTATTTTCTTTTCTCTTCCGGCTTTTGCTTCCATTTCACGCCGATTCCTTCTCTGTTTTGCTTCGCCGGCGTTGGCGTCGGCTTCCTCTTCCTTTACCGGCGATGACTCTTCTCTTCCCTCTTCTCCTTTCCTTCTTTGGCGGTCGCTGACGGGGGCGGCAAAATCTGTGTTATTAACACAGAAACGGGAATCGGGTGTTTCCCGTTTTTGTTATTTCCTTCTTTTTTTTCTTTTTTTTTTATATATTTCCTTATATCAATATATATAAATATATATAATTTGAATAGTACTTAGTATATATATACATATTTATTTATATAAAATATATATTTTGTGTATAGTTTAAATAAATATTTATACACTTAATTTAAATTAATATATATATTTCTCATATATTCATATACTTTTATTATAAATAATAATATATATATTTCATATATATATATATATGAAATGATATAAAACATAGATAATATTTTAAAAATAAATTTATATAATAAAATTATATAAATATATAATTACTCTCATTTTTATTCCTTAAATTATGAATTTTCTTAATATCAAATTAATTTCTCATTTTCTTTTCTTATTTAATTTAGATTTCCATTTATCCAAATTAAATTCCCTCCTTCATTTCTTATTTCCAATTTAATTTCCCTTTTTCATTTCTTATTTAATTTGGATTTTCATTCATCCAAATTAAATTTCCTCAATTTCCTCACTTCCTTAATTTCGAAAATTTCAACGATATTCCTATCTCGTAAATAAATTTTATTTATTTACTTTAATTTATTTATTTCCTTTTATCTATTTTCTTTAGTATTAATTTCCAATAGTAATAATTTCCAATAATTGAAAAATTTACGGTTATCACATTCTCCCCACCTTAAGAAATTCGGTCCTCCGAATTTAACTTAATTCATAAGGTGGTAGCATCCTGTATACTTATCATTCTTGACCTTTTGATCATCTTCCGTATTATACTGCCAGTATACCTTTCAACATCAGAATCCCTTTTTATACCATTGCATATCATCTTTCATCATATACTTATACTCCCTTAAATTTCTTATCAATTGGGAGTTATCCATTTCTACTCCTTTTCATATCACATATGATTCATATTATTCATTATCCATCTTCCTTATTTGGTGCCAAGTCGATACATTTCGATACTTATCATTTACACATTTAAATCAATAGTATGTAATTGTCCAGTAGCTTTCACATCTCATGCATCCGCTCTCTCAACATATTATCGAGTGTTTCCATACTACGTGTGATAACCGTAAATATTTCATTTATTGAAAATTATAAATATTGAAAATAAATAATGGAGAAAATAAATTAGTGGGAATAAATAAATAAAATTGTGAGAATCGGAATATTGTGGAAATTCCGAGAATTGAGGAAGTGATGAAATTAGAAAATTAAGTGAAGGAAATTAAATGAGGAAAAAAAAGGGAAATTAATTTGGATAAATCAAAATCCAAATTAAATAAGGAAGATGAGAAGTGAAAATAAATATGTTTATATAATTACTAATTATATAAATATATTTTGATATAAATACATATGTATTTAAATACCATATGGTATATAGTATATATTAAATATACGATGGTATATATAAGTATATATACTAATTGATAAATTTAAATAGTACATATGTATTATTTACAACAGTGTGTGTATATATATATAAGTATATACATATTTGAGGAAATGTAAATATTAAATTACATTAAAGTTTAAAGGTATATATATTGTTAATACAATATATATATGGAATTATTACATTTATATAAATATTTATATAAATGTTATTTATTTTAAAGTATATAAATATACATAAATATATATACTAGATATATATTTTGTAATGTACAATATATATAATTTATATATAATATATATTGTAATATATGTGTAATATATAGTATATATATATTATATGTATATAGTATAAAGTATATCTTATATAAATATACTAAAAATAGTAAGTAAAATAAAAACAAAAGGGGAAAGGGGAAACAGAAGAAACAGAATCAGGAAGACCCCGATTCTGCCTCCCCAGGCACAACCGCCCCCATCAGCGGCCGCCGGCGAGGGAAAAGAGAGAGGAAAGGAGAAGCGTCGTCGCCGGCAAAGGAAAAGGAAGCCGACGGCAACGCCGGCGAAGCGAAACGGAGAAGGAATCGACGCAAAACGACGGAAAACTGAGGAAGAAACCGAAAACCAGATCTGGTGGTTGCCCGCAGAATTAGCCGCCGCCACCACAGCCGAAGCATTGGCGGAAGGAGAGGAAATGGATGGAGGCCACCGGAGAGGCTGGGAACGGCGGAGGAAGGCCGACGGAGGAGGGGAAGAAACTGAAGGTAAACCGAGTAGATCCGTCGCTGTGCAGTTGATTCGTGACGAACGAAGGCCAGATCCGGCTTCGTTGTGGTGCCTGCCAGCTGTGGAGCCGGAGAACTGGCCACCGAAGAAGAATCGACGGTGAGGGAGGTAGACCGGTCCGGCGGGAAAAGAAAGAAAAGGAAAAAGAAAAAAGAAAAAGAAAAGAAAAAGGAAAAAGAAAAAGAAAAGAAAAGAAAAGAGAAAAAGAAAGAAGGAAGAAAAAGAAGTAAGAGAAAGAGAAAAGGAATTCTGGGAATTTGGAGAATTCCCGAGAATACGAAAATTACGGGAAATCCTGAGAATTACGGGAATCAGTAAGAAATCCCGAAAAGTATTAAATTATTTAAATAATTTATTTATTTAAATAATTATGGAAAAATTCTAATTTTTAGAATTTAATTTTCAGAAAATCATCCTCGATTACCGAGACGATGGAATCGGGAGAGATGAACACGGGCGCGACCTTCGAGAGGCAGTCGCCGACCCGAAATAGGTAAGGGAGACATGTGCCGCTTGTAAGGATATTCGGCGATGTTTTTAAATTGCATTTAATTTTTAAATGTATTGATAATTATCGGTTTATAATGTGGTGATTTATCGGTTTTAAATTGTGGTGAAATACCAGTTGAGAAATATAAACTGTATTTTCGGTGCAGGAGGCTAGCCAAATCGGCAGCCGTCATACTGCCGAAAAATTATCAAAAAATTACTGAAATTTACCGAAAATCACTGAAAACCAAAATAAAAGATTTGATTTCATGTGAAACGATTTTCAAGTACGAAAATCGAGAAATTAAGTAAATTTCATAAAATATGAATATAACGATATTTGATTTTTAAATATTCATGTTTTCGAGAATGGTGAAAAGGAAATCACCGAAAATTCACCCTATATGTGATATTTCACGTGAAACGAGATGAAAATGAAAAAGAGACTGATGTGAATATTTTATAAATATTCTTAAATATTCACTTGATTTTACATAAAACCTTTATGGTTTTAATTATGGAAACAAATAATTATGAAAATTCCATAAAGGTTAAGAAATGATGGGAAACCATGATTTCGAGACTAGAGGTCTCTACATATGTTTCTAGAAGAAGAACATGGTTAAGGGATTTTGAATTTGGAAAGTAAATAATTTATTTTTACATAAATTATGAAAATATTTTATTGAATCCCGATTTCTTTAAAAACCATGTTTTGGATAAAAAGCACAGGAAAGCGTGCATATGTGTTTTACGGTAGAAAAAGACAGTTTTGCCCTTCTATTTTTACAGTGATGATTTTACAAACTGTCTTCATTTTATGGAAAAATATGATTTATACCTTTATGAAATATTTTGAGAAATGTTATGTTAATTTAATTATTTCATAAAGGTGATGATTTATTACATGTGAGCCTTATGGATACTTGTGAAATATTTTAATTTACTGTGTTTCAAATCCATAAAGGCTATGATACGGTTTATACTGTTTTGAGACTTAGGCCCTGAGTTTCATGCATCACAGTTATACTATTACTGTCACGTGGCTGATAGACCTGCCAGTCATCAGCGTCCCGAATGTCACCTGGCAAGTATACACCGAGGACACCATACAGATCATGGCCATAGATCTCACTGTTATACTGTTACTGTGTCCCTTCGGGGATAATGATTACTGGTCCATTATTGGACGATGATAGCATGATTTAATTGTAGGGTGATGCCTAGTCTCACTTACTGTTTACTATTTACTGAAAGGATTTACGAAATCCTGTTTACTGTACTGTTTACTGTACTGAACCATTGTTCACTGTTTACTATTCACTGTTTACTGTTTACTGTTTACTGATGAAAGACCGTACCAAAACACTGTTTACTGAACTATACTATTTACTAAAAGGGTAGCCATTGTTTACCGTTTACTGAAAGCTACCATTTACTGTTTACTGAATCGAAAGCTACCTTATACTGTTTTCTGAACTGGTAGCTACTGTTTACTGTTTACTGAGTGAACCGTATCGACTTACTGTTTTACTGAATATACTGTTTTACTGAACTGTACGATACGGTTACTGATTCGAAAAGAGAAATAAATGTTTATTCTAAAAGAATAACATAAGAATTATTTCTAAGAAAGAAATAATCGAGGAAGTAACTATCCAATGATTAGATAATTACAAATCACTGTACTGTCACGTGTTTTACTGTACCGAAGAGAAGAGAAGTAAACCACTGTTTTTATTACTGAACTGTCACGTGTTTTAAAGTATACTGATGTGAAAAGAAATAAGTGGTTTACTTTGTGGAAAACGAAAATTATATCGTTTTGAAAACAACGGAAATAGTACTCTCTACAGTTGCTTCTAGCTTCCGGAACAAGTCAGGTATTTCAAAATACCTGCCTTACTTTATCTGGATCCCTAGCCGACTGTAGTATCCTTCCTACATGTGAGCCTAGAGCCAGTTAGGAAGATTTTAAAGAAAATGAAAAATATTTTCAGCATATAGATAGCTGAATATCAAGTGTGACATATAACTCTCTTACTGAGCCATGGTTTGCTCACTCCCCAATTTTAACATTTCAGGTTTTGGATGATGGTGAGATACAATATTTGTGGATTACGGCTGCACATAATGGACAATGTGACAGACCGACTAAGATATATCAGGTACGATCATTTATTTTCTGTATTTAGACATGTATACAGTACTACATATTTGTGAATAAGAAAGGGGATGTGTATTATATTAACAATATTTTATTAAATTGTTTAACATCAAGTGTAAAGTGAAGTATCACAGACAGCCCAACCGGATAAATGGCTTAAAAATAAGGTGAAAAATGTGGTAACGGGTCGTTACACTACGCTCACATATTTACATCATGTATGGAGCAGTGCTGTCAATAGATTTGGAATCTCAGAGCTTTTTGCTATTTCCCATAACATATAGCTACTCAGAGATTCCCATCACATATAGTGCTCATTGGAACTTCACATACATTCTCATCACCTTTTAATCATATTTCAACTATAGCACTAAAGAATCTAAGAGTTTGATAATGGAGAAGTGATTTCATTAGACTATCAGTCTATAATCACTTCCATATTATCATCTCTTTTAGATTCTTCATTATTATCCCCAATACTCTTTTCATATTTGTTTCATCAAAAACTGCAGCTTATTTGCAGACTTTACTATTAATCACCAATCATGAGACAATCACGTCCTCTTCATGTAGTACGGTCATTCAATGATTGAATCCTCAATTATCCATTTAGTCATTACATTATCTATACAATTCCACCATTTACCATTTCAAGGTGGTTATATGTATGTATAACACTTTTCTATTTAGATACTGGTAGTAAACATATTAATTATCTTACTCTTTTGAGTACCATTACTTCCACTTATAAAATCTAGCTTGATTTTTACATCTTGCCACAATTATGTGATAACCAACACGAGTCACTTTTTAGTCTTAATTTCGGGAACTATTTCATATTGATGTTCCCTTTTCATCATGCAACTTATTTCCTTATTCCACTTTCATCTTTTCATATTTTTACTCTCATCATCTTAGTCGGTTTTCTCAAGTGGTATGGTATTCTATTGTTAAAATCTTTTAACATTTTACATACCATCTTCTCTTCCCACTTATCCATTTACCGACTTTAATTTCTTTAATTAGATCCCATCTATAGAGCAGCTAGTCCCCTCACTCTTCTATGGACTGGCAGTGGTTTCTAGCTAGACTCATTACTTTTGTATTTTAATCATTCTCTCACTATCATTGACAGATTCACTGTCATTTTGTCAATTCGAGATTATACATCTCATAAAGAGATACTGTCTAGCCAAATCTCTTCTATTTGCCAATCTTAACATATAGTTTACAATCTTTGAGAGTCCGTAGGGTCATACCACTATGCTGCTCATTTTCCATTGATGTCTTATACTGTATCAATATATCATTACTTTATCCATATATGGGTGCCTCATTCATTAGGCGCATATACCTCATAAGGTATTTCGTTGATCCTGTAAACCTCAATAGGAACTCGTAAAAATTATATCGAGTTCTAATCATTATCATCTTATGATCATCAATTTCCAACTTTTTGTCTAGTGATGCCTTGTACAGAGGTTGATCTTATAAACTCTTTATACGCCTCCGATTAAATCAATTTAAGGCATCACTTCCATATAGATATTTATTTGTTCTTCATAAGAACTTTATTCATAATAGGTATTTAATACTCTATTTAATTCATCCTCAATTCATATTATTTGTATTTCCATCAATCTCATCAATACAAGTGAATTTCATTATTCACAAATTTTTCAGAGTTATTTCTTAAGCTTTTCGGACTCTTATATGTTCTCCAATGTAAGCTTAGAATAGATTCTGTATCCATAATCGAGTCAATATTAACTTGATCTCCCATATCTATATTACTCTGAAAATTTATCGGGAATCTCATCCGATACTTCCTTTAATCACACATCTCTTATCATTTTGGACATTTCATCTTTGTGTCCTATCATTTCCACTGTATATCCTCAAGGCAGACATTTAATATTTAAATCATTTTAACATCTACTCCGCCTTGATTCACTTATTTCCTCATACTTCACAGCATATTGATCATCTTAATGAATATACTATATCAAGTGTCATCATTTGATTAACACTTTTCACAGCTAACCGATTTATTACTACTGTAATTTACTTTTACAATCATTTTCATTTAATAATTTAGGTTAGCTGTTGTCTTCCTCATCGCTTATCATCACTTACTGTCCTTATGCATATACTCCAATTTCATATACTCCATACAGTTCATTATCCCGTAAAACATATTTCAAAATATTCTGGTTCTATAAATATCCATTTAATACCTCAAAAAATTGTATGATTGTTTAGAACTAGAATTAATCGTACTGCTATGGATTTCATCAACCATACCGATCACTTTCTCATTCATTATCAGTAATCATTTTACTTTTCATCATATCTAACGATCCCGTAATAATATCCTGTTAATACACTTTTAATTTAGACTCATAAAATCAATACTAAGTCGCTCATCCTGCGAGTTCCCTATAACCATTTGGGTCGTATAAGCACACTAAGTGTAGTGAAATTTATAATTAGGATCATTATACTCATTTTATGTCCTTATACCATCAATAATTCCATTACTATCAATATATTCAAAATCTAAATGGTTTTATCACTATTCAAAGCATAATCCCACATAGGGGTATTTTCGTCATTTCACATTTATTTCTTTCTCTTCACTATACATTTAATTCAGTAATCTTATTATCAATTTGCTGATAGTACCCCTTTCTCGTACCAATATCAGCATTTTAAGATCTTATTTGATTTCGACAGAGAAGTTCACTAGGATCCATAATTGAATTATTTTGCATGAAATGCAGCTTTACATCATCAATTTCTCTGTCAAATCAATCAATTTCAACTTCTGTTGGTCTATTTTCACTCCCAGTAAAATTTTGGAGGTAGGGGTATTTTGGTCATTTTTTGGTCAAAAATATTCTCTCTCCTCAAAATATCTTCAATCAGTGATCTTAAAGCCTATTTAAGGATGATATTTCATTCCCTCCTTTATATCATCACTTTGATCGAGATAGAAAAGTACTGGTGGGGCCCTCACCGAGTCCATTTCTGTTCCTTACCGAACCGACCTTCATTTAGACTATAAAATCACCAGTTTAGGTAACATTCCTGAGCTGTTTTCTCTTTTTGACATCTTTAGTTCATAATTCTCACTCCCTTTTTGACACTTAACTCCATTTACAATCATTTATTTTCTCTATGTATTTAGACTACACAGTAGTACAGGGGATGTTAACCTTTTCAACACATTTTCTTTCCAAAAGTATCGACAGACATCAGGCCAACCGTGCTCTGATACCATTAAATCTGTCATAGCTCGTGACCCTATTTTTCACCTTTTTCTATACATCTTATTTGGTTGTACTGTCTGTGATACTTTATTTTTCTTTTACATATAAACAATTTCATATTAAATTATAATATAAATTACATCCCCTAATTTACTTCATACGAAAGTAGTACTGTAGATAAGTCTAAATACAGAAAATAAATGATCATACCTTATTAAATAAATCAAGCTGTCGCATCGTCCCCAAATGCGCAGCCGAAATCCTTTAGGTGTCAGACTCTCAGTCTTCGAAAACCTGAAATGTTAATATTAAGGGGTGAGCAAACCACGACTCAGTAAAGGAATTATATGCATACTTGATATTCAGCTTCCTATATACTGAAAATCTTTTTCATTTTTCCTATGGGGCTCTAAGCTCGCATGTAGGAAGGATACTACAGTCGGCTAGGGATCCGGATGGAGTAAGGTAGATATTTTGAAATACCTATCTTGTCCCGGAACCTAGAAGTAACTGTAGAGAATAATTTTCTTTTCGTTTGGAATTTTAATCCTTTTTACCTTTTTATTTCATAACATTCTCATATTCTTTTCAAAATAATGCTTTTATAAAATAAAGCATTTAAATAAAGTAACTAATATTCATATATTCTTTGAAAAGAATATTAGTTAAATTCTCATCATTCTCATTTAAAACTCATTTCATGTTTTACTGTACAACCATAATTAGTACAGTACTTTAAATAGCAAAATCAGCTATTAAATCCTTTTCGTATAACATATATATCATTTAAATCTAATATTCAGTTTAAATTTCAAAATAAGAATATTAGATTTATTTTTCATTCTCTTTCCTTTTTGAAAAATATATCACATATTCATGTCACATATAGTCTAATATTCAATTAAAAATTATAGTAAGAATATTAGACTTTTAAACTCCTTTTTCCTTTTGAAAACATATTACATATTCATATCACATGTCATATGAAGATCATCTCGTAGTACTAAAATCAGTACTGAAATAAGCATTATGTAAAATGCTGTAAATCACTTTCATTTAACTTATCCCATATCATGTAAAACATTTACATTTCACATATCATGTAAAACATTTACATTTCACATATCACATATCATATAAAACATTTTCATATATGGAGACTGAGGCATGCCCAGCTTGTCCACTGGGTCGTTACTCATATCATGCTATAGATCTCGAAGGGTATAAATTATCATGTCAGATATATGGCCATAGTCTATAATGGTCATTGGCGGATCACTGATCAGGTGTCGGCCGGGACTATATATCACTTATCACATATTACATGTTACATATCACATATCACATATCAGCATGATAGAATGCCATCTAGTCTCAAAACCGTATTTTTCATCATCAATAAACCTTTATGGAATTTATAAAAATATGTAATTTCATAATTAAAACCATAAAGGTTATATAATAAATCAAGTGAATATTTAAGAAAATATTTATAAAATATTTACTTTATCTATTTTTCATCTTTCATTTCATATCACGTATAATTCATATATCGAGAGAATATTTAGAAACTTTTATAAAATGTTCTCTTTATCCCTTTTTCATTTTCCATTTCATATTACATATAATTCATATATCGAGAGAATTTTCGGTGATCTCATTATCACCAATTTCGAAAACATGAATATTTTAAAATGAATTTCGTTATATTCATGTCTTATGAAAAATAATCATTTTCTCGATTTTCGTGATTGAAAATCGTTTCTTGTGAAATAAAATCATTTAGTATGATTTTATAAATTTTCTAGAAATTTTTGATAATTTTCGATAATTTTTCGGCAGTATAACGGCTGCCGATTGCCTAGCCTCCTACACGGAAAATACAGTTTATAATTTCCAGCCAGTACTTCATTCCAAATTCCAACCAATCATTCATCATAATCATTTCATAAAATATTGTCATAAAATATTTCGTAATTAAAACATGCAGACTGAATATCCTTACAGTGTTGCACATGCATCCCTTACCTGTTCCGAATCGGCGACTGACTCTCGAAGGTCGCGCCCGTGTTCACCTCGCCCGATTCCATCGGCTCGGTTATCGAGGGAATTTTCTGGAATTAAAATTGTAAAATTTAGAATTTTTTCATAATTATTTAAATAAATAAATTATTTAAATAATTTATCACTTTCCGAGATTTCTTACCGATTCCCGTAATTCTCGGATTTCCGAATTCTTGAGATTTCTCGTAATTTCCGAAATTCTCCTTTTTTTTCCTCTCTTTTTCTTCTTTTCCTCTTTTATTCCTTTTTCTCTTTTCTTTCCTTTCTCTTTCTTTTCTTTTTCTTTTTCTTTTTCTTTTTACTTTTTCTTTTCTTTTTCTTTTCCTTTTTCCTCTTCCTTTCCTGTCAGACTGGTTTAGCTTCCTTCCTCGCCGGTTCCTTGCCGGCGGCCGGTTCTCCGGTGGTTCAGGCACCCTTCAGTTGGCCGACGGCATGACAAGTCTGCTGGTGGTCTCCGTTCGGCCTGGATCAGCGGCACAGCGGCGGATCGAGTCGATTTACATTCGGTTCCTTCCGCCTCTTCGCCGCCCTCCTCCACCGTTCACCGTGCCTCGGGTGGCCTCCATCCTCTTCCTCTCCCTCAAGTAGTGCCTCGATGGCAGTGGCGGTGCCTGGATCGGCCGGCACCTTCGTCTCCTATTTTCTTTTCTCTTCCAGCTTTTGCTTCCATTTCACGTCGATTCCTTCTCCGTTTTGCTTCGCCGGTGTTGGCGTCGGCTTCCTCTTCCTTTGCCGGCGACGACTCTTCTCTTCCCTCTTCTCTTTTCCTTCTCCGGCGGTCACTGACGGGGGCGGCAAAATCTGTGTTATTAACACAGAAACAGGAATCGGGTGTTTCCCGTTTTTGTTATTTCCTTCTTTTTTTTTCTTTTTTTTATATTTTATACATATTTCCTTATATCAATATATATAATTATATATAATTTGAATAGTACTTAGTATATATATGCATATTTATTTATATAAAATATATATTTTGTGTATAGTTTAAATAAATATCTATACACTTAATTTAAATTAATATATATTTCTCATATATTCATATACTTTTATTATAAATAATAATATATATTTCATATATATATATATATATGTAATGATATAAAACATAGATAATATTTTAAAAATAAATTTATATAATAAAATTATATAAATATATAATTACGTTCATTTTTATTCCTTAAATTATGAATTTTCTTAATATCAAATTAATTTCTCATTTTCCTTTCTTATTTTATTTAGATTTCTATTTATCCAAATTAAATTCCCTCCTTCATGTCTTATTTTCAATTTAATTTCCCTTTTCATTTCTTATTTAATTTGGATTTTCATTCATCCAAATTAAATTTCCTCAATTTCCTCACTTCCTTAATTTCGAAAATTTCAACGATATTCCTATCTCGTAAATAAATTTTATTTATTTACTTTAATTTATTTATTTCCTTTTATCTATTTTCTTTAGTATTAATTTCCAATAGTAATAATTTCCAATAATTGAAAAATTTACGGTTATCACATTCTCCCCACCTTAAGAAATTCGGTCTTCCGAATTTAACTTAATTCATAAGGTGGTAGCATCCTGTATACTTATCATTCTTGACCTTTTGATCATCTTCCGTATTATCTTGCCAGTATACCTTTCAACAGCAGAATCCCTTTTTATACCATTGCATATCATCTTTCTTCATATACTTATACTCCCTTAAATTTCTTATCAATTGGAAGTTATCCATTTCCACTCCTTTTCGTATCACATATGATTCATATTATTCATCATCCATCTTCTTTATTTGGTGCCAAGTTGATACATTTCGATACTTATCATTTACACATTTAAATCAATAGTATGTAATTGTCCAGTAGCTTTCACATCTCATGCATCTGCTCTCTCAACATATTATCGAGCGTTTCCATACTACGCTCACATATTTACATCATGTATGGAGCGGTGCTGTCAATAGATTTGGAATCTCAGAGCCTTTTGCTATTTCCCATAACATATAGCTACTTAGAGATTCCCATCACATATAGTGCTCATTGGAACTTCACATACATTCTCATCATCTTTTAATCATATTTCAACTATGGCACTAAAGAATCTAAGAGTTTGATAATGGAGAAGTGATTTCATTAGACTATCAGTCTATAATCACTTCCATATTATCATCTCTTTTAGATTCTTCATTATTATCCCCAATACTCTTTTCATATTTGTTTCATCAAATACTGCAGCTCATTTGCAGACTTTACTATTAATCACCAATCATGTCCTCTTCATGTAGTATGGTCATTCAATGATTGAATCCTCAATTATCCATTTAGTCATTACATTATCTATACAATTCCACCATTTACCATTTCAAGGTGGTTATATGTATGTATAACACTTTTCTATTTATATACTGGTAGTAAACATATTAATTATCTTACTGCTTTGAGTACCATTACTTCCACTTATCAAATCTAGCTTGATTTTTACATCTTGCCACAATTATGTGATAACCAACACGAGTCACTTTTCAGTCTTAATTTCGGGAACTATTTCATATTGATGTTCCCTTTTCATCATGCAACTTATTTCCTTATTCCACTTTCATCTTTTCATATTTTTACTCTTATCATCTTAGTCGGTTTTCTCAAGTGGTATGGTATTCTACTGTTAAAATCTTTTAACATTTTCATACCATCTTCTCTTCCCACTTATCCATTTACCGACTTTAATTTCTTTAATTAGATCTCATCTATAGAGCAGCTAGTCCCCTCACTCTTCCATGGACTGGCAGTGGTTTCTAGCTAGACTCATTACTTTTGTATTTCAATCATTCTCTCACTATCATTGACAGATTCACTGTCATTTTGTCAATCAGAGATTATACATCTCATAAAGAGATATGTCTAGCCAAATCTCTTCTAATTGCCAATCTTAACATATAGATTACAATCTTTGAGAGTCCGTAGGGTCATACCACTATACTGCTCATTTTCCATTGATGTCTTATACTGTATTAGTATATCATTACTTTATCCATATTTGGGTGCCTCATTCATTAGGCTCATATACCTCATAAGGTATTTCGTTGATCCTGTAAACCTCAATAGAAACTCGTAAAAATTATATCGAGTTCTAATCATTATCATCTTATGATCATCAATTTCCAACTTTTCGTCTAGTGATGCCTTGTACAGAGGTTGATCTTATAAACTCTTTATACGTCTCCGATTAAATCAATTTAAGGCATCACTTCTATATAGATATTTATTTGTTCTTCATAAGAACTTTATTCATAATAGGTATTTAATACTCTATTTAATTCATCCTCAATTCATATTATTTGTATTTCCATCAATCTCATCAATACAAGTGAATTTCATTATTAACAAATTTATCAGAGTTATTTCTTAAGTTTTTCATACTCTTATACGTTCTCCAATATAAGCTTAGAATAGATTCTGTATCCATAATCGAGTCAATATTAACCCGATCTCCCATATCTATATTACTCTGAAAATTTATCGGGAATCTCATCCGATACTTCCTTTAATCACACATCTCTTATCATTTTGGATATTTCATCTTTGTGTCCTAATATTTCCACTGTATATCCTCAAGGCAGAGACATTTAATATTTAAATCATTTTAACATCTACTTCGCCTTGATTCACTTATTTCCTCATACTTCACAGCATATTGATCATCTTAATGAATATACTATATCAAGTGTCATCATTTGATTAACACTTTTCACAGCTAACCGATTTATTACTACTGTAATTTACTTTTACAATCATTTTCATTTAATAATTTAGGTTAGTTGTTGTCTTCCTCATCGCTTATCATCACTTACTGTCCTTATGCATATACTCCAATTTCATATACTTCATACAGTTCATTATCCCGTAAAACATATTTCAAAATATTCTGGTTCTATAAATATCCATTTAATACCTCAAAAAATTGTATGATTGTTTAGAACTAGAATTAATCGTACTGCTATGGATTTCATCAACCATACCGATCACTTTCTCATTCATTATCAGTAATCATTTTACTTTTCATCATATCTAACGATCCCGTAATAATATCCTGTTAATACACTTTTAATTTAGACTCATAAAATCAATACTAAGTCACTCATCCTGCGACTTCCCTATAACCATTTGGGTCGTATAAGCACACTAAGTGTCGTGAAATTTATAATCGGGATCATTATACTCATTTTATGTCCTTATACCATCAATAACTCCATTACTATCAATATATTTAAAATCTAAATGGTTTTATCACTATTCAAAGCATAATCCCACATAGGGGCATTTTCGTCATTTCACATTTATTTCTTTCTCCTCACTATACATTTAAATCAGTAATCTTATTATCAATTTGCTGATAGTACCCCTTTCTCGTGCTAATATCAGCATTTTAAGATCTTATTCGATTTAGACAAAGAAGTCCACTAGGATCCATAATTGAATTATTTTGCATGAAATGCATCTTTACATCATCAATTTCTCTGTCAAATCAATCAATTTCAACTTCTGTTGGTCTATTTTGACTCCCAGTAAAATTTCAGAGGTAGGGGTATTTTGGTCATTTTTGATCAAAAATATTCTCTCTCCTCAAAATACCTTCCATCAGTGATCTTAAGGTCTATTTAATGATGATATTTCATTCCCTCCTTTATATCATCACTTTCAGGTCTTAGTTTGATCCGGATAGAAAAGTACGGTGGGGTCCTCACCGAGTCCATTTCTGTTCCTTACAGAACCAACCTTCATTTAGACTATAAAATCACAAGTTTAGGTAACATTCCTAAGCCGTTTTCCCTTTTTGACATCTTTAGTTCATAATTCTCACTCCCTTTTTGACACTTAACTCCATTTACAATCATTTATTTTCTCTATGTATTTAGATTGCACAGTACTACAAGGGATGTTAACCTTTTCAACACATTTTCTTTCCAAAAGTATCGATAGACATCAGGCCAACCGTGCTCTGATACCATTAAATCTATCATAGCCCGTGACCCTATTTTTCACCTTTTTCTATACATCTTATTTGGTTGGACTGTCTGTGATACTTTATTTTTCTTTTACGTATAAACAATTTCATATTAAATTATAATATAAATTACATCCCCTAATTTACTTCATACGAAAGTAGTACTGTAGATAAGTCTAAATACAGAAAATAAATGATCATACCTTATTAAATAAATCAAGCTGTCGCATCGTCCCCAAATGCGCAGCCGAAATCCTTTAAGTATCAGACTCTCAGTCTTTGAAAACCTGAAATGTTAATATTAAGGGGTGAGCAAACCACGGCTCAGTAAAGGAATTATATGCATACTTGATATTCAGCTTCTGATATGCTGAAAATCTTTTTCATTTTTCCTATGGGGCTCTAAGCTTGCATGTAGGAAGGATACTACAGTCGGCTAGGGATCCGGATGGAGTAAGGTAGGTATTTTGAAATACCTATCTTGTCCCGGAACCTAGAAGCAACTGTAGAGAATAATTTTCTTTTCGTTTGGAATTTTAATCCTTTTTACTTTTTTATTCCATAACATTCTCATATTCTTTTCAAAATAATGCTTTTATAAAATAAAACATTTAAATAAAGTAACTAATATTCATATATTCTTTGAAAAGAATATTAGTTAAATTCTCATCATTCTCATTTAAAACTCATTTCATGTTTTACTGTACAACCATAATTAGTACAGTACTTTAAATAGCAAAATCAGCTATTAAATCCTTTTCGTATAACATATATATCATTTAAATCTAATATTCAGTTTAAATTTCAAAATAAGAATATTAGATTTATTTTTCATTCTCTTTCATTTTTGAAAAATATATCACATATTCATGTCACATATAGTCTAATATTCAATTAAAAATTATAGTAAGAATATTAGACTTTTAAACTCCTTTTTCCTTTTGAAAACATATTACATATTCATATCACATGTCATATGAAGATCATCTCGTAGTACTAAAATCAGTACTGAAATAAGCATTATGTAAAATGCTGTAAATCACTTTCATTTAACTTATCCCATATCATGTAAAACATTTACATTTCACATATCATGTAAAACATTTACATTTCCCATATCACATATCATATAAAACATTTTCGTATATGGAGACTGAGGCATGCCCAGCCTGTCCACTAGGTCGTTACTCATATCATGCTATAGACCTCGAAGGGTATAAATTATCATGTCAGATCTATGGCCATAGTTTATAATGGTCATCGGCGGATCACTGATCAGGTGTCGGCCGGGACTACATATCACATATCACATATTACATGTTACATATCACATATCACATATTACATGTTACATATCACATATCACATATCAGCATGATAGGATGCCATCTAGTCTCAAAACCGTATTTTTCATCATCAATAAACCTTTATGGAATTTATAAAAATATGTAATTTCATAATTAAAACCATAAATGTTATATAATAAATCAAGTGAATATTTAAGAAAATATTTATAAAATATTCACTTTATCCATTTTTCATCTTTCATTTCATATCACGTTTAATTCATATATCGAGAGAATATTTAGAAAACTTTTATAAAATATTCTCTTTATCCCTTTTTCATTTTCCATTTCATATCACATATAATTCATATATCGAGAGAATTTTCGGTGATCTCATTATCACTAATTTCGAAAACATGAATATTTTAAAATGAATTTCGTTATATTCATGTCTTATGAAAAATAATCATTTTCTCGATTTTCGTGATTGGAAATCGTTTCTTGTGAAATAAAATCATTTAGTATGATTTTATAAATTTTCTAGAAATTTTTGATAATTTTCGATAATTTTTCGGCAGTATAACGGCTGCCGATTGCCTAGCCTCCTACACGGAAAATACAGTTTATAATTTCCAGCCAGTACTTCATTCCAAATTCCAACCAATCATTCATCATAATCATTTCATAAAATATTGTCATAAAATATTTCGTAATTAAAACATGCAGACTGAATATCCTTACAGTGTTGCACATGCATCCCTTACCTGTTCCGAATCGGCGACTGACTCTCGAAGGTCGCGCCCGTGTTCACCTCGCCCGATTCCATCGGCTCGGTCATCGAGGGAATTTTCTGAAATTAAAATTGTAAAATTTAGAATTTTTTCATAATTATTTAAATAAATAAATTATTTAAATAATTTATCACTTTCCGGGATTTCTTACCGATTCCCGTAATTCCCGGGTTTCCAAATTCTCGAGATTTCTCGTAATTTTCGAAATTCTCTTTTTTTCCTCTCTTTTTCTTCTTTTCTTCTTTTCTTCCTTTTTCTCTTTTCTTTCCTTTCTCTTTCTTTTCTTTTTCTTTTTCCTTTTTCTTTTCTTTTTCTTTTCCTTTTTCCCCTTCCTTTCCCGTCAGACCGGTTTAGCTTCCTTCCTCGCCGGTTCCTTGCCGGCGGCCGGTTCTCCTGCGGTTCAGGCACCCTTCAGTTGGCCGACAGCATGACAAGTCCGCTGGTCGTCTCCGTTCGGCCTAGATCGGCGGCACGGCGGCGGATCGAGTCGATTTACATTCGGTTCCTTCCGCCTCTTCGCCGGCCCTCTTCTGCCGTTCACCGCACCTCGAGTGGCCTCCATCCTCTTCCTCTCCCTCCGACGATGCTTCGATGGCAGTGGCGGTGCCTGGATCGGCCGGCACCGTCGTCTCCTATTTTCTTTTCTCTTCCGGCTTTTGCTTCCATTTCACGCCGATTCCTTCTCCGTTTCGCTTCGCCGACGTTGGCATTGGCTTCCTCTTCCTTTGCCGGCGACGACGCTTCTCTTCCCTCTTCTCATTTCCTTCTCCGACGGTCGCTGACGGGGGTGGCAAAATCTGTGTTATTAACACAGAAACGGGAATCGGGTGTTTCCCGTTTCTGTTATTTCCTTCTTTTTTTTTCTTTTTTTTATATGTTATATGTATATATTTCCTTATATCAATATATATAAATATATATATAAATATATATAATTTTAATAGTACTTAGTATATATATACATATTTATTTATATAAAAAATATATATTTTGTGTATAGTTTAAATAAATATCTATACATTTAATTTAAATTAATATATATTTCTCGTATATTCATATACTTTTATTATAAACAATAATATATATTTCATATATATATATGTAAGGATATAAAACATATATAATATTTTAAAAATATATTTATATAATAAAATTATATAAATATATAATTACTCTCATTTTTATTCCTTAAATTATGAAATTTCTTAATATCAAATTAATTTCTCCTTTTCCTTTCTTATTTAATTTGGATTTCCATTTATCCAAATTAAATTCCCTCCTTCATTTCTTATTTTCTATTTAGTTTCTCTTTTTCATTTCTTATTTAATTTGGATTTTCATTCATCCAATTTAAATTTTCTCAATTTGCTCACTTCCTTAATTTTGAAAATTTCAACGATATTCCTATCTCGTAAATAAATTTTATTTATTTACTTTAATTTATTTATTTCCTTTTATCTAATTTCTTTAGTATTAATTTCCAATAGTAATAATTTCCAATAATTGAAAATTTTGCGGTTATCACATCTTATTAGAAAACTCCCAAACTAAACATTTAAACATGGGGCTCAGATAGAACAATTTCAGCAAATTTGGGATCCTAGCACACACACACACACACTTAACACTTTGTTTCTTGCAACTTTACACCCCTTTAGGCATGAGTACAACATTTTAATCTTAGGAAACCCTTATGATAGTGACCCTAACATATCCATACAACTCTGATTTGCTTCAAATTCTAACCATAAACATGTTATTCATGCTTAAACAATCCAATTGCAAAGGCAAAAGGTATTATGTCTATCCTTTTCTCTCTTGTTATGTTTTTAGACACTGATATTTGGAGAGTAATGCAATGTAACAGTCTGTTATATACAGTAATTATCACATTTATCACACATCACACGTATAAAGTGATTGGTTGGGCTGTCTGTGATGCCTTTAATACTATTCATTTAAAAAAGTAAAACACTTTACACAATATTTTATTCACATAAATAATTAATATTTACAACTGTATAAATTAGTTTACATCCCCTGAGATTAAATTTACAATAAGTAGTACTGTATAATAAATGTCTGAACATACAAATGTAAACACAATACTTCTAGGATCCACTATAAACTGCTTTAGGATAACCAAAGCGCAGCCAAACCTCGGAACGGTATACCAATTTAACCATTTAATAGAATTTGTGGAGTGGAAAAATAATGGGTGAGCGAAACGTGCTCAGTAAGAGAATCGTATGTAAGTCTTGATACTATGAAATCTTTTAATTTTCCTAATAGTACACTAAGGGTGGTAAAAGGATGGATACTATAGTCGACTAGGCAATAGGGAGTAATTGTTAAATTGTCGATATAAAAACAATTTAATATATTTTAAATAAATAAATGGTAAGAAAAACCATTTATTAAATAAAACACTTAATAGTAAATAGTAACAATAACAGTACAGTAAATAGTTCGATGAACAATAGTAACAATACTGTGATAGAAGGGAAATCAATGGAAATAGTATTAACACAGTAAACACATCAGTAAAACTCTGAGTAAACCGTTCAATGAACAGTTTCAATTTAACAATTATTTTGTAAAACACATTCAGTTGTAACAGTTCAGTAAACTGTAATAGTTTTCAGTATACAGTAACAGTTCAATCACAGTTCAATAAACATCACAGTGAAGTGACCAGTTTCAATAAACAGTATTGGGTTTAATGACAGTAAAAATGTTCACTTTAAAACATTAACAGTTCAGTAAAACACTTTTAATAACAGTTTGGTAACAGTAATCTTTTCAGTAATAGTAAATAGTTCAGTAACAATAAATAACTTGAGTACCAGCAATAGTTTCAGTAAAACAGTAAGGTAACATTAACAATTCAGTAAAACAGTACAATAAACATTTCAGTAGCGTTAAACACTATAACAACAACAACAACAAAACATTTTTATCTCAGTGATATAATGATATAAAAAATGTAACAACTGCGTGGCACTTTGTTCCTGTATGAGTCAAGAGGTGACTTCTAAAGTCTACATGATTTTGTAAACATTTTGATGTCAATAAAACTGTTTTCAATAACAGTAAACAGTTTAAGTAACTGTGAACACCTTCAATAACAATAAGCAGTTTAGTAACGATAAACACTTTATTAACTGTAGATAGTTTCACTTTAGTACAATAATAGTAGGTAGAGACTAGGCATCACCCAAAGTATATTATATTATAACAGCATTCCCCGAAGGGAATAACGGTAACAGTAAACACGTGCAACACATGGCCATAGTCTATAAATGTCCTCAGTCGTACACTGATCAGGTGTCAACCGGGATGCTGAAGATAGGATTAGTATCAACAGCTTCACACAGATAATACACATTAACAAATGAGCATGATACGGGGCCCATCAGTCTTAAAAAAATTTAATCACATTTTAAACTTCATAAAGGAAATCATTTAATTTCCATAAATAAAATCATATTTAATTTCCATAATAAAATCATAAATAAAATCACATAAACAGTTTATAATTAAAATTTCATAAAACATTCACATTTCGATTTTCATTTTTGAAAACGTTCTATTTTATTGTAATTAAACTAGAAGAACATGTTGGTACTCTTTAATCAGTAAAATCTGATAACAGGAATATTTAAATATTATTTTTCAATAAATAATAAAATAATGTAATTTAATTAATAAATCGCAATTTAAATATTGAATCTCACATTTTTCATGCTTAAAAAGTATTTGAGAATATTTAGATGATTTTTAGAAATTTCGGCAGGATATCATTAGTTAAATCTTGACCTTCTTGCAATTTAAACACAGTTCAATTTCCAGCCAAAAACCACAATTTGGACAGTTTTCAAGGCATTTCACTTCCAAAATACCCTCATGAAATTATTTGTACCGAAACCATGCATTCATAATATCCTTACAGCCTACACACTCATCTTTTACCTGTTTGACTTAACCGACTTCCTTGATAGCACCACTCGTAATATGATATTCTCGAGCTGCAGATAAATTCACCAAAAATATTAACTCACTTAACACTTATTTTAAAGTTATTTTTTATGTGTAATTGCAGTCATTTTGTACATTGCAAATATTAATGCAATAAATTTTCTACCGGTAGTAAAGCTTAACTTCTCTGTTTTAAGTTGAAATTTAAGTCCGATTGCACCAGTGGATTCCTTGTAATTTCTACAGTCTAATGGTTCCTTAAAATCATCAATTGCAGCCATGAATGTATGTCCCTTGTCTAGGCCGAATAGTACCTCTTGCACAATATAAGGAATTTCAACAATCTAATTCCATATTCATGCTTAACCATATTTTTTCTCTAATTTGGCATAATTTTTACGCAAGAAACACTATGGTTCCTTATACTTCTAAGCTTGGCGGAAACCCCCCTTTAATGGTGAAATTTGATTTAGCCAAATTTAATTAAATATAATGCCATAAACATGTTTAGCATGCTTGAATGAATCATTCTATACCATTAGAATTAAATGAAACATAATGGATAGCAAGAAGTACCTTAAGGCCGAACACTTCAAGCTCTCTTTCCTCTTGATATAGTCACTTATTCAATGAGAATTTGGTATGGGTAGAAAGAGGAAGGTGAGTAGAACAATTTTGTAGTAGGAAATTTTGTGAGAAAATAGAGATTTAATGTAGTTTGGAAGGTTTATTTTCTTTCTTCTTTTTCTTCTTCTTATGGCGTGAGGATGGCTTTTCAGAGATGATGAATAGTGGCTGGCCAAGTAAAGAAGAAATATAAAGACTCCTCTAGAAGGGGGTAAAAAGACAAAAATGCCCCTAGTTATGAGATTGTCGGACAATTTTGCCCTTAAGCTTCCGTAATTTTTATAACTACGTAATTGCACTCCAAAAATTTGGATTTCATCACCAAAAATTCTTGTTGGATGTATTTTGATGAATCATGGTGGTTTCATCAATGGGCGAGTCACCAAAAATGTGAAATTACAAAATTACTCCTATTGGGTCAATCTCATAAATTTTGAATTTAACCACTGATTCGATAAATCTATTTACACTATCTTAAACTCCTTTTCATATAGAATATCATGGTATTTTTACTTTGTTCGAATTCATTTTAGTTTGGCACAATTTACAAAAATACCCACGGGACGTAACTGTCATTTTCTAATTTGTTTACCATACTTCCCAAAATAATATAAATAAGGGATTTTGATCTCAAAATTTTCACATTATGATTATTAAAGCTTTCGTACATTGTTTTCCTCGGTCTTATGTACATCTAGGCACTATAAACTAAGTGGGGCCCACATTATTATCTTACAATTTACAAAATATATACAAAAATTAATTAATAATAAATGTCTACACTTATACAATAATGGTATAGACGGTTCTCACATTTCCTCTCCACCTTTAGAAAATTTGGTCCTCCAAATTTCTTCCGGACTAATCGTTGAAATAACTTATGTACTTTAGGCTTTCTAATTCTTATATAAATCTTTCCTTTGAGTGTCACTGCCATAGCACTTTTTGGAATACAGGATTTCTAATGAGAAACTCTCAAGGTCGGCATTTAGTATGGGTATAACATTTTTGCCGACTTATATGTAGATCTTGATCCCTTATGAAAAATCTCTACATTATCGAGAGCTACCAGTTTTGGATTTCCCATTTCCTTCTATATCATTAAAAGTCTATATTGTATACCATTTTACATCTCATATAGTGCCATGCCGATGTCAGTTTAATAATTAATTAGTAGTAGTCCTAAGAGCTTTTTGAAATCCAGAGCACTCGCTCCCGACATATTCTTGAGCGTTTGAGTAATACGCTCAGTCTACCCATCAATGTAGACATGAGAGGCAGTGCTGGAACTAAATCGGAATCCCCATAGCCTCCACAATTCTCTCTTAGAATAGGATGTGAAATGGGAATTCCTATCATTAGTAATGTTCCTTGAAACTCCACATACAGTCTCACTATTTCTCGAATATATATATTGGTTAAGGCACTAAGAGGATTTATAATTCTAATGACGAAGGAATGAGTTAATTTGGTCAATTTATCTATAATCACTTCTATAACATCATAATTCTTCCGGTTCTTTAATAACCCAAAATAAAATCTCTCATGATCGACTCCCATTTTCACATTGGTTTAGTAGAGGTTGCAATAAACTTGCAGATTTTAATGTTTAACCTTTACTTACAGTAGGTGAGACATTTGGTATCAATCTCCGTGATATCTATTTTCATATTAAGTTATCAATACACTCTCCATTCTTATGATACATTTAATACTACTTGAATGCAGGATGTACCGAGAGGTGTGATCTCTTTAACCGATAATTATCTAAAATACAAATTCTGTCTCCAAACTATCTGTGCCAATTTAATAATTCAAATATATAGCCCTTTATATGATTGGCAGTAAATTTATTTATTTACTCCTCTGAGTATGACTAATTTTGGCTAGATGTTAAATCTAGTCGTAAACACGTGATTGTCAGAAGAAGTCACAGTCAATCCAAGATTTGGGAACTACTCCAACAATTCACGTTCCCTAATCATCATATGAAATACCTTCTTAATGCATTTTTCAACTTAATACACTTGTCACTTTAGTTGCTTTCCCCGAGTGGTATAGTACTTCATAATTAAAATCTTTTAACAACTTTTGAATACTACACTCACACATACCCATCCACTCACAGTTAACTTCCTCATGTATGAATCATATCAATGGAGTAGTTGATCCTGCAAACTCTTCCATAGACCAGCTATGATATTCAACAAAACTCAGTAAATTTCGTATCTCAATTACTATCTTTGGTCTCTCCCGTTTAGTAATAACCTCAATTTTAGGCGAATCCATAGTCGCTCCGTCATTTGAGACCACATGTCTCAGAAGGAAATATGTCTAGCCAGAACTCATATTTGCTAAACTTAACATACAGCTTCCAATCTTTGAGAGTCTGCAAGGCTATACTTGGTACTGCTCCTGTTCCTCTAGTGCCTTAGAATATATTGGCATGTCATCATTGAACACTATCACAATTTATCCAAGTATGATTTAAATACCTCGTTCTTTTGGCTCATAAACACCGTAAGGGCATTCATCCATTCAAAAGGCATTACAAAGAGCTTGTAATGGTCTTACCGAGTCCTAAAGGTTGTCTTAAGGACATCAGCCTCTTGGATTTTAGCAGATGATACCCTGATCAGTAATTTATCTTAAAGAACACTTGTGTACCCCTGAACAGATCATAAGGATCGTCCATCCTTTGATAAGTGCATATTTTTTCTTGATAGTAACACTGTTATTTAATTGGTAGTTGATATACACTCATAAACTACCATTATTCTTCCAAACAAATAACATTGATGCTCCCACAAAAATACATTAGAATAGATAAATTCTTTATCCAATAATTCTTGGAGTTGCTTCTTAAGCTTCTTCAACTCCGTTTATGTCATCTGATGAAAGCTTAGAAGTAGGCTCCGTACCGAGAATCGAGTTAATGATAACTCGATCTCTCGAATCATTGATAACCCTTATAATTTATTTGGAATTACATCCGGTAAATTTCAAATCACAAATCTCATACAACTTTGAGAAGTTTCGTCTCTACATTTTTCACATACATTATATATCCTTGAAACACATACACATAACACTCGAACAATTTCAATGCACATTCCACTTTGATTCATTTATTTATTTACAACTTCACAATATAGCATTCAAGATGCGAGGAGGTGATACACTGGATATAACAATTTAAGCTAGCAAATTCGCAGCTAACCTATCCATTTCTGAAATTACTTCGAAATCATACATATTCGACAAACTTAGGTTAGCTATCGTTTTCCTTCTCTCTTATAGTCACTTTACAGTTTCTATTTACATTTTTCAAAAAATTTGTGATACTCTAAACAATATATTATTCTGTAAGGTGTATCCCAAAAATTTTCAATTCTACAGGTATCTGATTAATACACACAGAAAATAGAAGGGATGTGTAGAACTAGGATTAACAGTACTAATATTGAGTTATCAAATACACAGATCACATTCTCAGTCATAATTGTAAATGTATCACCTCTCATAGCATCAGACAATCCTTAACCAGATACCCCATCTGTTCACATCTAAATTAGGTCCTAAAGAATGTATAACGGGGCCGATTATCACGCGACCTCTCACAATATACACATCAGGTCGCATCACTCGTCTGAGTAAAGGTGGGGCCAATAGTAGGGACTGTTATACAAGAATTACTTAATCATAGCATCATAAAAGGACATTCTTTACACAATGGTTACTCTATCACAATCGATGAGTTCGAGGTCAATTTGGTTTACTGTTATTCAAAAGAGTTATTTTGGTGTTGGGATACATTCGTCATTTTTGAATTTATTTATCCCTTTTAAAGATACATTTAAACGGGTGATCTTAGGATCTATATGCTGGTGATATCCACATTTCATCTCAATATCAGCATTTTAGGATCTCACTTTGATCTGGATAGAGAAAGTCATGGTAGGGCCCTTACCGAGTTCCTCTCTGTACCTTATTGAACAGACCCTTCATTAATATTGTAATATCACTCGTTTCACTTAAAATTTTCGGGTTACTACCCCTTCTGATAACCCTTAACTCACTAACTTCTGCACAAAGGTCAGGAAATCATTGTTCCAAATGGGTCAAAATCTGGCTGAAACTTGGAAAATTGTGAGGAACGATATAAAATGAATTAGCAAATGGGCCTTATACTCCTGAATAGAGAATTAAGTCAGATTACATATAAAAATAACGGTGCATTAATCAGAATTCAATATTTTCGGTTATGAATAAAAAGGCGTTGATAGGTCAAAAATTTTTATAAAGAACAATTCTACTCATATAGTAAAATAGTGAAATTTTGGATAATTGAACTATTAATGAGTAGAAATTCTAAGAGTGCTCTGTGTATATATTTCGAAATTAAACTAGTATGACTCATCTTCTGCAGCTCTGAAGCTATATAAACGAAATTGGAAAAGAGACAAATAAGGACCTAATCATTAGTTTAAGGCCACAAAGAGTACCGTTTGAATGAAACGACACCATATAGGTAAGGGATGCATGTGCAGCATTGTAAGGATATTCAGTCTGCATGATTTAAATAATGAAATATTTTATGAAAATATTTTATGAAAATACTGCGATGAGTGATGGTTGAAAATTTGTGATGATGCACCAGTTGAGAATTTAAACTGTATTTTTCGTGCAAGAGGCTAGCCAATCGCCAGCCGTTACACTGCCGAAAAATTATCGAAAATTGCCGAAAATTTCATAAAATCATAATAAATGATTTTATTTCATGAGAAATGATTTTCAACCATGAAAATTGAGAAAATGAATATTTTCATAAAAACATAAATAAAAAGGAAGTGATTTTAAAATATTCATGTTTTCGAGAATGGTGATAATGAAATCACCGAAAATTCTCTTCGAGGATGGTGATGATGGAATCACCGAAATTTCTCTTGATATGTAAATTTCACGAAATAAGATATGAAAAATAAAAAGAAATAAAGTGAATATTATATATATATATATTTTTATAAATATTCACTAAATGGTTTTCTAACCTTTATGGTTTCAAATTAAGAAATTATATATTTTTATAAATTCCATAAAGGTTTACTGATGATGAAAAATACGGTTTTGAGATTAGTTGGCCCTCTATCATGCCGACATGTGATATGTAATACGTGATATGTGATATGTAACATGTGATATGTGATATGTAGTCTCGGCCGACACCTGATCAGTGATCCACCGAGAACAGTTATAGACTATGGCCATAGATCTGACATGATTATTTCATACCTTCGGGTATTATTACTTGATAGCACTCGGTGGTTGCCACTGTCTCCATATATGATATGTTTTAAATGAAAATGTTTTACACGATATGTGATATGTGAAATGTAAATGTTTTACATGATATGTGATACGTGAAATGTAAATGATTTACAGCATTTTACAAAATGCTTATTTCAGTACTGATTTTAGTACTACGAGATGATTTTCATATGACATGTGATATGAACATGTAATATATTTTCAAAAGGAAAGAGAGTTTATAAGTCTAATGTTCTTACTATGATTTTAAATTGAATATTAGACTATATGTGACATGAATATGTGATTTGTTTTAAAAAGAAAAGAGGAGGAAAATAAATCTAATATTCTTATTTTAAACCTTAAATTGAATATTAGATTTAAATGATTTATATGTTATACGAAAAGGAATTTATAGCTTATTTTGCTATTTAAAGTACTGTAATAATTATAATTGTACAGTAAAATATGAAATGAGTTTAAATGAGAATGATGACGATTTAACTAATATTCTTTTCAAAGAATATATGAATATTAGTTACTTTATTTAAATGCTTTATTTTATAAAAGCATTATTTTGAAAAGAATATGAAAATGATATGGAATAAAAAAGGAAAAGGATTTAAATTTCAAACGAAAAGAAAATTATTCTCTACAGTTGCTTCTAGGTTCCGGGACAAGATAGGTATTTCAAAATACCTACCTTACTCCATCCGAATCCCTAACCGACTGTAGTATCCTTCCTACATTTGAGCCTAGAGCCCATAGGAAAAATGAAAAAGTTTTTCAGCATATAGTTAGCTGAGTATCAAGCGAGGCATATAATTCCCTTACTGAACCGTGGTTTGCTCACCCCTTAATTTTAACATTTCAGGTTTTCAAGGACTAAGAGTCTAAAGGACTTCGGCTGTGCATTTGGGGACGATGCGACAGCTTGATTTATTTAATAAGGTATGATCATTTATTTTTTTGTATTTAGACTTACCTACAGTACTACTTCATTATGAATTAAGATAGGGGATGTAATTCATATTAAAATTTTATATGAAATTGTTTATATGTAAAAGAAAAGTAAAGTATTGCAGACAGCCCAACCAAATAAGATGTATAGAATAAGATGGAAAATAGGGTCACGGGTTGTGACATTAACTTATGCAATATAATGCTATATCTTACTTATATAAACATCTTACCCACTTTAAGCTTAGCACTTAAAGCTCCAAGCTTAGCCAAGTTCCTCTTAGCACACTTTATGATTTCTACAAATCAAACACACATACACATTTACTAGAGAATAACTAAATAAAAATTATTTATGAGTTTCATAGAAAATATAAGCTTATCCATAAATTTTCCTTACCTATTCATACAAAATCCTATCAAAATTTCCCTAATTTTCCTTTTTTTCTTTTCTTCCTTTTTTCCCTTTCTTTTTCTTTTTCTATTCTCTTTTCTTTTTTTTTCTTCTCCTTCTTCCTTTTTCTTTTTTGGCCACTGGCACCTCCCATGCTATTCCCTAGTTTGGTCAATCACTATTTAGCCTCCTTCTACTTCGATTTTTTCTTTTGATGTTGCTTGGTTCAGCTGGCAACAGCTTTTCCCTTTTCTCCCTTTTTTTCTTTTCTCCTTTCTCTCTTCTTCGATTAGCATAGCCCCCTCTTCCTTCTTCCTTTTTTCTTTTTTATTTCCTTTGCTTCTCTTGGTTTCTCTAGCTCTTTCTCTTCATAACTAGTTTCTAAGGAAATCAATTGCCTTGGTGGGTTTAATCCCACCAAGACACAAACTTCCTTATGAAGCTTATTCAATTAATCCCCTCCATTCCTGAAATTTACAAGCCTTCTAATGAAATTTTACCCCATTTCCTTAATTTTTTTCCTTTAAACCACATAAATTTTTTATTTGTTTCAAGCATAACCTTTCAAATATTGTTATATGACACAAAGGGCCCAACCTTCATACTTCTCATTTAATTTCATCCTTAATTCCTTTTCATAATTAAATTTCTATTCCTTAAAACCAATTTAATTAAATTAATCCCATATTAACTCTTAAAATACTTTAATTCACATAATTAATCCATTAATTCACAAGTGTATGTCCATGATAAATAAAAAATTTATTTTCCATAACTTTAATCCACTTTTCTAATTATTTTACAGCACTTATAATCGAACTTTAAAAATTCAATGAGATCAATCCACAATGAATTAAAGTATGAATCATATATGGTTAGAAAGGTCTTTTAGTTAGCATTCTATGAAAATTTGAATCACTTCAATTGGAGTTTCTTATAAAAAATTACACTCGACTATCTTTTGAATGCTTACTAGCAAGTTTTACTACACATATGCTCACTTCAAAAATTCACCGGTATTAATCCATAATGAGTTAGATTATGTAACTTATATGGTTTGAAAGATCTCTGAGTTAGCTTTCCATAGAATTTTGAATCATCTTAATTGGAGCTTCTTATAAAAAATTATACCCAACTCTTTATAGAGGTTTGCTGGTTGAATCCCCTGCACTTAGTGCCACTTTGAAACTATTTTTGTATTGATTTGTTAGGAATTAGTATAAGAGTCATATATGGTTGGAAAGACATTTAAGTTACTTTTTCAAAGAATTTTACAGCACATCAATTGGATTTCTTAATAAAAAATTGTAATTAAATGAATACAAATTGGTCACCTCTTTTCCTGCTGCGTATTCATGCGGAAATCAAATCCTTTAAACCTTTCATCTTTCATTCCTACTTTTTCAAACATAATTCTTAATATCACCAATCTGTATTATCCACTTAATTAATCCATATAGTTTATTAAATAATATTCCTTGATAGTCTTCAAATTTTTGGAACTCTAATTCAATTTTTTTCTTCTAATTATTTTACTTCCATCATCAAGATATAAACGTCATATTAATCACCTTATTCATTTAATTTCCAAAATTTTCACTGATTCAAATGAATTATTTTCAACCAAATTCTCATAATCCCTTAATAATTCTTAATAGTTCTAATTGCTTCCATTAATACATTAATTTATTAACCATTAGTATGAAATTCACAGTTGTCACACGTCTGTAGGATGTAACAAAACTTGGTTGAAACTTTGATCCACCCCCAGCAACATCGTCACTTAAGGTAAGGTTTCCTATACATTCTAATTACGCAGGGTAGAGACAATTGCAACCCAATGCCTTAACCAGGCTTAGAAGTCATCTATGGGATTTGATAAAACAGACCTAATATCTTCACCCTAATGCTAGATGTCATCCTAGTGATGGGATAAAACTCTTCACCAAATTCCTTGTGCATCATGTCTTCTTCACCAAATCTCTTATGTGGTGCACTTGCGTAACTTGGGGTTAATGAAAAAAATTGATTTTATGAAGAATATTGTTTTGAAGCCTAACATGCTTGATGTCGTCCACTAGATGTTATCTTTCACAACATTGATAATTCTTCGACACAAATATTCTTGAATATAAGGAAATATCTTCTCAAATAGATTTATCAAATTTAGAGCTAAAGCTTATTCCCATATATTCTAAGTATGGAAGCTGTCTCTTGGACGTGACAAAACGTATTCCTATGTATTCTAAGTATGGAAGTCGTCCCTTGGACGTGAGAAAATGCATTACCATACATTCTAAGTATGAAAACCATCTCTTGGATGTGAGAAAAGGTATTCCCTTACGTTTTAAGAATGGAAGCTGTCCCTTAGATGTGAAAAAATTCATCTCTTTACTTTCTAAGTATAGATACAATCCCATGGACAAGACAAATTCATTTTCATCCACTTTTGAGCATCAATGTTGCAACTGAAACAAGTAAAACTACACTTGTTACATGCCTAAGTATGAAGAATGCCATTTAAAGAACTATGTAGAGCATTACATCACCATGTAGAGCATGACATGCTATTCAAAGAGGTGATATTCAAACAATTCTCTTAGCTTGAAATTTAATGCTAAAGCACTGGTTACGAAAAGATTGGATAGTAGAGCATAGTATATTCCTATGACGTGATAGGGTTTTCTTAAAACAAATAAAGGAAGTGGCATGGCTATAGTGACATAAGGTTACCAAGTGAGAAGATTGATTTGGAAGTAGCTTTACATTGAGTTTTTGCTCAAAGCATCAAACGACTAAGCAAAAACATGTTGAGAAAGTCTATTTGTGGCATATGGCATGACAAAAAGGTGACACATAAAAAGAGGAAAACTCTACAACATTTCCTAAAGTGGCACACTATGTATGGCACAGATACTTGCCAAAACAATTAAATAAGGCTTCATGATGAAAGACAAGTAAAAAACATGCCAAACTTCTAAAAGTCGTGATACGTTGTGAGATGAAAGTTTAAATCAAAAGATAAAGGCAATGAAATAGTCTTGTAAACAAATATGGCTACAGTGTCTTGAGGAACCAATGATGCCTAAGTATAAAGCTGCATTTTTCAACTAAAAGGGAAAGGCAAATGGAGATACAACAAATTACTTACTCAAAATGGTGATATTTCAACTAAATAAAAAATAAAGCATACTCTACGTCAAAATAAAGCATGAAAAGATGAATTATAATGCATGAAAAGATGAATTATGATGTCAAGGAGTGCAAAAAAAGAAAGGATGCTGCATAAGTCTGATGTTTGACCTTCACAAAATCGTTACTAGAAAAACAACTAGATGAAATAGTAGTATGATCACAATATTAAAAGGAAAAGCAAAAGGTGGCAAAGTGTCGAAGCACTTTGGACTAATAAGTCATTTGAAGTCATCTAGTATTGTCTAAAAGGCCTTAGAACACAACAGTGTTAAATAACTACAAAGGAAAGAGTAAAGTAGCAAAGTTAATGGCCCTCAACAACATCTGAGCTTGGAGCATCACGATCTCCCTTATCCTCCATAAGAGTTTCCTCTTGGTTTCTTACCATGTCATTGAGCGTGCCATCTTCAAAAGGATCATGAGACTCAATAAAAAGCTCTGTGGTCCTAGAAGGGTCTTGAAACTCAGTGAAAAAAATTAGTAGCTTTAGAAATGGAATGTCATGATCCAATGAAGGACACTCAGTACTGCCATTTTACTTTTTCACTATGATTGGTTAGGCAATTTGCAGTGTCCACACTCAATTTCAATATCAATCGGTGATTCAATCCCAAAACCCGAAACATTCACTTCCGATACATACTTGTATGATAATAATTTAATTTACATTTAACTTCTATTGATTAATACTCCACAATCATTTCATTACACTACAATATAGTTTGCATCTCCTATACGAAATACATATATAGTAGTATTGTACATACATTGTTTGAACATATAAAAAGTAAAATAGTATACATCTACGATCTCTAGAAAACCGCCTAGGGATACTGATCAACTCACTTCCCAGAACAAAATAAATTTACCACAAATAATCTTAAAGGAAGATAAGGGGGTGAGTGTGAGAACCCCAATTTCCTAATAATAAATATAAGATGTTTATTTTGGAAATCGAGAAGCGAAAGTTAATCGTTAAAATTTCTAAAATAATGGTAATAGGGGAGAAAATTAGATGTAGGCCCCACTAGGATTTCTACAGTTTAGATTGGGGTGAAACTCTAAAGTATTGTTATTTGGAGCGAAATAATGAGATGGTAAGAATCTACATCACAAAATTCCTCCATTTGTGTGTGTTTTGAGAAATATGTAACAAATTAAAAAATGACAGTTGTGTCCATAGGTCGAAAAAACATCTATGAATATTAGTTAATGTAGTTTGACTATTGATCTATAGATTGTCATAGATGAATACTCGTGTGAAGAAGTCTTATGTGATTCCAACCCATAGATTGAATAAAGCGAAAACACTGAAAATAATACGAATGAACAACTAGGGTTATTTTGGTAATTTTATCTTTATCACGAGTCCAACCCCAACAAAAGTCCATGTTGAGACTGAATTATGTTTGATAGATATATTTGGCATTGAAGTAAAAATAGTTTCAAGTTAATTTGGATATTTAAATGAATATTAAAATAGTAGAGATATAATAGGAATTAATGAAATTGTTTAAGGGCAAAATGGTAATTTGCCACAAAATATATTATAAAAGTCAAAAAGTTCTCATATCTTCAAGGAGCGGCCGGCCATGGGAGAGGTAAAGAGAGAAAACTCAAGCTTTTCATGGTTTGTAGAGAGAAAGCTTGTAAAACACCTACCTATAAGCCCCAAACTAAAAAACACCCTAAATGAAAGTTCATCTCGATAAGCACTACCTAATATTGTGGAACGGGCTATTTAGGAAGCATTTGGAGAGTGAAAAAGCACCCTAAAGTTTCAGTCATAATGAAAGTAAGAGAGAGAAAATTCGATTTTTGATTCGATTGAACATATGTGATAGTTCTGAATTTGTAGAGCATGAATATGAAATCTAATTGAAAAAATTGTGTTTAAATTGATCTTTACAACTTGGAAACAAATTGGACACTAGGCTTGCTTAATGGAAATTGGAGCTAAGGAGAATGTTGTCGCATAATTGCGATTATTTAGTAAGGGATATATATAAAAGAATGTAAGGATATCATGTTTGCATTTATTTGTGATTGAATTGTGGTATATTGGATTGTGATTGTTAGTGAATGAGGTTTTGAAAAATGGGTTTTTAACTTCTAGATAGCATTCTGTCTAGGAGTAGTTGACTGCCCAGACACAAATTTTCGATATTTTTATCGTAACTGATTTAAAGTAGTCAACTACCTTAAAGGCCAGTCAACTGCCAAAAACTAAAATCGATGAAAACCAACTGACTACCTTAAATGCCAATTGACTGCATTTTACCCAGAAGTTTTTTGTCTAAAAACTAGTCGACTGCCCAAGTAACCAGTTGCTACCCCTTTTATAGTCAGATTTTAAATATTGAAAATATTAATTTAGAAATAAAAATGAAGGAAAAGACAAAGCAGTTGACTGCCTCAAAAGAGTAGTCAACTACCCTAAGTTAGAATGGTTCTGGCTTAAGTAAGTATTAAGTGAAGTGATGAATCAAATAAGTTAACGTGTTCAAAAGGTTTTAATGTCTATCGATTGTTTTGGAATCGTTAGGGTTTGATAGTGATTAATGATTTTAGAATGGAATTTGAGATCGAAATGATCGATATTGATTTAAAGATAATCATTTGAATATATTAAATTGTGTTATACAATTGAAAGTTTGTGAAATGTATTGAAAGATTTTAAAATGCAGTGTTTGAAAATGGATCTTTATCGAAATTATTGAGTGTAGAGTTTGAAGGATTAAAACAATTGATTATTATTGAATGAAAAGAAACATTTTGGAAGCAAAAAGTTATTGAGTTGACATTATTGATTGTATTTAAAGCATTAGAAATGATTGAATGTGATCAATTGTTTTGAAAGTATTAGAGTGGTAACTATAGAATCAAAAATAAAAAAGGTATTGCATAAGCATGCGTCTAGTCATGCATCATTGTATTGTTTACATGCTCAATCATTTTTGATAGTTTTCAATCGTTATGCATAATGAGTTTCAAAATCTATTGATAATGTTTGATTGTTTCGAAAGAACAAATAGTTTGAATGTTTTAAAGATAGAACGAATATGAAGCGTTTAGAGTTTTATCATATTGAAATAGTTTGAAATGTTTAAATTTATCATTAATTATTTTGCTTTATGCCGAGTGTAATGTTTAATAAAGATGGTTCACCGTAAATGTTTTGTACAATGGTATTCTACAGTTTGAGAGCTAGATTGTGGGAGCCACCTCTAGAGTCCTAAAGGATCTATAGGCTACACAAGTTCCTTGAGACCGTGACAGTCATTTTTAAGACCCCAAGAGAGCATAGTGCTGCATATGGTACCTCACCGTTAGAATCCATGAAATGGCAAATGAAGCTTGGTTCCCAAATTGTTTAAAATGTTCTAAATGTATTACATACTATGTTTTAAAGAATAATATGTTTAGTGTTTGTGGGAATCATGTAAATGTTTTGAGATTATTAGCTTCCATAGTTGCCTTTAGCAATCAAAGCCTCTTTATCGAATGACACTGGTAGATCTTGATGAGCTCAAGAAGCAACTCTAGGAGTTATTAGACAAGGGCTTCATTCTCTGAGATTCCCAAATTCTTTTTTTCTATATAAATTGATTTAGAAGTTAGAATGATTGTGTACGATTCCCCTGTGTTTTGTCTTATAAGAGGAAAGTTTATTGTGGGCCCCACCGGGAATTCTATTGTTTGAATAGACACCGGACTTCATAATATCGTGTAACATCCTATTACCACATTTTTCACGAATTTCTATACAACTTTACCGGTTGGGCTGTCTACGATGCCATTAACATCCAACAGTGACAATAATAAGTGATAAACATTTATTAACAAATACGAAATATAAAATTCTTTTCTCTATTTCCTACATCTGACATCCCCTACTGACTTTGTTTCACTAAACTAGTACTATATACTCATGTCTGAAATGTAGAAGAGGAGGGACTGTACCTGTAATGTTAATCATCCATCTTGGAGCTACTTCTATAACTCTGTGTCTTTTATCTGTGGAGTTAAAACAAAGGGATGAGCAATTCATTTACTCAGTAAAGGAAATATATGCTGCTTTACAAAACCAAAGCCATATACCACAATAAATTTGTTTTTTCTAAAATCATGTCAAATAGGAAAACGGTGGTTATATTAACCAGTACTCTCAATGTGTTATTCAAATCATTTTCTCAACAGTTTACAATAAAATAGATTAAACAGCAAATAGGATTTTAACAAATCCTTTCAGTAAACAGAAATCAACAAGTTGAGACTAGGCATCACCCTACGAATAATTCATGCTATCATCGTTCCCCCTTCCCCTTGCAAGAACGGAATCTACCACTATTGGGGTGCACCTGTAGGCCATCGCCCCTCACGGTTATCTCTGCTAGATCTATGGCCATAATCTAAAGGTGATCTTCGGGTCCACTTGCCAAGTGACCTCGAGACCGCTGATGACTTGGCAGGTCCATTAGCCCTGTGACGCCCTAAGGTGCACTCGTTGGTCCATCGACCGAGCCACCGCCCCAGGCGGGTCACGCAACAACATAAATAATAATGCATGAAACTAGGGATCTAAAGTCTCAAAATCACTTTATATCTCATGAAAAACCTTTAAGGAATTACTTTATAAATTCATCATTTGCTCAAAATGATTTTCTTTCCAAAAAGGTTCTAAAAACAGCTTGTAATCTCACTGAATTCCGTGTGAGAAAGTCCCATGTTAAACTGGTTCGCCATGGCTAATTCACCCATGGTCGACTCGCCTATCAAAGGGTTTCATATTTTCTATCTTTAAAGCTCTTAAAAATAACTCATTTTTCGTTGAGAAAATGTAAATATAACTCTGTTCGCCATGGTCAGTTTGCCCATCATGGCTCGCCCATGGTAAATTAGAAAGTGGGGTGACTAGTAGTCGCCGCCAACCATTGCTTTTAACAACAAGTAAAACTGACTCGCCAAAGCTGCTCGTCCATCATAGAGTTGCCATGGTCAACTCGCCCAAAAGCGGCACTCCATGGTCAACTCGCCCATTACATGAAAACAGGGGTCGCCTGCCCCAAAACCACATTAAAAGGGTTTGCCCATTTAGCTCGCTTGGATTTTTTTATTTAAAACAAAGCCACTCGCCCAAAATATAATAAAGGGTTCTATGCCCAAAATGATAAAAGTTTTGGCTCGCCCCCCGTAACAGTTCGCCCAATCTTAGAAAACAAGGGCTTGCCCGCTCTGTACCCAATTATAACATAATGGTCAGATTTTAGCTCCCCCAATTCACACCCATTATCACAACAATTATAAAAATAATGCATGTCAGAAAACAAAACATTTATCTCAATATTTTCATAAAATTTACTCCACAGGACATGCATTCACTTCACACACATCTCCCTTACCTGGTTCAACAAAGCCTTGCTTCCTGCTCGCCTTCCTGATCACATTTACCAAGTACATAATTCCCGACTGCAAAATAATTTATACATTCCATTAATATTCTCATTTTTCGAATATTTCTACTCTTTGTCAAGACTTGAAATTACATTTCTCATGAAGAGCTCGCCATTCGCCCAACATTCTTGCTTGCTATTCATATAATGGCTTCTTTGTGGGAGCTCGCCCACAATATCAGTTCGCCACACATCTTCAAGTGAATTCGCCCGACAAGGCTTTTTAGTCAAAGGTGGGCTCGCCAATGACTTAATATGTGGCGACCTCGCCCACAAACACACTTCACTTTATTTAGTTCGCCAATGATGGCTAAGCTCGCCATTTATCAGTTCGCCCATGAATTAATCTAAGTTGGGCGACCTCGCTCTCTTGGGCTTGGCGAGTTCATATTGCCTACTCGCCATATTGGCGGTTACTAACATTCAACACGGGCGATCACCATAATCGCCACTCTCATCACTTTTACACCATTTCAACCTAGTTTCATTTTATTCTTCATCTACTTCAAGTTATGAATTCATTCTATTTCTATGATCTAATAAAAAGTAAATCAAAAGCAAGACAGTCATCATGCTTCTCATGCTTGAAATCATAGAAATATATCATTCAATCAGTAAATCTCACCTTAATCAACTGTACTTCCAACACAGATCACTTTCTGTCTCATGTTGGCCTTACTTTGCTTAATCTTTTAGCTCATCAACTCTGGGAAAAAGGTTTTGCAAGTTGTTTTTTTTAGTCAATCGAGCATGGTAGAATTGAGAGAAAATCAGAATATAAACTTGCAGTTGCATAGCTCTTGTGAAGAAATGAAATTTTGCTAAATGGGTTTTCCTCAAGTGTTTCTCCTTATATAGCCATGCTCATCCAATCAAAACTCATCACTTGGCCTTTATTCCGCTTCTTTCCTTATTTCATGGGTCAGACATCCCTTAAATGCATGAAGACAAGCTGCAATTCATGTTGGCGTGAAAGTCTTCCTTCCACACGCCTCTTTCTTCTTCTAATGACTTTGTTCTATATTTCCACCAATAGCTTTCCAGCCATGTCAACCTTTAATTAATTTCTTGTCTCATGCAGAATTGACCAGCCTTTAACAGATTGAAGGAAATAACGTGTAGCAATAGCAAAGTGTCATGAAGTCTACTTTTGCTGCACCTTTGTTGACTTCCATTGTCCTTCTCTTCTAAACATCATTTATTGCATTAATTCATGAAGACCATTACAACAAAAGAAGTCAACTGGAACTCTTTTCTTCCTACACGTTATTGACTTTGTTTGCCAACCTTTGATGGCTACTTCAGCTAATAGAGTTCATCCCTTGTTAGACTTTTCTTCTACCTTATCACAATAGCAACAAAAGTCAAATTTGGCTGCATGGTTTATTGTTTCCAACTCGCCAACACTAAGCAAATTATCAGCTCACCCTCTATTTACACCAGGTCGCCACTTTGTTTTGATGCCAACTTAGTATTTGGCCATTACGAAATAATATCCTTTCCTTGGCGATCACATAGAGGTTTGGCAATTATAGCAATTTTCATTGTTGGCGATCACCATGTTTTGCTCTACTCGCCAATTGCTATGATTCCCCACAAATTGGCAATTTTCATTTAGCATTTCAATTTACTCAATCCATCTGGGCGATCAGAAGCCCTCGCCCGAATCACCATAACTTGGCGAACTCAACATTCACCCTCGCCATCATCCATTGGCGATCTGCTCGCCCATTGGCGAACGTCCTACCTTGCTCGCCCATACATTATTTCACCGAAATTGCTCCATTCTCATCTTATGATAAGGAGCTCTTCACCCAAGTGGAAATCAATGTTCATTATTTATTTAATTTCCATTATAAATTTTATGAATTTAGGGTCTACAGTAGTGTAGAATCAGATCTTACATCTCCCCACCTTAAGAAATTTGGTCCTCCAAATTTCAACCGAATCTATCAGTGTGAAAACTCTGTATACTCCTTACATAAGGCTTTCAAATTCCCATGTAGCCTTATCCTTAGTATTTTACTGCCAGAGCACTTTAGCCATAATAATAATCTTAGATCGCAACATTTTATCACTACATTTTCTCACAATACTTTATCCTTCCTATCCAAAAATCTGTACCGATTTCTCAACGTAACTCATGTCCTCTCTAATCTCTAGGACTCATGTCAAATCACGTGAGAAGGATATGGATAGTACTTTCTCATCATTGAGACATGGAATACGTTATGCACTCCTGACAACTCGGGAGGTAGTGCACATCTTTCACACGATCTAAGATCACCAAAGATCTAATACGTCGAGAACTCAATTTCTCTCTCATTATGCATCCCAATGGGGAGACCTTAATATACATAATCTCTTGTATATCTCAAGAAGTCTGTTCGACCAAGTCGAAAATAATTTTCGATCTCCCATTTTCTCATGCTAGTGTGGATTATATCGTATGCTAAATAAACCCTTTCAAGTGTTATGCCCATACTCTCCTTGGGCCATTATCATAGCAAACTCTGCCAGGGTAGAGGATTATCCCAGGAGCCTATAAAATCAACTGCACACGCTTACCCATATCCTCGAGCATCCATATCATACGCTAGGACTGTCTCTCAGTCAGCGGATAAACTGCGATGCAAAACTCAAACTGGATCCCATAGCTTCCTGTAATCTCTCTCAACACTGAGATACGAAGCGAGACTCCCTATCAAATATAATGCTCCCTGGAATACTGTAAAACCTCACCACTTCCCTGACATATAACTCGGCCAAGGCATTAATTAGCTCAATAAATTTCGTAATCAAGGAATAAGCAGACTTACTCAATATATCCACAAGTATCCAGATAGTATTATACTCCTTTCAATTTTCACTTAATATAGGAAGTACCTCTAATATAGGCATTTTTCTTCCTTATCACCTTCTCAACTTTTATTTATTCTCGTCTCTAATATGAGACCACGAATATCTCTTTATACTCCTTATTGTCTTTAAGAGTACTGCCTGTCTCTTCAGGCTATCAATAATCATCCCTTTGGCGCTCTCCCGCGCTCTAGGATTACTCTTTCAAGTGAGTCGGCGACCACCTAGTTGGCCCACATCTCTCATCATGTTATCCGGTGTTGAGCGATCGTCCCATCTCATGGGTCGCCATCCCGGATTTTATTCAAGGATCCTAAAGAACTCGGGCTTCTTCTCTCAAAATCAATTCATACTCCCTGAAATTTTTTATCATCCTTGGGAGTTAACAAATTTCCACTTCTTTTACACAGTAACTCATTCATACTACTTACCAATTATCATCTCATTCGGTGCTAAGTCGATAATAATTTGGTGACTATCATGTAGATAGGTTTAATCAATTGTATGAAATTGTCCCAGTAGTCTTTTAACTGCAACGCACCTGCTCTCAATATCCCAGAGCGTCCACACAATGCGCTTGGATATCTATATCAATCAGAGATGGTGCTGAGAGTAAAAATTTTGGAATCCCAAAGCCTCTTGCTATCCTCTCAAAGCATGTGGCAATTCAGGGATCCCTATCACATGTACTTCCTTACTGGTACTTCACATACGTTCTCACTGTTTCACCGATATTTATCGACTAAAGCACTCAAGACATCTCGAAACCTGATGATGAAGTGAATTAATTTGGTTACTCAATCCATAATCACTTCTATATCCTCTTGGTTCTTTCGGATTCTCTACCATTCCACAACGATTATCTCATGGCTAGACTATGACTGCCATTCTTTTACAGATATTAATACTAACCATCGATTACGTCTTAGGTAATCATTTACCTCGATGACTTCTTTTCATATCGAGTTATCATTTTATCTCTTATTCTTCTAGTACATGCAATGTCACTACTTGGAGAATATATTTAAGAGTATATTTTCCTCACCTTAATTTCTGAAATTGAATCTATCATCATTCAGATTTCATCCTCACTTTACTTAAACAATTTCACAGTCCCACTATGTACACATATACACATATGTATATTCTTTTTTCAGAATTAGTAATACTTCTTGTATTTGCTCCTCTGAGTATAACAAACTTCCTCTGTCCAAATCTGGCGTGTTATTAATTCCAGCCATAACTACCTGATGATCAAAGGAAATCACATTTATTCATATACTTGGGAACTACCTCATAACCTGTGTTCCCTAGTCATCATATGACTTATCTTTTAAGACATTTTCATTCTTTGCCCTTCTTCACCACTATCGTTTTCCCACTTAATATAGCATTTTACCGTTACAATCTCGTAACCATTTTAAATACTATACTCATGCATACCTATTCATGTTCACTTTCTCACATGTATGTATCACATCAGTAAGGTAGCGAATTCCACAAACTCTTTAACAATTCATTTATGCCATATGGGTACAACTCATAGATTTTATACCTCAATAACCATACTTTAATCTCACTTAAGTAGTAAGATCCTTTACTCATACAACTTCAATGTTCACTTATTTGAGACCTCACATCTCTAATGTACAGAGTTCAATCTGAACTCATATTCACTGACTTAACAGTAAGGTTTTCCACACCTTATTCAACAATATTACTTATATCAATATACATATTTATTTTCTTTAAAATCATCCTAATTGGCTCTATGCACATATATAGGAAGGATACTTCAGTCAGCTAGGGATCCAGATAGAATATGATAGGTATTTTAGAATACCATACTTGTTCCGAAAACTAGAAGCAACTGTAGAGAGTACAAATCCCATTGTTTTCAAAACGATGTAATTATAATTTTCGTTTTCACGAGTTATACCAAAACAGTTGAGTCTCTACTCATCAATCTCTTGGGTAATTTTTTTCAAGCTCTTCTGATTCATTGGTAAGAGCTTACAAACAAATTCCATATTGTGAATCGAGTCAACAATCTCACGAATCCACATTACTCCAAAAGTTTACTTAGAATTTCATTCCATAAATTCTAATTCACAAACTCATTTCATCTTGAAGATCTCGTTATTTACATCCAATGGTTCCACCAAATATATATATACACTCCAAACGCATATATATATATATATATATATCAATTTTTCAAGTCATTTCACATGTATTTCATAATATTTTGGTTCTATGGATATCGTAACGGACCAGCCCAACCGGCCATGGTAACCCCTTCTTGGGCCCATCGACAACGATTGCTGTGACAACGCTACTCATCCATACTGTCATCTTTGGCGAATGCCTCGACGCCCCGGTCCTTCCAACCGTGCTCGAGCTCGCCCATCTCAAGGTTTTCTTTCTCATTCGCAATGACTCGAACACTTGACTTCTTCAAATGTCAAGTCACTACTAACATTTATTCTTCTAAATCATAAAGAGTGTCTAGAACCAGTATTAAAATCATCAATTTTTCACCATATTTCAATACTTAACTCAATTTACAGTCATTTGACTCCTCTATACATTTAGACTATACAGTACTACAACAGATGTTAACTTTTTTCAACACTTTCCGTACTAAAGGCATCAACAGACATCTGACCAACTCAAGCTCTGATATTATTAAATCTGTAACATCCCATTACCACTTTTTTCACGAATTTCTATACAACTTTACCGGTTGGGCTGTCTGCGATGCCATTAACATCCAACAGTGACAATAATAAGTGATAAACATTTATTAACAAATACGAAATATAAAATTCTTTTCTATATTTCCTACATCTGACATCCCTTACTGACTTTGTTTCACTAAAGTAGTACTGTATACTCATGTCTGAAATGTAGAAGAGGAGGGACTGTACCTGTAATGTTAATCATCCATCTTGGAGCTACTTCTCTAACTCTGTGTCTTTTATCTGTGGAGTTAAAACAAAGGGATGAGCAATTCATTTACTCAGTAAAGGAGACATATGCTGCTTTACAAAACCAAAGCCATATACCACAATAAATTTGTTTTTTCTAAAATTACGTCAAACAGGAAAACAGTGGTTATATTAACCAATACTCTTAATGCATCATTCAAATCATTTTCTCAACAGTTTACAATAAAATAGATTAAACGGCAAATAGGATTTTAACAAAATCCTTTCAGTAAACAGAAATCAACAAGTTGAGACTAGGCATCACCATACGAATAATTCATGCTATCATCGTTCCCCCTCTCCCTTGTGAGAACGGAATCTACCGCTATTGGGGTGCACCCATAGGCCATCGCCCTTCACGGTTATCTCTGCTAGATCTATGGCCATAATCTATAGGTGGTCCTCGGGTCCACTTGCCAAGTGACCTCGAGACCGCTGATGACTTGGCAGGTCCATCAGCCCTGTGACGCCCTGAGGTGCACTCGTTGGTCCATCGACCGAGCCAACGCCCCAGGCGGGTCACGCAACAACATAAATAATAATGCATAAAACTAGGGGCCTAAAGTCTCAAAATCACTTTATATCTCATGAAAAACCTTTAAGGAATTACTTTATAAATTCATCATTTGCTCAAAATGATTTTCTTTCCAAAAAGGTTCTAAAAACAGCCCGCAATCTCACTGAATTCCATGTGAGAAAGTCCCGGGTTAAACTGGCCCACCATGGCTAATTCGCCCATGGTCGACTCGCCAATCAAAGGGTTTCATATTTTCTATTTTTAAAGCTCTTAAAAATAACTCATTTTTCATTGAGAAAATATAAATAGAACTCTGTTCGCCATGGTCAGTTCGCCTATCGTGGCTCGCCCATGGTAAATTAGAAAGTGGGGTGACAAGTAGTCGCCCGCCAACCATTGCTTTTAACAACAAGTAAAACTGACTCGCCAAAGCGGCTTGCCCATCATAGAGTTGCCATGGTCAACTCGCCCAAAAGCGGCACTCCATGGTCAACTCGCCCATTACATGAAAATAGGGGTCGCCTGCCCTAAAACGACATTAAAAGGGTTCGCCCATTTAGTTCGCCCGGATTTTTTTATCTAAAACAAAGCCACTCACCCAAAATATAATAAAAGGGTTCTACGCCCAAAATGATAAAAGTTTTGGCTCACCCGCCGTAACAGTTCGCCCAATTTTAGAAAACAAGGGCTCGCCTGCTCTGTACCCAATTATAACATAATGGTCGGATTTTAGCTCGCCCAATTCACACCCATTATCACAACAATTATCAAAACAATGCATGTCAGAAAACAAAACATTTATCTCAATATTTTCATAAAATTTACTCCACAGGACATGCATTCACTTCACACACATCTCCCTTACCTGGTTCAATGAAGCCTTGCTTCCTGCTCGCCTTCTTGATCACATTTACCAAGTACATAATACCCGACTGCAAAATAATTTATACATTCCATTAATATTCTCATTTTCGAATATTTCTACTTTTTGTCAAGACTTGACATTACATTTCTCATGAAGAGCTCGCCATTCGCCCAACATTCTTGCTTGCTATTCATATAGTGGCTTCTTTGTGGGAGCTCACCCACAATATCAATTCGCCACACATCTTCAAGTGAATTCGCCCGACAAGGCTTTTTAGTCAAAGGTGGGCTCGCTAATGACTTAACATGTGGCGACCTCGCCCACAAACACACTTCACTTTATTTAGTTCGCCAATGATGGCTGAGCTCGCCATTTATTAGTTCGCTTATGAATTAAACTAAGTTGGGTGACCTCGCTCTCTTGGGCTTGGCGAGGTCATATTGCCTACTCGCCACATTGGCGGTTACTAACATTCAACACGGGCGATCACCATAATCGCCACTCTCATCACTTTTACAGCATTTCAACCCAGTTTCATTTTATTCTTCATCTACTTCAAGTTATGAATTCATTCTATTTCTATGATCTAATAAAAAATAAATCAAAAGCAAGACAGTCATCATGCTTCTCATGCTTGAAATCATAGAAATATATCATTAAATCAGTAAATCTCACCTTAATCAACTGTACTTCCAACACAGATCACTTTCTGTCTCATGTTGGCCTTACTTTGCTTAATCCTTTAGCTCATCAACTATGGGGAAAAGGTTTTGCAAGCTGTTTTTCTTATTAAATTGAGCATGGTAGAATTGAGAGAAAATCAGAATATAAACTTGCAGTTGCATAGCTCTTGTGAAGAAATGAAATTCTGCTAAATGGGTTTTCCTCAAGTGTTTCTGCTTATATAGTCATGCTCATCCAATCAAAACTCATCACTTGTCCTTTATTCCGTTTCTTTCCTCATTTCATGGGTCAGACATCCCTTAAATGTATGAAGACAAGTTGCAGTTCATGTTGGCGTGAAAGTCTTCCTTCCACACGCCTCTTTCTTCTTCTAATGACTTTGTTTTATATTTCCACCAATAGCTTTCCAGCCATGTCAGCCTTTAATTAATTCTTGTCTCATGCAGAATTGACCAGCCTTTAACAGATTGAAGGAAATAACGTGTAGCAATAGCAAAGTGTCATGAAGTCCACTTTTGCTGCACCTTTGTTGACTTCCATTCTCCTTCTCTTTTAAGCATCATTTATTGCATTAATTCATGAAGACCATTACAACAAAAGAAGTCAACTGGAACTCTTTTCTTCCTACACGTTATTGACTTTGTTTGCCAACCTTTGATGGCTACTTCAGCCAATAGAGTTCATCCCTTGTTAGACTTTTCTTCAACCTTATCACAATAGCAACAAAAGTCAAATTTGGCTGCACGGTTTATTGTTTCCAACTCGCCAACACTAAGCAAATTATCAGCTCGCCCTCTATTTACACCAGGTCGCCACTTTGTTTTGATGCCAACTTAGTATTTTGCCATTACGAAATAATATCATTTCCTTGGCGATCACATAGAGGTTTGGCGATTATAGCAATTTTCATTGTTGGCGATCACCATGTTTTGCTGTACTTGCCAATTACTATGATTCCCCACAAATTGGCAATTTTTATTTAGCATTTCAATTTACTCAATCCATCTGGGCCATCAGAAGCCCTCGCTCGAATCACCATAACTTAGCGAACTCAACATTCGCCCTCGCCTTCATCCATTGGCGATCTGCTCGCCCATTGGTGAACGTCCTACCTTGCTCGCCCATACATTATTTCACCGAAATTGCTCCATTCTTATCTTATGATAAGGAGCTTTTCACCCAAGTGGAAATCAATGTTCATTATTTATTTAATTTCCATTATAAATTTTATGAATTTAGGGTCTACAGTAGTGTAGAATCAGATCTTATATATCGATAATTAGAGTGAAATACTAAGATGATAAGGATCTATATCTCGAAATTCTTTCGTTTGTATATGTCTTGGGAAACGTGCAAACAAATTCAAAAATGACTGTTGTGTCCTTAGGTCAGAAACGAGATTTTTTTAATATAGGACAACATGGGTTGACCTTAGACCCATAGAATACTATAGTGGAACTCTCGTGTGAAGATGTCTTACGCAGTTCTAATTGATAGGCTGAATCACACAAAAATGCTTGAAAACATTATTTAAGGGTATTTTGGTAATTTTACCATTTTGACATGACAAACCCCATTAAAAGTTTAAATAAGTATACTTTGTAGGAAAATAAAAATTTATGGTAATTTAATTAAATAATTTAAATGATAATGTAATGGTTAAAAGACAAATAGAATTAATGAAGTTATAAGGGCATTTTGGTAAATTTACCAAGCATGGCCAGCCACCTCTTGTTGAAGTCAAAGTTTGACTAACTTTTATACAATATATGATGAAAATGATGAGGAAAATAATAAAGTAATTAAAAATTATAACAATTAAGAAAAATAAATATATATTTTATAAGTTAGTGGAAGTAACTATTTGCATATAGTTACCCACTACGTTACAACTTTAATATTAAAAGAATTAAAGATACTTTCCCTTCATCTTCTTCTTTGGCCGGCCACCATCTCACCATCACACCATTTTCATTTTCTTCCTTAAGCTTAATAGCGAAACACCTTGAGAAACCCAACTAAAACTACCTCAAAACCGAAATCTTCCTTAAGCAAATTGTTCATCTTCAGGATCTCTATTACATATCTTGGAATTAGCCTTAGGAGAGGCCATTTGGTGGGTGAAAAGTCTTCCTTAAGTTTCGGCCAATAGGATATGTATGAGATTGAAAATTTTGCTTTGATTTCTTTTAATAAATGTTAGTGTTTTTGATGTATTTAACTTGTGTATAGCCTTATATTGATGAAAAACCATTAGAATCTCTTCCTTAAGGTTTCAGCCATTAGGGTTTATGTATTAATGTTGTATGGCTTTGTTCAAAAGTGGTGTAGGAATGATGTGGAAGTTGAGAAATGTATAAATGTAGTGTTAAATTAGCAAAACAACAAGTGTAGTGTGTGTAGGTGCATTCAACTAAGTGAAGGGGTGTGGGAAACCATGCCCAATTTGATACAAAATTGGTCCTAGAATAATGTATAAATTAATATAAGACTGTTGGTGAACTGGAATTCGAAAACGGAGGTGTTTTGACATAGTTGCAGTTTTAGCATCCAGTAGGAGATAGGACGAATTGTTGTTGTATTAAGAAATTTGGAAGATATCTAAGACTTACCAATATTCTGTGAAGGAAGTTTTGGAATTTAAACTTTTTTAATGATTTTTTGCAGTTTGGGACTAAGTTGGTGCTAAGAAGGAAATACGCCGATTTTTGTATTTTGACTATTGGACTAGTTTGGATAAATTGCATTGTGATTGATTGGTAAGGAATATATATAAAAGGAATGTAAGCGATACTGAAATGATTTTAAAATCAACTGCCTTGGGTATATAAACTGTGCTTGTTTTGCAAGAGGTTTTAGAAAATTCATACCATTATGTTGTCGAATTTTCATTAAAATAATAGTTAGTGCGATTTGATTAGGAATTTAAGCACGCATCAAAAATAGGGATATTCTAAGGAAAATTAGATTTGGAACTTCATTATAAATTTCATGATTTTGAAGACTTATGAATTTTATACTTCAATTTTATTATTGAGAGTATATGAAATTAAATGGTACTTTGAGATCGGTTTCTAAATCTTAGAAATTATTAGTTTTAAATAATTGCAAAGTGATTTCTAATTGATTTATAACTTTGTATGGTGATTGTATCTAAATATTAGTATGATTTTGAAATATTATTTTGAACCCAAAATTATGAAACCATATGTTTTGAGACACTGGTTAACCATAATCATGTAGTGTCTGACATTTGATTTATGATCTCTAGACTATGGATAATCTTGTAGTATTTGACATCTAAATTATGATCTCTAGACTGCAGATAATCTTACAGTATTTGAACTGCTGTGTAACCTTGATCTAGTCCACAGCGGTCCTAGTTGACACCTGATCAGTGCTCACTAAGGACCACTTTAGATTATGGCCATATGTTTATCTGATTATTATTTTTCCCTTATGGCTATCTAGACTGCATGATGTTTACTGAGTTGTTACCATGTCTCCATTATTTGTTTTTTATATGTTTTCTAAACTTCTAATATCTGGATTTTGAAATTTGAAATGGTTTGAGGGCCATGATGTTTACTGAGTCCACCACGATTATTCTGAGGACTAAGCATCTGCTATTACTTAAGGTATATTTCTAAAAGTTTTTTAACAAGCTGTATATTCCCTGCACGACCCAGAAGAGGATACAGGCTGAGTTTCTAAATTTGACTTAAGGGAGCCAAACTATGGACTAGTATGACTCTCGTTTTACAGCCCTTAGCAGATATGATCTGTAAACAATGTATAGTGAGGAGCACTGCATCGAGAGATTTATGGTGGGGCTACAACCATCCATCAAAGCAAGATTGGCCCCATTGATATTTCTACATATGATAAGGCTATCCAGAGAGGCTAATTATGTGAGCATGACTATGAGATTCATCAGGTAGAATATGGGTCCCGTTCTAAGGGCAAGGGTAAGGGCAAGGATAAGGGCAAAAGGGTTTCTGATTATAGATCTCTTAGATCTGGACGGTCTAATAAGAGGCCTAGAAGAGATGAGTCTTTTGCTAAGAAGTCGATAGGAGATAAGACTTTTGGAAACCGATCAGTTAGATTTACTATTACTAATAATAGCATTGAGTCTCAGAGAGGTACCGTAACTACCCCATGTGGTATTGTGGCAAGATGCACATTGGTAAGCCCTGTTATCAGGCTATGGGGGCTTGTTTTCTATGAGATCCCTAATTCCTTTATTCTTCTCATACCTATTTAATGTGCTGAGCTAGAATATTAAGTTAAGTTAAAACAACTAATTCTCATATATGTTGTAGGTGTTAGGAAAACTGCTAAGCCGGCCCCACAGCACAAACCGTAACCCGGATAGATTTTGAAGTGGAAAAATGTAAATTGTGAGCTCGAAATACTTAACTGGTAAGAAGAGCACTTCTCGAAATTCCTTTAATTATGCACACCTAGGTTTATATGTCACAAATTCAAAAATGATAATGTTGTCCATAACCTGGAAGAATTTTTCTGAATAATGGTCAAACTAAATTGATTTTGGACCCACAGACTGTCATAGGAAAATCCTCGCATAAAGAAGTTTCACGTGGATCCAGCCCATGAGTTGAATTATGCGAAAATGCTAAAAACAACACGATGAAGCCAAAAACCTTCGTTTAGGGGTAGTTTGTTAATTTCACTACCCATAGCTAGTCAAACCACCTTGGGAGTAAACCTTTGACCATGTTTGACCTGAATATATGAAAAATATTAAAAATAAAATATAATATCTGAAATTATAAATATTAAAATAATGTTAGGATATAATTGGAAATAATGAAATTGTAGAAGGGTATTTAGGTCTTTTCTCATATGGTTGTTGGTCAGACCTCATCTTTGGTCAATATTTGACTTATTTTGACCTAAATAAATATAATTTAATAAAAATTAAAATTAAAATCTGGAAATAGAATTAATAAAATAATACACATGGCAGAATTGTAAATATTAGAATTTTAAAGGGGTAAATGAGTCATTTCTCACATGGGCTGATAAATATCATTAAAATATAAAAAAACCCAAAAAATTGTAGCTTTTCTTCAACCTTGGCCGGCCACACCATTGCTGCACATTTTCTCTAAATTTTCCTCTTCTTCTACCTTGTAAAACCCCTCTTTACGCTTACCGAATCAACTAGCTTTCTTCACAAAAGTTGTTCCCCATCACTAGAGCTACCTAAACATATAATTTGCTAAGCCAAAATTCAGCAATTGGAGGGTGTTTTGTTGCTGGCAGATTTGGTCCTTAGGTAAGCATTGGGTATTAATGTTTTCCTTTAATGCCACTTATGCCTTTTGGATGTTTAATGCATCAGAAACATGTTTATGGCCTTGGTTTGAATCAAAATTAAATGTAAAGATGCAAGGGGTTTCGGCCATGATCGGTTTATATGGCAACCATTGTGATTTTGATGCATGATGAGAAGATATGGAAGCATGTGATGTGTTGATGACAGCCATAACCATAACTTAGTAAAATCATGGGTTAGGTATTAAGAATAATGTTTGGCCATAATGAGGGTTTAATGGTGATGATGGAATCTTGATGAATGTGGGGTGTGGGATGAATATAGAAAGTGAATGAAGATTAATCATAAAGCAAAAATTGAAAAGTATAGGTAAAGATGATGCATTCGGCCAAGCCTTGGGAGAAGGGTTTCATGTTGGTTTTCATAGGTTTATAAGTTAAACCATAATGTATGACTGTTAATAAGATTAATGGTGAAATTGGTTTGATAATTTGCTTGAAAGACAGTTCAGTGGTACAGTTTCTGACAAACCATTACTTAATCAATTCAGTAAATAGTTAACAATTCAATCAATAAACAGTATGATAATTAGTTCAGCAAACTGTTTAACAAAACAATCGGTAAATAGTATGGTGATCCATTTAGTAAATAGTTCGGTAGTTTGATCAGTAAGTAGTACAGTAACAGTTTGGTAAACAGTTTAGTAAATCAATCAGTAAATAGTATAGTAAATTGTTTTAGTAAACAATGCAGTAAATCAGTTCAGTCGATCATATTTAGTGATCATTCAATAAACAGTATGGCAAAAAAATTCAGTAATAGTACGATGGAGACCAGGCAACACCCAATAGAATCATGTAGTTTTAGTATCCTAAAAGGGAGTAACAGTAAGATGTATGGCCATAGTCAATAGTGGTCAACAGTGAACAATAGTCAGGTGACAGCTATGAGTGCTAAAGACATGACTAAGTCAATCAGCTACAGTACAATACACTCACTCATTCAGTACAACATGATAAACTCGAAGGTTGCTATAGGGCCAACAGTCTCAAAATAGTTTACAAAATAGTGGAAACACTTTTCAGAGATCAATTCAATAAAACAAATCTTCAGTCAGTCCATAATTCAATAAAATCAGTAACAATGGCAGTTGATATAAAAATATTCGGTAAATATTCTCAATTTATAATCCAGTGCTCAAAATATTTTATTTACTTATAAGAATGGTACTAGCACTCGTAGGTATCTTGAACACTGAGAAAATCATTAAAATCAATCTTGGAAACTGAGTTACAAATTTAGGCACTCTTAGCGACCTATATGTAACTTTCAATACGTTCACTTTTTAGCTTCATTTCAATTGCATTTACAATCTACCCTTGTGATTCTAGGGTTTAAGGTTTGATTTGTGAAATTTCAACAGCATAACAATACAATCAATCCTAACCCTCCTACACTAGAAACACAGTTCAATAACCAAAATCACAATTTCCCAATCTCAATCAATTCATAGTAACTAGACACATACAATCTTAATTTAATCATTATCAATGCAACACAGTATCCCTACGCCTCTTACATTTATCCCTTACCACTAAGATTGCACCATGCTACTTGGTAGCACTAGTGTTACACTCCTCATTTTCAAGCTGCAAAACACTACACAATCACAGTCAATTCACCACACTTCAGTTATAAAAAGTATTTAACTCCTTAACACCTACTACATTACCTACTGCAGCTATAAATTCGGTCTGTCTAAAAAAGCATAGGAATATTATGCCTGCATTGGGATTTGTGGTTAGATTTGTGATATATAAGCAGTGTTTTAGTGCAAGGGGTTAGGGCAGCTACAGCCATTATGCTATCAAAATTTCGTAAAATGAACCTAAAGTCATTGTACTAATAATCATAAATGAAATCGAAAAATTAGATTAGAAGAATTAGCTAAAATTACCCAAATGAGAAATTAGGCTTTAACTTCTGCATAGTTTTGTAACTCAGTTTTCATTTGAATTCTTATATGTTTTCACTCGTTTTAAATTACCTGCATGTAGTAGGCATTTGTTTATACACAAATAAAATATTTTGAACACTTACTTTCGCACCAAGAATATTTGCTGAATTTGTTGTTTTAAAGAGTAAGTTATATGGTTTTGAAAGCTTCATGGATTGATTGAAGATAAGTTTTCTTGAATTGATTTCTATTACTGATTATGAATGATATACAAACTGTTTTGAGATTGTTAGCTCCCATAGTTGCAAGTGGCAATCATGCACTTTCGTTCGTCCGACCATCCATTTGTTTGCTATTTGACATTAGTCAAGTTATCAGCACCCACAGATGTCACCTAAGTAGTGTGCACTGTGGACTATTTAGACTGTGGCCATATATCTCTTTTATATCTCTCATGGGAATTTTATATGCATGATTCTATTAGGATGTTGATGGTCTCCATTATATGTTTTATCGTTTGTCAGATTGATGATTTGAATTGTTTTCTGTTTTGAAATGAAATGTTGGCTTTTCTATTTGAAAAGTATTTAACATATTCTTATTACTTATAATTGTATAATGATTGAAAATTGAAAGATTGTTTTCGATTTGGTTGTATTACATCAACATCGTAAAGGTAGCTGATAGCTTCCCTATAGTTAAACATAAGAACCGGGACAAGTGAGGTGCTCTAAAGCATCCTTCCATACTCAGCTTGGTATTCCTAACCGACTATAGAATTCCTCCTTTCCGAATTGTTCGTACTATTAGTGAATTGTTCATATTGTCATAAAGCCTAAGTAGGAAACATGCATATTAGTTGAGTAGTATTGCACTTTTATATATCTTTTCTTACTGAGCGTAAAGTCACCTCCTATTTTTCTCTTCTAAACTATATGCAGTGAATTTCGCTCATTTATCGAGGAGCTATCTCTTTCGGCATAGTATTCCTTCGGGGCGTGTTAATAGATGGTAGTATCACAAGTACCAATAATAAATTACTTTACTTAAACCTATAGATAGGGCAAGCAAAGGTCGATCCCACAGAGATTGTTTTGTTCAAGTTAATTATTTAAATTAAATACCTAACTATCATTTAGAGAGAGAAGAGATTTGGGGGGTTTCAATTAAACTATAATACTTAAGAAAATAATCAGAAAAATAAACAAGTAAATAAATTAGAAAATATCAAATATCACAAAACTTCAGTTACAAGGTCATTAATTATTCTTAGATTTAAATGTTGATTATTGATTACAAAATATTATTATCAATTAAATAGTCAACCGCAGCATAACAATAAGCTCTGTTACACCATCCTTCCTTATTGAGTCATTAGTTAAAACAAGCTCTTTAACTAATCTCTAACTACTTAACCTACCTAGAACAAGCTCTCTAGATATAAGTTGTAGCAGCATTAACAACTAGAAAGATATGGGTTGACATTAGATAACAAACACATAAGCTCGGTTCATTTAATCTAAACCTCAATTCCCCTCCATCTCTAGTGATTAACTGTTGGATTATGCCCTTAGAACCATTCATTAGATGATTGACTTTGGCATTTTTATGTATCATGACATTTTATTTATAGTTCATTATTATATTTGTCTTATAACTGCGTAATATAATCTTATATGATAATGTCCTTAGAATAGTAATAACACACTATTCTTAAAATATCCCTAGTCAAGTATTATTGTGAACAAGGATAACAATGATACGATAAGACTAGTATGTGGTTGACTGATGACCATTATTATGGATATAGGATATCAAGTCATCACATAGGTACATGTTAGAGAACTATGTACTGGATCGACCCTCCATGAGAACGCTACATGGATTGTTATATGAGTGTCATAAGTGATTCTCATAGTGATGATGGTGTATGTGATCCTTTGACTTGAGATCATCAGAGATCCTAACATAGAGAATTGCATACTTTAATGCTGCTAGATGTCATTCGTAACAGGATGGACTATAAAGGTAGTAATTGGGTATGCCTTGATCTATGTAGTGGGATGTTGAGTGATCAAGATAGGATTTATCCCTCTTATATAACAAGAGTGATGTCTTGGGCTCTTTGATAGAGTGAGACTAAGAAATGCATGGCCGTGCTCGAATAAGTCAATATGAGATATTGATTTTATTTGTTTAATTAGTCTACTCAGGAATCAAGAAACACTGATTAGACTATACAAGTGTGACACATTCCTTGACTTGTGTCTAATCAAGACATCAAAGGATAAAGGGATTAGACTACACGGTAACATCTATCACGAGTAAGGTTATGTCGAGTCATTGACATTCTCGTTACATGGGTAGCAATGATGTGTTGCTAGATACCGCTCATTGCCTGTGACAATTTTGTCATTGCCATTGTTTTGAGAACCTATTGGGTCGCACACTTAGAACGGATCAATGAGGAGCTTAATTAATCCTATTTTGAATTGGATTAAGGATATATCTAATCCTATTCTGAATTGGATTAAGGATATAGTTAATCCTATTCTAAGTAGGATTAGAGTTCTGTTTGGCAGTAAATTTTAGGATAAAATTTACTACCTATAAAAGGATGTTTTCTGAAACATAGCCGTACAACAATTAAAAAAAAACAGAAACGGTATTCTTTTAATCGAAGCTAGCAAATCAATTATAAGAATCAAAAACGCTCTTTAAGGCTTCTGATCGTGAGACGTTCAAGAGTCGTGAGATCCGTTCGTGTGGATACCATAGAGGCAGGAACGAAAAGTTGTTGCTTGTGACTCGACCAACGACAGAAATCAGAGAAAACGTTAGGTAAAATCTCGAAACCCTAATCAGGCAACTCTCCGAATCGATCCTGGTGGAGGCCGAATGATTTAAATTCCGCTGCATGTTTGTTTCGGTTTCCTTCATTAACTCCATAAGCAATTACGGACTTATGTTTTTAATCTACTAATAGATTACTTAATTGAATTAAATAGTGGGCCCTACTATCTAATTAAGCAAATAATCATACAAATGTGCTCAGAGAATCTTGGATACTTAATCAACAATTATATTATAAGCTCAAAATATCACAACATTCTTTTTCCCAAGAACAATCAATTTACCTTGTAACTGAATAAGAAGCCTACTCACTAGTCATATTCAAGATCATAAATTTCAAGTTTAATATTATGAAGATATCAATAATCATGCAAAAGACAATCAATATATCAATCTTTAATAATCTAAAACAAAAAATCTGGAATCAAGATTATAAACTAGCAAGAACTAAACAAATAATATGAAAAATAAAACAAGAATCAAAATAATTATCACTAAAGAAATCAGCAACCATATAAAATTATAAAATAGATGAAACCTAATAAACCTAAGGGAAGAATCAGTTTAAATAAAGAAAAGAAAAGAAAACAATTTAATCCTAAAAACTATAAAGAAATTGTTTACTTTGAAAAATATTAAATACAAAATTAAATTTGTTTCTATTGGGAAGACTAAAAAGAAAATAATTTTATAACTTGAAAGAAATCAGCAAGACCAATGATATAGAAAAGAAGAAAAATAAAATTTTTAAAGAAAAAGAAATCAGCAATATCAAAATTAAAAGAAAGAAAATAAAACTTTTATTAAAACCCTAAAGAAAACCTTACAAAAGACTAAGAGGGAAGAGGGAGGAGAGGGATGTGAGGGATAGTGTTTATGAGAGCCTTGTGCTCTTTATATATGCCTAAGGAAGAGTTTAAAAGACTTTCCTAAGCAATATGGGATTCAGATAAGAGTTTACTTGGGAAATAAGTAATTTGACTAGTCAAACTCTTACCTTTATCTCATCATCTTTTTATAATTATTTTCTAAGTAAAATTCCTAAGGCCTATTTTTATTAATTAATTACAGATCTAAGACATAATAAAATTAAGAAATTATCTTGTTTCTACAAAATTTGGTCTTGAACTTGCTTTGTTGGAATTTCTTCTCAATCTCGTTATTCTGCCCAGAATTTCGTACTGATTTTGTCTAGACGTTTGATCCATCAAACGAACTCCGATTTTTGCGATCTTGTGCATTTCGGAAACCTAAAAAATTTATTAAAATTGCTGCTAACACAATGATACTACTCTAGTATATTATTAAATTGCACTTTAATTTACTATTAGAATTATTATTTTTATGCACACTTTAATTTTATATTTAATAGATAATAAATAAATTATTTTTAATAAATACTTAATTCTATCAAAATAATATTTATACACTAAGAGATTACATAATTTATTCTTAAACGATTATTATAATATAATATACAAATCATTATTATAAGATACCAAATTAGTTTATTCATGTATAAGATTATTATAATTTAATAAATAATTAATTACCACAGGCTTGATTTATTAATGTCTTTTGTTTTAAGGCTAAAAATAAAATTATCACTAGCTTGATTTATAATTTTTTCTTTCACTGATGTCCAAGCTTATCAAAAAAATTGTTCTTGTGTTGTTTAATTTAATTACTTAGCTTTTTCTAATCTTCAAAACTTGAATTTTAATTTTAAGATAAGGTTTTTTTTTAAATGTAAATTTAATATCATTTTATACTTGAAACTTTAAGAAAATATAGTTTAAATTTAATTTTGTTAATAATGTTCTTAATGTGTTGCACAAAATATCAAATTCAAAGTTTCAAACAAATATTGAAATTATATAATTTTTTTATATATTTGATTTATTATTATATTAAAATTAAAATTTTATTATTAAACAAAAATAATAAAATGTTAAAATGATTTTTGTAATAAAATCAAATGTTAAATTAATAATATATTTATTATTATAAATACAATAAGTATAATATTAAAGATTATTTAATACATATATTATGGTGTTTTAAATTATATTATTTAATAATAAAATTAAAAAGATTCAATATTTATTTTGCTGGTAATATATAATTGATATAATTGTATAATTATAATACTTGTTTTCAAAATTTTAAACTCTTTAATTAAAAAAGTGTATCAATTATTTATTTATTTTTAAATAATAATCATATAACTATAATTCAAGCTTTTTCGGGTTTTAAATTCGGTTTTTTACAGGTTTCAGATCAGTTCGTTTCGGTTTCAGATCGTATCGGAAACAAGTTATGTCAGCTTTGGGTTATGTTAGTTTCAGGTTTTTTTGGTTTCGGGATTTTTTAGTTTTGAGCTTTTTCGATTATGGGCCTTTGCTTTTTTTTTTTTATCAATTTAGGTTTGTTCGGGTTCGGTCTCGGGTAGGTTTGGGTGGGCTTTTGGGCTCAGGCCAGCTTTGGCCACCTTTAGTCCAGTTTCTTTTCTTGTGGGTCATAAACTCTTATTTCAGAAAGGCATCCCTAAACGCACGTATGACCTAAAGTCTGAAGGAAACCGAAAACAAACATGCAGCGGAATTTAAATCATTCGGCCTCCACCAGGATCAATTCGGAGGGTTGCCTGATTAGGGTTTCGAGATTTTACCTAACGTTTTCTCAGATTTCTGTCGTTGGTCGAGTCAAAGCAACAACTTTTTGTTCCTGCCTCTATGGTATCCACACGAACGGATCTCACGACTCTTGAACGTCTCACGATCAGAAGCCTTAAGGAGCGTTTTTAATTCTTTTAGCCGAACTGCTAGCTTCGATTAAAAGAATACCTTTTCTGTTTTGTAATTGTTGTTCGGCTATGTTTCAGAAAACATCCTTTTATAGGCAGTAAATTTTACCCTAAAATTTACTGCCAAACAGAACTCTAATCCTACTTCGAATAGGATTAGTTATATCCCTAATCCAATTCAGAATAGGATTAGTTATATCCTTAATCCAATTCAGAATAGGATTAATTAAGCTCCTCATTGATCCGTTCTAAGTGTGTGACCCAATAGGTTCTCAAAACAATGGCAATGACAAAATTGTCACAGGCAATGAGCGGTATCTAGCAACACATCATTGCTACCCATGTAACGAGAATGTCAATGACTCGACATAACCTTACTCGTGATAGATGTTACCGTGTAGTCTAATCCCTTTATCCTTTGATGTCTTGATTAGACACAAGTCATGGAATGTGTCACACTTGTATAGTCTAATCAGCGTTTCTTGATTCCTGAGTAGACTAATTAGACAAATAAAATCAATATCTCATATTGACTTATTCGAGCACGACCATGCATTTCTTAGTCTCACTCTATCAAAGGGCCCAAGACATCACTCTTGTTATATAAGAGGGTTAAATCCTATCTTGATCACTCAACATCCCTCTACATAGATCAAGACATACCCAATTACTACCTTTATAGTCCATCCTGTTACGAATGACATCTAGCAGCATTAAAGTATGCAATTCTCTATGTTGGGATCTTTGATGATCTCAAGTCAAAGGATCACATACACCATCATCACTATGAGAATCACTTATGACACTCATATAACAATCCATGTAGCGTTCTCATGGAGGGTCGATCCAATACATAGTTCTCTAACATGTACCTATGTGATGACTTGATATCATATATCCATGACAATGGTCATCAGTCAACCACATACTAGTCTTATCGTATCATTGTTATCCTTATTCACAATAATACTTGACTAGGGATATTTTAAGAATAGTGTATTATTACTATTCTAAGGACATTATCATATAAGATTACATTACGCAGTTATAAAACAAATATAATAATGAACTATAAATAAAATGTCATGATACATAAAAATGCCAAAGTCAATCATCTAATGAATGGTTCTAAGGGCATAATCCAACAATCTCCCACTTGCACTAAGACCATTCACTCATGTATCTAATACCTAGTGACCTAGTGTGACGATCATGTCTCTGTTGCGTCAAAGGCTTCGTCAGTGGGTCGGCGATGTTATCGTCAGTTGGTACTTTGCATATCCTCACATCTCCTCTCTCGATGATATCTCGAATGAGATGGAAGCGCCGTAGTATATGTTTGGATCGTTGGTGAGATCTAGGTTCCTTAGCTTGTGCGATGGCTCCATTGTTGTCACAATAGAGCTCAATCGGATCTATAATGCTAGGAACAACTTCAAGCTCAGTAATGAACTTCTTGATCCAAACAGCCTCCTTAGCAGCTTCAGAGGCAGCTATATACTCAGCCTCTGTTGTAGAATCGGCCACTGTCGCCTGCTTTGAACTCTTCCAGCTCACAGCACCACCATTAAGGCAAAACATATAACCAGACTGCGATCTATAGTCATCTTTATCAGTTTGGAAGCTAGCATCAGTGTAACCTGTTACAATGAGCTCTTCCTCACCTCCATATATCAAGAATGATCCTTAGTCTTTCTCAAGTACTTAAGAATATTCTTGACAGTGATCCAATGACGTTCACCAGGATCAACTTGATATCTACTCGTCATGCTCAAGGCATACGAGACATCGGGACGTGTGCATAACATGGCATACATAATGGATCCAATAGCAGATGCATATGGAACTTTACTCATACGTTCTCTCTCTTCTTGTGTTGTAGGACACTGTTCTTTTGAGAGAGTAATGCCATGTGTCATAGGCAAGAATCCTTTCTTGGAATCCTGCATGCTAAACCTCTTTAGCACTTTATCTATGTATGCATTTTGACTTAGGCCAATCAATTTCCTTGATCTATCTCTATAGAACCTTATACCCAGTACATAGGTAGCTTCGCCCAAGTCCTTCATTGAAAAGCAATTCCCTAACCAAGTCTTTACAGACTGAAGGGTAGGGATGTCATTCCCAATGAGTAGTATGTCATCTACATACAACACCAGGAAGACAATAGTGCTCCCACTGACCTTCTTGTAGACACAAGGTTCATCTTCGTTCTTGATGAAACCAAATTCTTTGATTGCATCATCAAAACGAAGATTCCAACTTCGAGAAGCTTGCTTTAGTCCATAAATAGAACGTTGCAGCTTACAAACCTTTCCAGCATTTTTTGGATCAACAAAACCCTCAGGTTGTGTCATGTACACATCCTCGAGTAGCTTTCCATTAAGAAAAGCGGTCTTGACGTCCATTTGCCAGATTTCATAATCATGGTATGCAGCTATCGCTAGCAAGATCCTAATGGATTTGATCATCGCGACTAGTGAAAAAGTTTCATCATAGTCAATACCATGAATTTGTTTAAAACCTTTAGCAACCAATTGCCCTTTATAGGTATGAACATTTCCTTCCATGTCGGTTTTCTTCTTAAAAACCCATTTACACCCTATAGGTTTTACCCTTTCGGGTAAGTCAACCAAGGTCCAAACTTGGTTGGCATACATGGATTCCATCTCAGATCTCATGGCTTCAAGCCATTTCTCAGAGTCTGGCCCTGTAATAGCCTCTTGATAGGTAGTAGGCTCATCTTGGTCCATGAGCAATACATCACCGTTCTGAGTCATTAGAAATCCAAATCTCTGTGGCTCACGATGTGTTCTAACTGATCTACGCAAGGCTTGTGTCTCTTGAGCAGGCGGTAGCTCCACAACAGCTTGTGGTTCTGGTTCCACAACAACTTGTGGTGCTTGCTCAGGCTCCATCTCAACATCGGGTGCGCTATCTTGTAGCTCTTAAATTTCTTCAAGTTCTACTTTTCTCCCACTAGTTCTTCTAGAAATGAATTCTCTTTCTAGAAAGACACCTGTTCGAGCTACAAACACTTTGCGCTCAGTGGGATTGTAAAAATAATATCCTTTAGTTAATTTAGGATATCCCACAAAATAGCACTTATCAGATTTAGGTGCAAGTTTGTTAGAGACTTGACGTCTCACATAAGCCTCACAACCCCAAATCTTCATAAAAGACATACTGGGACGTTTACCAGTCCATATCTCATATGGTGTCTTTGGAACCGATTTAGATGGAACACGGTTCAGTGTAAAAGCAACTGTTTCTAATGCATGTCCCCAAAAGGATTCTAGAAGATCTGTATGACTCATCATTGATCGAACCATATCTAATAAAGTTCGGTTTCTCCTTTCAGATACACCATTCCATTGTGGTGTACCTGGAGGAGTGAGTTGTAAGACAATCCCACACTCTTTAAGATAGTCATAAAATTCTTGGCTTAAGTATTCACCACCTCGATCTGATCGAAGTGCCTTAATGCTCTTGCCAAGTTGGTTTTGTACTTCATTCTTGAATTCTTTGAACTTTTCAAAAGATTCTGACTTGTGTCTAATAAGATACACATAGCCATATCTACTAAAATCATCAGTAAATGTAATAAAGTACATAAACCCACCTCTGGCCTGTGTGTTTAAAGGTCCACATACATTTGTATGTACTAAGCCCAATAAATCACTTGCCCTTTCACAATGTCCTTTGAAAGGGGCTTTAGTCATCTTACCTATCAAACAAGATTCACATGTCTCATACGATTCAAAATCAAATGAGTCCAAAATTTCATCTTTATGGAGTTTGGAAATGCGATTCTCATTTATGTGTCCCAAGCGACAATGCCAGAGATATGTTGGATTTTGATCATTAGATTTAATCCTTTTAGCATTTATGTTATAAATAGGCATATCAAGATTTAGAATGTAAAGACCATTAATTAGTTGTGCACTACCATAAAAGATATCATTTAAATAAATGGAGCAACAGTTGTCCTTTATTATAAATGAAAAACCCTTCTTGTCCAAACAAGAAATAGAAATAATGTTTTTAGTGATGGAAGGCACATAATAACAATCATCTAATTCTAAAACAAGCCCTGTGGGCAATGTCAAAATATAAGTTCCTACAGCTAATGCAGCAACCCTTGCTCCATTTCCCACTCGCAGGTCGACCTCACCCTTAGTCAACGATCTACTCCTTTTGAGTTCTTGCACATTTACACAAATGTGAGAACCACATCCAGTATCTAATACCTATGATGAAGAAGTAGATATATTAACTTCTATAACATAAATACCTGAAGTGGAAGTCTCACTTCCTTTCTTCTTCTTTAGCTCTTCCAAGTATTTGTTGCAATTCCTCTTCCAATGTCCGATCTCACCGCAATGGAAGCATTTCCCTTCTTTGGCAACCCCACCTTTAGGCTTCAGTGCAGTATCATTGGGCTTGAACTTGCCATTGGTTTTATTACCCTTTTTCTTGCCCTTTGCATTAGCCCTGCCCTTAGCTTTCTTAACTATTAAGACATCTTTGGGCTTGGCCTTTTTCATGTTGGATTCAGCTGTTTTCAACATGCTAAGTAACTGTGGCAGAGTCTTGTCAATTTCATTCATGTTGTAATTAACAACAAACTGACTGTAGCTGTCTGGCAACGATTGCATAATCACATCAGTGGCCAACTCTCGGCCCAAAGGAAATCCCAATCTTTCAAGGTTTTCAATGTACCCAATCATCTTGAGCACATGAGTACCAACGAGAGTCCCCTCTGCCATCCTACATTGAAACAATGCCTTAGAGACATTGTACCTTTCTTGCCTAGCTTCCTCTTGATAGAGTTGCTTGAGATGCTCGATCATATCGAACGCATCCATTTCCTCATGTTGCTTTTGAAGCTCAGGATTCATGGAGGCAAGCATAAGGCAACTAACATCCAATGCATCATCTTGATGCTTCTTATAAGCATCTCTTTCTGCCCTTGGAGCGTTAGAGGGTGGTTCCTCAGGTAAGGGAATCTCAAGGACATACAACTTCTTTTCTTGCTTGAGGACTATCCTCAGGTTCCTGTACCAATCCAGGAAGTTTGTCCCATTCAACTTGTCCTTCTCAAGGACAGATCGCAGTGAAAGTGTGTTATTTGTGTTTGATGCCATGGTAATCTACAACAAAAATATGCAAAATATAAGTATCATGAATGCATTCATTTAATTAAATATTTATTAAATGATGCTCCCACTATTTTTATCGAATCAACAACCCTCACTATTAATTCGGAAAAATTATCACATAATTTCTCTAGTGGGCCAAGATCCATATTTCACCTTATCTAGAGTTAGCTTTGGCTAATCGCCCAAGATTTGGCTATTTAGGTAGGCAACACTTACCAATTACATCTCATGTAACTCTTGGATAGTTGGGTGAACAACACTTGTTCTAATTCATCTCATGAATGGTAGCCCAACTTTATGCCTCTAAATTCCCAATCCTATTGAGGAAATCTAGTTAAGTCAACCCAATTTATAGACTTTGGATATCACTATTATCCCATCGCGTCTTACTAAATAGATATGATATTTTGCTTTGGCAAACATAACAAAATTGATTCTAGCCTTGACGAGTGCTATTCATTGGTAGGCATCTATTATTGACTTAATTTAATTTGAGGGATTTTCTTAGTTTATTGAATAAGATCTCACCAATTTTACTTTTTTTTTTTAAATTATCATATGATTTTCATATCATAAACGTATAAAATAAACCATGCATCTCATGCAATTAAACAATAAAATAAACGTGACATAGTTATAGCCCAAACTAAATGGATTTCCCAAGCCAATGAGAAACCCTAAGGGTTAACCTAAGGGTAGTAGCATCTTCTCCAAGTGCCTCTTTGGTCATCCTTTGCATGGTTGTCAGCTCCAATTACATAGTTTAAGAGAAACCTCGAGTTACATTCGAGGGGAGTAAGATGAGAAAAGAATGTACAACAAGAATTTCAAGAACAAGGCACGACACGCAGGTCGTATTTATTAAAATTTACAACCACCAAAATACAATCATATTGGGCTAGGGCTATAACTATGCACCATGCTCAAACAACAACCACCGTGTTATACAAACAAGTGTAATGCAAGTTCAAATTTTAGTTTTATTAACGAGGCATATTTGAAAAGAATTATGACCCTGACTGCGGGGTTCCCAGGGGCGGAGCCCCCGAAAAAAAAAAAGGTCAACAGTATTGACATTGCCAACGCCCCTTATCCGGAAGTGTCCTAATCTTATCAGGATGTTCCAGCCAGTATCTCATACTGACTATAATTTTAGTCGCATTAGAACTCTTATCTAAAAGTGTTTCGACATTATTCTGTTTCTTCCATAACGTTTATGCAGAACAGAAACGCCATTAATAATTCGCATCACAGATTATATCTCACATATAAGTTGAATCGAAATTGATATATATCATATATATAATTTCAACAATTCGATTTGTAGCCTCTGAATATATCATATACATTCTAATCCGTATTAAAACGATTGCATGTAATCATAAACAGAAAGTAACCAGAGATCATGCTTTTATCAAAACAAATCAGGGACTCCGAATCTGGCTCGGATACCAGTGAAGGAAACCGAAAACAAACATGCAACGAAATTTAAATCATTCGGCCTCCACCAGGATCAATTCGGAGGGTTGCCTGATTAGGGTTTTGAGATTTTACCTAACGTTTTCTCAGATTTCTGTCGTTGGTCGAGTCAAAGCAACAACTTTTCGTTCCTGCCTCTATGGTATCCACACGAACGGATCTCACGACTCTTGAACGTCTCACGATCAGAAGCCTTAAGGAGCGTTTTTAATTCTTTTAGCCGAACTGCTAGCTTCGATTAAAAGAATACCTTTTCTGTTTTGTAATTGTTGTTCGGCTATGTTTCAGAAAACATCCTTTTATAGGCAGTAAATTTTACCCTAAAATTTACTGCCAAACAGAACTCTAATCCTACTTCGAATAGGATTAGTTATATCCCTAATCCAATTCAGAATAGGATTAGTTATATCCTTAATCCAATTCAGAATAGGATTAATTAAGCTCCTCATTGATCCGTTCTCAGTGTGCGACCCAATAGGTTCTCAAAACAATGGCAATGACAAAATTGTCACAGGCAATGAGCGGTATCTAGCAACACATCATTGCTACCCATGTAACGAGAATGTCAATGACTCGACATAACCTTACTCGTGATAGATGTTACCGTGTAGTCTAATCCCTTTATCCTTTGATGTCTTGATTAGACACAAGTCATGGAATGTGTCATACTTGTATAGTCTAATCAGCGTTTCTTGATTCCTGAGTAGACTAATTAGACAAATAAAATCAATATCTCATATTGACTTATTCGAGCACGGCCATGCATTTCTTAGTCTCACTCTATCAAAGGGCCCAAGACATCACTCTTGTTATATAAGAGGGATAAATCCTATCTTGATCACTCAACATCCCTCTACATAGATCAAGACATACCCAATTACTACCTTTATAGTCCATCCTGTTACGAATGACATCTAACAGCATTAAAGTATGCAATTCTCTATGTTGGGATCTTTGATGATCTCAAGTCAAAGGATCACATACACCATCATCACTATGAGAATCACTTATGACACTCATATAACAATCCATGTAGCGTTCTCATGGAGGGTCGATCCAATACATAGTTCTCTAACATGTACCTATGTGATGACTTGATATCCTATATCCATGACAATGGTCATCAGTCAACCACATACTAGTCTTATCGTATCATTGTTATCCTTATTCAAAATAATACTTGACTAGGGATATTTTAAGAATAGTGTGTTATTACTATTCTAAGGACATTATCATATAAGATTACATTACGCAGTTATAAAACAAATATAATAATGAACTATAAATAAAATGTCATGATACATAAAAATGCCAAAGTCAATCATCTAATGAATGGTTCTAAGGGCATCATCCAACAAACTCAGTTTCCAACCTTTAAGCAATTCCAAAGGTGTCTTTGAAACATCCTTGGTTGCAACTTAATTCAATATATACATTACTGTTTTAAGAGCTTCAATCTATAAAGACTTAGGCAACTTCGAGCTACTAAGCATACTGTGCACCATTTCCATCAAAATTTGGTTCCTTCTTTCTGCGACATTATTCTGATCTGGTGAACCAGGTATGGTATATTAGGCAACAATCCCATTTTCTTGAAGGAACTTCGCAAATGATCCAAGTTCTTGTCCATCTTCAGTGTATCTACCGTAATACTCCCTACCTATATAAGTTCTTACTATTTTTATGGGTTTTTCACATTGTTTCTCTACTTCAGCCTTGAAGTTTTTGAAGGTGTCTAATGCTTCATTCTTGTTATGAAGCAAGTAAAGATACATAAACCTCAAGTAATCGTCAATAAAGGTGATAAAGTATTTTTGACCATATGCATCCATGTCTGAACAGCATATGTCAGAATGTATGATTTCTAATATAGTTGAACTCCTATTGGCACCTTTCTTAGACATGTTGGTTTGCTTACCTTTAATGCAATCCACACAAGTGTCGAAATCAGTAAAATCAAGAGTACTTAGTATTCTATCATTTACTAATCTCTTAATCCTATCTATGGAGATACTACCTTATAACGATCCGTTATATACATTATCTATCTATATTCACACATAGAGTAAGTTGGTTGGGTTGTCTGCGATGCCTTTATCACACTCACTTTAACAGTAATACACTTTTTAAATATGAAATTCTATTGATAACTGATATCAATATTGTCAGGACCCGTGACCACATTTTTCACCTTATTGTACACAACTTAACCGGTTGGGCTATCTGTGATACTTCACTTGTACTAACTGTTAAACAATTTTACATAATATTGTTTATATTATACACATCCCCTATCGTATTTAATCAGATAAGTAGTACTGTAGACATGTCTAAATACAAAGAATAAATGATCATATCTCAAATAATTCCGTCGGTCTGTCGCTTTGTCCTTGGTGTACAGCCGTGATATACAATCAACTGATCACACAATCATCAAAAACTTGAAATGTTTAAGATTAAGGGGTGAGCAAAACCACGACTCAGTAAGGGAATTATATGCCTCACTTGATACTCAGCTTCCTATATGCTGAAAATCTTTTTCATTTTTCCTATGGGCTCTAGGCTCGCATGTAAGAAGGATACTACAGTCGGCTAGGGTTCTGGATGGAGTAAGGTAGGTATTTTAGAATACTATACTTGTTCCGGAACCTAGAAGCAACTGTAGAGAGAAATTTTCATTTCATTTTGAATTAATAAACCCTTTTCTTTTTCATTCCATAACCTTTTCATATTCTTTTCAAAATAATGCTTTTATGAAATACAGCATTTAAATAAAATAATTAATATTCGTATATTCCTTGAAAAGAATATTAGTTAAATCATCATCTTATTTCTTTAAAACTCATTTCATGTTTTACTGTACTCTCTTAATTAGTACAGTACTTTAAATAGCAAAATAAGCTATTAAAATCTATTCCATTTATCAAATTAGCAAAGCAGTAGGTACTTCGATAGATTGGTCACTATACACGTTGATAAAGCAGTTACTATGTAAGTTAATGAATCAATCCATTCACAAAACGAAAATCCATAAACTTTAAGCGTATAGCTTAACTCATTGAAAACAGTTCCAATATAACCGATTACTTAATCACTTTAGGCGTAAGCCCCAATTCACTGATTCAGTTACGACATTTGTTGGCTCTTATAGGCTATACTAAGAGGGGGGTGAATCGGTTTTTCAATAACTTTAAGCTCGTTTTTCAGTTCCTCTAAATTCTCTAGCTTAGATTCATATTTTCTAAGTTCTCTAAGCTACTCAAGCATGCAACCCAAGTTCAATGCAATAAACATAATATAATTGCAAGTGAATAAAGAGTAGGGAGAGAGAGATTTGCACAATCGATTTATAGAGGTTCGGCTACCTTGCCTACGTCCTCTACCTTGAGACGCTCCCAAGGATTTTCCCAAATTCACTATCCTTAAATTTGTTACACTCCCTCTTTTTCTAGGCTAAAGAGAAACCTCTCTCTTTTTCTAGGCTCAAAAGAAACCTCTCTCTTTTTCTTAAGGTAAAGAGTAACCTCCCTCTTTTTCTAGGCTTAAGAGAAACCTCCCCTTTACAAGGAATGATGGGTTACAAATAATGTAATCAAAGAAAGGCCTCTAGGTAGGCAAGTGATTACAGAAATTAAGCACAATGAAAACCTATACAAGATATGTGCCAAGCACTACAAGGAATAAGAGAATGATAGATGATGAAGACTTTGGAGCTCTTGATTTGTTGTTTGAGGCTTAAGGATTTGAGAAATATGTTTTATGGAGTTGCTGAGTAGTTCCTCTTACTTCCTTTAGCTTCTAAGCCTCTATTTATAGTCCCTTGGATGGTTTGTGGACGTTGGTTGGAGCCAAAACAGAAACTAGCCGTTGTGTCTCACAGAAACTAGCCGTTGGGGACTTTCTGACATAAAGGGATTGATCCTTTCACCAAAGGGATCGATCCTTTCCTTCATTTCACGCACTGGAGTACTTCTGCCAAAAAAGGATCGATCCCTTTCCCTATGGGATTGATCCCATGCTTCCAGAGGGTATTTTTCCTGCACCTTTGGGTTAGAAATGATGTGGTCTTTGATCCTAATTCAACCCAAAACATTTTGGCACTTTTGTGGGAGTTTTTCTTGACTCTCTTTGATAAAAACATGGTCTAAATATTCATCAAGTGATTTTTTAAAATATTCAAAAACATTTATAAAGTATTAAGACCAATAAGAATGTATCGATAAATCATGGTCTTAAGTTTGATATAATCACTTGAAAATGGATTGAGAAAATCATGTGTGATAAGGCAAATTTACAATATGAATTCAAACATTAAAGCTTACTTAAGTTTTTTTCATTTCAAAATATATATGTCAATTTAAAGCTAACAATCTCCCCCTTTTTGATATGACAAAACTTAATGTAAATTTGCTTTGAAAATTCTTTAATAAAATACTCCCCCTCAAATAAAGTAGGATTTTTTAAAGCTCCCCCTTAATATAAGCATGGGTTTTGAAAATGAATTTTCAAACTATTTCTCCCCCATTATCTCTCCCCCTTTATATCTCACCCTTTTAATATCTATCTCTCCCCCTTTTTGTCATAGCAAAAAGAAGGAAAAAATACGAAAAAAATATGCAACCCCTAAAATTATGGCTATGTGAGAAGAGATAAAGATGCTCCATCCAACAAGAAACGTGTTAGTACAAGGGACTCATAGCACAAATAAATAAGTCAATGTCCATAAAGACTATGAAATATTCATGCAAAGAACATGACTTATGATCCTATACCAATTATTTATAAATAATTTTGCAAGTTCACAATTGGTAAAAAATGAAACAAGTTTAGTATAAATATCTACTAAGGTCTATGACTTGCTTATTTCAATCCTATTAAGCACATAAGTGTATCAATTGTTCTCTAAAGTCCAACTAAGGTGCATGTCAACACATCATGATTATAAGCTAAAATTATATAACATATCATATGCATGTGCTCATAAATCATTTTCAAGAATTATTGTGCCTAGAATTAAGAAATATAGCAATTAGCTACAAATTCTAGTACACAAAAGTTAACACAAAAATATCCTAAGAGAATTCTTCTCTATTTGTCATTTCAAACTAAAGAGCACAAGAAGAATTGTCAATTTAAAGCTCATGGCAATTGGTAATTTAGTTTTGGCTTATCAATTGTTGAAACTATGGTTGCCAATGATACTAATTGTTATTTTAATCTAAATGCCAATTGTTACTAATGGTTGACTTAGGCCTTTTGCATGAATCCAATATCTATGTGTAGTGTGTTAATGTCAAGAAAATAATCATTCTAAATATGCAAGAACACAACACATATCATCAAATATGCATATGGATCAATTAAGAATTAGCACACTATCATTAAGTATTAATCCATATTCATATTCACAAATTTATACCGCATGGAAGATTCATAAAATCAAGGTATTCAAGCAAACACATTTTCTTCCATGGTTTCAAGCACAAAAATCCTATGCTCATTTTTCAATTCAAGTTCTTAACCAATTATGAGCAAGGAAAGATTCAACAATGCCATTTTAATCAATTAAGAGCTATATCCCTAGTTGTTATCATCATTTAACGTTCTAGAGGGTATATGCTATTTTAACTACAATGGCTTCACTTAAGTGAATCAATATTATTAAGCTAAAATATATTTTATCATCAAAATCCATAAGCTATGAGTGAGGTTAAGCACATAATATCATGAAATAACTATTCTCATCTCATAGGCATGATTATTGATTCAACTTAAGCAAACATGCATGTTCATCATCAAAACAATCAAGAGTCTATGCATGTGTATCAATTGTTGGTGTTGTCATTAATGCTCAAGTTCCATAATAATTTGGCTATAAAGAATTAATTTCATGGATGATAAATTTTCATGTAACTCAACATTTAGGATTCATTTATCATCACTAATTATAAGCCAAGGAAAATTATGACCTTATACCAATTGTTGAATTTACATTTGAAGTCAATCCTTAAGGTCAAGTTTTAATTATTCTTCCACTAGATGTATAATTATCATGTAACCTAGAGTGGAGTAGTTGAGTCAAGCTAATACACATAATCTTATAAGCATACTTGACTAAGATGAACAAAAGGAATGATCAATATTCATGATGCACAATTTCATCAAATTCTCAAATATATACACAAATCATTGAAATAAATCTCAAAAATTATGTTTAAACATTCATTGAAAATATATTTCAAGATTATTTCAAGATTCATGAATGTTTTCAACAAGAAAAATGATTTTGCACTTGTGAGCTCAAGAAAAATGATATTAATTGTTGAAAGTGATACCATTTGTTGGAAATCATACAAATTGATAGAGTTGAGGCATGATATCAATGAAAAATGATTTTTCATATTTTAAAGTTCATCAAATAGAAGTTAAAACAATGAATTTTAAGTTGAGAAGAAAGAAGATATCAAGAGAATTAAGAAAACTTCTCAACTAAGGCTTAAAAATGCAGAAAAGGGCATAAATTGCTTAGAGGGATTGATCCTATGAGGAAAGGGATCGATCCCTAAACTCTAGAATCAAGTTTCCTGCATGTTTTTCCAAAGGGATCGATCCTGTATGTAGAGGGATCAATCCCTCATTTTGGTTCTGCATATTTTTGACAAAAAATCCAACTTGTGAGGTGCCAAAACTTCGTTTTTTAATATTTTAAGTCCAAGTAAAGGTTTAAACATTTGTAAAACATGATTTTGGACTTGTATGAATGAAAAACATGAATGAAAAACCATTTTACAAAAGATTTTGCAATTTTGGAAAAATTTACACAATAAAATGCATTTTTGGCCTCAAAGGATGTCATTTTAAAAGTTAAGCACATTTTGACAAAACCAAAGCATTAGAAACCACAAATATGTCAAAACAAACTTGTTCACATAAGTTTTAAGCACATATATCATCAAATCATCATACTTGTGAACATTATGCCATGATTTCCAACATACAAGTTCTTCATTATTGCTCATAACATAGCATTTTGCACAAATGACATATTTGGCAATTTGAAGCAAGTAAATACATTATTAACACATAGAAGACTTGCTCAAAATGCAGAAATCCAATAATCATTTCAAAATCACTAAACATGCTTTTCATCCAATAATCTAATGCCTCAAGAACCATCCATCGACCAATCAACAATCATTCAACATGCCTTTTCTTTATTCATTCAACTCACAATGCACCAAGAATCATTAATACATTTTCTCATCAAAGCACAACTAATCAAATAAAAAGTTTAAGGAGCAAGGAATTAAGATTACAAAACTCCTTTGCTTGAGAGTGCTTTGCCTTGAATTGCTAAATCCACCTTAGGCATTTCTTGAAGGATTGTTGTGACCTTGCCAAGGATGGATTTCCAAGCTCTTCCTTTTTCTCATTAGCACAAGCAAACTCCATAAGGATGTATTGAGCATTTAAACTCCATTGTTCCATTGTATTCCCATGCTCTAACAAACAAATTTATGCATGTTTTGGTACCCAAATTTTCTTGGGTCCATTAGAGTTAGTGCAAACAATTTTTGATCCTTTTGGGATCCATTTCAAACTCAATTCATCATTATTTATTGCATGCTTTGGCACCCACATTTTTCTAACCACTCTTCCTCTAAATGTGGTTTTTCTATATGTGCATGCTTGTGAAGAGTGTCCTATTCTATTGCATAGTGAGCATGCAAGAGATAGATCATGCATAGTATTTTTGCTTTCAAGGAAATTCTTTAGATGAGTTTCTTTTTGTATTGCATTATATCCTAACCCATCTTTATCAAAGAAAGCTCTTTGGGTCTCTAACATGTGATCTAGCTTTTGTTGACCCATATAAAACCTAGAAAATGAGTTATGCAAATTTAAGTTCTTTTTATTCAACTCATTTATTTCTAAGTTAGCATCTTCTAATTTCTTTTCAAATTCTAGCTTAGCATTTATCAAGGCTTCATTTTCTATTTTTAATTTAGCAATGATTTTCTTATATTTGGAGTTCATGTATTGAAATTCATTTGCTAAATCATTAAAGGCATTTTGTAGTTCACTAAAGGTATAATCATTATCTTCACTAGAACTACTACTAGCCTCATCATCACTAATAGCCATAAAGCATGAGTAGGCTACCTCTTCATCTACATTTTCCTCATCGGAGCTATCACTATTGCTCCATGCAGCCACAAATGCTTTCTTCCTAGGCTTCCTATCCTTTTCCTTCCTAAGTAAGGGGCAATCTAACTTAGTATGACCCGGTTCATTGCACTCATAACATACTAAGGGGTCCTTTTCTCTTCTACTTGACTCTCCCCTTTGATGTCTCCTATTACTCTCTCTCTCTCTTTCATTCTCATAAATCTATTGAATCTTTTGGCAAACATTGCTATTTCCTTTTCTTCCTCATTTCCACTCTCATCACTATCATCCTCATGAGTGGAAGACTTAAGTGCTACCCCTACTTTCTTTGAAGGCTCTTCATTTCTTTTTAATTTCATTTCATGAGTAAGTAGAGAGCCCATAAGCTCATCTAGAGACAAGGTATTTGGATCTTTAGACTCTTCTATTGTGGTTACCTTTGCCTCCCAAGATTTTGGCAAGCTATTCAAAATTTTCTTAACTATTTCTACATTGGAATAGCTTTTGCCTAATGCTTTAAGTCCATTAATTATATCATTAAACCTAGTTAACATTTCACTAATGGACTCATTTTCTTTCATCCTAAATAGCTCGTAATCATGTGTGAGCATTCCTACTTTGGTCTCTCTAACTTGATTTGTCCCTTCATCTGTGATGGCTAGTTTGTCCCATATTTGTTTAGCATTTTCACATAAGGAGACTACTCTATTATACTCATTGGGACCTAATGCACAAAAGAGGATGTGCATAGCCTTGGCATTTAATTGTGCCAATCTCATGTCATTGATGTCCCACTCATCTTCACTCTTAGGGACATCTTTTCCATCTACTTTCTTTATTGGGATTCTAGGGCCATTAACTATTATTCTCCAAACTTCATAGTCATTGGATTGCACAAATAGCATCATCCTAATTTTCCAATAAGAGTAATTCTCACCATTGAAAAGTGGAGGTCTAACTAATGAGTGTCCCTCTTCTCCTAGTGGTGTGCCTACATTCAAGTGAGCCATTTAAGATCGTTTTGCTCGATAGAGGTTAGTCTAAATCAATCTTGAGCCCAAGCTCTGATACCAATTGTTGGCTCTTATAGGCTATACCGAGAGGGGGGTGAATCGGTTTTTCACTAACTTTAAGCTCGTTTTTCGGTTCCTCTAAATTCTCTAGCTTAGATTGATATTTTCTAAGTTCTCTAAGCTACTCAAGCATGCAACCCAAGTTCAATGCAATAAACATAATATAATCGCAAGTAAATAAGGAGTAGGGAGAGAGAGATTTACACAATCGATTTATAGAGGTTCGGCTACCTTGCCTACGTCCTCTACCTTGAGACGCTCCCAAGGATTTTCCCAAATTCACTATCCTTGAATTTGTTACACTCCCTTTTTTTCTAGGCTAAAGAGAAACATCTCTCTTTTTCTAGGCTCAAGAGAAACCTCTCTCTTTTTCTTAGGCTAAAGAGTAACCTCCCTCTTTTTCTAGGCTTAAGAGAAACCTCCCCTTTACAAGGAAAGATGGGTTACAAATAATGTAATCAAAGAAAGGCCTCTAGGTAGGCAAGTGATTACAGAAATTAAGCACAATGAAAACCTATACAAGATATGTGCCAAGCACTACAAGGAATAAGAGAATGATAGATGATGAAGACTTTGGAGCTCTTGATTTGTTGTTTGAGGCTTGAGGATTTGAGAAATATGTGTTATGGAGTTGCTGAGTAGTTCCTCTTACTTCCTTTAGCTTCTAAGCCTCTATTTATAGTCCCTTGGATGGTTTGTGGACGTTGGATGGAGCCAAAACAGAAACTAGTCGTTGTGTCTCACAGAAACTAGCCGTTAGGGACTTTCTGACATAAAGGGATCGATCCTTTCACCAAAGGGATCGATCCTTTCCTTCATTTCACGCATTGGAGTGCTTCTGCCAAAAAAGGATCGATCCCTTTCCCTATAGGATCGATCCCATGCTTCCAGAGGGTATTTTTCCTGCACTTTTGTGTTAGAAATGATGTGGTCTTTGATCCTAATTCAACCCAAAACATTTTGGCACTTTTGTGGGAGTTTTTCTTGACTCTCTTTGATAAAAACATGGTCTAAATATTCATCAAGTGATTTTCTAAAATATTCAAAAACATTTATAAAGTATTAAGACCAATAAGAGTGTATCGATAAATCATGGTCTTAAGTTTGATATAATCACTTGAAAATGAATTGAGAAAATCATGTGTGATAAGGCAAATTTACAATATGAATTCAAACATTAAAGCTTACTTAAGTTTTTGTCATTTCAAAATATATATGTCAATTTAAAGCCAACAACATCCATCCTAACTAGCAATGGAGTTAAGTGTCATATCGAGGAACTCGTGTAGCACGTTGGTCTTTCAAGATTCTAGAGGTGGCTCCCACGGTCCAACTGGTATTCGTGTAGCACGTAGGTCCCTTGGGATTCTAGAGGTGGCTCCCACGGTACAGAAATCGAGTCTTCACTCGGTTTGGGCTTTTGGACACAGACTTCTTACTAACACATCGGAACTCGTGTAGCACTTAGTGCTCAAAGGATTCTAGAGGTGGCTCCCCATAGTTCACTAAGAATCTATGTAGCACTTAGGTCCCTTGAGTCTTCTAGAGGTGGCTCACACGGTACAGAGACTTCTTACTAACACATCGGAACTCGTGTAGCACTTAGTGCTCAAAGGATTCTAGAGGTGGCTCCCCATAGTTCACAAAGAATCTATGTAGCACTTAGGTCCCTTGAGTCTTCTAGAGGTGGCCCATACGGTACAAAGATCGAGTCTTTACTCGGGTTGGCCTTTATGCCATATATACTTTCCACTATCTTATCAGAACTCATGTAGTACTTATAATCTAATATTCCATTTAAGACCTTAGTAAGAATATTAGATTTATCATTTCTTTCTTTTTGAAAACATATTACATGTTCGTATCACATGTCTTATGAAAATCATCTCACAGTACTAAAATAAGTACCGAAATGAGCATTTTGTAAAAATGCTATAAATCAATTGATTTTCTTCTCATATCATATAAAACATGTTCTTTTCACATGTCACACAATCATATATCACATTTTCCGTTTGACATATTCCATATCATGTAACACACTTTCCTTTTTTTTAACATATCACCTATCATTTATGGAGTCTAAGATAGACATCAATCTTATCATACTATAAACCTCGGAGGGTAAAGAAATAAACCGGTCAAATCTATGACCATAATCTATATTGTCCTTGGTGGATCACGGATCAGGTGTCGACCGGGACTAAACATATCACATATCATGCATCAGCATGATAGGAATGCCAACCAGTCTCAAAACCGTAGTTTTCATCATAAAATAAACCTTTATGGAATTTATATAAATATATAATTCCATAATTTAAAACCATAAGGGTTAAAATCCTTTAGTGAATATTTATAAAAATATTCATAAAAATATTCACTGTATTTCACTTCATCTTTCACCTCGTATTACGTGTAATTTATCTATTCTGAGAATTTTCGGTGGTTTTATTATCACCATTCTCAAATACATGAATATTTTAAAATTTCATCTCATTATATTCATGTTTTATGAAATTTAGTAATTTCCTCATGTTTCGTGATTTAATATCGATTTTCGGAAATAAAATCATTTAATATGATTTTATAAAGTTTTTCTAAAATTTTCAGCAACATAACGGCTGCCGATTTACTAACCTCCTGCACGAAAAATACAGTTTTAAATTTCCAGCCAGTACTTCAACCCAAATTTTCATCCAATCATGCATCATAATAATTTTTCATAAAATATTTGCATAAAATATTTCAAATTAAAATATGCAGACTGAATATCCCTACAGTGCTGCACATGCATCCCTTACCTTTTTCCGGGTCGGCGACTTCCTCTTATCGATCACGCCCACACTCCATCTCTCTCGATTCCTTATCCCGATCGCTGAAAATAATTTCTAGAAATAAAAATTCTAAATCTTAGAATTTTTCTATAATTTATTACATTTTTCTGAAATTTAATTTCCGAGAATTTCTTACCGAACTTCCGTAATTTTCAGGTTGTCGAATTTTCGGGAATCTCTAAATTCCTGAAATTCTCCTTTTTCCTCTTTTCTTTTTCTTCCTTTTTCCTCTTTTCTTTTCTTTTTCTTTTTCTTTTTCTTTTTCTTTTTCTTTTTTTTTCTTTTTGCTTTTTCCTTTTCTTTTTCTCCTTTCTCTGGCCAGACCGGTTCAGACCGGTTTGATGTCCTTCTGCCGGTTTGACCTCTTCCCGCCGGCATCACCGCCGATTCGGGCCTCCCTCAGCTGGCCACGGTTGCGAGGATGCCGGATCTGGCCTCGGTTTCACCCCATCACCGGCGACGGCGCCGGATCTGGCAATGTGGGTTTCGGTTCCTTTCTCCTCTGTTTCTTCCTCCCTCCGCCGTTTCCTTCACCGCCGGTGGCCTCCTTCACCTTCGTTGGTCCTTGCCGGTGGCGGTGGCGATGCCTGGATCAACCGGCACTGCCGCATCTCTTTTCCGCTTTTCTCTTCCAGCTTTTGCTTCCATTTCACGTCGATTCTTTCTCCGTTTCGCTTCGCCAGCGTTGGCATCGGCTTCCTCTCCCTTTGCCGGCGACGACGCTTCTCTTCCCCCTTCTCCTTTCCTTTTCCGGTGGCCGCTGACGGGGGCTGCCTCTTCGGGAGACAGAATCAGGAGTCTTCCCAATTCTGGTCACCTTTTTTTTATTATTTTGTTTCCTTTCTCTTTTTTTGGTTTTATTTTCTTTCCCTTTTTAGTATATAATATACTATATATTATACCCTATAAATTATATTTTATACATATAATATATACTATATATTATACATATATTATTTCATATATAATGTAATACAATATATATTATATATAAATTGTATATATTGTATATTACAAAACATATATCTAGTATATATATGTATATTTATATACTTTAAAATAAATTTCATTTACATATACAAATTATATAAATGTTATAATACAACATATATACATATAAACTTTAATATAAAATCACATTTACCTTTCTTCTATATGTATTTAAATAATTATATATACATATAAAATATTATGTTTATATACATATTTATCATTTAAATTTATGAAATAGTATATATTTCCATATATATACCAGCGTATATTAAGATATACTATATAGTATTTTATAGTATTTTAAATACATATGTATTTGTATAAAATATGTTTATAAAATTTGTAATTATATAAACATACTTTATTTTCATTTCTCATTTTCCTTATTTAATTTAGATTTTAATATATCCAAATTAATTCTTTTTCCTCTCTCTATTATTTTTATTTTCACTTCCAATTTAATTTCCTTTACACGAATTTTCCGATTCTTTCACTTCCTCAATTCTTGGGACTTTCACCAAAAGCCTGTTCTCGCAAAATTTTATTTATTTCCTCTTATTTATTTTTTCCAATATTTATTTTCAATATTTATAATTTCCAATAAATGAAAAATTTACGGTTATCACAAATATTTACTGAAAGTATTATTTCCAGTATTTTCCACAAGTTCTACATCCCCTATACATCATTATACAAAATGTAGTACTGTACATAACAAGTTTAAACATATAAAAGAAATAAATATACCTTTAGGATTTGATCACAGTTACCTCAAGGTACTATAAGCGCAGCCAAATCTGTGGAATGATTTATTAGTAGGTCATTACAGATAATCTGTGGAGTGGAAAAATAAGGGGTGAGCTAACATGCTCAGTAAGAAAATTGTATGCAAGACTGATACCATGAAATCTATATGCATAAAACATTTAAATTCCTAACAATATACTAAGGTATAAATAAGGAAGGATACTATAGTCGGCTAGGAACTGATGGAGTATGAGAGATATTTTGAAGTACTTGTCATGTCGCAGTCCCTAGAAGCGACTATAGGGAATAATTAGTTGAAGATGACATGTGTGATCGGTTTAAATCACTTGAAAACAATTCATGCATTTTTCAATATATATATAACAATACATATACACTTTAATTAAAAACACTTCATTATAAAAATCCAGTCAACAGTACAGTAACAGTTTATAGTCAATATTTAAAACATTCATTTCCGTACCAGTAACATTTTTAGCCCAATAAACAATAAAATACAATGGAGACCAGGCAACACCCAATGAATATCATGTCATAACAGTATCCCAAGAAAGGAGAAATAGTAACAGTACGTCATATGGCCATAGTCACAGTGGTCCACAATGTACACTTGCCAGGTGACAACTGTGGAAGCTGAAGTTGGCAGGTCTATCAGCAATAGTAACAATAACAGTCAGCATGATACAGGGCCTAACAATCTTAAAACGATTTATATACAGTAGAAACACCATTTATAAAATCAATTTCAGTGATAATATCTTTAATCCATAAATAAATATAGGAAAAAATATAAGCAGTTCAAAAATAAAAATTCATAAAATATTCACATGATGGTGTTTTTTTTTTAAAAAAAATTCTATTTATCTGTAGAACAGTTATAAGCATATGATGGTACCGTCACATACCTGAAATTCATTAACATGAACTTTTAAATATAGTTTCTCGGTAAATAATAAAAATATGCAATTTTAATAAATAATATGAAATTCACTTGGAAATCTCTTTATTTTTAATATTTAAGTCTATTCAAGATAATTCCATAGAATTTCTAAAATTTTCGACAAAATAACGGTTGTTTCTAACCTAACCCTCCTGCATAAAAAACACAATATATAAACCAGCTAGTGTCCACAATTTCATCAATTCCAAGCAATTGATTTCCAAACCATATCATAAAATTATTTTAAGTCAAAACATGCATTCACAGTATCACCATAGCTTCCACACTCATTCCTTACCTGTCGTTTTTTTATCGACTTGCTGATAGCACCACTTGACAATTCTTCACTCTCGAGCTGCAAAACATTATGCCAACCACCATTATTCACCATAATTCAATTCTAATAAAATTTTCCTTATTGAAATCTACCACATTGTCCACAATGATCACTAAACCTAGTGTAATTTATACCGGTGCTAAAACACACTTTGCCTAAATCAACTCCGATTCAAATTCTGACTTCACCAACAGTCTTCTCTTAATTTATACAATCTCATGGAACCTAGAATTCCTCAAATTAAGCACTAAACCCCTCTCCCCTTCATGTGGCCGAAATCAACAAGGTGAGTTATTCTTGAATTCTCAACAATTTAACTACTAATTCTTGCTTAATCATGCTTCTTCATTCATTTGGCATCACTTTCATGCATCAAAAGACAATGAATCCTAACCTTCCATTCATGGATGAAACCCTAATGGGTCCCTAAGGTGTGATTTAATTCAATCTAAAGCTATATTCATGCTTAACACATATGATTTCATCATTTTTCAATATTAGAACTTGAAGAAATTAAAAGCATGAATTTTCCTTACCTGGGCCGAAAATGGTGGAAGCTCTTTTCTCTTGATTTAGTCCACTTTACAATGAGATTTGGGTATGGGCGAGTAGAGCATGCAATTTAGAACAATTTGTAAAAGGAATTTTTATGATTTAATGTAGTTTTAATGGTGTTTTTGTTGGGTTTTGTTTTCTTCAAGCTTTGGCTATGGTGTTCTTGACATGAGGTTGAGGATGAGAGAGTGTGGAGTGGCCGGCTGACTTGTGTAGAGAATTTTAGAAGCTTCATTTAATAGTAAAATGACCAAAATGCCCTTGGTTATAAAAATTTTAGACAATTTTGCCCTTAAACTTCCATAATTTTCTAACTAGTCAATTTAACTCCTAAATATTTTATTTCATCACTAAATATTATTATTGAATATATTTATATGAATGGATGGGGTTTTATTAAGGTTTGATTGATCGTAAAGGTGAAATTATGAAAATACCCCTACCGAGCCAATCGCGTAAATTTCTAATTTCACCACCGATTCGATCTATCTATTGACATAGCCTAGAAATTATTTATATGCAGATTATCATACTTCATTCAGTAGATCAAAAGTCAATTTAGTTTGACCATTATTTACGAAAGTTTAACCGGGCTATGTCCTTAATCGTCAATTTCTAAATTATTGGCACATTTCGCAAAATAACTTATATAAAGGATATTAAGTTCTAGATTCTTACCATGAGCTTATTTGACTTATCTGTCCAGTCTCACGTCCATCCAAGCATTGTGGAGCCTGTGGGGTCCACCTTACTGTATCCGATCATATCTGCAAAATACACAAGAATTGAACAGTAGTGAGTAGCCCTGCATATATAATAGTACCAGAATAGATGGCTCTCATAGGCCTAATCTCTGATGCCATAACATGGAGGAATCTTCATTCATAACAGATTTTTTAGTGCTAGTTTGGACATGCAAGGTGTTATGAGTAGTGTCATTTTGCAAATCGATAGAGAAAAGATCAATAGAGAAAAGACCATCACATAGGTGCCATTTCCAACAATATCAGATTTAAAATATATCAATAATGATATATTTAAAAATTGAAAGGAATATCCATAAGGTACTAGCCTAGAAACAGAGATTAAATTTTCTGAGAAACTAGAAATATAAAAGGTTTTTTCTAATTGCAAAACAAAACCACTCTTAAGAACTAGAGTACAGGTTCCAACACCTTCAACATGTGAGCGCATCTTGTTTCCAGAATAGATACTCTTCTCATTTCCCACTGGCTTTCTTAGGTTTGTCATACCCTACAAGGAAGTGAAATTTGAATTGTAGATCCAGAATCAATCCACCATGTGCTATGACTAACCTCAACCATATTTGATTAAAAACAAACATAAAAGAGTGGATTACCTTTCTTAACGAGCTATTCCTGAAGTTTGGTACAGTTCTTCTTTATGTGTCCCTTCTTTTTACAGAAGAAGCACTTGGACTCTCTTAATGTCAGCTTGGGCAGGGATTTTTCCTTTTCCCTAGTTCTTGGCTCAGTCTTTATACTTTACATGGTTTGCCAAAAATGCAGTTTCACCTAATTCCATCAGCAGTCTTCCCTCCTCTTATACACACATGGTTATCAATTCATTGATGGTTCACTTATCTTAATGTGTTATAGGATATCTTGAATGGTTCGTACTTATTTGGAAGAGTGTTCAATACATAGTGCACCAAGAAGGATTCAAACATATCTACCTCCAGCTTCTAGAGTTGGGCTACTATATCTTTCATCCCTATTATATGCTCGCACACTTCTTTTACAATGGCGAGTCTCATTGATGAGAACTTTATGATTAGGATGCTGGCCAATGCTTTGCCTGAAGTGACAAATTGATCATCTATGGCCTTTAGCAAAGTCCTAACATTAGTATGTTGTTTGACAGAACCACGTATCCCAGCAGATATTTTCTTTCTTAATATACATGACACTAAGGTGATTAGATCGCTCCTAGCATTCATGTAAAGCCACTAGGTTTGGAGTACTGGTTTCAATCAGTACAGATTCGCCTTTCCTTATAGCATAGGCTATATCAATGCACCCTAACTAGAGAAGAATTCTCTCATTTCAGATCTTATAGTTCTCTCCATCCAATTCGAGAACTTTCAAAATAATACTAGCTTGAGGAAACACTGCATAAAGGAAACCATATGCTTATGTATCTAAAGTTTCTTAGGCAAAATTAATTATGTCTACCAATGCAAACATGTTTTATTAATCAATTATGAATCTCAAACATAAAACTTGCCTGTGGGCTAAAATTCTAATTCTAATAGATTCATACCATTATGATAAAACTATCAAATTATATCATTTCCTAATCCCTATGGATAAATTGAGAAACTAATTTGATATTTTATCCTAACTAGTTATAAAATCATAATAAAAATTCTTGCGGGATAAAATTTATTATAACTTTATAATTAATCACAATTTATGTCTAATACTATTATGTGATTTTGACAAATATAATTTTATTTAATTAAAGTTGTTGTGGCTAAGCCCTAATTAAACAAATTATGAATCACTCAGACATATTGGCAAAATTTTAAGTTTCATTCATATTTTAAAATTGCAATCAACATAAGACAATTTTAATTTTAAATAATATGAACAAACTTAGCTACATGTGCTTAAAGTCAACCATAGTATAAAAATAACAAAAATTATACACATTCATAATAACCACATATAGTATCCAAAATTACACAAAATTTGTAAATTCCAAATTTAATAGCCAAATTAAATTAATTAGTCAATATGGCCCCTAAATAAATTAGGCAAAATGGCCCCAAAATTTAATTAATTTTAATTGCCCAAATTTACTAAATTATGCCCATAGCATAAGAAAACTTTTTTTAGCCCAAATTAAATAAAACCATAAGGCCTAAAACATAATAGCCCTAAATAATAATTCAAAATAGGCCTAAATTTAAATATAAATAAACATCCCAAACTAAACAAAAAGAAAAACCAACCCAAAATAAAAGAAAAGCGAGCCCAACCATACGGCCCAAAACGATTTTTTCTTTAGTTTCCAAGCTTTAGCGCATGTATGCATACGCCTTACTCCTTGTAGCTGCACACACCCGAGCCATCTTCTTCACTCGATCGGGTGAAAATGCAGAAAACGGGTCCATGACTCGACTTGATCAGTTCTGGCCCATTTTTGTCCCTTTTTCATGTATTTTTCATTTACAAATGCTCTACAACAATAAATATTCAATTTTGAGCCAAAAACGTATGAAAACCGAATGAGTTTCAAGGAACCTGAGAATGAAAAAGCTTAATTAGAAGCTTTCATAGATTCTCTCTTTTAATTTCTAGCAAGACAAAGGTTAAACGCATGCTCTGATGCTGCATATTATATTAAGACACAGCCTATACATGTTTCTAACATACATGAAACATGTCAAATAATTGATATGCGGAAGCTTACAATAAAGATCATCACTTACCTCCAGTCATTGCCTCCATATTTGTCTTCTGTTTTGTTTGGTTCCAAACATCCATAAGCTTCTTGAAGTCGCTTTTGAGCCTTCCAAGAACACGAAAGCCTCACAAGATGGTGTTTTTCTATATGGGATTAACGTGCTTGGGAACCGGAAGGAGCTCAATTTTAATTCTGATGAGAGCGTGCTAGTTATGGCAAAAAAATCACGTTTTAACAATCATAAAATCATGCTTTTAATAGCCAAAGATTGAGTTGAAGTTCAACGTGAAATTATGGACCATATTCAAAATTGGTCAACATGAGATTGCTACAATTAAGTTGATGCAAAAATCTAATGATTTATTTAATTTTTAAAAGACTGATTGGCTTTAGCCCAACATCCTTAAGTTAGACAAAAGTAGAATTAGATAGCTTGGCTTTATCATTAACCAATGATCAAATTTAAAAGTATGTCTACTAGAATTTTCTAACAAAAATAATTAGAACTTCCTGCTACTATAGCTAGCCAGACAAACTTATATGCTCCTTATCTCATGCTTAATTTCACGAGTATTATGATTATTATGAAAATCGTTTTGACTGTTACTTCTTTTGTTTCAATCTTCTGTTGGTCTTAATTTGTAATTTGTTGGTTTAATTTGAGTTTATTTTGAATATTTCTCACATATAATTGTCAAAAAGTTTGAAAATAATGAAATTTGTATTGTTATGGGTTATGCTCAGAAATACACTTATATTGATGTTGGAACTTGGTTTTAATTATGATCTGTATCATGATTGTAGATATTGCAGTGACTGTATGGAAAATGAATCTATCAAAAGTTAAGTTTTCCTATTTTACTAATTATAATTTTCTCGATAATGTAACAATAAGTCCACCATTGATTCAAACAAATTAAAAAGTGACATGCTTTTCATTTTAACAACATAATGTAAATCTGGCAACATTTAATATGATAAAAGGGAAGCATGACTTTCAGGTGTTTCTTTATCTTTATATATCAAGTTGTACATTCAATATGAACAAAGAACTTTGAAGGTGTAACCCATGGGTTGACTCAGTTGGCAACTCAGGCTGAGTTTGTAGGAAGAGCTCTTAGGTTCGATCCCCACTAAACACTCCCAAACAAAATTAGTCTCAGACCGTTAAAACAGATGAGGATACCTGTGGTTTACACAAAAAAAAAAGTACTTTGAAGGTGTAGAAAGAAAATGTTTTTTTTGTAGTGTTTCATGATCTTTTTTTTTATTTGATCTCATTGTTGTGTATAATCTCAATTTAAATGTTATATTAGCTTCTTTTTTTTTCAATCCATCGTAGTGTCAAAATGCATTCTGCCTAAAATTCATGTCATGCTTTCCACTTTTGTATTTGTTTCTGTGTTTCTTAATTTTATTTATTTTTCCTATGCCTATTTTTTTTAAATGTCGCATTGTCATATAAGACTATGAGTAGATTTATTAGCTTTTGACTCATCTACAATCCCATCTATAATCTTCACTTTGTATGGCATTGAACCAAAAAGTCGTATTGATAACAACTTTTATGTTCTTAATAATCTTTTCTGATTTAGATTTGTTTTTGGAGCCATTGTAAAAGTTAGGAAATGATCATTTCTTGATTTTCAATCCTTGGAAATGGCAGGTCAATCAATCTGCTTCATTAATATATCATACCTTTCTAATTATTGTTGAATTGTTGTTTTATTTAGATTTTTTTTAAAAATTTTGTTCATTTCATAAACTGATATAACTTTGTAATAATGTTTATGTAGATCATTAACATTACCTTCTTCACAGAATTATTAGAACGGCAAATTTACCCTCAATTATCAGGTGAAGTTTTTTAGTTACTTTAAGCAAGATTACCTTATTATAAATTTTACATTTTTCTTCTCTTTTTCCATAAGGAGAAAATGGTATGCTTTCTTTCTTGGTCTTCTTTGTTTATGTCTTGAAATGCTAAGTGTATCATTAACAATTTCTAGCTAAAACTTTTGCTTACTGTATTCTTACGAGGTTTTGTAAAGTATTATTTATGTTCATCATTTTATTCATGTCTCAATTTTTTTGAGCATTTCTTTCACATCTCGATTTTCACTTCATCCTTACGAAAGCCTAAATTTGCAAGCTAATTTTTTTTTCTATTTCTTAATTCATTGTTTGTAGGTGACTGTGTAAGCTATCATTTGATTTAAGCAATCCTTGATCACTAAGGTCCCATTTCTATTTCTCTTTAATTGATTCAATTATGATATTCGTCTTAAACCATCAAGTACTAATGATTTATATATACTTTATTATTGCACATATCAACACGAACACCATCTTGAACAACCATCAAACCATTTCATCTTAATAGTAAAATAACATAGCCTACATCCCGGACTTTGTTTACACAACCAATCAAAATATAAGTAAATACACTGTGCCATACTCAATCTGTGTTTATCTAGTATGCTGGAAGCCATATACCTGAAACTGCACTTGGGAATCACTCCCGAGGAGCTTTTCGACTCAAAACATTATGATAATGATCATCAATCTGAAAGGGAGGGAAAGAATAGGGGAGTGAGTCATAAACTCAGTAAGTAACTACAGAAGCAACCTAAAAATCATAACATGCATCTCTCAGTTTTCAAAACTCATAAATCATACACATCCGGTAAATCAATTTCGATATGCTGCAGTATAAAACATGACTGCATTTTAAAACATAAAGAATAGCAATCTCATAAATAGATTTAAGTCTCATTTCGAACATTGCTAAATTAGATTCGATATGCTGATTGTAAAACGTGTTCTCAAATCATAAGGCAAAAGCCAATCATCAATCGTCAAAGCATCTTCATAAATCATACTGTACAATCGATAAAACAGATCGTAGTATCAAGAGATAAGGCATAGCATTATCAAGATACTTGAGCTAACAAAATAACGATCTACGGTAGCTAACCGTAGCAATCTCCCAAAAAGGGACGCTGCTTATGCATATACCAATCAACCCCGGTTTATTGATCAGATGACATCGGGACTTGTCCAAACGTAATATACGGGACAAGCCGATCGTTCCCGAGAGCTAGTCATCGAGACACAGTGCTCTAAGTCAATTAAGAACGCCCACACAATTCTCAAGGTAGGATGCCTTAAGGTCTCAATAGCTCAGGTTTAAAATAGTATCCAATATCAATCTTATCAAATCAGCCTTCCAAGACTTCATATCAAAATCATAGTGCATAAATATGCAGCTAACAATCATGGGCTCGCTAAGCTTTTAAAGCACTTTAAGTTATAAAACTGATGTGGACTAGGTCAATTATTACTGGGCTTTTCTATAAGTCAAGTTGAAGACCATTGAGCAAAATGATAATCTAAGCCCTAGAGGAAAGAGGACTCAGAAGGCCCATAAATGATCCACTGGGTTATTATTTAAGCTGTGGGGCTTAAAGGTATTACACGCAAAACAACTCCTATAAATAGGTCACAAGTATCATTCTTAAACCCTAGGCTCTATTTGCCTACTGGAACCCTGTCTGACTTAAGCATCGGACTGCACACGCAGGGGAAAACCCCTGCGCTCTCTGACTTTTCCTATTTTGCAGAACTTATTTGGAGACACGTGGAGAAAGAAGACAAGATCGACATGGGCACGTACTTATTGTTGTTTTGTGCAACAACAATTGGCGCCGTCTGTGAGAAACAAACAAAAAGCCATGTATAGAAGTCTGCGATAGAGCATGGAGACCTAACACCAGCGGGAGATCTATTAGTTGCGAAAGACCTGTTTAAAAAATAATAATAATAAAATAAAATAAAATAAATATACACGCGACAGACTACTATCGGACAGAAGGTTTCACGCGACAGAGAGATTCACTCGCTCACATACATGCGACAGACACTCTGTCACAAACTAGAAGGAGGCTCACGCGAAAAAGCAATTAGACGAGAGAGTGGCTTCCGCACGAGATAGCATTGGGCGAGAGAGTAGCTAGCTTGTCGCAATAGTCTGTCGCACAGCCTCACATAGCCTATCGCACAAACCCTGGCGAAAACAAAAGTGGAAGCAGCCGTCGCACAAAGGCCTACCGCCAAAAGCTAGCCTGTTGCATAAAAGCTTGGCGAGAGAGGCATGAAGAGAGATTGTCTCTCGCACTTGACAAGTTTTGGCGAGAAAGGAGTGGGCGACAGTTTGGGCAAGAGACAAACCTTGGCGAGAGGTGAGCTCCCGCACGACAGACCCTTGGCAACAGGCCTTGGACGATATATGCTCTCACATGCGATAGACCCATTAGAAACTAATAGAGTATTACTGCATGCCGAGAGCTAATAGGAACTTCACACCTTCAAGCACAGTTGCGTGACAAGCATCTGGGTTCAGACTTCATTCTCGCACAATAATCGAGCACCATCCATTTCCTCACTCATTTTCATTGTCTTCTTTCATTCTCATGGCTTGGTTACGTCCTGAAGTAATGATTTCTGAGGCTAAATATGGAAATAGTGAATCAATGAACATGGAAGTTGATCTGTATCCACTGACAGAAGATGAAACTTCTTGACCTGGGAAACAAACACGGCCTGATGTGGCTGTGAGATTAGCTAACAGTGATTCATTTGCATCGATCGCTGGTAAAAGAATTGCATCTCCTGGCAAAAATAGTTTGCCACGGTCTTCCAGTTCTTCTTATCATGGTCTAATGACTGTGAAGGGTCATGACATGTCAGGTAACTCAGTGAAAGTATCTAGTCACTATGCACAAGGAGGTTCTGCAAAGTGGAGAGAAAAAGAGAATTGTCAAGGTGAGGCAGCATGTTGAGTGCTCTACAAAAGTAGTGCCTGCCACCAGTGCAAAGCATTCAAATGATAATGTCCATTCTGGCAAATAGCCTTGCCTGAGAGATCCATCTATGTTTGCCTTTAAAGTACATATGCCTTCTTGGCTTTCGGCTGTTCCACATCTTGATAATACATGGCAAGGCAAGTTTGAAATTCAAAGGAGTGGAGAACTTTCATTTACTTGTGATGGAATGCAAGCACACTGACCACCGCTGTTCAAACCAAATTTTGTCCCATACCCTACCAACTTGCATTGTGCTCTGACTTGTGGCTATCACCATCATTTCACCGTTTTTCACGCTGCTTGCTGCCATTACTATACTCAACTCCTTGCATCGCTCATTGTCGCACCAGTCACGGACTGTTGCTCCATCATCTCGCCTCTATGCTGGTTCGCGCTTCATTACTGAGCACTGCCCAGTCCGGTTTTGCCATCATTTGCTGTTGTTCGGTCCGCTGCTGCCTCTGGTTCGTGCGTATGCCTGCATTATCACTATTTTTGGCACTACTCCTTTAACTGCATAATGTTGCCTACGTGAACTGCTGCAATGTGAAGAGAACCGTGAGGAAGAGAGAACGTGAAGAAAGAGTAAAGATAAAGCTGAGAAAAGTAGAATAGAAAGAAAGATCAAAAGAAAAGATAATAAATTGAAGACGTGACAGCTGAAGCATATTATCAGGACAAGAGACTAATGAATATATTTTTGTCTGAAATTGTCACAGAAAATAACATTCAATGGTAACAGTGCTCAGCATCAAGGATGTAAAAATTAACACCTTGCCTGTACCCAAATTAAAAAAAAAAGAGAAAGAAAAAAGATCAGAAAATAAATTAAAGCAAGATTTAAAAAAAAGTAAGAAAGGAAAAATATGAGGAATACTTTTCTACAACAGAAAGGACTTGGGTTTTGTCAATCTCGCCATCGAGACCCGAAGCGAGATCCAATGCACCAGCCTTCGACATTCTCGCTACGAAACAGAAGAGGCAATTACAAGATTATAGGAGGAAGTTTAGTAAGCAGCCTTGATATGCTCAACGAGTGAAGGCCATGTTCTGTAGTGCGTAAGTGGCGAGAGAGTGCATGTTCTGTCGCGCGTAATGGCGAGAGAGTGCCGCGCGTAAGTGACGAGAGAGGAGCTCTCACGCCTAATAGGCCTTAGGCGAGATAGGGTCTCCGCACGCGACAAACCTTTGGCGGAATAATGGTTCCCGCACGCGATGGGCTTGTCTACCACACCCAAGCTCACCTGGTATAGTGATGGGCGAGCACAATACTCACGCGGTAGGACCTTTGGCAAGATAGAGCAATAGGCGAACATAGATTGCACGTGGCAGGCTCCCTCGATGAGAGAGTGGCTCACCTAATAGAGCAAAGTTGGTGAGCATAAGGTGCCTGCAGCAAGCATCTTTGGCAATAGATTCACTTGCCCACACGACAGAAGCTTTGGCGATAGAGTGGCTCGCCCATGCAAGCGACTGCAAAACCATGCAGTACTATTTTTTCATTGGTTCGCCCACTCGACAATCACTTTGGCAAGAACATATACGGCAAGAACAGTTCCACAAGGCAGGTGACAGCCTCGTCTGCTGCTCTCGGCAGGCCTCTTTGACGAGAGAGCATAGGTCCCGCGCAGGCCACTGTTGCGACACAGTGCTCAACTACGCAAGAGCTAAGGCAAGCGGGCAAGGATTCTCGTACGCGACATCTCCCCTGGGTGAGAAGAGTCTCCCACATGCAAAACGGCTATATAGGGGCTCTCGCAAGCAAACGGCAAGAGAGGATCTCCCACACACTAACAGCGAGAGAAGGGCTCCTGCGCTTGACATCCCCTTTTGTCAAAAGTGGCACACATGGCAAGCGCCCGGGTAGAACAACGCATGTGTGCAAACAAAGCCTAACTAGAAATGCTTGTTTGGTGTTGACGAACAAAGAACTGTTGCGTTGGGTCACACAGGGGGCGAAATATGGGCGAGTAGGACCATACAGCAGGACCCTTTGGCGAGAGATAACAACTCACGCATGCAAGGGAGGTAGAGTGCCGCTCGAAGAGCACACGCAGGTGTAAATGTGGCGAGCATGTTGCATCACCGGCCTTTGATGAGAGATTGTGGCTCGCCTATCGACAGCCAGAATAGGCGAGCACAGTTAAACGCAACACGACTTTTGGCAAAAGAGTAAGCCGCGATGGTAAGCACCGCACATACACGACAATCTTGGACAGTAAAGAGACGATGGCAAGCACGGCCTGTAGAGTAAAAGATTGAAAAAACAGCTAACGTACGGCATGCACCGCCGCAACAAAAGGCCTCCTGCCACAACAGGTCAATCCACCGTACTCAAGGTGGTAGTGCAAATACACGAGCATTGATCCCAGGCTCCATGCTAGCCTAATAGGTCAAAGGTAATGGTGAGCACATGCGACAGGTTACGTCGCGATAAAGCGGTTCGTCCTAGGCGATAGCCATGCGATCAAGAAAAGTCACACGGCAGGCATTCTAGACGAGCAAATGGTCCCGTGAGCCCAATCTTCTGCACACAAGGCATGAAGCAATGCTGACAAAATGTAGTGTCATGTGGAGAGCACAAGACCATTGTAGCAGACACTTTCGGCGATTGAGTAGCATGTGGCGATGGCATGACCAACGCCACAGCCCATCCTCCGCAACAAGGCTCGCTCGGTAAAACACATGTCAAAGAACGAGAAAACTCTATGGGCAAGCCATTTTGGGTAGCCAAAGCGAAAAGGATTAGGCAACTTTGTACATCATCAAGCACAATGCTTGAGAAAAAGTTCATCTTTGAACAGGAATGACAACACTGCTTCAAAGAAGAACTTGGGGAGCTATATGGTGTAAAGGTACGCTAAATACCGTAAAAGTAAAAGGTATGGTATTGTGCCGCAAAAAATGGAAAGACAAAAGAAGAGAAAGAAAAAGCTGAGGCTACGATCAGTCACATATTTTAGTGCATGGAATGGGCGACAGGTAGTGATATCTGGCAGTAGAATACAAGAAGTGGGCTACAACCCTGCCTATAGCCCAAAAGTTCCCTAGTAATTGATCATACGGAATGGGCAGAACCCATCCTGTCGCCTGAAAGATCTCTAGGGACAGAATACAAGGAATGGACAACAGCAGTGTCCTCAATTCGGCAAGCACAGGCACGCACATGACAAATTTTGGTGACAAGGTTCCACGTGGTAGACTCTTTCTGCGAGAGGTGGCTCACGCATGAGACGGCTAAAACGGCGAGAAAGAGGGACCACTATTGAAGATCTCACAAAGACGCCACTCTTTTGAATAGTTAGTTGCATGCAAGACGTCATGCAACAAAACAATCTGTCGCTCGAAAGGTGCTTGCTACACTGCAAATTTGCGCGACTACAAGCATGCAACAGACACTCTGTCGTGAGCTACGTGACAAAGCAATTTGCACAACTACAGGCATGCGAATGCGACAGGCCTTGGACGAGACAAGGGCCCCCACGCGTAACAAGCCTTGGGCGAGAGAAGAGCTCCCGCACGCGACAGGCCTTTGGTGAGAGAGGGCCCCCGCGCGCAACAGGCCTTGAGTGAGACATGGTCTCCCGTACACGACAGGCTTTGAGTGAGACAAGGGCTCCCGCATGCGACAGACCTTGGGCGACAGGGGAGCCCCCACGCGCAACAGGCATTGATTGAGGTTGGGGCTCTCGCACGCCACAAGCTCCCCACTTTGATAAAATGACAACGAAGAAAATTAGGTGAACACAGCACCCATACGCAAGATTCTCCCGTTATCACAATGCAGGCGAGCAAAGAACACCCAAGTCATGCCTTTTGGCAATGGCTAGCAACGCTGGCGAGCACGGAATCCAAACTACCCAAGTCATGCCTTTTGGAAATGGCTAGCAACACTGGCGAGCACGGAATCCAAACTACTGGTTCACCCATTAGAAAAAAAAACTTTGGCGAGCACATTTAAATTTGACGATCCAAGCGCACGCCCAAGTGCAGGATCTGAGTGGAATGATCTAGAATCTTCTAGACCTGGTGCGCGCACTAATTCGATAGAATATCCAAAAGCTTCCTTCGGCCCATCTATCATAGAAGCTTTCAAGAACTGCTCTAGCAACCATCTAGAAGTAGCTTAAGAGCCACACACTTGGCCCATTGACAACCACACACATGAAAGAGGGTTTGTCTATATAAAGGGTGTGTCAGCTTCGTGAGTCCTTTAAGCAAGACAAGGATGTACCAGCTTAAGGTGTCGAGATCAAGGCCGTGTCTCCCTTGTAAGCCCCTATACATAGCATTCTTGAGTATCAATACAAGTGAGTGCTTGGCACAACGGAAATTGCAAACACACTCAAGCAAGGACATACGACTGTTAACCAGATTTGAGGCAGGTGTCCAAGGTAGGCACTATCCATTGTCGTGGAAGGCAACAAGCCAAGGATAGCTTGGTTAGATCGAAAACAGCTTGTGGTAAGCTCGTGAAGGTAGATTGCTAGTACCAGGGCACGACTTAGTGCACAATCCATGGTTGACAGCAGAACATCCCAGCACTCGTACTTTACAAATTTTTCAAAGACAAAGACTTGGAATGGTACTGGTGGTAAACATTTACTATTTTTGTTTTAACATTTGCTGCAATTATATTGCTACTTACTCCATTTAATTGAAAATACTACATTATGAAACGAAAGGCCAATTATTTTTATCTGTACTATGATAATCCTCCATGTTTGATAGACATGTTGCAGGAATAGAAGAAGAAAAAACGGAAACTGGCCAAAGAGACGCGAGACGGGCACAAATAAGTCCCTAAGCGAAAAATGCGCGAGACGGGCAAAAATAAGTCCCTCAGCGAGAAGATATACAAGATCGGGCACAAATAAGTCCCTAAGCGAAAAATGCGCGAGACGGGCAAATCAAAAGTCCCTAAGTGAAAAGTGCGCGAGACGGGCAAACAAAAAGTCCCTAAGCGAAAAATGCGCGAGACAGGCAAATCAAAAGTCCCTAAGCGAAAAGTGCACGAGACGGGCAAACAAAAAGTCCCTAAGCGAAAAGTGCACGAGACGGGCAAACAAAAAGTCCCTAAGCGAAAAATGCGCGAGACGGGCAAATCAAAAGTCCCTAAGCGAAAAGTGCATGAGACGGACAAATAAAAAGTCCCTAACGACAAGTGTGCGAGATGGGCAAATCAAAAGTCCCTAAGAACAAAAAGGTTCGAGACAGGCAAAAATAAGTCTCTAAACGAGGTATGTTACAATTTTATCAGATTATATTTAATGTATGATGTTGGCATCTCGGATGTAAATGATATTATATTCTAACAAGTCCTTAAGAGGATAGTACACAAGATAGGACCAATACTCCAGTAAAAGTTCTTCTTTGGACACAAAAAGTCACAAAGAAAAACTTGGGGAGCACACAGTATGCAGGCTGTGAGGTATGTCACGAGGTATGTCACAATTTATCATTGGATATGTGCTGCAATTGGTTGATAAATTACATTTAACATTTTATGTTGGCATTTCGGATATAAATAATGTTATAGTCTTATCAATTCTAAACGTCCCTAAGCGAAAATGCGCGAGACGGGCAAACAAAAAGTCCCTAAGTGAAAAATGCGCGAAATGGGCAAATTGTGAAATCCTCAAGCAATAAAGTGTACGGATAAATGCGATACCCAAGTACGAATTCTTCTTTAGATGTAAGTGCTTCATAAGAAGAGCTGGGAGCACTATAGATTAACTTCTGCATTAAAAGAAGTATCGAAACTAATAGGCACCCATGCATATGCGTCTCGAGGTGCTATAATGTAAAGAGCTTAATCCTTAAGAAAATTAGTCTCTGGATTATCTAAATCTTCGTCCAAGCTTGTGAGAACCTCGACCATCTCGAGTCGACAAAAAGGCTTCTAAGAGCTAGTAAGATCAGATAAATCTTTACAAGTGCCTATCTTCAGAAAAGGTTCCAAATTCTCAGCATCTGGATCGAGCTTCAACCAATCAAGAGCATGCCGAGTACAAACCACATCTGATGAAACTAGATAAGAACATATGTATCTGCTTATGGCACTTCTTGACGATGTGCCCTCATGACCTTAACCCAGATTCGGTTTTTTTCCTCTTGACTAATAGAAGGCACTTGACAAAAGAAACGATGACACGAAGTCGTTTCTGCTACAAATAATAATGAAGTTCACTAGTTAAGCCCTCAAGTGAAGATGAAAAGATTCTTGTGATAATCCCAGGAAGAGGGCAGCAAAAGAATTTGAAAAGCCCATTCTTTATATACTCTTTCACAAGGTAAACCTTGTAAAAGAGTGGAGAGCAATTGATGTGGACTAGGTCAATTATTACTAGGCTTTTCTATAAGTCAAGTTGAAGACCATTGAGCAAAATGATAATCTAAGCCCTAGAGGAAAGAGGACTCAGAAGGCCCATAAATGGTCCACTGGGTTATTATTTAAGCTGTGGGGCTTAAAGGTAATTACGTGCAAAACAACTCCTATAAATAGGTCACAGGTATCATTCTTAAACCCTAAGCTCTATTTGCCTACTGGAACCCTGTCTGACTTAAGCATCGAAGTGCACGCGTAGGGGAAAACCCCTGCGTTCTCTGACTTTTCCTATTTTGCAGAACTTATTTGGAGACACGTGGAGAAAGAAGACAAGATCGACGTGGGTACGTACTTATTGTTGTTTTGTGCAACAACAAAAACAAAATCAGAAAATCATATCAAACCAAAAGCTTAGTTCAATTTGGAAACTCAAAAGTGTCATCATATTAAAGCAATAATACATAAAACTAAATAAAGATTTGGTGAGCCTACAGCATGATTATAAAACATTTTTAGAAAGCTAAACCAATTATCAAGGATAGGCTCAATATGCAACATTTTAAATATGCGTCAAAGTCGATTTCATATGCAGCATTTCATTTCATTTCCATACCAAATCAGAATTTAAAACATCGTATGATGATTTAGATGCAAGGTAGTTGCTTAGGGTTACTTACAATGCTTCCTTATCTTACAGATTCAATCCTCCCTGGCCTATCAAGTTCCACACGAGCTATGTGAGCTCTTAGTCAATTTCAGTCCTTAGCATCACCCTCTACATACACAAGGTGGATCAGGTTACTCATTACCCCCAATGGCATTCTAGGATTAAAATTATATAATTCAATAAGAATGACATCAAGGAGCAATTCTGAATTATTTCAAATATGAACTAGTTCTATTTATTCATTTCCTTTTTGCTCCCTTGAGCCTCTCATAATCTACTTGATTCAATTTCTGCATTTTAGGATTTTCTGACCTTTTGTCATTGTGCTAGCCTTAAGTATAAATTTCAGAATCTAATCGTCAAGTCGTAAATTTTATATTACTTCTAACTCAGTTCCCTATTCGGAAGTATAAGTCTTACTTCTTAATTCATCCTGTGTCATTTCCAATAATTTTCCAAACTTTGGTCCAAATCTGGCACATTAGGCAGGATAGTTTCCTGACCTGTGTTCATTAAAATTTATATTACTAATTATAGGGATATATAATTTGTACAAACCCAAAACCATATCAATCCTGACTCATTTACCTTTATGAAAATGTAGAGTTTGCAATCAAACTCCATCTGAATTATTTTCTATGAATTTTTGAAGTTGACACTAGGCTGTTTGTACCTTGCAGTGAGTATCTTGCATTTATATATACATATCCTAAGTTACATAATTCCAAATCCACAAATTCTTGAATTAGATGAAAGCTAACTCATTTCCCTATCTAGAAATGTAAGGTTCATGATTTAATTATTCCTAGATCAACATTAGCTATTTTCCAAAATTGAACTATCTTCCAGCAGTATTCAGGCACAGTGTGACACTGACCTACTTGCACAAAATACTCCATATTTAATTATCAGTATATCCAATTGGTGCAAACCCAGAACCATCACAATCCTAACTTAATTACCTTTCTAGAAATGTAAGGCTTGCAACCTAATTTAATTTAGGCTATTTTTTACAATTTTTCAAAGTTAGAACCATGATTCACGTTTCTGGACAGAGTACCCTGCACTCATTTGTACATATCTCAAGTTATAGGAATCCAAATCAAGAAATTCCAAAACCGAATTTCTCCTAACTTAAAAGGCTATCTACCATAGTGTTTCCAGAATTTTTCTTCCTATATAACAATTAAACTGATCATTTCAATTACAACCCAAAAACAGAACATCAATTCCAGATTTGAACATCAAGCTGGAATTCAATTAATCCTTCATCCGTACAACAGCCATTTGATTTAGTTCATCACAATTTCATTTTCATGCATTATAATCAAATATTATAAAGTTAGAACCTTATCCCTTAAATTGAGCAAAATCGAAAACCCTTCTTATTTAGCTTGGATCTTTGCTGTTTCATAGCTGCTATGGATTCTAAATGCAGCCCCTCTTCTTTCGTTCTCAGCCTTGCATTTTGTGTTTCCAAAAAGCCTCTACTTGCTGTACCAAGAAACCAATTTTTTTGTCACTTACACAGCCTACACAAATAGCCACAAAGCCAGATTTAATCTTACCTCTTTCAATTTTCAAAACAATGCAGCTATTGGCTCTTGTTTAAGTCTTAAATTCAGCCCTTAATGACCCATAAGAGTAGCATGTGAGCTGCCATGAAGACCACATTACAGCCCTCTTCTCGGATTGCATTGCTTCAGCCAAAAATGATCCTTGTTCATGCCTTCAAAGCTACCCGATAATGCCATACAGCCTCCTTGTTTTCTCAACTCTAACCTCATGAATATTTTCTATTCACTTAGTAAATTCATCATACACATTCCATACATTAAGTTTCATCACCAATATTTAGCCAAGTTCATGGTTAGTTGATACCCATTTTCATGCCACTCCCAAGTTCTTGCAAAGTCATCACAAACCAAAATCAAATCAAGTTCCAACAATTTCATTCCTCATTTTTCTACTAATCTCTACTTAACATACAACAAAATTTCATCAATTTATTCATTTCCCATATATGGCCGAATACCCCTACTGCCACTACAATTCATTTTGTTTCAAACTAAGGCCTTACACATGTTTCTCATATATAAATTAATCATAAACCATAACTAGAATTTAAGAAAACATCATCACCTCACCTTCCCTCCATTGCCGAACTATACAGCTCCATTCCAACCCCTGTCACGTTGGCTTTTGTCCATAAAATCCCAGCGTTGGACAGCCATGGTGATGGGGAACCAAGTCGGTGAAAAGAGCTTGGTGAGTTAGAGGCTTGAAAGAGGTGTTTTCATGATGAGAAATGAGGAAAACGTGAAGAACCCTAGGAAATTTTGGGGCTGAAACGTTGGAGCAGAAAACAGGGGAGTATGTCGGTTATAATGGCCGGAAATGGCTGAGTTTAGTCCTCTTTTATTACTATTCCAGCCAATGACAAGTTGCCACATGGTCTAATAATAAAATTCCCCCTCTTTTCTCTTTGTTTATGTTTTTCTTTTCTGCTTTAATGTTTAGCAGTGCAGTCCACGTATGGAGATAAATTGGCTGAGAAATTTGTCTTCTTTATCTGATTTTTTTACAATTATTCTAACCAATAAGAAGGTAACACATGTTAACATATTAATTTTCCCCTAGAAAATCAATAATTAGCACTTTTTGCCACATTATATCTTTAAAACATTAATCTCATTCTTTTCTGATCACTTTACTCCACTTACAACTAAATTTAAAAATTCACTGAGATCAATCTATAATGTATAAAAATATGAGCCATATATGATCAGAAAGAGCTTCGAGTTAGCTTTCCAACACAATTTGAATCACCTCAATTGGAGTTCCCTATCAAAATTTATGTTCAACTATTTACTGATTGCTCAATGCTGAATTCCATATATGTGACGTGAATGTAGAAATTTCTTATTGTTAATCTATAATGAATTAAAATACAAGCCTTATATGGATAAAAAGGTATTTAAGTTAGCTTTCTAATGGATTTTGACTCACTTTAATCAAAGTTTCCTACCAAGAGATATGCTTGATTCTTTACAGAAGTGTCGACTAACAGGTTTCACTGCACATTGTTCAACTTCGGAATTTTTCTGGTATTAATCTGTATGGAATTAAATTACGAGCTTTTCATGGCTAAAAGACCTTTAAGTCAGCTTTCATAAGAATTTTATGATTTATCATTTTGATACTCCGATCAAGAGATATGATCGAAACAAGCTAGATTGGTCATGAGCCAAAGGCTGAAATTTTTGGTTTATTGTTAAATTCTCAGATTTTGCTCAAATCATAACCACATGAAACAAATTGTCTTACTTGAAACCATTTATGATAAATTTATGGTACTTACATGGTTTCTGGTTGAGTATCCTGTCCCGTGGGACCCGCCAACTTGTCTATACGAAAGACTGCGTTCCTACACCAAAATCCAAAAGTGTCACAATTTGGCCTCTAAACATCTCTAAAGCTAACACTATTTAACATGTAAAAGAAATTGTGGTTATTACAATTTCCTCCCCTATCACTTTTTATTGTTTCTTTATTTTGATAAATTGATCCTTTTATTTGATATTTGTATTATAGATGTCTTCTATACTAAAGGTTGGGTCTCTGACTTTTTCTCATGATCGAAAATGGTCATGTAAATTAATAGATGTTCTGCGAAATTCATGGTATTCAAGGTTAGCTTTTTTTGTTTTAAACTAACGTTTGAAAACTTTTTTCATACTCTTTTTAATCTATTCAAATTATGTTAATTATTAACTTTTAACTGAATGATCATATCTATTGATGTCTATATTGATATTCTTTTATTGATACTTATTTCTTTTATTTATGACTTTTTTATTTCAGGGTTAACCAAACTATAAATAATATTTAATTTTTAAAAAGTACAAGAACAATTTTGTTGGCCTATGTCATTTCTACTGTTGAGTTATTGAAGTCTTCTTTGTCCAAGTAATTCAAAGAAATAATTTAGCATAAAAATAAATCAATAATTAGTGATTGATACTAAATTTTTTTTATGATATTTAAGCTCATTTTCTTCATACTCATTACAAATTAATGGTACACTTAGCATATATATATATATATATATATATATATATATATATATATATATATATATATATATGGATTATATGCAAATCTCAACTTTACCTTTCGGTTCATCTTGAATTCTATTATTACAAATGATGTTTTCACAATTTTAATTAAAAGATTTATCTTGCATTCATATTTGTATGATAATCAGATTTATAGATTTGAATTGATTTTTTATTGAATTCATATTCGTATAATAATCAAGTTTATAGTTAGAAAATTTATTTATCTATTTCTTATTTCCATGCAAATTGATTTAAAAATATATTTTTGTATGTTGATGCCAAAAGTATTAATACCTAAATTTTATCAATTTGGGGTTATACATTTTTCAAATAATTATTATACTTGTTATTTCTTATCCCAACTGTGTATAATACTTTTTTGGACAAGTTTAGATTCAATTCCTAAGGATTTTATGGTTGAAATAAGTCAAATAGGAAGTCTACACTACCTATATGCTTAGATTTCCATGGATATTTTTGTTTTTTCACATTAAATTATTTTTCACAAGAAAATCATTTATTAGGTATGCACACTTTTATTTTACTATTTCCAAAAAAGATTTTAGATTTTTACATGATTGATCACGAGTGCAGCCTTCTTGAGGTGGAATTGTTGGCTTTTAGCTCTTTTATAATCATCTTATCATCTAATCAACTTGTTCTCCTATTCAGTATATACTAGAAGGATGCTAACAACGTTGTTAGATTCAGTAACCTATTATAGCACTTGTAGAAGAGTTAGGGAGCTTGCATTGATTCAAACTTCCCATTCAAATTAAACCAATAGCCTGCTTCTTATGGATCAACCATGCTTAATTATGAAATTTTCTATTTGTGCAGAATATGCTTGAGCAAGGGCATCCCAGTGCGAGAAGTTGCACCATCATGGGAAGAATATGGAGTTTGGGAAGAGGCATTCATTACAAGTAAATTTTTTTTCACTGTGGTATTTAAGCTGTATTAAAAACTCTTAGGGTGAATTTTGCTATGTTTGGATAATGTTAACCCAGACAACTTACTTAATCTTCTCATTACATATGAAGTTATGCTTGGATAATGTCAATCCCATGACTTCTTACAAGTCAAACAATTATCTTAAAATTCTAATTGCATATATCTTTGTAGTTTTTTTAAGGATTAATATCCTATACACTGTTAGCGGAGTTTTTTGACTTCACAAGCGAGATTAGGATTATGACACATGTCCTATAAAAATATTAAGAAAATATAAAATAAATAAAATAAAACATGTGTCATGATTCTTGTTGATGCCAAAAAGATTGTTGGGCTTGTTGATGGTGGATCAACTCTTTCCTCCTTGTTGATTATTGTTGATTGGGCACTTACTTACCCCGAACCTTAGTGCCAATCCCTTGCTCGCCAGTTTTAGTCATTTGCTCGCCTCGGGCCTCAGCACCAGTTTTGGGCACTTACTCGCCCTGGGCCTCAGCACCGGTCCCTTACTCGCCATGGCCTTAGCGCCAGTTTCTCAAGCTTCCATTCACTGTTGGCCCGAACGTAGTCTTTTGGGAACTTGCTCGCCCATGTCTTTGGATTTCTCCTCACCTTAAGCGCCAGAATTTAAAGTCCTTTCACAGTCACAGCCTTGAATGCCATCTTGGTTAACTTCTCGACAAAAGATACAACCTCCAGGAAACAAAATGAGTAAACGATCCATGGCAAACACCAATCACTTTGTGATTAGTGCTCGCTAAGGGGGCATTATGTTAATATCACTGTCATAGGGCCCAATAGGCCCACCTCACCGAGCTTGGTAACAAGTGACCCACAAGCCATACTCAAGTAGTCTCACAAATTTGAGCTGTCACACCCTATAACATAAGAGCATTTGTGTGAAAACACAATCAAATGTGTAACCGCCCACTTAATTACGCAATGGGGCACAACTGCCCACAACTCCATGACTCAACCCGCGATAGCTAATGATAGGGCGTAACCATCCACAACACCCATTGTGGCCGCATGTTTAGGAACAACAAGGAGTCCCATTCAAATGCCAATATAAAGGTACAGAGACACGAGGAACCAGGAAAAGGGAGAGACACATTTTCATTCTCTTCAACTTTGATATTCAAAACTTCTTTAAATACTTTATTGACTTAAGTATTGGAGCAAGTCCCACCGGAAACAATCTCGATGAATCTTTTGTTTTGCAAGTTGATCCAATGAGGAAAGAGTTGATCCACCATCAACAAGCCCAGCAATTTTTTTCGCATCAACAATTCTAACTTTGCTTGTAGAGTCAAAAAACTTCATTGATGGTGTATGAGATAATTATCCATTTTTTAATCCATTACTTTTCCATGTTTTTATTACTTGCCTCTTGCATAATAGTATATCATGTTATGTTTCCCGTTTAAATGACGTAAAACTTTTAATTTCCCCACAACAAGAAGCAGGTATTGAAGCCTCAATGCCCGATCGAGTATTGAAACTCAATGCCTGGTCACACATAGATCGATGTGTTATACCATACACTTTTCCCCGATTGTTTTCCTCTTCAAACAATTTGCATTTCTTCATCAGTGTATCATTTTTATCTTCTGATAGATGCATTCTGCAACAACATGAGGGAATTTTCATGTTAGGTATTAAACTTGAATTGTCTGTGTATTGATTGATAGAAGGAAATGAGAAAGAAAAAGAGAAAGCAAGCTATTTATATATATATATATATATATATATATATTATAATACCCATATATGTACAAGAAATAGAGTTAGATTCTTCTGAGCGTATAGGCCACATTTTAAAAGTAAAAATGAAACAGTGATCCGACCTGCACTGCTACCTTATTAATAATTCAACAACAGAAGATTTCTAGCTTGTGCTTATGACATGTTTTTTGCACCAAATCCAACTGCAAACTCATCTTCCTCTGTTTGGAGAGATTCACAAACGTGTCTGCATTAAGGATTCTGGTTTAAGAAAACTTTTTTGACTGGCAGCTTCATTATGCAATATCCACGTGGCCATTGCAAATTGATTGTGTGTGGGCACAGAATTTGGCCCAAACTTGCTCCAGCCAATCAAGTAGAGGATGAGCCGATGAGGCCGGCATGTTTTGTCCTTGAAATATCTAAACATTTATATGCTGCAGCTGGATGGATGGTTTATTTTATTGCAAGGTGGGGTGGAGGTGAAAGTGAGTGGTGAGTGGTGATTTATGCATAGTTGCCCACGACATGATATTAAATGAGTGACAGAAAAGGAGAAGCAAGTTGCGGGTTTTGTGACTTTGTCATATTGCATAACTCCATTTTATCTTTCTCTCTCACAATCAATTGGCTGGTGCTCTTGATCCTTTGGTTTTTATTTTTCCTATGACTAGTATTCTAAGTTCATGAAATCTCCGAACAGCTCTCTGCTTGTCTCTTTTAATCTTTTTGGCATAATATAGAAGCAGAAAAATCTAGCAAGAAACAAAAAGTGGTCATGGACGGTTCTGTCTCTCCAAAATTGGACTCCAAGGCTTTATCAGAAGAATCAGAACTCAAACCAACTGAAACTCAGACCTCCAAAAGAATGTTGGTTTATACTCAGTTTCTAATTGCCTTATCTTTTTGAACGCTTGTTAGGACAGGATGTTTACAGTTTTGAAATCTTTAGCATTTGTTCATTTGAGGGTGCCCCTTCATGCGTTTAAGTTTGTTTGACATTTCTAAATTTGCTAATGTTCTATCACCAGGAAGGTGGTTGAGAAGACTGTTGTCACAGTGAGGATAGGGGAAAATGGTGGAAAGCTAAAGAACGAAGGGCCACCTTCTGATTTATGGTCCTGGAGGAAATATGGGCAAAAACCTATCAAAGGATCTCCTTATCCGAGGTATATTTCTTCTTCTAATGATTTTTCTGCGTTTTAATCTTTACAGTTGTTAATCCATATGAGCTCATATACTTCTACTTAGCTAAGGGAAGCAAAATATTTCATCCCTTCTTGGCTCTTGCTTCTTCCAACTATACATGTTTTTGGTGTAGTTGAATTAAATTTCCTTTAAACCTTATAATTTAGCCAAGAAGCCTGTCTTTTCCGCTTCATTGTCTCACAAAATTTCATGTTTCATCATGCAGGGGGTATTACAGGTGCAGCACATCAAAGGGTTGTTCAGCCAAAAAGCAAGTAGAAAGATGCAGAACAGATGCTTCAGTGCTCATCGTCACTTACACCTCTAGTCACAACCATCCAGGCCCTGATCTCCACGCCACCAACCTAGCACAGTCGCCAAAAGAACCCCAAACCAACCATTGTGATGATCAGACCCAAACTCCTAAACAAAAATTACCAGAAGTTCCAAAACAGGAGCCAGAAGAAGTACAAAACAAACCCATCAAGACAACCAGTGATGAAGACGCAAGTGAAGAGCATTTTCATTATCTACAATCCCCATTAATCTCTCCCCAAAATAACATTATTAACCAAGAAGATCCTTTCACCGGCAGTCTAGAGAAAACACATGACACACTGGGGCTTCTTTTGGATGAAGTGCCGCTCTCTTGCCCTCATGTAACGACATCATCATCGCCAAAATCAGAAGAAAATGATTTCTTTGATGAGCTTGAAGAACTTCCCATATCTTCAGCTTTCACAAGTTTCATGAGAAGTAAGTTTTTCGATGAAAGGATTCCTGTTGTCCCTTCTTGATGTAAGTAAGATGTTTTTCAGTCTTGCAGAAATGTAATTAAGATGTTCATATTGAAGTGATTATGCCCCCGGCCACGACTAGTGGTTCTAGTTTTTTTTTCCCTTCATTGTCCGAAGGTTCACGAAATCAGAAAGTCTGATCACTTTGGCATGAAAAGTTTGTGGATTGCTGTCATTTTTTTTATCTGGAAGATTGGGATGAAAATGCTTTTTGGCAGATCGGAAAAACCCATCAAGTCCAACGAATAGAGACAAAACCACACACGCACGCCCCAAGAGAGAGAGGCTCTATGATTGAGAGTGGCTACCTTTGTTGGGTGGTGGCTCCTTTGCACATTAAGTACTAATTATTGAAGGCACCAGGTTCACGCTAGAGTGCTTTTCTTGAGAGCTTTTTTTTTTTTGTCTTTTTAATTGTTTTCATTTTCTGTTAACTTCCTTCTTGTAGGGGTTGGATAGTGGATACTCTGATCCCAATTTCCATGGGAAGAGAGATTCGGCACTTGGGAGTTTGAGTATGGGTTGTGGCCTTTGCCTTTTGTGTTAAGATGAGGGTTGAGAGATTCGGATCATGTTCCCGAATCTGTCTCCTGAAAAGTATACGATATGCATTCTGGAATATTTGGTGGATTTTTGAGTTACAGATTCTTTCTACAAAATACCAAACCCTAGTAACCCTTTTGTGTGGCCTTCGGCGTAACACACCGGGAGGTCCCATCCCAATTATGTCACATGCCCTTGTTCGTATGCATGCACGTTATTTGAACTTTTGAATTAAAGTTTTTAACTTATCAGAATGAATATTGACAATTAAAATTATAACTAGGCTCATAAAACAAATTTTTTTTACTTGCTGTTAATTGGTTTCATTCTATTCATTGTGAATCCACAAAGTGTCTCTTTATCACACTGAATATGAAACTAATTCCCGTTTGTGCTTCATGGTTAGTTTTAGCCTAAAAAAATTTGATTTAGTAAGAATTTGAATTCGAAACCTTTTATTATAAATCGTTCTTAGTCAAAAACTCAACGAAGTCTTACAGTACTGAACCAATATTTTTGATTATATATACTACATGTTGGCCGTCTGTTGGCATGGCTATTTTTTTCCTTTGATTGGCTATCGAGAATGTTTTTAACAAATCAAATGATTACGAGAACATATATAATTTTTTTTTTAGTCATTTATTGAAAGTCGTATAAACTAACGAAAGAAAACTTAATAAAAAATTCAATCACAAATAGCAATTCACTGGAATAATAATGCAAGCAGAAAAATATAATATGAAATAAAAGTTATGTTTCAACAAATACAAAGAACCTAAGGCGCCGTTTGGTTTTAAGAATATTAGATTTCTGGTATGAATTTTTTTTCGTAATCAAATTACCATATTTTGTTTACATGGTTTCCTTCACATCGGGAATTTCATATTCCCAACAGTACCAAGAGGGGGAAAAAATGGAGGTGAAAAAATTCCCACCTTATCTTGAGGTCTTTTTGGATTTCAAGAGAAAATAAATTTTTATGGCTATTTTACCCTCCATTAATTATATTTTGTTTCCATTTTACTCCTAAACCTATCTAATATTACAAATAATTGGCATCTTACAAATGAATTTAGTAAATAAATTAATTGGCAACTTATAAATGAATAGCTTAACTAATTAAATAAATCAAAATAATTTACTTATTCAATATCCTATAAACAAATGGACTAATTAATTAACTTGTGTTAAAGAAATTAATTAATATTCCCCAAATGAATAAACTTAATAAATAAATAAATATGTTAAAATAACTTCTATCAAAGTGTTATTCATTTTAAATCAACTATTTATTTAATTTAATACAAAAGGGTAGTATAGTAAAATTTAGCATTTAGTAATTTTAAATTCCTTGAACCAAACACAGAAATCAAATATTCCCATCAATGCAACAAAACATAGGAATTTAATATTCCCCGGAATTTATCAAGTAAAATGATTTAGAGGTATAATGATTCTCAAAGGGAATCCTAAATTCCGCGAACCAAACGACCACTAAGTAAAAGAAACAATATTAAAAGGGCAACATTTTTTTGGCATAGTTTTAACATTGATTCATGAATAGGAATGTCAACAGGTAAGGTAATTATTAATTTTGGGACATCTAAATCCAAAACCGATTATATTTTATCATATTTAAATTTGGTTAATTATCCGATCATTTTGATTTTGGTCACTAGAATATTATCTATTTAATATAAAAAGTACTTATTCACTATCCGAACCCACTAGATTCCAAGTAATTAAGTTAAAGTTTAACTTTTAAATTTAAATTTAAAATTTAATTTAAAATCAATTTTGGAATAGATTATTAAAAAAATAAATTATAGTTAAAAATCATAATTGGAATACTTAATGAATTAATTTAATTGAGTATTACATTAATGATAAAAATTTATAAATAAAAATATAAATATTTTATTAAAAATTATTATTTATAATCGAGTTTTGATAATGATAGCTAATATCACTATCCGAGCTCGAGATTGGTAGTAGTTTTATTACCCGAATCCGACTTTAATCTTATTTAATCGAATTGAGTAATGTCATGTATCTATTTGTAAGATATCCATTTCTATCCATATTCATGAACGTATATGGTAGATTACGATCTCAAATGAAATTAGTGTTAGAAAAATAATCAGGTATATGGCTTTGAGGCGTGTAGAATTACACTTTCTTGAGTGTAATATTGCCTCACACAAGAAGCAAGTTACCCCAGGATACAACAAAGCCTTCAGAATATTGTGAAAAGTCAGAAAAATGTAAAAGTAAAGAGTTTCTGGAAATCAACACTTATATAGAATGTGAAGAGGCTTAAATGAATGGTTGTGATTGTCTGTTAAACAACAACCATTCATTTTTTCAGACATAACTGTTCCAGACATATAACTGAAAATATGTCTGTTGAAACAGTTTAAAACAATTTTAAATTCAAAAGGAATTTAAAATATTTCTGGCAAAAATAAAAAATTCGGATTAAATCAAAGAGCCAAGAGCCCAAGTGCCCATCTTTGACTTTTAAAATAGGCCAAGCTCTAGTCAAAGCCCAAGCCAAGCAAGACCAAGCCCAAGCCAAGCAAGCTCAAGCCCAAGCCAAATGGTCAAAGCCCATTTCCTCTTTGACTCCAAATTACTCTTAAGAGTTAATTTCCCTTTATAAATAAATCACTTTACACTTTACACTTTTACAAGCAATATGGGAACTTGCTCCCTTGTATTTATTACAAGCTATCCAACAATTAGTGCAACCCTTTGAAACATGTAGTGATCATCAATATGATAAAATAATAATAATTTGTACTTCTCAAAAAAATTGTAAAAAAAAATTCCTCCTTTTGTAAAAATATTTTTTTGGCAAAAATAGAAAGATTACAAGTAAGGAAAAGGCTAGCAAAAAAAAAGTCATGAACGAAAGGATAAAAAAATTTTTATTTAAATTATTTTTAAAATATAATTTACTTGAAATAAAATAAACTCATTTTAAATATATTTAAAAAAATTATCAAAAGCATGCCAAAAAAAAGGGTACCGCAGTTGGGCCTAGACATAAAAAATTTACTGTTTATGGTAATATATTTCATTAATCCCAATAAACTACTTTAAAGAATGCATTGCAAAAAGTTTAATTTTAAAGCTACTTATCAGGCAGGCCAACATTACCCATGCATATGGGCTACTACATGGCAGGGGAAAGAATAAATCTTAAAACTCCCTTGGTGTATAATTCTCATCTAATTTGTCATACCATTAAGATGTCATTTTTATTGTAGCCTAGAAGCAATACCTTTAATTATTTTCTCAAATATGGTGATTACGTAGCATCCCAAAATAGTTTTAACATGCATCACGGATTAAAATTTTTCAATGGTGTTAAAAAGCTAAATAAAAGCTTTAGGTAATGAGATGTTTTCTCTAGGAAGAAATAGAACACATTATTGAGAAACTAAATCTTACCAACTTATTACTTCGAATTATTGCTCTCTGTACTTACTACCATCAAAATTTGAAACTATTATTTTATGCTCGTATCAAAATTTTCATGTCATTGCCTAAGAGTTTAATTTAAGATCATATAAAAATAATTTGCATATCAAAATTTTCATATCATTGCTTAAGAGCTTATTTAAGATCATGTAAGAATAACTTGCATATCTTGTGGCCGTATCTTCCATTCAATGACAATCAATTTCATCCTTCATCAAGCGATGTTCATGTCAAAGTTAGCAGTAAATTAAAGTGGATCGAAATGTCATAGCAGACTTGCAGCCACCCATGTGCAGTAACTGAAGATTAGATGCCAACGAGTTTAGCTCTTTGGATGCATGCCTACATTTATCTGACTAGTCTGCCTTTCACAGTTCCAAAAGAATAGTTGCTTAAATACCCAGATAAATGCATATACTCGTTGTTGGATTTTTGGTCGAGCTTTTTTAATGATGGATGAAGACGAACTTATTTCTCCTTAAGTGCTTCCAACATCTTGGCCTTTGAATTCCTTGTTGAACTATGATGAAACACGAATAAATATAGAAATGACTTCAAGTTATGCTGCTAATGTCACTTTCCTTAGACTTATTTTGCCTCTACCAATTACGGTATGCTACAAGGGCTTGTCGAATAGTCTTAGGATACAATAAAGTCACCATTTGAAATCATATTATACTTGTGGAATCAAACCACTAAGCACCCTTGATAAGTACGAAAGTATCTTATCTTAGTCACTATTTTCTGCAGCAAATAATCCCTAAGATATTTAACTCTAGTTTAAGAGTGAGAGGGAAGAGAGAATATCATAATTCTTATGATTCTTGGTGTGTCTCAAAATGAACCTCAACATCTCTATTTATAGAGATCTAATCTAAGAGTTGTGTCTTCCCAACCAAATGTTATAATCTTTCAATTATGTTAGGTCCAACAAACACAATTATTTAATACAATAACAACTTTTGAAAACTATGGTTATGATTTTAACCATTCACAAGTGAAAGAACACATCTTCAAAGAATATATAACTATTTGAAGAAGAAACTATTCATTGAATTGTTGTATTTAGTTTCTTATTCCATTGATTAAACATACTTTTTAATCAATCATTCTTTTACTATTTTTTGGAAATTTCCAACAATCTCCCACTATTTTTAAAAAAAGAGCAAATCCAATACTTAAGGAATCCTTATGCATAAAGGAAAACATCAATCCTAATTTAAAACTTTCACTTTAGTGAAAAAGTGTTGTTAAGTTAATTAGAATAGCATGGTGGAACAAAGTCTTAAACAAACAGTTCTATAATGATTAGTCATAGACTAATTTACACATAAGACTTCAAGAACTTGTCAAGAGTCATTTAGCAAAAACTCGACATTATTATTGGCCATATGTCTTGTATCTATTCATAAGTGCTTAAGAGCCAAGCCCTTTGCTACTAGAAGTGGCACCACCCACTCATACAAGTGAATGATTTCTTTGGATTTCTTTTTTTGGATAAATTGGTGTATTTTTCTTTTTGATTTTGAAGTATAAGTCAAGATAAGAAGGGGATTTGGTTACAAAATGTTACTTTGCTAAATACAAGCATGTATGACAGGTGCTTATGGTGGACTCAAAAACAAAATTGAAATTTAGTGGCCAGATATTGTAGATGACCGGGGTCCTTAGATATAGTGTTACTTCATCTTATGCTTTAAGCTGGTGTTTCTCCGTATTCGGAATACGAAAAATCCAATACATGTTTTCCTTTAATATTAATATTATCTTCTAATAAATATCAATATTATGATGTGACACTGATTTTAGGGAAAATTGTTGTGTAAGAAAGCCACTTTTCTTTAGGGAGACAACTCCATAACCTAAAAAGCACAATTCATGACAAGCAACGTCAGATTTTACTTGTGGACAAGCAAGTATACACGATACTATTGTTGAGCTTTTAGTTTCTAACAACAACATATCATTGAGGTGCATTTACATCTCATATTGTGTTGGTGATGCAACTGAATATGAGTACGATTTTTTTAGTTCATCTTGATCATATGATCATTGACTTAATTGTCAAATGCTGTATAATATGAGCACTTGTGTCATTTAATAATGATGCACAAGTGCCCATGGGGCCTTATAGAGAAGCATACCACCTTAAAGACTTCACCTATTTTTCAAAGTTTCATAATATTATATAATTAACATCAAAATTCATATTGCCACACCAGAAATATCATCATTCTTCAGGATTCAGAGAGACTCAGAAAACTGGACAATCATTTCCAGTTATCTCTTGTAATATATATATATATATATATATTCTTGTCATTGATACCAAAAATACCTAAAAGAAAAAACACACTATCAGTTGTAAGAGCTAGTGTCTGAAGAGCTTTGAGAGGGTTCATGATGACATCATCAACAAGTCCATATTCCTTTGCTTCTTTTGTGCTTATGAAAAAATCACGGTCCATGTCTTGGTTAATCTTCTCCAAACTTTAACCAATGTGGTAAGCAAGATACCCGTTTAATTTGCCTTATGATGAAGCACTTCATTTGCCTAAGAATTGCGTCTACTGGTCAGAGTATTGTATAACAACTGAACAAAAAAAGAGGCTAATAACAAAGTAGTTAAACAATCCAACATGTAAATATTTGGCAAGGATCTTTGTTAGCAGTTGAAGAAGCTTGAGTGGCATTTCTGCTGTTGTGACTTTTTGACATGTTCTGCCCATTACTTGTCCTGTTGCATCAGGTTTTAGGTAGCTCTTGATATGATAAGGTTATGGTAATCCATTTTGTTAGGCAAAAATATAAGGTAGTTGTTAGGAGTTGTTAAGTCTAAACTTTTGTTAAATGTTTGTATAAATTATGAACAATGCAACCCAAAACAGTGGCTTTTCCAGAATTTTTTTGAACTCTTTCTTCATTTTTCTCTCTTATTCTTCTTTGCTTCATATCCTTCAATTGGCATCAGAGCCATTCATGGTCTTAGAGGGCTTGAAAATCATTAAGAGTTGAGTGAAAAAAAAAACCAGTAAACACAACTAGCAAAGCTTTTGTCAGTCATATATGGCCTCAAGCAGCTGCACCTTGCCTTCACCTCTTGTTTTCTCTGGTGAAAACTACCATATATGGTCTGTCAAAATAAAGAACTATTTGTGTGCCTTTGATCTATGGGATGTGGTTGAGGATGAGAAAGAACCACCTCATTTACCAACAAATCCAACTGTAAATCAAATGAAGAATTACAGTGAAGAGAAAACTAAGAGGTACAAAGTAAAGAGCTGCATTGAATCATCAGTTTTTGACGACATATTCATCAAAATCATGACTTGTGAGACAGCCAAACAAGTTTGGGACAAGCTTAAGGAAGAATTTATAAGCAGTGACAAGATAAGGCAGATGCAAGTGCTCAATCTCAAAAAGGAGTATGAAGTTTTAAAGATGAAAGAGTCTGAAACTCTAAAGGAGTATAATGACAGACTCATGAAGATAGTAAACAAGTTTAGGCTACTTGGAGAGGAGATGACAGATAAAAGAGTTGTAGAAAAAGTTCTTGTCAACTTACTTGAGAGGTTTGAATCCAAAATCTCTTCACTTGAAGATTCCAAAGACTTGACCAAGATATCTTTGGCAGAATTGATGAATGCTCTACAAGCACAAGAGCAAAGAAGAGCCATCAGGCAAAAGGATTCAACTGAAGGTGCATTTGTTGCCAATGAAAAAGGCAAAATGCAACATGAGGGCAAGAACAAAAAGTTAGGAGACAGAAGAAACAAAAATGCAGGAAGTGGTAGGAAGAAAGGTAAATTTCCACCACACACCTAGAAAAATATTGTTGCTACAGACCTGACATTCAATGTAGGTCTTGTAAGCAACTTGGTCACATGGAGAAGGTGTGCAAAAACAAAAACCAGCAGCAAGATCAACAAGCAAGAGTTGCTGGAGACCTAGAGCAACAAGAAAAACAAGTGTTTGTGGCATCTTGCTATGCAGTAAAAACCTCATCAAATGTTTGGCTCATTGACAGTGGTTGCACTCATCATATGGCATCCAATATCAACATGTTCAAAGAACTTGACTGATCATATACTTCAAAAGTCAGAATTGGCAATGGTGATTTCATAGAGGTCAAAGGAAGAGGAATTGTGACAATTGATACACCATCAGGTACAAAACTCATTTCAGATGTATTGTATGTGCCTAAAATAGATCAAAACCTTTTGAGTGTGGGACAGCTGCTAGAAAAGAACTACTCCTTAGTGTTCAAAGACAAAGCATGCATCATCCATGATTATAATGGTCATGAACTTTTTACTGTTAATATGAAAGGGAAATGTTTTTCCTTGGATTGGCATGAGGTTAACACTATTGCATATGCTAGTTCACATGATAAATCTGTTTTATGGCATAAAAGGATGGGTCATTTTAATTACAAGGCATTGAACTATACGCATAAGAATGATCTAGTGCTAAATATGCCTACTGTTGAGGTATGCTCTAATGTTTGTGAAATCTGTCAATTGGGGAAACAAAGCAAGCTGCCATTTCCAGTTAAAAAGGCATGGAGAGCAACTGAAAAATTACAATTGGTACACACTGATGTTTGTGGACCTATGAGGACGCCATCCCTGAACAACAACAAGTATTTCATAGCCTTCATTGATGATCTGACCAGAATGTGTTGGATCTATTTCTTGAGACAGAAATCTGAAGTTACTGCTACTTTCTGGAAGTTTAAAGCTTGGGTTGAGAACCAAAGTGGCTGCAAAATGGAGATTATAAGGTCAGATAATGGTACTGAGTATACATCTAACAGATTTACCAAGTTTTGTGAAGATGCAGGTGTTGAGCATCAATTGACAGCAACTTATACACCACAATAGAATGGTGTTAGTGAAAGGAAGAATAGAACAGTCATGGAGATGGCTAGATGCATGTTGTTTGAGAAGAATCTTCCCAAGAAATTCTGGGCAGAGGCAACCAATACCTCTGTCTACTTGCTCAACAGGCTGCCCACAAAGGCCTTGGAAGGAAAGACTCCATTTGAAGCCTGGTTTGGGAGCAAACCATCAGTGCAACATATTAGAGTTTTTGGCAGCATATGCTATGTGTATGTTCCTGAAATCAAGAGGGACAAGCTTGATCATAAAGCTGAAGTTTGTATTTTCTTGGGCTACAGCAACATCACTAAAGGCTATAGAGCTTTCAATCCACTTACAGCCAAGGTGATTGTAAGCAGAAATGTGAAGTTTAATGAGCAATCAGCTTGGAACTGGGAGAAATCAACTGAGGAACCAGCCAAGCTCACTACAAATGACATTGTCAACTTCCAAGAAGAAGGTTCCATATTTGAAGATGAACTCATTGATCACGAACTAGTGAGAGGCACCAGACCACTTAATGACATCTATCAAAGATTAAACATTGCAGTTCTTGAGCCTACATGTTATGAAGAAGCTGTCAAATTTTCAGAATGGAGAAATGCAATGAAAGAGGAGATTCGGATGATTGAAAAGAATCAAACTTGGACTTTGGTTGATAAACCAAGTAACAGAAACATCATTGGAGTTAAATGGATCTTCAAAACTAAATTTAATGCAAATGGATCCATCAACAAACATAAAGCCAGACTAGTTGCAAAAGGGTATTCTCAGCAAGGTGTTGATTTTTCTGAGACTTTCTCTTCTGTTGCAAGGTTGGACACTATAAGGCTGTTATTGGCCTTGGCAGCTCAGAAATGTTGGAAAATATACCAACTTGATGTCAAATCTGCATTTTTGAATGGTTATCTTGAGAAGGAGATTTATATTGAGCAACCTAAAGGTTTTGTTGCTAAAGGAGATTGTAACATCCCGTTACCACATTTTTCACGTATTTCCATACAACTTAACTGGTTAGGCTGTCTGCGATACCATTAACATTCAACAGTAACAGTGATAAATGATAAACATTTATCTATTAATTATGGAATATGAAATTTCTTTTCATTATCCCTTTAATCTAACATCCCCTATTAACCTTTATTTTACTAAGGTAGTACTGTATACATATGTCTGAAATGTAAAAGAGAAGAGACTGTACCTCTCACATTTAACGTGCCATGCCTCAGTGCTTTAAACATAGCTATACCCATATGAGAGCTAATTCTTTCAACTCCGTGTACTTCTTATCTGTGGAGTTAAAAATAAGGGGTGAGCGATTCATACGCTCAGTAAAGGAAACATATGCTGCTTTAAATAAAGCAAAACTATATATATCATAACTCATTTATTCTTTTCTTAACAATAACCCAGTAGAAAAGACAGTGGATACATAGTACACACTATATATAGGATTTCAACAAATCCTTACAGTAAATAGAAATAGATAAGTTGAGACTAGGCAACAAGTAAATCATGCTATCATCGTTCCCCCTCCCCCTTGCGAGAACAGAATCTGCCGCTATTTAGGTGCACCCGTAGGCCATCGCCCCTCACGGCTATCTCAGATCTATGGCCATAATCTATAATGGTCCTCGGGTCCACTTGCCAAGTGACCTCGAGACCGCTGATGACTTGGCAGGTCCATCAGCCCTTTGACGCCCTAGGGTGCACTCGTTGGTCTATTTGACCTGAGTCATCGCCCCAGAGGGGTCACGCAAAGTATATGATTAATAATGCATGAATTCAATGCCTAATGTCTCAAAATCAAGTTGCATCTTATGTATCATTTCCACAAAATGATTAGATTTCTTATAAAACAATAAAACACCAAAAGTCCCAACATTTCCCGTGAATGGAAAGTACGGGTTAAACTAGCTCGCCCGTGGCTAGTTCGCCCATAGTGAGCTCGCCTGGTAGTGAGCTCGCCTGGTAGTCAACTCGCCTATTGGTCAACTCGCCCAATGGTCAATTCACCCCAAATAATTTCATATTTCTATTTTGAAAATATTACAACTTCTTATTTTTCGTAAAAGAAATAATCTTTCAAACTGTTCGCTAGAGTCAACTCGCCCTTCATGGCTCGCCCCTGACTAACTCAACAAGACGGCGAACTAGTATTCGCCTGACACTTAGCTTTTAAAAACAACAAGGGTCACCCGCCGAACAAATCTTTAAAAGGGGTTCGCCCGACTTTGGCTTACCCGGTTTTCTCTTTAAAAACAAGGGCACTCGCCCAGTTCTCATAAAAGAGAGCTCGCCACGTAGCATTCCTATAAAATCGGTTCGCCCGCCCTTAAAACTAGAAACGGGTGTATAGAAATTATAAAAGGGCTTGGCTCGCCCGCTAATACCAATTCGCCCAACATAAAAATACAAGGGCTCGCCCAACATAAAAACATATGATGGCTTGTAGCTCGCCCGAGATCAAAATAATTTATCAAATAAATGCATGTCAGAAATTAAAACAATTTCTAATATTTTCTTAACACTTTTACTCCACAGGACATGCATTTGCATCACATACTACTTCCTTACCTGTTAGAAACGAAGCCTTGCTTCGCCCTGCTCTCTGTTCGCCCATAGCCATTCCCAATTATCGGCTGCAAATTATATAAATTCCGTTAATATTTTCTTTATATAATATATATATATATAATTTTCCATTACTTGGGCGAAATTAAAATAACTCAAATCACTACTCGCCCAAATAGAGCTTCACTAGTTCGCCCAGACGAGCTCGCCATTCACCATATGGCTACCACGTGTCATCTCGCCCGCCAGGCAACTCACGAGACCTTCATTGGCCTAATTGTGGGAGTTCGCCCACAATCCTATTCGCCCAACGCTTCTGCATTTGAGCTCGCCCATCAATTCATTTCACTAGAATTGGGCGTTCTCGCCCCTTGAACACATGCTTTACCTTGGCGAGTTCCTCATTATCTACTCGCCTCATTGGCGATTACTAGATTTCAACATGGGCGATCACTGTAGTCGCCATTGTCGTTACTTATTTCATTATTTTCCTTGTTTTCATGTTCTTTAAGGATCTAACTAAAACAAGGTTGTGTTCTATGTTGTAAACATATAAGTCTACCCTTGAATATCAAGAACACCTAAGAAATATGAAACTCACCTCAATCAACTGCACTTCCAGAACAGACTGCTTTCTGTCTCACGTTGGCCTCCTTTGCTTATTCTTTTAGTTCAACCAACTAAGAAGGAAAGGTTTGCAAGCTGTTTTGCTTGTTTAGCCAGCTTAAGGGTGAAGCCTATTAGATCAACCATAGCAGAGGAATGGAAGAAGCAGAGAAATGGTTTTCGTGAAGAAGCTGAAATTGGCTAACTCGTTTTTCCTCTATTGTCTCTGCTTATATAACCATGCTCAGCCAATCAATAGCCATCGCCTGCCTCTTATCCTGTTTCTTTCATCATTCCTCACGTCTATCATGCATTTAATGCATGAAGAAAATCTGCACTTACAAAGGGCGAGAAAGTCTTCCTTCCACACTCTTTTTCTTCTGCTGCAGACTTTGTTTACTTCCTCAACCAATAAGGCTAATTCCCTTATTGACTTTAACTTTCCTTCATTTATTGTCCTCGACCGTATATCTCACAAAGTCAATCTTGGCTGCTAATGGTTCTGAAGCCATTTTCCTTGTCCACACAAGCTGATTCCCGGTCTCCACCTCGTCTATTCGCCACACTACACCAGTTCGCCAGCAATTCAGTTGCCAGCTTTATCTTGGCAATTAAAAGAAATTCTCTTTTTTTCTTTACAATTACATTGAGACTTAGCGAATGGCAGTTGCCTTCTCACCAACTAAGCTATTTTTTGCCCCTCTGTATGGCGATCACAAGTTCTCGCCCTTTTGGAGCCATCACCAGGTATGGCTCAACTCGCCAATTGCTATGATTCCCCACATTTGGCAGATTTTATTTAGCATTTTAATTTCCTCAATTTGTATGAGCGCTCAGGAGCACTCGCATCATTTGGGCAAACTAGAATACTCGCCCTTTGGTGAGCTGAACAACATTCTCGCCCATACATTATTTCACCGAAATTGCTCCATTCTCATCTCATGATAACGAGCTTTTCAACTAAGTGGAAGTCAATGTTCATTATTTATTTAATTTCCATTATCAATTTTATGAATTTAGGGTCTACAATAGTGTAGAATCAGATCTTACATTTTCTCCCCACCTTAAGAAATTTGGTCCTCCAAATTTCAACCAGACCTGTCAGTGAAGAAACTCTGGATAGTTCTTATGCATAAGGCTTTTAGATTTTCAAGTAGCCTTATCCTTAATATTATACCATAAAAACACTTTAGCCATAACATGATCTTAGATCACAGCACTTTATCAATGCAATTTATCTTTCCTATCTAGAATCCGTACCAATTTCTCAACGTAACTCATGTCCTCTCTAATCTCTAGGACTCATCTCGAATCACATGAGAAGGATATGGATAGTACTTTCTCATTATAGAACACATTGTGCACTCCTGACAACACAGAAGGTAGTGCACATCTTTCACATGATCTAAGATCTCCAAAGATCTAATGCGTCGGGAACTCAATTTCCCTCTCACTATGCATCCCAATGGTGAGACCTTAATATACATAACCTCTTGTATATCTCAAAAAGTATTTTCGACCAAGTCGAAAATAATTTTCAGTCTCCCATTTTCTCATGCTATCGTGGATTATATCGTCTGCTAAATAATTTTCTTCCAAATGTTATGCCTATACTCTCTTATGGCCCTTATTATCAACAAACTCTGCCAGGGTAGAGGATTATCCCAAGAGCCTATAAAATCAATCGCACACGCTCACACCATATCCTCGAGCATCCATCTCATACACTCGGACTGTCTCTCAGTCTGCGGATAAACTGCGGTGCGAAACTCAATCGGGATCCCATAGCTTCCTGTAATCTCTCTCAACACTAAGATATGAAGTGGGACTCCCTATCATCAATAATGCTCACTGGAATATTGTAAACCACATCATTTCCCTGACATATTATCCGGCCAAGGCATTAATTAGCTCAACAAATTCCATAGTTAAGGAATGAGCAGACTTACTCAATATATCCACAACTATCCAGATAACATTTTACTCTTTTTAGTTTTTCACTGAGTATAGGAAATACCTCTAATATAGGTATTTTTCTTCCTTATCACTTTTTTAACTCTTATTTAATCTCATCTCCAATATGAGACCACGAATATCTTTTTATATTCCTCATTGTCTCTAAGAGTACTGCCCGTCTCTTTAGGCCATCAATAATCATCCCTTTGGCGCTCTTCCGCGCTCTAGGATTATTCTCTCAAGTGTGTTGGGGACCACTTAGTTCGCCCACATCTCACAACATGTTATCCGGTGTTGAGCGATCACCCCACTCGTGGGTCGCCCATCCCGAATTTTCTCAAGGTCATAAAGAATCTCAGGCGTCTTTTCTCAAAACCAATTTACACTCACTGAAGTCTTTTATCATCCTTGAGAGTCAGTAACTCATCTATACTTTTTATCACTTATCATCTCATTCAGTGCTAGTCGATTATAATTTGGTGACTATCATGTAGATAATTTTAATCATTCGTATGTAATTGTCCCAGTAGTCTCTATAATACCACGCACTCGCTCTCAATATATCCCGGAGCGTCCACACAATGCGCTCGGATATCTATATCAATCTGAGGCGGTGCTAACAGTCGAAATTTGGAATCCCAAAGCCTCTTGTGATTCTCTCAAAGCATACGGCGAATCAGGGATCCCTATCACAAGTACCCACTCACTGGAACTTCACATACATCCTCTCTGTTTCACCAATATATATCGACTAAAGCACTTATTATATCCCGAAACCTGATGATGAAGAAGTGAAATAATTTGGTTACTCAATCCATAATCACTTTTATAACGTCATGGTTCTTTCAGATTCTTCATCACCTTACTTATACAATTTCACATTCCCAATATATACACATGTATATCCTTTTTCAGGATTTGCAGTACTTCTTGTATCTGCTCCTCTGAGTATGACAATTTTATCTTTTTAATTTCTAGCTTGTCATTAATTCCAGCCATAACTACATAATGATCAGAGGATATCACATTTATTCGTATGCTTGGGAACTACCTCATAACTTGTGTTCCTTAGTAATCATATGACTTGTCTTCTCAAGACAATTTCATTCCTTTACATTCATCACCACAATTATTTTCTCACTTAATATAGTAGTACTTTACTGTTACTATTTCGTAATCATTTCGAATACTATATTCACTTCTATTTCCTTCCAATCAAGTATTGAATCAATAAGGTAGCAAATTCCACAAACTCTTCAACAATTCATTCGTGCTATACGGGTAAAACTCATAAATTTTATACCCCAATAAGCACACTTTAACCTCACTTAAGTAGTAAAATCTTTTATTCAGACAATTTTAATGTCCACTTAATCAGTTGAGACCTCACGTCTCTAATATATATATATCAATTAGAAACCAATGGTCACTATCTTAACAATAAGGTTTTCTCCATACCTTATTCAATAATATTGCTGATATCAATATACATGTTTATTCTTTTTAAAATCATCCTAGTTGGCTCTAGGCACACAAATAGGAAGGATACTACAGTCGGCTAGGGATCCAGATAGAATATGATAGGTATTTTAGAATACCATACTTGTTCTGGAACCTAGAAACAACTGTAGAGAGGATTAATCTCATTGTTTTCAAAATGATAAAATTTTTTCATTTTTCACCAGTTATAACAAACTAGTTTTATTCTCTACTCATCAATCTCTTGAGTAATTTCTCAAGCTCTACTGATTCACTGGTAAGATCTTACAAACAATTTCTATTTCAATTCACCAACCTCTAAGCTTGTCAACTAAATCTCGATGCCAACTTTATCATTTGGTAACTACGAAACCTTTCATCTTTTTGGCGATTACAGCTTTTGTTCTATTCGCCACATTGCTTTGACTCATGTCATATTGTTGATCAGATTACTCACCATACTCTTTGGGTGATCAGGATTCTCGCCCACTTTAGTAATTCATGTTATATTGGCGAACTCATTTAAGTCCTCGCCATCATCTAACTCGCCCACATCATTGGCGATCATGCATTTGCACTTCCATTGGCGAGCTATCCTAATGTAGTTCTCACCCATCGAGTATTTCTCATAAATCTCATAATATCACGGTTCTATGGATATCGTAACGGACCAGCCCAACCGGCCATGGCAATCCCTTTTTTGGGCCCATCGACAACGATTGCTGTGACATCGCTACTCATCCATACTGTCCTCTTTGGCGATCACCTCAATGCCCGGTCCTTCCAACCGTGCTCGAGTTCGCCCATTTCAAAGTTTTCTCTCCCATCCACAGACTCAAACACTTGACTTCCTCAAATGTCAAGTTACATCCATTCTCCTAAAACATAAGGAGTATATATAACCAGTTTACATCATTTCTTACACAATTCACTTTAAATTCAGACCCCAAATCCACAACAGGGATGACTATCTCACAACCTCTCATAGCTTGTACTCTGGGTCGCCTTACTTATCAATATATCAGTGGGGTCCATAGTAAAGATCATCCTTTACACCACCACATATTATTTCACCATCAATTTGTATTTTAAATCCATTCAATCACTTATGACTTCGAAAGAAAACATGTCAATATAGGGGTATATTCATAAATTCCCCTTTAATTCTCTTTCATCAGTATAATTCCAACAGGCAATCTTAGAGCTTATATGTTAATATTATCCCTTTTCGTCTCAATATCATCATTTCAGGATCTTAGTTCGATATGGACAGAGAAGTCCTGGTAGGGCCCTCACCGAGTTCCTCACTGCACCTCATCGAACAGACCCGACATTATGATGATAAGATCGCCTATCTCATGCAAAATTTCCAGATGACTATCTCTATTTGTAACCCATAACTAGTCAACTTTCACCATATTCCAACACTTAACTCAGTTCACATTCATTCGACTCCTCTATACATTCAGACTATACAGTACTACAGGGGATGTTAACCTTTTTCAACACTTCCCAAGCTAAAGGCATCAACAGATATCAGACCAACCCAAGCTCTGATACCATTAAATCTGTAACATCTCGTTACCACATTTTTCACGTATTTCCATACAACTTAACCGGTTAGGTTGTCTGCGATACCATTAACATTCAACAGTAACAGTGATAAATGATAAACATTTATCTATTAATTATGGAATATGAAATTTCATTTCATTATCCCTTTAATCTAACATCCCCTATTAACCTTTATTTTACTAAGGTAGTACTGTATACATATGTCTGAAATGTAAAAGAGAAGAGACTGTACCTCTCACATTTAACGTGCCATGCCTCAGTGCTTTAAACATAGCTATACCCATCTGAGAGCTAATTCTCTCAACTCCGTGTACTTCTTATCTGTGGAGTTAAAAATAAGGGGTGAGCGATTCATACGCTCAGTAAAGGAAACATATGCTGCTTTAAATAAAGCAAAACTATATATATCATAACTCATTTATTCTTTTCTTAACAATAACCCAGTAGAAAAGACAGTGGATACATAGTAAACACTATATATAGGATTTCAACAAATCCTTACAGTAAATAGAAATAGATAAGTTGAGACTAGGCAATAAGTAAATCATGCTATCATCGTTCCCCATCCCCCTTGCGAGAACGGAATCTGCCGCTATTGAGGTGCACCCGTAGGCCATCGCCCCTCACGGCTATCTCAGATCTATGGCCATAATCTATAGTGGTCCTCGGGTCCACTTGCCAAGTGACCTCGAGACCGCTGATGACTTGGCGGGTCCATCAGCCCTTTGACGCCCTAGGGTGCACTCGTTGGTCTATTTGACTTGAGTCATCGCCCCAGAGGGGTCACGCAAAGTATATGATTAATAATGCATGAATTCAATGCCTAATGTCTCAAAATCAAGTTGCATCTTATGTATCATTTCCACAAAATGATTAGATTTCTTATAAAACAATAAAACACCAAAAGTCCCAACATTTCCCGTGAATGGAAAGTACGGGTTAAACTAGCTCGCCCGTGGCTAGTTCGCCCATAGTGAGCTCGCCTGGTAGTCAACTCGCCTATTGGTCAACTCGCCCAATGGTCAATTCACCCCAAATAATTTCATATTTCTATTTTGAAAATATTACAACTTCTTATTTTTCGCAAAAGAAATAATCTTTCAAACTGTTCGCTAGAGTCAACTCGCCCTTCATGGCTCGCCCCTGACTAACTCAACAAGACGGCGAACTAGTATTCGCCCGACACTTAGCTTTTAAAAACAACAAGGGTCACCCACCGAACAAATCTTTAAAAGGGGTTCGCCCGACTTTGGCTTATCCGGTTTTCTCTTTAAAAACAAGGGCACTCGCCCAGTTCTCATAAAAGAGAGCTCGCCACGTAGCTTTCCTATAAAATCGGTTCGCCCGCCCTTAAAACTAGAAACGGGTGTATAGAAATTATAAAAGGGCTTGGCTCGCCCGCCAATACCAATTCGCCCAACATAAAAATACAAGAGCTCGCCCAACATAAAAACATATGGCGGCTTGTAGCTCGCCCGAGATCAAAATAATTTATCAAATAAATGCATGTTAGAAATTAAAACAATTTCTAATATTTTCTTAACACTTTTACTCCACAGGACATGCATTTGCATCACATACTACTTCCTTACCTGTTAGAAACGAAGCCTTGCTTCGCCCTGCTCTCTGTTCGCCCATAGCCATTCCCAATTATCGGCTGCAAATTATATAAATGCCGTTAATATTTTCTTTATATAATATATATATATATAATTTTCCATTACTTGGGCGAAATTAAAATAACTCAAATCACTACTCGCCCAAATAGAGCTTCACTAGTTCGCCCAGACGAGCTCGCCATTCACCATATGGCTACCACGTGTCATCTCGCCCGCCAGGCAACTCACGAGACCTTCATTGGCCTAATTGTGGGAGTTCGCCCACAATCCTATTCGCCCAACGCTTCTGCATTTGAGCTCGCCCATCAATTCATTTCACTAGAATTGGGCGTTCTCGCCCCTTGAACACATGCTTTACCTTGGCGAGTTCCTCATTATCTACTCGCCTCATTGGCGATTACTAGATTTCAACATGGGCGATCACTGTAGTCGCCATTGTCGTTACTTATTTCATTATTTTCCTTGTTTTCATGTTCTCTAAGGATCTAACTAAAACAAGGTTGTGTTCTATGTTGTAAACATATAAGTCTACCCTTGAATATCAAGAACACCTAAGAAATATGAAACTCACCTCAATCAACTGCACTTCCAGAACAGACTGCTTTCTGTCTCACGTTGGCCTCCTTTGCTTATTCTTTTAGTTCAACCAACTAAGAAGGAAAGGTTTGCAAGCTGTTTTGCTTGTTTAGCCAGCTTAAGGGTGAAGCCTATTAGATCAACCATAGCAGAGGAATGGAAGAAGCAGAGAAATGGTTTTCGTGAAGAAGCTGAAATTGGCTAACTCGTTTTTCCTCAATTATCTCTGCTTATATAGCCATGCTCAGTCAATCAATAGCCACCGCCTGCCTCTTATCCTGTTTCTTTCATCATTCCTCACGTCTATCATGCATTTAATGCATGAAGAAAATCTGCACTTACAAAAGGCGAGAAAGTCTTCCTTCCACACTCTTTTTCTTCTGCTGCAGACTTTGTTTACTTCCTCAACCAATAAGGCTAATTCCCTTATTGACTTTAACTTTCCTTCATTTATTGTCCTCGACCGTATATCTCACAAAGTCAATCTTGGCTGCTAATGGTTCTGAAGCCATTTTCCTTGTCCACACAAGCTGATTCCCGGTCTCCACCTCGTCTATTCGCCACACTACACTAGTTCGCCAGCCATTCAGTTGCCAGCTTTATCTTGGCAATTAAAAGAAATTCTCTTTTTTTCTTTACAATTACATTGAGACTTAGCGAATGGCAGTTGCCTTCTCGCCAATTAAGCTATTCTTTGCCCCTCTGTATGGCGATCACAAGTTCTCGCCCTTTTGGGGCCATCACCAGGTATGGCTCAACTCGCCAATTGCTATGATTCCCCACATTTAGCATATTTTATTTAGCATTTTAATTTCCTCAATTTGTATGAGCGCTCAGGAGCACTCGCATCATTTGGGCGAACTAGAATACTCGCCTTTTGGCGAGCTGAACAACATTCTCGCCCATACATTATTTCACCGAAATTGCTCCATTCTCATCTCATGATAACGAGCTTTTCAACTAAGTGGAAATCAATGTTCATTATTTATTTAATTTCCATTATCAATTTTATGAATTTAGGGTCTACAATAGTGTAGAATCAGATCTTACAGAGATGAAGATAAAGTCTATCTACTCAAAAAGGCTTTGTATGGACTTAAGCAAGCTCCAAGAGCTTGGAATTCCAGAATTGATGATCATTTATTAAAGTTGGGATTCAAGAAAAGTCTCAGTGAGGCAACACTATATACCAAAGCTACAACCAATGATGATTTATTGGTTGTTTCATTGTATGTTGATGATTTGTTGGTGACAGGAAGCAAATCTGAATTAGTGTTGCAATTCAAAGACCAAATGATGAAAGTCTTTGAAATGACAGACTTAGGGGAGATGTCTTACTTCCTTGGAATTGAAATTTCTCAAACTCAATAAGGAATCTTCATTTCTCAAGAGAAATATGCCAAGGAATTGTTGAAAAAATTCAACATGGAGAGTTGTAAAGCTGTTTGTACTCCTATGGTTTAGAATGAGAAGCTTAGCAAGGATGATGGTTCTCAAAAGGCTGATGAAAGAAGTTATAGAAGCTTAATCGGTTGTTTGTTGTACTTAACAGCAACTAGACCGGATATAATGTTTGCCGTTAGTGTTCTTTCAAGATTCATGCATTGTCCTAGTGAAGCTTATTTCAGATCAGCAAAGAGAATTCTAAGATACATCAAAGGTTCAATTAACTTTGGTGTTCTATATCAGAAATCTAATGAATTGAGGCTACTTGGATACTCTGATAGTGATTGGACAGGGTCTTCTGATGACATGAAGAGCACCTCAGGCTATCTTTTTTCTTTTGGCTCAGATGCATTTACCTGGAACTCTAAGAAGCAAGGAACTATGGCTCAATCAACTGCTGAAGCAGAGTACATAGCTGCTGCTGCTGTTAATCAAACAATTTGGTTAAGAAAAATCATGACAGATTTGAATCAAAAGCAAGATGGTCCAACAAAAATTTTCTGTGATAATCAATCAGCAATTGCAATGGCCAAGGACCCTGTGTTTCATGGAAGAACTAAGCATATAAAGATCAAGTATCATTTGCTTAGAAAAGCTGAAGCTGAGAATGAAGTGAAATTAGTGCAATGCAAGTCAGAAGATCAGGTCACAGACATTTTAACCAAGGCTTTGTCAAAAGCAAGGTTTGAAACATTAAGGAGGAGCCTTGGTGTTTCCAGTAGAAATGCCAAGGAGGAGTGTTAGCAGTTGAAGAAGCTTGTGTGGCATATCTGCTGTTGTGACTTTTTGACATGTTCTGCCCATTACTTGTCCTGTTGCATCAGGGTTTAGGTAGCTCTTGATATGATAAGGTTATGGTAATCCATTTTGTTAGGCAAACATGTAAGGTAGTTGTTAGCAGTTGTTAAGTTTAAACTTTTGTTAAATGTTTGTATAAATTATGAACAATGCAGCCCAAAATAGTGGCTTTTCCAGAATTTGTTTCTGAACTCTTTCTTCGTTTTTCTCTCTTATTCTTCTTTGCTTCATATCCTTCAATCTTCAAGAAGGCATCCCAAAATGCAGTGTTCAATCTTCCTTTTTTTAAAAAAAAAAATTGGGTCTATCTTTAATAACAAAAGTTTAACAAACCTCTCATCTCGTTGAATCAAAACCTACCAAAGAACAGAAAAACTTTAACAAAAAGACATGTTCACTAGTGTTTGCGTGTATTGTATCATAAAAATCAAGATATAATTTATTTTACCTAATTTATGCAGAAGAGGGGAGGCAAAAGTATAAAATCTAAACAACATGAGTTTTGCCAAGAGAAACACATACCTGAATATCAATATCAGTTTGACCTCCTTGAGCTCCACCACGAGGCTAATGTATCATTATCCTCGAATTAGGTAAATTGTACCGTTTTCCTACAGTTTTGAAGTAACAAAAGATGAGCAAATTTAGTAGACTTGGGAAAAGAACATCAAACAACAGAGCTATAAATGCTACAAATCACAAGTATCATATACCTTTGGTTCCAGCACTAAGCAAAAAAGCTCCCATGCTGTTCATGGAAAAAAAAATGTATTCATTACTAAAAACAAACAATTGCATCCACATGCGAATTGAAAATCTTGTTCTAAGGAACACCAAACATCCCACAGACATCTTAATTTTAGAAATGTATCTCATATCAAAGGTTTGCAATTTCTAAAAAATCAATCATCAGGCCCTCGCACTAAAAACATTATTTTGTCATATAATGAACAAAATTCAAGCTATAACCTAATACTCAGCTGCATCTATGAGATTAAATAAATAACATAAGACTATTTTGTCAATCCATTGTCTGTGCGATTCTATTGTCATCCAGATTATAGGAACAACAAATGGATTCACAAAAGTCTTGAAACTGCCTTATATCATCCATTTGAAATTGCCAGAAAGCAGACAATAATTACAGCAATATTAAATAAAAATAGTTTAAGAATTTCAAACAGAATCAAGCATGAGCTTTTTGGTAGAATTTCAATCCACAATTGAGAAAAGCTATTGACCTTGGCTCTGTAACTAATTTTATAACTAGCTTAACCCAAATTGTTGATCCTCAGTCACAAGAGAAAACAAGGATAAGAGATTAAGCAATTACTTCCTCAGCACTTAATAGGTTTCTAGGCTAATCTGTCCATATTAGGGCAGGTTTTTCTTCAAAAACAGCAGGTAGTTTAGGCCGCCCCATCTACAGAAATCCTTCATACATCCTTACCACCCTTATAATGAGGGCTCTTCCTTTTCCCTTTACCCAAGCTTATGCCAAACAATCAATACCCATTCTACCCCTAATGTTCATAAAATCCGTTATTATGCATTATGATGTAAAACTTGAAACTGAGCATAAGCCATGTCGTAAAAATGCAGACATACAAGCTACTATGAATAGGTATACAAGCCAAAGCCAAGCTGTAAACCTATGATGTTTTGGCAATTGGGACACCAAATAGAATGCACATAACTCCACATCCCTAAAGTGAGGATTAAACTAAATGTAGCTTTGAAATACAAAGGTCAGGCATCATGCTGGGGGAACATGAGAAATGAAACAAATCTCAATCACCATGCCCTCTTTATCTCATATAAATTTAAGTATTACAACCTATTTTGCCAAAAAATATAATCATCAAGGATCGAATATCTGTCAGAATGAATCTAATACCATAATATTAAGTTTCAAAGTTAAGATCAATAATCCTCAATTAATAGACAAAGTAGACATAGAAGCAAAAACTATTATTATCTGATGTTCCATATTGAGATTTGAAATACAAGTGCTTTATAAACAAAAGCAATTACATTAATGAATTTATACCTAGCTGCAAGTCCAACACACAGTCGAGACATCAAGCCGAATATGCCTCATAGTGTCAAATACGGCCATACCTAATCAAAATTCAAAACCATACAAGTTATGAAAGTCGATAGAAATTGTCACCAGCCTGCTATTTGAAACAAACTAGTTCAAGTATAAATGCAACATTATCATTAGATAGGTACATTACCAACTGTAACTGACCCTCCTGGGGAATTGACATACATGACAATGTCCTGTTGATAAGATCAACAAATGTACGAGTAGTAAATAATATTCATAATAGCATTCAAGATTCCTTATACTTGGGAAAAAAAGGCAACCCAATGCATATAAAGCCCCTCACATTGTGGGATTTAGAAAGGGTCATATGTATGTAACCTTCCCTCTGGATTAACGAAGAGGCTGTTTCCATGTTCCTTATATCTTAATAAAAAAAATAACAGCGTGTGTTATTGAGATAGAGCAAGCATAGAACCAAACAGACCTTGTGAGGATCAACAGCATCAAGATAGAGAAGCTGAGCTACAATAATGTTAGCAATATTATGATCAACAGCTCCACCATAGCAAATTATTCTCTAAGAATCGAAAAAAAACAACCCAGATTAGAAGTGGATAAGAAAGAAAGCAAAGTCTTTTAAAACCAAATTCACAACCAACATACTTGTTGGAAAAGTTGGCTAATAACACTATGTAATTGCTCCTACACCATTGGAGGTGGGCCCTACCCTTGTGCATATGCAAGGAACTAAGACGACGATGGGACTTGCAAATTATCCCTGCATAGTTAAAAAATAATATCTCTAATATTTTACCACATAAAGGTAGAAGACATAGAATTGTCGTTTCAAAAGAGATTTTACCTTGTCGACTAAATTTTGTGTCGAAAGCTTGTCTTTGGAGCCCAAAACTCTCCAGTGTAAACAGCGTTTAGTTGAGAACTAATCACATTCTTTTGTTTGCTAATTAGCTTCTTCAATTCCTAAAAATAAAAAATAAAATAAAATAAATTACTTTTCAAACTTAGCCAATAAGGTGAAAAGTAAAAACCAAAACATTTTTCTCCTTTTTTTTGGGATTTTTGAGTTTTTTTAAATATATTTTAATGCTTTTATATTACTTGTTTCCTAAAGATTTATGAATTTTTTAGGTGAGTAGCATTTTTCTAAGTTTAGAGAGAAAAAAGTTTTCTAGTTTTAAAGAGAGAAAAAATAGTTGAAAAAATAAATAAAAAACTTAAAGATAATGGAAAATGTAATGGTTTGGAATAAAGTGAAATGGAAATAAATCCTAGTATAGTTAAGTGTCAAAGTTTAAATATCAAGTATCACATTTAGTCCGCCCCTAATCACAAGGTATATTTATGTAATTTACCCATTATTTTAATATATGTGTAAATACATCATTTTTATATTATTTATTATGATTTCAAAAAATAAATAAATCAAAATATAAAATAACATATTTAATTAAATAATGCATTTGAAATATTTACTTAATTTATAAATAATTTACTTAATTTATAACAAAAAATACTATACATAAAAATTTTATTGATATTTAATTTTATTTATTTATATGTATGTTTAGATAAATGTAGGGGAAGAGGAAAAGCTTGAGGGAAGAGAAGTGTGAAAATCCCATTTTTTCAATACCTAATGTAAGTTAAAGAGTGTAAAAATCGAGAAGCAGGAGTTGGTTGCTATGATTTCTAAATAAAAGGTTTGTTCGATAAAGATCGGGGAAGTACACAATATGGGCCCCACAAGGACTTTTGCTGTCCAGATATAAATAAGATCCTAGAGTAATAATATTTGAAGTGAAATATTGAGATAGCAACAATCTACATCTCAAAATTCCCTTGTTTGGGCTTGTTTTGAAAAGCGTGTAACAATATCAAAAATGATGATTACATTCATAGGTCAGGAAAACTTTCATAAATAACAGTCAATCTAATTTGATTTATGACCAACTGACAGTCATAGGTGAAATCCTCATATGAAGAAGTCTCATGTTATTCCAACCCATCGACTGAATCACACGAAAATGCTGAAAATAATGCGAATGAGCCATCAAGGGTATTTTGGTAATTTCACCAAAATGACAAGTCACCCCAATAAAAGTCAATGTTTTGACTAAATTATTTCAAATAGATATATTTGGTATTGAAATGAAAATAATTTGAAATTATACCAAATATTTAATCAAATATTGAAGTAATTGGGATGTAACGAGAATTTTTAAAATTGTTGAAGGGTAAATGGTCTTTTGCTATAAAAGATATTATAAAACATGAGAAAATATCATCTTCTTCATTGTGTTGGCTGGCCACCATGGAAGGAAGAGAGAAAAAGTGTAAGAAAGTTTGACTTTTAGAGAGAGAAAGTGATAAAACTCTAGCATACAAGCCCCAAACTGAAAAACTCCCTAAAGGAAAGTTGTTCTACTTGATGAATTCTCCCACATACCTTGGAATCAGCCATGGGAATGGCCATTTGATGGGTGAAAAGTAGCCTTGAAATTTCAGCCACCAAGGTACTAGGAGAGAGAAATTCATGTTTTAATTTCTATTGATATATGTGGTTGTTTTAAGTTGATTAAGCTTAGGCGTAGCGTTATTTTGCAACAAATCTAAGTGTAAGAGGCTTCTTTGAATTCGGCCAAGTGAAGGACATGATGAAATCATGCTCAATTCAATACCAATCAGGTCCTAGAATACTGTATAAATTAGTATAAGGTTGTTGGTGAAGTCAGAATTGAAAAAGAAAGTATTTTGATTGTTGTTGCAGTTTAGCATCCGATACGAAGTAGAACAAATTTGCTGTTGTATTAGGAAATATGGAAGACTTTAGAGTCAAGAATATTCTTTGTAAAAGGAATGTTGAAATTTGACCGTGTTTTAATATTGTTTTACAGCTTCAAAGTAAGTGGTGTTAAACGATAAGCAAATATATGCTCGCTTATCTACATTGCTTACTGGAGTTGAATTTGTATGCTGCACTAAGATTGAAATAGGTAAGGGATATATATATATATATATATATATATATATTATATTATATATAAGACGTAAGGATACTATAACTGTACTGGTATGATTGAAATCTTGCATAACTGAACAATGAAATTGTTTTGAGATCGATTAACTAAACTAAGTGATTTGAATTGATTTGCTAAACTGAATGATTGATATTGTGATTGATTTACACTAAGAGACTAGAATTGTGGCTTTTGAACTATGTTTTATGTGTAAGAGAGTTTAGGTAAATAGCACCGTTATGCTGCCAAAATTTTGTAAAACAATCTTAAGACCGTAAACTATCAATAAGAAATTTTGTCATTTACTTTATAGATTTATGAACTGACTGAAGATATATTTTGAGGGAATACTGTTAAAAGTGAATTATTTTCCAACAGGTTTGTTAGCTTTAAATTACCATATATATTTTGAAATGACAAAAACTTAAGTAAACCTTAATGTTTCTTTCATATTGTAAATTTACTTTATGACACATGATTTTCTCAAACCATTTAAAGTGATAATATCAAACATTAAGATCATGATTTAATGATACATTCTTATTGGTCTTAATACTTTATAAAATGTTTTTGAATATTTTAGAAAATTACTTAATGAATTTTTGGATCATGTTTTCATTAGAGAAAGTCAAGGAAAACTCCCACAAAAATGCCAAAATGTCTTGGGTTGAATTAGGATCAAAGGCCACATAATTTCTAACACAAAAAGTGCAGAAAATTGCTCTCTGGAAGAAAAGGATCGATCCCCTAAAGGTAGGGATCGATCTCCTAAGAGAAGGGATCGATCCCTTCATGGTAAAAACCCTTGGAAGCGTGGAATGAAGAAAAGGATCGATCCCTTAGGTAAAAGGATCGATCCCTTTATGTTAGAAAGTCTCCAACGGCTAGTTTCTGTTTTGGCTCCAACCAACGTCCACAAACCATCCAAGGGATTATAAATAGAGGCTTAGAAGCTGAAGGAACTAAGAGGAAGAGCTCAGCACATTCAATCTTCATTTTCCTCATATTCAAAGCCTCAACAACTTCTCAAGTGCTATACATTCTTCATTTTCTATCAATCTCATATTCCTTGTATAGAATAGCATAGCACAAATCATTGTATAGGATTTTCCTTATGCTTAAACATTGTAATCACTTGCCTACCTAGAGGCCTTCTTTGATTACATTATTGTAAAACAAATCATTCCTTGTAAAGGGGAGGTTTCTCTTTAGCCTTAGAAAAAGATGGAGGTTTCTCTTGAGCTTAGAAAAAGAGAGAGGTTTCTCTTGAGCCTTGAAAAAGAGGGATTGTAATACAAATTCAAGTTAGTGGATTTGGGAAAAATCCTTGGGAGCGTCTCAAGGTAGAGGACATAGGCAAGGTTGTCGAACCTTTATAAATCGCTTGCGTACATTTCTCTATCCTTATTCTCTTATTTTATTTGCAATTATATTTGTGCTTATTGTATTGAATTTATATTGCATTCTTGAGTAGCCTAGAGAACTTAGAAAACTTCAATATAAGCTAGAGAATTTAGAAGAATCGAAAAACGGGCATAAGGTTAGCTAAGAACCGATTCACCCTCCTTCTCGGTATAACCTATAGAGCCAACAATTGGCATCAGAGCTTGGGCTCGAGATTGATTTAGATTAACATCTATCGAGTAAAACGATTATAAATGGTTCACTTGAATGTAGGCACACCCCTAGAAGAAGAGGGACACTCATTAGTTAAACCTCCACTCTTCAATGGAGAGAATTACTCATATTGAAAAACTAAAATGATGTTATTTGTACAATCAAATTATTATGAGGTGTGGGGAATTATAGTGAATGGTCCTAGAACTCCTATGAAGAAAATAGATGGAAAAGATGTCCCTAAGAATGAGGATGAGTGGGACATAAATGACATGAGATTGGCACAATTGAATGCCAAGGCTATGCACACCCTCTTTTGTGCTTTAGGTCCCAATGAGTATAATATAGTCTCCTTATGTGAGAATGCTAAACAAATATGGGACAAATTAGCCATCACACATGAAGGGACCAATCAAGTTTGAGAAACCAAAGTAGGAATGCTCACACATGATTATGAGCTTTTTTGGATGAAAGAAAATGAGTCCATGAATGAAATGTACACTAGGTTTAATGACATAATCAATGGACTTAAGGCATTAGGCAAGAGCTATTCCAATGTAGAAATGGTTAAGAAAATTTTGAATAGCTTACCAAGATCTTGGGAGGTAAAGGTAACTGTAATAGAAAAGTCTAAGGATCAAAATACCTTGTCTCTAGATGAACTTATGGGCTACCTACTTACATATGAAATGAAATTAAAAAGAAATGAAGAGCCTTCAAAGAAAGTAGGAGTAGCACTTAAGTCTTCCACTCATGAGATCATTGAAGATGATAGTAATGAGAGTGGAAATGAGGAAGAAAAGGAAATGGCAATGTTTGCCAAAAGATTTAATAGGTTCACGAGAATGAAGGAAAAAGAAAATAATGAGAGACATCAAAGAAGGGAGTCAAGTAGAAGAGAAAAGGACCTCTTAGTGTGTTATGAATGTAATGAACCGGGTCACACTAAGCTAGATTGCCCCTTACTTAGGAAGGAAAAGGATAGGAAGCCTAGAAAGAAAGCATTTGTGGCTGCATGGAGCGATAGTGATAGCTCCGATGAGGAAAACGTAGATGATGAGGTAGCCTACTCATGTTTTATGGCCATTAGTGATGATGAGGCTAGTTGTAGTTCTAGTGAAGATAATGATTATACCTTTAGTGAATTACAAAATGCCTTTAATGATTTAGCAAATGAATTTCAATGCATGAACTCCAAATATAAGAAAATCATTGCTAAATTAAAAATAGAAAATGAAGCCTTGACAAATGCTAAGCTAGAATTTAAAAGGAAATTAGAAGAAGCAAATCTAGAAATTGATGAAGTTAAGAAAAAGAACATAAATTTGCAAAACTCATTTTCTATATTCTACATGGGTCAACAAAAGTTAGAGACCCAAAGAGCTTTCTTTGACAAAAATGGGTTAGGCTATAATGCAACACAAAAGGAAACTCATCTTAAGAATTTCATAGTGAGCAAAAATTCTATGCATGATACATCTTTCACATGCTCACTATGCAATAGGATAGGTCACTCTTCACAAGCATGCAAATATAGAAAAACCACATTTAGAGGAAGAGTAGTTAGAAAAATGTTGGTGCCAAAGCATGCTGTAAATAATGATGATTTGAGTTTGAAATGGATCCCTAAAGGATCAAAAATTATTTGCACTAAATCTCATGGACCCAAGAAAATTAAGGTACCAAAGCATGCATAAATTTGTTTATTGTAGGAGTGTTAGAGCATGGGAATACAATGGAACAATAGAGTTTAAATGCTCAACACATCCTCATGGAGTTTGCTTATGCCAATAAGAAAGAGAAAGAGATTGGAGATCCATTCTTAGCAAGGCGACAACAATTTCTCAAAAAATGGCAAAAGGTGGATCCAACAAATCATGGCAAAACACTCTCAAGTAAAGGAGTTTTGTAAGCTTAATTCCTTACTCCTTAAACTTTTTACTTGATTATTTGTGCTTTGATGATATGGCTGTTGATGATCTTTGATGCCTTATGAGTTGAATGAATCAATAATAGGCATGATAAATGATTTTTGATTGTTTGATAGATAGTTATTGAGGCATTGAATGATTGAATGAAAAACATTTTTAAATGATTTTTGAAATGATTTCTATTATTTGAGCAAGTTTGCAATGTAATGATAATATATTCTCTTGCTCTAAAATGTCAAATTTGTCATACATGCAAAATACCTTGTCATGAGCATCAATGAGAAACTTGCATGTTTGAAACTATGGCATGATGTTCACAAGTTATATGACTTAATGGTATATGTGCTTAAATTCTATGTAAACATGTTTGTTTTGACATATTTGTGTTTTCTAATGCATTGGTTTAGCAAAAATATGCATAACTTTCAAAATGACCCCTTTGAGACCAAAAATGCATTTACTGGTGAAAATCCTTCCAAAATTGCAAAATCTATTGTTAAATGGTTTTTCATTCATATTTTTCATCCATACAAGTCCAAAATCATGTTACACAAATGTTTAAACCTTTACTTGGACTTAAAATACTCAAAAACGAAGTTTTGGCACCTCAAATGTTGGATTTTCTGTCAAAAATCTGTAGAAACTGGATGAGGGATCGATCCCTCAACATGCAGGATCGATCTGCCTTGAGCAAAATGCAGAATTTGTGCATTCTAGAACTAAGGGATCGATCCCCCTCCTCTTGGGATCGATCCCCCAAGCCAAAATGGCTTTTCTGTACGTTTTGAGCCGAATTTGAGAAGGATTTTTCACTTTCTTGATATCTTCTTCCTTCTCAACTTAAAATCCAGTATTTTAACTTCTTTTTGATGATCTTTACAATATGAAAATTCATTTTTCATTGATATCATGCCTCAACTCCATCAATTTGTATTATGTCCAACAATTGGTATCACTTTCAACAATCAATATCATTTTTCATTAAGCTCACAAGTGCAAAATCAATTTTCTTATTGAAGACATTCATGAATTGCATAAATCTTGAAATAATCTTGAAATATATTTTCAATGAATGCTCAAACATCATTTTAAGAATTATTTCATTGATTTGTGTATATATTTGAGAATTTGATGAACTTGTGCATAATGAATATCGTTCATACCTTCGTTCATCTTAGTCAAGCATGCTTAAAGGATTATGTTTCATAGCTTAATTCACATATTCTCATTAGACATCATGATATATTTCTTAGTGGAATATGAATAATTAAAGGTCAATATATAGCATATACCCCTTAGACTTTAAATGATAAAACACTTAGGGATATGACTATAATTTGATTAATTTGACAATCTTGAACTTTTCCTTGCTCATAATTGGTTAAGAACTTGAATTGGAAAATGAGCATAGGATTTTAGTGCTTATAGCTATGGAAGAAAATGTGTGCATTTGAATGATATAAATTCTTGAATCTTACATTTGTGCTTATGAATATGGATTAACGTTTTATGAAAGGATGCTAATGTCTAATTAATCCATATGCATGTTTGATGGTGTGATTGTGTTCTTACATGTTTGACTTGATTATTCACTAAGCACACCACACATAATAATTAGCATAAGGCAAAATGTCTAAGTTAATAATTGGTAACAATATTTTCAACAATTGCTAGAAGCCAAAACTGAATTGACAATTGTTATGAGCTTTAAATTGATAATTCTTCTTGTGTTCCTTAGATTCAAATGAAAAATAGGGAAAAATTAGGATACTTTTGCATGAAACTCTTGTGTGCTGGAAGTTGTGGTAAATTGATATATGATTTAATTCTATGCACACTCCTTCTTGAAAATGATTTATGAGCTCATGCATATGATATGTCATCTAATTTCAGCTCATAATCATGATGTATTGCCATGCACCTTAATTGGACCTTAGAGAAAAATTGACATACTTAGGTGCTTGATAAGATTGAAATGAGCAAGTTATAGAACTTAGTAGATAATTTATAATCAACTTGCTTCATTATTTACCAATTGGGAATTTCTTGCAAAATTATTTATAAACAATTGGTATAGGAATATAAGCCTTGTCCTTTGCATGCCTAAACATTTCATACTCTTTATGGACATTGACTTATTAATTTATGCTATAAGTCCCATGTACTAACATATTTTTTCTTGGATGGAGCATATTTATTTGTTCTCACGTAGCCCTAATTTTAGGGGGAGTATACATTTTATTTTTCCTTCTTTTTGCTATGACAAAAAGGGGGAGAGATATTAAGATATTAAGGGGGAGAGATAATGAGGGAGAAATAGTTTCTTCAAACCATGCTTACATTAAGGGGGAGCTTTATAAAATCCTGCTTCATTTTAGGAGGAGTATTTTATCAAAGAATTTTCAAAGCAAATTTACATTAAGTTTTGTCATATCAAAAAGGGAGAGATTGTTAGCTTTAAATTGCCATACGTATTTTGAAATGACAAAAACTTAAGTAAACCTTAATGTTTCTTTCATATTGTAAATTTGCTTTTATGACACATGATTTTCTCAAACCATTTAAAGTGATAATATCAAACATTAAGATCATGATTTAATGATACATTCTTAGTGGTCTTAATACTTCATAAAATGTTTTTGAATATTTTAGAAAATTACTTAATGAATTTTTGGATCATGTTTTCATTAGAGAAAGTCAAGAAAAACTCCCACAAAAATGCCAAAATGTTTTGGGTTGAATTATGATCAACGGCCACATCATTTCTAACCCAAAAAGTGCAGGAAATTGCTCTCTGGAAGAAAAGGATCGATCCCCTAAGGGAAGGGATCGATCCCTTCATGGCAAAACCCTTGGAAGCGTGGAATGAAGAAAAGAATCAATCCCTTTATGTTAAAAAGTCTCCAACGGCTAGTTTCTGTGAGACACAATGGTTAGTTTCTGTTTTAGCTCCAACCAACGTCCACAAACCATCCAAGGGACTATAAATAGAGGCTTAGAAGCTGAAGGAACTAAGAGGAAGAGCTCAGCACATTCAATCTTCATTTTCCTCATATTCAAAGCCTCAACAACTTCTCAAGTGCTATACATTCTTCATTTTCTATCAATCTCATATTCCTTGCATAGAATAGCATAGCACAAATCATTGTATAGGACTTTCCTTGTGCTTAAACATTGTAATCACTTGCCTACCTAGAGGCCCTCTTTGATTACATTATTTGTAAACCAAATCATTCCTTGTAAAGGGGAGGTTTCTCTTTAGCCTTAGAAAAAGAGGGAGGTTTCTCTTGAGCCTAGAAAAAGAGAGGGGTTTCTTTTGAGCCTTGAAAAAGAGGGATTGTAATACAAATTCAAGTTAGTGGATTTGGGAAAAATCCTTGGAAGCGTCTCAAGGTAGAGGATGTAGGCAAGGTTGCCGAACCTCTATAAATCGCTTGTGTACATTTCTCTATCCCTATTCTCTTAATTTATTTGCAATTATATTTGTGCTTATTGTATTGAATTTATATTGCATTCTTGAGTAGCCTGGAGAACTTATAAAACTTCAGTAGAGGCTAGAAAATTTAGAAGAATCGAAAAACGGGCATAAGGTTAGCTAAGAACCGATTCACCCTCCCTCTTGGTATAACCTATAGAGCCAACAAGGTTTATGAAGTGCATTATTGAAAGTTGTGAATGACTGACTGTAGTAAATATTTTAGATGGACTAACTCTGTTTTATGGAAAGCTTTGATTGTCTAACTGAAGTAAATGTTTTGAGTGTCTTATTGAAGTAAATGCTTCGAATGTTTTAAATCGACTGACATCGTTTTACTAAAAGTGTCTATTTTCCAATTGAAGTCAAAGATTTGAATGTTTTGAATTTAACTGAACGTATTGAACAAAATAAATCGATTTTTGAATAGTATGATTTTAAAATGAAACTTGGTTTCCAAAAGTTTATATTTTTACTGCTAGGGTGGCAAATCCTTGGCCAATCCAGGCACTCCCAAGCCCTGATAATAAAACATGCGTTTATACTACTGTATTATGTTTTGAAAACAAAAAGTACGGTTTTATTATTTTCATGGGAACAGAGTAGATGTTTTTGGACTATTAGCACCTGTATCATGCTGTACTGTATTGTATTGTTTGCAATTAAACTTTGAGCAATTCTACAGCCACCTCTATATTACCTACTCAGTGGTACTATGAGATGCACTGCTAGCTATTGACCATGATTATGTCTTCAGCGGTCCTCAGGATTGTCACTGGCTCCGTGACACTGGATGAACATCACTATGACTATAGCCATATGTTTTATTGTTACTGTTTACTCCCTCTTTGGAATACTGAAACCACATGATTCTATTAGGATATTGCCAAGTCTTTACTGAATTGTGACAGCATTGTTTAATGGACTGTTTACTGAACTATTTACTAAACTATTTACTGAATTGATTATTGAACTATTTACTGAATTGTTACAGTACTGTTTAATGAACTGTTACTGAACTATATGGAAACTGTTTGTCAAACTATATATCGAAATGATTTCTGAACTATGTACTGCTTATTGAACTATTTACCGACTATTTACTGAATTGTTTTCTAAACTGTTTACTGAATGTCTATTGATCTATTTACTTACTATTCTCCAACTGTTTATTGATCGATTACTGAATTGTTTACCAAACTATTTACTGACTATTTATTGAAGTGATTACCGAACTATTTATTGAACCATTACAAACTGACGTTGAATAGTTTACTGACTATTTACTAAACTGATCACTGAACTGTTCACTGCATCATTATCGATTGTTTACTGAATTGTCTACTGATTTTATGAACTAACTATTGAACTGTTTATTGATTTTCTATTCAACTATTTTACTAAACTACTTGTTGAATCATTTACTGACTGTATACTGAATTGTTTTGTTGAATTGCTTACTGAAACGATTACTGACGTCTGAACTGTTTACTGAATCATTTACTAATTGTTCACCAAATTGTTTACCGAACTGTTCACTAATCATTTTCTGAAATGTTTATTGAGTGATTTACAAAACTGATTTCTGTATTGTTTACTAAATCATTTATGGATTGATTTACTAAACTAACTACTGAACTATTTATTGAATTGTTTATTGATTGGTTTACTGAACTGACCATTGTACTATTTACTAAATCGTTTACGGAGTGATTCGCTAAGCTATTTACTGAATTTTATTGAACTGTTTACTGAATGATTTACTGAAGGTTTTACTGAACGGCTTACTGAATGATTTACTAAACGTTTTACTGAACTGTTTACTGAGTGATTTGCTAAACATTTTACTGAACTAGTTACAGAAACTATACACTGAACTATTTACTGAGTGCTTTTTGAATGTATACACGTATATATCATCGTTTTCTAGTGATTTTAAAATATAATGATTTGATAACGATCGTTTACCGTATAGTATTGCAACTGAAGGATTGACAAGTTTTGACATTGATTTGACACGCATGAATTCCTTCTCTGAAAAGTTTTCATAAATTCCTTATCGTCGAATTTAGGGACAGAGACAAATGAGGTCCTCTAAAGCATCCTTCTATACTTAACCTGGTACCCTTAACCGATTATGATGTCCCTTGGAGGTATAATTGCACAGTTACCTTATTATATTTAGATATTAATTGTGCAATACTTTAGTGTGTAAAGGGATGTAAACAATAAACTCAAGGAACTTGAGTGTCACTTATAATTCTTTGCTATTGGAATGGAAATGTAAATAAAAGTAACACATACTGTAAGTGACTGTACTGGAACCAATCTGAATAGTTAGATATTGATTTACCTAAGTAAATTTTAGCTTGCTGTCGGAGTGAGGACACTAAGTGCAGTCCAACTGACTGAGTGAAAATGAAAAATGTCAGTTCTGATTTTTTAGTAATCGGGGCGTGACAAGAAGTAGAAGTGGGAAAGTGGGGAAGTGATTAGTAATCTTCTTTAATTATTTAGGAGTATAATTTATTAGTAAATACTTACATGTTTATGTATACGTTCACATAAACGTCCACATGAACAAAATTTATCAAGTTTCTAAGTATTTTATAATATATATATATATATATATATATATATATATATATATATATATAAAGATCTACTTACACTAATGTAAAATGAATTGTTTTACACATTTTTTATAGCTTCATGTAATATTAATATTTTTACAAACCAATTATTAGATTTAACAACTTACTCGTATATATCATACAAGTAAATTTTTGAATCAATCTGATATTCTTATAATTTTTATTAAGATTAACATCTTTCTAATATATATATATATATATATATATATATATATATATATATATTAACGATTGAAATTTTATTATTATAAAACAAATAATTAGACATTTCAATTAACTTAAAATTTAGCGTACATAACCTACGTGATTAAATAATAAAATTCAACAATCAAATTAAAAAAGATATAAAAGTTGTAAAACTAAATTAGCTTTATATTGGTATGAGTGGATCTCTCCTTTATATGTGTGTGTGTATATAAAGATGATTATTATTCAGTACATTGTTGGTAAAGTTTTAAGAGTCTACAAGCGAGATTAAGATAGTAATACAAACTTTTTAGAGTATTAAAATAAATAAATAAATAAATAAAATGAAGTTTGTATCACCATTTTCACCATGTTGTGGAGTCTAAAAATTTTACTGATAATATATTAGATAATGATAATACATATTATTTAAAAAATTGTTAATGTTCAGAACTTGAAGCCTAGTATGTTAACTTAGGCAGCGATTGGGATTATACTTTGTTTTTTACTTTTGAAAATTTTGATTTTGTTTTGTTTTCAAAATTTGAAATCAAAAAACATGTTTTGTTAATATTGTTACGTGTTAAAAACAAATATTTAAACCCATTTAAATATAATAATTCAATTTACAAAATAAAAATTTAAAAATTAAATAAAATATTAATGTATTTATTAAATAATATTATTTTAAATATAATATTAAATAAAATAATTACTTAAAAATAATTTAATTAAAAATAATATTAAATAATTATTCATATTAATTTTTATTAGATAATAATTGAGATTAATAAAATTCAAAATTTTATATATTAAATAATAATATGAATTAATAAATTATAAATTATATTGAATAATATTATTTAATATTAATTAAAAATTTTAAAATTTTATAAATATTAATTAAAAATAGAAATAGACATATAGCGATATTGTAACCCTGCTTGTGGAGTTTTTAAACTCTTCTGTCAGTGAATGAGATAATAATCAAATAAAAAACTATAAGACATAAAAGATTATCATTTCATTTTCCGTTCTCTTTGCCTAATGATACGTGATTTGTATTGTGCTCGAACTTCTCTATCTAACCAATCTTGAAATAAAATAATTTTTAATAATTTATTTTTAAATGAGTTTTTATTAGTAGTTCATTCAATAAAAATTTTATATATATAACATGTGACATGTCATTCATTTTGTATTCAAAATGAAAATATTATAAATTTATATATCAATATTTCAATTATTTCATAATTAAATTTATTAAATATAATTTTATTTCTATATATAAGTTAATACAACATGACACATGGACTTGCGTGCCAAACCAAGCTTGCTTGCGTGGCCCATGCTATCACTAGCTCATCATTGGTTGTGCCATGTTGATATATATGTCTAAAATTCTCTAGCTCGACACCACACACACATATAGTGCTTGACCCAACTTATTTAAGTGCTAAACACCATGCTTAATTATATCGTGTTGAATCGTATCATATCATGAACCATCTAGCCCGTTTGACACATCTAGTTTTTAAGTTAATTTCTTGCACACCAAAGCCTAGCTTCATGGTGACAGTACATCTAATGTCATTCCATGTGAAATTTACTAGAATGCTTTTTCTTATGTACTTGGTAGACCAACACTAATTACGCGATCTCGTTAAAAAAAAAAAACACAATTTGGCAACCTGACTTTTATATGTTACCCTGCCCTGTGTACGTTAACCAAATCAGAGAACTGCCATGAAAACACAGGCCTTGCATTCGCATACAGACACATGCACTACAAAGTACGTATTAACTCCGCAAAAGAATCAAAGAATCAGTAGCGATTAAATCAATTGAAAAACCTCTCCACCAACATCCTTCCTTCCCACTTAAATATTGCAAATGTCAAATTGCTAATTCAAGATCTCAGAGGAGACTGATGATAAAAATCAACGATAAACATGTATTTGCTTGTTTGCAATGTTAACAATGGAAAAGTAATCCGATCCATATCATGCTCGACTATAATTAATCAGATTTCACTAGTTTCAGGGAACAAAACTTCTGCATATCATTTAATTGAGCTGCATAAGAAAGCAATGAAGACTCAGTTCAATCTCTCTAAAATAAGTTGAAAATTATACTAGTCAAACTGAGTACGTGCCGTATAACATAAATGTGTAGAATTTAACGCATGCACAGAGGTTAAAGCTGGATTTTTAGCAACATTAGCAGGTAGTTTCAGCCAGTAGCTGTTCTTGAATGGCCTTGTAGCATAGCAGACTACAAAGTGGTAGCTTCGACTTTGAATCTCTGTACTTGTATGGGTTAGCGCATGATGGACCGGCACAGTTTTCGCGGGAAGGAGGGTAACTGAATATTCAAACCAAAAACATTCAGATATCAGAATGCAAACATTAATAATTGAATCAACTTAAACATTGAAAATGGCAATACCTAGGGGGCCTTGAGCCAAATATACTAGGGAAACCCATACCCCTGGGAAATGTGACTGTTGTCCCTGTAGGACCCATGACCAACCTGATGGTATTTGATGCAAGTATCTGTGCATTGACAGCCTTTTCCTGCATATATTAAGGTGAGAAAATTAGACAAAATGGCCTTGTAGTAAAATTTGCCAAACAAATTATATTTAAAATTTTTTTTTCAATCCAATATTCAACTTCCAAGTACCTGTGCCAATTCTTCCTGACGCTTTTTAATTTTGTCTTCCCTCTTCTTCCTGCTGGAATCTTGACCAAGTATTTTTCTAATAGCCTCAGCCTACAAAAATTAATTCAAACATAACTTTTGCAATGCAGTTCTAAAAATTCATATACAAACATATCATAACCTGAAGCTCAGAGGGAAACAAACCTCAGATTCCCTATTAGCCTTTTCAACTTGCATCCTTCGTCTCTGAGCAGCCTCAGCCTTCTTTAGCTGCTGCTCCACTTCTGAGAGTTTCTCCTTTTGCTCTGCAATCAACAACAATCATTGTAAAGAAACAGCAAAGTAACCAATAACTTGAACATAGAAGGTAAATGACAAATAATTGCTCACTTCTTGATGGGGCAGGTGGTAAACCATTCGGAAACTCAATTAAGCTTGAGCCAGGAGCAGAGGAGGCATCTTTGCTTGACTGAAGGGCCCATTGACGTGTTGTGAGAGTCACTTCCCTCTTACTCTCCATCAATGCATCAACAGATTCTTTCTTCTGCTTCTTATTCTGCTTACCTTCAAGCTCACTATCAGAGATCGGTTCATCTTCTTCCTCATAGTCTGTATCCTCAGATACCCTTTCTGATCTGTGCTTCCATTTCTCATCTTTAGTAGACCTTGAACTGCCAAAATTTTCTATGTTGGAAACCCTAGAGAGTTTTTTCTGTTTCTTACCCGATTCATCATCATCTTTCTTATATGCTGGACTAATCTTTGAAGTTCTAAGTTTCTCCAAGTAGCGGATCTCATCATCCTCATCATCTTCTCCGAATTCCCCATCCAGCACACGTCTCTTAGGGACTCGCTTGCTTTTACGAACCATACCAGCCTGGTCTCCTCGTTTACCAGAGATATTCTTTCCAGAAGTCTTTCCCATCAGAGAATCCTCCTTCCCAAAACTAAAACCACCTTTGTAGAAATCTTTCCATGGGACTCCTCGCAAAACACTCCTTTTATCTGAAGAGGAGTGCCCATCATCAGTACTTCCCTGCAATAAAGGCGTAAGCAATAATAAGATTATGTGGGCTTCTAAATGTTACTAAAAGATAGGAATACTTATTATGCTCAGACAAAGCACATCAATACATAAGATAATCTTCCATAGAAGTAACAAAAGACGTAGCAATTTTACTACCAAATCATTTTAATCCCACATGATCCATTCAGAGTAAGTCTAGCAACATTACTACCACATCAGTTAATCCATGATTCATTCAAAGTATCTGTGGCAATTCACCCTAAGCAACAAAACTGACAATCTAAAGCATGCTAATTGTACGGCATGCAGTTACAACAGGTATTATAGCCCCTAAACTGGATCCTTCTTTAGCACATCTCATTGGCTACTGTAAATAATATGTACTGACTTAACTGATATGAAAGACATACACAAACAAAAGAAAAGCATTTTTTCAATATAAAACTGCCATAATCAACCAACTAAAGCTGAAAAGATACAACTGCTAACTACCTGGAGGCTATTCTTCCTTGTAGAAGACCCACTCCCTGACAACCCATTAGAGTTGGCATGAATTGTGCATGTAACGCCACCAACCTTGAGCTTAACCTTTTTAACCTTGCTTTCATTACCATAAATGACAGCCCCTAGCACTGAACTCTGATTCTCACCATTCCCCCCACCATATATATCTTCATTCCTCGACTCTAATTCCGACCACTCCACCCTGCTCGAGCTTTTCCAATTAGCAGGGGCAAGTACACCCTCACTAGAACGCCTACTGTCTGACCCAATTCCGCCAGGCTCACTGTTGTAAAATGCATTAAATCCTCCATCTTCTTTCTTTCTTTTATGGGTTTTCTCCACTTCAACACCAACAGCAGGAGAAGTCCTAGAAACATATTGATTGGGATTGAACTCTGTCCGCCTTGAATTAGCATCAGCACTGGCATTCTCATCACTAGAGAACTTGCTCACATCATCTGAAGGTGGTGTTGATGACAAAGGCAAGTGATCTTGACTTTCAGTAAAAGACTGTGAATCAGGACGATGCCGGCGAGAAGTTTGGCTCCTCTTCTTCCTCACGGGATTGTTCACACAATCAAACTGATTGTGTGAAAACTCTTCCATGAAGATAAAGCTATTGTCACGTAGTTTTACCAGATGGATGCTCCAGCAAGACCACTAATCCTAAGAGAACGAAAATAAAGCATGAGATTTATACTGCACAGATCCCCAATCAATACAGAAACAACTTTCATTTATCACACATCAAATCAGATAAAAAAATAAATTTGATGAAAATTCAAAATATAACATCCACAATAATGTATAAAAGGCATAATGGAATAAAAATTAAGGACACCAATAGAGCGGTCAAAAGCCACTGGAAGCATAATCTAGCCAAACAAATTTGACCAATGTAAACAACAAAGAGGCCAAACAACCGGGAACTTGCACTTTCATCAGCAAATTGATCGAATTATCCAGATTAAACAAACCCAAAACAAATTGAAGAATTGCAAAATGCAGTAGAAGGGGAGTTACCCCAATCCAAATGATAAAAACCAAATAATTCTATTAAATAGATTAATACAGAGGATTGGAAGTGATATTATCCCATAATAGCCAAATCCCCATCAAATCAAAACAAACCCGACATAAAAACACCCAAAATCGCACGAGTCAATCTATCAACAAAAGCCCATCATCCAAAAGTAGCCCAATTCAACCCCACACTCAAATCCATAGATCAAATCAGAAAAGAAAAAAACCACGACTAATCAATTATTTACCTTCTCGATATGGCCGTACAAAAGAAATTGAGGAACCCTCGAAAGAGAAGAATGAAAAAAAAAAAAAAAGAGGAAAGAGCAGAAAGAAAGAGAAAATAGGAGACTGCAGAGTGGAGGGTAAATAGATTAGAAGAGAATGTAAAAACAATACACGGATTTTCGCAGAGAAGGAGAAGAGAAAAGATGGGAAGGTTAAAAAGACAAAGGAGTTTTAGGGTTAGAGAAGGATAGATAGATGTAGTATCAATGACGACGAGAATGAGAAAGAAAAGATAGAGGTAAAGGAGAGGAAGAAAACTTATTATCTCCTCGTTCACCATTTTTTTGCTATTGCCACACCACCCCTCGTTTGGATGGGTTGGAAGGGGGATTTTAGATTTTTAGCTCTTTAGATCTTTGATTAGGTCACTTGACTCGCCGACCCGACTCAACCCTCTCTCTTTTCTCTCCCTTCGTTCTTTCTTCCTTTCTTCAACTATATTACTCCCACACATACTTTACGCTGCAAAGACGTGCGCAGGTTAAGTCCCTGCGACACGGGTGCTCACTGTAGTAGCTCTCTCCTTTTAATTTTTTTGCCCGTATCGTGCATCGAAATTTTATTCTTAAAGATCAAGTATCAAGTATCGTATCTTATCGTAAGATAAGATAAATAATTTTAAAATTAATTATAAATAATATATACACATATAAGATAAATAAAATATTAAAAATATTATACATATTAATAGAATTAAGTAAGTATATGATAAAAATAAAAAAGTATGATTTTTTTCAAACACTTAACATCTTCATTAATAGTATATATTTTTAAATTATATTTTTATATATTTTTTATTTTTAATTTTCTAACTAAAAGTTCATTTTTTTTCAATATTTCAAGATTAAATTATATAAAAAATATGTTTTTAAGTATTTTTTAGGTTAAAAAACTATTAAAATTGTATTTTTTTGTTAATTGGGCCAAATCAGATTTTTTTTTGCCTGGCCCATTGTTACTCTAAAGCATATCGAAGCGAATCGGTGTATCGTACGATACGTATCGATTCGCTTGTGTATTGATAGATACGCTACCGATTCATGATAAAACTGATTCTTTGTATAGATACGTATCGAATTTATACTGAATCGAATCGAATTGTACGATACGTATCGCGTATCGTACGATTTTGATAACAGAGCTTAGATGTATATTTTTATGGATTCATGTACTATGCACATGTATTATAATGTACAAGAGATTGACTTTTCATTAATAAATTTTTATAAGCAAATTGAAAAAAAAATTATTTATATTTATTTTTAAGATCTTGATATATTTGTAGTTTGCTTATTGATGAGGTATCAATATTTAGTGTATTGATTGTGTATAGAGAATATAATCTGTCAGTACAACATATATAAATCCTATCTATATTTGATGAACTAATAGTTTATAATAGTTATATTTTGTTAATCAATCTTAAAGTGATATTTTATTGATGAGTAAACTATATTATGTAATCTAAAGAATTGATTCAGTGGCATAGTTATTAAATTGAAATACGTATCGTGAATCGAAATTTTATTTTTAAGAATCGAGTATCAAGTATGGTATCGTGTCGTAAGATACGGTAAATAATTTTAAAATTAATTATAAATAATATATACACATTAAGATAAATAAAATATAAAAAATATTATACATATTAATAGGATTAAATAAGTATATGATAAAAACAAAAAGTATGATTTTTTTCAAACACTTAACATATTCATTAATAGTATATATTTTTAAATTATATTTTTATATATTTTTTATTTTTAATTTTCTAACTAAAAGTTTTTTTTTCAATATTTTAAGATTAAATTATATAGAAAATATGTTTTTAAGTGTTTTTTAGGTTAAAAAACTATTAAAATTGCATTTTTAGCTAATTGGGTCAAATCAGATTTTTTTGGGCCTGGCCCAATGTTACTATAAAGCGTATCGAAGTGAATCGGTGTATCATACGATACGTATTGATTCGCTTGTGTATTGATAGATATGCTATCGATTTATGATAAAACTGATTCTTTGTATCGATACGTATCGAATTTATAGTGAATCGAACCGAATCATATGATACGTATCGCGTATCGTACGATTTTGATAACTATGTTCATTGGTATAAAGTTTTACTAAGTTCCTGAGTGAGGACGATATATAGCGAAAGATCCCGTATTTGAATTCTCACCAAGTTAAATGCTCTTAAGCCAGTGCTAACCACAAACTGCAAGTGAGTATTTGTCTTATATCTAATGTGGCATGAGGACATCTCGTGAATATACAAAAAATACAAATATATAAAAATAAATTTATTATTGTATAAAAAGGAGTTTGTAAATAAAAATTATTAAAAGGCAAATAGCATATCACCCAACAATAAATGTCACGACCCGTGACCACATTTTTCATCTTCTTATACACAACTTAACCGGTTGGGCTGTCTGCGATACTTCACTTGTACTGACTGTTAAACAATTTTACATAATATTGTTTATATTATACACATCCCCTATCGTAATTAATGAGATAAGTAGTACTGTTGACGTGTCTAAATACAGAGAATAAATGATCATACCTCAAATAATCAGTCGGTCTGACACATTGTCCTTCGTGTACAGCCAGGATCCACAATCCACTGAACTCACATTCATCAAAACCTGAAATGTTGAAAATTAAGGGGTGAGCAAAACCACGGCTCAGTAAGAGAACTATATGCCTCACTTGATACTCAGCTTCCTATATGCTAAAAATCTTTTTCATTTTTCCTATGGGCTTTAGGCTCGCATATAGGAAGGATACTACAATCGACTAGGGATCCGAATAGAGTAAGGTAGGTATTTTAGAATACCATACTTGTTACGGAACCTAGAAGCAACTGTAGAGAGAATTTTTTTCTTTTTGTTTTGAATTAATAAATCCTTTTCCTTTTTAAACTTTCATAACCTTTTTCATATTCTTTTCAAAATAATGCTTCTACGAAACAAAGCATTTAAATAAAATAATTAATATTCGTATATTTCTTGAAAAGAATATTAGTTAAATCATCATCTTATTTTTTTAAAACTCATTTTACGTTTTAATGTACTCTTTTAATTAGTACCGTCCTTTAAAGAGCAAAATAAGCTATTAAATCTATTCCCATATAACCGACTACTTAACCACTTTAGGCGTAAGCCCCAGTTCACTGATTCAATTATGACTTCCATTCTAACTAGCAATGGAGTTAAGTGTCATATCGAGGAACTCGTGTAGCACTTAGTGCTCAAAGGATTCTAGAGGTGGCTCCCCATAGTTCACAAAGAATCTATGTAGCACTTAGGTCCCTTGAGTCTTCTAGAGGTGGCTCACACGGTACATAAACTTCTTACTCACACATCGAAACTCGTGTAGCACTTAGTTCTCGAAAGATTCTAGAGGTGGCTCCCACGGTACAATCATCGAGTCTCTGCTCGGTTTGGCCTTTACTAACACATCAGAACACGTGTAGCACTTAGTTCCCGAAGGATTCTAGAGGTGGCTCACACGGTACAATAATCGAGTCTTTGCTCGGTTTGGCCTTTACTAACACATCAGAACACGTGTAGCACTTAGTTCCCGAAGGATTCTAGAGGTGGCTCACACGGTACAATCATCGAGTCTCTGCTCGGTTTGGCCTTTACTAATACATCAGAACACGTGTAGCACTTAGTTCCCGAAGGATTCTAGAGGTGGCTCACACGGTACAATCATCGAGTCTCTGCTCGGTTTGGCCTTTACTAATACATCAGAACACGTGTAGCACTTAGTTCCCGAAGGATTCTAGAGGTGGCTCACACGGTACAATCATCGAGTCTTTGCTCGGTTTGGCCTTTACATCAAAACTCGTGTAGCACTTAGTTCCTGAAGGATTCTAGAGGTGGCTCCCACGGTACAATCATCGAGTCTCTGCTCGATTTGGCTTTTACATCAAAACTCGTGTAGCACTTAGTTCCCGAAGGATTCTAAAGGTGGCTCCCACGGTACAATCATCGAGTCTTTGCTCGGTTGGCCTTTATGCCATATGTACTTCCCACTGTCTTATCAAATCTCATGTAGTACTTATGATCTCATATTCCATTTAAGACCATAGAAAGAATATTAGAATTATCATTTCTTCCTTTTTGAAAACATATTACATGTTTGTATCTCATGTCTTATGAGAATCATCTCACGGTACTATAATCAGTACCTAAATGAGCATTTTGTAAAAATGCTATAATTCAATTGATTCTCTTATCATATTATATAAAACATGTTCTTTTCACATGTCACCCATCATGTATCACATTTTTCGGTTGGCATATTCTATCTTATGTAAAATACTTTCCTTTTTAACATATCACCTATCATTTATGGAGTCTAAGATAGACATCAATCTTATCATACTATAAACCTCGGAGGATAAGGAAATACACCGGTCAAATCTATAACCATAACCTATATTGTCCTCGGTGAATCACTGATTAGGCGTCGACCGGGACTAAAATGTCACATATCATGCATCAGCATGATAGGAATGCCAACCAGTCTCAAAACCGTATTTTCAACATAAAATAAACATTTATGGAATTTATATAAATATAAAATTCCATAATTTAAAACCATAAAGGTTAAAATCCTTTAGTGAATATTTATAAAAATATTCATAAGAATATTCACTATATTTCACTTCATCTTTCGTCTCGTAATTCGTGTAATTTCTCTATTCCGAGAATTTTCGGTGATTTCATTATCACCATTCTCGAATACATGAATATTCTAAAGTTCCATCTCATTATATTCATGTTTTATAAAATTTATAAATTTCCTCATGATTCGTGATTTACTATCGAAATTCGGAAATAAAATCATTTAATATGATTTTATAAAGTTTTTCTAAAATTTTCGGCAGCATAACGGCTGCCGATTTACTAACCTCCTGCACGGAAGATACAGTTTAAAATCTTTCAGCCAATACTTCTTCCCAAATTATTTTCAGCAAATCATGCATCATAATAATTTTCATAAAATATTTGCATAAAATATTTCAATTTAAAATATGCAGACTGAGTATCCTTACAGTGCTGCACACGCATCCCTTACCTTTTTCCGGGTCGACGAGTTCCGCTTATCGATTGCGCCCGCACTCCATTTCTCCCGATTCCTTATCCCGATTGCTGAAAATAATTTCTGGAAATAAAATTCTAATTTTTTAGAATTTTTCATAATTTATTTAATTTTTTCTGAAAATTAAATCACAGGAAGATTTCTTATCGAACTTTGAAAAATCCCGGGTTGTCGAATTTCCGGGAATTTTTCGAATTCCCGAAATTCTCCTTTTTCCTCTTTTTCTTCCTTTTTCTTCCTTTTTCTTCTTTTTCTTTTCTTTCTTTCTTTTTCTTTTTCTTTTTCTTTTTCCTTTTTCTTTTCTTTTTCTTTTCTTTTTTCTTCTTCCTTTCCCGGTCAGACCGGTTCAGACCGATCCAGCTCCTTTCCTCGCCGGTTCCTCGCCGGCGGTCCAGGCGTCTCTTAGCTAGCCGGCTGCAAGACGAACTAGCCGGTGCCCTCCGTTTGCCCGGGATCGGCGGCACGACGACGGATCGAGACGGTTTTGTCTCGGTTTCTTCTTCCTCTTCGCCGGCGTTCCTCCGCCGTCCATTGCGCCTCTGGTGGCCTCCATTGGCTTCCTCTTCCTTCGGTGAAGCTTCGGTGGTAGTGGCGGCCACTGATTCGGCCGGCACCACCGTCGCCCATTTTCTTTTCTCTTCCGGCGTTTGCTTCTGTTTTCCCTTCGATTTTTCTCCGTTTTTTCACGCCGTCGGTAGCTTCCTTCTTTTCTCTGGCCGGTGGCGTCTCGCTTTCCTTTTCCCCTCTCGCCGGCGGTGGCGGCTTCGCCGCCGTCGGCCCCTTTAGCTAGGAAGGTCGATTCCCGATTCCTTCCTTCCGTTTTCTTTCCTCTTTTGTTTTTGTTTTTGTTTTTATTTTGTCTTCTTTCCATATTTAGCATATAATACACTATATACTATACACTATAAAATTATATTTTATACATATAATGTATATATACTATATATTATACATATATTATTTCATATATAATGTAATACAATATATATTATATATAAATCATATATATTGTATATTACAAAACATATATCTAGTATATGTATGTATATTTATATACTTTAAAATAAATAACATTTATATATAGAACCATATAAATGTTATAATACAATATATATACTTATAAACTCTAATATAAAATAACATTTACTTTTCTTATATATTCATATACTTTTATTTAAAATAATATATATATATTTCATATATATATGTATATCTGTACATATATATTTATAATTATATAAATACATTTTATAATATACACATGTATTTATTTAAGACAAAATAGTATATATTTCATTTTATAATATATACTAATATTCATATACATACGTATGTATTTATATAAAAACATGTGTAAATATATTTATATAATTTAATTATATAAATATATAATATACGCATTTTTATTCTATAAATTTTGGATTTCCATTAATCCAATTTAAATTCCTCCTTTCCTTATTTTCCATAACTCCGATTTTATTTTTATTTTCATTTAATTTCCTTCACACGAATTTCCTTATTCATCACTTCCTCATTTCTCAGGATTTTCACCAATATCCCGTTTCTCGCAAATTTTATTTATTTTCCCTTATTTAATTTCTCTAATATTTATTTTTAATATTTCTAATTTCCAATAATTGGAAAAATTTGCGGTTATCACATCCTCCCCACCTTAAGAAATTCGGTCCGCCGAATTTAACTTAAGTCCAAAGGGGGTATATGTCGTATACTTACGACTTCTGACCTCTAGTTCATCCTCCAAGTAATACTGTCAGCACACTTTCAACATCAAGAGTGCTTTAGACCACTACATGCTGTCTTTCATCGTATATGTCTATACTCCCGTAAGTTCATTTCTCAAATCGGGAGTTATTCCCTTTTATTCTTTTCATATAAGAGTCCATACACAATATTTTTCATATTATAACTGATCTATGCTGTTCATCATCCATGCTTCTCACTTAGTGCCGAGTCGACATAATATGGTACTATCATGTACTCATATCGATCAATTATATGTAAGTGTCCCAGTAGCTTTCACATCTCATGCACACGCTCTCTTAATATCATGGAGCATTTACATCTCACGCTCATATATATAAATATATATCAGTATGGAGCGGTGCTATCAATACACTTCGGATCTCAAAGCCTTTTGCTATCTCTCATTAGCATATGGCAACACAGAGACTCCCATCACATGTAAGGCTCACTGGAACTGTACATACACATTCACACCGTTTAACACTTATACTTTGACTAAGGCACTAGAGAATCTAGATGTTTGATAAGGGAAAGTGATTCTATTTATATCATCAGTCTTTAATCACTCCCATATCATCATTTCTCTTTTGGACTCTTTATTGTCCACAATATTCATTTTCACACTTATTCCATCAATGCTGCATCTCATTTGCCGATTTTTCTATAGATTATCTCTTACGATCATAATTCATGAGACTATCATATTCTCTTCATGTAGTATGGTCTTTACATCTCTTACGCTTATGGTATATTCAATATCATTTAAATTTTAGAATATACCTAGGAATATACTCTTTTCATAATTTAGATTCTGTGATTGAATCCTCGAATTATCCATTTAAGTACCACATTATCTATATAATTCCACCATCTCTATCATTTCGAGGTGGTTATATGTACAAATATTTTACTGGCAGTAAACATATCAATTATCTTACTCCTTGGAGTATCATTACTTTCACTCATCAATTCTGGCTTTGATTTTACATCTTGCCACAGTTATGTGATAACCAACACAATTCAATTCCAGTCTTAACTTCGGGAACTGTTTCATATTGATGCTCCCTTCTCATCATGCAATTTATTTCCTTATTCCACTTTCATTTTCGTTTTCATATTTCTACTATTTATCTCTTCATATATATATATATATATACACATTATATATTTTTAATTGGCATGGTACTATACTGCTAAGATCTTTTAAAATCTTGCGTACCATCTTTTTATTTACACTAGCCATCTACCGACTTTAATTTCTTTAATTAGATCTCATCTATGGAGCAGCTAGTCTCATCACTCTTTTATAGGCTGACAGTAGTATTTAGCTAGACTCATTACTTTCGTATCTCAATCATTATCTCTATATCATAGACAGGTTCACTGTCACCCTGTCGTCTCAAGATCATATATCTCAAGAGGAGATACTGTCTAGCCAAATTTCTTAGTTGTTAATCTTAGCACAATTCCACAGCCTTTAAGAGTTTAAGGATCATATCACAATGCTGCTCATGTTCCATTTATACTTTAGACTCTATCAGTATTTCATCAATTTACTCATATAAGGATGCCTCATTCTTTAGGCTTATCTACTTTACAAGGCAACTCATTACCCTTGTAACTTCAATCGAAACTCGTAAAATTCACTCCAAGTTCAAATCATCACCTTATGGACACCAATCTTCAATCTTTTATTTAAGACTCTTTATACTGAGGCTAGTCTTATTAACTCCTCACACATCCCTAATCAGTTCCATAAAGCTTCTGTTTTCATGTAGATGAATACTTGTTCTTCACCAGAACTTTATCAATGATAGGAAATTAATACATCCTTTTTTTTAATTCATCTACAACTCAATATCATTTGTATTTCTCTCATTTACGCTTATACAGATAATTTCATTATTCCCAGTTTTTCATTATCTGTATTTTCGTCATCCAGACTTTTACACGTGAATTTCATTATTTACACAATTTCCAGAGTTATTTTCTTAAACTTTTCGGATTCTTTCTACATCCTCCAATATAAGCTTAGAATTTAACTTCATATTCAAAATCAATGTTATCTCGATTCCTCTAATCTATATAACTCTGGAAGTTTTATCGGAAATCAAATCTGATATTTTCTTTAATCATACATTTCTTATCATCTTGTGACCATCATTCTTCAACTTTTCATCTGATGATGCCTTTTACAAAGATTGCTCTTATAAGCTCCTTATACGTCTCCGATTAAATCATATCTAAGGCATCACTTCCATATGATATTTATTTGTTCTTCATAAGAACTTTATTGTATAACAAAAATTTTAATACATCATTTAATTCATCCTCAAATCATATTATTTGTATTTCCATCCTTTACATCGATACTTGTGGATTTCATCATCCATAACATTTTCCAAAATTTATTTTCTTGAGCTTGTTGGATTTCTTCTATATTCTTCGATACAAGCTTAAGAATAAATTTCATATCCACAATCGAGTCAACATTAACCTGATTTCTCAATCTATGTTACTCTGAAATTTATCGGGATTCTCATCCGGTAGTTTCTTTAACCACACTTCTCTTATCATTTTGGACCTTCATCTTTGTGTCCCATCATTTCACAGTGTATTCTCAAGGCAGAGACATTCAATATTCAAATCATTTTGATACATACTCTACCTTGATTTCATTACTTAGTCATACTTTACAGCGTTACGAATCTCATTCTGGTAAGCTGCATCAAGTACAATGGTTATCAACACACTTTACAGCTACTCGTTTCAATTCAGTTATTCACTTTAAAACCATTTCCATTTACTGAATTCAAGCTTAATTCCCTTGAGTATATTATCCACAAGGCTTGAACCTTGGCACCCTTACGTACCTAGTTTCTTACTCTCGTGTTACCATTGAGATAATTGTAAGAGCCCCGTCTGTTCGAATCGACCGTTGGCGAGCATTCCCTAGGCGATTCCTTTCGCCCCAGGTTTACCCTTACTAGTGAGTCGGCGATGACATAGTTCGCCTGTATCTCATAACACATGATCCACTACAGGTCGCCTATCATTGGGTTGCCCATCACAGTTTTGTCTCAAGGGTCCTGAATAATTTAGGTTCATTGTCATCTTCTTTTTATCACTTCTCTGTTCTTATAATTATTCTCTAATTTATAGTACTCAAAATAGTACCTCATTCTGTAGCACATATTTCAAGATATGTCGGTTCTATATAAGATTATCTGTTTGACACCTTAAAGTAGTGAAAACGTATAGAACCATAAGTAACCACACCAGTATGTATTTCATTTTTGGTACTATTCACCTTATCAATCAATTCCTGTAATCATTTCACTTTTCATAGTATTCAACGATCCCGTTCAGTACACTCTTAATTTTTCGACCCTTTCAGTCAATAACCGGGCCAAACATCTGATGACATTCCACTACACTCTTTGGATCACATCTTACCGTTTTATTGTGAAGCCCCGGATTTACCGTTTCTTTCAGGGATTTACCGAGCCACTTCACTCATCCGTACTCATTTTATTGTAAGGACCGGGAGTGCCTGGATCTCCGTTAACCAGGGATTTACTACCCCGGTATCTTACTCATACGTTCTGTCCGCTCTGGGTTCTAGAGGTGGCCCCCGTCACACAGACGTGGCACTTAGTCCCTTACGGATTGTTTTATTGTAAAGCCCAGGATTTACCACTATGGCCCAAAGTCCACTCGTGGGGGGCCCTGGCCGCCTCACGCAACCGTACGGTTATCCCTTATGGCCCACAGTCCACTCGGGGTTTTTCTTTCGCGTCCGTAATCTAAGTGTTAGTGGAATCAGTAATAGGGATCATTAGATTCATATGACATCTTCTATGCCATTAATAATTCCATTACTATCAATGGATTCCAATTCAGCTCGGTTTTAACACTATTCCGAACATCGCCCAATATAGGGGGCATTTTCGTCATTTCGACATTTATATCTATCTCCTCAATATACATTTAAATCAATGAACTGATCATCTATATGTTGATAGTATCCTTTTTGATACTTATAACAGCAATTTAGATCTCATTCGATTTTCGACAGAGAAGTTCACTAAAATCCACTATGGGATTATTTTGCTTGTAATTTAGCTTTATATCATTAATTTCTCTGTCAAATCGATCAATTTCAACTTCTGGTGATCTATTTTGACTCCCGGTAAAATTTTGAGGGTAGAGGTATTTTGGTCATTTTTGGCTAAAAATTTTCTCTCTCTTCAAATTACCCTCAATCGGTGATCTTAAAGTCTATTTAATGATGGATATTTCATTCCCCTCCTTTATACCATCATTTTCTGGTCTCAGTTCGGTTCGGACAGAAAAGTACTGGTGGGGCCCTCACCGAGTCCATTTCTGTTCCTTACCGAATAGGCCTTCATTTAGACTAGAAGAATCACCAATAATTCGAAAATTTCTGAGCCTATTTTCTTCTTTAACATTCTCAGTTTATACTTTCTCACTCCCTTTAATTCATTTTACTCTATTTACAATCATTTATTTTCTCTATGTATTCAAACGACACAGTACTACCGGGGATGTTTAACTCTTTTCCTTCCAAAAGTATCCACAGACATAGGCCAACCATTGCTCTGATACCATTAAATCTGTCACGACCCGTGACCACATTTTTCATCTTCTTATACACAACTTAACCGGTTGGGCTGTCTGCGATACTTCACTTGTACTGACTGTTAAACAATTTTACATAATATTGTTTATATTATACACATCCCCTATCGTAATTAATGAGATAAGTAGTACTGTTGACGTGTCTAAATACAGAGAATAAATGATCATACCTCAAATAATCAGTCGGTCTGACACATTGTCCTTCGTGTACAGCCAGGATCCACAATCTACTGAACTCACATTCATCAAAACCTGAAGTGTTGAAAATTAAGGGGTGAGCAAAACCACGGCTTAGTAAGAGAATTATATGCCTCACTTGATACTCAGCTTCCTATATGCTAAAAATCTTTTTCATTTTTCCTATGGGCTCTAGGCTCGCATGTAGGAAGGATACTACAGTCGGCTAGGGATCCGAATAGAGGAAGGTAGGTATTTTAGAATACCATACTTGTTACGAAACCTAGAAGCAACTGTAGAGAGAATTTTTTTCTTTTTGTTTTGAATTAATAAATCCTTTTCCTTTTTAAACTTTCATAACTTTTTTCATATTCTTTTCAAAATAATGCTTCTACGAAACAAAGCATTTAAATAAAATAATTAATATTCGTATATTCCTTGAAAAGAATATTAGTTAAATCATCATCTTATTTCTTTAAAACTCATTTTATGTTTTAATGTACTCTTTTAATTAGTACCGTCCTTTAACGAGCAAAATAAGCTATTAAAATCTATTCCCATATAACCGATTACTTAACCACTTTAGGCGTAAGCCCCAGTTCACTGATTTAGTTACGACTTCCATTCTAACCAGCAATGGAGTTAAGTGTCATATCGAGGAACTCGTGTAGCACTTAGTGCTCAAAGGATTCTAGAGGTGGCTCCCCATAGTTCACAAAGAATCTATGTAGCACTTAGGTCCCTTGAGTCTTCTAGAGGTGGCTCACACGGTACAGAAACTTCTTACTCACACATCGAAACTCGTGTAGCACTTAGTTCTCGAAAGATTCTAGAGGTGGCTCCCACGGTACAATCATCGAGTCTCTACTCGGTTTGGCCTTTACTAACACATCAAAACACGTGTAGCACTTAGTTCCCGAAGGATTCTAGAGGTGGCTCACATGGTACAATCATCGAGTCTCTGCTCTGTTTGGCCTTTACTAACACATCAGAACACGTGTAGCACTTAGTTCCCGAAAGATTCTAGAGGTGGCTCACACGGTACAATCATCGAGTCTCTGCTCGGTTTGGCCTTTACTAACACATCAGAACACGTGTAGCACTTAGTTCTCGAAGGATTCTAGAGGTGGCTCACACGGTACAATCATCGAGTCTCTGCTCGGTTTGGCCTTTACTAACACATCAGAACACGTGTAGCACTTAGTTCCTGAAGGATTCTAGAGGTGGCTCACACGGTACAATCATCGAGTCTCTGCTCGATTTGGCCTTTACATCAAAACTCGTGTAGCACATAGTTCCCGAAGGATTCTAGAGGTGGCTCCCACAGTACAATCATCGAGTCTCTGCTCGGTTTGGCCTTTACATCAAAACTCGTGTAGCACTTAGTTCCCGAAGGATTCTAGAGGTGGCTCCCACAATACAATCATCGAGTCTTTGCTCGGTTGGCCTTTATGCCATATGTACTTCCCACTGTCTTATCAAATCTCATGTAGTACTTATGATCTCATATTCCATTTAAGACCATAGAAAGAATATTAGAATTATCATTTCTTCCTTTTTGAAAACATATTACATGTTTGTATCTCATGTCTTATGAGAATCATCTCACGGTACTATAATCAGTACCTAAATGAGCATTTTGTAAAAATGCTATAATTCAATTGATTCTCTTATCATATTATATAAAACATGTTCTTTTCACATCACATGTCACCCATCATGTATCACATTTTCCGGTTGGCATATTCTATCTTATGTAAAATACTTTCCTTTTTAACATATCACCTATCATTTATGGAGTCTAAGATAGACATCAATCTTATCATACTATAAACCTCGGAGGGTAAGGAAATACACCGGTCAAATCTATAATCATAACCTATATTGTCCTCGGTGAATCACTGATTAGGCGTCGACTGGGACTAAACATGTCACATATCATGCATCAGCATGATAGGAATGCCAACCAGTCTCAAAACCGTATTTTCAACATAAAATAAACATTTATGGAATTTATATAAATATAAAATTCCATAATTTAAAACCATAAAGGTTAAAATCCTTTAGTGAATATTTATAAAAATATTCATAAGAATATTCACTATATTTCACTTCATCTTTCGTCTCGTAATTCGTGTAATTTCTCTATTCCGAGAATTTTCGGTGATTTCATTATCACCATTCTCGAATACATGAATATTCTAAAGTTCCATCTCATTATATTCATGTTTTATGAAATTTAAAAATTTCCTCATGATTCGTGATTTACTATCGAAATTCGGAAATAAAATCATTTAATATGATTTTATAAAGTTTTTCTAAAATTTTCGGCAGCATAACGGCTGCCGATTTACTAACCTCCTACACGGAAGATACAGTTTAAAATCTTTCAGCCAGTACTTCTTCCCAAATTATTTTCAGCAAATCATGCATCATAATAATTTTCATAAAATATTTGCATAAATATTTCAATTTAAAATTTGCAGACTGAGTATCCTTACAGTGCTGCACACGCATCCCTTACCTTTTTCCGGGTCGGCGACTTCCGCTTATCGATCGTGCCCGCACTCCATTTCTCCCGATTCCTTATCCCGATTGCTGAAAATAATTTCTGGAAATAAAATTCTAATTTTTAGAATTTTTCATAATTTATTTAATTTTTTCTGAAAATTAAATCTCAGGAAGATTTCTTACTGAACTTTGAAAAATCCCGGGTTGTCGAATTTCTGTGAATTTTCTGAATTCCGAAATTCTCCTTTTTCCTCTTTTTCTTCCTTTTTCTTCCTTTTTCCTCTTTTTCTTTTCTTTCTTTCTTTTTCTTTTTCTTTTTCCTTTTTCTTTTCTTTTTTCTTCTTCCTTTCCCGGTCAGACCGGTTTAGACCGGTCCAGCTCCTTTCCTCGTCGGTTCCTCGCCGGCAGCCGGTTCTCCGACGGTTTAGGCGTCCTTCAGCTGGCCGGCTGCACGACGAACTTACCGGTGCCCTCCGTTTGCCCTGGATCGGCGGCACGGCGACGGATCGAGGCGGTTTTGTCTCGGTTTCTTCTTCCTCTTCGCCGGCGTTCCTCCGCCGTCCATTGCGCCTCCGGTGGCCTCCATCGGCTTCCTCTTCCTCTGGTGAAGCTTCGATGGTAGTGGCGGCCACCGATTCGGCCGGCACCGCCGTCGGCCATTTTCTTTTCTCTTCCGGCGTTTGGTTCTGTTTTCCCTTCGATTTTTCTCCGTTTCTTCACGCCGCCGGTAGCTTCCTTCTTTTCTCTGGCCGGTGGCGTCTCGCTTTCCTTTTCCCCTCTCGCCGGCGGTGGCGGCTTCGCCGCCGTCGGCCCCTCTGGCTGGGAAGGTCTGTTCCCGATTCCTTTCTTCCGTTTTCTTTCCTCTTTTGTTTTTTTTTATTTTGTCTTATTTCCATATTTAGCATATAATACGCTATATACTATACACTATAAAATTATATTTTATACATATAATGTATATATACTATATATTATATATATATATTATTTCATATATAATGTAATACAATATATATTATATATAAATCATATATATTGTATATTACAAAACATATATCTAGTATATGTATGTATATTTATATACTTTAAAATAAATAACATTTATATATAGAATCATATAAATGTTGTAATACAATATATATACTTATAAACTCTAATATAAAATAACATTTACTTTTCTTATATATTCATATACTTTTATTTAAAATAATATATATATTTCATATATATATATATATGTATATCTGTACATATATATTTATAATTATATAAATACATTTTATAATATACACATGTATTTATTTAAGACAAAATAGTATATATTTCATTTTATAATATATACTAATATTCATATACATATGTATGTATTTATATAAAAACATGTGTAAATATATTTATATAATTTAATTATATAAATATATAATATACACATTTTTATTCTATAAATTTTGGATTTCCATTAATCCAATTTAAATTCCTCCTTTTCTTATTTTCCATAACTCCGATTTTATTTTAATTTTCATTTAATTTCCTTCACACGAATTTCCTTATTCATCACTTCCTCATTTCTCAGGATTTTCACCAATATCCCGTTTCTCGCAAATTTTATTTATTTCCCCTTATTTAATTTCTCTAATATTTATTTTCAATATTTCTAATTTCTAATAAATGAAAAAATTTACGGTTATCACAATAAATTAAAACAAAATTCCAAATAAATTAATATTAATATATCAATTAACTTGAATAATCAAGAAGAATTTTCTCATACTTGTTACTAACCTAAATAGAACAAATAGAATGATTGCTCTCATTAAATAGATACCATATATTAATATTATATTTATAAGGAGGCAAACAATTTTCTCATACTCATTGCTAGCCTCAATCACATTTAGCTATAATAATATTGTGGCTTAAGGATTTTGCTTCCCTTTTAATATGGGTAAATAGGCAACTAATACATAAAGAAGCTAAATCTAAAACTTCCAAAATTAACCTTGTCCCCTCCCAAGTTGAAACCCTTTTATTGCCAAATTTTTATCATCGTTAGCATCACTTTCTAAAATGAGAGGATCGAAGCCAAAAATCTCACACATTCCTTAATAGAATCGCCTTATCCTCAACAGGAAGAAGAGAAATAACATGGTTTTATATGAGTTACTGCACTTAACAAAACTATTCTTTATTATACTTATCATTTTAAGAACAGCCAAACCCTTTTTGCTATCAAACGAAACATCTATGTTAACCTTCACTTTTTGACATGAAGGAGGCAACCGTTTATGTACTTCATCAATCATATCCGTAACTCTAAAAAGCTTAGTAGTTTTGCAAATCAAACTAGGCATCTATTTCTATTAGGCCCTACCCTAGCAACCATAGAGTATTCAGACGTTTCACTTTATTTATTTATTTATTTTGGATACAAAGGAACATAAAGCAAATAACAAGAAATAAAATCAAGACATTCTAAAAGCATGTGAATAAGTAACTTCCCATGCATCTGCTACTAATAATCCCTGGCAAACAAAGGTGGGTCTGTCAGTAACTTAAACCTTACTTCAAAATCACAAGCAACTTTAGCTAACATATTAGCACAAAAGTTTCCTTCTCGAAGAACATGTTGGAGTTTTTCTTGCCAAGATCTTTGAAGAAGTTGTTGTATATCCCCAATAAGGCTACCTAGAGGACGAAGGTTAATATCAGCTTTCCAGATTAGATCTAAAACCACCATTGCATCAAGTTCACAGATTGTATTTCAAAATCCCTATTGCCATGCAAGCAGTAAGCCAAATCGCATAGCTTGAAGTTTCACAGCAATATTAGAACATAATCCTAAACGCACTTTGTAGCCCACCATCCATTCTCCAAGACTAGAGCGAATCAAATCACTGGTGCCTAATAATCCTGGGTTTCCTTGAAAGGTACCATCAGTGTTTAGTTTAACAAAACCATTTATTGGAGGAGTCCAACAAATTGAAACATTTTCTTTAGATCTGTGATGCTTATAAGTACAAGCATTGTATAATTCATGAGCACTAATTTGAATAAACTCTGCCATCTTGTTCGGATTAAAATCAGCAAGTTCAACGTCTTCAAACACAACTTTACATCTAAATGTCCAAATTCGCCAAGTAGTTTGTTATAAAAATGCACTTCCCCCTTGTAACGGACTCATCAATCACACTTGAATCCTTAAGATTAAGTTCTAACCATTCCACCAGATCACCACCAAAGAAAGAATTCCAATGCTGGTAAGGAACGAGGAGCTTCCATACCTCCTTAGCTCTGCTGCAGTCCCTCAAAACATGTAAAGTAGTTTCATCCAAAGTATCATAAAATACACAAGAGGCTGATGGAGACATATCTTTTAGTAACGTACGGATTTGGCAAAAATACAGATTAACTTTTTCTTTTTCTTACAATGGGGTTAGGCCGTTTGTGGGGTCGTTATTCTTTCTTATTCATATCGTGTACATATCTGTATTAAATTTCGAACATCACATTCAGACTCATTCACACCAAATACTGTATGCATATTATATTAGCATAGATTCGCAATTTGATTCATATACATGTAGTTATATTGCTACTAATACATCTTACTATACATAACATTCTTTTCTAAAGTTTACATCCCCATTACATGTAATACAGTACACAAGCCTGAGATATATACAAGAAAAGTACAATATACCTTCAAGGATCTACTTAGGCGTCTCGAAGGAATACTGTATCTCCAAAAGTATGTGCTCCTCTAAAAGCAAGTGGAAGTTACTGCAAAAAATTTGGGAGTAAAAATAAGGGAGTGAGTTTACGCTCAACAAAGAAACATATATATGTAAAAGTGCAGTACTATGCTACTAATGTGCATGTTCCTACTTGGTTCTACAGTAATATATAAAAATCATTAACAATATTGATAACTCAGAAGGGAGGAATTTCTATAGTCGAATAGGATTACCAAGCTGAGTATGGAAGGATGCTTTAAAGCACTTCACATGTCTCGGATCCTAAACTCGACTATAGGAAAATTGTTTAATATTCTCATAATGTAAATACATGATAATCAGATCAAAATCACCTTTCAAGTATAGTACAAAATAGTCACAAAGGGTATGAGTACATTAAATATGATATAAACACATTGTCAACATTTTTATTTCTTTACTAATATTCAAATCGATCAACATTTCCTTCAAATTCAAATTATTCAAATCAGTAATATGATAAATTTTGAGCAAATCAGTGGAGACAGTCAACATCCAATAGAATTATGCATGACGAAATTCTTCCTAAGCCATTACTCTCACTATTTTGCAAATTTGACACCATGGTTATATTCTACACTCTCTCTACATTCATCTTATATCCACCATACATCAAGATGGTATCATTAACCCATGACCCTTGCCTAGGCTGAATGGTCCTCTTCATGCCAAACCCATGATTTTGTAAATTCTATCCTTACGGCTATGTTCATCTCATTACATACAATCATGCCATACCCATTATGCATCAAAATCACCATAGTTTTCCTACACCCCCTTCATGGCCGAAACCCTCATGCATCACTACACTTCATTTTCTTTCAATCTAAGGTTCTAAACATGTTATTCATGCTTAGAACAATCAAAATCATCAACTAGAATTGAATGAAACTAAACCACTTCTCACCTTGTATAGTGGCCGAAACTTGCAGCAAATAAAACACCCCTCAATTGCTTGATTCAGCCCTCCAAATTTTGTGTTCAAGTAGCTCTCAATATGGGGAACAATTTTTATTTAGAGAGTTTTTGGATTTGGTGAAGAAAACTAGGTGATTTACAAGGGTTTTGCTGGAGGAATTTAGAAAAAATGAGAGAATGTTCAGCTATGGTGGGCGACCATCTTGGTAGAAGAAGACATAAAAAAAATATCTCATTTTTTATATTATTTAATATTAAAAATATCAGCCTTGGTGAAAACACTAAAATGCCCCCTTAAAACTCCATTATATACTTCCATGTCCTCAGCATTATTTTAATAATTTAAATTCTGATTTTTATCTTTATTATTTTTCATTTATTTAGGTTAAACTAAGTCAAAAGTTGACTATTGAGGTGGTTTGACTGATCATGGGTAGTGAAATTGCCAAACTACCTCTAAACGAAGGCTTTGGGGCTCGTTTGCTTTGTTTTTAGTATTTTCGTGTGATTCAATTCACGGGCTAGAATCACATGAAACTTCTTCACGCGAGGATTTATCTATGACAGTCTGTTGGTCAAAAGTTAAACTAGGTTGACCGTTATTCATAAAAGTTCTCTCGACCTATAGACAAAATTATCATTTTTGAATTTGTTACACGTAAACCTATGTATGCTCAAACAAAAGATTTTCGAAAAGCTTCTTACCAGTTATGTATTTCGAGTCCAAAATTCACATTTTGCCACTTCGGTGTCCATCCAGATTAAGGATTATCCAGTGGGTCCACTTGGCAGTTTCCTCGATACCTACAAAGTATATAAGAGTTAGTTGTCGTAACTTGGTTTATTATTCTAACTCAACATATTCAATAGAGGTAGAAAGAATAGAGGAAATTAGGTATCTCACACTTTTCTATGCTGAAAATAGTTAGTAAAGATACTGTCCCTATGAGCAAGCTAGATAAAGAATAACCATCTTTGTGGATCGAGGGATTTCTAAATCCAACTTAAATAACCAATATCAACTGTAGGAATTTGTTCACACATTAATGTGTATGCAGATTTAGAGGAGAAGACCCCATCTACAATAAGATTCCAAGTCAATCTGTCCTCCATTACATAGAGTTTAGGCAAAGGATATTTGAGGACCTTAAACGCAACTTCAGTAGGCAAATGAGAAGAAATCAGGTCAAACTTCCATTCCCTACTATTATCTATATAATCACTTGCCTTTGCATGAATGTCTGCACCAATTGGTACTACATCACCTTGTTCAATGAGGAGATTATAAAGCCAGCAATCAAGCCAAAACAAAGTATTAACACCCTTTCTTGCCTTTTTGTGAAGGCCAATTGAAAGTAGGTTGAAGGCAACCATAAGCCCCTTCTAGGAATGAGACCACCCTTGTTTCGATCCTTTATTTAAATTAGCAAACGTAATAGCATCACCCTCCACCCTATACTTGGATCTAAGCACTTTGACCTAAAGACTATTAGGCTCAATTATAAATCTCCAAGCCACTTTTTGAATGAGTGCATTATTATGGTGAAACATACTACGGAGACCCAAACCACTCATCATCCAAGGCGTACAAACCTCTTTCCAACTATCAAGTGCAATGCCTTTCTTCTCACCATTTCCACCCTATAAGAACTACCTATTCAATCTATCAAGCGAGTTTGTTACTCCTTTAGGCAATAATGTTGTCATCATGTTATATGTAGGAATTGAGGATGTCACCGATTAAATAAGAGTAGCCCGTCTCGCCATGCCCCACACTCTTGATTTCCACTTTGCTAGCCTTCCTTTCACCTTATCAATAATGTCATTGTAGACACCCTATTTTGTCCGAGGTCTTGACTTGTAAAAATAATTAATTAGGTTAGGTGATATTGTATTTTAATTTAACAATTTAGAATTAGGCTAGAATTAAATTAGGATTTTTTTAGAGTTAGAATAGGATAACTATTTAAATCAAGATTAATTAATTAATTAATTAGGAGATTAATATTAAATTTGATAGAGTTAGATTAGGATTAGCATAGGAATTTAAGAGATAATTAGAACTAAAAGGTAAAAATAAAAAAATGAAAAAAAATAGATAAAGACTAATTGTTATACAATTGAATTAAAACTCACTGTTGTGACTATAAAAGGGGACGATACCCTTCCGAACTGGTCACCAAGTATCTCCATCACACAGCTCTACCATCTTCTTCATCACTCTCACTACAACCCTTGCTGTTCGTGTCACCTACTGCCTCGCTTCCCGATTGCTGCTTCATCACCACTTCCTGCATTGTAGCCGATCACTGCTTCCTTGCCAATCTGCTGTCGCTCCTGCATCCAGCCAACCGCCTTGCTCGTGTCAACTGTCCTTGTACTGCTATACGGCTGAAGCTTCCTAGTTGCTACCGTTAACTGCCGTTTCTTCCCCTGCATTTATTGATTTGCACATGGCTGCCGAAAGTATAAATAATGTGCTATAGGAAAAGAGGAAGATATGTGTATGAAATTAAAAAGATAAAAAAAGAGTTGATGGGTGAACAAAAACAGAGAAGCGCACGTGGAGAGGAAAGGAAGGTGGTCTGCAACGTTGAAGAGAAAAGAAAATTTAAACTGTAGGTAAGGTGGATTGATAATTAATAATTAATTTGGTAAGACAGTTGATGTAACTTATAATTATGTTGCATGTTGATTAATTTAATAATTTGCATGTGATTTAATTTAATAAGTTGATAAGATAATATGATTTACATATTTGTATATTTGTATGATAATTAAATTAGTAATTTGCTTCATGAACTACTAATTTTGCGTGGAAATATGATTCGTACATTCATATACTTAGATTTATTTGATTGATATTTTATATTTTGCAACTCGTATGTCTAAGATAATTTATGCAGTAGAGTTTAGGAAATTTATTTAGAAAACGAACCCTAAAGAAAATATTAGAAGAGCTTTTAGGTTCTGGAAAGTCAAAAAAATGAATAAAGATAAATAAATAAAATAGATAAAATAAATATGAATTAGATAAAATATGAATAAAGGTAAGACAGAATAAAATTAAATAAAATACTAATTAATTATCAAAAGATGAATGTGGATTATGCCAAGGATGAAACTCCAAAAAAGTCAATTGGCACTCCTAAGAATTTCTAGGTGAGAGGATTCCTCTTAGGTCGAGCCAGATTGATGAAATACTTAAGGAAGAATTTTCAAGAGAACATAATTCATGTTCATTTTGAAGATAATGATAATACAAAAATAATAAAGAATATAAAATAATATGATGATAAGGTAATGGGATAATAATATATGTTAAATAACAGAAGTAAATGTGACATATGCCAAGGATGAAATACCAAGAAAGTCAATTGGTACTCCTTAGAATTTCTAGGTGAGAGGATTCTTTTTAAGTTGAGCCAGATTGATGAGATACTTTAGAAGAATTGTCAATAACCCATATGTTATGTTTATTTTCAAGATATAAAATAATAGAATTAGGGAAAAGAAAAGAAAATAAGATAAGAAATGAAAAGAAAAGAAAATAGGAATTTTAAAAAGATTAGAAATTATTTAAAGATAAGAATTTCTTAATATACTTAAATAATCCAACGATGGAGTTCAAGAAAGTCGATTGGTACTCTTTGAACATCTTGAGGTGAGGGTAGTTTCTAAGCCAGATTGATGGAAAAGTTTTTGAAACTTTCCCAATATTTAATTATCGAAACTAAAACAAACATAAAGGTAAATTTAGACTAAACTTAAAACTAAGTGGTACCGTTTTTGGATGGGCGTTGTGGGGGTGCTAATCCTTCCCCACTCGTAACCGTACTCCTGAACCCTAGATTCTTTGAACGTAGATCAAACCTTATCCTAAGACAAGAATAGGTGACCAATCACACCTAGGTTAGAATGGTTGGTGGTGACTCCTTGATTTTTAAGTCTAGCGAGTTAGATTTTAGGACTTGACATATTACGACAGTCATAATAAGTTTCCTAAGTTACTCGACCATAAACCAAGGGAACTCCTACTTCCCAAGATTGCTTGTAAGAGAATTGCCCATAATAGATCTTATACCCTTCGCCTTCCCATAAGTTGCTTTAGGAGAAATATAGAGTTTTGACTTCCAAAAACTTACTTTGGCTCCTAAAGAGGTATAGAAAGTATCAAGAACCTTTTAATTATGGTATGGCTTGAGAAGCTAAAACGCTCCTAAATAAGAAGATGTTACCTACAAAAAACAAGTGAGATATACCTAAGCCATCTTTCCCAATTTTCAACAACTTCCATGCACCCCTGTTAACTGCTTCATCAATAAGGTGACCAAGTCTCTCCATGCACAACATAAAGAGGTAGGAGATAGAAGATCTCCTTGCCTCAAACCACATTAAGGAGAGAAGAATTCTGTCTGTTCTCTATTCTATAAGATGGACATGCTAGTGCTTCTAACACAATACATTACCAACTTCACCCATCTATAAGGAAATCTAAATATCATCGGCGTTTCTTCCAAAAAACCCACCAAATTCTGTCATAAGCTTTCTCAAGATCAATTTTGATAGCCATGAAACCCTCATTTATTATTGACTTTTTAATAGTATGCACTAGCTCTTGAGCAATAAGAATATTATTAGCAGCTTGTCTCCCTATAATGAAACTAGTTTGAATGGGTTCTATTAGATCATTTAGGTATAGACACAACCTATTCACTAATACTTTCATAATTAATTTATAGGCAACACAACAAAGACTAATGGGCCTAAAATGACGAACTGTTTCCGGATTATCAATCTTGTGGATAAGTGATATCAGAGTAGCATCAAGCTCTCTTGAAAAAGTTCCCAACTTCAATGTATTATTTACTAGTTCAAAAAGGGAGTCTTGCATAGTTGACCAAAATTGTTGGAAAAAACTGGCTTGAAGACCATCTTTTCCTAGAGTAGCCCAGCTTTCATTTGGAATAAAGCATTGTACATTTCAGACCTTGTTAGAGAAGCATCTAGTAATTGCACCTGTTCTTGATTCAAAACAAGGCATAGATAAAGAACAGCACTCCTTGTGACATTAGCAGGAATACTAAAAATCTCTTTATAAAAGCTAACCACCATTTCCGTTAGTGCTCCATCTTCAGATACCCAATTTCCCTCGTCATTTTACATAGCAATTTTATTTCTCCTTTTTCAACGGATTGTAGATAAATGAAAAAAAAAACGTGTTTCTTTCACCATCACTAATCCAATTAGCCGGTGACTTTTGGAACCAAACCAACTCTTCCTTCAATAAAATTGTATTGTATTCACGAACCAATTGCTTCTCCAGAGACTAAAGCTGATGTGACCAGTGAAGAGCCATTGCATGTTGAACCCCATTAATCCTTGCTAACAACAATCTTTTATTACCAAAGAGATGTCTAAAGGAGCTTTTATTCCACATGGCGAGATCATCTGTAAGTTGCTTTATACAATCAGTAAACGAACCAACATTTCTTTTCTAATTGCCATCAACTGTAGAAGCTAAATCAGGTATTGTTAACCACATAGCCTGAAATCTAAACAATTTTCATCGTTCATCCACATTGCTAGGCATTTTTTCCAATAGTAGTAACGGACAATGATCGGAGTATGCACAAAGTAGACGTTTCACAACAGCTTTGGTGAATAAGAGTTTCCAACTAAAGGTTGCAAGAGCTTTGTCCAATCTCTCTTGTATTCTAGCCAGCCCATACCTTTCATTTGTCTACGTATAAGTCATCCTTGAAAACCAAGGTCCATTAAATTACATGTATCCATCATCTCATTGAACTTAGATGCTTTGGTAGAGGAAAATCTAACACCTCCAGATTTCTCCATACCGTTGGCTACTTCATTGAAGTCCCCCATTAGCAACCAAGGCACGTTCACAGAAGATGCAACCTCTTCAAGATGTTTCCATAATAATCTTCTCACTTCTAGTGTTGGGCTTGCATAAATTGAAGAAAATAACCAAACCGAAGACGTCTCTTGTTTAACTACAGCATCTATATATTGTGAAAAGGATGCAAGAACTTCTAATTGCATAACATTGGTATCCCAACATAACTAAAGACCTCCAGCAAACCTAACCGAATCAACAATATGGTTGGCACCAAAAGCCAAGTTTTTTACAACTTATCTGGCTCTCTTATTTGAGATTCTAGGCTCCTCAATCAAAAGGATATTAGGTTTATGCATCCTTATTAATAATTAATATTACGCAGGAACATTTTGTTACCAGCTCCTCTACTATTCCATGACAGAATATTCATCAAGATAATTTGCATTTTGGATGAGAAGTCACAGGTATCTCCTTTTGAACATGCGCTTGGTAGAGGTGATTATCATGGACAGTAACCATTTGTAACTGAGAATTTGGAACAAAAGTGTTTTAGGTATCGATGTCTAGAGGTTTTCTAAACCTATGCTCCATCACCATAAGGTTTGATAATATGGGATTTGAAAAAGTTAAAGCAATAACCAAGGTCTTTTCATTCTGACTAGGTAGCTCAAATATCTAACTATCAATAGTTTGCTTAGCCATCCTAGTCGTGAGTTATGCATTTGCGTTGGAAGTTGTTAGATTGGTACACTCTTTTTTGACTTTGAATGGGAAGCAATAATTTTACGATCCAAAGGAAGTCCATTAACTCTAGCATTCGAGGACTAACCGATGCTTGGCCTAACAGAATTGCTCTGGCCCATCTTAACCTTCTCTACATGGCTATTTTGTAAGTTAACCCTCTATGCACTCTGTCGCCACCCAAACTGCTTTAGACTATCTTTGTGTTATTCACGTGGTTATCTTGCATGGCAATTTATAAAATTCTGCTTGAGTATTGCTCTTAGATTCACCCTGCATTCTATCTCCCTTGATTTCTGGCCTAATCTTTAACTGCTTTCCATGTTCGTTTGGCATAGGCAATCATCCAAGGACCATAGTTATTTGCATGTAGGTCAACATTATCTTCTTGCATCTTCATGTTACCATTGCTACCACCATCGAACCCAAACTACGTAAAGTTAATGGATGCAGAGCTAGGGTGAAAATCAGGTTTCCATTTGCGAATGGTTAAGTAATGGCCAAATATAATCCAACGGCCTTCCTTTAACACAAATTGCAAATCAGTCATATGAGAGAATTTAACTAGGAAAAAACCTTCCCCTAGATCAATGAGATCATAGTCACCTTTAGGATTCCACAGCTTCCTAATTTTGTTATCCAAGATCTTGAAACCCAATGAACGTCCCAATAGCTTCATAATCAAACAATCCTTCTAAGGCTTCTGAATAAACTGACAATATTGTTCAGACAAAGAAATACTAGGCCAAGATCCTGATTTTGAAACAAAAATTAAGTCATCATTAGTTGCTTTAAAACAGAAGTCATCCTCTACATGATTCGGAGAAGACATCTAGTCATTGGTTCCCAAATGTCCTTAAAAGAAGGACATATAGCAATGGAATCGTGCATTAATGCATCATTCTGTTGTATAGCTTTGTCTAGTGTTGTGTGAGACCCAATTCTACTGTATTGTACAAGTAATATGTCATGAATTATGGAGTGAAAATTTATATGTTAAGTGATTATAAGTGAAAGTGTAATGTGGGCCCTACTTATTTTTAATGTATTCTGATGGGCTCGAGATTGAAAATGATGTGTACAGTGAGTAATAAAATATAATATGATGATTTTGAGGTTTAAAATCATTGAATTACATTATTATGAATTTTTCTGAATTTTTTCGTGAAGGTGGAAAACAAATTGAAAATGACGGATACATCCCGAGGGCATTTTCGTAAATTATGCCCAAACTAAAATGAATTGAGATGAAGTAAAAATACCATGATATTCTTCATAAAAAGGAGAATAAGATAGTGTTAAGAGATTTATCGAAACAGTGATGAAGTGAGAGAAATTCATCGGCAGGTTATGGGGTTAAAATTGTAATTTCTCATTATCCATGCACCGCGCGTTGACGAAAACACTTCCAATCGTCAAGATACATTAAATGTGATTGATTGATACTGTTATCCGAAAATTTGGAGTCCAATTACACAGTTTTTATGACTACGAAAATTAAGAGCGAAATTGTCGAAAATTTGCAGAACAAGGGCAAATGGTAATTTTGCCTTCTCTAGAAAGTTAATAAGTCAACAAAGGTGGATGGCTGGCCATTATTCAGCTTTTTCAACCCACACCTCATGGCACCAAGAGAGAAAAAGAGAGGAAAAGAAAGAAAAAAAAAAGAAAAGAAAGGAAAAGTCAACAAAAACAACTTAAACTTAACCTTTCTCACCAAAGTTACTTCTAGGAAATTTCCCTATACAATTTCCTCTCTCCATTTACACCATTCGGTCATCAAACAAAGAAGAAAATAAGGAGAAAAGTGAAAAAGAAGGTGGCGGTAAAGGTAAGATCTCTTGGTGATTTTACATTTCCTTAAAAACTAATGTTAGATATCTATGTTTTTCTTAATGCTAAGTCTAGATCTATCATTTGTTTTGTTTAAAACCAATTGAATCAAGAGGAAACGGCACCATGGGGTTTCGGCTAGGACATAGGTATGAGGAAAACATGGTGAAACTTACATGAAATTGGTGCCAAAATGCATAAAAGACTAAGATAAACAATATGGTAGCATTAGATTTAGGAAAATCATTAAGGATTGCTTAAGGGGAGTTTCGGCCAAGAGGGTTTGTACAGCCTAAGATGCTGCATCTCATGGTTTGAATATGTAAAATGACTGTAGAAATTAAGAGAAGAAGATTGGTGAAATCGGATTCGAAATCGAAGCTAAAATGAGAAAGTTAAGCTTTACTACCAGTGTAATTTACACTAGTTAGTCATAGACAGTATCCTACATGGCTGCATTTAGTGAAAGTTAATAGCTTAAAAATAAGAGGAAAATTAATGATAATTTTTGGTAAAATTGTTTTGCAGCCGGGATTGATGGATCACGATCGGTGATACCGAAAGGATCGGTAATACGGGACAAATAAGGGATGAGTGTGTAGGCCGTAGGGATATATCGACTGCATGATTTTGATGAATATAATTTTATGAAATTATTTGGTATTGAATTGCTTTTGAAAATCATGCAAAACTGTGGTTTACGGTTGGCAAAAATATTATGTTTAAGTGCAAGGGGTTAGTGTAATCGCAGCTGTTATACTATCGAACATTCCTCCAAAATTTTTAAACTATCATGAAATATTTTATGAGCATGAAATGAGTGAGATTGTGTATTTTGGAGCTTATTTCCAATATTTTTCATAAATTGGAATTTTATCGCAAAATATTATTTAAATATTCATGTAATTAAATTTTATTAAAGTGAGATGTCAAATACGTTCTTTGAATTATTTCATAATTATTTAGAATGTTTATAAATTTTCTCACTAAGACATGAATATTTTATCGACTGTTTTTACTGTACTGTTAAAAGCGAATTTTAAATACCTTTTGGAATTTTATTAAATTTTAAATGATATTTGTTTAAATTCTTTAAAGGCATTTTTACTGTAAATGAAATGTTTTGAGACTGTTAGGCCCCATATCATGCTCATGTGTATTACTGTATTGTATTGTTACTGTGGCTAATAGACCCACCAAGTCATTAGCAGTTCTAGGGACACCAGGCAAGTGTACTCTGAAGACACCTATAGACTATTCCCTACAGGGATTATAGCATGATACATCGAGGGTGATGCATAGTCGCCACCTATTGTTTACTGATACTGAACTGTGAATCACTGATTACTGTTTTACTGAAAACTGTGAACTACTGTTTACTGTTGGTGAACTGAGAATTACTGAACTACTGTTTACGGTTTTACTAAGCTATTGTTTCTTGTTTACTGAAGGGTACTGAATCATCACTGTTTTACTGAACCGTAAAGCACTGGTTACTGTTTTACTAAACCATGATTTACTGAATATTGTTTACTGAACTATACTAAAATCTATGGATTTTGAATTGACAAGTATTTATAATATTATTTCTAATTTTGAAATTATTACTAAACTATTACTAGAAGTTGAAACTTAAGTGTTTACTGCACTGAACTGTTTATTCACTGTTTACTAATACGTTTATCGTACTATTGCTGAACTGACTAGTATACTATTTCCCCTGTTTAAATTCAACTGATTTACTGTACTGTTTTACTACTATTATTGTCACATGTTTTGAAAGTGTTATTGAAGTCATTAAATTAAATGGTTTATTTACCATTTATTATTTATGGAAAAATCATTAATAAATGGTTTACATCAACAATTTATGAAGTATTCCCTATAGTTTCTCTGGGTTTTCGGGATAAGACAGGTATTTCAAAATACCTTCCTTACTCTATCTGGATTACCTGGCCGACTATAGTATCCTTCCCTTTACTGTGCCTAGTGAACTGTTATGAAAATAATGTTTTCCAGCATATAGATTTCGTTATATCAGTCTTGCATACGATTCCTTTACTAAGCACATTTCGCTTACTCCTTTATTTTCCAACTCCACTGGATATTAAAGGAAATTAAAAAGGGGTATACATTAGAGGATATCGACTAAATCTGGGTTACACGAGACTACTTGTGTCGAACGAGAGGTAATTGTACTTTCTTTTATACATTCAGATGAATTATACAGTACTACTTAATTTGTAATATAGGAACAGGGGATGTAAGTTGTAAGAAAATGATATTAAATTTCATACTCCAAATTCATAAAATTGTTTGGAGTTACTGTTTATTACTGTTACTATACAAGTGTAAAGGAAACGCAGATAGCCCAACCGAAATATATGTGTGAAAATATGTTATTTACTGTATATTTGGACTTTTACATGTTGACATCTTGACTCTTTTGGTAGACCTGGACAAAAGGTCCTATTCTTCATTTGGATATATAGGAAGGGAACTGTCAGAGGGCATAGCTGCCACCTAAGTTTCAAAAGGAAACTTGTGTTGATGCCTCGTTGGAGTTTTTATGATCAATTTTGAGTTTAAATAATATGGAAAATGTTCAATGTAGTTTTCGGTAATACAATTTATTTAATTGTGCAAACTTAACCAATATATTCAACCAAAAGTTTGGACCAATCTCACTCTCTCATATGGAAACCAATTGTGGATACCAAGTCATCTTATTATATATGCATACAAAGAAACTATAATAAATGAATTCATCCTCATCCCCACAAACACAACAAATAGAGTTAGTTTATATTTCCCTCTTTCATAGCCCACTTTTTGATGGTAGGATTAAAGGTGTAAATAAATTGAACATAATCGAACATTATTTATGTTCGTTTATTTATTTTTTTAATACTATTTGTGTTTAGTTTGTGTTCAATCAGCTTGTTCATTAATATTAAATGAACATGTTCACAAACACGTGTTCGTAAACATTAAACAATCATGTGTCCAAACACATGTTATGAACATTACACAAACATATTCGTGAACATAATAAAAACATGTTCATAAACACATATTCATAAATATTAAACGAATATGTTTGTGAACATCAAACAAATGACTTTAATAATCAAATTGTATTCACCCTAATATATAATAAAGAATTAGAAAATCTTACATAAATATGTAATTTTAAAAAATTATTATTATCGAACAGTAGATTAATATTGAATGATTCATTAAAGAATGAGGTTTAAGCAAACCTTAAAAAGTTTTGTTCTCGAACATGAATGAATGAATGAAACACATTGTTTTTCATGATCATTTGTTAAGCTTAATAAATAAATATAAATAAATAGAAAGCGAACATGTTCACAAACTGTTCATCGAACGTTTTGTTTATTTCCACCCTAGGTAAAACAACCTACATCAACCTCCATACAAAACATTTAACTTTAGGTAGAATTCTGACCTTCTATATAATTTTCCAAATGGAGGATCACAACTCTAGATTATGATAATCTTTACCCAACACCTTCATACCACGGTATAGGTTGACTTGACAAAAAAAATCCCCATTTTAGTTTTAGCCTAGCTTAATCTGTCTAGAATAGCTCTATTACTCAAAGGTAAATGAAGGATACTCTTTGCATCATTTTAATAAAACTGCTCAAATATCACATCAGACCTTTATTGTCTCGTATCATGGTTTATGAATTCCGCCACTAACCTCACTCTTCTTTATTCTTCAGACCACTTAGACTAAAAAGCAAGTGATTTATTCTATCATTTATTATTCCAAAAATCAATGATCCAACCATTCTCCAGTCTCCACCCTCCACTTTAACATTGCTAACTATATCTCCCTTCTTGCAAGTATGCTTCTTTATATAAGAAAAGGATTTACACGCTTGCTAGCCTTAAAGAAATGTTAGTTTCAAAAAAACTGGCTTATAGTTTAAAGTTTATGCATCATTTTTTGGAACTTATGAAATATACAAAGCTCAAATAAAATATCTCAAATCTCTAAAGTATTATTTAAATTGTATTAAGAAAGAAAAAATAGAATAAAAAAACAAAATATTAGCACTTTTTCTCTCAAATCTTTCTCCCACGACAATTCCTTCTTACTTTTTTTTGTGAGAAACGAAAAATATTCATTTAGGGATAATTCAAGTACAAAATATCACGGGTATATAGAGTTCCCATGAAATCATACGACAAATGGCTCTTAACTATATCAGGCATGTCTTCGAAGACAACAAAAGATGATGAGGCCTCCACACCATCCTGGCAAGAGCATTTGCACAAGAATTTGCTTCATTATAGATGTGATGTGCCTTGTTCACTTTCAATTGTTGCATCAATTTCCTACATTCAAAAACAACAGTTCAGTGAGTAAGAGAAGAAGGAACTCCCTCATTAACATACCTAACTGCAACTTTCGAGTCCATCTCCACAATCAAATTCGAAAGGCCTCTCTTGGTTGCAAGCATAAGTCCATCACACAGTCCCCAGAGCTGAGCACCAACACTAGTTGTGATACCAATATTTCTGGAATAGCCTCAAATCCAGTTGCCCATGGAGTCTCTAATGATGCCTTAAGTACAAGCCTTTCCTAGTTTACCTTTAGTTGCTCCATTAGCATTCAGTTTGATGAAATACAGTGGGGATGGGTTTCATCCCACATAATCTGTATGGTTCTCTTAACAAGCTTAGTTGGGTTCATAATCGCCTAATATTCTTGGATGTTTTTTTTTTTTAAATTTATTCACCCAAATACTATGATCATCAACAATACCATCAAAAACCCTTTTATTTCTTTCAGTCCGAATATGCCACAGACCAAAAGAAAAGACAATTTTCCAAGGGATTTTGTTTCTTCAAACAAGTGAGTCTTTGTATCCACAAATGATCAAGATCCATTGTTCTAGTTCAAGGTTGAAGGACGCTTGTGCCTCCTCTGGGATACCAACTATTTCCCACAACCGAGTTACCATTTTACAATCTCTCAAACAATGAACTATTGATTCTTCATTTTCATTGCATCTTAAGCAAAAGGGATTTATGAGCAATCCACGTTCCAAAAGATTAAGTCTTGTAGCAATTTTCTTGTGCATACAGAGCCACAAGAAATTTTGAACTTTTCGCAGAGAATTCAATTTCCAAATAACATCCCATTTACAATTGTTTTTGTTAAGTTTTATGTTCTTTGCCATGTTGTAAGCAAACCCCATAGAAAATTTACCATCAGTGGTGCAATTCCAACCAATGGTGTCTTACTTCTCCTCTCCCAAGTGGTAAGAGATAGTTGAGATCTTTTGTTTGATTTCTTCAGGAAGAATATAACTCAAGTAATCCCAATCCCAATTTCCATCTTGAGAGAAAATATCTTTAACCAATAAATTATTGTCTTGTGGTAGCCTCCATAAATAATCTCATTTGAAGGTCCAAGGCCAATCCAATTATCTGCCCAGAAGAGAACTCGAGAATTGTTTCTAAGGATCCCCCTGATTCTTTTTTGTATCAGGGTATTCCCTTTTCTCATTCCTGCCTAGATTGATGAGCATGCCTTGGTTCTAAACTCTCTATTCCTTAGGTACTTAGCTTTTAATATTTTAACCCACATGCTATTATTTTCCATTATGAACCTCTACCCCATCATTGCCATGTTCACTTCATTAAGGATTTTCATATCCTTAATTCCTAAGCTCCCTTCGACTTTAGATTTTGTGACAGTGTCCCAATTCACAAGATGTATTTTCTTTTTTTTTTCTGAGTTTGATTCCCAAAGAAAGTTTCCAGAGATGCGATTTAGTTCCTCACAAATACTAATGGGAATGTAGGTTCCCTGCATGTAGTATATGGGAATAACTCCTAAAATTGACTTTATCATGTGGTTCTCCCAGCCATAGAAAGAAAGTTAGCTTTCCACCCTGAGAGTAATAAAAAGTCTAAAACTTTTCTCTTTTTAGAAATGTTAAATCCTAAATATTTCCCAAATTATCAGAGTATCCAATATGAAGAATCCTACTTAGTTCATCTTTAAAAGAAGGGGATAAGTTTTGTGAGAACAACAAAGATGATTTCTCAAGATTAATAGATTGGCTTGATATTTCATAGAAATCTCTAAGGACCTCTTTTATTTTTTTACATGTACCTTTGGTGGCCTTTCCTAACAATATAAGGTCATCCACAAAGAAAAGATGTGATAGGTTAGGTCCTCTTCTGGACAGTTTAACTTGTTCCCAAGAACCTTCATCACATGCTTCTAGTATCTTAATAGACAGGTACTCCATATAGAGTATAAAAATATAAGGTGATAATGGATCACCTTGTTGAAGTCCTCTTGATGGTTGCATCTTCACACTCTGTTCCCCATTGACAAGTACAATTATGGTAATAGTAGTAATGCAGGATATTATGAGCTTAATGAGATCGGGAGGGAAGCAGAAGAAGAAAAGAACTTTGAAAATAAAGCTTTACTTCATTTTATCATAGGCTTTTTCTAGATCAATTTTTGAAACCAAGAAACCACCTCTTCCTTTTTTCTTGTTGAATGTGTGAATTATTTCTTGTGCTATGTAGCATTATCTTGTGCTTTTCTTTCTGTAATGAAGCTTGTTTGAAGAGGGTTAATGATTCGAGATAAGATAGGTCTAATGCTACTCATAATAATCTTAGAAATGGCTTTATAAACCATATTACAAAGTCCAATCAGTCTATATTGGTTAATTATCTCTGCAATTTGACTCTTTGGAATTAAACAAATGAAGGACTCATTGATGTTTTTTGGTATCTCCCACTTCTAAAAACCTTTTTCCACAAGGGTGAAAGCAGAATTGCCAACAAGATCCCAACATTTCTGAAAAAATATAGGATGAAGTCCATCAAGACTAGGCGTCTTCAGCGGTTTCATATCAAAGAAGGCTTTAAACACCTCAATCTTAAAGATTGGTTTACATAACCTATTCTTTTCCTCTTCCAAAACAAGATTGCTTAATCTAATGTTTAGATTAATATCTCTCTTACTAAAGGTCATTGAAGAGTTGTAAAGTTCTGAGAAGTGTCTTAGAATAACACTCTTGATCTCAAATGCTCCAAAACCCAATTTCCTACCCTATCTTTGAGTGCTACAATCCTGTTCCTACTCCTATGTTGAATGGTACACATATGATAGAATTTGGCATTACGATCATCATCACTAATCCCATTAACCTGTGCTTTGAGAGCCTATAACTCCTTTTCAAGTTTAAGCACTTATTGATATTCCTCCTGCAATTTTTCCTTAAGATCTTGTAACCATGGATTGGGAAAGTTACATGTCGATTTCTGGATTCCTTCTAATTTGGTTCCAAGGGTCTTTTTCTTTAACAGGATGTTGCCAAAAGTATTCTTATTCCAATTAGTTATTTCCTCTCTAAAATTTGATATTGCTTGAAGAATAGAGTTTTAGGCTTGTTTCCATGTTCGCTTCACCACTTCCTTAAATTGTAAGTGAGAGAACCAAATTGTTTCAAAGCGAAAATGTCTAGGACCGAAGTGAGGAATTTTGGGAAAGGTGTCAAGTTAGATAGGGTTATGATCAGAGTGGACCCTAGCTAAGTGAAAAACAGTGGTATTTGGAAATAAATCTTTCCAATCACAATTTGCCCAAGCTTTATCAATCCTCTCTCTAATGATTTGACCAAAATGATTTTTGAAAGTCCAGCATACCATAATTGTCCATATAATCCTGATAAAGCTTGGCCTTGAATTGATTAATGGGTTGGATTTGTCATTATTGTGGTTGGATTTGTCATTGGTGGGGCTTTTACTAGTGTTGCTGTGTCTTCGTTCGGGTCCATTGGATTAAATCCAACTGTATTTTTTTCAGCTTGCATTTCCAGACTGCTGGTAATATTTCCTCCTTGTTGAGTGGCATCTGGTCTTGAAGATTGGGTAGGAGATGGAGGTATAGTTGTGGATCTGGGATACCAATGATCAAAACCACGTTGTTCCAAGCTCTCCTTATTCCATTTGGCTTTTGGTACTTAGTAGAATCTCCAGTGCTTGACACATTTGGACAGTTCTTCCTTCTAAAACCAAGAACATTATGTCTAGATTTTTTATTATTTCTTGGAAGTTTTCCATCTTGTTTAAAGTTGAGGGTGATTGAGAAAGTAGGTTGGCTCTAGTTTTCGATAATCTTTATGTCGATTGATTTTTGGTGAGGTTTATTAAGTACTTTGGTTACCTTAACTGAATCACCCATTTTCTCTTTTCCTTTACTACTGGTACTTTGTATGTTTCCATCAACAGCCTTATTTGTCACTTCAATGTCATTCCAAGAACTCTATCCTGTCAAGAAAAAAGGCTGAGTTTCTATTCGTTTTTCCAACCCATTTACATGACTATTGCTTTTTTCTGATTCTTTGCTAGTTTGTGAGAATGGGTTTTGAATCAGGTCTTCTTTACCTGGTCTTTGTGCTTTCCCCTATTTGTTTTTTCTTCTCGGTACCAACATCCATGGTCCGTACTCTTCACTCTCAGTTGGTGCAACATCCGACTTAGGCTATTTTGTTTGTTGTATTTCCTTAGGTGATTCTACCACCATTTCAATATCCTTACCACTATAGCACTGTTCCCTTCTATGCCCAATGATTCCACATTTAAAGCATAAATTAACTGTGAAATCCCCAATTTTCATGTAATTCCTCCATGTTTGTAAAATATTTCAATCAAGATGATTAAATAAATATGAAGTTTGAAGTATGAATGATGTATGGATTATGGAAGAAATAACAAAGTTGAATGTTAATTTATCCAAAGACTTAATGTTAATATCAGGAAAATAATTGAAGTATGAAAGAAAATAAAATCAGATTTTTATTTGGTAATTAAATGGATAAGTGGCTGTGATGAGAAGGAGGAAAAGAGGAAATTAAATGAGGGTCAAATGGTCTTGAGTCAAAGGAAGTGTAGACACCCTATTTTGTCCGGGGTCTTAATTTGTATAAATAATTAATTGGGTTGGGTGACATTGTATTTTAATTTAACAATTTAGAATTAGGTTAAGATTTTTTAAGATTAGAATTAACACTAAAATTAGGATTTAGGAAGAATTAATAAATAAAATAAGAAAAATAAAAAAAATGAAATAAGAAATAAGAAATAAAAATAAAATTAATTTTAGGATAGGATAATTAGATTATTAGATTTTTAGGATAATTATTTAAATTATGATTTGTATTATTAGAGTTATGATAGATTAGAATTAGAGTTAGATAATTATTAAAGTAAGATAAAAAATAAATAAGATAAAAATAAAGAGATTCACTTAGGCTAGGATATGGATACTACTTGTGTATATAAAAGAGGGGGAGGCTCCGAAAATAGGTACACACAATCACCATCATCGATAGACTGTCACCACCTTTCATTGCAAAAAGCCACTTCCTCTGTCTAGTTTATTATATCCAGCACAACAGTAGCATTCCTCGTCATCTTCAAAGAACTCGCACCTCACCACCTTGCTGCGTCCTTGCTCACTGCCATCGTCGTTCCTACACCAAGCCCGTGTTTGTCGTCGTTGCCACCTCTTCGTGTTCACGCTACTGCCATTCCTGAGCCACTGCCAACTCTGCTCCATCGTTCCCTGCATCAAACCAAACTCAGCATCGTTGTTCCACCGCTTGACTACTGACTCTGCTGCAATATCGCTAACCACCTTCACTGCCATTGTTTTGTTCGCTTCATCACGTACCAGTTGTTCGATTTCTGTCCCGTTGCATCTTCACATCATCAGTTGCTGCGTGAGAGGAAAGTAAAAAGGATAGGAAAGTTGAAGAACAGCGCTGAAATTGGATTTTACACACATCCAAGGGCACCCGTTTTGGACGTGAATAGTAGCAATTTGAAGTTCTTTAATTCATCTCCTGCTGTAGGTATGGTTTCCTTTCCTCTTTCACTTTCTTAACATGTGTGATATATGTATCATTTAATTTGATATTATAATGATTAGTTAATGACCATTTTGAGAATTAAATGCTTAAAACGAAAATCATTACACTACTGAAGCATGATAATGTTTGGAATTATACAGAATAATTAAATAGTTATGTGTTTTAATTCATTGAAGGTAACGTTCCATTTTACTTCTTTTGTTAATGTAAATTATTATATTGTTCTAAGATAAGATTAAAAGGAAATAAAATAAAGTAAAATAAAATAGAAGTTAATCAAATTAATTTTAAATAATATGTATAAAAATATAAATTAAGTTAAGAATTTAATAAATTTAATTAGAGAGATGAGTTGAGATTATTCCGAGGATGAGATCCCAATGAGGGTTACGCTTAAGTAATACTTTGGGATCTCTAGGTGAGATGATTTCCTTCATGGTCTGACCAGCTTAATGGAAGGAGCTAAAGGAAATTGTCAAAAAAAATAATTCATGTGCATTTTCTAAAAATATAATAAATATAATAAATAATAATAATAATAATAATAAAAGAATATGATAAATAAAAATATAATAATAATAATAATAAGAGCCAGATAATAATAATTCATAAAAGTGAGTATCGATCATTCCGATGATAAGATTCCAAAAAGGGTTACGCTTAAGTAATACTTTGAAAATCTTTAGGTAAGAGAATTTCTTTTAAATTCTACTAGCTTAATGGAGGATTTTAAAGGAATTTTTGATAAAATGATTTATATTAATTTTCTAAAAAAATACAGATAATTTATATTCATAAGATAAATTAACAATAAGTAATAAAAAAATATTAGTCAAGAACATAATAGAAGATAATAAATGATAAAAATAAAATAAGATAATTTGGGTAGAGGAGTAAAAGTTAGGAAATTTCCATAAAATACTAAAATTCATCCGACGACGGAGCCTCTTCAAGCAAGTCGCATAGTACTACTTGAATACTCTTGAGGTGAGAAGGATTTTTAAGTTATCCCACCAGCTTAATGGAGAATACTTATAAATATCTTTCAATATTAAGCATATCAAAATTAAAGATTAACATAAGCAAATTTAGAAGATAACCTAAGACTAAGTGGTACCATTTTAGGATGGGCGTCGAGGGGGTGCTAATCCTTCCCCATACGTAACCGTACTCCCGAGTCTAAGAATCTTTGAATGTAGACCAAGCCTTATCTATAGACAAGAATAGGTGACCAATCACACCTTAAGTTTGAATGGTTGGTGGCGACTCTAAGAATTTAAGTCTAGCGGGTTAGGTTTTAGGACCTGGCACGTTATGACAGCTTGGCGACTCCACTTGGGATGATAGAGAGTCAGGCCAATACTTGGTTTTAGGTTATCTTAGAATTTGCTTGGGAAATCATAATTTGGAAAATTTTAATGAAACATTGTTCCTTCAACACACACATCACTTGCATGCATAAGCACCCGACCCGGGCTCCGTCCTTCTTAGGAGAGAGTAAAGTACCTACGCCCTCGTGAGGTAAATACCTCCGCAATGGCTATGAAATACTCTCGCTCAAATTGAACCTTTCCGTTTGTAGCCTGTCATGGGTGAGGATTGGTGCCTTACTAGTCTTGTGTGGACGATAGTAAGGAGCAATTTGGGGACCTTTAGAACTTTAAACTACCCAAACTTAGCATGTAATAAAACATAAGACTCAGCCTTAGGATGGAACCATACTAGATTGAAATATAGACTCAGACCCAAGATAGGACACATGAAGGAATAAGTTTTACTTCCTCATTTGTACATTTTTTTTTTTAAAAAAATTTCAAAAAAAATATAATTTTTTTATTTTCCTTTCCAGTTTTCAAAAAAAAAAGAGTTTGTTTATATCATTAAGTCATGCATCTTTACATTTGATTTTGCATTACATAACATGTTCTTTACATTGGTCTTATCATGGAACATTCTTTTAATTGTTAGGAGAGATTGCAAGACTTTAGTGCATCCCATGTAGTTCATTCATTTGTATGTGCATAAACATATCATCACATGAAAAATAATTTCGACTTAATTGTGGCTTTCAAGGTGTCAAGATTGAATCTACTAGACGGTTCGCTCTCCATAAATATCATACAAGGTATCAAGCACGCATGATGGAAGAGGATCAAAATAGTAAGATAGAGAAGTTGGAAAGGGAAAATGCAGAGATAAGGAGGCAATTAAGCGAAATTACTCAATTGCTAAAAGCCATGATTAGAGGAAAGGAGAAGATGGGTAATCAAGACGAGTCTGTCCAAGAGACCCAACAAAACATGCGAGACAATCCTGTCTTCGTCCCTGAAGGGATTACTGTCAAAGCTCCAACACCTCTACATATACAAGCTCAAAATCCAATTGAAGTACAAAATTTAGATGATCCCACAGAGTTAGAAAAGTTGAAGCATAAAGAAGAATATAATGGTACTAAAGCTCAGCTGAGCTTGATAGAGGAAAGACTAAGTGCTATGGAAGGAGTTGACTATTTTGGACCCGTTGATGCCGAAAGGTTGAGTTTGGTATCTGGTGCTGTGCTTCCACCAAAATTCAAGATGCCTGAATTTGAAAAGTTCAACGGAACATCGTGCCCAAAAGATCACCTCACCATGTACTGTAGGAAGATGGCGGCATATGCATGTGATGACAAGCTATTAATTCATGTTTTTCAAGATAGCTTGATTGGGTCAGCTGCCAAGTGGTATAACCAATTGGAAAGGAGCAAAGTTTCCTCTTGGTCTGAGTTGGCAAGAGCTTTTATAGCTCAATACAAACATGTGTCTGATGTAGCTCCTGACTGCTTATCTCTCCAAGGTATGAAAAAGAAGAAGGACGAGAGCTTCAAAGAATATGCCCAACGGTGGAGAGACGTGGCATCACAAGTTCAACCTCCCTTGACAAAGAAGGAAATCACCATGTTCTTTTTGAATACTCTCAAGGCACCTTACTATGAGCGTATGCTTAGCAGTGTGACCAAGAATTTTGTAGACATGATGCTGAATGGCGAAGCTATTGAAAATGCCCTCAAGAGTGGTAAGATTGAAGCATCTATGAATGATAGCAAAAGGAATGGGTTTTCAAAGAAGAAGGAAGAAGATGCACAAGCAGTCTCTAATAATTCACGTCGTTCCTATACCCCTTATTCACCTTCAGTGAATTACGCTTATTCTCAACCCCACCCATAAACTCATCATCAAAATGCTTACCAACCCATTTCCCATTCATAAGCCCCTACTTTTTCACCTAATGACCAAAAGAATATTCGAGTTAGCCGAAATGTCACCATATACCCTATACCAATGACATACGCAGAGTTGTTCCCACAGTTGGTAAGGGGTCACCTTATTGCCTCTGTTTATGTGGAGCCCTTGAAGCCTCCTTACCCAAAGTGGTATGATCCTAATGCAAAGTGTGCTTATCATAATGACAATGTTGGTCACTCTATTGAGAGTTGTATGGGCTTGAAGAAGAAAGTCCAAGCACTTGTCAACACTGAAATTTTGAGTTTTGGGGCAAAGAATGATCCAAATGTGAATAATAATCCTCTACCAGATCACACAAAGGGTAGCAGTTGATGCTATGGAAGAAAGTGGATGCTATTGATTGATTCACTGAATTTGAAGATAATGGTTGTTTCTTTGTGTCTAATTTCATTCATATTAGGACATTTCTTAGATAATGTAGGAGTGCTTGTGCCTAAAAGCACTAAGATTTTCTTTTATGTATTGGGCCAACTTTCATTCATTTTCATTTTCAATAAAGGATTAGTGTGATGCATATTTCTTAATTCCTCATTCCAATCTTGTTCTTTAGTGCAAAAAACCAATACCCATTATCTCTTCTTTGTTAACAAGCTTAAAAGTATCCAAATAATGAACATGATAATGATGATGGCAATGAATATAAAACTCAATTTTGAAAGAACTACTTTGTTTGGTTGGATGGATTTCTAGTTTGCTAAGATTGTTCAAGCAAGAAGAGAATAAGAAGATATTTACAAGTAAAGGTGAGTCTTTACATGAAATTCTAATGAGTTTATCTTTGTTCAATAAATGACCTTTAATGAGAGTACTTGTATTGAGATGAGAAATGGCCTTCTTTCATTACCTTTCAAGCATGAGTAAAATTATCCATTGATTACCCCTTTTGAGCCTATTATATTCTTTTTGATATAACCTACCAAGAATCACCCTCCACACTAGGGGGCAAAGAGAATAGAAGATGAAAGATCAGTGGGGCAAAGAAAAAAAAACCTTTTGTGAAAAAAAAAGAAAACAAAAAAAAAAAGAAAAAGAGAATGAAGAAGGAAAGAGGGTTTGAATCAGGAAAGTGAAAACCCTAGTCACATTTGAATAAAAAAGGAGAGAGAAAGCAAATTAGAATAGGGCAAAAGTCAAAATGCCTAAATGATTCATGAAAAATGATTCTTGGTTTGATGAACCTTGAAACACTTATTTTGGGCCTATATTATCCTTTTTTTCGTGAACCCTCACCTGAGCCTACACTACGTGCCTTAAAAGTCCATTTTGATCAAATATGAGTACTCTCATAGAAGAATCATATTTTGAATAAAGGCATACTTACACTATGAGATGATGACCCTTTGGATGGAATTAGAAGAAGCAGATCAAGATAAACAAAAAGATCTAGTCTAGATGGAAGTAATGGGATTTCGAAAATTATCTTGAATCCATGTGAGCATTAAATTGGGTGAAGAAATATTTGATGTCGGGACATGAATCAGAATGGAGAACAGATAAGAGAAGCTTTATTAAGGACAACGAAGTTGAAAATGAAGAGAAATAAATTAAAAAAAAGAAAGAAAAGAAAATGAAAAAGAAGAAAAAGAAGAAAAAAAAGAGAAAAAAAATGAAAGAAGGATTCAGATCGAAAACCCAAAAAGGGCGGTTTGGATCAATGGAGTGCATCTAAGTTGAAAACCTGAAAAGGCGGCTTAGATACCAAAAAAACTGGATGTCAATGATACTAAGGCAAGAGGATATTTTAATGAACTCAACATGATCAGATAAGGTGGACCTTTGAAGGAGATTTTGTATTCATTGATCGGAATTGCTTAAACTGTTGTTATTTGGATACTATTACCTGAAACTTAATCCTGAAAATTCTTGCTTTTCATTCAAGCCTACTTTCCCTTCAAGCCTGGCAATTTCTTATTAAATCTGTCCAAATTTTGAGTAACACCACTCTTTTCTTTTCACCTATCATTTCTTTGATATATCCTTACCTTGAGGGATTGAGAAATTCTATTGCATTGATCTTGAAATTAGAATGGTAATGAATGTTTGCTTGGCAAAATATGTGAAAGACTCCTATATTATTTAGGAAAATGAAAGAACAGGAAACTTATGGATGAATGAAAATTGGAAATCAGGAAAAAACCAATGAATAAAGAAGAGTGAATGAAGATTTTAATGAGCAAATGAATGACCAGATAGGGAGTATAGTAAAAAAAGAAGAAACAAGGGAGAAGATAAGATAAAGAGGGCACGAAGATAAGAGCTTCATTGGGAAAGAAAACTGGAAGAAGGAAAATAAGCAAAGAAAAAGGAAATATAAGGACAGGATGGCAAATGAAAAGTGAAGAATGCATGAGATGGACTGATAAAGAAGAACCTTGTTATTGCCATAATTAATGTTGAAATGTTTTTCAAAGAAAACATTGCATGAACAGAATAGATTGTGTGAGTGATATTGCATGGATGGCATTGTATAGATAGAATAAACTGCATTGATAGGATAGAATGCTTGCACAGTTGCATACATGATGCATTGCATGAGAAAAAGAAAAATTTCAGACAAGATTTCGTGAGTACAATCTATAAGACCTTCGGGCATGATTCCTCCAAAGCTTTTTAAGACAAGATTTTAAAGTTTGACTGCCTGCCTGTTTAGGGGGAGCTTTTTAGACAAGATTATAAAGTTTGACTGCCTACCTGTTTAGAAGGAGCATTTTAGACAAGATTTTAAAGTTTGACTGCCTACTTGTTTAGGATGAGCTTTCTGGATAAGATTTTAAAGTTTGACTGCCTGCCTGTTTAGGGGGAACCTTTTAGACAAGATTTTAAAATTTGGCTGCCTGCCTGTTTAGGAGGAGCATTTTAGACAAGATTTTAAAGTTTGACTGCCTACCTGTTTAGGAGGAGCTTTCTGGACAAGATTTTAAAGTTTGACTGTCTACCTGTTTAGGGGGAGCTTTTTAGACAAGATTTTAAAGTTTAACTGCCTGCCTGTTTAGGAGGAGCTTTTGGACAAGATTTTAAAGTTTGACTGCCTGCCTGTTTAGGAGGAGCTTTTGGACAAGATTTTAAAGTTTGACTGTCTGCCTGTTTAGGAGGAGCTTTTAGACAAGATTTTTAAAGTTTGACTGCCTGCCTGTTTAGGAGGAGCTTTTGGACAAGATTTTTAAAGTTTGACTACCTGCCTGGTTAGAAGGAGCTTTTAGACAAGATTTTAAAGTTTGACTGCCTTTCTGTTTAGAGGGAGCTTTTTAAAAAAAAATAAAAAAAATAGAAGTCAGACAAAATAGGTGTCTATGTCTTTGTGCAACTACTGTTTCATAGCAAATGCATAAAGAGGGGCAGCTGTAGACACCATATTTTATCTGGGGTCTTAATTTGTATAAATAATTAATTGGGTTGGGTGACATTGTATTTTAATTTAACAATTTAGAATTAGGCTAAGATTTTTTAAGATTAGAATTAACACTAAAATTAGGATTTAGGAAGAATTAATAAATAAAATAAGAAAAATAAAAAAAATGAAATAAGAAATAAGAAATAAGAAATAAAAATAAAATTAATTTTAGGATAGGATAATTAGATTATTAGATTTTTAGGATAATTATTTAAATTATGATTTGTATTATTAGAGTTATGATAGATTAGAATTAGAGTTAGATAATTATTAAAGTAAGATAAAAAATAAATAAGATAAAAATAAAGAGATTCACTTAGGCTAGGATATGGATACTACTTGTGAATATAAAAGAGGGGGAGGCTCCGAAAATAGGTACACACAATCACCATCATCGATAGACTGTCACCACCTTTCATTGCAAAAAGCCACTTCCTCTGTCTAGTTTATTATATCCAGCACAACAGTAGCATTCCTTGTCATCTTCAAAGAACCCGCACCTCACCACCTTGCTGCGTCCCTGCTCACTGCCATCGTCGTTCCTACACCAAGCCCGTGTTTGTTGTCGTTGCCACCTCTTCGTGTTCACACTACTGCCATTCCTGAGCCACTGCCAACTCTGCTCCATCGTTCCCTGCATCAAACCAAACTCAGCATCGTTGTTCCACCGCTTGACTACTGACTCTGCTGCAATATCGCTAACCACCTTCACTGCCAATGTTTTGTTTGCTTCATCACGTACCAGTTGTTCGATTTCTGTCCCGTTGCATCTTCACATCATCAGTTGCTGCGTGAGAGGAAAGTAAAAAGGATAGGAAAGTTGAAGAACAGCGCTGAAATTGGATTTTACACGCGTCCAAGGGCACCCGTTTTGGACGTGAATAGTAGCAATTTGAAGTTCTTTAATTCATCTCCTGCTGTAGGTATGGTTTCCTTTCCTCTTTTACTTTCTTAACATGTGTGATATATGTATCATTTAATTTGATATTATAATGATTAGTTAATGACCATTTTGAGAATTAAATGCTTAAAACGAAAATCATTACACTACTGAAGCATGATAATGTTTGGAATTATATAGAATAATTAAATAGTTATGTGTTTTAATTCATTAAAGGTAACGTTCCATTTTACTTCTTTTGTTAATGTAAATTATTATATTGTTCTAAGATAAGATTAAAAGGAAATAAAATAAAGTAAAATAAAATAGAAGTTAATCAAATTAATTTTAAATAATATGTATAAAAATATAAATTATGTTAAGAATTTAATAAATTTAATTAGAGAGATGAGTTGAGATTATTCCGAGGATGAGATCCCAAGGAGGGTTACGCTTAAGTAATACTTTGGGATCTCTAGGTGAGATGATTTCCTTCATGGTCTGACCAGCTTAATGGAAGGAGCTAAAGGAAATTGTCAAAAAAAAAATAATTCATGTGCATTTTCTAAAAATATAATAAATATAATAAATAATAATAATAATAATAATAATAATAAAAACAATATGATAAATAAAAATATAATAATAATAATAATAAGAGTCAGATAATAATAATTCATAAAAATGAGTATCAATCATTCCGATGATAAGATTCCAAAGAGGGTTACGCTTAAGTAATACTTTGAAAATCTTTAGGTAAGAGAATTTCTTTTAAATTCTACCAGTTTAATGGAGGATTTTAAAGGAATTTTTGATAAAATGATTTATATTAATTTTCTAAAAAAATACAGATAATTTATATTCATAAGATAAATATAACAATAAATAATAAAAACAATTAGTCAAGAACAAAATAGAAGATAATAAATGATAAAAATAAAATAAGATGATTTGGGTAGAGGAGTCAAAGTTAGGAAATTTCCATAAAATACTAAAATTCATCCGACGACGGAGCCTCTTCAAGCAAGTCGCATAGTACTACTTGAATACTCTTGAGGTGAGAAGGATTTTTAAGTTATCCCACTAGCTTAATGGAGGATACTTAGAAATATCTTTCAATATTAAGCATATCGAAATTAAAGATTAACATAAGCAAATTTAGAAGATAACCTAAGACTAAGTGGTACCATTTTAGGATGGGCGTCGTGGGGGTGCTAATCCTTCCCCACACGTAACCGTACTCCTGAGTCTAAGAATCTTTGAACGTAGACCAAGCCTTATCTTTAGACAAGAATAGGTGACCAATCACACCTTAAGTTTGAATGGTTGGTGGTGACTCTAAGAATTTAAGTCTAGCGGGTTAGGTTTTAGGACCTGGCACGTTATGACAGGAAGCATGGCTGAGATGATTAAAGAGATAGGGAGGCATTTAATGCAGGTGCATGAGTCATCTTCACCAGCCATCACCCAACGTCAGCCCCATTTCCAGCCTTTTCCATCGTTTCCTCCATCTTTTCCAAGTTTACATTCCCAATTTCCTTGACAAACCATCCCATCCTTTCATCGATCCAACTAGTTTGTTGAACAAGAATAGATCCTTGTCACTAGACTAAGTGATATCAAAAGTTTGGTAGATTGATTCCAAGTATTGGAAGAGATCTCAAAGTTTGAGATTTTGGTCTCTAGTGAAGGTAAGGGAAGAAGATGATTTAGCCAACTTTGCTGATGATTTGAAGTTGTTCTGAATTGGTATGATGTATGTATGATGATGGTTTAAAGATTTGAATTGATATAATGATTTCAGGTTGAAGGAGTGAAAGCTAGGGTTGACGTGCCAAGTGATTTCGCGTTCCCGAAGGAATCGAGGTAAGGAATTTATGTAACGGACGTAAGATGGCTATGTCCGCATGTTTTATGATGTTTGTATGTGGTTTGGAAAGAAACACCAGCTGATTTCATGCAGGATAAATGACATTTTCGGACTTGTCTCCTAGTACCAATTAGGCTAGGTGCAGTCAATTGCCTTAAAGGGAAGTCGATTGCCTAGAGACAACCAAAACGCCATTTTTCGAAAACCGACTGAAACCAGTCGACTGCTATGTAAGCCAGTCGACTGCTATGTAAGCCAGTCGACTGCTATCTACCCAGAAGCATTCTGTTTCAAAACAGTCGACTGCTATCTACCCAAAAGCATTCTGTTTCAAAACAGTCGACTGCTATTTGTTAAAATGCATTCTGTTTGAAAACCAGCCGACTGCCCTATGAGACCAGTCGGTTGCTAATTTTCCAGAAGCATTCTATTTCAAAAACCGCTCGACTGCTATATGGGACAGTCGACTGCTATTTGCTAAAATGCATTCTGTTTGAAAACCAGTCGACTGCTATATGGACTAGTCGACTGCCTCCATGTATTTTTCTGAAATAAAAATAATTGCGAGAAATGAAGTTATGAAGCAGCAGTCGACTGCCTTATGAGGCCAATCGACTGCCATGTATGAAAAGAACTTTCAAAGTTTATTTGATTTAAACACAAAAGTGTTTCTTGAAAAAGTATATTATAAATGTTTTGAGACTATGGACTGCGTAATGATCATGTGTTTCTGATGGCTGAGTGACTCTGATCAAGTCCTCAGTAATATGTATGTTGAGCGAGGAACCCTAGTCAGGTCCTCAATCCCACAAGTGACACCCGACTAGTGTTCACTGTGGATTATTAAAGGCAGGAGAGAATCCCTGACCTATACATGGTATACCACTGTACTAATGCATGATTAGAGTCATATAAATGGGAATGAACGGTTTATATGACGATACAATCGCTTAAATAATTGTACATAGTCTCCATCCTATTTCAAAGGATATATGATGTATGTTTTGAAGCAAAGAAGTATGATGTATGTTTTAAAGTATGTTATGAAGTATGATGTTTTAAAGAAAGAAGCACGATGTATGTTTCAAGAATATGATGCACGTTTTACACGTATGCTGTTTTAAGAAGCATACAAAGTATGTTTTCCATGTCATTTGAAATAAATATGTATGCTTGGAAACAATGCATGAAAGATGTTTATGATGCATGCTTTATAATGCTTTACATGACATTATAGAGCCAAGTAGGAAAAATGCATATATAGGCATAGTACGCTCTTTTACATATTTTTCTTACTGAGCGTAAACTCACCCTTTACGACCATTTTTCCTACAGATTTCCTGACGTGAGCCTTGCTCCGATTAGAGGAGCTTGATTTTGAAAGATTGCAGTGTACCTTCTCGATAAGCTTCCCAGTTAGCATAGAAGGTATACTCATATGTATTATGTAAAGTTAATTGCAATTCAGCTACGGTACAGTACAAGTAGACTTTATGTATATAAGATGTTGGGGATGTAAATTAAGATGATGTATGAGATCCTGTGGAAATGGAATGATATTTATATATATTATTTTTATGCTTATGGAAATTGAATAAAATAGTATGAGCTATTAGAAAATTAGCTTAAAGGTAAGGAATGATTGGCACTGATGAACTAAATCAAATAATGTCGGATAAGATAATAAGAAAAAGTTAGAAGATAAGATGGAGTGACGGGGACGTCACAGAGTGGTATCAGAGCAATTTGATTTGGTAGTTGTCAGTGTCGAAAAGCTAGAAATAGAGTTTATCTCCAATTGTACTGTACTTGTCTGAATACATATGCATAGTATAACTGTTTATAGTTATACTAAAGAGCTCAATGATGATTATATTTATAGTATGAGCTCACGAAGAAAAGGTACTAGCAGAGGAAGAGGACGGGGTCGTGAAGAACAACCCCCAGCTTCGTCTCCTCATCCATCTCCACCGCATAGCCCGAATACGAGGCTAGCGAAAATGGAAAAGCATATGGAGAACATGGCCACGATGTTCACCCAGTTTATGTCTAATTTCTCGAATGTGGCCACAAGTACCCCAGCAGCGACACCTGCTATTCCTCCTACAGAAGTAACACCCCTAGTCCCAGCTACGGGACCAGCTACGGGAAGGCGTGATCCTAAGGCCTATTATAGTGTGTCATTGATAAAAGAATTTAAGAAGTTGGATCCGCCCAAGTTTAAGGGGGAAAGAGATCTGCTGACCGTAGAGAACTGGATGAAAGCGGTCTTAAAATCCTTTGAGTACATGCCCTGCTCCGAAAGGTAGAAAGTAGGCTTGGCTGCCTATCTGCTGATTGACGATGCCGAATATTGGTGGCAAGCTACTCGGACCGTGTTAGAGGCCTGATATGATGAGGTTACGTGGGACAGATTTGTAGAAGCTTTTAATGAGCAATATATCCCACGCACGGATCAGAATAGACTGAAGATTGAGTTTCTAAGCTTAACTCTAGGTACGATGACGGTGAATCAGTATGAATCTAAGTTCACCACCTTGAGTAGATTTGATCCAAAGGTCCAGAGAGATGAAGGGCATAAGATTTATAGATTCATCGAGGGATTGAAGTCCCCGATTAGATCTAAACTGTATCGAATGGATATCACCACGTATGGAGAAGCAGTCCGAAAGGCTCAGTTGTGTGAGCAGGACTATGATCTACATCATGTTGACTTTCGAGCCAAGGGTAAAGGCAAAGAACCGATGAAGCGGAAGTCAGATGAGAGGACCCCAAGTGATAGATATCCATTTCAGAGAAGTAGACAATCTGAAGGAGTTTCGATAGATAAGTAAATGAATTAAGAGAAAATAATCTCCATTTCAATTACATGGTTATATGGAAATGCATCAAAATTGAAGTTATGATGATGATGATTCAGGAACTCCTAGAGCTACCGGGATCAAGATAAGCGATGAGCGATCCCGATACCCAGCAGGAAGCACCGCTAGCTCACCAAAGAGTACGATGCAAAGATGTGAGCAATGCGGGAAGTTTCACGGATCACAGCCATGTCGCTTGGCGAGTGGCGCTTGCTTTAGATGTGGGGAAAAAGGGCACATGATTAGAGACTGCCCTCAGAGAGACCAAAGAATACCTGAGGAATCTGACAAGACCTCTAAACCGCAACCTAAAGCCACTGCAGCAAAAAAGAGAAAGAAAGTTGTGACTAAAGGACGAGTGTTTGCCATCGACGAAGAGTCTGCCGATGCCTCGTCCAAAGTGATTAAAGGTAAGATTTACCTATTTGATATAAGTGTTACAGCCTTGTTTGATCCAGGCTCCACGCATTCATTTATGTCTTCTAAAATTGCTATGAAAATACCTATTGAGCCTGAGACTTTAGAACACTTATTAAAGATAAGCACACCTCTTAAGGAATCACAAATGACCGAGTTAGTGTATAGAAACTGCAAGCTACGGGTAGGAGAAAGAAAATCAATAGCTGACCTAATCTTACTGAATATGTATGAATTTGATGTTATTTTGGGTATGGATTGGTTAGCTAATAATCATGTTATATTAGACTGTCATGCAAAGAGTGTAACCTTTTCTTCACCCGTTAGCTATGTTGTAAGTTTTACAAATAATTAATATGAGAGCATGTTTGATTTTGATGTGTTTGCAAATGAAAGTAATGAATAATATGTATGGTGATGTGAAGGATTTATTGCTTATGTGGAGGACGTAGATCAGAAACGTCCCAGACTCAAGGATATTCCTGTAGTCCAAGATTTTCCCGAGGTATTTCCAGATGATTTTCTAGGACTTCCTCCGGATAGGGAGGTGGAGTTTTCGATCGATTTGGTGCCAAGGATTGAGCCCATTTCAAGAACTCCCTATCGGATGGCTTTGATAGAATTAGAAGAGTTGAAGAAGCAGCTTCAGGAGTTGCTAGACAAGGGATTCATACGACCCAGCGTATCCCCTTGGGGTGCTCCTGTGCTTTTTGTTAGGAAGAAGGACGGTAGTATGAGGTTGTGCATCGACTACTGGTGGTTGAACAAAGTGACGATTAAGAATAAGTATCCTCTTCCCAGGATAGACGACCTCTTTGATCAGTAAAGGGTGCACAAGTCTTTTCCAAGATAGACTTGAGGTCGGGATATCATCAGTTGAAGATCCGAGATGAAGATATCCCTAAGACTGCATTCAGGACACGGTATGGTCACTACGAGTTCTTATTGATGCCGTTTGGTTTGACCAATGCACCTGCAGCCTTTATGAATCTGATGAATGACGTGTTTAAGCAGTGCTTAGACCAGTTTGTCATTGTCTTCATCGATGACATATTGGTATACTCGAGGTCACGGGAAGAGCATAAGCAGCATTTGAAGAGAGTTTTGGAGACCCTCAGAGATAGAAGACTGTATGCGAAGCTAAGTAAGTGTGAATTTTGGTTGAATCAAATCTCCTTTTTAGGTCATGTTATCAATAAAGATGAGGTCTCGGTCGATCCATCAAAGATAGAAATGGTGGTTCAATGGGAAAGATCGAAGACTGTGACGGAGATTAGGATTTTCTTAGGTTTAGCTGGCTACTATAGAAGATTTGTAGAGGGTTTCTCGAAGCTAGCTGCTCCACTAATGCGTTTGACACGCAAGGAAGTGAAGTATGAGTGGAATGAAGCCTGTGAGTGTAGCTTCCAAGAGTTGAAGCGCAGGCTAACGACTGCACCGATCCTTACCATCCCTAGTGGTTCAGGAGGATTTGCAGTGTATACCGATGCCTCAGGGCAAGGTTTGGGATGTGTGTTAATGCAGCATGGTAAGGTAGTAGCCTATGGTTCTAGACAGCTAAAGGACCATGAGAAGAACTACCCGACTCATGATTTGGAGTTAGCTGCAGTAGTGTTTGCCTTGAAGATATGGAGGCATTACTTGTATGGTGAGAAATTTCAGATTTTTACAGATCACAAAAGTCTGAAATACTTGTTTTCTCAAAAGGAGTTGAATATGAGGCAAAGAAGATGGCTCGAGCTTCTAAAGGACTATGATTGTGAGATTTTGTACCACCCGGGGAAAGCTAATGTGGTGGCGGATGCTCTGAGCCGGAAGCATATAAGTATGGTAGCCTATATGATGATAAAAGAACACGAACTGATTGAACAGTTTGCAAGCCTCAACCTTAATGTTATGCCTAATGAGCAATTGGGAATGATGGCTAGTTAGAGGATTGAGCCAGATTTGATGGATAAAATCCGAAGTGCTCAAAAGGAAGATGATAGATGCATTGAGGCTATGAATCAGATACAGTTAGGTATGACCTCCGAATTTGATATTAGTAGTGATGGAATTTTGAGGTTTAAGAGACGTATATGTGTTCCACGTGATGATGAATTGAAGAAGTTGATCTTGACTGAAGCACATGCCACTCAATACACATTGCATCCAGGAAATACGAAGATGTATCACAATCTTCGTAAGGTGTATTGGTGGAATGGCATGAAGAAAGACATAGCTAAGTTTGTGGCAAAGTGTCTCACATGTCAACAGGTTAAGGTAGAGCACCAAAAGCCCGCAGGATTACTGCATCTTCTGCCTATACCTACGTGGAAGTGGGAACACATTACGATGGATTTCATTATGGGACTGCCCAGAACCAAGAGGAATCATGATGGTATTTGGGTGATCGTTGATAGATTGACCAAGTCAGCTCACTTCTTACCTATGAAGTCAACGGATACACTCAATGCCTTGGCAGATATGTATGTAAGAGATGTCGTAAGACTACATGGTGTTCCAGCGAGCATCACTTCTGATAGAGATTCCAGGTTTACCTCCCATTTGGTAGATTGATTCCAAGTATTGGAAGAGATCTTAAAGTTTGAGATTTTGGTCTCTAGTGAAGGTAAGAGAAGAAGATGATTTAGCCAACTTTGTTGATGATTTGAAGTTGTTCTGAGTTGGTATGATGTATGTATGATGATGGTTTAAAGATTTGAATTGATATAATGATTTCAGGTTGAAGGAGTGAAAGCTAGGGTTGACGCGCCAAGTGATTTCGCGTTCTCGAAGGAATCGAGGTAAGGAATTTATGTAACGGACGTAAGGCGGCTATGTCCGCATGTTTTATGATGTTTGTATGTGGTTTGGAAAGAAACACCAACTGATTTCATGCAGGAAAAATGACATTTTCAGACTTGTCTCCTAGTACCAATTAGGCTAGGAGCAGCCGACTGCCTTAAAGGGAGTCGACTGCCTAGAGACAACCAAAATGCCATTTTTCGAAAACCGACTGAAACCAGTCGACTGCTATGTAAGCCAGTCGACTGCTATCTACCCAGAAGCATTCTGTTTCAAAACAGTCGACTGCTATATGACCAGTCAACTGCTATTTGTTAAAATGCATTCTGTTTGAAAACCAGCCGACTGCTTATGAGACCAGTCGATTGCTAATTTTCCAGAAGCATTCTGTTTCAAAAACCGCTCGACTGCTATATGGGACAGTCAACTGCTATTTGCTAAAATGCATTCTGTTTGAAAACCAGTCGACTGCTATATGGACCAGTCGACTGCCCCCATGTATTTTTCCGAAATAAAAATAATTTCGAGAAATGAAGTTATGAAGCAGCAGCCGACTGTCCTGTGAGGCCAGTCGACTGCCATGTATGAAAAGAACTTTCAAAGTTTATTTGATTTAAACACAAAAGTGTTTTCTGAAAAAGTATATTATAAATGTTTTGAGAATATGGACTGCGTAATGATCATGTGTTTCTGATGGCTGAGTGACTCTGATCAAGTCCTCAGTAATATGTATGTTGAGCGAGGACCCCTAGTCAGGTCCTCAATTCCACAAGTGACACCCGACTAGTGTTCACTGTGGATTATTAAAGGCAGGAGAATCCCTGACTTATACATGGTATACCACTGTACTAATGCATGACTAGAGTCATATAAATGGGAATGAACGGTTTATATGACGATACAGTTACTTAAATAATTGTACATAGTCTCCATCCTATTTCAAAGGATATATGATGTATGTTTTGAAGCAAAGAAGTATGATGTTTTAAAGAAAGAAGTACGATGTATGTTTCAAGAATATGATGCACGTTTTACACGTATGCTGTTTTAAGAAGCATACAAAGTATGTTTGCCATGTCATTTGAAATAAATATGCATGCTTGCAAACAATGCATGAAAGATGTTTATGATGCATGCTTTATAATGCTTTACATGACATTATAGAGCCAAGTAGGAAAAATGCATATAGAGGCATAGTACGCTCTTTTACATATTTTTCTTACTGAGCATAAACTCACCCTTTACGACCATTTTTCCTACAGATTTCCTGAAGTGAGCCTCGCTCCGATTGGAGGAGCTTGATTTTGAAAGATTGCAGTGTACCTTCCCGATATGCTTCCCAGTTAGCATAGAAGGTATACTCATATGTATTATGTAAAGTTAATTGAAATTCAGCTACGGTATAATACAAGTAGACTTTATGTATATAAGATGTTGGGGATGTAAGTTAAGATGATGTATGAGATCCTGTGGAAATAGAATGATATTTATATATATCATTTTTATGCTTATGGAAATTGAATAAAATAGTATGAGCTATTAGAAAATTAGCTTAAAGGTAAGGAATGATTGGCACTGATGAACTAAATCAAATAATGTCGGATAAGATAATAAGAAAAATTTAGAAGATAAGATGGAGTGACGGGGATGTCACATTAACCCCTTCATAAACCACATTTTGGATGATTTTTCCAATTCAAATTCTCTGTACCAAAGGCTTATCTAAGTCTACCTGAACACAAACTCTAGCATATCTGCCTCTAGAGTTTTGTTCAGTACATGCATAAATTTTCAGAAGCTCCCCAATTTTACTACCAATCCTCTGTAATCTGCCTTAGTCCAAAAAATTAATTGGGAGGTCCAATAGATTGCAGTGATGGAAATGCTATTGATGCATGTGGGACGAAACCTGGTTCCCACAAATGCATAGTGAGATAATATGGTCCAACAAACCAGGGACCACTATATATATCTTTGTTGAAATCTTCACTGTTTGCGAACCTGAAAAGGAAGAATCCATTACTCGGTTAATGTAGTGGAATCCATTCTTCCACAAGGTTTCCATTGTTCTTTGACCTTAGGAAGACAATAATTGTATGCAACGGATTTTCGAAAAGTCTTAACAATTATAGCATTCCTCTAGGGACTTCTTTTTTCTTTAGAAAGGAGGATTGTTGAACGTCATCACTTACCTCATCTTCTTGATTAGATTCTTCATCCATGAATAAGGGTTTATAGATCATGGAAAAGAGAGAAGAATCTCGATTCCCCATTAGAGAATCTTTATAAGAGAACCCAGATCGATTCATGTAAGCGATTTCCGTGTCATGTTTGATCTCACCATTTTTTGTTCTTTTCACACTCCTAAATTTTAGATCATCAACCTTTGAAGAGGTGGGAATACATTCGTTTGATCCTTACTCCTTAAATCTATTAAATTTAACTTTTTGTCCTCTCACCTGTCTACTTCTTCTTTTCTCACTTATATTCTCAGAACAAACAAATTATTCAACTCGCTGAAATGACTGACAGAATTGTTATACCAATTGATAAGAAGTCAACAACTAAAGGTACATCACACAAAGAAGATTCATTTAATCTTTTTCTTTTCTTGCCCAATAGGTAACTAATTTTATTAACCTGACTACGCCCCATTTTACAAAAAAGAAGTTAATCAAAACACAATCAAATGATATTTACATCATACATTAAAAAATAGAGAAGGAAAAAAAATAGAACTCACATATTAAACTCAGTGTAAATTGAACCAAACACATCTAAACAAATATAGCTCTTGCATACAATGTATCCCTGTACCATTCAATTTATCAACATATCTTTCTGAACCTCATCATGATGAACAAACAACTCAAAGCATAGAATTTCAGAAAATAGAAAACAACTTTAGGAACCCAGCATTTAAAAAAAAATACAACAAGCACCAAAACCAGAAAATAACAGAGGGGAAAAAATGCTTGTCACTTAATCATCAGCACCTCAATCAAACACCCACAAACTATCCAAATACAGACAAAAAACAAAAATATATACCTTTCACCACTGATACACGCAGAAAATATAATACAGCCAACTAGCACTAAGAAAAGCAGCAATCGCTGAACCAAAGAAAGAAAAAGTTGAAAAGAAGACTAGCAATCAGAAACCATCATAAAAGACACACAAATAAAAATATGAGAGCAAATATAAATGCACCAAGAACCAGGAAAAACACCAAAGTTACTAATAAAAACCACACACACATATGCATGTCTGCAAACGCTAAGAAAACTACAGTTGGACACCATAAGGTCAATAGTTACGCGAGAAAAAAACAAAGAAACAAACACCTATTTCACAATAAATAGACAACTAACACACACAGTTTTCACCAAACAAAACAGAAATTAGACTCCAAATTGAGTCCAATTAGAGATATGTCAAACATAGGTTAAAAATTTTAATATTAATATAATTTATTGATTTTCAAACCTTCAAATTTCTTTTAATTCCACACATTCTCTTTTAGTTTCAAACATATCTTTTAATTTTCAACATTTTACGTTTAAGCTTTACAAATTTTCATTAATTATTTTTTTTCTTTTACTATTAGTATTTATGATTTTGTCTTTTACATTTTAGGTTCATTTGAATGTATTTCTTTTATCAACTTTTTAGATTATTTTTTATTCTATTTACATTTAATTTCGTGCTTTTAAATTCATGTATTAATTTTTCCCAAATATGATTAATGAATGTTTGAATATACATATATTCTTAGGATGATTTACAGTGCTCAGGTAGATTAATTTATCAATCATTGTGAGATGATATTTGGACTGATCTACATATTACTAATAGACTGCATATGCTTTCATTTTAGACGCTAATGCTACAATTGAAATGACAATTTGAACAGTAAATATTTTAAAAATTTGTTTGCATAATTGAGTAGAGATCAATGGTTGATAGTAGTTTAATTGTTTATATTAAAAAAGGTTTGTTCAAAAGAATCGATAACAAAATTAGTGTGTAAGTTTTCAAAATATGAGACCACATTAAAAAACAATTATAAAATTTTAACAATAATGACTGAATACAAAAATTTTAGTTATTATTGTTATTGTTGTTGTTTTTTTTTTAATTAACATATTTAAATTAAACTTGGACTAAATAAAGTTCATGACTCCACCACATAGGCATCAATCACACTGAATCAAATAAATATCTATAAGTAAATTAATACATACTTTTCAATTTTCACATTAATAAACCTTCAATTTCACCTTTCTTTCATTTCTTATAACAAGAAACGATCACAGAAACTGAATGGACAAATTAACATGAAAAATAATCCTTTAGAAAATTGCATATTCAGTAAAGGGTGGTACCACTAATTAATAATAAGAAACTGTGAGAGTTTCATATATTTTCCCCCAAAAGTTCTCTGCTTCACATGGAACCACGAATTATGAGATACCTTTATACATATAAATATATATTTCCTTTGGTTTACACCTTTTAATTGTTCCTCTAAAAGTGGACCAAGTCGACACCAATGGCCAAACTGTTGCTGATCATCTTTGCAAGCAAAGAATCCATCTCCTTTATTGGTGACTCAATGTCCTCTTCTTCGAACGCATCCTCACATGCATATAAATTCTCCACATTGGAGCTTAGCTCCATGCTCAACTGGTACATGTCGCGATTATGGATGGCATCAAGGACTTTCTGATCGCTTTCTAAAATGGCGTTATAGTTGTCAATGCATGTTTCAAGGCAGGAAGCGATGGGTTCTGCGGTAGAGGGATCCAGTAAGAGCATCGTAGCCTTGGCCAAGGCTTCCTTGGTCTTGTTATTCACTGCTTCAATCTCAACTTTGAGGATAGAGACAGGTTCTATGGCAATTTTTTCATCTAGGAATGGAACAATTGTGGTTAGACATTCGACAGGGTGGTCAGTGTCTCCACAGATATGTTGAAGGCCAGGATCGACACTGCTAGGTAATATGGAAAATGATTGATCGGGCTTGTCCTCTTGGGGTTCAGTAAAGCTGAAAGATTGACCATCAAATAAAGACGGAGATGAAGCTGGTGATCCAGATGGGCCCTCGGAAGTAGAGAAGGAGAAGAGACAGCAGAGGGAGATGAGGATGAGGATGAAATGGCTGATCTCCATGCTCTCTTCTCTTAGAGGAAAATAACGCAACAAGAGAGAGAGGGGAAGGGGGAGGGAAGGCTTGGTTGTGTCAGGGAACGGAATCGTAAAAATTTTATAGCACTATAAGGCATCGGCTATGCATGGAAATAGCGTCTCTGTGCGAGGTTTGCCAAACAAACACAATCTAATTTTAGGCATAACCAGCAGTTTTTTTTATTACATTGGCTGACATTCAACTCCTCTTTTTTCCTTTATAATATCAGTTAGATGAGAAAATGGAAAAATGAGAGTGATATGTATGCCACAACATTCAAGCAAATGAGATTTCCATATGATTTCGAACCGTTAAACTTAGTGAGCAAAAGAAAATAAAAATTACCTAATAATAAAACTTAAATTCCATGTGAATGTCATATTCATAAATTACAAGTTATGATTGAACTATTGTAAGCTTTCAAACATAGACAAGGCAAAAAAGATCCATCATGTTTAAATTAATTTTTTGTATATAAATTTATGGAAATCATGAAACTTGAGCTACACACTCTAACGTCCAATCCTAGAATCAATTCTCACCCTTCCCTTTCTCCACTGAAGGTATTTTAGCAATCTGCTTGGAGTTTCCAGAATGGTGGGTTGACAGCTTCTTACAGAAAGAAGCATAAAAGTACAATGACCGAAGAAGAAAATCAACATGAATTTCATTAACATTATGAAACCCCTCCCAAAAAAAAAAAGTTTAATATAACCCCTGAAAGCCAATGAAATAGAGAAAGCTACAAGGCATATGTATAACATTTCATCCACCAATGCATGGGGGAAAACTTAATAGTGGTACATACAACAATTGGGACAAGAAACACCCACTCCCCTTCTTTCGAAATTGCAAAATTTACAACACTTCTGAAAATCCTATTACAAATTTATCATTTCCTATTAAGAAATTTTCTCATTTTGTATTAGGTTCTCAAGAGCTTCCAATTTAAGGCATCCAGAAAACTTAATCCTCCTTCAAAATGTTCATCGTTCTTCATGAAGGTCTCGGAGGAAACTGCTGTCCGCGAGATGTTGACATTGTCGTAAGTAGTAAGACCAGAGTATGGACCAGAAGAGAACTGTAATAGTTGCAAATTTTCTTTTTGGTAGATTAAATAAATAAACAAAATAAAGTAATTAGAAATATAATTTTGTTAAATATTAAAATAGAATTAATGAATAAAATATATATATATCAGATAGTGGAGAATTTCATACAAGTGTACTGTGCATGAAGCTTCTCGGAGAAGCTTTGGCAGCCAACAAAAAAATCCCACTAACTATTATTTTATTTTACTTTTGTTTCACCAGCCGTTTCTTACTTTGCTTATCACCGTCCATCATCATCATTCAATCCCATTAACCCTGACTTTTCAACCGGCCAGTGTAGCTCCTATTCACCATCGGCTATCATTATCATCACCCTAGCAGACACCATCTCATTTCTTTTTCCCATTTCTGCTGCACCGAAAGTTCCAGCCCCTCTCGACATGTTGTTCTTCCGCTTCCTCAAGGGTGTCGACATTTAAGAGTTGGGTAAGAGGAAAGTTTAAGCTATAGAAAAAGGTTGTGTGAGACTGAAAATAAGGAGGAAATGGGGTTGAACGAGAAGGTCTCGGCAAGGGAGGATAAGTGTATTGGCTGGAACTAGTGGCTGCACTTGGTTGTTCTTTTAGACGAAGGAAGAGAAATGGAGAATGGTTTGCTTAAGCTGCTGTAAAATCAAGACTAAAAGGAGGGTTCCTCTTCGAGACAGTGAGCTAAAGCAAGGGTTCTAATTGGCTGTACAAATCAGAGCAGCAAGGATGCAAGAGTCGAAGGTATGAAGATCTCTTGTCTTGGGAAAGTTTATTGATGTGGAAAACTACTCCAAATTGGCTGCTACACCCACGTGAGAATGGTGTTTAAAGGAAGACCATTTTGAGGTTGAAAAACAGAGGTGGTTTCGGTGTGGATAAGTAGTGGAGCGGCATGAAAACTCATTGGTGTTGGGGTTAGCAAGAACAACGTGGGAGTTGAACAAGACCAAGATAAGTTCTTGACTGAGCGAGGGGTGCTATTCTGCTAGACTTTTGCATGTTGTTCGAAAATGGGACAAAGAGAAGGGGGAGAGAAGTTGAACAAGGGTGACTATTGAAACAAAATAAGAACTGAAGGGGGCGAGGAAGCTGGCAGCTTACTTTAAAGCCCACGACAGCTCCAAAATTGTGGGGACTCAAGTTGCATAATAAGGCCTTCGGTTTTGAGTGTTAAGCAAGGGGTAAGAATTTAATTTCTATTGTAAATTTAAATGATGAACATTGAGGTTTGTTTAAGTTAAACTAATGCTCTCGGTTTTGGTAAATCGTAAGAGGTAAGGATTCGATTTGTCATTATGAAATTATATGATAAATGTTTAATGGGATAGAAAGGTTAAAAATATGGTATTGGTGTAGGATTGTGTGGTGAAAGGAGAATTAAGGAGACAAAGAAGTAATTGGCCAACAAGAGGGAAAGTCACAAGGTAATGTATTTAAGAAAAATAATTAAAATATAAGTTTCTTAAGGAAATTGAATAATGTAAATTTTATTATGCTCATGCCTTATTGTAGGAGGAGAGGATTCAAGTTAGGGTGCCATAGCTGTACTTGTACTACATACCGAGGTGAGGGATATATATCGGAAACGTAGGGGATACTAAATAAAATATTAAAATCAACTGCTTGTGGTATATAAACTGTATCTCTTTGCAGGAGGTTTTTACTAAAATTAAGCCGTTATGCTGCCGGATTTTCATACAATATTGGTTTATAAAATGAGCTAGAGTTCATGAAAATGATTTGAAATAACACTCCTCTAGCTAGTTTTGTTTTGAAAGTAAGTACGAAATGGCAGTATTTTGACTACTTTGGAAGTCATATTTGAAAGCTCCTATTTTCATACAGACCATCGAGCTTTGTATTTATTTTGGAAATGATACGTATGGAAATGTTTTGAGACATGAATTAATAATCATAGCAGTAATGTTTTGGACTACTGTGGGACCTTGATCCAGTCCACAGTAGGTAATGTTTTGGACTACTGTATGATTTTGATCCAATCTACAGTAGAGTTTCGAATTGCTGTGTGACCTTGATCCAGTCCACAGCGGGCCCAGTAGACACCTGATCAGTGTTCTCTGTGGACCCCTCTGGACTATGGCCATATGTCAACTGTATCTTCCCGCATGGGAATAATTGAACTGCTTGATTTTGCTTAATGATCATGTCTCCAGTTTATGATATATATATGATTCCTTTTGTACTTATGCCAATACAGATATTGAATGTTATGACGAGAATAATGTTTCGAATGGAATTGTTTATCAATGTTTTGAAAGAAATGCTTTTAACGCATTGCATAAGCATGTTGATTTCTAATCTTTATGAAAAATAGTATTTGAGTTAAATGAATGTTCTGAACGTGCATATAGAAATTTAGTATCCGTCTCTTATATTTATTTCTTACTGGGCTTTCCAAAAAGCTCACCCCCTCCTCCACCTCCCAGATTATTTGCGGTAGGAGCGTATACGTGGGGAGCTATCGCGTTCTTCGAGGATTTTGGTTCTACCTTGGAGGTATATTATGTACAGCTATTTAATTGATATTCAGACTTATGTTTTCAGTACTTTTAGAATATGGGGATGTAGCAATAGGAATTTCCTGATATAAATTTATGTTAAATATCGATTGCATGCAACTTGGTGATTATATATTGGTTGAGTATAATATCTTGTGATGATGAACGCATGCTTATTTAGAATGTTTTGGACTGGGACCAAATGTTGAATAATTTTTATATAGCTATTATAAATATAGCTTATGAGTTATTGTTGAGACATTACATACAGCCCAACAATGTAAGTAGAGAATGAAAAAAAAAAAAAATTTTAGTGCACTATTGTATAGAAGAAGGTCGTTACAAGAACATTGAAGATGTCTCATCAGACTCAAAAGTAGTGGAAACTGCCTCGATTAGGCCGGTTATTGGAAATGGTTAACATGGAATCCTGATATTCTGTAACAGACTGCACCCTTTTTAATGATTGTACTACTTCATCCATTGCAGGCCTTTGACTCCCCTCAAGAGCAACACAAGCGGCTGCAATTGTGCAAAATCATATAAAATCTTCCTTCAGGTACTTCCCCCCAAGCCTTCGATCAGCTAGCTGTTCTAGCTGATCCTTGTCTCTAAAAATTGGCCTAGCCTGAAGCAGTACAATAGCCAACTTAAAGTTTTTTATCAGATCAAGTGATTATATAGTTTTATTATAAATTCCTAACTGTATATAATGTAGATACATAAGCAAGAGCAACAATAAAGCTAATCTAGGTTACTTCTCACCCAAGTGACAAGGTTCTCTTGTCTTGATGGTAGTGACATATCTAAGGCATCCTTCCAGTGAGTAACTCAAGCAGTACGACTCCATAACTATAAACATCACTTTTTATCAGTAGATGTCCAGTCATAGCATACTATGGGGCTACATACCTGTAATCAATCCCATTCCCACCATAACATCGATTTAAACATGAGTGGCAAGATTTACAAGATGTGTATGAAACCAACCCAAACGTTCCCATTACACGACTAGACAGGAAATTTGTTTTGCCTTCAGGTGCTTGTTTGGCAAGGCCAAAATCAGCAACTTTAGCATGAAAGTCATTCTCAAGTAATATATTGGATGCTTTGAAATCTCAGTGGATAACGCATAGTTGTGATTCCTCATACAAATATACAAGTCTTCTTATTGCATCAAGTGCAATTTTGTTTCTGGTGTCCCAGCCAGAGGAGAATTTGCTCCCAGGGGGCTTGAGGCAAAACAGGGCTAAAGTCAGTATCACGTATAAAAAGTGACGCTAGTTAAAAGGATAACATCAATGGATAAGCTGAGAATAGGATTGAATAGCGAGGTAAATTACCATGGAGCCGGGCTTCTAAGCTTCAATTTGGAACAAGCTAATAACAAAGCAAGTTTTGTGAAGAGTCACGACTGCTATAGTAACTTACAAGTTTCACAAGATTACGATGATGCAACCTGCTAAGCATCCTAACCTCAACCAAAAACTCTTTTTCTCCTTGAGGCTATCCACTTGTAAGGCTTTTGATCGCTACAGCTGTATCATCACTTAAAAACACCCTTGAAAACTTTGCCAAACACACCCTCCCTTAATATGCTTGGAGGTGCAAAGTTGTATGTTGCTTTTGTAAGTTCTTCATACTGAAGAAACCATGTACTGCTTGGGTAGGGAAGAGACCCTCCTTGAGCAACCGCATCTGCAGCCGTTGGCTTTACTGCAAGAAAGAAAATGAAATGCTAAGGACTCGTAGAACATTTTGTAAGAATCTGAATTTACAACACTGCTGCAACATCAATCTGCATTCTTGCTCAAAAGGTGTGACTAGAAGTGCTAAATTAGGCAAATTAAGATTTTTCTTTGTTCTGCTAATGTTTGACGTACATTGCATTTTCATGTCAAACAATGTTTCAGATGTTGCATTCTCTCATTAAGCATTCAAATTGCCAACTAGAAATTTGTAGCCGAACTAAAATAAGCAAAAAAAAAAATGTATCATCATTTTTCAACTAAAAATAATTAAGATGATCCCTCAAGATGAGCAAAATTTGTTAAATCAAATGTGAAAGCATTATCACATTCTTTAAGTATCATACTACTCCTTGCATCTCTTTAAAAATGCTATGTCAACCAATTCAAGTCATAGGTTTCCCTTTTCCGTATAAAGGTGCCACTAGGAGGAAAATTTTTTATTCCAGAGAGTTTTGAATCCTTTTTCTCCCCTTTATTTTAGCTAAATAATGAGATTTAGTCCATAATTTATTTTTAGTCGTCCTACGCGATAAATATAGAGAAAAACGAGTTTTCTTTTTCCATAACTCTTTATTAGAGTAACTAGGGGTGTGATCAATTGCCAGTTTGATAAAATTTCATAAAAATAATCGAAACATTAAACCTCATAGCTAGCACAAAAAATTCGTCATAATTACTATTAATACACATACTAGATTCCTTAGGAGATGCTTTTGTCTTTCCCTTATGGAATGCGCATGAACAAATTATAAGGACAGATATTATAGCAAAAATCAGTACACCAGTAGAAATACCAAAAAAAAAAAAATCAAATTTGAATGTTTCCCCTTGTTTGAATGGTTGAGTGATGTCGAATTGGAGGATTTATGTGCTGGTGCTTCTATAGGTTCTGAAACCGCAACCGGAGTTGTAAACTAGATGCTGAGCTTTGTGAGGATAAATACCATAAAGATAATCATAATCCCTATACATAAAATTAAAAGTAAACAAAAGCTACAAGCCATCTAGAAAACCATAAGATGAAAAATCTTTATGCAATCAAGAAAAACATATATTATAAGAGTTTTAAGTCGTATAATAATTAAGCTGGTGAAGGAACTGGAGGCTCAAATCATCTAAAATTAAGGACTTTGTAGTCTCCAACTACATTTGGGTCCAAATGAACACCATGGATCACACGCAAAGAGTTTATTTTAGATGCATCACTGGCTAGGAAAGTAATTCCTGTATATGGAGTAATATCCATGGAGATATTTAATCTTGATAAATTGAGCAACACATAAAAATTGATGATCTCAATTTGGTTAGGCAGGAAATCAAGCTGAGAAGCTAACTTAACTAGAAAAACATTCCAATTTAGGTTTTGTGAGGCATTTAAAAGAAGAAGGTCAAGCTTTATGGGATACACGCAATGGCAACTATGAGTCCCTCGTTTCAAAATTGAATCTAGTTTGCAACATACTGGCCAAGTGAGAAAATACCCATGTTAGCATCTCATACATAGTACAAATATGAGTTAAGCAAATTAACAAGTTCTTTCTTTTTGAGTAAGTAAATTATTATAAACAACAAATGCTGCTGCCTCTTAATTAACATCTTGCATAGGAGTGATGTATAAGACGTTAAGTTTTGTGATATGTAATGGAAACATAAAGAATAGAGTTGACAGAAAAATGATTTAGAAAATATCTTATTGGACACTTCAGGAGACAATGGTGGTTGAGATAAACCAATAGGAACTGCCCCAGGACTGATTTGTGTAGGAGGAATATTTGTCAAGTCCGCAACAGAAGACACTGATGCACTACTCATCATCACTGGTTTTGACAGGCGTGAATTGGTAGAGGGTGACTGGCAATTATCAATGGACCATAAAGAGGAGGTTGGGCTAGTTTTACAAGTGTTGCTGCACTACGTCGTGAAAAATGTCTTTGGCATGGTCTATGAATCAATGGTAGATTGGAAGGCAAAGGCAAATCAAAAACAGCTGGTGCAATCTTCAGCATTGTAGTTGGAGATTGTGCAAGCACTTAAAGTATATTTCTAGAAAAAGAACAGCATTGGCAATGGAAATTGTACAACTAAGAAAAAGTATAACTTTCACCACAAATGAACATACATTTCCCAATGCTCCTTTACATTAAATTAAGAATAAACTCAATCAAGCAAGCAAGGAACCATATATATAACAGTAATAAAAAATTTTAATGTCTACACTACAATGCATAAGAACTCTAAATGTTAAATGCGAACCGCAAATGTTACTGGCCCCAAAAGATTTTAAATCTAATACACCAAGATGCAAGTGTACTTCTTTCTTTGCAAAAACAATCAACGTTCTTTCTTTGAAGGACCTATGCAACTAATACTAGGACAAGTCAGATCTGGCGAGATTCCAAGAAACCAACGGCGTAATCACACTTTCAAATGAGCATGACACCTTCGAACACATAAAGCATGATTACGAGGATAATTTATTTGCGACAGCCAACAAAGGAGGATACAATGATGGAGATAGCATCTCAAGAATCAAAACTCGCACAAAATGACTCGGAATCAGAACTGCCATTATTGAGTTCCCGACTCGAAGAACGTTAGATTTCATCTTAAGACTTTGTTCGGTAGAATGGAAAAAAAGAGAAAAAAAAATTAGTTAATCAAATAGTTATGTTTCATAAGAACTTTTTTATTTTGTAACTTAATCATTTGATTAATTAATTTTTTTTCTCACTCTTTTCTTTCCATCATATCAAACAAAAGCTAAGAGAGAAAAAAAAGCAAGTTTCCAAATGAGAGAAATAAAATGAAACAGAGAATGAGCTTGCCTGTTGTGAAATTTGAAAGATACCATGGGCTTTCTTTCATTCAGTTATAAGTGGTGGAGAAAGTTTTTGGTTCGGGGTTTTTCTTTAGCAACACATTTTGCCCATTCATCTTTGTGTTCTTTCACAAATTCTTTTTTATTTTTTGTTTTTGCCCTTTTCGATGTTTGCATGCACACGGTCTTCGTTTTAAGTTTAATAACGTGCATTGTTACCTTAAAAAAAGTAGCAGGCCACCACGTCAATAATAAGTTAATAACTAATTAGCTAAAAGATCTTCTAGGATCAAAATGTGTGGATCAGTGATTAAGGGTTGTTCCAGCTTAACCAAGGTCTTCAGTTCGAAGCTTGGGAATGTAGCTGCATTTGTTAGGAAAGCTTTGTTTGCCCAATAAGATCTCACTAGGCTCGAAGTGGTTGCACACTTTACCACCATTTTATTCACCAAAAAAAAAAAGATCTTCTGCACAGCGAGTAAAAACAATTGCTAGTCTATCAGAATCCTAGCCGTTGGACTGATGATGACAGTTACCATCCTGTTGATCAGGTATAGTAGATGGGCAATGTAAGAATAAGATGCTATCAATCACAATCACAAGACAACCACTCCGTTTTATTTTTGGAATTTATGTTATGGTAAAATTTATCATACCTTTAAAATTAGTTTATCACAAGGAATTTCCACTCTTTGATATCATTTAAATCTAACATCTCCGTTACCAGTGGCAAAATGATAAAGACCATAGAAGCATCTCTTGGTTGTTATGGGATCATACATGCTAAACAAAATATGTAGGGCTACAAGAGTTAGGGACATGTGGATTTTTACCAATCTTTTTTGGCGATGCAGGGATGAAGGCTTATCGAAATTACTAACTCGTTAGTCTTTTCGACATTATGTTCCAAGTTCCTACAGGTGATTTCATGAATGCTTCTATAGGTAATAATTTTTTTATCTTAAAAAGCACATGGTTTGTGAAGTCAGTATTACAAAGGCACTGTGAGAACCGAAATTTTCCTAAAATCATGTGTTCTTCACGTGTAATTTAAATAATTATAATGAATTAATGTACTTTTGGAATTTTAATTATAAGACCATAGCTCATATTATGGAAATAAAGTCTTTGAAAATAACATGGAATGTACACTTATGTAGTATATGCGATGTACATTGAATAGATGTGAAAAGAGTTGTAATTCCATGCTTGAATATGAATACGTACATGTAGAAGCCAAACTAAAAGCACGCAACGTGCATGCATGCAACATACGTACATACATACATAAATGCTTATATAAATAAATATAGGATAAAAAATGATGATGATAAATAAATAAACAAAATAAGAACAATAAGTAAATACATGAGATTATGGATATATATAATTAAAAATTATGCAAGTATAAATAAATGACCATACAAATAAATTTAAATGTAAATGTATAAGTATAGATATAAATAAAAACATATAAGTATAACGCATTTGAAGGAACAATGAATTTAAATATGTATATATGGGATAAATAAAGGTACACCTAAGTATATGATGTGTAAATATATGTAGGTATACATATATTTATAAATTAAATAAGATATATATTGTGAATTTAAAGATTGGATATAAATATAAAATAGATATATACATTATATATATAGTAAAAATAAATAAATAAATTATATATTTTACTTAATGCTTGGTGGGAATTTTCTCACGAACCCGTCTAGATCAAGACAGGGAGGCAGAGTGCTTTGCCTCCCCATCACTCTGTTTTGTTCTACTAAAAAAATTTTAAAATCCTCTCAAATCACTCACCGTTCTCACCACTGTCCTTCACTTACAGACTTTCATCTCTCATCTTCACATCTCCTTCCTGTCACCTTTCTCCCACTTGCAACATCCATCTTGCCTTCCTCTTCATTTTCATCCATATCGCCTTTGTCAAGGGAAGCTTGGAGAATGCCAAGAGATCTAAAGGAGGTTAGCAACAGGAAAACGAAGTAGAGGTGGGTTAAAGGGAGGTCAAACTAACGCACCTTGGTGTGGCTGATGAAGACATGTCCGGTAGCAAGGGAGGACACGGGAGGAAGCGAAATAGAGGCGTGAACCAGGGGGCACTAAACAGGATGCTAGAAAGAGTGAAGCAGAGAGGAAAAGGCTGAAACAAGTTGAAAGTAGTGATCTTTTTGGTGCCTCGCCAAGGGATAAATGGTGGCTGTATAGGGGCTGGTGTGAGAGTCCTAAATTTCTCATATTTTAAATAAGTTATTGAGCGTAAGAAATTAAAAAGAAAAATTTATTGTTAAAAACATTTAAATGAAAGGTCTATTAGATAAAGTTTAAGGAGGTACTCGGTGAGAGTCCCATCAAGACTTTCTCTATCTAGATCGAAGTGAGACCCTAAAATGATGATATTTAAGGTGAAATATGAATATAACAAGAATTTACACTTCAAAATCATTTCGTTTGAGTATATTTTGAAAAGAAAGAAACAAATTTAAAAATGACAGTTAAGTCTATAGGCTGGACGAATTTTCATAAATTACGGTTGAACTAAGATGATTGTTGATCAATTATCAGTGGTGAATAATTTTATATGTAATAAGGTTTTAGATCATGTGGATTGATAGAATAAATTAGGCGTAAAAGCCGAAATTTAAGCGATTTTACGATTAGAGGTATTTTGGTAATTTCACTCAAAAGATAGGTCAAACCGCTTTAAGAGTCAATAATTGAATATGTTTTACCTAAATATATGAAAAATAATGAAAATAAAATATTAAATTTGAATTTAGAAATATTAAATTTAAGATAGGACATAAATAAAAATAATAAAATTATACAAGGGTATAATTGTTATTTAACATGGGCTGGTCAAATGGTCGATGTTCGACCAAAATTAACTTAAATTAATTTAATTTCATTAAAAATAAAATTAAAAGCTAGAAATTAACAATGATAACATATTTAGTAGGGTAAAAGTCTAAATAATTAATTCTTAAAGGGGAGTTTTAATTACTTATATGTGTCCATATCTTATTGGATGAAATAGTAATAAAAGCCCACCAAAACTTCAGTATTTTGATTTTCAACTGTCGACTTTCTTTGCAGCCCCGAATCCCCTCTGTCTTCTTCACTTTTTCTTAAGGTTTTCTTCCTTTCACCATGTAAGTCACCCAAATACTTCCACTAAATCATCAAGCATCTTAAATAAGAATTTATTCTCACCATAAGAGCTTCTTAAATCGGGAATTGGGTGGCTGAATTTCAGCTTTTGGAAGCTAAAAGTTCTACTGGCAGTTTCAATTCAGGGCAAGTACCATGGTGTTTATATTCTTTTGTTGGTTTTAACTATGGTGATGGACTGATTCAAGTATGAATAACATGTTATATGCTTTAGATTGAACCACAATGAAATGTAGTGAAATCTGTGGGATTTGGCTATGGAAGGAAAATAAAGGAATTTGGTGAATTTAAGGTTTATGGGGTAGGATTTGGTAGGGGATGATGAGAGAATTTGATTGGAAATGGTTTATGGTGAGGATTGTTCAAACCAGCAAAGTGGTGTGAATGGGGGTTGTTGTTCGGCCATAACAGGGGTGAATGATGGTGATGATAACTTGCTTAGTTAAAAAGGTTTGAAATAAATCCTAAATGAGTAGAAGAGGGATATAAAATTAGAATTGATTAAAGAAGGAAAATCACAAGAATAGGGTAATGGAAGCTCACGACCATGGTTGGAATATAGAGATGAGATGATGATAATATGTTTTTCATGCAGGGGAGGCATTCGGTTAGAAGAAAATAAAATGGTAATGATCAAATTTTAATGTAGACAAGGTATTTGATAAAAATCATAAGTGGAAAAAAATAAAAAAATAAAATATACATAAGTTGAATTAAGGAAAGATCATAGGAATGAGCCATGGGTGGACATCCGGCCATGGCTGTTGGAATGGCAAAACTGTACAAATTTTGATATAAAATGAATATATAATAAATATACAGAGAGAGTAGAAAATAATTCCTAAATGAAAAAAAATGAGAAGTAGAACATAAGAAATTTCGGTTGAGGCATGATACAAGAGTAGAGTGAATTGAGTTTTTATGATTTAATAGTTAAAGAATAAATTTTTAAAAGGTTAATTAAATTATTAATGAAATTGAAATTGGGAAAAGAACGAATGTTGGGATCAATTGGAGTATTTTTATAATATGAAATGTTGAATTTTGATGGTTGATGAGTAAGAAATAATATAGCAAAATTAATAGGAGTGTTAGTGGAAGTAAATTAGAAAGAAGATAAATTATGTGCAAGAAGGAGTGTATGGATTAATTTTGGTAATGGGATTCAATATGAATTTTTATGATTTGAGAATTAGTGAATAAAATATAAAGGTTGATGGAATTGTTGGTGGAATTAAATTTGAGGAAAGAATAAATTTTTAGTTAATGAGAGGAAATTCGGAAATTTCATGATTTATGGAAAATTTTTATGATTTATAAATTATGGATGAAATTGGAATTGAAAAATAATAATTTTAGTGGAAGATATAAACAGTTGGTTAAGACATTGTCCATGAGGTTCTCAAGTTAATTTTATTTCTAAATGATTAAAGAGAAATAATTAAAGATGAGTAGAGAATATTATTGAAAGTAAATTTGGAAGGAAATAAATTGTGTGCATAAAAAAGATATTTGGTTGAGACGTAAAAAGGGGATTACAATGTGAATCATCATTATCTTGGAACAAATAAATATAACATAAAAGTTAATGAGACTATTGATTTTTGGAATTGAAAAAAGATATGATTTAATTGTAGTTATGTATGGTGTTTAGAAGAGAAATTTAAATAAATCAAATGTTAAGAATGGTAAATAACAATATAAATTTACGGAATATTTATTATTATCATTACAATATGGAATTTTGAATATAAGTTGATATTACTGTGCAGTGTAAAAGATTTAGAAATGGAGTTATACAAATGGTGCTACAAATATTGATAAATTGCATGGAATTGAGGTAAGGAACATGCATAGGAGTTGCTTAGAAATGTTTTACGTGTGTTTTTGAAAATTTTCGAAAATTCAATTCTTAACCGGTTCCCACCAGTTTTCCTAAACAAGAAAATACAATTTATTTTATATAAACATAATCAGAACAAGTTTTTAAGTTGCATGTTTAGTAAACTATTCACTGCAGAGTGTACTGAATTGTTTATTACACTGTTTCTAAACTGAATTGTTTATCGATAATGATCTAATTACTACAATGTTATCAGATTAACTACCTGTATGCCGTTTGTATACTAAGATATATTTTATAATATTGTTTTGAGATCAATGGCTTTGGAATTGGTGAAATTATGGACACTGGCTAGTAATTAAATCGTGTTTTCTATGCAGAAAGACTATGTTTAGAATAACCATTATGCTGCCGAAAATTCTAGAAAATTTACTAAAATATCCTTTTATATTTTGGATATGAAACATGAGATATTCATGAAGAGAATTTCATGATTTGCATCAAAATTGTATATTTTCAATATTTACCGAAAAACGATATTTAAAAATTCATGTTATTGAATTTTATGAAAGTGAAAGTACCAGCATGTTCTTATAACTTATTTACAGATAAATAGAATATTTTCAGAAGTAAATATTGAAGTGTGAATATTTTACGAATTTTTATTACTAAACTGTCCATATTTCCATATATATTTATTTATGGACTGATTGAAGATTTTATTACTGAAAGTGATTTCCGTTATGGAATTTATACTGTATATACACTGTTTTGAGACGTTAGGCCCCATATCATGCTCACATGTCACATGTACTGTTACTATTGCTAATTGACTCGCTAAGTCATCAGCTGTCCCAGTTGTCACCTGGCAAGTGTACACTGTGTACCCTACAGACTATGGCCATATGTCTCACGTGTTATTGTTATTATTACTCCCTTCGGGGACTACTGTTATAGCATGATATATTTTGGGTGTTGCCTGGTCTCCACTTACTAATACTGTTTATTGTACTATTTTACTAAACTATTGCTGACACTAAACTGTTTAGTGTTATTGAACTGTTTACTAATAACTGAGCTGTCTACTGTACTAGTTATAACTGAACTGTTTATTGATAGTGAATTGTAATATTATTATAGAACTGTTTACTGCAATGTTTTAAATATTGTTTATAAACTGTTTACATATTGAAATAATTTATGATATGATTTCTATAGCATTTTTATACTGTTTTCACATCATATTCAATTGTTTACTCCCTATAGTGGCTATTAGGGATCGGGACACAAAAGGTAATTTAAAAGAGCTACCATACTCCATCTAATTTCCTAGTCAACTATAGTATCTTTCCGGAAACATCCCTTAGTGTACCATAGGGAAATAACTGTTCTTATTATTTTAATTCATATTTAGTATGACTTTCATGATAAATTAGAGAGTTTATTTTTAATTGCATATATTAGTATAGTGCTTTTTTATATGTTTTTTACTAGGCTTTCCCCGAAGCTCACCCCCTTACTCCCACTCTCTTAAATAGCTTTTCAATGTACGTGCTTACCGCTCCTTCCAGATTTATTGAAGAAACTATTAGAAGATTAAAGTGACAATAAAAAGGTATATTTTATATTTATATTCAGACATGAAATTGCATAGCAAATTAGTTATGGAATAGAATGTAAATTTTATAGTGGGATGTAAATTATATGGAGAAATATTATATTATAGATGCACTGAAACTTCTAATCTATTAGTTAGTTTGACAACATAATTAATTACTTGAAATGGAAAATGTGGAGTGTGCTTACACTGACATTGAATGCAAACCTAACGATTGTAAGTGAATAAGTGTAAAAAAAAAGTTGGTTCGGAATTTTATAATTCCGAACGTTACAGCTAGCAAGGAAGCTGAAATAAGGCAGGTAACGCAGGTGTGTGATGGCTGGAGGTAAGATGATTTGGCAGGAATTTAGTGGCAAAACAATGGTTAAGCTGGGGGTATAGATGCTAGTTTAGGATGACATGTAAAGGGTTGTATGAGAGCTGAGTTGCTGCCTTTATAGTTTGGAAATGATGGCCATAGAAAGAATATTTAAGGTGACATTTTCGAGTAGCAACAATGGCTGTTAAGGCTGATCAAAGTAAAGGCAATAGTGACAATGAAAAGTTGTTTTTGAGGTTCGATTGTAGGGCCGTACTAAGAAGGAAAAGGCTGTGTATGGTGAGCTCTAGGGTGAATTTTGGAACTACATTGATGCATGTATAGCAAGACAAGGTTGAACCATGATTTGCTAAGGCTTAAATTTTGTGGCTTCCACAAGGTGAAAGCGAAGGTAATTAAGGTTCTATTGATATACTCATGAAATTATTATAAATGCATTTAATTAATTCTCGAGTATGGTATAATATGGAATAGTAGGAAAGGATTTTAAAGTAGAGGCCCTGTGAAAGATCAAACGGCGAACATAGATCTAGCTAAATCCGAGCCGCTTGCTTGGTGGTTCTTCATTTTAAAGAAATTGGTAAGGGATGTTGTATAATATCGTACTACTTTCAAATATATATGTATATATATTATCGAGCTAATATTGAATTGATTAATGATGTTTAAATGTGTAGTGCAACGTCGAGATTATGAACACAAATTTGGCTAAGCTCGATGCTCGAGCACTAAGTAAAGGAGTAGGAAAGACATTTATATAATGTAAAAGTGGAATTATCCTATATAAGTCGATATTGAATGGTGTGATGAATTGAGTATTTAGAGGCTCGATTTAATGAAATGAAATGCAAGTATGACGTTAAGCCCGATAAGGCACCATAGTGATGTAGTGTTAAAAGAAAATGAAATGATATGGTTTTGACTTATAGGCATTACTAGGCTGAATGATAATGCATTGATGCATTTGATGAGCATCACACTATACTGTTTTTAATTTCATTTGTTTAATTGTATTGCTCTTAAGTAGGCCTTGTTTTTATACATGAGATTTTGGAAAGGATTCATTCTTACAATGTTTACATGAACACTCTAGATGCCTAAATTGTTTTGAAAAGAATAAATATATATAGTGCACGTGTATGTACGTATATACGTAAATGATTTTAAAGAAATGTGATACATACTTTACACTTTTTTCATAAGAAATGTTAAATGTTAAGAAATGTTAAATGTTTAAATGTTTAAATGTTTTATGAGATTATAGGCACCCTAAGAGAGTTAACTTCAATAAAGTATAGTGAAAGCCGCCTAATTAGAGATTACTCATTAGGTAGAGATGCTTGTCCGACAGTAGTCGTGGACAGGATTTAGTCACACCTGATAGTAGAGTTGAGAGATATGAGGTTTATAACATAGATAGCACCCTAGTTGGTTTTCAGGAGATATGATATGATTTTCACTGTCAGCTATAGTGGTTTAAGTCTTTATTGATAGAGCATTAGGGATCTAGCCCAGTCTCAAATGATATGATATGCACTTTAGAGTTTGGTTTTAAATCGATATGAACTCTAAAGTTGATATGGTTTGATAGTATATGAAATGTATCTTGAAATTGTACATTGCTTTAAATATGCTTCAAAAGTTACATGTGACATGAAATGAAAAATGTTCATATTTTAAAGCATGTCTTAAAAGAAAAACAGAATTGTTTTGATATCACATATGCTTTGAACATGTTTTGAAAGAATATGAATTATACTTTTTGAGATTGCATACATCTCATATCTGATCATATTCAAAAGAAACATGACATGATGTTATGGTTTAGATATCACATGACGAACTGTCGTATCACTATATCGAGATTGAGAGTATAATCTGTATATGTGACATCCTCGTCACTATCCAAATACTACTAACTTTTTCTTTCACATAACGTTACTTAGACTAGTTTGTCAATATCATCCTTACTTCTTCTTATGCTTTAGGCATTATTATCAGAATATGATATCAATTTACCACATGAATTGAACTTTTCATTTATATATATATATATATATATATATATATATATATCTATAAACCAAATATACCAAGATCTCAAATATCTTACATATCCTATATTCCCAAAACAAATAATATACATTATTGTAGTATTGTACTGTACAATAGCCGAAGTACACGGCCAATTGATTATACTTTTAAAGAGTAAGTGGGAAGCGTGTCTTGAAGGTATACTAAAAGATCTCAAAATATGCTCCTCTACTCGGAGCAGGATTCACTTCAAATAATCTGTATGAAAAATATTTGTAAAGGAGTGAGTTTACGCTTAGTAAGAAATATATGTAAAAGAGCGTACTATGTCACTATATGTAGTTTTCCTGCTTGGCTCTATAATGCCATGTAAAACCATTATAAAACATATGCCATATACATTCCCCGCAAATATCAAATACAAGTAAAATCATCTCTTTCAAATACTTTCACGGATCTCAAATCACGTGAAATCACATATGCAAGTACAAATAACTTCAAATACTTTACATGCTTTCAAATGGATGGGAGACGATTACTTCCAATAGAATCATGCACCAAGTAATTCTCTTAAGGATACAACAAATATATCCTGTAAGAGATAACCCATGAGAGATCTCATAAGGATACCACAAATATATCCCGTAAGGGATAATCCTGACAGATATCAAATAAATGGTATACCCACGTATGGGTCAGGGATCCTCCCCAAAGCTGAAACAAGTAAGAGACATATGGCCAGTGTCTATAGCCCACAGTGCTCACTAGTCAGTTGCCTTACTGTGGGTCTAAGGACCGGACTAGGGCTCCTCAGCCAAGAACAAGTACAAATAATGTGCATGATCATTGCAGGTATTCATAGTCTTCAAAACCTTTGTTATAAAGCTTTAACAAATACCCGTATACTTTATTGAAATAGGTTTTCAAAACCTCTTTTTCAAAGGAGGCAGTCAACTGGTTTCTATGACAGTCGGCTACTACACCATATTTTGCTTTATTGAATTTCTTTTCCTTTTTCAAATTCAAATATTTTATTTTTCGAAAACACATAGAGGCAGTCGACTGGTCCCTTATAGCAGTCGACTGGTTTTGAAACAGAATGCTTTCGAGAAAAAGGCAGTCCACTGTCCCCATAGGCAGTCGGCTGGTTTTGAAACAGAATGCTTCTGAAAGAAAAGCAGTTGACTGGCATCCTTAGTAGTCAACTGGTTTGAAACAGAGTGTTTTCTGAGAAAATAGCAGTCGACCGCTATATAGGGCAGTTGACTGGTTTGAGTCAATTTCGAAAAAGTTTACGTCTCGTCTGTCTCTAGGCAGTCGGCTGCTCCTAGCGTTTTGGTAAATAGGAGTAAAATCCGAAATTTACCATTTCCTGCACTTAAACAGCTTGTACTTCTCTCCAAAACATTTAAAATCATGCGGACATAGTCACCCTACGTCCGTTACATAAATTCCTTACCTCAATTAACTCCGAAACACGTGATCGTTTGATTGCACCGATTTCTTGCCTTCACCTCTTCAAAGCTATAAACATCATGTAAATCGAAACCTTTAAGAAATCTATATAACCGTACTATATCAACTCTATACAACTCCAAACCATCAATAAAATCAACTAAAACCACTTCCATCTCTTAACTTTGTCAATAACCAAGACAATAGGAGTTTTGATCTCCTTAATCACTTCGATTCAACCTTTCATATTAAAGCCAGAGCTTGAGCTAGTGACAGGGATCATTTTTCGTTAAGGAGGCTTAACGATTTGATGACAGGAGGTAGTGGTTTGTCAAGGTGATTGCAAATGGGAACTTAGAGGAAAAATTGGAGGAAACGAGAGGGAAGGGCTGAGGGTGTTGCTGCTGACTTGGAGAAGATGATGACTAGCTTACTTGCATTAATTGCACATTTATTTCATTAATTCATGTCAGCCCTTAGCCTTTTTGACTCAAGACCATTTGACCTTTAATTACTCTTCTTTCTTCCATATGACACATATCCATTTAACTACATAAAAATTCTGATATTAATTTCCTTAACCAATTGACTATTTGACTATCAATTCTATTTATTCCTTCCATGTCCCATATAGTATTTATACATCAGAAATTCACATATCTACTTAATCATTTCAGTTGGAATACTTTACAAATATGGGAAAATTACATGAATTTGGGGATTTCACAGTATACTCTACATGATGAATAAAGGAGTGATTTAATAGTGAATTCTCATCAAGTGGACATCATGCATTTGCATTAGAACAGTATAAGTCTAATTCTACATTTATATAAATGACTTACTGAGCCTTTGCTCATTAAACGTTGTTTAGCCTTTTTCAGATTGAGCACGAAGTTGGGTTTCGGAGCTATCTGAAATAGTTTTTAAGTTGAAAATATAGTCCCAACTCTCCAAAGAGATTATTTTGAGTATATTGGGGTATAAAATATTCTTTTGTACTTATTATTGATTTTAAGCTGCTTTTGATTCGGTACTATAAGATGGGATGTAACCTAATATGGTGATTAGTAATTAGATTATGTTAATGCTTAACTTATAAAACTGCCAATGCTTGCATGAATGGGAGCAGAAGGATATGATAGCATGACATAAACTAATTTAACTCAAAAAATAGCTCCTATATGACCTATAAAGACATTCTAAAAATCAATAAATTAAAATGCTAAACCAACAAACTTTAATGCATAAAAATACTAAGTAAAAGCCATGAAACTTAATCTAACTTATCCTAGCTTAAACATTATGATTATGCTATTTTGAAATTACTGAAATTGACGAAAATACTAACCAAACTAATTCAAAACAGTGTCTAAACATTAACAATGTTAGCATTGAAATTTAAGGCTAAATGAACCAAAAAATGCAACTAAATGCAAACTAAAATTAATCTAACTTAACCTATACGTAAATCACTATGTATATGATCCTAAAATGGACAAAATATGATGAAACTACAACTAGAAGACTCCTAAAATAGCAGCTAAAAATCTGGACAAAATTACAATGGAAGGACGCCTAACATGGAATTAAAGCCAAAAATGCATGCAAATTCTATGAAAATGCATCCTAAGTTAGCCTAAAAATTTATCTAATGAATCTATAGTCTAAATTTGAGAATCGCAATTTTCTTAAAACCAATCATATACTCAACATGTAACTATAACTGTATGTAATGCAATAATGTAAATTGCAAATTTCAAATCTATGAATCTTGGTTCATAATTATTGAACTGAATTCTTCGAGGATAGAAGTTGAGAATGACATGAAATGTACACATATGTCGTATATACGATGTACCAAAATCGATATAGAAGGAATACAAGAATTCTATGCAGAGATTATGTACACACATGCATCGTCAAATGCATGCGACGTGCATGCATGCATATATATAAATATAAGTATACAATTAAAAGTAATAAGAAAATAAATTAATATACATACATATATATTGATGTATGAGTATATATTAATGTAAATATAAATATACACAAAAGTATAAACAAAGGTACATGTAAACAAATATACAAATATAAAAATATATAGTGTACAAATGAAAATTTATAGGTATATGTATATATTCTTATGTACAAGATTATGTATATTTATATACTTGATTATAAGAGTATACTATAGTTTTATATTTATATTGTATGTATATATATATTTTATAGTATATATACAAGGGTATATATTAATATATTATATATGTATATCATATTCAAGATAAAAAAATATATAATATATAATACTAAGTGGGATTTGGTGGGAAAACTCCCAGCAATCTCTGCATTTAAGAAGGTCTACGTCTTAATCCCTTTATGCGATCCATCATCTTAATTAAAAAAAAATAGAAAATATAAGAAAGTGAAATATCGAGAGAACCAGGGAGAGGGAGACACCGGAGAGAGGATCGAAATCAAATTTAGAAACTGAAGGGAAGAGAGGCAACGTGTGAGAGGAAACCATGAAGAAAAGAAGCTGGCGGGTTCAAGCGCTAGTGTGGACGATGATAGTGGCTGTTTCAGTGGTTCGTTTAGGCACCAAATGTGGTGGTCAGAGCTATTTAGGTACTGATTCAAAGTGGTGTTCGAGCTGATGTACAGTGTTGCAACAGGGAGTTCGATGGCCTCAGACAGTGGCTAGGAGAAGGTGTTCTGGTGGGCACCGAACCAGGGTTTTTTTGAGGGGTGTGGATGCTGTTCTAGAGTGCACCCAAGTTGCTACGATGGAGCCACTAACAGGGGGACCAAGGGAAGCTACTCTCGAGGCCGACTAAGGCTAGTAACAAAGGCAAAACAGAGGGCTGATTGTGTTTGTCTACAGGGGTTGGAAACAGCCAAAACCAAAGGTGGTCTTGTGGCGTTTTGGGGCTCGAGATAGGGCTGCTGAAGGGTAAGGAAAGAGAGTAGAAAGAAGGCAGTTGCAGTTGCTGAAAGGGGCTGAAAGGAGTTGCGAATAGGGTGATAACAGGGCTTGATTGTTGAGTTCAAATCAGAGGTTGAAATACGGTGTTTTAAGGACTGATCAAATTTGGAAAAACCGGTGTTATTTGAAGTGGTTTAAGGGTTGTGCAAGGAGACAGTTGCTGAAGGAAAGAAAAAGAAAGAAATATATATACATAAATGTATATGTATATGTATATGTATATGTATATGTATATGTATATGTATAATATGCTAAAATAAATAAGCATAATTAAAAGAATAATTAATTAAATAAATATATAAATAAATAATAATATTTGGCTCGGGTTAGTGAAAAAAGATTGGTACAGGGCATGAATCGCATCATTTTAATTTCATGAGAATTAATTAGAGATATTTAATTGATACTAAATTAACTTAATGATATTTGAATAATGCAGTGCGGCTTTAAGGCAAAGAACATGGGCTAGGTTCGACCATGAGCTTCGAACATAAGAGTCGGTAAGACATTTATATAAGTCTGTAGTAAATTTATATTATCTAGGCCATATAGGATTACTAAATTAGATGAAATTATGGTATGAGTAAACTTGGAATCAGTTTAGTGATTTTATAGTCAGACCTCGAACTTTGTGAAATCATTGAAGGACCTAGGGAAATAATCGTATTTTAGAGGATCAATGATCTCAATTTTTATTATGGACAAGTCTCAGATTTAATATTATTAATATTGCAATAATTTGATATTTAAATGATTTTTTGGATTTATAAAATTTAAATATTGGCGAGATATTAAGAGGTATACTGATGGTGGGGGTCTTAGTATCAGTTCTGTGATATTGAACTTGATGAATGGACATGAACTGTGTATATTGAGGTTACTAGGCCAAGATTTAGTTATGAGGTGATATGTGATATGACTGATATTGAATTTAACTACATAATTGTAGGACTGCATCTATATTGTGCATATACATATCACGAGATATAGACTCATGCTTTAATCAAGACTTTGAGCATGCACAGTGACTTAACATGAGTTTATTGAAAATGCATTGATTTAAGATGCATAAATGAATATGTTCAACTTCGTAAGTTCAGCATGATTGAAAGAGAACATGATGAATATTGATACGAGTTCAGATGATTTATGAACAAAATTGAAAAGGTTTTCGTGTTTTCTTACTTGATTGAATTAAAGATAATTGCTTAACTATTTCGAGATTTTAGCATGTGTATATTGACATCAATAAAGTATAAATGGACACGCCTAAGTGAGTAGTGCTCCAAAGTATACATGTGAACTTATCAGATAGGGTTTTAATAAGGTTTTTGGACGTGTCAAATGAGTTTTGGCATAAGTCTATACCCTCATTCGATCAATAAGACCAAAATTTTCCCGGCCATGGGTATAGCCCTTCTCCATTAGGGCCTTTTCGAACCACTGATAGCTACAGTAGAATTAAGCCTTTATTGATTGATTAATGATACTTGATTGATTGTGCCATATATCCACTACATTAACTTGATTGATTATTACTCATACTTTGATTCTGAAAACCATACTTGATCCTGGTTTATGTATTTTGGACCATGAGCCTAAGCGACATTTCAACCTTGGTGACAAATTTTGATGGTTTTACATGTTTCAGGCAAGCTTAAGCATGACTTAAGTCTTGATATATGTTTTAAAACCTATGAAAACATCGATTTTTTATATAATTGTTTCTTTGATGCAATATGTTTTATAACTATTGCCTATGAACTTTGAATTTATACTACGTGTGCTATATGGGTTACAGTATCAGGATAGACAAAGATAAACATGGATTAATATTGAGTTTGGATGAATGATATATATGATATATAAGTGATATGATATGGATTTTTAATGGATGATCGATATACATGTTGAGATTGTTATTGGACTATGAAATTAAAGTTTGGTTGCTTTTGTACACAAGTACCATGTTAGAATTCATTAGGGCATGATATCTGTATAAGTACATAACAATTATGATCAAAAAGTTGTTTGATGATTGCATAAGTGTGGATTCATGCATTTCATTTAGGACAATATAAAGCTACTTCTGCACTTATATAATTGACTTACTGAGCCTTTGCTCATTAAAGTCCAGTCTAATCCTTTTCAGATTGAGCACAGAATTGGAGAAGTATTTCGAAACTTTTCGAAAACTATTGAGACCTGAAATATCGTCCTAACTCTTTGAGGAGATTTCATTGCTTAATTGGTATAGCAAATTCTTTTTGTACTTAACTACTATTTCAAGCTATTTTTTATTCGAGATTATAGGTTAGGATGTAAACTAAGATTATGGAATGTTTTTATAATATCTTGATACTTTCATCTCAGTGGAATGATATTGAGTTAAATACTGAAATCAATAAGTATGCATGACAATGATGTTAGTATTAATGTCACCCAGATGATATCTATGGTATTGAGTTAGTTATGGATATCTAAAATTGCAAAGAAATTATGTATCCTTATAGGAACTAGATTGGGAATTTAAGCAATTAGCTCTATATAAGGTAGGAAGTTAACAACTTCATATTGACTTTGCACACACATAGACAAACCTATTAAGTTAGGAAAAAGTGAAAAATTTGCCGAAAATTTTCGATGCATCCACAAAGGTTAAGTATCTAGTCGCGACCTTCAGATCGTGATAGATTTAATTATATCAGAGAAAGGTTTGTCTAGTGTGTGTCAATGTAGATAAGTTAGAATAGGTTAAATCCCATAGTACTGTTTTTCTAAATGTCAAGTCTTCAATAAGTGCAGAAACTTTTCTAAATGCATTTGTTTGTGTTATTGGGTACAAAAATAGAAATGGGAAGGGGACCAGGCCGTGGACAACCCCCACGTGCTAGGTAAGCTCAATCGCCTCGAACTTCACCACCTCAAAAACCTCTAAGCTTGAACACTGGGTTTGCGCGCTTGGAGCAAATAGTTGTTGGGCTAGTTGCTTTAATAAAGCGAAACATACCGGTAGTCAAGATTATTAACAGCTACCACCAGTGCCAAAATTGACACAAGTAACTCCACCACTGCTACTGCTCAATCAATAGCCATTGACTCCACAATCACAAGTTGCTCCATCACCGCCACCACTTACACAAACAGTATCACCTCCATCATTAGCTACTAGTGTAAAATAGAATGTGGAGCAATTCAAGCAGTTTGAAAAGATGAACTCTCCAGCGTTTAAGAGGGTGATGGACACTAAGGTAGCAAAGTCATGGCTAATGAAAATCAAGAAGGCCTTTAAGATTATGGGTTGTAGCTCAGAAGATAAGGTGGCTCTAGCTGCTTATATGTTCGAGGGTGAGGCCGTACATTGGTGGAGGTCAACTAAGATTGTCTTGAAGAGCAAGAACCCCACTATTACATGGGAGGTATTCCTTGAGGCCTTCAATGAACAATACTTCCCTAAGAGTGCCCGTGAGAATAAACATGAGGAGTTTCTTGGTTTAACACAGGGCACTTTGATGGTAAACCAACATGTGGCCTGCTTCACCATTTTGTCCCGTTATGAGCCTTACATAGTGAATGATGAAGCAAGAAAGGCCAAAAGGTTTATCAATGGGTTGAGGTTGGCAAACATGGGAATTCTCTTAGTTCTTCGTATTGTGTCTTGTGCCGATGCTATCAAAAGGGCTTAGTTTGTAGAATGAGATTTTGAAAAGACTAAGAGTTAGTATGATAGTAAAACAATGGCAAATGTAAGAGGATAATAGAAGGAGGACTGAGCAGAATAAGGTCTAGCATGAGAGGCCGAGGAATGTAGCACCATGTACACAAACTCTCAAGCGTAGAGTGACACAATTATGTTAGAGGTGTGGTAAGGATCATGGCACCAGACCACACCATTCGGATACGAAAGCGTGCTTTACATGTGGTAAAGTGGGGCACAAGGCTAGAGATTGCTCAACATCGAGACCTCTTGGGAAGCAGACTGATGCCAAAGTAAAGAGAAGTAAATGCTCGCAGATAAAGGCAAGAAACTAATGGCTTAAGCTGGGGTATTTGCATTAGATTGGGAGATGGTCGATGCTTCCGATTCCGTCATTAAGGGTAAGCTCTTAATTAATGATTTGGAAGCTTTTGTACTTATTGATTCTGGCTCCATGCATTCATTCATATCACCTACATATGCTATGAAATTAAAGTTAAAGCTTGAACCCTTAAGCCACTTGCTATAGGTTATTACACCATTGAAAAAGTCTCAAATGACAGACTTAATATGTAAAGGATGTAAAGTGAAGGTGAGAGATAGAGATTTAGTAGTAGAATTGATAGTATTGAACATATATGATTTTGATGCAACATTAAGCATGGATTGGTTAGAGATTCATCATGCTACTTTGGACTGCTATAGCAAAGTTGTAACCTTCTCCCTACCTGAAAAGTTTGTACTGAACTTTGATATGATGAGATGAAAATCTTTGGAAAAAATTGTACTGATATGAAATGAATTTTTCCTCGTGGAGAATATCTCACTTTTGTCGAGATACCGATAAGAGCCATATGGAACTGTTTGACATCCTAGTTATTAAAAACTCCTTAGATGTGTTCTTGGATGAGCTACAAAGGCTACTTCTAGAAAGAGAGAAGAAATTCACTATAGAGCTACTCCTAGGCACTCAACCGATATCGAAGCCTTTGTGTCAAATGGCATTGGTTGAACTAGAGGAATTGAAAAAGAAGTTACGAGAGCCATTGGATAAGGGGTTTATAAGACCAAATGTATCACCCTAGGGGGGCTCTTGTATTGTTTGTAAAGAAGAACGATGGCAATTTGAGGTTGTGCATATACTATAGGCAATTAAATCAGGTGACAATCAATAACAAGTATTGATGATTCAATGGATCAGGTAAAGGGTGCCTAAGTATTTTCAAAGACAGATTTGAGGTCAGGGTACCATCGGTTGAGGATTAGAGGTGAATATGTGTCAAAAACAACTTTTAGGACAAGATACAACTATTATGAGTTCTTGGTAACACTGTTTAGATTGACTAATGCCCCACAGTGTCTATGAGCTTAAAGAATGAAGTGTTTAAGCCCTACTTAGTCAAATTTGTCATCATCTTTATCGATGACATATTGTTGTATTCTCGATCTCGAGAGGAACATGAGCACCATCTTCGCACTATTCTTTAGATTCTTTATGAGAAAAAACTTTATGCGAAACTCAGCAAGAGCAAATTTTGGTTGGAACAAATTAGTTTTCTGGGGCATGTGGCATCTAGAAATGGTGTGGCAGTAGACCCAGCTAGGATTGAGGCCATGGTTAATTGGGAGAGGCCTAAAACAGTGACTGAGATTCGTAATTTTTTGGGGCTTAGAGGATATTATAAGAGGTTCATTGAGGGGTTCTCCACGTTAGCAAGACCTTTGACCTGACTCACATGCAAGGATGTCAAGTTTGAGTGGAATGATGCAAGCAAATGAAGTTTACTAGAGCTAAAGCATCGACTAACTACAGCACAAGTCCTCACCATTCCTAGTGAATCGAGGGGATTCGCTGTATACAGTGTTGCATCACATCAAGGTTTGGGGTGTGTATTGATGCAAAATGGAAAAGTAGTCACTTATGGTTCCAAGCATCTAAATTACCACGAGAGGAATTATCTCACCCATGATCTAGAGCTAGTCGTAGTAGTATTTGCTCTGAAGATACAACGTCATTACTGGTATAGCGAAAGGTTTCAAATTTATGCAAATCACAAGAGTCTGAAGTACCTCTTCTCACAAAAGAATTGAACATAAGATAGAGACGATGGATAGAGTTACTTAAGGACTATGATTTTGAGAGTCTCTAGCATCCAGGCAAGGCTAATTGGGTAGCTAATACATTGATCAGAAAGAGTATGGGTATGGTTAGCTACATGATGGTTAGAGTGTGGGATTTATTATAGTAGTTTTCAAGGTTGAATCTGAATCTATAGCCTATAGGTGAATGTCTAATGGCTAGTTTGAGGATAGAACCTTGTATCATGGAGCAAATCAAGCAGTCTCTGAGTGAAGACCTAAGTTTAATTGACGTTACTAGTCAGATAGAACAGGGTAAGGAGTCAGAGTATGAGATTAGTGGAGATGAGTTGTTGAGGTTCAAGGGCAGAATATGTGTTCCAGACAATGAGGCCTTAAAGAGATAGATCATGGGAGAGGCACATAGTTTTAAGTACATGATGCACTTGGATAATATGAAGATGTATCAGAACTTGCGCAAAGTGTATTGGTAGGCAAGTATGAAGAGAGATATTTCAACTTTGCTGTCTAAATGCTTAGTGTACCAACAAGTTAAGGTTGAGCACCAAAAATAGGCAGGGTTGCTTAATCCTTTGTTTGTGCCAACTTGGAAATGAGAGCACGTAACTATGGACTTCATCATGAGACATCCTGGGACTCAAAGAAGTCATGAAGCAATCTGAGTGACAATTGATAAATTGACGAAGTTCGCACACTTTCTAGCTATGAAAGCTGTAGCTTCGCTTAATGCTTTGCGGATATGTATGTCAAGGGGATAGCAAATTACATGGGGTCCCAATGAGCATAGTTTCTGATAGATATTCTTGGTTTACTTCTCATTTATGGAAACACTTCTAGGATGCCTCGAGAACTAAATTAAGTTTTTGCATCACCTTCCATCCTCAGATCGACGAGCAGTTCAAAAGAACAATATAGACCCTTGAAGATATGTTGATGGAATGTGTCATGGATTTTCAAGGTTCATGGGATGATCACTTGGCACTAGCTGAATTTGTATATAATAATAGTTTTCACTCCAACATTGGCATGGCATCGTATGAGGCGTTGTATGGACAGAAGTGTAAGTCTCCCATTAGCTGGGAAGAGGTGGAAGAAAGGAAGATTTTTGCTTCAGAATTGGTAAAGAAAGCTTCTGAGAATGTAAAGTTGATATGTGATCGGTTAAGGACAACCAAAACAGACAGAAGAGTCATGCCAATAATTGAATGAGACATTTGGAATTTCAAGTTGGGGATAGAGTGTTTTTGAAGATCTCTCACTCTAAAGGCATAATGAGATTTGGTAAGAAAGGAAAGTTGAGTCCTCGGTACATTGGGCCATTCCAGATACATGAGAGAGTGGGTGATGTGGCATATCGGTTATTGCTATCTTAGAGCTATTGAGTGTGCAAATGTCTTCCACATATCCATGCTTAGGAAGTATCATCTGAATCCCTCCCACATGATTGAGCATTAGCCTTTGCAGATCAGAAAGGACTTAAGCTATATTGAGAAACCCAAATAGATTTTGGATTAGAAGGTTAAGGTACTAAGGTCCAAGATGATTCCCTTCATAAAAGTACTCTAGTAACATCACTCTTCAAAAGAGGCTATATGGGACTTAGAGAGTTTGATGAAGTAGAAGAATCCTTATCTATTTTAGGATTAGAGAGTTTGATGAAGTAGAAGAATCCTTATCTATTTTAGGATAACTTGGAGCAATTTGGAGGATCAATTTTTTTTTTTAATGTGGGAGAATGTGAGAATCACAATTTCCTTAAAACCGATCATGTACTCAACATGTAACTATAAGTGTATGTAATGCAATAATATAATTTGCAAATTTCAAATATATGAATCTTGGTTCATAATTATCAAAATGAAATCTTCGAGAATAGAAGTTGAGAATAACATGAAACGTACACATATATCGTATATATGATGTACCAAAAATTGATATAGAAGGAATACAAGAATTCTACTTAGAGATTACTTACACACATGCGCCGACAAATGGATGCAACGTGCGTGCATGCATGCATGCATATGTAAACTCAACGCATGCAACGTGCATGCATGCGACGTCGTATGCATGCTCACATGCATATATATATATATATATATATATATATATATGCAAACAATTAAAAGGAATAAGAAAATATATTAATATACATACATATATATATATATTTATTGATGTGTGAGTATATATAAAGATAATTATATTTATACACAAAAGTATAAACAAAGGTACATGCAAACAAATATAAATATATAGTGCACAAAAGAAAATTTATAGGTATATGTATATATTCATGTGTTCAAGTTTATGTATATATATATTTATATAATTCATTATAAGAGTATACTAGAGTTTTATATTTATATACTATGTATATATATATATATTTACATAGTACATATACAAGGGTATATATTAATATATTATATATATTATATTCAAGATAAAATAATAAATATATAATATATAAAATAATATCTATTTTAAGTGGGATTCGGTGGGAAAACTCCCACCAAATCCCTGCAAAAGGTATGCCAAGAGGCTGACCCTCTGTTCGATCCATCATCTAAAAAAAATAGAAAAAGAAAATAAAGAAAATGGAATATTGAGAGAACCAGGGAGAGGGAGACACTGAAGAGAGAGAGGATTGAAATCAAATTTAGAAACTGGAGGGAAGAGAGGCCACATGTGAGAGGAAACAGTAAAGAATAGAGGCTAGCGGGTTCAGGTGCTACTGTGGATGATGTTTATGGCCGTCTGAGTGGTTCGTTTAGGCTCCAAACAGGACAGTTCCGAGCTATCTAGGTACTGATTTAAAGTGGTGTTTGAGCTGCTGTACAAGGCTACAACAGGGAGTTCGGTGGCCTGAAAGAGTGGTTGTAACAAGGTGTTCTAGTGGGCACTGAACCAGGGTGTTTTGGAGGGGTGTGGATGCTGTTCTAGAGTGTACCCAAGTTGCTACATCAGAGCCACAAACAGGGGAAAAAGGGATGTTACTATCGAGGCCACCTTGGGCTTGTAACAGGGGCAGAACCGAAGGGGCTGATTGTGGCTGTCTATGAGGGCTAGAAATAGATAAAACTAGAGGTGGTCTTGTGGCGTTTTAGGGCTTAAGAAAGGGCTCTTGAAGGGTAAGGGAAGAGAGGAGAAAGAAGGCAGTCGCAGTTGTTGCCAGGGGCTGAAACAAGTTGGGAAAAAACACAGCATTTGAGGCGTGAACAGGGTGATAACAGGGCTGGATTGTTGAGGTCAAAACAAAGGTTGAAGTAAGGTGTTTTAATGACTGATCAAAGCTGGAAAAACTAGGGTTATTCGAAGTGGTTTAAGGTTGTGCAAGGAGACAGCTGCTGCCCTGCTGTGTGGCCGAAAGGTAAGTTGAGAAGGAAAGAAAAAGAAAGAAAACGAAAGGAAAAAAAAGAAAAAATATATATAGATACATACATATATATATATATGTATATGTATAATTTGCTGAAGTAAATAAGCATAGGGAAAAAATAATTAACTATGTTGGCTCTATAAGCTAAACTGAGAGGGGTGAATCGGATTTGTGGTACTCTTAGATTCGTTTTTCGATTCTTCCAAATTCTCTAGCCTATGTTGAAGTTTTCTAAGTGCTCTAGGCTACTCAAGTATGCAATATAAATTCAATTCAACAATCACAATATAAATGCAAATAAGTAAAGAGAGTAGGGAAAGAGAGATGTACACAATCGATTTATAGAGGTTCGGCAACCTTGCCTACGTCTTTTACCTTGAGACGCTCCCAAGGATTTTCCCAAATCCACTAACTTGAATTTGTATTACAATCCCTCTTTTTACAGGCTCAAGAGAAACCTCCCTCTTTTCCTAAGGCTAAAGAGAAATCTCCCTCTTTTTCTAAGGCTAAAGAGAAATCTCCCCTTTACAAGATGTGTTTGTGTTTACCAGGAATGTAATCAAAGAAAGGCCTCTAGTTAGGCAAGTGATTACAATGGTTAAGCACAAGGGAAATCCTATACAATATTTGTGCTATGCTATGCAAACATGATGAGTATGATAGAATATGAGGATTTTATAGCACTTGTGATTTTGATAGGCTTGAGGAAGATGGAGAAGATGAAGAAAGATGTTGTTTAGCTGCTCCTCTTACTTCCTTGAGCTTCCAAGCTTTTATTTATAGTCCCTTGGATGGTTTCTAAATGTTGGTTGAAGCCAAAACTTAATGTAACCTTTGTATCTCACAAAAACTAGCCGTTGGAGTGCATTTTTTAGGTAAGGGATCGATCCTTTGACCTAGGGGATCGATCCTATGCTTCTTTGCAAGCTTGCAAGGCATTCTGCCATAAAGGGATCGATCTCATACTTCCTTTTTGTTTGATTTTGCTTCCTGGGAGCATTCTATCATTCAGATCAATCCCTCATGCTTTTCCTTCACTTTTTTGGGCTAATTTGGGTTAGAAATGATGTGGACTTTGATTTTAATTTATCCCAAAACATTTTAGAATTTTGTGGGAGTTTTTCTTGACTTTCTCAACTAAAGACTTAGTGTAAAAAACTTGTTAAGTAATTTTCTAAAGTTGTGTTCAATATGTTTTTGAGAAAATTACTTAATAAAGATATTCAAAATCAGTTTGTAAAATGTTAAGATCAATAAGAATATGCAATTAAATCATGGTCTTAAACTTTGATATGTAGACTTAAAGTGGTTTGAGAAAATCATATGATTGGTAAAGCAAATTTAGATTATAGAGTCAGACACTTAATATTACTTAAGTTTTTGTCATTTCAAAATACATATGTCAATTTAAAGCTAACAATCTCCCCTTTTTTGATATGACAAAACTTAAGGTAAATTTGCTTTGAAAATTCTTTAAAGAAATACTTCCCCTTAAATAAAGCATGATTTTGTAAAGCTCCCCCTTAATATAAGCATGGTTTTCAAAAGAAGTTTTCAAACCCCATTATTTCTCCCCCTTTTTGTCATAGCAAAAAGAAAGAAAAATAAAAATTATGCTCCCCCTAAAATTATGGCTATGCGAGAATAGATAAATATGCTCCATCCACCAAGAAATATATTAGTACATGGGACTAATAGCACAAATAAATAAGTCAATGTTCATAAAAATATTATGAGATTTTTAAGCATGCAAATGACATTGCTTATGATTCTATACCAATTGTTCATAATTAGTTTTGCAAGAAGTTCTCAATTGGTAGGTAATGAAGCAAGTTGTTTATAAATTATCTACTAATTTCTCTAACTTGCTTATTTCAATCTTATCAAGCACCTAAGTGGATCAATTGTTCTCTAATGTCCAACTAAGGTGCATGGAAATACATCATGATTATGAGCTGAAATTAGATGACATATCATATGCATGAGCTCATAAATCATTTTCAAGAAAGAATGTGCATAAAATTAAATCATATATCAATTAACCACAAGTTCTAGCACAAAAGTTATCTCATGCAAAAATGTCCTAAATAGATTCTTCTCTATTTGTCATTTCACTCTAAAGAGAAGGAGAAGAATTGTCAATTTAAAGCTCATACCAATTATTACCAATGATTGACTTAAACATTTTGCATGATGTTAATTGTTGTGTGTGGTGTACTCATGTCAAGTGAATAATCCACTCAAACATATAAGTGCACAATCACACACCGTAAAATTTCACAATCTATGAGTGAGGTCAATTACATAAATTCATGAAAACAAATTTTCTCATCACATAGACATGATTATTGATTCCACTTAGGTAATCATGCGAGATTAACATCAAAACAATCAAGATTCAATGCATGTATATCAATCAAAGTGCATTTGTTCAAGTTTGCATTTATCTTTGAATGTTGATGTTGTCATTAAAGCCTAAGTTCTTTAAAAGTTTGGCCATTAGAAAAATCTAAGTTCATGATGACAAATTTTCATAAATTTGAACATTTAAGATTCATTTATCATCACAAATTTATAGGCCAAGGACAATTATGATTCTAGGTAAAGCTTTCTGTATTTCATGTATTTCATTCACCTAAGTCATGTTTGAATTTTATCATTAAGGTCAAGTTATGATCATTTTATCATTCAAGCATATATATATTGACCTTTAATTATTTATATTCCACCAATAATATATCATGATGCCTAGTGGGAATATGTGAGTCAAGCTATGAGATAAAATCTTCTAAGCATGCTTGACTAAGATGACCAAAAGAAGTAAGCAATATCTATCATGCATAAGTTCATCAAATTCTCAAATATATATACACAATCATTGAAATAATTCTTGAAATAATGCTTAAGTTCATCAAATTCTCAAATATATATACACAATCACAATATAAATGCAAATAAGTAAAGAGAGTAAGGAAATAGAGATGTACACAATCGATTTATAGAGGTTCGGCAACCTTGCCTACGTCCTCTACCTTGAGACACTCCCAAGGATTTTCCTAAATCCACTAACCTGAATTTGTATTACAATCCCTCTTTTTGCAGGCTCAAGAAAACCTCCCTTTTTTTCTAAGGCTAAAGAGAAACCTCTCCCTTTTTTTAAGGCTAAAGAGAAACCTCCCCTTTACAAGATGTGTTTGTGTTTACAAGGAATGTAATCAAAGAAAGGCCTCTAGTTAGGCAAGTGATAACAATGGTTAAGCACAAGGGAAATCCTATACAATATTTGTGCTATGCTATACAAAGATGATGAGTATGATAGAATATGAAGACTTTGTAGCACTTGTGATTTTGATAGGCTTGAGAAGATAGAGAAGATGAAGAAAGATGTTGCTCAGTTGTTCCTCTTATTTCCTTGAGCTTCCAAGCCTGTATTTATAGTCTCTTGGATGGTTTCTAAACATCGGAAGGAGCCAAAACTGAATGTAACCGTTGTATCTCACAAAAACTAGCCGTTGGAGTGCATTTTCAAGGTAAGGGATCGATCCTTTGACCTAGGGGATCGATCCTATGCTTCTTTGCAAGCTTCCAAGGCATTCTGCCATGAAGGGATCAATCCCTTCCCTTAGGGGATTCATCCCATGCTTCCATATTATTTGATTTTGCTTCCTGGGAGTCTGCCATTCATATCAATCTCTCATGCTTTTCCTTCACTTTTCTTGGCTAATTTGGGTTAGAAATGATGTGAACTTTGATTTTAATTCATCTAAAAACATTTTAAAATTTTGTGGGAGTTTTTCTTGACTTTTTTAACTAAAGACTTAGTGTAAAAAACTTGTTAAGTAATTTTTTTTTTTAAAGTTGTGTTCAATATGCTCTTGAGAAAATTACTTAATGAAGATATTCAAAATCAGTTTGTAAAATGTTAAGACCAATAAGAATACACCATTAAATCATGGTCTTAAACTTTGATATGTAGACTTAAAGTGGTTTGAGAAAATCATATGATTGGTAAAACAAATTTACATTATAGAGTCAGACACTTAATATTACATAAGTTTTTGTCATTTCAAAATACATTTGTCAATTTAAAGCTAACAAACTAAATAAATATATAATAAATAAATAATAATATTTGGCTCAGGTTAGTGAAAGAAGATTGGTACAAGGGATGAACGCACAATCTTAATTTTATGAAAATTAATTAGAGAGATATTTGATTGATACTATATCAATTTACTGATATTTGAACAACGCAATGCGGCTTAAAGGCAATGAACATGGGCTAGGTTCGGCACACAAGCCTCGAGCATAAGTCAGTAGGACATTTATAAAGTCTACGGTAAATTTATATTTTCTAGGCCATCTAGGATTACTAAATCAGATGAAATTATGGTATGAGTAAACTTGGGATCGGTTTATTATAATTTTCTAGTTAGACCTCGAACTTTGTGAAATTATTGAAGGACCTATATATATAATCATATTCTAGCGGATCAATGATCTCAATTTTTATTATGGACAAGTCTCAGATTTAATATTGTTAATATTGCAATAGTTTGATATTTAAATGATTTTTCGGATTTATTATATTTAAATTGGTGAGATACTAAGATGACCCATACTAGTGGTGGAGGTCTTAGTATTAGTTCTGTGATATTGAACTTGACGAATGGACATGAACTGTGCATACTTGATCTTGTGGATATCGAGCTTACTAGGCCAAGATTTAATTATGAGGTGACATGTGATGTGATTGATATTGAATTTGACTGCATAATTGTAGGATTGCATCTACATTCTGCATATGTATATCATGGGATTTAGACTCATTTTTTAATCTTGTCTTTGAGCATACACCAGTGACTTAATGTGATAATCGAAAATTTTTCATTTTTGGCATTAATTATCTGGAAATTTAGCTTTAACCTAAAGAGATAAGCTAAAGTAAATTAATAAAATTATTTACGAGGATTGGAATATGTTGAATTTCAGTAATTGATAAAGTGATGGATTTAAGAGAGTGTATTAAAGAAATTAATTTGGATATTAGGAAATTCAAAACTTAAAGAAATAAAAAGGTGTATATTTATATAATTATATAATTATACTATATAAATATATTTTTAATGTTGAAGAAATAAAAATGTGTATAAAAATATAATTATATAAATAGATTATATAATATATTTTATACGTTTTTAAATAAGTACATATATATAATATATATTATTTAGATTAAAGTGCATATATATACATATATTTTAATATAAAGTATATATTAAATTTTAATGGTATATGATATGTACAGATATATATATAAATCTAATTATATAAAAAAAAGAAAAGAAAAAGAAATTTGCAGCAAGCTTCTTGTGGAAGCTTGTTGCGTTAAACAAAAAGAGGGGTCTGCATAGCAGACCCGAAAAGCCAAAAAAAAGGAGAAAAACAAAGAGAAGAGAAATGGGAAAGAGAAGGGAGGGTCATCGCCGGTCAGGGAGGAAGAGGCCGGCGACACTAAGGAAAGATAGAGAGGGAAGAAAGGAGCTCGATTGGAAAAAGGAAAGGAGAAGCGGAACCGAGAGGAAAAATTGAAAGGAAAGGAAAGGAGGAAACGGAGGTGCCGGCCGATCCAGGCACCGCCACCGCCTCCAGCGTTGTTAGCGGATGGAGAGGAAGGTGAAATGAGGACCGGCGGCAAAGGAAGAAAGGAGAAAAGAGAGGGAGAAAAGAGGAAAGAAGTTGTTGCTGCCACCTCCAGATTCGGTGCTGTCACCGCCGGTGGGGAGGAAAAGAGACCAGATTCGGCTTCAGCACCACTTCGGCCAGCTGTGGGGAGACCAAACTGACGGAGAATTGGTCGATGAGGGGCCAAACCGGCTGAGCCGGCGGATGAGACCGAACCGGTCTGAACCGATTCAGACCAAAAAGGAAAAAAAGAGAGAAAAAGAAAAGAAAAGAAAGAGAGAAAGAAGGAAAAGAAGAAGAAAGAGAAGAAGAAGAAGGAAAGAAAAGAAATGGTAAGGAGTTTAAAGATTTTGCGATATTCCGTAGAAATGTATAGAATTTATTGGATGACTTTTTAAGTGGATATATGTGTGTTAAATTGTGGCAGCATGGAAATGAGGCTAGTAGTTGATTTTGGCTAGGCTCGGAAACACGCTAAGCTTTGGCAAATAAGTAAGATACTTTTATAAAGTATTAGTAGCATTATATTGTATGGTTCGGAATTATGATTTTTGATATGATGCATTGATGAAATGATGTTAAAAATGCTAAGAGGACCCGCAACTAAAGGTAGGGGTCTTAGTAAGACATAAATGAATTGTAAGAATCAATGGCTGTGGTATAAATTGTGTTTTTCTTGCATGAGGTTTAATGAAAATTAAGCCGTTATGCTGCCGAGATTTTTATGAAAACGTTTGAGGAAAAAGATTAACTTTCTCACATAAATGGAATCTTGGAAATAATTATTGAAAAAATAAACATTGAAAGGACTTTATTGTATTACCGAAAAAGTTGATATTGAAATCGAAGAGAAGATAGATCGTTGAGCACGATAATGTGATGAATTATATGGTTTAAGCCTTATATAATCAATAAATCAAGTCATCTTAATATCATAAAATGGTTATCAAGTTGAGATTGAGGTGGAATTATCTATTGGGCGAATCACGGATAAAAGTGACGATGATTATACGATATAACTTAAAAGAGAAAATCGAAGTTGTAATTTAGATGGTCGAATGAATGAATTGCAGAATCATCAATCGAGTGATGACTTCAGAATTGATAGATTCAAATAAATGGGCGTCATACATGTGATTATACGGATTTGATTATAACCTTGGAATAGGTCTCGAAAAATATTCTCTCACATTTGAGTGACTTGGATAAATTTAGAGTACATGATGAATGGTCCGTCTTAGTGGTATGATTGAAATGATGATAATAAGAAAGTAGATCGTGACATCGTATGGACATTTGATAGAACACATGTCTACATAAAAATATACTTGTACATATCGATATTAAATAGACGTGAACTGAAATTTTTGCAATAACATGGATAGTCGCAAGGCGACTTAAATGATTGCAAAAAATTGTTGATAGTAGAAATTGGCAAATTCTCTTAGGTAGATAAATTGCCAATAAAAAATTGAATTAATGACGCCTTTATAGATAATTCTAGCATGGTATTACATTCTACAGGCCATATGAGAAGTGAATTGAGGATTGTGATTTGATTTTTATGATAGTGAATGAAATGGAACCTCAAGTCGGAAATTTTAAACGTATGCCAATAGGTCAAACCATATATGGATTTGATAAGTGACTATTGATCTTGTGGTTCTGTGATCCTCGATGTTGACTCTGGAATAGATATCGAATGAGGGTATCGGTATTTGCATAATTTCAGTATCTTGATGACTACATAGAAACTTGGTATTTAAATACTTATAGATACTAAGAGGATTCATACTAATGATGTGGTCCTAGTATCGATAATGAAATGTGCAAATGATTGTTATAGTCGATAATTATTGAAAAAGGATATTGAATACCGAATGGTTTGAATACCAAGTGATATGATTATTGAATAATTGGAGTACTAAACAATTTGAAGACTGAATGAAATTAATATTGAATTGATTTGAATACTGAATTACTGATTTGACAGAAAGAAAGTTTTGAAATCAAATGATCGATGGTGATAAATTTAAATGAATTGCTTCACTATATTAGATGAAGATATTGCATATATTGACATTTGAAAATATCACCGAAGTTACATACTGAAATGGTTTTATAGCATCTCCTTTAAGCATGCTTTGTTACAACTTGTGATGTTATAATAACATTTATATGAATGCTAAAAAGTACAGAATAGTTTTAAAAAGAAACTATATGATGTATACATATTTTTATATATGAATCATCTTAAAGAATTATACCATATGCCTTACATGATTTTTGACATGAAAAGTTAAAGATTTGAATGTTTTATGAGACTGTAGGCACCCTAAAAGAATTAAACTCAATAAAGCATAGTGGAAACTGCCTAATTGGAGATTACTCATTAGGTAGAGATGCTTGTCCGACAATAGTCGTAGACAGGTCTCAGTCACGCTTGATCAGTAGGGCTGAGAGAGATGAAATCTATGGCCATAGATAGCGCCCTAGTTGGTTTCCAGGGGACGATGATATGATTTCACTGCTAGCTACAGTGATCTAAGTCTTTATTGATACAGTATTAGAGATCTAGCCTAGTCTCAACCGATAAGATATGAAATTTAGAGTAAGCTTTTAAATTGATATGAACTCTAAACTGATATGATTTCATAGTATATGAAATGTGTTTCGATATTGTACTTGATTAGACATGATATGAAAAGAAAAATGTGCACGTTTTGATTTGAAATGATATGAAAAGAGAACTGTGCACGTTTTGATTTGAAATGATATGAAAAGACATGTTTTAACATAACATGATATGATATGCGGTCTAGAGTATAGTTTTATCTGATATGAACTCTAGACCTTATATGACTTTACAGTATATGAAAAATGCTTTGAAACCGCACATGTTTTAGATATGCTCTAAAAGTGAATATATGATTTGCAAATTGTACATGCTCTAACCATGTTTTAAATGTAAATATGAAATGAATTAAATATTTACATGTTTGAGCATGCTCTAAAAGTATATATGATATGATTTGAAATAATAGCGGTTTATACAGTAAAGTTACATAATTTGCATACTAAATCATGACATAACAATATGCTTTTTACAAGAGATGTCATGATTTTATATTGTACACAAATATGAGAATTATATGAGGAGTGTCATGACTCGGTATTAATGATATTCTGTCTACATGATGTCATGATATGATATGATATGATACGATACATGAATATAGGATTTATACGAAGAGAATTATGACTTCGCAACACCGTGATCATGATTTCTCTATATGGAAAATGATATGAGATGCTAGAATATAGGAGTATGATTATGAAACATAAAGTGACTTGATACGATATCTCAATTGGACATGATGTACTCTGAGATTGAGGAAAGTATGGACTAATAGTATATTACATTCAAATTGGACACGACATATTGTTGTGCGATGCACTATAGTATAAGGATGAGAAGACTAAAAAGTAATTATGACGACTTATTTAGAAGTATAAGTGCTAGACAGATGACAAGAAATGAGATAATGAGATGTTATCGATGAAAAAGGTGAACTGTAATTGCAAACTTGCAGGTTTTAAGCATTACGGTTAAGAAAGTATAATTCTACTCCTGGAATTATATTAGTATCTTACTGAGCCGTGGTTTTGCTCACCCCATTTAATTTCATCTCTTTTCAGATAATTGAGTTAAACGCTGCCATGAGGGCTTCTGAGTGGGCCTCCGGATACGGTATCTGGGCTTAGTACTAGCCTTCTGAGGTATAAGTTCTTTATAAAATGCTTGTTTATGTGTAATACTTTAATTAATGCACAGTACATATTCTATTAAACAAGTCGAGATGTAACTTAGAACTGTTTCTTCGCTAGTTTAATATTTACATGAAATGACTATAGGTCACCTAGATAGTATAGTAACTACACTGACACCGAATACAAACCTTAAAATGAAAAAGAAAAATTTAGTCCATAAATTTGTAAGAGAGAAAAAGTATGAGTAATAAATAAAAGTCGTGGCCTTCGGGTCATGACACTTAACATGAGTTTATTGAAAATGCATTGATTTGAGATGCATAAATGAATATGTTCGATTTTGTAAGTTCAACATGATTGAAAGAGAACATGATACATACTTATTCGAGTTCAAATGATTTATGAACAAAACTGAGAAGATTTTCATGTTTTCTTAATTGATTGAATTAAAGATAATTGGTAAACTGTTTTGTGATTATGGCATGTGTATATTGGCATCAATAAAGCATAAATGGACACGCTTGAGTGAACGGTACTTCTAAGCATACATATAGACTTATCAAATGGGGTTTTAGTAAGATGACGAGTTTTGGCATAAGTCTGGACCTTTATTTGATCAATAAAACTAGAGTTTACCATGGCCATAGGTATAACTCTTCTCCATTAGAGCCTTTCCAAACCACTGATAGCTATAGTGAAATTAAGCCTTTATTGATTGAGAATTGATACTTGATTGATTATGCCATATCTCCATTGCATTGACTTGGTTGATTATTACTCATACTTTGATTCTAAAAACTAGAGGTGGCAAACGGACGGGTTCGGGTTATTTCGGGTTCAGGCCATTTCAGGTTCGGGTTTTTACAGGTTCGGTTTTTTTCAGTTTCGGGCATTTTCGGGTTTGGTTATTTTCGAATTTGATCTAGTTTCGAGTTCGGTTCGGCTCTAACCGGGCGGATTTAGTGGGCTTAGTCAAATTATTTTTGAAATTTTATAAGTTATAAATATTTTTATAATTTTGAATATAATAATTAATTTAATTTTTTTATATAGTTAAATAAAAAGATAATCGAATTGCTAAAGTAAAGTTAAAATTTAATAAATATTCATATAAATATAAATGTTTACATTTTAATGTTTTTATTACGGGATAATGATTATTTAGTTTTTTTAATTTGCTACGATATTCACATTTATCTGTCACTATTAAAATCAAATCAGTGTGTAATTAATATGTGACTATATAAAAACATTTAAATTTGTTAGAAGAGAAATTTATTTTTAATTAAATAAAAATTAATAAAATAAATTATGATAATTTAAAGAGAAAATTATTGGTGACATATTTGATGTGTCATAAAAACTATCATATCACAAAATATTAATTATGTATATTTAATACATTTAATATATAATTTTTGTTTATAATACTATTATTGTAATATGTAAAACAATTTATTTTACCCTTTCAATGAGGAAAGATAGATAAGAAAAACAATAATATCATTTGTTTGATTATAATTTTGTATACTTGTCTTTTATTATTTACATTACTAAAAGTAGGCTTTTAGCAATCATAAATTGCAAAAGCTTACAATATTGTTTCAAATTCTCGTTACATTTGCAACTATTTTTCATAGTTACTTATTTGATTTTTTTTATTTTATGCAATTATATTCTTTGTTGTTGTGAATTCTTACCAATTTAGCAACAAGAAAAAAAGCATTACAATATTTTATTATTTTTGCAACGACATTTTATTGTCATTGTTTAATTAAATTTTTAAATATTATAGACAATGATACTTTTTATTGTTGCAAAATCCTATCAAATTGAAAAAAAATAAAAAAATTAAAAAGGCGTTATCTTATTATGTCTACAACAACTTTTTATTGTCGTTGCTTAATTAACTTTTTAAATATTTTATACAACGAAAAGAAAATTTTTTATGATATCTATATCATATTCATATTAGATTTATAATAAATTTTCATAGTCATTGTCAAATTAAAATTTTCTTAATATTATGTATATAAAACGATCAAAATAATTGTTACGAAATATCGTTGGCAATATTCATTATAATAAAATATAAATTCAAAAATAAAATTTGAGAATATAAAATAAAAATAATCATAAATGCAATTTTCTCTTAAACTATATTATATTCACGTGAAAATTTAATTTTTTTTCAATGTTATATCTTATAAAATCGATTTTTTTTACCTATATTATTCGAAAATTTATGATTTTCATTATTTTCAAAACTCATCGTTTGAAGTTTATTGCACTTTTTTCTTGATATATTTATTACTTACATATTGCTATGTTTAATGTATAGACACATTATATTATCTGGACTTGTTCATTCTTGTTTTATATAATTATTTCAATTTAAAAAAAAAAGCACAAAGTTATAGTTTGCTTGGATTAAAACTCCTAGTTATTATTCAATTAAAACTCATATTGATTCTAGGATTAACTAATCCCTATAAAAATAAGCCTATGATTTATCATATATAGGAATATAATTAGAGAAATAGAAATCTAAAATAAAAAAATTAAAAATGTTGAAACGTTTTAATAATAAAAATTATAACATATTAACGTTATTAAAAATGAAGGAAAAAACGTTTAAATGTTATAATAATTAAATTGTTTTAACCTTTTTTATACTTAATACTAGCTACCTATTTGTGATTCAAAAGTTTAACACTGCAAATCTATTTTTTATCTTTTAAAATGCTAGTTGTTTATATATTTAATTGGCCAGTTACTATTTGATAGATACTAAATTCTCTTACAAATTAAATTATTTATAAATTACTTTTTTAACAAAATTATTTATAAATTAATTGCATATGAAAATTTATCCAAATTTTCATTTAAAAGAAAACCATTTTAGTTAATTTAATTGATTTCCCCCTATTTAATTTATTTCTCTCTCAAATTTTCATATTTTCATTTCCCTCTATTTAATTGATTTCCCTCTCAAATTTCATTTTAAAAAAACCATTTTAGTTAATTTAATTGATTTTTCTCTCAAATTTTTATATTTTCATTTCCCTCTATTTAATTGATTTCCTTCTCAAATTTCATTTTAAAAAAACCATTTTAGTTAATATAAAGGCACAAATGAAACTAAAGTTAAAGGCCCAATGTCCCATTTATTCATTCTCCTCCGTTTTTTTCTCCTTTTCCACTGTTCCAATTCCTTTGCTTTATTTCAATTTTCTAGTTTTTGTTCCCCATCTAAGCAACCATTTCTTTTCCTTATCACATAGCAAACATAGCCACATTTGTTGTAGTGAATTAAATAATATAATGCTAATTATTTAAATATAATTAATCATAATTATTAATAAAGTATAAAAAATAAATTTTATTAAATTACTGCTTACACAATAATACTATTATAGTATATTAGTAAATTACACTTTAATTTACTATTAGAAATATTATTTTTATTTACACTTTAATTTTATATTTAATAGATAATAAATTAATTATTTTTAATAAATAATTAATTCTATCAAAATAATACTTACGCATTAAGAGATTACATAATTTATTCTTAAAAGATTGTTGTAATAAAATATAATATATAAATCATTGTTATAGGATACCAAATTAGAATCTTGTTAATATAACAAATAATTAATTACCAATAGCTTGATTTATTCATGTATTTTATTAAAATTACTGCTTACACAATAATACTACTATAATATTTTTTAAATTACACTTTACTATTAGAAATAATTATTTTTATCCAAAATTTAATTTTATAATAAAAAATGTATCAATTATTTATTATTTTAAAATAATAATCATATAATTATAGTTAGGGTTTTTTCGAGTTATAAATTCGGGTTTCGGATCGGTCTCGATTTCGGATCGTATCGGGTTCAGGTTGTGTTGGGTTCGAGTTTTTTCGGGTTCGGGCTTTTTCGGGTTCGGATTTTTTCGGTTTCATGCTTTTTCGATTTCGAGCCTTTGACTTTTTTGATCAATTCAGGTTGGTCAGAGTTCGGGAGGGTTTTCGGGCTCAGGCCAGCTTTTTTCACTTCTACTAAAAACCATACTTGATACTGGTTTATTTATTTCGGATCATGAGCTTGTGTGACATCTTAACCTTAATCATTGATTTTGATGGTCTTACATGTTTCATCCAAGCTTAAGCATAACTTAAGTCTTGATATATGTTTTAAAACCTATGACAGTATCAATGTTTTATATAATGGTTTCATTCACGCAATATGTTTTATAACTATTGCATATGAACTTTGAATTTATACAATGTGTGTTGCACGGGTTAAAGTATTGGGATAGACAAAAATAACCGTGGATTAATATTGAGTTCGGATGAATGATACATAAGTGAGATGGTATAGATTTTTAATGGATGATCAATATACATGTTCAGATTGTTATTGGACTATGAAATTAAAGTATGGTTGCTTTTGTACACATGTACTGTGTTAGAATCCATTAGGGCATGATATTTGTATAAGTATATAACAATTATGATCGAAAAGTTATTTGATAACTGCATAAGTGTGTAGGATAGTATAAAGCTATTTCTGCACTTATATAATTGACTTACTGAGCCCTCGCTCATTAAACTCTATTCTAATCCTTTTCAGATTGAGCATAAAGTTGGGAAGTATTTCGGATCTTTCCGAAGGCTACTAAGGCCTAAAATGTTGCCCCAACTCTTCAAGGAGATTTCATTGCTTAATTGGTATAGCATGATTTTTTTGTACTTGACTACTATATCATGTTGTTTTTAATTCAGTACTATAGGTTGGGATGTAAACAAAGATCACAGAATGATTTTATAATATCTTGATACTTTCATCTAGGTGGAATGATATTGAGTTAAATATTGATAAAATCGTTAAGTATGCTTGACAATGATGTTGGTATAAATGTCACCTAGATGATATTTGTGGTATTGAGTTATTTATGGATATCTAAGATTGTAAAGAGATTACGTGTCTTTACAAGTACTAGACTGGGACCTTGAGTGATTAGCTCTAAATAAGGTAAAAAATTAATAACTTCGTATTGACACTACACACACACAAACAAACCTATTAAGTTTGGAAAAAGTGAAAAATTTGCCCAAAATTTTCTACGCGTCTAAAAATGTTAAGCATCTAGTTGAGGCCTTCGAGTCGTGACACTAAATACGATCTAAAACTACTTAAACAAACCTTAAAATACCCCTACACAGTAGCTAACTAAATGCACACAGCCCTTAAAAACTAATCAGGAAAATAGGAAAGTAAGGTGTGTAAGTGTGATGAAATGACTAAGCTAATGAACCTAAATGATGCATAAAAAAATTCGTAACTCTAATATGACCTAAAAGAGACCTTAAGCTACTGGAAATGCATCTAAAAATGACAGAAAACTAAGCCAAAAAAATAGTACAAAAAATGTCACAAACAACAACTTTTTGAAAGAAAATGCATGAAACACCGACTACTAGCCTAGAATATGTATCAAATACTTAGTAAACCCTACCCTAATTGCATGAAGTTATTACCAACAAATAGACAACTTAAAAGACATTAAAAAGACTAAAAATAGAATCTAAAGGGACCCTAAAACAGAACTTAAAACTGCTAGAAATTGAAGAACCAAAAATCATGCAAGCAACACCAAGTTCATGTCTAACTCCTACCTACCCTACTTTAAATTTTTTTTTATTTTATAAGATATGTAAAAATTGCTTTAACACATTAAAGTAGACTCCTAAAATAGTAGATAAAAAATACTAAAAAATCATTTAAAAGCTTGAAAATAGAAAATAAAAATACCTACTCTAGACTAGCCCAAAATGACACTAACCTCCTACATACCCAACTTTAAACATTTTTTTACTTTTGTTTTACAAGATATTTAAAAATTACTTTAACACATAAAAGTAGACTCCTAAAACAGTAGATAAAAAATAATAAAAAAATCATTTAGAAGCAAAAAATAAAAATTACTAAAGAAACTTGTGGATCAGGCTCCTTCACAAGAGCTATGAAGGTAGTTTTCAACCTCTTAAGCTCCCATGATCATGGGACTCAATCATGACCAAAATAAAAGAAAAAGAAAGACTAGAATGATTAAAGTCGCTAGAAATTTAAAAAAACAAAAAGCTCAGACAAACAGTGCAAGAAAATAGTAAAGAGTAAAGGAAAACATCACCAAAACTTGTATTTAACTTGCAAAAATGTAATGAACTTAAAAGAAATAAAAAAGGTGGCTACTCTAAGCTTGTAAAGACATGAATTTGTGCTGGAAAAGTAAAGAAAATTAAACTCTATGCAGCCCACCCTACGTTAGATCTCACAAAGTAGCATAAATAGTCATTAACCTAGGGTTACAAGATTTTTTATCCAAGATGAGTTGGCATTTTTGACCACTTGTCTTTATGTTATTGGCTCCTCAAAGTAAATATTTCCATGTCATTTAAGTGCCCACATCAGCCATGGACACTCCACCCCTTCTAGCACCTTTCTTTTTGTCTTCTAATCCTCATAAGCATGCAAGTTGGCAAGGACACATGTCTTCCATGTGTTGGCCATGTCTCCTTTGCTCTTATCCACGAAGAGTGAGTAGGATGATTACATGTGGCATGCTAGGTGTCAAGGAAGGAAAGAGAAACTGATAATTCATGCTCTTTTTGTTTGTTAGTGGTCTAATCTCCTTTCTTACCCATTTTTACTCTAGTTTTTACTAAAATAACCGAAATTCGTCTAGAATTTATTTATTCACAAAACAAGAGGAATTTAATAAAATTAGGAGAATAATTAATAAAATCAGGAGAATAATTAATAAAATAATGGGAGAATTAAATAATAATTAATCAATAAAGAACTAAAATAACTCTATTTTCATAGAGTTAACACTTCTATAGCAAGTAATTGTTATCTCCAACTTAATTGCAATGATTTGTGTACCTGGATTAAGAACAGAAGGAGAAGATAAATTTGTTTAGCCATTCTCATTTACAAGCTTTGATACCATATTGAATTTGTAAAAGCAACAATAATGAAGAAATGCATATGAAAAAGAAAAAAGAAGAGAGTGAAGAAGAGAATGCAGAATGAGAGAGTTTAGAAAAGAGTCTTTATATTAAATTTTTGAACTATAAAAATTCTTTACAACTCTTGTTTATTTAGTTATTTATATAATAGTAGCTGCAGCACTAACTGTCATGAGCTAGAGCTGGATGACTAACTAACTGGCGGTTATGATACTTGTTAGTCATAACTGCAAGTTTGTTTGTTTGTTTAGTTAGTTCTATTAACATAAAGCAGCTGACAAAATTTTAATCACCACTTTTTTTTATATGTTTTTCCAAAACAATTCACGTTTGCTAGAATTAAGTACATTAAATTCTCAAGTGATGTGTACTATAACATGCAGGCAGGGAGAAAGGCAGAGGAAGGGGTGGTGGGAGTGGTCAAGGCGTGCATGGAGTTGATTTTGGTCTGGGTATTGGGTATAATCTAGAGTCTGGTAATATTTCATCTCAGGCTGTTAAAAGTCGAAATGTTACCGTAAATTCTCTGAAAATTGTCATGATGGAAAAATTCAAGAGCAACTTTTTTGCTTCTTCATCAAGCTCTCAAAGTCAAGGCTTCAATAACAGTTCAATTCTCAGGAGATCGACTTTACCTGGATTTGTATCTGGCAGTATCATTGGTAGAGATTTAAACAGGTCTCAGATTGCGCTCATACTTGGCAATGTTTTTGCAGTTCCGGAGATGGACCAAACAAAGGCGAAAGCCCTCTGGGTGGGACCGTTAGTCTTTATATATTGATGGATGATGCTTTTAAATGTATAGGAACTTTTATCCGTTCAAATCTTGAGTTAACATATAATTATAATGCTTAGTAAGTCCTGCTTATTGTTCAATTACAAGTTCTGTTTAATTTCATATTTTGGTTCTAGAATTTAATTTTCTGTATTTTTATGTGTCCTCCAACTTTCCTGCTCCATTTGTTCTTATTTGAGTATCTTTAGTTTGTTGATTGAGTTGATAATAATTTCTAATTGCAGCGGAATCTTTTGGAAGAAAAGGTCCACAACGATGACTCTAACTCGTAGAGCCATTCCATGACTTGATAAAAAACATGCTTTATTTGACTATATCTTCGGAAGGGCATGATTTTTTTAGGGGTTTAAGGCTGTATTCATTTATGGGCATTTTTCATCCTAGGCAGTGGAGGGGGTTGTCAATTACACATTACAGGTTTCAATTGATGATCTCCATTTCATCTGCTCAAGGCTATTATTTAACTTAAGCTTGGAATTGCTGGGGAGAAAGAAAATTATGAATAGGAGCAATAGCTCTGTAAACCTGCTAAGCTCCTGTCTGAAACGGCTTGAAAATGCTCATTCATCTTCCTTCAAGAAAAGCACAGCACAGCCGGTGACGCTGGTCATTGGGCTTGAGTTAGTGGATAGTTTGTCCTATCAACAAACTTTTGATTTTATCCCTCAATGGCTTAAGGAATATCAAACTTAGACACTTCTAGGCCAATTTTGCTATAATGAAATTCTGATATAAAATTATGGTTGCAACTGTTCTCTCTCTCTCTACTTGACCTCTGGTGCCTATGGTGTGTTTGCAAGGGCCCAGTGTTACTTTGCTCCGAATGGCATTTCTCGTTTAACTCAAATGCATGGTTGACATGCTCAAAAGATTGCGGAAAGAAATAAACTAACGGAAATCTTTATATATTGACAATTGATACTTGGAAAGCACAACGACATTAAAAGTTGGAAACCTGATCAAGATGTTGTGCGTGGTTTATGCCTTGGGACATTTCATTACATCAGCGTTCCATTGAATTTCCCTTCGTTTATTGGCAATTGGGCATATATCAAGGCATGGCTCTTTAAGGGCCTCATCACTCTCCTGCAAAGGTGGGTGGACCCCGAATTTGAACTGCCATATCAAAGTCAAAACAGTATTATCAAAACTTAGAACCGGCAAATGGTGACTGCACAAAATATTTCTAAAACCGGCAACAATATGGGGTGTCAACTGGAAATTGCGGAGATAACAAGAATATAGTAGTTTTAGAGGCTGTTGCTTTGTGAAGCAAAATCTAGCCACTTGCTCTGGTAATAATCTAGCTAGTTAATTCTGCTTCCAGTTCTTCACAAGAGAGGAGGCTGCATTGGTGACGGTAAAGAAATAAAAGTAGAGGGGAGAATAAGGGTCAAATTAGACATCGGGTAGCTCGATCTGTTTTTTCCGACAATCTACACTCATGGAGTGTAATCGAGCCGAGTCGAGATAATTTAGTATTAGGTCCGAACTCGACTTGACTCAAAAACTCGAGATTAGAAGCTCGATTTTAGCTTGACTCGACAAATCTCGAACCACTCGAACTCAATTTGATAGATTTGATTTGTTAATTTTTAACCATATATTATGAGAGTAAAATAATAAATTAATAATAAAATATTAAAAATATATATTAAAAAAACTTTGGTAAGACTCGCAAGCTGTTTGAGCCGAATATTAAGACGTTCGAACTCAACTCATTTATACTCCTATGTAGCAAAATGACTTTTGGGTGGTGAAATGCAATTCGGTAACCAAAGTTTTAGAAGCAAATAGATGAGCCCTGTCCCTGGAGTTACCTGACAGCTATAATCGCTGAAGTTGGGCTCCATCACCAAAGGAACCCCCATATAGTCCTTGAAGAAATTCTGCAAAAACCAGAATTCAAGAAACTCAACCTAGATTGCAGTTTGGCTGAACATGACCATGCAATGCATGCAAATACTAACCTGCGTCGGAAGCTTGCAGGTATTGATACAAATCCCTACGCACTTACTTTCCTCCAAGTACTTGCATCTCTCTACAAAAACCTTCAAGAAATGAACCAGGCATTATTATCTATTCATGAAAATGAAGCTCATTTTACTGATATTTCAATCTTATCAGAATATCAAAGTCTACCCCGCTATTGCAAGAGGTCCCATCAGGAAGATCCACAGAATTAACCGTGCATGTGCCCATAAGCCATTGACAAGTAAGCATAGTCACCCTTGCTTGATAAAAGACAAAGGACAAAGAAAATCGTAGCCATTTAATATAATCTCTATTAATCACATATCTTAAAATCAAGTGCTATTTGAAACTCTCGGATGAATATCCAACTCACCAACCATCACTGCAGCTACCTTCCCTCCATCTATAGGCGCTATAAGGATTTTGTACAGCTCCAACAAAAATGGCGGAAACAGTGACTTCAATACTCGAACCTGTCATGTCCAAAACAATAACAACAACTCATTAATAAGAAAAAAAAAAAAAGTCAAATCAAATGTAATGAGAAAAGCAGATAGATTTAAGAGTTTATCTAGGAACACCGCAGCTTCTTTGGTATGAGAATTGCTTCTGCTGTTCATCATAAGGGCTTTCGCCAATTCAATCAATCCATCATATCCAGGCTTCTCCGAATCCCATCCAACCTCCTGTAATAGCCCTTAAAACAAAATCCCAACAAATATTTCTTACTTTTCATATGTAATAAAATTTTACAACAAAAATGAATGGCTCAAATAATTTTTGCAAATATCGGGCCGAAATTTACCTTTACCAATTTGTCACGAAAATAATTCAAGAAAAAATGGTCCAAGATTCCTGGCTTGAACTCCGGTTTTGAACCTTTCTCTTCTATCTGAACAAGAAATACCGTTAGATTGAAGCCTCAACATTTAGAATAGACAGTGAGTACAGCAGCAAGTATAGTAGTAGATGGCTGGGAGCGCACCGTTTTGGATGGAACAGAGGAGCAAAAGACACGGAAAAATCTTCGATTCTGCAGTAGCGATTTGGAGGTTGAGGGGGAATGAAGGTAAATAGGAAACGAAGACACGATTGTTCGCGGAGGACCATGAAGAAGCAGAGCCAATGGCTTCATTTTCATTTGTCGCCAAAAATTTTAACCATTATTTTCCTTTTATCTTGGAATTACAGATACACTCCAAAAACGACGCGTCTTGATAGAAAACAAGGATGTCCGGTAAAATTTTCCATATAGAGCCCACGAATTGCTCATTGTTTGTGCCCTTTTTCTTTTAAAAATTTATAATAAAGTATATTTACCTTTACTATAACTTAAAATACTTAAATACCTTTTATTTTTTTTCTCTTTCTATCTAATGTTACTCAAAGCAACAATGATGAATTGCTAACGTAATTATCTCGATCTTCATTATATATGTCTCCAAGAACTTTGCAAGAAAAGAAAATATCAGAAACATCAACGGTTATTTTCTACATGTGCACTCTGATACTTAAGTCAAACAGAAAATTTTACAAAGTCTTAGTAAGCCAATTAAAGATTAATTGAGTTTTGAACATACTTGTTTGCATTTTTATAGGTAAATTGGTACATAATTACCTTTTTAATTGTAGGTTAATGATGCGCTCAAATAACCTGAGCACAATCTCATATGATTAACTTCGTACTATAAGCATAAGTGAATAAGTGGACTAGGTCAAATATCTAGGTCCTACCGTGCCACGTGTATGCAGGCCACTTGGTCGTGCAAAAGATTTAGTGACTGGGTCAACCGTTGGGTGCCATGTGGCATCCTTTAGTGTTTCCATGTGTCTATCATAGTGAGTCTTCGAAGTGGAACCCACATCGTGTCCCCCATGCCACATGGCTAGTTCTAGACAATTGTGTTAATCTTAATTGGGCTCTATCTTGTGTTGGGTTTATTCTACTTTTAGACCCAAAAACACAAGCTCTACCCACATCACTTGCTGTCTACTCTTCCACATGGTATAACTTGTTAAAGAGTATATATATGGTTTTTTTTGGTACTTTTCAAGTTTTCTCTAGCTTTCCTCTGAGTTTTTTCTTAAGAGACTTATTGTTTTCTTCAGAGTAACTCTTCAGCTTCCTTAGCTATGGCTATATAAGGTAAGGTGGCTTTCTTTTTTCGTGAAGTTCTTTTGAACTTTTCTATGAAATACTCAACCATCAAGTCAGCTGCTAACTACTCATCCTTCAATACTCATCCACTGTCACATTCCGTGATCACATTTTTCACGTAAAATACACAACTTATCCGGTTGGGCTGTCTGTGATACTTCACTTTTCATATTCATTTAACTATTAAATATAAAATGTATATTATCAATTACATCCCCTATTTTGATTCTCAAGAAAAGTAGTACTGAAAGTAAATCTAAATACAGAAAATAAATGATCATACCTCATATTATAAATTAAGCTATCGTAGTGTCTCCAAATGCGCAACTCGAAATCCTCAGAAGTCAGATCTCTTAGTCCTCGAAAATCTGAAATGTTAATATTAAGGGGTGAGCAAACCACGGCTCAGTAAGAGAGTTATATGCAACACTTGATATTCAGCTATCTATATGCTGAAAATAATTTTTTTCACTTTCTTTAAATCTTCCTAGAGGCTCTAGGCTCACATGTAGGAAGGATACTACAATCGGCTAGGGATCCGGATGGAGTAAGGCAGGTATTTTAGAATACCTGACTTGTCCCGGAACTTAGAAGCAACTGTAGAGAGTAATCGTTTTCTTTTGATATTCAAATCCCAATAAAACATTAAATATTCACGTGATAAAACACTTAAGTAAATAAATAAGGAATTCATGTTCCTTTCACAAATACTCTTTTCCACACTTGTAAAACACCGTAAAATATTTAGTTTAACACATGATATATCAAAAGCTCAGTAGCTGTAGATAATTTAGTACCAGTAAAAGTTCAGTGAAAAGCACAATCATCAGTACAGTATCATGGAGACTAGGTAACACCCTAAATATATCATGCTATAATAATATCATCCCTAATAGGGGAAACACATGAGATCTATGGCCATAGTCTATGGGGTCCTCAGTGTGCACTGATCAGGTGTCCACTGGGACGCTGATAATAGGATCAGTATCTATCAGCACTAACACGTGACACGTGAGCATGATATGGGGCCTAACAGTCTCAAAACAGTAAACACGTGATATAGACCCCATTTATGAAATCACTTTCACTAAATATAAGTTTAATCAATCCACAAATATTCATAAGGAAAACATTTTCATCTTATGAATAACATTTATAAAATATTCATACTAGGGTCATCATTCCCGAAAATATTCTAAACATTATAGTACATCATAAATCATAGTTTACATACGGTGAAAATAGTTTATAAAATAATCACTGTAAAACATAAAAGATCATAACCGTCCTTTTTCACCGTAAAACATATACGCACGCTTTTCCGTGCTTTCTATGAAAAACATGATTTTCAAAGTTATCGGGATTCAAATCAATTATTTTTATGATTTATGAAAAATTAAAATATTTATTTTCCAAATCACCACTCCCGTCCCGTGTTTTCTATGTAAACACATGCGAAGACCTTTTAGTCTCAAAATACTGTTTTTCACCTTTAATTACCTTTATGGAATTTTCTATAAATACTTGTTCTCACCATTGAACCTATAAAGGTTATTTATAAAATCAAGTGAATATTTAAAGAAAGATTAGTAAAATATTCACTTTGGTCCTTTTCATTTTACACCTCGTTTCACGTGAAATATCACCTATCGGAATAAATTTAGGTGATTTCCTTTTTCAATCTTTTCAAAAACATGAATATTTTAAAATTAATTATCAATATATTCATATTTTATAAAAACTAATCGATTTCTCAATTTTCGTGTTAGAAATCGTTTCTCATTATAAAAATCATTTATTATGATTTTCGATAATTTTTTCAATGATTTTCGGCAGTATAACGGCTGCCGATTGGCTAGCCTCCTGCACGGAAAATACAGTTTAAATCTCAACCGATAAATCACCACAATTTTTCCAACCAATCATTATCAATAGCATTTATAAAAATTAAATGCATAATTTAAAGCATGTGTGCCAATATCCTTACAGGCTGCACATGTCTCCCTTACCTGTCTCAAGTCGGCGACTGCCTCTCGAAGGTCGCGCCCGTGTTCACCTCACCCGATTCCATTGTTCGGTTATCGAGGAAATTTTCTGGAAATTAAAATTCTAAAAATTAGAATTTTTTCATAATTTATTCAAATTAATTATTCGGAATTAATTTCCGAAATCCTTACCGAGTGCTCGGGATTTTCCGGATTTTCGAATTCTCGAGAATTTTCCAAATTTCCGGAATTCTTTTTCTTTTCCTCTTTCTTCCCAGCTGGACCGGTCACCTCTCCTCACCGCCGGTTCTTCTCTGGCGGCCGGTTGTCCGGCTGTTCAACGGCTCAGAAGCTGGTCGGCGTGACGGCGAAGCTGTTGGTGGCCTCCGTTCATCCCGAATCGACAGCACGGCGGCAGATTTGGCGACGGAAGGTTCGGTTTCTTCTCCTCCCTCGGCCATCGTTGGCCTCACCAGTGGCTTCCTCCTTCCCCTCACCTCCGCCGAGGTTCGGGTGGCGGTGGCGGTGGAGGTGCCTGGACCGGCCGGCACCGCCGTTTTCTTCCTCCTTTCTCTTCGACTTTCTCCGCTGGTTTCGCCTCTGTTTCTTTCCTTTCTTCCACCGTTTTTTCCTTCCCTCGCCGGTCAAGCCTCCCTCTCTTCTTCCCTCATCGGCGACTACCTCCCTCGTCTCTCTTTCTTTCTCCGGCGACAGTGGCCGGTCACCACTGGGGAGGAAGAATCGGGAGTCTTCTCGATTTCTTCCTTTAATTTTCTGTTTCTTTTTTTTTAATTTATTATTAGTTACATTATATTTATAACATCAAGTATATAAATATAATATTAGTATTATATTATATAGTATTTTACTATATAATATTATATGGATACATATTATATTTATAATATATATATTTACACATAATACATACATTTGTATATCTTTTAAATTAAATACATTTATATATATATATATATATATATAAAACTTTAATGTAAAATATTATTTACATTTCTCAAATATGTATCTACTTATATACACATACAATATTATGTTTAATACATATGTACTATTTAAATTTATACAATAGTATATATATCTATATATACTTCCGTATATTAATATATACTATATAATATTTCAATACATATGTATTTATATAAAAATATATTTATATAATTTATAATTATATAAATATATTTCTTTCATTTCTCATTTTTTTATTTAATTTGGATTTCCATTTATCCAAATTAAATTTCCTCCTTTCATTATTTCTTAAATTCACATCTATTCTTATTTCCAATTTAATTTTCTTCACTCGGATATTTCCAATTTTCATCACTTCCTCAATTCACGGAATATTCACTAATATTCCTCTCTCATAATTATATTTATTTATTTATTTCCAATATTTATTTTCTTCAATATTTATTTCCAATAAATGAAAAATTTACGGTTATCACATTCTCCCCACCTTAAGAAATTCGGTTCTCCAAATTTAACTTTAGTCCAAAGGTGGTACTTTCCGTATTCTTACGGTTTCTGACCTCTAGGTCATCCTCCAAGTAATACTGCCAGTACACTTTCAACCTTTCAACCTCAATATTACTTTAGACCACTACATGTTGTCTTTCAGCATATATGTTCATTTCTCAAATCAAGAGTTATTCATTTTCACTCTTTTCATATAAGAGTCCATGTACAGTATTTTTTTATGTCACAGCTGATCTATGCTGTTCATCATCCATTTTTCTCACTTAGTGCCAAGTCGATATAGTTTAAAACTATCAATTACACATGTCAATCAGTTATATGCGATTGTCCCAGTAATTTATACATCTCATGCACACACTTTCCCAACATCATGGAGCGTTTACATCTCACGCTCATATATGTATACATCAGTATGGAGCGGTGCTATCAGTACACTTGGGATCTCGAAGCCTTTTGTTATTTTCATTAAGCATATGACATCTCAGAGACTCCCATCACATGTAATGCTTACTGGAATTGTATACATACTTTCACACCATTTCACACTCATACTTCAACTATGGCACTAGAGAATCTAAGAGTCTGATAATGGAAGGTGATTCTATTCAGATCTTCAATCTTTAATCACTTCCATATCATCATTTCTCTTTTGGACTCTTTATTGTCCACAATATTCATTTTCACATTTATTCCACCAAGGCTGCATCTCACTTGCCGACTTTACTATGGATGATCTCTTACAATCATAAATCATGAGACAATAATGTTTTCTTCATATAATATGGTCTTTAAATCTCTTTTCATAATTTAGATTCCACAATTGAATCCTCAATTTATATATTTAATCACCACATCATCTATACACTTTCACCATTTCTATCATGTTACGGTGGTTATATATATAATCATTTTTCATTTATATATTGGCAGTAAACATATCAATTATCTTACTCCTTTGAGTACTATTATTCTCACTTATCAAATCTGGCTTGTTTTTACATTTAGCCACAGTCATGTGATAACCAACATGAAATTACTTTCAGTCTTAATTTCGGGAACTATTTCATATTGGTGTTCCCTTCTCATCATTCTACATACTTTCTTATTTCATTTTTGTATTTTCACTCTCTTCATTTCAGTCGATTTTCTCAAGTGGTATGGTATTGTACAGTATAATCTTTTAACATTTTGCATACCATCTTCTCTTCCCACTTATCCATTTACCGACTTTAGTTTCTTTCATTATATCCATTAGTAGAGCAGCTAATCCCATAACTCTTTTACATATTGGCATTAATATCTAGCTAGACTTAGTAATTCCTTATCTTAATCATTATCTCACTATCATAGACAGATTCACTATCATTCTGTCATCTCGAGATCATATATCTCAGAAAGGGATACTGTCTAGCCAAGTCTCTTATTCACCAATCTTAACACAATTCCATAGTCTTTAAGAGTTTAAGGGTCATACCACAATGCTGCTCATGTTCCATTTATACTTTAGACTCTATCAGTATTTCATCAATTTACTCATGTATGGACGCCTCATTCTTTAGGCTTATATACTTCACAAGGCAACTCATTAACCTTGTTACCTTAATAGAAACTCGTAAAATTCACTCCGAGTTCTAATCATCATCTTATAAACATCAATCTCCATCTTTTATCTAAGGACGCTTTATACCGAGGCTAGTCTTATAACTCCTCATGTATTTTAATTAGATCAATAAAGCATCCTTTGCATATAGATGATCACTTGTTCTTCACAAAAACTTTATTAAATAATCAGAATTTAATATACCATTTTAATCCATCTATATATCACGGTCATCTGTGCTTCTCTCATTTGCACTTATACAGATACTTCATTAATCTCAAATCACACTATCTGTATTTCCATCAAACACACCTATACAAGTGAATTTCGTTATTCTCACATTTTCCAGAGTGGATTTCTTAAGCTTTCGGATTCTTCTATGTTCTCTGATATAAGCTTAGAATTAGATTTCATATAATCCCTCAAGTCAGTGTTAGCTCGATTTCTCCAATCTATATAACTCTGAAAATTTTATCGGGAATCATCTCCGATACTTTCTTTAATCACACATCTCTTATCATCTTGGACATTTCATCCTCATGTCCTATCATTTTCCACTATGTATCCTCAAGATAGAGAAAGTTAATATTCAAATCATTTTGAAATATTCTCTATCTTGATTTCATTATTTGTACTATTCACTTTCTCAGTCATTTTCTATAGTCATCTCACTTTTCATAATATCCAACGATCTCGTAATAAACATCCAATTCAATACACTCTTAATTCAGGCCCTTATAATCAATAACCAGGCCAATCATCTTATGACATTCCACTATACACTCATTGGATCGCATAATGTAAGGCCCCGGCCCGTCCGCCATCCACCTGTACATATCTATATCATCCTCTTTTGGCGAGCACACTGGCCCCCTCAAGGATCTATCGTGAGGCCCAGTCCGTTCACTACGTCACTCACCATTCGCATCCATAATCTACGTGTGCGTGGAATCAGTAATAGGGATCGTTATATTCATATCATGGCCTTTATGCCATTTACAACTCCATTACTATCAATGGATTCCAATTCAGCTCGGTTTTATCACTGTTCCGAACATCGCCCAACATAGGGGCATTTTCATCATTTCGACATTTATTTCTTTCTCCTTAGTATACCTTTAAATCAAGGATCTTAGTATCTATGTGCTGATAGTACCTCTTCTCGTACTAATATCAGCAATTTGAGATCTTATTCGATTTCGATAGAGAAGTCCACTAGAATTCATAATTGGATTATTTTGCTTGTAATGCAGCTTTATATCATCAATTTCTCTGTCAGATCAATCAATTTCAACCTCTGTTGGTTTATTTTAACTCCTTGTAAAATTTTGAAGGCATGGGTATTTTGGTCATTTTTGGTCAAAAATTTTCTCTCTTCAAATTACCTTCAATCGGTGATCTTAATGTCTATTTAATGATGATATTTCATTTCCCTCCTTCATATCATCATTTTCAGGTCTCAGTTCGATCCGGACAAAAAGTACTGGTAGGGCCCTCACCGAGTCCTTTCGGTTCCTTACCGAACAGGCCTTCATTTAGATTATAAGATCATCAACATTCTGGTAATTTTTGAGCCTATTATTTCTTTAACATTCTCAATTTATACTTTCTCACTCCCTTTAAATCATTATACTCTGTTTACAATCATTTATTTTCTCTATATATTTAGACTACACAGTACTAACGGAGATGTTTAACACTTTTCCTTTCAAAAGTATTCACAGATATCAGGCCAACCATACTCTGATACCATTAAATCTGTCACATTCCGTGATCACATTTTTCACGTAAAATACATAACTTATCCGGTTGGACTGTCTGTGATACTTCACTTTTCATATTCATTTAACTATTAAATATAAAATGTATATTATCAATTACATCCCCTATTTTGATTCTCAAGAAAGTAGTACTGAAAGTAAGTCTAAATACAAAAAATAAATGATCATACCTCATATTATAAATTAAGCTGTCGTAGTGTCTCCAAATGCGCAGCTCGAAATCCTCAGAAGTCAGATCTCTTAGTCCTCGAAAATCTGAATTGTTAATATTAAGGGGTGAGCAAACCACGGCTCAGTAAGAGAGTTATATGCAACACTTGATATTCAGCTATCTATATGCTGAAAATAATTTTTTCACTTTCTTTAAATCTTCCTAGAGGCTCTAGGCTCACATGTAGGAAGGATACTACAGTAGGCTAGGGATCCGGATGGAGTAAGGCAGGTATTTTAGAATACCTGACTTGTCCCGGAACCTAGAAGCAACTGTAGAGAGTAATCGTTTTCTTTTGATATTCAAATCCCAATAAAACATTAAATATTCATGTGATAAAACACTTAAGTAAATAAATAAGGAATTCATGTTCCTTTCACAAATACTCTTTTCCACACTTGTAAAACATCGTAAAATATTTAGTTAAACACGTGATATATCAAAAGCTCAGTAGCTGTAGATAATTTAGTACCAGCAAAAGTTCAGTGAAAAGTACAATTATCAGTACAGTATCATGGAGACTAGGCAACACCCTAAATATATCATGCTATAATAATATCATCCCTAATAGGGGAAACACATGAGATCTATGGCCATAGTCTATGGGGTCCTCAGTGTGCACTGATCAGGTGTCCACTGGGACGCTGATAATAGGATCAATATCTATCAGCACTAACACGTGACACGTGAGCATGATATGGGGCCTAACAGTCTCAAAACAGTAAACACGTGATATAGACCCCATTTATGAAATCACTTTCACTAAATATAAGTTTAATCAATCCACAAATATTCATAAGGAAAACATTTTCATCTTATGAATAACATTTATAAAATATTCATACTGGGGTCATCATTCCCGAAAATATTCTAAACATTATAGAACATTATAAATCATAGTTTCCATACGGTGAAAACAGTTTATAAAATAATCACTGTAAAACATAAAAGTTCATAACTGTCCTTTTTCACCGTAAAACATATACGCACGCTTTTCCATGCTTTCTATGAAAAACATGATTTTCAAAGTTATCGGGATTCAAATAAATTATTTTTATGATTTATGGAAAATTAAAATATTTATTTTTCAAATCACCACTCCCGTCCCGTGTTTTCTATGTAAACACATGCGAAGACCTTTTAGTCTCAAAACACTGTTTTTCACCTTTAATTACCTTTATGGAATTTTCTATAAACACTTGTTCTCACCATTGAACCCATAAAGGTTATTTATAAAATCAAGTGAATATTTAAAGAAAGATTAGTAAAATATTCACTTTGGTCCTTTTCATTTTACATCTCGTTTCACGTGAAATATCACCTATCGGAATAAATTTAGGTGATTTCCTTTTTCAATCTTTTCAAAAACATGAATATTTTAAAATTAATTATCAAGATATTCATGTTTTATAAAAACTAATCGATTTCTCGATTTTCGTGTTAGAAATCGTTTCTCATGATAAAAATCATTTATTATGATTTTCGATAATTTTTTCAATAATTTTCGGCAGTATAACGGCTGCCGATTGGCTAGCCTCCTGCACGGAAAATACAGTTTAAATCTCAACCGATAAATCACCACAATTTTTCCAACCAATCATTATCAATAACATTTATAAAAATTAAATGCATAATTTAAAGCATGTGTGCCAATATCCTTACAGGCTGCACATGTCTCCCTTACCTGTCTCGGGTCGGCGACTGCCTCTCAAAGGTCGCGCCCGTGTTCACCTCGCCCGATTCCATCAGCTCGGTTATCGAGGAAATTTTCTGGAAATTAAAATTCTAAAAACTAGAATTTTTTCATAATTTATTCAAATTAATTATTCGGAATTAATTTCCGAAATCCTTACCGAGTGCCCGGGATTTTCCAGATTTTCGAATTCTCGAGAATTTTCCATATTCCCGGAATTCCTTTTCTTTTCCTCTTTCTTCCCAGCCGGACCGGTCACCTCTCCTTACAGTCGGTTCTTCTCTGGCGGCCAGTTGTCCAGCGGTTCAACGGCTCAGAAGCTGGCCGGTGTGATGGCGAAGTTGTTGGTGGCCTCCATTCATCCCGAATCGACGGCACGGCGGCAAATCTGGCGACGGAAAGTTCGGTTTCTTCTCCTCCTCGTTCCTCCTCCCTCGGCCATCGTCGGCCTCACCGATGGCTTCCTTCTTCTTCCCCTCACCTCCGCCGAGGTTTGGGTGGGGGTGGCGGTGGCAGTGCCTGGACCGGCCGGCACCGCCGTTTTCTTCCTCCTTTCTCTTCGACTTTCTCCGCCGGTTTCACCTCTGTTTCTTTCCTTTCTTCCACCGTTTTTTCCTTCCCTCGCCGATCAAGCCTCCCTCTCCTCTTCCCTCGCCGGCGACTGCCTCCCTCGTCTCTCTTTCTTTCTCCGACGACAGTGGCCGGTCACCACTGGGGAGGAAGAATCGGGAGTCTTCCCGATTTCTTCCTTCCATTTTCTGTTTCTTTTTTTAATTTATTATTAGTTATATTATATTTATAACATCAAGTATATAAATATAATATTAGTATTATATTATATAGTATTTTACTATATAATATTATATGGATATATATTATATTTATAATATATATATTTACACATAAAACATACATTTGTATATATTTTAAATTAAATACATTTATATATATATATATATATAAAACTTTAATGTAAAATATTATTTACATTTCTCAAATATGTATCTACTTATATATACATACAATATTATGTTTAATACATATGTACTATTTAAATTTATACAATAGTATATATATCTATATATACTTCCGTATATTAATATATACTATATAATATTTCAATACATATGTATTTATATAAAAATATATTTATATAATTTATAATTATATGAATATATTTCTTTCATTTCTCATTTTCTTATTTAATTTAGATTTCCATTTATCCAAATTAAATTTTCTCCTTTCATTATTTCTTAAATTCACATCTATTCTTATTTCCAATTTAATTTTCTTCACTCGGATATTTCCAATTTTCATCACTTCCTCGATTCACGGAATATTCACTAATATTCCTCTCTCATAATTATATTTATTTATTTATTTCCAATATTTATTTCCAATAAATTAAAAATTTACGGTTATCAAACCCACCGAAACTCAGCCGCGGGACTCACCCACCATACTCAGTCGCTAAACTCAACCTTCCACCCTTTCACTAATCCTGCTATTTGGTAGTATGTCTGGGTAGACCTGTTTTGTTGGGTTTTCTAGGTCTAAGGGCTTCTAGTATTCCTTGTTATTTACTAATATATCCAATGGCCTCTCAAGGTAATGGTGAACAACTTAATTTAGGTCCCCTTCTAGCTTATCTATGTCAGATTAGGGAAAGGTATCCTCTCTTCAAGGGTTACTCGCATAGACTTTCAAGTTTTGATGAGAGGTTTTTTTTTTAGGTTTCTAGCGGGATATTAGTTCATAGGGCCTCCATAGATTTGGGACTATCTCTCCCTTTCTAGTTTTAGGGTAGAGTTTCTCTTAGGGACCAAGGCATAACTGTCTCCTAACTTCATCCACATACATGGGCTACTATAGTGGACTTTACGATTCTCTGTTAGATTAGGGGTACGGTGCCCTCACTTCTCTTACTTAGTGCTTTCTATATAGTCCACAGATTTGCGAAAGTTATACCCTACTCCTTCCAAGGGGTATCAGACATAGGTTTTAGTAACAAAATATTCAAAGAACTTTCAAGTAAGCTTCATCAATTTGAATCCAAATGGTTTATTTTTAAGTGTCTAGAGGGTGTAGGCTTCTCGACCTAGTGGAGTATGTTCAGACATAGGGTTACAAAGGACCCGACTGTTTCTTCTTTAAAGAAGTCCCATAGCCATGAAATTGAACTCTTGTGTACAAGAGAGGAACTTGAGTTGTCCTTTTTTGTCACTCATGAGAACTTAGTAGCTATAGGCTAAGGTGTTATAGACGTTCAACTGAATCCTATTCCTCTTGTAAGAGATCTGATAACTCAACGAAATAAAGTTATTTTTATGCTTAATTGTTTAATTAATATTTAATTTCCTCATTTAATTTGTTAATTATTCCACTATTTTGCTTAATTTACTTAAGTTTTGTAGATAAATAAATTCCAGATGAATTTCAGTCAATTTTGATTAATTGCACCTTCACTAACATCATCTCAAAATCACAATACCACATAGGCTATTACGAGTTCACTAGCATCAACATTTCCTCATTTATCCAGAATACGACTCAAAGTCAATAGAAATATTCCTCAAGGTTGAAATATTCATTGACCATTATCAACACCAATTCATCATATTTCCTCAAGAGTACTTAAGAGACATAATATTTGTAACCTTAATATAATATGATACTAACATGAAACTTATATAAACCACTTACCAACTCCAAAGCTTAGGGAAAACCCCTATTTCTATCTTGGTTGAATACATCAAGCCTTCTCCCCTAGGAATTTTCTACATGCAAACCATAATCCATGTTTAAAAATCAATATATATGTAAATACATCACAAAAACATCAAGGAAAATCACAAAACCCACACTTAGAGTCTTGGCCAAACCTACCTTCGATTTTCCTCAAATTTTCTTCTTGCTACAATATTCAATATCTCTCAAAATCACAGGTAGGATAAGTTTCCTAAAACTTGGTGTAAAGATTTTAAGCTTAGGGTTGAAATTTTGGCTTAGTTTTCCTTTTTCTTGTCTTTTTTTTCTTTCTCTTCTTTCTTTCCTCTAATGGCCAAATGGTTTAGTCCCCAAATGAGTAAAGTGTCCAAGTTGGCTTCCTTAGGAAGCTTAGCATCTTCTCCAAGAGGAAATTACAATTAAAGGCTTAGAAATTGGGATAATTTTAGGGCCCTTTAATGCTTATTTCCACTTATCTCACTTTTGGCATGGAAGGGAGTTTTTTATACACTTAAACCCTTTTAACTTTCTCGCAATCACATATAAGAATCACAATTTTATAAGTATACAAATGATATGGATTAAGTAAACAGTGAAAAGAAGCTTAATAAAAAAATTTCGGTTTCAAAGGTGTCTATAGTTTGAATTTCTGTATTGGCAAGCTGGTGGGCCCCACTAGAGTGCGCATCTAACTAGAGACATCTGAATCATCAAATGTTGATGATGTATGGTCTTAGGTAAGTCAATTTAAAGCTTTTTATAGTGATTTAAGCTTAATTTGTAATTTTAGCGAAAAAGACTGAAAAAGTTTAAATTAGGCTGAAAATCTTATAAAGCTTTTTTATGGCCAACCAAAATATTTATTTTATCCTATATGAATAGGGCATGTGTGAAATTAATTTAATTCTCACCTACCAAGCCAAAAGCCACCAATGAGAAAATAGAAAAATAAAGAAAAGAAAGAAGACCAAAGAAAAGTGAGGAAATAGGAATAAAATAAGATATTTTATTCCAAAAGCTTATGAGATAAGCATCAAACATTATTTAATTATTAGTTTCCCTTCCCTTATTAGCTGAATGGCAGCACAGAATTGGAAGCAAACTTAACCCAAAAATATGAGAAAATCGGGAAAGCAAGGAAGGTGGGAAGAAAACCATAAGCTTCCTGTGCAAGCATATATTTTTGCCATTTTTCGTCCTACTTCCAGTCAGTTTTAGTCTTTCCTCCCCTCATGAAAGTTGTTCCAAATTCTCTCCTCTATAACATATCCAAGTTTCAGCTCAGAAAAAGTTCATTTTATTGGTGAATAGTTTGCTAGAAGCTATATCTGTCAAGCTATCTTGTTTTCAGCGAGATTGAGAGATTCATCTTTTGAGGCAGAAGCGGCTAGGCAAATGACCTCTTTTCAAAAGGGCCAAGAATGACCGATTGAATCCATACCTCTTCTCTACCACATATCTGAAAATCAATCCAAACAGACCACGTTTGATAGGGGAAATCTGTTTTGGAAATTTTGGCTGCACAGGGTAAGTTGAGCTGGAATTTTTTGTTTTTTCTAAAATGGATCTGTGTTGCATTTCTAATTTTTCTAAGCCTATTTCTAGTGTTATAATGGTGAAAAACTGATCCTAGAGTAGTGTTTTAAGTCTTGGCCAAATAGGTTTCCATAGGGAAAGTGTAAGGATACAAAGGTGATTTTGTTGTTGATAGTGTAATTCATTTTAATGAATATAAGTTAAATGTAATGGAAGCTTTAAATTGAAATTTGGACTTGTATATAGAAAGATAAGCTTTCGGCCTAAGGAAGGGCAATGTAGTAAATTCACCTTTAAGGTGAAATGATACTAGTAAATGATAAGTAGATGAGTACTAATTTGAATGGTGCAGTTGGAACGATCGAAAAGATTGTATAGTGACTTTTTTCACATTACAGCTAGAGTGCAACTAAGAAAGAGTAATAAGTAGTTAGTGTTAAATGGTTATGCATAAGTGTACGGTGGTAAATGACATTGTCGATATGTGCTTGTAATGTTAACAACACAGTTTGGTGGTGTACAATACATGGATTGCCAAGCTTGAACGAACAAGCTTAACCCTTGCTTTCGGTAAGTTTACTATACAAACTACAAGTAGTAGTTTACAGGCACTGGCGTAGCCAGAAATGTGATTCAGTGGGGTCAAAAGTATTTAAACTTTTTTTACTATATTTTTTGTGTTAAATTTTCTAAAATCATTTTTTTAATTTGATATTCTTTAATTTTTTAATCATTTATAATTTAGTATTTCTTAATCTATGAAAATAAAAAAATATATAAAAAGATAAAGAATTTACACAAATGAATGAATATAATATTTTTAGTACAAAATCTTTATATAATTACAATATCATTATTACAAAATTAAGTGCAAATATTAAAGGATAATTATTTAATTAGTACAAAAGGATAATTATTTATATGACAAAAAAATTTTAAATTTCACAAGTGAAATTTGAAGAGTTAACATATATACATTAAAATATATTTATAAAATAATAAATTTTTAAATAAATATATAACTGATAATATCACTTGTGGAGTTTAAAAACTAGATAATCTATACAGAGAATAATAATCCAAAAAAAAAACTTCAATATAAAGTTTTCTTTTTTACAATTGTCACAAAGAATTATCATATTTTAAAAATAATCACAAATATATCTAATACATTTTTCAATATATGTAATCAAATTATCTCTTATTGATTTGAATAACAAAATTTTTACTATTGTCCATGTTGAAAAAATTGTTCGTATATTGCCAATAAAATTTTGACTTAAAGATATTAAGGAGATCTTAAAACTTTTTCAAGTTTAAATCTTATCATGTATGAGTTTGATCCAAATTTCTATTGAATTCGTCGATCTTATATATATGTTTGTTTGTTGTTTGGTTGGTAATTTATTGATTTCTTATTTGTAACATTAGAAGATTATTGTTTTTTTTTACTCATAATTTCATAAAAAACTAAGTATATATTGACCCCAAATTAATTTTTTTTTTGGTTCATAGGAGGAATAAGGGAGGAGTGGAGAATCAAATTTTGAACCTAATCTCTCTTAAGAAGGGGTAATAATTATTATTCCAAATCTTAGTTGTTATTACATTAATTTAGGGTCAAATGATTCCAAATTAATTTATTATATTAAATATTAAGTTTTAAGTTTATTTCAGTGGGGTTAGTTTATCACAAATTTTATTTTTCTTGGGATCAATTTATGATTTTTTCTTCAATGCACTAATATATGGTAAGAATATTATAAATTTCAGTATAACGTGGCTACGCCACTGTTTACAAGGTAAGTGCCTTATGTAAGCTACAAGTAGTGATATTAGAATAAATGAAAGGTTTATGAAGTAAATGAATTGATTTGGATATGAATATTGAGATGTGTTGCTATTGGGGATATAAATTGTTTCTCCTTGCAGGCTGGGTAATGACATATCCTAACCCATTCTTATTGCAAAAATTTTGAAAAATTGTTAAAATTTGGATGTAAGTCTTTATGTCTGCATCATGCTATTGCATCTTTACGCAAAATTGGTTTTATGAGATTTAAGCTTACACGAGGTTTATAGAAAACATATAAAAGCTTTTACATTTCATTTACATCATGTTTTGAAGTATGTGAATCATATGACCTTATGGCATATTCAAATGAGTTTTTTTGGATTGACCATGCATTGCTTGTACATCCTATTGATACGAGACTTCAAAACATGATATGATTTCTAGTTTACAGACTTTTACGACATCCTATTGTACTATGAGACTAATAAAGCACTATGGAACATGCCCGAGTAGTTGATACTCTTATATGGGCAATACGAGGCTTGTTTGACATTGTCGTTGACAGGTTCCAATTTTGGCTGACCACTAGGATTGAAGATGATGAAAATCTATGGCCATAGGTAACACCCTAGTTCCGGGGTAACGAAGACTGCTTCCTAGTAGCTACAGTAGGCTAAGACTTTATTAGTTGAATTACTGGGTCTGCCTAACGAGAATTATTTTATAAACATGGTACATGAGATTACATGATATGTGATTAAACTTTACGAAGTGTTCTTTTTATGAGAACTATATGGTTTGACAAAACTGACTTTATATTGTTTTGCATGCATGACATCGGTTTTATGATAAAGGCATTGTAATGAGACATTGCATATGAGTATGTGATTGGATGTAGAACTGTAGTTGTGATGTCAGATGCTCGGGGAAATGAGATACTTTAAAGTATCCTCCCATTCGATGCCTCGAAAGCCCCTGATAGCGCATTTGATAGGATGATATTTTGTGAATTTTATATGTTCTAATATATTTACTTTATTGATGTTTTATGCCTAAAAGAGTTTACTAATGTTTATTTTATGTTTTAGGTATTAAATATCAAAGTTGGAATTAAAAGGAGCTAAAAAGAGCAAAGTGCAGATTTTTCTATCCAGCTTGAAAAATTGATGAATTTGACCAACATAACGACCTGATCTCAAGAAGTGGCCTTCATGGAAGTTGTAGAAGACTTCTCAAGGTTTCCAGAATGTACAAGATAGCAAAAATCAGAGTTTGTTTGATACATCAAACGTCTGGACAAAATCAGTATGAAATTCTGGGCAGATAAACGAGATTGAGAAGAAATTCCAACAAAACAAGTTCAAGGCCAGATTTTGTTGAGACAATATAATTTCTTAATTTTATTGTGCCTTAGATCTGTAATTAATTAATAAGAATAGGCCTTAGGAATTTTACTTAGAAAATAATTGTAAAAAGATGATGAGATAAAGGTAAGAGTTTGACTAGTCAAATTACTTGTTTACTAAGTAAACTCTTATCTAAATCCCACATTGCTTAAGAAAGTCTTTTAAACTCTTCCTTAGGCTTATATAAAGAGCACAAGGCTTTCATAAACAGGATCCCTCACATTCCTCACATCCCTCTTCCCTCTTTTAGTCTTGTAGGATTTTCTTTAGGGTTTTTAATAAAAGTTTTATTTTTCTTTATTTTTAATTAGTCGTTGATTTTTTTTTATTTTTTTAACAATTTCTTTCTTGATATTTTTTTAGAATTTGTGATTTCTTGTTTTCTTTGAATCTTATTAGATCATAATCTTGATTATAGATTTCTTGTTTGATATTATTAAAGATTGATAGTTTAATTGTTTCTTGCATGATAGTTGTCTCCTTTATAATATTAAACTTGAATTTTGTGATCTTGAATATGACTAGTGAGTATTTTCTAATTCAGTTATGAGGTAAATTGATTATTCTTGGGAAAAGCATGTTGTGAGATTCTTGAACCTATAATATAACTGTTGATTAAATATCCAAGATTCTCTGGGCACATTATAATGATTGTTTATTTGATTAGATAGGGTGCACACTATTTGGTTAAATTAAATAATCTACCACCAGATTAAAAACATAAATCCGTAATTGCTTGTGGAGTTAATCACTAAGGATGGAGGAAATTAAGGTTTAGATTAAATGAGCCGAGCTCATGTGTTTGTTATCTAATGTCAACCCATATCTTTCTTGTTGTTAATGCTGCTACAACTTATATCTAGAAAGCTTGTTCGAGGTAGGTTAAGTAGTTAGAGATTAGTTAAAGAGCTTGTTTTAACTAACGACTCAGTAAGGAAAGATAGTGTAACAAAGCTTGTTGTTATGCTACGGTTGACTGTTTATTTTGATATTTGTCTTTGATATTTAATAATCCTTGCTTTCTCTATTTTAAACGTAGTTTACAAAACCCCAAAAATTTCTTCTTCTTTCCCTAAATCTTAAAAATAGATTTTTAATTTAATAATTAACTTAAATAATTCAATCTCTGTGGGTTCGACCCTTGCTCCACTATCTACATAGTAGAGTTAGGAAATTTTATTTTTGGTGACTCACGACACTCATCAAATGAGTATGTGATTGGATGTAGAATTGTAGTTGTGATGTCAGGTGCTCGGGGAAATGAGATACTTTAAAGTATCCTCCCATTCGATGCCTCGAAAGCCCCTGATAGCGAATTAGAGTCCTAAACTAGAAATACGAAATTGTGATATTGAGTTACATGTGATATGAAATTTAAATGAGTTATTGATATGTGATTTGCAAGCATTATTGTATTGTATCCTGTTTGTTACTATCTCTACACTTGTGTAGTGGCCTACTGAGCTTTCCTCATAGCTCACCCCTTCATTTTCCACTATAGGTTAAGCTGAGATAGCAACGTTTGATAAGAGCCATATCTCATTTTGACATTTCAAGCTCGACGTCAGACTTCAGTTCATAGCTTAGTATATAAGTTTACTATTCATATGCACTTGGAATTTGCTGATTTTGTACAACAATGTAGTGTGAGATGTGATAAGTATAAATATGTGATTACTTTAAAAAATCGGGTTAAAGCAGGATGTAACGAGTGTTTATTGGATGTTGATATGAATAGTATGAAGTATATAATAATATTTGGTTGAGAATTTTTTTAACGACCTTTGGGTTATCTAAAAATTATGAAACTTTCCCAAATATTCCATTGGACTATATGAGAGTTCAATAGGCCATTTTGGGCCACTGATATTAGGAAATGAATAGTATTTTGCTTTGTTGTTTGGATTGTGTTGCAGGAGGTTTTCTGTAGTTAAGCGAAAATGCTATCAAAATTTAGTTTTAAGTGATTTTAAGTTATTAAATGAACTGTGACCTAAGGAAATCAACCTTAAACCGAGATCGGGTGAATAGTAAATCAAAATTGAAAGAATAAGACTACTCGCTACACAAACCATAATTAAAGTAAAAGGAAAAAATTACACAAACCGTATTTAAAGTGAAAGGAAAAAGTTAACTTCAAAATTCGTTCTTCCATTATTTCATTATTAAAATGTCTCATATTTTGGGGCTTGACATCACACCATGGCCCAAACCTACTTAAACATTATACAATTTAGTCCCAAATTCCAAAATAAATCCATTTCTCACTATTTAGCTAGGAAACACATGAAATTTTTAAATCATATGTCCATGTCCAAAATTTTTCCTTTCACTTATTCATACCACTTAAGTTACTAATGCAACTTCCTTGCCTTAAGTCACTAATTCAAAATTCTTCATAATTTCTACAATTATACTTGCCACTTTCGATGTTTTAATCTAGTGACATACTTTAAACATTTAATTGTATTAATCCATAATGAATTAAGGGACGTGCCATACATGGTTGGAAAAGTCACTAAGTTAACTTTCCAAAAATTTTTAATCATATCATTTGGAGTTTACTAGCCAAAGTTACGTGAACTCTTTACAAATAGATTGGTTGGCAGATTTTCTACACATAGTATAACCTTAAAAATTCACTTGTATTAATCTACAATAAACTAGAAAATATGCCATATATGGTTGGAAAGCTCTCTAAGTTAACTTTCCAACAAATTTTAGGGCATGTCAATTGGATTCTTGTTCCAAAAGTTATAGTTAAATCTAGACAGATTGGTCATTTGTTTCTGCAAAGCAATCAAGTAGAGATTCTAACTAGTGGACATTTCATTCTTCATTCATCCTTATCCAATACCACATTCAATAAGAATCTAAATGTGATAATTAACTTAGATTCCTTTTTAATCCATTTGAATTCCAATAATTACAATTAAATTATTTAAATCAAGCTTAGGAAATTTTTGTGTCTCACGCAACCACTCAGCAACTCCCTCTTCAAATGTGTTTCACCAACACAAAACAACATTAGAATTATGGCATGCAATTGAGAAGAGGTATGAGAATGAAAACATTGGTAAAAAGTCTTTCATTGTGAACAGGTATATGAACTTTAAAATGACATAATCTAAACCTATCATTGATCAAGTAAATGAGTTAGATGACATTGCTACTGAATATAATGATGTTGAGAGCTAATTTTTGAAACTTTCCAAATGTGCATAATTTGTAAACTATCTCCTTCTTGGAAAGATTATCAAAGGTATTTGAAACACAAAAAGAAGTCATATAATATGACACAAGTAAACACAAGTGTCTACTGTATATAATATATTATGATATGATATAATTTAGTTAATGTATAATATAATTTGTATGATGTGGTATTAGTATGATAGTAGTTTGGATGAGTTAATTTGTATGAATTTGCAACAATTTAATTAGCAGAATTTGAATGATTTAATTTATGAAATTTAATTGCTAATTAACATGATGCAATTAAATTTAACTCGTATGATACGTTTAATTGATTAGCATGATATGATTTAGTTATATAATAATTTGTATGATTTCATATGATTTAATTAGTATGATTTGAGTATAATTTAATGCATGGTAAGTTATTTTATATGAAAGATGTTTTATTTTATGTACGTTTTTTATGAGATAGAAATTAGGAAAACAAAATTATAAAATAATTAAAGTTTAAAATTAAATAAATAAAAATTATTAATATTTATGAATTATGCCGAGGATAAAATTTCAAGAAAGTCAATTGGTTCTCTTTGGAATGTTATGGTGATAAAATTCTTCTTAGGTAAAGCCAAATTGATGGAATACTTTAGAATGAAAATTCAAGAAAACATATATTCATGTTTATTTTATAGATATAATGATAATAAAGAATAAATTATCACACCCCGATTCCTGAAAATTGGGACTGACTTTTTCATTTTCACACAGTGATTGGGCAGTGCTCAGTGTCCTTACTCTGACTTTATGCCAAAATTATTTAGCTAAAGCAGCATTCAATTATTTACATAGGTCCTAGTACACATATTCCGAGTACGGATTGTTTTTCAATACAAATACTTTATAACAAATATTATGATTTACTTACAAATATCTTCAATTTAATGTTTACATCCCTTTGCATATTAAAGTACTGTACAGTAAATGTCTGAATACCATACTTGCAAGTTATGACAATGGAACCCTCGTAGGCATCTTATCAAAATATATTCTCTCATCAAATGACTATTTCTGCAGATAAATCTGAAAGTAGACAAGGGGTGAGCTTTGGGGAAAGCCTAATAAGAAACATACATAAAGGAACTGATATCATGCAACTACATGTAAGTATCATTTTAAAACCGATGCCAAAGATGCTAAAGTCAATATTGAAAATCAGTATTGAAGCCAAAAATTCACTTAAACTTATTTGGTCACAGAGTTTAGTAAACACTCGGAACTAGTTTTATTAAATTATAAAATAATGATTTTCTATAACAGTACAGAAATTAGAAATTGTATTTAACAAAACACTAAAATCAGAAAATATATTAAAGTTCGGGAGTGCCTGGATCTATGTTAGCTAGAGATTTACCAACCCAATATAAATAAAACAGTGAAGACTAGGTTATCTAGTAGACTCATGCTATGGACATATGGCCAATAGTCCAAGGGGCCACAGTGTGTATACTAGCCAGGTAACACCTATGGGAGCTAGATGAATGGGCTAGAATCAACAGCATTTGAAACGAAACAAAAAGCATTTACTTATAGGTAGCTACGAGACCAACAATGTCCACACATTTACTTGATTCCCAAGAGAAAAACAAAACAATTTTGTAAGCTTTCAAAAACAAATAAAATAATATAATGTACATTTTATTATCAGAGTTTAGGAGTATATAGATCTATGTTAACCAGGGATTTACTACCCTAGTAAGTCAAAATATAAGTTTTCAAGAACCGAATTTCATTTCAAAACATATTATTCAGAAAACAAAACATTTCATTCAATATATTCAGATAAATCCAAATAATTCGAAACATTTTTTCAACCTAGCATTCAAAACAATAAATAATGCATTTCATAAACCATAATGCATGCAATGGCATTAGACAGATTTTAAAATAATCAAATATCGATCATTAGTTTCAAATATTAATAAATTAAAACTCATGAGATTATGCATATTCAAACTGACATGTATGCAAAATTATGCTTTATACATAAATCATATATAGAATATAAGATTTTATTCACCTTCAAATCAAACCTCATCATATAGGGTCCAACTCAAATTTTTCGATACATTTCATAAACTATCAAATCATTATACAAGAGTCAATCACATACTTTCAAATATCAAATTCGATCGATTAGAATCAAGGATATATTTTCAAATATCAAATCAAATCCAATGACTTTATAACAAATACAATCCAATGACTTCCAAATTCCTTTAACATTTCAGTCCTGTACTATTTAAGCGTATGTTTTAGCCACATAAATCAAATCTAGTACATTCATAACATATTCTTACAATCAACATTAAATTTATCATTTAAATACTTTTTTTGAAGATCATCACCCCCTTTAATTCAAACCATTTATACAGAATCTCGATAGCATAACATTTCTATAATCGGAATGTAACATCCAAACTTAGAAAATTTCGAACTAAATTTTTTCTTTTTACTTCATTCTTTCATATTCAATTATTCGTTATCAGTCGGTTTGCGTTCGGTGCCGATGTAAGTTTTTTTTATCATTTCCGTAAATGTGATAACCGCAAATTTTCCATTTATTAGAAATTATTAATAGTAGAAATTAATATTAAAGAAAATAGATAAGAGGAAATAAATAAATTAAAGTAAATAAATAAAATTTATTTACGAGATGGGAATATCTTTGAAATTCCCGAAATTGATGGAGTGAAGAAGTGGAGAAAAATTAATTTGGATAAAATTGAGGAAATTATTTTGGGTAAATGGAAATCCAAATTAATTAAGAAATGAAAAGAAAAATTAAATTGAAAATAAGGAGAATGATGAAATTATGGAAAATAATGAAGAGAGAATTTAATTTGCATAATGGAAATCAAAATTAAATAAGGAAATGGAGAAATAAAATGAATATTTATATAATTATATATTATATAAATATATTTTTATATAGATACATTTGTATGCAAATACTATATAGTATATATTAATAATATACGTTTGTATATATGAATATATATACTAGTTCATGAAGTTACATAATACGTATGTATTTAAGTATAATCTCTTATGTATATATATAAGTATATAGACATATATTTGAGAAATGTTTATATTTGATTTACATTAAAGTTTGAAAAATATATATTGTTAATGCAATATATATTATATTATAACATATATATAGATATATATGTAAAGATTATTTATTTTAAGTATATAAATATATACATATATATATATATATATCTATCCTTGATCAATAATTTTAATACACAAAACACATATTTTATATGTAATATATATAATACTATATTATATATATGATAATAATAATATTATGTGTATTAAATATATAATATAAATATATGATATATATTATTATATTATATATATTATATAAAAAAAAGGAAAACAGAAACGGGAAAATGGGATCCCGTTTTTGTTGAAACTAACGGAGAAGGGAGCCGACCCCGACGCCGGCGGATCGAGGGAGAAAGGAGGAGACAGCGGCGTCCCCGGTGAGAAGGGAAGCGAATGACGGCGGCTCGAGGCGGAAAGAGAAGGAAACGACGCGAAGCAAAGCGGGAAACACTGAAAGGAAAAGGGAAGAGGAGTTCGGCGGTGCCGACTGATCCGGGCACCGCCACCGCCACCAACGCCACCGGCGAGGACCAATGAAGGTGAAAGAGGCCACCGGCGGTGAAGGAAACGGCAGAGGAAGGAGAAGAGAGGAAGGAAAGGTGCCGAAACCCACGGACCCAGATCCGGTGCCGTCGTCGGTGATGGGAAGAAACGGACACCAGATCCGGCGTGCCCGCCACTCCGGCAAGCTATGGGAGGCCCAAACTGGCAGTGATGCCGGCAGGATGAAGCTGAACCGGCAGTGATGAGGCACACCGGGTTGAACCGGTTCGAACCGGTTTAGACCAGAAAAGAGGAAAAAGAGGAGAAAAAGAAAAGAAAAAGGAAAGAAAAGAAAAAGAAAGAAAAAGAAAAAGGAAGAAAGAAAAGAGGAAAAGAAGAAAAAGAGGAAAAAGCAGAATTTCGAGAAATTCGAAAATTCTCAAGAATTCGGCAAATCAGAAATTATGGAAATTCGGTAAGAATTCCGGAAAATGATTTCGAGTAAAATTAAATAAATTATTTATGAAAATTCTAAAATTTAGAATTTTAATTTGCAGAAATTATTCTCGACGATCGAGATGAGGAATCGGGAGAGATGGAGTACGGGCGCGACCGTTAAGAGGAAGTCGTCGACCTGGGAAAAAGGTAAGGGATGCATGTGCAGCACTGTAAGGATATTCAGTCTGCATGTTTTAATTTCGAAATATTTTATGGAAATATTTATGAAATTATTATGATGAATAATTGGTTGGAAATTTGGAATGAAGTACCGGTTGAAATTATAAACTGTATTTTCCGTGCAGGAGGCTAGCCAATCGGCAGCCGTTATACTGCCGAAAAATTATCGAAAATTATCGAAAAATTCTAGAAAATTTCATAAAATCATAATAAATGATTTTATTTCATGAGAAACGATTTTCAACCATGAAAATCGAGAAAATAAATATTTTCCATAAAAACATGAATAAAATGAAAATTATTTTAAAATATTCATGTTTTTGAGAATAGTGATAATGGAGGAGGAAGGAGGAGCGATGCCGTCGGTGAGCAGAGATGGAGGAAGAGAAGACGACCGGCGACTGGTGACGGGGAAAAGGAAGAACCGAAACGAAGCAAGGCCGAAAGGGAAGAAAAAAAAAGAGAAAATGGTGGTGCCGCCGATCTGGCACTACCACCGCCACTCCTGCCACCGGCGAAGATCGACCAAGATGAAGGTGACCAACGACAAAGAGGAAACTGGCGGAAGAAGAAAGAAAAAGAGGAGGAAGAGGCCGAACGTAAAGCTTCTAGATCCGGTGCCGTCGCCGGTGATGGGGAGAAACGAAGGCCAGATCCGGCATCCTCGCAACGTTGGCCAATTGTGGGAAGCATGAACCGGCGAAAATGGTTGTCGCCAGTGGCCGAACCGGCCAAACCAGCGGGATGTGACCGAACCGGTCTAAACCGGCCTGAACCGGTTCAGACCAGGAAAAAAAAGGAAGAAAGGAAAGGAAAGGAAAGGAAAGAAAAGGGAAAGAGAGGAGAGGAAAGGAGAGGAAAGGAGAGGAAAGGAAAAGAAAGGAAAGGAAAAGAAGAAGAGAAAAAAAAAGAAAAGAAGAGAAAAGAAAGGAGAGGAAAAGAAAAGAAAACAAAGGAAAGGAAGAAGAAAGAAGAAAAGAAGAATGGGAAAGAAAGAGAAGAAAGAAGAAGAGAAGAAAAAGAACGAAAGAAAAAGAGTTGGTAAGGAAACTGAAAGACTTCATTTTTGTTTCCTTTGAATTTATGGAATTTGCTAAATGATTTTCTAAACGATATATGTAAATTGTTTGACTTGTGGCAGCATGGTAATGAGGCAAATGGCGAACTTCGGCTAGGCTTAGGAGCCGGAAAGGTAAGATACTTTTATAAAGCATTAGTAGCGTCATATTGTATGACATGGAATTGTGATATGATGCATTGATTGAATTGATGTTAAAAATGCTAAGAGGACCCACAACTGATGGTGGGGGTCTTAGTAGAGACATAGGAATTCTGAGAATCAACGGCTGTGGTATAAATTGTGTTTTCCTTGCAGGAGGTTTAGTAAAAATTAAGCCGTTATGCTGTCGAAATTTTCATGAAAATGTTTGAGGAAAAAAATTAAGTTTTTAATATAAATGGAATCTAGAAATAATTATCGAAGATAAACTTGAAAAGACCTTATCGTGTTATAGGAAAATTGATTTTTGAAATGGTTGAGAAGCTAAATAGATGAACACAATAACGTGAGGAATTATATTGTGAGTCTTATAGAATCGACAATTCGAGTTATATCAACATTACAAGTTGATTATTGAGTTGAAAATGAGATGGAATATCAGTTCGTTGGAATAGTGATGAAAGTAATGATAATTATACGATATAGCTTGGAAGAGAAGACCGCAGTTGGAATTTTGATAGTCGAGCGATTGAATTGTGGAACTATAAATGTAGTAATGATTTGAGAATTTGTCAAATTCGATCTCTTGATTTTAAATGGTTTCGAATGTGATAATATGGACAATTCAAGAGGTCGATGCTGAGACGATTTCACCGTATTGCATCGTATTATTGGTTATATATGAGATAATAAACGGAACTACACTAGTGATATGGGTCTTAGTATCAATGTTGTGTTACACAATGGATGGCTATGATGCTGAGTCATAACGAATATATGATTTGAGTATACATAACTTTATTGACATTGAGTTTGAATTACGGTACAATCCGATCATTTATAGATTCAAATAAATGAGTGATGAAAATATATGAATATATGGTTTTGCTTATAACCATAGGATAGGCCTTGAATAATAAGATTGACGATTGTATAAGTTCAATATTAAATTATACAGGCCATATAAAAAATTGATTTGAGGATTATGATCTGGTTTTGTGATAGTGAATGAAATTGAACCTCAAGTCGGAAATTATGAACGTGTGCCAATGGGTCAAACCATAGATGAATTTGATAAGTGACTATCGATCTTGTGGTTCTGCTATCCTCAATATTGATTCTGGAATAGATATCGAATGATGATATTGTTATTGCATAATTGTAGTACCTTGATGGCTACATAGAAACATAGTATTTAAATGCTCATAGATACTAAGAGGATTCATACTAATGATGTGGTACTAGCATCGATAATAAAATATACGAATGATTGTTATAGTCGATAATTATCGAAAAGGATACTGAATACCTAATGGTTTGAATACCAAGTGATTTGATTACTGAAAAAATTGAGTATTGAATAATTTGAATACTGAATGAAAGGAATATTGAATGATTTGAATATTGATTTACTGATTTGACCAAAAGAAAGTTTTAAAATCGAAAGATTGATAGTGATAATTTAGATGAATTGCTTCATTGTATTAGATGAAAATATTACTGCAGTTGCATACTGAAATAGTTTTATAGCATCGCTTATAAGCATAACTTGTTACAACTTTAGATGTTATAATAACATTTATATGAATGCTAAAAAGTATAGAATAGTTTTAAAAAGAAAGTATATGGTATATATATATATATATATATTTATATATGAATCATCTTAAAGAACTTTATCATATGCTTTACATGATTTTGACAAGAAAAGATAATGATTTAAATGTTTTATGAGACTGTAGGCATCCTAACAGAATTAAATTCAATAAAGCATAGTGAAAATCGCCTAATTGGAGCTTTGCTCAATAGGTAGATATGCTTGTCCGACAATAGTCATGGACAGGTCTCAGTCACGCCTGATCAGTAGGGCTGAGAGAGATGAGGTCTATGGCCATAGATAACGCCCTAGTTGGTTTCCAGGGGATGATGACATGATTTTCACTGTTAGCTACAGTGATTTAAGTCTTTATTGATACAGTGATAGGGATCTAGCCTAGTCTCTAACCGATATGATATGAAGTCTAGAGTATGATTTTATTGATATGAACTCTAGACTTGACATGATTTATATAGTACATGAAACATGTTTGAAAAGAGAAATATTTTGAAACTGTATATGTTTTAAAAGTACATGATATATGATTTCGACACCTATATGATTTGTATATGATTTTGTGTCGAACATGACATGATATGCGGTCTAGAGTATAGTTTGATTTGACATAAACTCTAGATCTGATATGACTTACAGTATATGTTTTAAAAGTACATGATATATTATTTCGACACCTATATGATTTGTATATGATTTTATGTCGAACATGACATGATATGAGGTCTAGATTATAGTTTGATTTGATATGAACTCTAGACCTGATATGACTTACAGTATATGAAAAATGTTTTGAAAACACACATGTTTCAGACATGCTCTAAAAACGAATACATGATTTGCAATTGTACATGCATCGATCATGTTTTGAAAGTAACTATGAAATGAATTGAAAGTTATATGTTGAGCATGTTCTAAAGTATATATGATATGATTTGAAATGGTAGCAGTTTATACAGTGAAGTTACATAAACTGCCTACTAAATCATTAGTGTATTGTACAAAAACATGAAGAGTATAGAGGAGTATCATGACCTGGTGGTATCGATATTTCATCTACATGATGTCGTGATATGATATAAGACATGAATATAGAAGATGCATGAATATAGAATATACCTGAAGAGAGTTATGACTTCGTACCACCGTGATCATGATCCTTCATATGGAAAGTGATATGAGATGATAGAATACGGAAGTATGATTAAGAATGGAAAAGTGACTTGATATGATATCTCATTTGGACATGATGTACTATGAGATTGATGAGAGTATGGACTAATAGTACATGATATTCAAATTGGACACGACATATTGTTGTGCGATTCATTATATTATAATGATGAGAGAAATAAAAAGTGCTTATGATGATTATATAGAGATCTGAGTGATAGACAGATGAGAGGAATTGAGATAACGAGAAGTTATCGATGGAAATGATGAATTGTAATTGCAAACTTGTAGGTTTTAAGCATTGAGGATTAAGACAGTATAATTCTACTCCTGCATTTATATTAGTATTTTACTGAGCTGTGGTTTTGCTCACCCTATTAAATTTCATCTCTTTTCAGACTATTGAAGTTACAATATGCTATGAGAGCTTTTAAGTGGGCCTTCGGAGACGATTTGCAGGTTTGGTACTGACCATCATCCTGCGAATTCACTTCGCTACTTTTGAGGTATACATTTCTTGTAAATCTCTTGTTTACATGCACAGACTTTTATTAATACACAGTACGTATGTTGTTCAATGAGTCGGGATGTAACTTAGAAGAGTGATAAAGTATTGTATAGAGAAGCAGTGCAATTAGAGTAGTAACTACACTGACACCGAATACAAACCTTAAAATGAAAAAGAAAAATTTAGTCCATAAATTTGTAGACTAAGAAAAAGTATGAGTATTTAGAGAAAATCGCGGCCTTCGGGTCGTGACATATACTATATATATATTCTTATATATTTAAAGTTTATATTTTACAAAATAATTATTTTATATTATAAACATATTTATATATTTATTTTTTTTATTATATGTAATCCTTAAAACATATATTTATTCATTTTATTATTTATTAATTTATTTTTTATTTCTCAAAATAATATTTATTGCTTATATATGTATATATATACATACATAAAATAATATATATATATATATATATATATATATATATATACATTTTAGTATTATTTTATTTAAATTTTTAAATTTCTTAATACCTAAATTAAATTCCTACTTATTAAATCTACAGTTTATCAATTAATCAAGTATCATACTCCAAAATGTTTCAATCTCACAATAAATTTATTTGTTTATTCAAGTAACATTATTCTAGGGTCTCACTTCGATCTGGACAGAGAAAGTCCTAGTAAAGCTCTCATCGAATACCTCTCTGAACCTTATCGAACAAAGCCTTCATTTAAATATTTTAACAATTAATATTTTCTTTTTTAAATTCCTACACTCTATAACTTTATCGAATATGAGAAAATTGGGACCATCACACGGAACCTCCCACAAATTCAAACAGTAAGAATCTATATCTTCTCAGTCTAGTTCATTACTCATAGATCCACAAATAATGAGCATTCCTTAAATCCACCAATCAAATCATAGTCATCCAAGGGCAATAATCCTTATGATTTTATCATTCCTGAAATTCTTTTTCTCTATAAAACTAAACACCAATTGGAATATTAATCAAGCTTTTAAATACCTAAATGAAGCAATAGATATGTACATAGGAAACTCAAACGGAATGATCTCAATAACGAGTTAGGAAGTTGGGTGAGTTAGAAAGGATGCTTTAGAGCACCTCAATTGTCTCGGTTTTCTAACTCCTTATCTATAGAGAATCAAAAGTGAACAAATAGAAAAAGAATTCATACGTACTAAATCAGAGTAAAAATTGTTCATTAATTCTAAATTCATATCAATCAATATCAAAACCAAATGTCGAATTTAGAATCAGATTCTATATCAAAACCATTGTCGGATTCAAAATCAGAATAAATATCAAAACCAATGTCGGATTCAAAAGCAGAATTCAATATCAAACATTTTCAACTCATCAAAGATCAGACATCAAAGATTCAAAAATCATTAAAAGCCAAATAAATCAAAGTCATTTCAGAAAATCAAAGTTTAGATATTAAAGAATCAGAAGTCAAATCATTATGCAAAACATGATATCCTTATGTCTCCTATATATGCCCCTTACCGCTTAAATGCTCGTCGTCCTAGTTGTTAGCACTAGTAGCACCTTTTGACCTCGAAGCTGCAATTTACCATACAAACTAAATAAATTCTCCACACTTTACTTAAAAAGAATATTTAATTCATTAAATGCCAGTACATTGTCTATTGCAACTCTAAATTTAGTTTAATTTCTACCGGTGCTAAAATGACAACTTGTGCTAAACACCTCCGTTTTGAAATCTGATTATGCCTACAGTCTCGTATTAATTTATATAGTATCATGGAACCTAAAACTGTCATGACCCGAAGGTCGTAACAGTACCTCTTGCTTGTACAGGTGCGCAGAATTTAGGGCTAATTTTTCACTTTTCTATACTTATTTTGTCTAAATGTAGTACATGAATTTTATTTTAGGACGTTAACTCCCTCGCCTATTTTATCATTTTACCCAGATTAAATACACGCGCAAAATTTCGCAATTCATATACAGATCATAATTCCCACAATGGCAGTTGATTTATAGTCTTGCATTACTATCTCTAAATTCACCATATTTCTTTCACTTAGTGAGTCTAAATTTCTTCATAACTTCAGTCTATTTCCCAAATTATAACATTTCATCCATATGGTTTCATTTCTTCTTGCTTAGTCACTTGTTCATGCCATTCTATCATATATCCATACTCATGCAAGGATCAGCAGTTCTATAATTTATCATTAACATAGTCTAGATGCTATTCACTACCTTAGGTTACATCCCATCTATAGCACTGAATAAAAAACAACCTGAAACTGATATTAAATACAAAAGAAGAGTATATACCCAAAGTGCTCAAAATAATCTCGGAGAGTTGGGACTATATTTTAGGCTTGGAACTATTCGAATAGCTCCGAAATACTCCCCCAACTCCGTGCTCAATCTAAAAAAGTTTAAATAACGTTTAATGAGCAAGGCTTAGTAAGTCACATATATAAGTGCAAAGTTAGAATTATATTGTGCTAATGCAATTGCATGATGTCATGTGATGAGAATTCACTATTAAATCACTTTCATTCATCATGTAGTATATATACCTGTTATATTCTCAAGCTCAATGTAACAATACTACAACTTGTCATGTGATGCCTAAGCCATGAAATCATATTACGACTTTTAGCATGTAATTATATATGAGGTAATCGTAGTCTTAAAAATTATGATACATATTCTTTTAAACATGTTCAAAACATGCGAAATATCAATACATCTCGGTTTTACTTTTAAGACATGCTTGAGAATATGCAAAATTTTCATTTCATGTCACTTGTAATTTTTGAAGCATATTTTATGCCATGTGTAATATCAAAATACATTTCATATACCATAAAGCTGTATCAAGTTTAGAGTTCATTTTCGTTTTAAAATCATACTCTAAACTGCATTTCATATCGTTTGAGACTAGGCTAGATCCCTAATGCACTATCAATAAAGACTTAGATCACTGTAGCTAGTAGTGAAAATCATATCATCATCCCATGAAAACCAACTTGGGTGCTATCTATGGCCATAGACCTCATGTCTCTCAGCCCTACTGATCACGTGAGACTGAGCCCTGTCCACAACTATTGTCGGACAAGCATCTATGCCTAAGGAGTAATCTCCAACTAGACAGCTTCCACTATGCTTTATTGAATTTAACTCTCTTAGGGTGCTTATAGTCTCATAAAACATTTAAACTTTTAACTTTTCTTATGAAAATAGTGTAAAGTACGTAACACGTTTTCTTTAAGATCATTTACATATATACGTACATATGCGTACACTATAAATTCATTCTTTTCAAAACCATTTAAGCATCCAAAGTATTCTTGTAAGCACGATAAGAATAAATCCTTTCAAGTTTCATGTATAGAAATAACGTGTAATGATCCTAGCGTACATTTTTACACAATATTTATAGTATTTTACACATTCTTACCGATTGGGCTATCTGTGATGCCTTTAACACTTGATCATTAACAGTAATAAATGGTAAACATTTATTCAATAATTTGGAATATAAAATTTTTTTTCAATATTCCATACATTTTACATCCCCTGTTTCTATTTTACAATAATGTAGTACTGTATACAAGTGTTTGAATATATAAGATAAGTGACTGTACCTTTTAAATTTCAATGCTCGGTCCCAGTGGGCTACTTGTAGCTATATTTATCCGAGGAAGCCATCAAATAATCCTCGTAATAAATCTGAAAAATTTTAAAAGTAAGGGGTGAGCGAACTACGTGCTTAGTAAAGGAGTCATATGCTGTTTGATACAATGAAATCTATATGTAGGAAAATATTTATTTTCCTAACGGTGTACTAAGCATAGTAAAGGAAGGACACTATAATCGGCCGAAAAATCCAGATGGAGCATGAAATATATTTTGGAATACCTGTCTTGTCTCGGAAACCAGAGCGACTATAGGGAGTAATTTATAAGTTGTCTTAATAAAACAATTTAATACCCATTTCTCTATAATTATAAACAGGATAACCATTTATTTTCCTTCCTTTCAGTACAATTCAAAACACATGATAGTATAGTGGTAAAATAGTAATTACAGTAAACAGTCTTTTCAGTACAGTAACTTATAAATATCCAAATCACTGGATAACAGTTCAGTAATTATTTCTATTTTAGAAATAATTTTCAAAGTATTTTTTCTCGATAACAGTAAATTTCCTTTCAATTCAGTAAACAGTATTTCGTACAATTTAGTTCAGTAAACAGTAATCAATAGGTTTCAGTTCAGTAAACCATAATCAGTAGCTACTAGTTCAGTAAACAGTAATCAGTAGCTTTTAGTTCAGTAAATAGAAATCAGTAGCTACCAATTCAGTAAACAGTATTTCCTAGTGCAATACAGTTCGGTAAAACAGTATTTCGGTACGATTCAGTTCAGTAAACAGTAATTCACAGTGCAGTACAGTAAAACAGAATTCAATAAATCCCTTCAATAAACAGTAATCAGTAAGTTGAGACTAGGCATCACCCTACATCATATCATGCTATCATCGTCCACTAAGAGACACAGTAGCAGTATACAATGAGATCTATGAACATGATCTACATGGGGTCCTTGGTGTACACTTGCTAGGTGACATCTGGGACCGCTGATGACTGGTTGGTCAATCATCCATGTGATAGTAATAGTAACAGGAGTAAGCATGAATCTCGGGGCCTAAGTCTCAAAACAATATAAAAACCGTACCACAACCTTTATGAATCTTATTCAAAATAATTTGAAATATTTCATGTTTATTCATAAGGCTCTCACATTTTCATATATCATCACCTTTATGGAATTTATAAAATAAATAAGATCAGTAATTAGTTCCATAAAGGCATAAAATCATTTCTTTTCCCATAAAAATACCTTTAAGGAAATCTAATGAATTTAGTCATTTAATCAAATACATATTCTAAAAAGGTATTTATTTCATATCTCCAAATACAATGAAAACAGTCGATAAATATTCATGTATCTAGTGAGAATTCTCATAAATATTCTTTTTGAATATTTAATAGTATAAAGAATATATTTTATTCTCACTTTAAATAAAAATCTTTAACATGAATATTAAATCTAGCATTTTTCTCATAATTTCCCATTTGTGGAAATTTTTGGAAATAATTTCCAAAATTCACAAATTATCCATTTCATGCATCTAAAATATTTCATGATATTCTAGAATAATTTTGATATTTTTCCGACAGCATAACGATTGTAAATTTCTAATCTCCTGCACGGAAATTCACAGTATATAAACCAGCTTTCAACCATAATTTTGCATGTTTTCAAACCAAGTCATGCTTCCAACATTTTCATAAAATTAGGCTTGATAAAACATGCAATTCATTATATCTATACAACTCACACACTTCCCTCTTACCTATCTTACAACGCCGAGCTTCCCGATGTCACCATACGAAATCCAATTATTCAGGCTGCAAAATAATTCTACAAATAATTTTCGTTCATTATTCCCTTATTTTTGAACTATTAATTTTCAGTAAAATGCAGCCTCATAGTACAATACTTCTGTCTACTAGTGTGATTTATAACAATAGTAACACACACTTACACCACTTTTATGACCATTTAGTCACTTATTTATTTTCTTTTCTTTTCTTTTCTTTTCTTTTCTGTTTCATTTTATTTTTTTGGTTTTCTTTCACCGCTAATCTGCTCACGTTTCCAACAGATTATGGCCGGCAGCTCTTAAGGTCTTTTTGCTTTGTCGGTTTATATTGTTTTCTTTCATCATCTAACTTATGAACAACTCCTACTTCACCTAAGATTTTCTTCAAATAACCTTATTTCATCAAAATCCCATCAGTATCATTCGGCCATACCATCATCACGTAACTTCCATTTGTTTAGCAAATCATCACAAATTTTTAAGCTTAATCAAGTTTCTTTCTCAATTTGTAACAATTTCCTAACTTATTCTCAATCACCAACACATTAAAATATCACAATTTCTTCATTCATTATTTTTGTTTCTTTCATGGCTGAACATATTTTGTTCATTTACACTCAGATTTGATTCAATTCAAAGCTTGAATCATGTTACTCATGCATGGAACAAGTAAAGGCTATCACAAAAATCAAACAACATATCACCAAACACCTTACCTTTACTCAGCCGAACCAAAACAATCCCACCAGTGTTTATACTTCATGCCTTTCCCTTCTAGTTTCAGATTTAAGACAATTCTTAATACAAGGAACGGGTTTAGGGAAGGATGGTAGGTGTTTTGGTGTTAACATATGGTGGATTTGTTGGATAAAATAAAGAACACATGAAATCAGCTGGAACGGAATGGACTGCAGCAGAAAAGAAATAGAGTCGGTGCTGCTCTTTCCTTTTTGTCTTTGCCGACCTAAAAGGCTTGAATAAGACTCTTTTTGTCTTCTTTATTTCTATATTGTCCAATGAAAAAAAATGCCACCTATTCCACTAACATCTTCCTTGCTTCATTTCATTCTTTAAATTGGATTTATACGTGTATCAATTAGCAGCCAACAAAAATGGCGTGAAACACAATTTTTCTGCTGTATATTTTTTACTTGTGTTCTTTTTTTTTTTAAGGCTCCAACCAATAACATTTAACCATATTTCCAAATACATATCTCCCTTATCTTTTCTCTTCTTTTAAGTATTTTTTATATTATATTTTATATCATAAAAATCTACTTTTAAGTCATCTTTTTGCTGACTAAATCCTGTACTACCTGCAGCAAAAGTGGCATGAAGATAACTTTGCTGATCGGTTCTAGCTTGTTTTCCCCTTCTTTTATATTTTCAACCAATGAAAATTCATTATATGTCAAATAAATCTTCTTCCTTCCTTTAAATATAATTTATTTTTATTCTTGTACATCATAAAATTCTGCATTCTAATTGCCTTTAAATGGATGAAACCATGGAGCTTAACAGCAGCAAAATGAGTGGCGTACAGGCTACCAATTTCCTGATCAATTTTTTGAGTTAAATTCACCCTTTATTTTGTGTGTTCCATCCAATGATAAATTAGCATATGTCCAAGAATAAAATTTCCCTCTCTTAGAATTCACATATTTACATATTTTACTAAGAAAAAATCACTTCCATGTATAAATTTCATATTTATTTTCTTTATTTCTTTCTATACCTCCACTTCATCATGAAATATTTATTTCACCTCTTATACACCATATTATAAATTATAAATCCAATAATTCCAAATTGAGAGTGGAAATTCATATTCATTATTTATTTAATTTCTCTAAATAATTTATTTCCACTATCAATCATTTACAAATATGATGTACAGTGTTATAAAATTGGGTTTCACATAAGGCATGCTTAAGGGTGATAAAATTCAAACAAATGAAATGAAAACAGTATAATGAAATGCTCATGAAATGCATGAATGATTATCATTCCATCTCGTGATGCCTATAAGTCAATACCATATCGATTCATTTCCTGTTAATATCGCATCACTATGGTACTTTATCGAGCTTAACATTGTACTTGCATTTCATTTCGTTAAATCGAGTCCCGAAATACTCAAATCATTTTATTATTCAATTTCGACTTATACAGGATAATTCTAATTCTACGTTATGTAAACGTCTTACCTAGTGCGAGTTTAGTTTGAGCGTGTGCCGAGGTTAGATAGACGATGTTCGTCGTCCTCTCATCATGCTACACATTCATAATAAAATTCGATTTAATTACGTCTAGCCCAATTTTTACATACTTGTAAAAATTTCAATTCCACTTAATATATATTTAACATTAATATAGTACTAATTCTTAAATTAAATTCTCTCATCTTCCTACATCTATGTGTGTATATATATATGTATATATATGCACTATACATACATATATAACGATTTCCTTTCTTTTATTTCTTTTCTTTTCTTTACCTTGTATTTTTCAGTCTATCTTTGTCACATCCCAGAATGTATAGTATTTACCACATTATAACACCACACGTGACGGTTGGGCTGTCTACGATGCCTTTATCACTCACTTATGAAAAACAGTAACTACTATTATACTTAAATTAAATCAGTGGTCGATGAGAATATTTACTGCAATATATATTTATAGTATGTACACGTGTTCTACATCCCCGATATAGGAATTATACAAAGGTAGTACTGTACAACTATGTCTAAAAACATGTAAAAGAAATGCTACCTCCAGGATCCACTACCGGGGATGTTTAACACTTTTCTTTCCAAAAGTATCCACAGACATCAAGCCAACTATGCTCTGATACCATTAAATCTGTAACGACCCGTTACCATATTTTTAAACCTTATTTTACACAATTTATCCAGTTGGGCTGTCTGTGATACTTCACTTTACACTTGATGTTAAACAATTTAATAAAATATTGTTAACATTATACACATCCCCTATCTGATTTACAAATATGTAGTACTGTAGACATGTCTAAATACAAAAAATAAATGATCGTACCTGATATATCTTAGTCGGTCTGTCACATTGTCCATTATGTGCAGCCGTAATCCACAAACATTGGATCTCACCATCATCAAAACCTGAAATGTTAAAATTGGGGAGTGAGCAAACCACGGCTCAGTAAGAGAGTTAAATGCTACACTTGATATTCAGCTATCTATATGCTGAAAATAATTTTTTTCATTTTCTTTAAAATCTTCCTAGCTGGCTCTAGGCACACATGTAGGAAGGATATTATAGTCGGCTAGGGATCCAGATAGAGTAAGGCAGGTATTTTGAAATACCTGACTTGTTCCGGAACCTAGAAGCAACTGTAGAGAATACTCATTTCATTGTTTTCAAAATGATATAATTTTCGTTTTTCCACAAAGTAAACCACCTGTTCTTTTTCACTTCAGTATACTTTAAAACACATGGCAGTTCAGTAATAAAAACAGTGGTTTACTTCTCTTCTCTTCTCTTCAGTACAGTAAAAACAGTATAGTACAGTGATGTGTAAATATCCAATCATTGGATAATTACTTCTTTGATTATTTCTATCTTAGAAATAATTCTTATGTTATTCTTTTAAAATAAACATTTATTTCTCTTTTCAAATCAGTAACCGTATCGTACAGTTCAGTAAAACAGTATATTCAGTAAAACAGTAATTCGATACGGTTCAATCAGTAACAGTAAACAGTAACTACCAATTCAGTAAATAGTATAAGGTAGCTTTCAGTTCAGTAAACAGTAAATGGTAGCTTTCAGTTCAGTAAAACAGTAACCAATGGCTACCATTTCGGTAAATAGTACAATTCAGTAACACAGTGTTTGGTACGATTTTTTATCAGTAAACAGTAAATAGTACAGTAATTCAGTACAGTAAACAGTACAGTACAGTAAATAGAATTCCGTAAATCCTTTCAGTAATCAGTAAACAGTAAGCAGTAAGTGAGACTAGGCAATACCCTACAAGTAAATCATGCTATCATCGTCCACTAAGGGACACAATAACTGTAATGAGATCTATGGCCATGATCTATAATATGTCCTTGGTGTACGCTTGCTAGGCGACAATCCGGGACACTGATGACTAGCTGGTCAATCAGCCACGTGACAGTAACAGTATATGTGATGCATGAAGCTCGGGGCCTAAGTCTCAAAACAGTGTAACTGTACCATAGCCTTTATGGATTTTAAACACAGTAAATTAAAATATTTCATAAGTATCCATAAGGCTCACCTGTAATAAATCATCACCTTTATGAAATAATTAAATTAAAATAACATTTCTCAAAATATTTCATAAAGGTATAAATCATGTTTTTCCATAAAATGAAGACAGTTTGTAAAATCATCACTGTAAAAATAGAAGGGCAAAACTGTCTTTTTCTATTGTAAAACACATATGCATGCTTTCCCGTGCTTTTTATCCAAAACATGGTTTTCAAAGAAATCGGGATTCAAATAAAATATTTTCATAATTTATGTAAAAATAAATTATTTACTTTCCAAATTCAAAATCCCTTAACCATGTTTTTCTTCTAGAAACACATGTAGAGAACTCTAGTCTCGAAATCATGGTTTCCCATCATTTCTTAACCTTTATGGAATTTTCATAATTATTTGTTTCCATAATTAAAACCATAAAGGTTTTATGTAAAATCAAGTGAATATTTAAGAATATTTATAAAAATATTCACTTCAGTCTCTTTTTCATTTTTATCTCGCTTCACGTGAAATATCAGCTATTGGGTGAATTTTCGGTGATTTCCTTTTCACCATACTCGAAAACATGAATATTTTAAAATCAAATATCATTTTATTCATGTTTTATGAAATTTACTTAATTTCTCGATTTTCGTACCCGAAAATCGTTTCATGTGAAATCAAATTATTTATTATGATTTTCAGTGATTTTCGGTAAGTTTCAGTAATTATTCGATAATTTTTCGACAGTATAACGGCTGCCGATTTGGCTAGCCTCCTGCACGGAAAATACAGTTTATATTTTTCAACCGGTATTTCACCACAATTTGAAACCGATAAATCACCACAAATTTCAAAACTAATCAATATAAATTGCATTTTTAAATTAAATGCATAATTTAAAACATGTGACCGAATATCCTTACAGGCGGCACATGTCTCCCTTACCTGTTTCGGGTCGGGATTGCCTCTCGAAGGTCGCGCCCGTGTTCACCTCGCCCGATTCCATCGGCTCGGTTATCGAAGGAATTTTCTGGAATTTAAATTCTAAAATTTAGAATTTTTCCACAATTATTTAAATAAATAAATTATTTAAATAATTTATTATTTTTCAGGATTTCTTACCGATTCCTGTATTTCCCGGGATTTCCCGGAATTCCTTTTCCCTTTTTCTTTGTTCTTTTTCTTCTTTTTTTTCTTTCTTTTTCTCTTTTCTTTTCTTTTTCTTTTTTCTTTTTCTTTTCTTTTTCTTTTTCTCTTTTTCTTTTTCTTTTTCCTTTTCTTTCTTTTCCCGCCGAACCGGTCTACCTCCCTCACCGTCGGTTCTTCTCCGGTGGCCGGTTCTCTGGCGGTTCGACGGCTCCACAACTGGCCGGCACCACGGCGAAGCTGGATCTGGCCTCCGTTCGTCACGAATCAACGGCACGGCGGCGGATCTACCCAGTTTTGGTTCGGTTCCTTCTCCTCCTCCGTCGGCCTTCCTCCGCCGTTCTCCACCTGAACCATGGCCTCCATCGTCTTCCTCTCCCTCCGGCGAAGCTTCGGTGGCAGTGGCGGCTGCCGATTTGGCCGGCAACACCAGATCTGGTTTTCCTCTTTCTCTTTCGGTTTCACCGGAATTTCCTCCTGTTTCCTTTCCGATCTCCTTCGCTGGTCGTCCTCTTCCCTTCCTTTCTTCGCTGGCGACATCGTCTCTCCCTTCCTCTCTCTTTTCCCTCGCCGGCGGTGGCATCTCCGCCACCGTCAGCCTCACATGGGGGGAAATCGGGTTTGCTTCCCTGATTTCTCCTTTCCATTTTTGTTTTATTTCTTTCTATTTTTAGTATACATCATACTATATACTTTATACTATATACATATAATATATATACTATATATTACACATATAATATTATTTCATATATAATGTATAGTACAATATATATTATCTATAATATATATTGTATATTACAAAATATGTCTTGTATATATATATATGTATATTTATATATTATAAAATTAAATAACATTTATATAAACATTTATATAAATGTAATAATTCCATATATATTGTATTAACAATATATATACACTCAAACTTTAATGAAATTTAATATTTACATTTTCTCAAATATGTATATACTTACATATACATAAAATGTCATACTTGAATACATATGTATTATTTAAATTTATCAAATAGTATATATACTTATATATATATATATATATATATATATATATACCACGGTATATTAATATATACAGTATACCATACTGTATCTAAATACATATGTATTTATGTCAAATTACATTTATATAATTTGTAATTATATAAACATATTTTATTTTCATTTCTCATTTTCTTATTTAATTTGGATTTCCATTTATCCAAATTAATTTTCTCCTTTCCTTATTTTTCGAATTTCCGCCATCCGTTCCTTTCTCAATTCTATTTATTTATTTCACCAATTTCCAATAAATGAAAAATTTACGATTATCACAATACTATAGTCAGCTAGGAATACCGGATAGAGTATGGAAGGTATTTTAGAATACCGTACGTGTCCCAGCTCCTAGAAGCGACTATAGGAAGTAATCGTTTTCTCTTGATGTTCAAATCCAAGTAGAACATTAAATATTCGCTTAATAAAACACTTAAGTAATAAATAAGGAATTAATATTCCTTTCCACACTTGTAAAACACCGTATAATGTTTATTTCAACATGTAGTATATCAAAAGCTTGTAGTTGAAATTAATTTAGTACCAGCTAAAGGTTTAGTGAAAGGTACAATCATCAGTACAGTATCATGGAGACCAGGCAAGACCCTAAATATATCATGTTATAATAATATCTCGAATAGGGAAAATAATAACACATGAGATCTATGGCCATAGTTTATGGGGTCCACAGTGTGCACTGATCAGGTGTAGACCGGGACGCTGATAATAGCATCAGTATCTATCAGCACTAACACGTGACACGTGAGCATAATATGGGGCCTAACAGTCTCAAAATAGTAAACACGTGATATAAACCCCATTTATGAAATCAGTTTCACTGAATATAAGTTCAATCAATCCATAAATATTCATAAGGAAAATATTTTTATCTTATGAATAACAATTTATAAAATATTCATACTGTGGTAATCGTTCCAGAAAATGTTCTAAATATTTATAGAACAGTATAAATCACATGTTGGTACTTTCACATAAATAAAATTCCATATCAGGAATATTTAAATATAGTTTTTCGATAGACTATAAATTATGCAATTAAATGAATTTCATGAAAATTTCCCAAAATTCCACTTTAGAAAAATGCTAGAAATATTTTCTAAATATTCGTATAATTTTTGGCAGAATGATGGCTATTTCTAACCTAGCCTTCCTACGAGAAAATTACAGTTATAATTTCAACAGTAGCCACAATTCACTAAATTTCACCCCTTTCAAAGGTAATTTATATCCAAATTATTTTATAAAAATAGTGTGAACCAAACTATGCATTTACAGTATCCCCACGGTTCACACATGCATCCCTTACTTGTAGGATGAAATCTAATCATCTGATAACACCACATACGAATCACCTCTACCGGGCTGCAATAAAATTCACCCAAGACCATTGTTCACCATAATTAAAATTCTAATAATTTTTCTTGCATTAAATTCTACCATATTTTCAGTAGAAATTATTTTACCAGTATAATTCACACTGGTGCTAAAACCTAACTTCTTCAATTCCACTCCGAATCGAATTTCGACTTCACCATCGATCTTCTTATAATTTCTACAGTCTCTTAACACTTTAACATCATAAATTGAAGCATCACAATCCTCCCATCTCACCATGGCCGAAAATGGCTTCTTGCCATTTTCATTGTTTTTCCATAATTTAACTATTTCACTTGTCTTAACTAAGCTTAATCATCATCTTAACATCAATTTTATGCATAAAACACTATAATTCCTCTTAATCCTAAGCATGGCCGAAAACCCCAAATATAGCTTGAACATGATTTAATTGAAATCAAATAAAATAAACTCTTAATTCATGCTTAGGAAGCTTAGTTATCCCAAAATCAACCATTAAAATTCAAGAAATATAAAAGCATGAAAATGGGTTACCTTGACCGAAATTAAGGGGCTGATTTTCTCTTGATTTAGCCACTTAATCAAAGGGCTATTGGTATGTTTAGAGAAGGGAAGATGAGTAGAGCAATTTTTGTAAAGATAGCTTAGTGGAAATTTGGTGTTTTTGGAAGTTTTTTATTTCTATTCTTTTTTTCTTCCATGGAGGTCACGAGATGAAGGGAGGAGGATGAAGAAACAGTGCCGGCAGCAGCTGGCAGCAACATAAAAATATTTTATAGATATTTTAGAAAAGCTAAAATAACAAAAATGCCATTAATGATAGATTTTTCGATCTTTTTCTTCCGAAATTTTTATAACTAGGCAATTGAACTCCAAAAATTTATTTTCCATCACCAAAATTCATATTAAGTGTATTTTGATAAACGGTGGTGGTTTGGTTCGGGTTTAACCTTTTCGAGAAGGTGAAATTACAAAAATACCCTTACCGAGTAAATCGCGTAGAATTCGAATTTGACTACCCATTCGGTCTATCTATTTACATAACCCAGGACTTATTTTCATGTCGAATATGGTTATTTAATCACTAGATTAAATTCCCATTTATTTTGACCCCAATTTACGAAAATGCCACCAAGATATGTACCTAAACGTCATTTCCTAATTTGTTTTCATACTCTTCAAAAATAATCTAAATGAGGAAATTTAGACTTAAAATTCATACTGTATATGTGAAATCCCCAATTTTCGTGTATTCCTCCATGTTTATAAAGTGTTTAAGCTGAAATGAATAAAATAAATATGAAGATGATGTGAAATTTATGTATGGATGATGTATGGAACATGTAAGAAATAAAGAGAATTGAAATTAAATTGTCTAAGAATGTATGTGATATCAAGAAAATAAATTGACTAGGAGAAAAGAAATTAAATCAGAATCTTGATTGGAGATTAAATGGATGAGTCATATGAAAGAGGAATTAAATGGACAAATAGTCTTGAGTCAAAGGGATAAAGCTTGGCTGAGATGATTAATGGGATAAAGAGACATTTAATGCATGAAGCATGACTCATCATCCCCATCAGCCATCACCAACGTCAGCCTCCCTTCCAGCCCTCTCTCTCTTGTTCCATTCAAGGTTCCATAGTTTTTCACTCCAAGCTCCTTGCTAAACCACCTCACTCATCCATCGATCCATTAAGTTCGTAGAACGAAAAATAACCCTTGTCACTAGACTAAGTGATATCCAAAGTTTGATAGATTGAATCCAAGTATTGGAGGAGATCTTAACATCTGAAATTCTGGTCTCTAGTGAAGGTAAGAGAAGAAAATGATTTAGTCAATTTTGTTCACGGATTGGAGTTGTATTGAGTTGATATGATATGTGTATGTGGTTTAATTTAAGGTTTGATGTGGTATGATGATTTCAGTTTTGAAGGAGTGAAAGCTAGGGTTGACGCGCCAAAGTGATTTCGCATTCTCGAAGGAATCGAGGTAAGGAATTTATGTAACGGACTTAAGGCGGCTATGTCAGCCTATTTTATGATGTGTATATGTGGTTTGGAAAGATATACCAACTGTGTTAATGCAGGAAAAGTGACATTTTCGGACTTGTCTCCTAGTGCCAATTAGGCTAGGGGTAGCCGACTGCCATAAAGGGAAGTCGACTGCCTAAAGACAACTAAAACGCCGTTTTTCAAAAACTAACTCAAAACAGTCGATTGCTATCTACCTAGAAGCATTCTGTTTCAAAACAGTCGACTGCTATATGACCAGTCGACTGCTATTTGTTAAAATGCATTCTGTTTGAAAACCACTGACTGCCCTATGAGACCAGTCGACTGCTAATTTTCCAGAAGCATTCTGTTTCAAAAACAGTCGACTGCTATATGACCAGTCGACTGCTATTTCTTAAGAAGCATTCTGTTTGAAAACCAGTCGACTGCTATATAGACTAGTCAACTACCCCATATGTTTTTAGAATTGAAAATATCAGAATTTAAAATAAAAATAATTTCGATAAAAGAAGTTATGAAGCAGCAGCCGACTGCCCTGTGAGGTCAGTCGACTGCCATGCATGAAAAGAGCTTTCAAAGCTTATTTGATTTAAACACAAAAGTGTTTCCTGAAAAAGTATATTATAAATGTTTTGAGACTATGGACTGCGTAATGATCATGTGTTTTTGATGGCTGAGTGACTCTGATCAAGTCCTCAGTAATATGTATGTTGAGCGAGGAACCCTAGTCAGGTCCTCAATCCCACAAGTGACACCCGACTAGTGTTCACTGTGGATTATTAAAGGCAGGAGAGAATCCCTGATCTATACATGGTATACCACTGTACTAATGCATGATTAGAGTCATATAAATGGGAATGAATGGTTTATATGACGATACAATCGCTTAAATAATTGTACATAGTCTCCATCCTAGTTCAAAGGATATATGATGTATGTTTTGAAGCAAAGAAGTATGATGTATGTTTTAAAGTATGTTATGAAGTATGATGTTTTAAAGAAAGACGTACGATGTATGTTTCAAGAATATGATGCACGTTTTACACGTATGCTGTTTTAAGAAGCATACAAAGTATGTTTGCCATGTCATTTGAAATAAATATGCATGCTTGCAAACAATGCATGCTTTATAATGCTTTACATGACATTATAAAGCCAAGTAGGAAAAATGCATATAGAGGCATAGTACGCTCTTTTACATATTTTTCTTACTGAGCGTAAACTCACCCCTTTACGACCATTTTTCCTACAGATTTCCTGAAGTGAGCCTCGCTCCGATTAGAGGAGCTTGAGTCACCGAACCGAAACAGGTAAGGGATGCATGTGCAGCACTGTAAGGATATTCAGTCTGCATGATTTTAATTATGAAATATTTTATGAAAATATTTATGAAAATATTGCGATAAATGATTGGTTGGAAAATTGTGGTGAAGTACTGGTTGAAATTATAAACTGTATTTTTTGTGCAGGAGGCTAGCCAATCGGCAGCCGTTATACTGCCGAAAAATTATCGAAAATTATCCAATATTTTTAGAAAATTTCATAAAATCATAATAAATGATTTTATTTCACGAGAAATGATTTTCAATCATGAAAATCGAGAAAATGAGTATTTTCCATAAAAACATGAATAAAATGAGAGTGATTTTAAAATATTCATGTTTTCAAGAATGATGATAATGAAATCACCGAAAAATCTCTTCGAGAATGGTGATAATGAAATCACCGAAAATTCTCTTGATATGTAAGTTACACATAATACGATATAAAAAATGAAAGGAAATAAAGTGAATATTTTTATATATATTTCTTAAATATTCACTAAATGGTTTTATAACCTTTATGGTTTTAAATGATGAAATTATATATTTTTATAAATTCCATAAAGGTTTTCTGATGATGAAAAATACAGTTTGGAGACTAGATGACATCCTATCATGCTGATATGTGATATGTGATATGTAACATGTGATATGTAATATGTGATATGTGATATGTAGTCCCGGCCGACACCTGATCAGTGATCCGCCGAGGACAATTATAGACTATGGCCATAGATCTGACATGATTATTCATACCCTTCGGGGTCTATAGCATGATATGAGTGATGACCCAATGGACGGGCTGGGCGTGCGTGCCTAAGTCTCCATATATGAAATTGTTTTACATGATATGTGATATGTGAAATGTAAATGTTTTACATGATATGTGACCAGTAAAATGAAAGAGATTTACAGCATTTTACAAAATGCTTATTTCAGTACTGAATTTAGTACTACGAGATGATTTCATATGATATGTAATACGAATATGTAATATGTTTTCAAAAGGAAAAGAGGTTATAAGTCTAATATTCTTACTATGATTTTCAATTGAATATTAGACTATATGTGACATGAATACGTGATATGTTTTCCATATTTTTAACCTTTTTCTATACATCTTATTTGGTTGGACCGTCTACGATACTTTACTTTTCTTTTACATATACACAATTTCATATTAAATTATAATATGAATTACATCCCCGATTTTTACTTCATAAGAAAGTAGTACTGTCGATAAGTCTAAATACAGAAAATAAATGATCATACCTTATTAATTAAATCAAGCTGTCTCATCGTCCCCAAATGCACAGCCAAAGTCTTTTAGATGTCAGACTCTTAGTCCTCGAAAACCTGAAATGTTAATATTAAGGGGTGAGCAAACCACGGCTCAGTAAGGGAATTATATGCATACTTGATATTCAGCTATCTATATGCTGAAAAACTTTTTCATTTTTCCTATGGGCTCTAGGCTCACATGTAGGAAAGATACTACAGTCAGCTAGAGATCCGGATGGAGTAAGGTAGGTATTTTGAAATACCTATCTTGTCCCGGAGCCTAGAAGCAACTGTAGAGAATAATAAATTTCTTTTCGTTTGAAATTTATATCCTTATACCTTTTCATTTCATAACATTTTCATATTCTCTCCAAAATAATGCTTTTATAAAATAAAGCATTTAAATAAAGTAACTAATATTCATATATCCTTTGAAAAGAATATTAGTTAAATTCTCATCATTCTCATTTAAAATTCATTTCATGTTTTATTGTATAACCATAATTAGTATAGTACTTTAAATAGCAAAATCCGCTATTAAATCTTTTTCGTATAACATATATATCATTTAAATCTAATATTCAATTTAAAAGCTAAAATAAGAATATTAGAGCTTGATTTTGAAAGATTGCAGTGTTCCTTCTCGATACGCTTCTCAGTTAGCATAGAAGGTATACTCATATGTATTATGTAAAGTTAATTGACATTCAGCTACGGTACAGTACAAGTAGACTTTATGTATATAAGATGTTGGGGATGTAAGTTAAGATGATGTATGAGATCCTGTGGAAATGGAATGATATTTATATATATCATTTTTATGCTTATGGATAATGAATAAAATCTTACGAGCTATTAGACAATTAGCTTAAGGGTAAGGAATGATTGGCATTGATGAACTAAATCAAATAATGTCGGATAAGAAAAAGTTAGATGATAAGATGAGGTGACGGGGATGTCACAGTATATTTATTAGACCCTCTGTGTATTATCTGTCCGATCTCACGTCCATCCGGGTACTGTATAACCTGTGGGCCCCATCACACTGTACTGGCTCGTATCTACGAAGTTCACAGGAAATGAACAGTGTGAGTGTCCTTACATGTGAAATAGTATCTAAATGAACGGTTCTCACAATCTTTCACTCCAATAATCCCTTGTAGCAGCCTTTAATCACCTTGTCTTATCCTTGTTTCGGTCAATCCTTAATCAGCCATGAACCACTAGCTTCTTCCTCTAAAACCTCACTTTAAAGGCCTTACTCAATACCTTGTATAGCCCTTGTTTGTTTTGGCCTTTAAGAGTCCCTTGTTTAGGGTTGGAAACACTCAACTCAGCCACCACGAGGCCCCCTTTCAGTACTCTGATTCAGCGCCCGAATTAGCCAACAAATGCCTTTTTTTCCCCAACATTTGTTCCTTCTCTGTTCAGCCTTCTCAAAGCTCTAACCCAGCCTTCAAAAGTCACAGCCTACTCCTTCGTTTTCTTCTTGTTCCAAGCCTGAAATCGCACGAATAGCCCCAATTTTTCTCGCCTGAACTAGCACCAAATGAGGCCTCGTTTTCCCCTATTTCCACTATTGCTAAGCTCACCTCTCTAGCCCATAATGCCCTGAACAAGACCTAATTTCAGCAGCCAAAACACTCACACCAATGCCTTGTATTGCTTTTAGCTTTAGCCACACACACCCAGCCTTAGCCTCTTCGCTGAATGTCACTACTGTTTCAAACTTTCGGTGTGAACATTGAAAAAAGGAGCGGATATGAAGGAGCAAAGAAACAGATGGGTTAGGAGCTGAAAAATGGCATGTAAGAGGAGAAATATGAGAGAAATATTTTTTTTATAATTATAGGTATAGGGCTGCTATCAAGGTTGACAGAGCACTTTGGTTTGGGTGGGATTTTTCCCACCAAACCTGGTCATTTTCATATTTTATTATTATTATTATTATTATTATTATTATTATTATTATTATTATTACTTTTATATATATTTACACATTTCAATTATTTATACATTATATTTACATTACATTTATCATTATATATATGTATATATTCCTTTTATTTAATAATATACCTATATTTTAATTTAAGATATTTGTATATAAGTTATGCATATATATATATATATATATATATATATTCCATTATACAACTTCTATATAAATTTATTCATATATATGAATATATATATATATATTTAGGTACTTTCATATTTACATTTCTATTTATTCATATGTATGTGTATTTATCCTCATGTATGTAAATGTAAATATAATTATACATATGAAAATAAATATATATACGTCTATATTTACACATATCTATTTATATGCATTTAACTTATTTTCTTATCTTATTATTTATTTTCACCTCACTTAATCCTTATAATTTGCATATGCATTTATATGCATTCGTACGTATTTTCGTTGCGTGCATGCACATTTACATGCGGATGCATGCATGTTGCATTCTTTTAATTTGGCTTATATGTGTACGTAATCCTATTCAAGTTAGAATTACAACTCCTTCCGTACTCACTTAGCCTACATTGTATGTACTGTATTAATGCACGTTTCATTTTACTCAGGGGAAATTTTTGATTCTACAATTTGACCAAATCTTAAATTTGACATCTCAAAATTACATCATTACATTATATTTGCTTAAATTAACCATTAAGTACATTCCTAGTTTAGAGAAGTTTGCGGTTCTCACAAAAACACATAGAAATGAGCATAATTTCACCTTCCCCTTCTCTTAGCTGAATGCTTCTGTGAGAACCGTGATTTTTTTAGAACGAATATGTACTCAACGAACAATGTAAGTGAATGTAATGGTGTGACTTCAAAATGTCAAACACGAGATGTTTGTCAATGTTGCAGAATCAAAATACTCAAGAAATAAAAGGATTACATTTAAAGATAAACTAAACTAAGAGGCACAACATGCATGCATGCGAATAAAAAAAAACGAGCATGCAAGCAATAAACATGTATACGAGTGTATATAAATGAACATACAAATAATAAAGACTAAATGAGATGAAAATAAATAATAAGATGGAGGAAATAAGTAATTGCACATAAATAAGTATGTGTAAGTAAAGATATCTACATTTATATTTATATGTATATTTATACTTAATTAAAAACAATTTCCTCCACTAACTCAGCCCTCTTCCCCCCGTTACTCTCTTCCTCTACTCGTCTCCTTCACCCCATTTTCTTTTGGCTGATTGTTCCTTCTCTACTATACAAACATCACGCCATTTGAAGATCTGTTGAAGGCTGAAGCTGCATTGAACTACAAAAGCTGACGGCACAAAATGAAGACAAATACTGCAGCAATAAGGTGAGCACTAGAAGGATTTTAAGAATGCAATTGGTGTTACATTTTCAGACTTGAAACAAGAGCCAAAGGAAGGGGCTGTGCGTGGCATTTACAGATCGAGTATAGGGCAGTAACGAGGGCTGTGTTGGTGGTGTCACGAGCTAAAAATAGAAAGGGATGGGTTACGAATTTTAAGAGTTAGGTTAGGGTTTTAAGAAGGCTGAATGTAGAGGACATTATTGGCTAATCAGTGGGTGTTTCAAGGGTTGGAAAACAAGATTTCGGTGGCTGGTTTGGGTGCTGAACCGGAACACCAAAAAGGGGGACTGCTTAAGGAGTGTCCAAGGCTGCCATAGGAGGAGTATTCCACACCAAGCTGCCGAAACACAAGGTAAAAAGGAAAGAAAGAAGAATAGGAAAAAGAGATGAAAGAAAAGGAAAAGAAATTACAAAAAAAAAAGAGAAAGAAAAAATATATAAATATATATTTGTATATATGGAAATGAGAAGAATAGATTTAAGAACTATATTATATTAATGTTAAATATATAAATATATATGTGTGTGTACATGTATATATTATTTACTTGGAGACAAGGTAGGAAACAAGGAAAAGAAAAGCAATACAAAGGAAGAGAATATACATAGATTTAAATATATATATATATATATTTGTATATTTGGAGATGAAAGAATAAGATCTAAGAGTTTATATTACACTAGTATTAAATACATATATATGTATATATATTACTTATATATATATATATGTTACTTGCTTAAAACAAGGAAATAGATAAATATGTATATGTAGTACATATATAAAGATATATAGTAGATTTTTAGAAATTACATTATATTAGTGTTAAATATATATATGTATATAAATATATATATGCTACTTACTTGAAAACAAGGTAAGAGACAAAGAAAAGAAAAGAGGAGAAATAAAAAGAAAGGAAAAAGGATTAGAAAGAAAAGATATATATATATATATATATATGTGTGTGTGTGTGTGGAAATATAACGCATATATATATATATATAGAAAGAGGTACGAAGATGAGATAAATCCGATTCGAGAATTCGAATTAAATTAATGTTAAGTGTGTGTGTGTGTGTGTATATATATATATATATATATACGTATTAAGATGGAAGTTAAATTTTTAAGTACATAGAAATGGGCTAGACATGCTTAAGTTGGATTTTTCTGAACGTGTAGCATGACGGGAGGACGACGGACACAGTCTAGCTGGACATGGGACACACTCAAACTAAGCTCGCCTTAAGTAAGACGTTTATATAACGTAGAAGCAGGATTATCCTGCATAGGATTGAATCTTACGATGAAATAATTTGACTACCTAGAGATTTGATTTAATGAAACGAAATGCAGGTATGATATTAGACTTGATAAAGTACCATAGTGGTGAGATATTAACCGGGAATGAATTGATATGGTATAGACTCATAGACATCATGAGATAATATGATAAGCATTTATGCAAGTCATGAGCATGTCATTTTGCGGTTTTTATTTCATTTCCTTGAATTTTATTGCCGTTAAGCATGCCTTATTTAATATACATGAAACTCGAAATGATTTATTCTTATCGTGTTTTTAAAAATACTTTGGATGCTTAAATGGTTTTGAAAAGAATGAAATTATAGTTTTCACATATGTACGTATATATATATATGTAAATGATCTTTAAAAAAGTATTACATACACTAAACTATTTTCATAAGAAAGATTGAATGCTTTATGAGACTATAGGCACCCTAAGAGAATTAAATTCAATAAAGCATAATGGAAGCCGCCTAATTAGAGATTACTTATTAGGCATAAATGCTTGTCCAACAATAGTCGTGGACAGGTCTCAGTCTCGCCTGATCAGTGGGACTGACAGACATGAGGTCTATGGCCATAGATAGCGCCCTAGTGGTTTTCAGGGGACGATGACATGATTCTTCACTGCTAGCTACAGTGATCTAAGTCTTTATTGATAGTGAAATAGGGATCTAGCCTAGTCTCAAACAATATGAAATGAAGTTTAGAGTGTGGTTTTAAACGAAAATGAACTCTAAACTCGATATAGCCATTTGGCGTACGAAATGTATTTTGATATCGTAAATGGCGTAGTATATGCTTCAAAAGTACAAATGACATGAAATGAAGTTTAGAGTATGGTTTTAAAACAGAAATGAACTCTAAACTCAAGATAGCTTTATGCCATATGAAATGTGATTGATATTGTACATGATATGAAATATGTTTCAAAAGTACATGTGACATGAAATGAAGTTTAGAGTACGGTTATGAAAACGGAAATGAACTCTAAACTCGATATAGTTTTATAGCATATGAAAAGTATTTTGATGTTGCACGTGACATGAAATATGCTTCAAAAAGTCTATGTGACATGAAATGAAAAAGCTTGCATACTTCAAGCATGTCTTAAAAGTAAAACTGAGATGTATTGATATTTTCGTATGTCTTGAACATGTTTTAAAGGAATATGTATTATATGTTTTAAGACTGCAAGCACTCCATATATAGTTACATGTTAAAAGTCATATTATGATTTCATGACTTAGACATCTCATGACATGTTGAGGTATAGTTGAATTGAGCTTGAGAACATGACATGTATATGTTGCATGATGAATAAGAGAATGATAATAGTGAATCCTCATCATATGACATAATGCATTTGCACTAGAACAATATAATTCTAACTCTGCACTTATATAAATGACTTACTGAGCCTTGCTCATTAAACGCTATTTAAATTTTTCAGATTGACCACGGAGTTGGGGGAGTATTTCGGAGCTTTCCGAATAGTCCCAAGCATGAAATATAATCCCAACTCTCCAAGGAGACTTTTGTGAGCACTTTGGGTATATATACTCATCTTTTGTATTAATATCAATTCAGGCTGTTTTTGATTCAGTACTTAAATGGGATGTAACCTAATATAGAGAATAGCATCTAGACTATAGTAAAGATGAATTATAGAATTGTCGATTTTCCTTGAGCAAGGATATATGATTGAATAGCATGAACAAGTGACCAAGTAAGAAAATGTAAATCATAAGATGAAATGTTATGAATTGGAAATGGACTTGGGTTATGGAGAAAGTCTAGACTCATTAGAAGAAAGAATAATGGTGAACTTGGTCATAGTAATGCTAGAATATAATCAACTGGTATTGAGGTAAGCATGAGCTGGATATTACTTGTGAATTTTAAGCAGGTAATTAACCTGGATAAAGTGATAAAAATAGGCGAGGGAGTTAACGTCCCGAAATAAAAATTCACTGCATTGCACTTAGACAAAACAAGTATAGAAAAGTGAAAAAAAATTAGCCATAAATTCTAAGCATCCATACAAGTAAGAGGTACAGTTGCGGCCTTCGGGTCATGACAGATTTTTTGGTATCTGAGCCCAGATTGTCTACTGCATGTCAATGTAGATGAGTTAGAATGGTTTACATCCCATAGTACTATAATTGCCTGATTGTTAAGTACTCAGTAAGTGCAGAATACTGTTCTAAATGCATGTGTTTTTTTATATAGAAATTGAATGATAAGAAAGTAAAGAAGACTTCTAAGTGGTGGATGATTTGAAACTTTGATAAGTAACATAATAGCCTGTAAGGTATTGTGACTTACAAAAAAAAAGGGGGGGACTCTTCAAACTTGTCATTGGTAGAATTAAGATTGAATATGACATGCTATATACTATAAATCTTTTGTAAATATTAGAGATTTGTAAGGTATGCCGTGCAAGATAACAAATTGATGTGAAAGTTAAGATTGCGTGAAATAAGACACGCAAGACCATAATGTCTTGCTATTGATCTTGACCTAGCTTGATAGTTTTTAAAGTATAAGAGGATGAATGGTCACAAGGTATGAACTTACGAGATAAATCAAATTTGGCAGAGTTATTGAGTATTGAACTTTGAAATTAAAAAGGGATTGTAATCCGAGAATTTTGCATGAAGTAGGTGATCTTATAATCTTAACCTTAGGTCTGTTCGGTAAATTACTGAGAAGAACTTGGTGAGGGCCACATCAGGACTTCTTTATCTGAATCGAACTAAGACCTTGAAATGATGACATTAGAATAAAAGGGGATATCATCAGTCAATAGATTTTAAGATCACCTGTTTAAAAGGTATCTTAAAGAGAGAGAACTAAACTAAGAAATGACGAATATACCCTTATATTGAAATGATTCTCCCGAATCATAGATGACTAAATTGACTTGGAACCAATTGATGGTAATAAAATAAAGGATAGTGTAAAGAATGTATTATAGGTATAATGGTCCCTACTATTAGCTCCACCTATACTCTGATGAGTAATGCGATCGGAGTGTATACTGTGGGAGGTCGCGAGATAGTCGACCCTGTTATGGATTCTTAGGGCCTGGATTAAATGTGAAAAGAAGAGGTATTTGGTTAGGGATTATTGGATATTATGAAAAGTAATACACTTACTAAGTGTGACTAAATAAGTGAATCGATGTGAAATACATGTTAAATGATTTGAAAGTCATACGTATGTGTTTTGAGGATACATAGTAGAATTGTAGAATGTAAATAACGAAACATCCAAGGTGATATGAGGTTATGATTTAGATGTTACTGGATGAATTTCTAAATAATTTTTGGAGTAATGTGGATTTGAGAGATTATTAACTCAATTCACAACATGGAACTTATTTATAAGCTCTTATCAGGGAACATAAGGGTCTGAAGAGCTTAAGAAATTACTCCAAAGATTAATGAATAAAGAACCCATCTGTATTAGTGTAACTGGTGGAAACACAGATGATATGGTTTGAAAGAATAAGCATAGCTTATGATTGTGTACCAAATTCCGAGTACTCAATAGTATTATTATTAAGAATGAATAAGTTACTGTTCAAGATTGATGTTTTACTTGATCCACTCAATGGTGTATGTAGAGTTTCAATATCAATCTTTGAACAAGATGTTATCAGATAAAAAGATTACAGATAAGTGTTCATAAGGTGATGTTCAGAACTCGGTATAACTCTTACGAGTCCTTTGTGGTACTTTAGAAATTTATGAAATATCTTGTGAGGTTTGTGGATTTAATGAATGAAATGTTTCAATCACATATAGATAAATTATAATGGCATGAAACCACGAGCTGTGAATATGTATATTTATTTGAAGAACATAAGCAGCATCCTTGAATAATTCCACAAACTTCTAGAGACTGAGAATTTTGTTGTCAAGTTCAGTAAAAATGATTTTTAACTGAATAGTACCTTTGTAGAGACGTGTGGTCTCGAATGATAAAGTGAATATTGGTTTGTTTAAAAAGAGGTTATTGCTAGGTGAGTAAGATTAAAATATAGTTATTGGGGTACAAAAATTACGAAGTTTACCCGAATAATATAAATGATTTGTTGAGGAGTTGTGGAATTGGTTGCTTTACTGATATGATACATACATATAAGAAAATTAAGTCGAAGCAAATGAATATGTATGAGTATAGTATTCGAAATTGTTAAAAGATTTTTAATGGAAGAGTACTATACCATTTGGAAAAGCAACGAAAGTAATAAATGTGAAAAGATGAAAATGTATTAAAAGACAAATCATATGATGATAAGGGAACACGAATTATGAGATAGTTCCCATACCTAAGATTGTATGTGATTTCCTCTGATTATCATGTGGTTATGGCTAGTTATAAGATCGAACCGAACTTAACAGATAAAAATTAGTTATACTTAGAGGAGTGAATAAATGAAGTACTGCCAGTCATGTAAAGGGATATATATATATATATATATATATGCATATATGTATATGTATTGGAACTGTGAAATTGCATAAGTAATGTGGAGACGTAATTAGTATTTTGATAAATTCAATTACAGAATTTGATTGTGGAAAAAAATTAAAAATTACATCCTCAGCTACATCCTTAAATTTAGTGATATTACACGTACTATAAGAATAAGGGATGTAATGGTAATATTATATGAAAAGAGATGTCAGGGAAAATTATTACCTAATGTGTCATTAACTGTAAGTGATGATTGATATTAAAGTCTGCAAATAAAGTGCAGTCTTAGCTAAACTGTGAAATGATGATTGTGGAATAGTAAAGAATACGAAGAAACCATGATGCCATTTGGGAGATTGTCGACAGATTGACTAAGTCGGCACACTTTTTGGCTATGAAATGTAACAGTCCAATAACCCAATAATTCACATTTTATTACACAATTTTGACGGTTGGGCTGTCTGCGATACTTTACTTTACATTTACTGTAAAACAATTTCGTATGAAATTATAATATGAATTACATCCTTTATTTTAATTCACAAGAAAGTAGTACTGTAGATAAGTCTAAATACAGAAAATAAATGATCGTACCTCATGTAGTAAATCAAGCTGTCGCATCGTCCACAAATGCACAATCGAAATCCTTAGACATCAGACTCTCAATCCTCGAAAATCTGAAATGTTTAAAATTAAGGGGTGAGCAAACCACGGCTCAATAAGAGAGTTATATGCAACACTTGATATTCAGCTATCTATATCTGAAAAACTTTTTCACTTTCTTTAAATTTTCCCAGATGGGCTCTAGGCTCACATGTAGGAAGGATACTACAGTTGGCTAGGGATCCGGATGTAGTAAGGTAGGTATTTTGAAATACCTGTCTTATCTTGGAATCTAGAAGCAACTGTAGAGAGTACTGTAAAATTTGTTCTCCAAACGATTCAATGTTCGTTTTCCATGGTGTAAACCACTTATTTCTTTTAACTTCAGTATAATTTAAAACACATGACTATTCAGTAATAAAACAATGGTTTACTTCTCTTCTTTTCAGTACAGTAAAAACACGTTACAGTACAGTGGTTTGTAAATATCCAATCATTGGATAAACACTTCTTCAATTATTTCTATCTTAGTGATAAGTCTCTAAAATATGCATTTTTAGAGCATTTTATTGCATCAATTTTGCTTAAATATTGGAATTTTAATATAATTTCCTCCCATTTTAATTAAATTGTTTTCATGTGTAGGAATTTCGAGAATAATGAGAAAATCAAGAAAATGACAAGAAAATTAAGAAAAAATGGTTGGATTTGGTGTTTAACACCTTAAAATCATAGACTTAGCTTTCTCTAAACTCTAAACCTTATTTCTATTACCTAAAAAAAATTATTTAAACCTTTAACCCATACTCTACTATATCCCACTTAAATCCTACCCTGTTATTACATAAAACCCAAATACACTTAGCCCAGCTTAAACCCCAAAAATCCAACAACTTAAAACTAACCATTTTACTTGAGTTTTGCCCAATGAAAAAGTCCAGCCCAAAGGAAAAAGCAGCGCATGAAGATTATTTGCCAAAGCCCTTTTGAAGGAGCCCTAACCTATACAAAAAAGGGAGGCAGCCGAAAGGAGCAAGGAGCAAGGAGAAGGGCTGTGGACAATAGCTCTTCCTCAACCGTTTATTGTATTCTTTTTACATGTTTTCCTCTAGTTTGGTAACAGTTTTAATGTGTAGTTTTCCGTTTTAGTTTAGGTTTAAAAGAGAGGGTTCTCGTGTTTTTCTTTAATTTTCGATTTTGCACATTCTCTGTTTTAGACTTTCTTGTCTTTAAGTACTTAAGTTTCTGCATTTTTTTTTATTCCTAATGAATTTGGTTCTGCGTAAAAGGATTTCAGTTTAATATAAGGATTTTATTTGTTCAGTGAGTTTAGTATTTTTACTGTCTAATTGCTCTTTATGGTCTTGCATTATGTTTTGACTGCTCGGTTTCATTTCTGTTCGTTGCTGCAAATTTTTTTTTTATTCGAAGTTCTTGATTGTTGATTGCTGCAACAAGATGGGCAAGTTGCTTGGATTTTGGTTCAACATTGTCGGCTGATCGGTGCTAGCATGGCTGGACACGTGAAGCCGGAGCTGGCGGACAGCAAGTGCGTGGTGCAGTTTCAGCTGGCTGGACTCGTGAAGCTGTTCGCTACTGGGTATGATGCTTAGACAGAAGACTTGGACGTTGCTGGCGATGCAATATCAAGCAAAATATTGTTTTGCTTGAGCGATGCAATGATGGCGTGAATTACATGGAAACTTCATGCTATTTTGTTTTGATATTCAAGTTGCAGGTTTTATTATTTCAAGTGTAAAGGACGTTTTTTTTATTATTATCATTTTTTTTACTTTAGTTAATAGTGATTATTATTTTACTTGAGTAGATTAATATTTTAGTATTAGTTTAAGCTGAATTAAGTTAGCAGTAGATTATAATTAAGTTGCATATTTTTAGAATTGTTTTAGGTTATTTTATTTTATGATTTAAATTCTGTTTTATTTTATTTAGAAGCATTTCAATTTTTATTTTGCAAAATTTAACTTCATGCATTTTCATTTTTTATTATTAAGTTTTAATTCTTAATTTCCTTAAATTTTATTTTAAGTTTTGAATTTATTAATTTTTAATAGTTAGTTGATTTAAAAATTACATATTGTTTGAATAAATCTAAGGTGACTAATTTTAGTACTTAACTAAAACAATTTAACTAATCCTCGTGGGAACGATACTCTACTCACTCTTTATTACTTGTCGTGACCCGTGCACTTGCGGTATAGGTTTTAGATACGTAACAAGTTTTTGGCGCCGTTGCCGAGGATTAATCTAGGTTGTTTTTAGTTAATATTAGAATCAATCATGCCTAGGTTTAGTTCAAGCCTTTTCTTTTTCTTATTTTTGTAAATATTTCTCCTTCCTAATATCTTAATTCTGTTACTTTGTGAGGTACTATGGCGAATCCGGCAGAGCCCAGAACCGTGGGAGACTACATTATGCCTCGTGTACCCGTGATACATTCAAGCATTAGGAAGCCCAAAATCGAAGTTGACAGCTTTGAGATCGAGCCGAACTTCATCCTAATGATCTTGAATTCAATTCAATTTGGAGGTTTGCCTAGTGAAGATCCATATGCTCATCTTATCAACTTCTTGGAGATATGATACCAATGCAAGTACGAGGGCGTTTCTGATGACGCCATTCGATTGAGACTCTTCTCATTCTCACTTTGGGATCGGGCAAAGGATTGGTTGTGGTCACTTCCTCATCATTCTATTTGTACGTGGGATGATTTGGCTCATAAGTTCTTAGCTAGATTCATTTCACTTGAGTATATGGCGAAGATGAGGAATCAAATTTTATCCTTTGAGCAATATGACTCCGAGCCTTTTTGTGAAGCATGGGAAAGATTTAAGGACTTGATCAGGAGATGTCCTTCTCATGGATTGCCCATGTGGCTACAATTCAAAGTTTCTATAATGGTTTGGGTGATCCATTGAGAGCAGTGGTTGATGCGGCAGTGGGTGGAACTCTTATGGGGAAATCTATTGAGGAAGCATACAAGTTGATAGATTTAATGGCTTCCAATGACTTCCAATGGCAATATAAGAGAGATACATTGGGGAAGATCATCTACAATCAAGAGCTTGATCTTATTGAGACTTGGACTTCTCCAGAAGCCACCTTGCTCGAAAAAGTCTACATAAGTCCTTTTATTTCTTGTGAGATAGGCGAAGGGAGTCATGCCACTGAGAATTGTCCTATCAATCTGACTTGGGTGAGTCATCCGAGCTATTCCTCGAGCAACTATGAGAAGCTTTCATCACCTTCTTCGGAGCTTATGGAGACATGTGACCTTTCTCCTCAAGCTCCCTTGCAAGCACTACATCAAGAGGTGTTGAGTGAAGAGGTTGAAAAGCCTACACCACCTGAGCTTATTGAAATTGAAAGTGTGGATGATGAAAAAGAAATGGAGAATAGTAAGGGTGAGGAAGAAGTCCAAGTAGAAGGGTTTAAGATTGAAGTCTAAGTTCCAGAGGTTGACAAGAAAAACCAAGAGGCAACCTTCGTTATTTATTCATGGAACTTTCTACAAGAATATGAAATGGGTTATATCTTAGAAGACTGTGGAGTTAAGTTCTGTGAAGCAAAGTATCTGATGGAGTCATCTTCCATGGTGGTGCACTATGTGCATCCATCTATTTTCAGACCATTCAAACCACCTTGAAGGAGGACAGAGATAGTCAAGCTGATGACTATAAATCAAGCACTTCTGGGGAGGCAACCCCAACTTTTTATTACTTTCTTAGTTGTTTCTTTCTTTTATTAGCTTTAGTGTTAATATTTCATAGCTTTGATTTTAGTTTTCTTTCTATTTTGTAGGTATGAGTCTAAGTTTGGGGGAGCAGTAAAGCAAACTTTTTGGGCATGCAGTGCTTCAACGAAAAATCCAGGGGAGTTTCCTTCTATCTTTTTTTTTTAATTTTTGAATCACTTACACATTAAGGACAATGTGCACTTCAAGTTTGGGGGGAAGGAAATTTGAGCTAAATTTTTTCAAAAATCCAAAATTTTTCAAACTTTTTGGGTTGTTTTGCCTTGAGATATATTGTGCTTGATTTGGTTATTTCCCATGTCTCTATGATTGAGATTTTGATTCAGGCTGATTTTAGTCTTTAGAAAAGCATGATTATTGAGAAGCATGAGTTGAATTCTTGAACTTGCCTTGTTCTGATTATGATTTTTCCATCTTTATGCACTATGTCTTGATCATTGATTTGTATGCATGTTTAGAGAAGGATAATGTGAATAAAGGATTGTATTTGTATTCGAAGTTGTGAGCATATCCTAGAGTTTGTTTGATCTCCTCTCGAGGCGAAATTTATAGCCCATGCTTAGTTAGGAAAATGATTTAGGCCATCCTTGGATCGTTTGTGCTTTTCAAGCTAACCTTGTACATACTTGTCCTTAGTCACCCTTCTGTGCCAAATTAGCCTATTGCTGTTTACACACCCACAAGTTAATTTCCTTTAGCCAAATAAATACACAATTTCCTTTAGCCAAATAAATACACTTTCCTATCCCTTACCTCGAAAACATGTGTTTTACTAGGATATATCATGAGCTATGTGCATATTTGGGTATATAGATAGGATATATAAAAAAAATAGAGAAATGGAAAGTTAAAAAAAAGAAAAAGAAAAGAAAAAAAATGAAAAAAAAAGAGCAAAAATAGAATAAGGTGTATAACAAAGTAAGAAGAAACTAAGTTTGGGAGAGTTAATTGAAGCTTGAAACATAAAGATCCTAGAGTGTAATGCATGATTAGGGGTTGTTAAGCCTAAATAGTCTTTTATCATACCTTCACCCTAGCCTTACATTACAAGCTTAGTGAAGTCCTATTGATTCTTGATTGAGTATGGCTACATTAGTGGAGAGAGAAGTGAAAAGCAAACCTATGGGATTGTTCATGTTTTAGGGACATTGCTTTTCATGTTTGCATAATCTCATCCGAATATGTATGCTTTGATATGTGATGGATACTTCACACAAACATGGAGAATCTAATTAGGACTTGGGCATGTGATTGGAGTAAACTCTATGTTAATTAATAATTTTGACTTTTTTTAGATTAAATCAGTACTCTTTTTATGAGGTGTATATGGGGAATATATCTATTAAGTACATGTTATCTCATGCATGTTTGAGATTGTTTTGCTTGAAGACAAGCAAAATATTAAGTTTGGGGGTGTGATAAGTCTCTAAAATATACATTTTTAGAACATTTTATTGCATCAGTTTTGCTTAAATATTGGAATTTTAATATAATTTCCTCCCATTTTAATTAAATTGTTTTCATGTGAAGGAATTTCGAGAATAATGAGAAAATCAAAAAAATGGCAAGAAAATCAAGAAAAAAATGGTTGGATTTGGTGTTTAACACCTTAAAATCATAGGCTTAGCTTTCTCTAAACTCTAAACCTTATTTCTATTACCTAAAAAAAAAATTCTCTAAACCTTTAACCCATACTCTACCATATCCCACTTAAATCCTACCCCGTTATCACATAAAACCCAAATACACTTAGCCCAGCTTAAACCCTAAAAATCCAACAACCCAAAACTAACAATTTTACTTGAGTTTTGCCTAATGAAAAAGTCCAGCCCAAAGGAAAAAGCAGCCCATGAAGATTATTTGCCAAAGCCCTTTTGAAGGAGCCCTAACCTATACAAAAAAGGGAGGCAGCCGAAAGGAGCAAGGAGCAAGGAGAAGGGCTGTGGACAATAGCTCTTCCTCAACCGTTTATTGTATTCTTTTTACATGTTTTCCTCTAGTTTGGTAACAGTTTTAATGTGTAGTTTTCCGTTTTAGTTTAGGTTTAAAAGAGAGGGTTCTCGTGTTTTTCTTTAATTTTCGATTTTGCACATTCTTTGTTTTAGACTTTCTTGTCTTTAAGTACTTAAGTTTCTGCATTTTTTTTTATTGCTAATGAATTTGGTTCTACGTAAAAGGATTTCAGTTTAATATAAGGATTTTAGTTGTTTAGTGAGTTTAGTATTTTTACTGTCTAATTGCTCTTTATGGTCTTGCATTATGTTTTGAGTGCTCGGTTTCATTTCTGTTCGTTGCTGCAAATTTTTTTTTTATTTGAAGTTCTTGATTGTTGATTGCTGCAACAAGATGGGCAAGTTGCTTGGATTTTGGTTCAACATTGGCGGCTGATCGGTGCTAGCATGGCTGGACACGTGAAGCCGGAGCTGGCGGACAGCAAGTGCGTGGTGCAGTTTCAGCTGGCTAGACTCGTGAAGCTGTTCGCTACTGGGTATGATGCTTAGACAGAAGACTTGGACGTGGCTGGCGATGCAATATCAAGCAAAATATTGTTTTGCTTGAGCGATGCAATGATGGCGTGAATTACATCGCAACTTCATGCTATTTTGTTTTGATATTCAAGTTGCAGGTTTTATTATTTCAAGTGTAAAGGACGTTTTTTTTATTATTATCATTTTTTTTACTTTAGTTAATAGTGATTATTATTTTACTTGAGTAGATTAATATTTTAGTATTAGTTTAAGCTGAATTAAGTTAGCAGTAGATTATAATTAAGTTGCATATTTTTAGAATTGTTTTAGGTTATTTTATTTTATGATTTAAATTCTGTTTTATTTTATTTAGAAGCATTTCAATTTTTATTTTGCAAAATTTAACTTCATGCATTTTCATTTTTTATTATTAAGTTTTAATTCTTAATTTCCTTAAATTTTATTTTAAGTTTTGAATTTATTAATTTTTAATAGTTAGTTGATTTAAAAATTACATATTGTTTGAATAAATCTAAGGTGACTAATTTTAGTACTTAACTAAAACAATTTAACTAATCCTCGTGGGAACGATACTCTACTCACTCTTTATTACTTGTCGCGACCCGTGCACTTGCGGTATAGGTTTTAGATACGCAACAAGTTTTTGGCGCCGTTGCCGAGGATTAGTCTAGGTTGTTTTTAGTTAATATTAGAATCAATCATGCCTAGGTTTAGTTCAAGCCTTTTCTTTTTCTTATTTTTGTAAATATTTCTCCTTCCTAATATCTTAATTCTGTTACTTTGTGAGGTACTATGGCGAATCCGGCAGAGCCCAGAACCGTGGGAGACTACATTATGCCTCGTGTACCTGTGATACATTCAAGCATTAGGAAGCCCGAAATCGAAGTTGACAGCTTTGAGATCGAGCCGGACTTCATCCTAATGATCTTGAATTCAATTCAATTTGGTGGTTTGCCTAGTGAAGATCCATATGCTCATCTTATCAACTTCTTGGAGATATGATACCAATGCAAGTACGAGGGCGTTTCTGATGACGCCATTCGATTGAGACTCTTCTCATTCTCACTTTGGGATCGGGCAAAGGATTGGCTGTGGTCACTTCCTCATCATTCTATTTGTACGTGGGATGATTTGGCTCATAAGTTCTTAGCTAGATTCATTTCACTTGAGTATATGGCGAAGATGAGGAATCAAATTTTATCCTTTGAGCAATATGACTCCGAGCCTTTTTGTGAAGCATGGGAAAGATTTAAGGACTTGATCAGGAGATGTCCTTCTCATGGATTGCCCATGTGGCTACAATTCAAAGTTTCTATAATGGTTTGGGTGATCCATTGAGAGCAGTGGTTGATGCGGCAGTGGGTGGAACTCTTATGGGGAAATCTATTGAGGAAGCATACAAGTTGATAGATTTAATGGCTTCCAATGACTTTCAATGGCAATATAAGAGAGATACATTGGGGAAGATCATCTACAATCAAGAGCTTGATCTTATTGAGACTTGGACTTCTCCAGAAGCCACCTTGCTCGAAAAAGTCTACATAAGTCCTTTTATTTCTTGTGAGATAGGCGAAGGGAGTCATGCCACTGAGAATTGTCCTATCAATCTGACTTGGGTGAGTCATCCGAGCTATTCCTCGAGCAACTATGAGAAGCTTTCATCACCTTCTTCGGAGCTTATGGAGACATGTGACCTTTCTCCTCAAGCTCCCTTGCAAGCACTACATCAAGAGGTGTTGAGTGAAGAGGTTGAAAAGCCTACACCACCTGAGCTTATTGAAATTGAAAGTGTGGATGATGAAAAAGAAATGGAGAATAGTAAGGGTGTGGAAGAAGTACAAGTAGAAGGGTTTAAGATTGAAGTCTAAGTTCCAGAGGTTGACAAGAAAAACCAAGAGGCAACCTTCGTTATTTATTCATGGAACTTTCTACAAGAATATGAAATGGGTTATATCTTAGAAGACTGTGGAGTTAAGTTCTGTGAAGCAAAGTATCTGATGGAGTCACCTTCCATGGTGGTGCACTATGTGCATCCATCTATTTTCAGACCATTCAAACCACCTTGAAGGAGGACAGAGATAGTCAAGCTGATGACTATAAATCAAGCACTTCTGGGGAGGCAACCCCAACTTTTTATTACTTTCTTAGTTGTTTCTTTCTTTTATTAGCTTTAGTGTTAATATTTCATAGCTTTGATTTTCTTTTTCTTTCTATTTTGTAGGTATGAGTCTAAGTTTGGGGGAGCAGTAAAGCAAACTTTTTGGGCATGCAGTGCTTCAACGAAAAATCCAGGGGAGTTTCCTTCTATCTTTTTTTTAATTTTTGAATCACTTACACATTAAGGTTACTAAATTTGGGTTCAGGAGTACGGTTACGTGTGAGGAAGGTATTAACACCCCCACAACGCCTGTCCAATGGACGGTACCAATTAATCATGTTTTATCTTAAGCAATCTTAATTTAAATGGTCTTTTATTCTTAATTAAAATTTTCTTTTTATTATTTAATATTCAATTATTTAAATATTGATATTTTTCTTAGGACATTCTTCAACACTTTGATCGAATTCCTAAGTAATTTTGCACCTCAAAAGTATTTACGAGACACACTCGTCCTCATGAAGAGGCTCCATCGTCGGATTTAATTTCAATATTTTTAGATAAAAGACTTTTACTTCATTTTGTACTTTAACTTTAAATATTTTACTCTTTTTTTAAATATTTTATTTTTATATTTTATTTTAATATTTTAAAATCTCTCCAACACTTTTCGTGAGATGAAAGTTCCTCACATAAGAACCTTTTTTAGAAAATCATTATATGAAAATTCTTTTCAAGTTAATTATTAAAAATAAGATTTTATAGTTAACTTTATTTCTTAAGATTTTATAATTAGTTTTATTTTTCATATTTTATTTTAATATTTTAAAATCTCTCCAACGCTTTGGTGAGATAAAGTTCCTCACTTAGGAACCTCTTTTTTTTTAGAACATTATTATATTTCTATAATTGAAATAAATTTTATTAAAGTTTATATAAATTATTTTGTTTTATTATTTTTCGTTTGCAAGTTTTGTTTCATTTTAAATTACCTTTTCATAAATCTTATTTTGAAACAAACTATCGAACACTTTTGGAAAGCTTTAATTAAAAATTCCTCACTTAGGAACTTTTTGGGAAAATAGCTATATGTGTTTTTATAAATGTTATTAATTAGCGAATTTTATTTCTTAGTTGAAATTCTATATTTATTAATATTTTATTAATATTTTATGCTATATAAATCCTTTTATAAATTTTTATTTGAATGTCCTAACACTTTTGGGAAATTCATAGAGTAAGTCTCTCACTTGGGGACTTCCTTAAAAACTTATTATGCTCTTTTAATTTGACTGCCAAAAATCTTTTATTTTGAAATGACCAATTTTAAGATACATTTTTTTTTGTAAAAATTTCATTAAACCTTTCCAACACCTTTGGTAAGGTTTTAGAGTAAGCCCGTCACTTAAGGACTTTTAATTTAATTTACTGTTGAAAATTTTACTCAATTTATTTTTTGGGTCTAGATGATTATTTATTTTATGTGAAATTATTATTATTTAAATTTTATTTTATATGTTTTGAAGTTGGCATTCAAGTTACAAACCCAAACATATAATATATATATATATATAATATAAAAGCAAAGATGTAAAAAAAATCACATAAACAAAAAGCAATGCAAATAAATATGAAACAAAATATAAAAAGCAAAGAATTATAAAGTAAAGCAAATAAACGTGTGGATAGCCCAAACCCAAACCATATCCATCACGTTTTTTTTTTTGTACATGGAACACCTTTTCAAAACCAAGCAAATGTGTCCAAAACAAAGAATAAAGGTAAGTTAAAAATATGAATGAAAGCAACATGTGCCCAGCCCAAAACATGTCAATTACGTTTTTTAACATGGCCCAGATCAAAGAATCACAGTCTATTAACACTTAGCAGATGAAATAAAAAAAACGAAACAGTAGGTAAAAGCGACCGGTGCACTTGCGGTATAGGTTTTAGATACACAACACTTAGAAATAATTCTCATGCTATTCTTTTAGAATAAACATTTATTTCTCTTTAATTCAGTAACCGTATCTTACAATTCAGTAAAACAGTAATATTCAGTAAAACTGTATTTCGATACGGTTCAATCAGTAAACAATAGCTACCAATTCAGAAAACAGTATGTGGTAGCTTTCAGTTTAGTAAATAGTAAATGGTAGCTTTCAGTCCAGTAAAACAGTAATAGTGGCTACCACTTCAGTAAACAGTACAGTTCAATTAAATAGTGTTTTGATACGGTTTTGCTCAGTAAACAATAAAACAGTGAACAGTACAGTGGTTCAGTACAGTAAACAGTACAGTACAGTAAACAAGGATTCCGTAAATCCTTTCAGTAAACAGCAATCAGTTATGTGAGACTAGCCATCACCCTACAATTAAATCATTTTATCTTCGTCCAATAATGGACTAGTAATCATCCCCGAAGTGACACAGTGACAGTATGTAATGTGATCTATAACCATGATCAATATGGTGTCCTCGGTGTACACTTGCCAGGTGACATCCGAGACGCTGATGACTGGCAGGTCAATCAGCCACGTGACAGTAACAGTATAAATGTGATGCATGAAACTTGGGGCCTAAGTCTCAAAATAGTATAAAAGCAGTACCATAGCCTTTATGGATTTAAAACACAGTAGTGTAACATTTCACAATTATCCATAAGGCTCACATGTATAAATCATCACCTTTATGAAATTTATAAAATAAATCACATCTTTAAATTTAATTCATAAAGGCATAATTCACATTTTGCATACGGTAAGAAAAACAGTTTATAAAATTATCACTGTAAAATATAAAATGGCATAACTATCTTTTTCACCGTAAAACATATATGCACGCTTTTCCTTGCTTTCTATCAAAAACACAATTTTCAAAATCATCGAAATTCAATTCAAATATTTTCATAATTTATGAAAAATAAAAATATTTATTTTTCAATTTCAATAATTCCGTCTCCATGTTTTCTTCTAAAAACACGTGTAGAGACCTCTAGTCTCGAAATCATAGTTTTCCATCCTTTCTTAACCTTTATGGAATTTATATGGTTAATTGTTTTCATAATTAATACCATAAAGGTTTTATATGAAATTAAGTGAATATTTAAGAAATATTTATAAAATATTCACTTCGGTCCTTTTTAATTTTCATCTTGTTTCACGTGAAATATCACCTACTGGTGAATTTTCGGTGATTTCATTTTCACTATTCTCGAAAACATGAATATTTTAAATTTAAACTCCCATATATTCATGTTTTATGAAAAATACATGATTTCTCGATTTTTGTGCTGAAAATCGTTTCTCGTGAAATCAAATCATTTATTATGATTTTCGATAATTTTCGGTAATTTTCAGAAATTTTTCGATAATTTTTTGGCAGTATAACGACTGCAGATTCACTAGCCTCCTGCACGAAAAAAAAAATTTATATTTTCAACCGGTAAATCACCACAATTTTCAACCAACCATTAGTCGCATTTATAAAATTTAAATGCATAATTTAAAACATGTGGCCGAATATCCTTTCAAGCGACATATGTCTCCCTTACCTGTCTCGGGTTGGTGATTGCCTCTCAAAGGTTACGCCCGTGTTCACGTCTCCCGGTTCCATCGTCTCATTCACCGAGAACGATTCTGGAAACCAAATTCTAAATTTTAAAATTTTTCTCAATTTATTTAAATAAATAAATTATTTAAATAATTTTTATCAACACTTTTCGGGATTTCCTACCGATTCTTGTAATTTTCGAGGTTCCGAATTCTCGGGAATTGTTGAATTTCCGAAATTTCTTTTCTCTTCCTCTTTCTTCTTTTTCTTCCTTCTTTCTTTTTCTCTTTTCTTTTCTTTTTCTTTCTTTCTTTTCTTTTCTTTTTCCTTTTATTTTCTTTCTTCTTTGGCTAGACCGATTCAAACCGATCAGCCTTCCTTCACGGTCAGTTCTCCTCCGGTGGTTCAGTGGCTCCACAGCTGACTGACACCACGACGAACTTGCTGGTGGCCTCCGTTCAGCCCAAATCGGTGGCACGGCGGCAGATCTGGTGACGAAAGGTTCGGTTTCTCTCTTCCTCTGTTCGTCCTTCCTCGACCGCCGTTGGCATCACCAGTGGCTTCCTTCTTCTTCCCCTCACCTCCGCCGAGGTTGGGGTGGCGGTGGCGGTGCCCGGACCAACCGGCACCACCGTTTTCCTTCTCTCCTTTCTCTTTCGGTTTTCCTTCGGTTCACCCCGTTTCCTTCCTTTTCTTCCGTCGCCGGTAGTTTTCTTCCTTTCCTCTTCGGCCGGCGACGACGTCTCTACCCCTTCTCTCTCTTTTTCCTCACCTGGTCGGCCAACAGTGGCTGGCTACCTTGGGAGGCAGAATCGGGTCTCTTCCCGATTTCCTTCCTTTTGTTTTCTTTCTATTTTTAGTATATAATATACTATATTATATACTATAAATTATATTTTATACATATAATATATACCATATATTATACATGTACTATATTATACATATAATATTAGTATTAAATATATAGTATTGTACTATATATATTATATAATGATATATATTATATTTTAATCAAATACATATATATATTTAATATATATATATGTATATATATATATACACTTTAAATAAATTAGCATTTATATATATCTTTACATAAATGTAGAAAACACAATATATATTGTATTTACAATATATATATATATATTTATTCCAACTTTAATATAAATTAATATTTACATTTCTTTACATGTGTATATATATTTATATATATATATATATATATATATATACATAAAATGTTATATTCGTATACATATATATTATTTAAATTTATGCAATAGTATATATATCTATATATACCTTTGTATATTAATATATACTATTTAGTATTTCAATACATATGTATTTATATAAAAATACATTTATATAATATATAATTATATAAATATATTTCTCTTTCATTTCTCATTTTCTTATTTAATTTGGATTTCCATTTATCCAAATTAAATTTTCTCCTTTCATTATTTTCCATAATTTCTCATCTTATACTTATTTCCAATTTAATTTTCTTCACTCGAATTTCCCGATCTGTCTCTTCCTCAATTCTCGAGATTTTCACTGATCTTCCGATCTCATAATTTTATTTATTTCCGCTTATCTATTTTCTCCAATGTTTATTTCCAATATTACTGATTTTCAAAAATTGGAAAATTTACAGTTATCACATGAAAGCTACAAATTCACTTAGTGCCTTTGCAGATTTGTATGTCAGGGAGATCATAAGATTACATGGAATCCTTGTAAGCATAGTTTCAGATAGAGATTTTCAGTTTACTTCTCGTTTCTGGGAACATTCCCAGGATGCTTTGGGAACTAAATTGAGTTTCAACACTGCTTTCCATCCTCAAACTGATAGGCAATCCGAGAGAACAATTGAAACTCTTGAGGATATGTTGAGAGCGTGTGTCATGGATTTTCAGGGCTCATGGGGTGATCATTTGGCACTGGTTGAATTTGCATACAACAATAGCTTCCACTCCAGCATTGGGATGGCGCCGTATGAGGCGTTGTATGGACGTAGGGGTAGATCCCCGATAGGCTGGGAAGAAGTGGGTGAAAGGAAGATATTTGCTCCCGAACTTGTGGAAAAGGCTTCAGAAAGTGTTAGATCGATATGTGATTGGTTGTGAACAACTCAGAGCAAACAGAAGAGCTATGCCGATAATCGCAGGAGACACTTGGACTTTTAGGTTGGAGATAAGGTGTTTTTGAGGATCTCTCCATCCACAGGTATAATGAGGTTTGGAAAAAGAGGGAAGTTAAGTCCCCAGTACATTGGTCCGTTTGAGATACTAGAAAGAGTGGGTAATGTGGCATATCGACTAGCGCTACCACCAGAGCTATCAGGTGTGCACAACATCTTCCACGTGTCTATGCTTAGAAAATATCATCCGGACCCCTCCCATGTGATTGAGTATGAACCTTTGGAGATCAGGGAGGACTTAAGTTATGTTGAGAGACCGTTTCAGATTTTTGATCGAAAGGATAAAGTACTGCCATCCAAGACAATTCCCTTAGTAAAGGTGCTATGGCAACATCACTCCTCAGAAGAAGCTACATGGGAGCTAGAGAGTCTAATGAAAGAGAAGTACCCCCACTTATTCCAGGATAATTTGTAGCAATTTGGAAAACCAAATCCTTTCAAGGTGGGGAGGATATGAGAACCGTGATTTTTCTAAAACGAATATATACTCAACGAACAATGTAAGTGAATGTAATGGTGTGACTTCGAAATGTCAAATGCGAGATGTTTGTCAATGTTGTAGAATCAAAATCCTCGAGAAATAAAAGCCTTTCATTTAAAAATAAACTAAACTAAAAGGCACAACATGCATGCATGCGTATAAAAAAAAGGAGCATGCAAGCAATAAACGTATATACGAGTGTATATAAATGAACATACAAATAATAAAGACTAAATGAGAAGAAAATAAATAATAAGATGGAGGAAATAAGTAATTGCACATAAATAAGTACGTGTAAGTAAAGATATCTACATTTATATTTATATGTATATTTATACTTGGTATAAGTATATAACTATATATATATATATGTGGATAGAATATATTAAATAGATAAAAATATAATATCAAATGAATAAAAATAGTTATAATATGTGATGACTAAATAAATAAATAAATGATAATATATAATGAATAAAAATAGTTATAATAGTTATAATGTACAAATAGTTATAATATAATAAAGAAATACAAGAATAAATAAATCATACAATAATAATAAAATAAAAAGTAAATAAATAATAAATAAGTTTTTCGTAAGAGTTAGACGGGAATTCTCCCATCAACCCATCCCATCCGTCAGGCACCCCATCACCCTTTCCTATTGTTTTCTTATTTTAATTAAAAACAATTTCCTCCACTAACTCAACCCTCTTCCCCCCGTTACTCTCTTCCTCTACTCGTCTCCTTCACCCCATTTTCTTTTGGCTGATTGTTCCTTCCTTCTCTACTGTACAAACATCACGCCATTTGAAGACCTGTTGAAGGCTGAAGCTGCATCGAACTATAGAAGCTGACGGCACAAAATGAAGACAAACACTGCAGCAACAAGGTGAGCACCAGAAGGATTTTAAGAATGCCATTGGTGTTACATTTTCAGACTTGAAACAGGAGCCAAAGGAAGGGGCTGTGCGTGGCATTTACAGATCGAGTATAGGGCAGTGACGAGGGCTGTGCTGGTGGTGTCACGAGCTGAAAATAAAAAGGGATGGGCTACGAATTTTAAGAGTTAGGTTAGGCTTTTAAGAAGGCTGAATGTAGAAGACATTATTGGCTGATCAGTGGGTGTTCTAAGGGCTGGAAAACAAGATTTCGGTGGCTGGTTTGGGTGCTGAACCGGAACACCAAAAAGGGGGACTGCTTAAGGAGTGTCCAAGGTTGCCGTAGGAGGAGTATTCCACACCAAGCTGCCGAAACACAAGGTAAAAAGGAAAGAAAGAAGAATAGGAAAAAGAGATGAAAGAAAAGGAAAAGAAATTACAAAAAAAAAAAGAGAAAGAAAAAAATATATAAATATATATTTGTATATATGGAAATGAGAAGAATAGATTTAAGAACTATATTTTATTAATGTTAAATATATAAATATATATGTGTGTGTACATGTATATATATTATTTACTTGGAGATAAGGTAGGAAACAAGGAAAAGAAAAGAAATAAAAAGGAAGAGAATATACATAGATTTAAATATATATATTTATATATATATTTGTATATTTGGAGATGAAAGAATAAGATCTAAGAGTTTATATTATACTAGTATTAAATACATATATATGTGTATATATTACTTGTGTGTGTATATATATATGTTACTTGCTTAAAAACGAGGAAATAGATAAATATATGTATGTGTAGTACATATATAAAGATATATATAGTAGATTTTTAGAAATTACATTATACTAGTGTTAAATATATATATATATATATATATATATGCTACTTACTTGAAAACAAGGTAAGAGACAAAGAAAAGAAAAGAGGAGAAATAAAAAAAAAAGGAAAAAGGACTAGAAAGAAAAGAGATATATATATATATATATGTGTGTGTGTGGAAATATAACGCATATATATATATAGAAAGAGGTACGAAGATGAGATAAATCCGATTCGAGAATTCAAATTAAATTAATGTTAAGTGTGTGTGTGTGTATATATATATATATATATATATATATATATATATATGAATATCAATATATATATATATGCGTATTGAGATGGAAGTTAAATTTTTAAGTATATAGAAATGGGCTAGACATGCTTAAGTTGGATTTTTCTGAATGTGTAGCACGACGGGAGGACGGCGGACACGGTCTAGTTGGACACGAGACACGCTCAAACTAAGCTCGCCTTAGGTAAGATGTTTATATCACGTAGAAGTAGGATTATCTTGCATAGGATTGAATTTTACGATGAAATAATTTGACTAACTAGAGATTTGATTTAACGAAACGAAATGCAGGTACGATATTAAACTTGATAAGGTACCATAGTGGTGAGATATTAACAGGGAATGAATCGATATGGTATAGACTCATAGACATCATGAGATAATATGATAAGCATTTATGCAACTCATGAGCATGTCATTTTACGGTTCTTATTTCATTTCCTTGAATTTTATTGCCGTTAAGCATGCCTTATTTGCTATACATGAAACTCGAAATGATTTATTCTTATCGTGCTTATAAGAATATTTTGGATGCTTAAATGGTTTTGAAAAGAATGAAATTATAGTTTTCACATATGTACGTATATATATATACATATATATATATATATATGTAAATGATCTTCAAAAAAGTATTACGTACATTGAACTATTTTCATAAGAAAGACTGAATGCTTTATGAGACTATAGGCACCCTAAGAGAATTAAATTCAATAAAGCATAGTGGAAGCCGCCTAATTGGAGATTACTCATTAGGCATAGATCCTTGTCTGACAATAGTCGTGGATAGGTCTCAGTCTCGCCTGATCAGTGGGGCTGAGAGACATGAGGTCTATGGCTATAGATAGCGCCTAGTGGTTTCCAGGGGACGTTGGCATGATTCTTCACTGCTAGCTATAGTGATCTAAGTCTTTATTGATAGTGAAATAGGGATCTAGCCTAGTCTTAAACGATATGAAATGAAGTTTAGAGTATGGTTTTAAACGAAGATGAACTCTAAACTCAATATAGCCATATGGCATACGAAATGTATTTTGATATCGTACATGGCGTAATATATGCTTCAAAAGTACAAATGACATGAAATGAAGTTTAGAGTATGGTTTTAAAACAGAAATGAACTCTAAACTCGATATAGCTTTATGCCATATGAAATGTGTTTGATATTGTACATGACATGAAATATGTTTCAAAAGTACATGTGACATGAAATGAAGTTTAGAGTACGGTTATGAAAACGGAAATGAACTCTAAACTCGATATAGTTTTATAGCATATGAAAAGTATTTTGATGTTGCACGTGACATGAAATACGCTTCAAAAAGTCTATGTGACATGAAATATGCTTCAAAAAGTATATGTGACATGAAATGAAAAAGCATGCATACTTTAAGCATGTCTTAAAAGTAAAACTGAGATGTATTGATATTTTTGTATGTCTTGAACATGTTTTAAAGGAATATGTATTATATGTTTTAAAACTGCAAGCACTCCATATATAGTTACATGTTAAAAGTCATATTATGATTTCATGACTTAGACATCTCATGACATGTTGAGGTATAGTTGAATTGAGCTTGAGAACATAACATGTATATGTTGCATGATGAATAAGAGAATGATAATAGTGAATCCTCATCACATGACATAATGCATTTGCATTAGAACAGTATAATTCTAACTCTGCACTTATATAAATGACTTACTGAGCCTTGCTCATTAAACGCTATTTAAATTTTTCAGATTGAGCACGGAGTTGGGGTAGTATTTCGGAACTTTCTGAATAGTCCCAAGCCTGAAATGTAGTCCCAATTCTCCAAGGAGACTTTTGTGAGCAGTTTGGGTATATATACTCATCTTTTGTATTTAATATCAATTCAGGCTATTTTTGATTCAGTACTTAGATGAGATGTAACCTAATATAGAGAATAGCATCTAGACTATAGTAAAGATGAATTATAAAATTGTCGATTTTGTATGAGCAAGGATATATGATTGAATAGCATGAACAAGTGACCAAGTAAGAAAATGTAAACCATAAGATGAAATGTTATGAATTGGAAATGGACTTAGGTTATGGAGAAAGTTTAGACTCATTAGAAGAAAGAATAATGGTGAACTTGGTCATAGTAATGCTAGAATATAATCAACTGGTATTGAGGTAAGCATGAGCTGGATATTACTTCTGAATTTTATGCAGGTAATTAACTTGGGTAAAGTGATAAAAATAGGTGATGAAGTTAACGTCCCGAAATAAAAATTCACTGCATTGCACTTAGACAAAGCAAGTATAGAAAAGCGAAAAAAAAAAATTAGCCCTGAATTCTACGCATCCATACAAGTAAGAGGTACCGTTGCGACCTTCGGGTCGTGACAGATTTATAGGCCTAATGGTTCGTAGTGACTTGACATTTGAGGAAGTCAACTGTTCGAGTCACTATGGACGTGAAAGAAATCCATGAGGGACCTAAGTGCCACATCAGCGGACGGGGGCCAACTTTAGAATCCCAAAGTGGACAATACGATTGAGTGAGCAGCGGGGGCCACCTCTTGAATCCTGCGGGACCAAAGTGCCACGCAGTCATCACAGCTTCTCTCTCTCTTACACAACTTATTTCTTCCATTTAAGCTTAAATTCATGTTCTACCATTATTCAACATTGATTCTACATCAAATTCTCTTCAAAAAAACATTATGTTCATGCACAATGGATGGTGATTGAAACCCTAAGAGAGAGAATTTCATGGTTTTGATTAAATCCAAGCCTAGATACAAGCTTAAACACCTTAAATACATAGCTAAAAACCATTAAATCATGAAAATTTCAAGAATTCTCTCACCTTTCTTCTTGACCAGATTTGGTGGGGGTTCTTTCATCTTGATTTTTGCCACTTTAGGACTTGATTTTGGTGTCAAAAGATAAAGCATTGAATTTTGGACAGGGTTGGTGAAGGAATTTATTGGTTTCGGTGTCCTTTTCTAAGGTTTTCAAGCACTTTCTCTCTCTTGCTTCAAGCTTGGCTATGGAGGAAATGAGGGAGGCTGATGGTTGATGAGGAAGATGAAGGAGGCTATTGGAAAATTCTAAAATATTGACATTTTATAGTACAAATTATCATTTTTCCCTTATACTTAAGAAAATCTTCTAATTTTGCCGTTAGCAATTGAGTTCATTGAAAACAGTCCATCCAACCACCAAAAATTTTCATTTAATTATAAAACACCTCTATTTAACATTTTCTAATCATTGGTGGAGCTTTTGTAGAGGTTCAGTTGCTTATTTGGGTGAAATTAGCGAAATACTCCTAATCATAAAATCGCAAAAATTTCTGCTTTTACGCTTGATTTCTTCTCTCAGTCCACATGGTCTAAAACCTTGTTACATGAAAAATTATTCACCACTGATAATTGGTCAAAAGTCATCTCAATTTGACTGTTATTCATGAAAATTCCTATGGATTATGGACTTAACTGTCATTTTCGAAATTGTTGCATGCTTTTCAAAACATGCTCAATTGAGGTGATTTTGAGATACAGATTCTTGTTATATTCATATTTCATCTCAAATATCATCATTCTATGGTCTCACTTCGATTTGGACAGAGAAAGTCCATGGACCCCACACCAAGTACTTTCTTAAACCTTATTAAACAAACCCCTTATTTAAGTATTTTAATAATCAGTGTTTTCTTTTAAATTCCTACACTTTGTAACCTATATCGAATATGAGGAAAATGAGGTTCTCACATAAATAAAAAGTGAGACGCCTCAGTGTGCATCTACAGGTCACCAACCCAAGCCACTGCACCGAGTGGATCGCTCAATTGTATTATCTGCTCTGGAGTACATCTCCAAGGGCCACGACTTCACATGGGTTTGTTAGAGTGTGCTGAATTGGCCACAACTCTAATATAGGTCCAGAGGGATTCAAACCCTTGACACCTTACAAGTGTCAATCCCTCTGGACGCGAATTGGAGTTGTGGCCAATCGACACACTTTAACAAACCCATGCAGAGCAGTGGCCTTATAGGGTGCACTCTAAAGTGAACAATACAGCTGAGTGAATCGCTCGGTACAATGGCATGGGTCAGTGACTTGCAGGTGCACACCGAGGCTTCACAAATATTTCCCGGATTACGGACACATTTCCAAATACATTTTCGTTTACATCCCAAATTCACTAATTTAATTGATACAAAGGTACAAACAATTCATATACATTTCACCTTATGGTACTGTAAAAGATTATCTAAAAATAAGTACAACTACATTTGAACATGTGCAATGCACGGTAAAGATTTTATCTTATAATATTTTGTTAAAAAATAAAATAAAATTATATAAAAAGTTTTTGATATATTAAAAAATACTTGATGTATGCACAGAACAAAGAAATTAAAAAAAAATAATTTGAAATCAAATATTAACTAGAAATTTTAAAAAATTTAAATATAATAAAAATTAAATATTAAATAAATTAATTAAATAACTACAGTATTAATTAAAGCAATTCTTACTACATTAATCATTAATAGATTATTAGTTAATGGTTTATATTTGAAACTGATTTATTTTTAAAATTTTAATTTAAAAGATTATAAATTAATCTTATTTTAATTAATTAGAGTTGAAAACTCTATTTTTTAAAATCTTGAAAAAAAATTTATTTATAATAGTTCCAAATATAAAAAAGTAAGTAAAGAAAAAATGAAAATGAAAATGAAAATAAATTATTATTTGAGTTTCTTTAAAATTTTAATCAATTCAAAATAATTAAATACAACATTTAAGATCATATACGTTTTAAAAGAATGGATAATATATATGGATATTTTCTTTTTTTCCTTACCAAAAAATGATTGAACAAATAAATAAATAAATAAAATGATTTAACAAATAAATCCAAAAAAAATGAAAATTGAAAAAAAATAAGAATGAAATTTAATTCAATTCTAATATATATATATATTTATTTATTTAAATACCTAGTTTTTAATTTTTTGTTAAAAGATTTAAAACTTTAGGATAATTCTTATTAAAATATATGGATATTTTTTAATTAAAAAAACATAATAAGTGATAAAAGAAAAATCAAATCCTAAGATAAATTTTTATTAGATTTAAATATAGTTGACATGGTTAAAAGTTATTTTTTAAAATTTTAAATATTTTAAAATTAAATAACTAATTTAATAGGTTTGTTTTATAGAAAATTAAAATTAATTCATTATTTTAAGTATAAAAATGCTAAGCTATCAATGTAAACTTTTATATATTTATATAAGATATAATATTATTATAAAATACTGAATCTTATTGAAATTAAAAGTTTAACCTTTGATGAATGATCAAATAATTCTTAGTATGGATTTTATACTTTAACGATGAAAAGAAAATTCATCTTACCCCGCCTTGCTATTGCTTAATGTTCATATGAAAAACATATGTTATTTTCTTTGAAAAAGTGCATCCAAATAAAAATTTATACCAAAATTAATTATTTTTTTAAATATGTTTTATATATTGATAAAAGATGTGTAAAAAAAACTGATAAATGATATGTGACTTTTTTCTTTAATTTTAATATATATATAGATGTTTGTCTTGTAGAAATTGAAATATATACTTGATTTAAAGAAAGAATTTATTTGTTTTGTATTTTTAATGTATATAGATTTTTATCATTTAGAAAATTGAAAAAAATATTATTTTTCATTTTAAAATATTACAAGTGTCAAACTTTTGGGTTATCTACATAGGATGTTTTACTTTAAGTCAACTGCTTTAGCTTTTCAAAGAAGATTTCTACCATGGAGTTCGGCCTATAGGTGGCAACTATGTTTGCTGACTTTTAGTGAATCAGAGGAAATATGGACGTGCTTAAAAGATTTTGAAGATTGCTTGGATATTTGGTTTTAAAAAATCAATTTATGGGAGGTCCATAATGTTCATCATGATTGCTTTGTATGGCTAAGAATTGAAAGTGTTCCTCTTCATCTTTGGATTAAAATGTTGTTTAAGGTGATTAGAAAAATTTAGGCATCTTATTTTGCCACTAATGATAGTACTCACAAGATGCTCAAATTTGATATTGCATGAATTCTAGACCTTGTCAAAGTAGATTCAATCATCTATTCTCTATTTTCTTTAAAGCCAATGGTGAGTTTTTTAATATATCAATTAGAGAGAATCCAATCTATAATTTCCACAATATATTATCAAATCTAAAGATACAAAAGAAAAAAGAGCTATACTATTCTTCGTCTTGTCCAATGGTTTTAATCTTTCATATCTCAATCCGATCTCTAATTTAATTAATACAAAGGCACAAACGATTCATACACATCCCACCTTATAATACCATACAAGATTATCCAAAAATAAGTACAATTACATTTATCGAATATGAATTGTGGACACTCTGGAGCACAAAGACTATCAAAGCTAACTGCCAGTAGCAAAAGTCGATATTGTTTTGACTAACATGTGAGGAAACAAAGGGGGTGAGCTTGGGGAGCTCACTAAAATAACTACATAAGCACAAAGGATAGCAACATATGATAAACTATTCTACATGCATACAGTTCGGTAAAGTTCTTACTACTAAATAGTCAATGACATTTATTAAGATTTTCGCAACATTAGCGGCTAAATTTGGATTTAACCAAACCTACAAAAATGTACAGTATTCCCAATTCATACAATTATTATCCTCAATTCAGATAGTTCATATCAATAGTTCAATGTTCACATATTCAATGGTGATTTTCTTTTACACAATTCAAGGTCCACATTCACCGTTCAGAAAACCTATTTAATCACAATGACTTCAATGAAATTCTAATACCTTTTATGTCGACTATTTTGGCAGCATTACACTAGATGCTGTTAAGATTTTTCAAGGTTGGGTATGAAAGGCATTTTGGAATATCTCATCATCCCTTTTATACTTGACATCACTAAACACAATCTTTATTCATTTCGATATAATGGTTTGATGTAGAAAATGATGCAATAGTTCGATTAAACTGATACAGTATGATTTCTTATAAAATAATACGGTATTCAGTAAACATATTTCTTTTTATACTAACAATGCAATGGTTCGATAAAAAGAGTTCAATGCAATAACAATAGTTCGATAAAACATCAATAATACGGTAAATCGTATTCGATAAAATCAATACTTTTACTGTAACCAGTATTCGATATAATCAACACTTTCATGGTAAACAATATACGATAAACGATATTCGATATTATCAGTACTTTTACAGTAAAAGAGTGTTCGATAAATTAGTACTTTTACAGTAAAATAGTGTTCGATAAATTAGTACTTTTACAGTAAACAATATTCGATATTAGGGGTGTAATCGAGCCGAGCTAAGCCGATACAGTGAAGTGCTTGAGCTCGACTCAAAAACTCGGTGCTCGGTACTTGGCTCGAGCTCGGTCGAGGCTTAATTTTTGAGGTCGAGCTTGATTCGAGATTGAAATTGAACTACTCGAGCGAGCTCGACTAGGCTCGATTATCTGAGCTTGACTGAAATCGCAAAACAGAACCAACATCAACAGAACCAAACAACAACCGGCTTCAACCAAAAAATTCAGAAATACAATGCATTCTCCAAATCAGATATAGAGACATCGTCTAGAGAATGAAATAGTAGAACAAAACCAAACAAAGATCCAAACATCGAGTTAAGAAACAACAAAACCAAACAATAACAAGCTTCAAACAAAACCTCAAAATTCAGAAATAGAATGCATACTCCAAATTAGAAACAACAGAACAGCCACAACTCTAGTTGTTAGAGCTTGGAGGAAATGGATGATGAAGACTTGAAGAAGGCATTCAGACTTCTGCCGTTCACGCTAGTGAGAATTTTTTAGGGTCGTCAGATCTGGGTTGTCGTCGAATCTGGGTTGGAATTGCAAATCTAGGTTGTTGTAGCAGGATCTGGGTTGGAATTGCAGATCTCGGTTGGATTTAGGTTGTCACCGAATTTGGGTTGGAATAACAGATTTGGGTTATCGCGGTTGCTGAGAAATATTGGAAGATGACGCCGGTAAGGATGTCTGACAGTAGGAACTCGTGTTGCTAATTGTTGAGGAATACTTGAACAAGGTGAGGTGAGACCGTGAGATGCAAACGTGAGGACGAGGAAAAGGGCGTCTAACAACAGGTTCACATCGGTGAGGATTTTGAGTGTCACTGGATAGGGTTTGCTGTCGGAGATTGAAGCAAAAGCAAGGGTGCAAGCATGCAATGGGTGAGTTGAAGAGAAATCAGAATAGAGGTAAAGAGGAATTAGGGAAATTTGTTAGGGCTTTTTAAGCATTACGATAAACAAGTAATTTTAGGACAAATTAGGACAAATATGTAATTTCATATTAAAATAATAAAATATATATTAAATTATTAATAGCTCGATTAAGCTCCCGAGCTACTCGAGCCAGACATATTAATGCTTGAACTCGGCTTGCTCGATAGCTCGAGTAGCTCTTGCTCGAGCTTGGTTCGACAAAAATCAAGTCGAATTTGAGTTTTCCTCGAGTCAAGCCCAAGTAGCTTGCGAGCACCAGTGTATCATTTACAACCCTATTCGATATAGTCAGTACCTTTTGTGAGACCTAATTTTATTTCACTGTACACCATAATTGTAAATTATTGATAGTGGAAATAAATAAATTAGTGAGATTAAATAAATATTGAATGTGAATTTCCACTTTGAACTATGGAATTATTGGAACAAAAATTATAATATGGTGTACATAAATAATAAGAAAAATTTTATGGTACATGTGGAATTTTGTGAACGGGATACGTAAAATAGAGAAGAAGTAAGTCAAACCGAGTAGCAAAATCAATCGGCATTGCCGCCCTTTTTGCTGCAGTTTTCTTCAAGTTTTTAATGCATGAAAGATGTGAAATGATGAAAGAAAACGGGATAAAAAACAGGTGGTAGGTTCTGATTGGTTTAACAGGACTATATAAGAAGACTTCATGAGAAAACCGACATTAGCAAACTTCATCTTCTTCGAAAACCACTCTACTGCTTCTCGTCCATTCTGTTTTACTGTAAGCTCAAATCTTGTTTCTTCCATTCCTTTCATACGTGAGCCATGAAATTTCATCCTTTAGTTAGCTAAACCTTTTCTCCATCGTTTGAAGAGCTAAGGAATAAGCATAGTAAAGTTAACATGAGACAGAAAATGCTCTGTTCTAGAAGTGCAACTCAGTTAAGGTGAGTTCCATATTTTGTTGCTTCTCTTGATGTTTATTGGTATATTTTTATGTTTTATAGTACTAAGATGTACCAGAATCTTCGAAGAGTATATTGGTGGCCTAAGATGAAGAAGGACATCGCTGATTTTGTTGCTAGATGTCTGACATGCCACCAAATTAAGATTGAGCATCAGAAGCCTGCAGGTATGCTTCGACCATTATCGATTCCTACATGGAAATGGCAGCATGTGACTATGGATTTTGTTATAAGTTTACCACGGACCCGGAAGGGTTATGATGCTATTTGGGTAATCATAGATAGATTAACTAAGTCTGCTCATTTCTTGGCCATGAGATCTACAGACTCAGTTAGTGCCTCAGTCGAACTGTATGTCAGGGAGATAGTGAGATTACATGGTGTTCCAGTGAGATTACATGGTGTTCCAGTGAGTATTATATCAAATAGGGATTCCCGCTTCACATCTCATTTCTGGGAAAGATTTTAGGAGTCTATGGGATCCTAGCTGAATTTTAGCACCGCTTTTTCTCCACAGACTGATGGACAGTCGGAGCGTATGATACAGATGCTCGAAGATATGTTGAGAGCGTGTGCATTGGACTTTAGAGGCTCATGGGACGATCACTTACCCCTGGCAGAATTTGCTTATAATAATAGCTTTCATACGAGTATTGGCATGGCACCTTATGAGGCCTTGTATGGCAGACGATGCAGATACCCGATAGCATGGGTTGAAGTGAGGGACCGTAAACTGTTAGATCCTGATTTGGTCGAACAAGCTTCCTGTGATGTACAGATGATTTGTGAGAGGCTCAAAACGGCTCAGAGTCGGCAGAAGAGTTATGCTGATACTAGACGCCGACCATTAGAGTTTGTAGCGGGTGATTATGTATTCTTAAAGGTCTCACCGTCCAAAGGTATAATGAGATTCAAGAAGAGAGGAAAGTTGAGCCCCCGATACATTGGGCCTTATGAGATCTTAGATCGCGTGGGAGATGTGGCATATCGGTTAGCACTACCACCAGAGTTGTCAGGAGTGCATAACGTATTCCATGTCTCGATGTTGAGAAAGTACCATCCAGATCCTTCTCACGTGATTCGACATGAGCCACTGGAGATCAGAGAAGACATGAGTTATGTTGAGAAACCGATACGAATCTTGGACAGGAAAGATAAGGTATTGCGATCTAAGATGATTCCTTTGGTTAAGGTGCTCTGGCAGTATCATACTGAAGAGGAGGCTACTTGGGAGTTAGAGAGCCTTATGCGTGAGAGGTATCCAAAGCTTTTCAGTGATAGGTCCGAGTGAAATTTGGAGGATCAAGTTTCTTAAGGTGGAGAGAAATGTGAGCCCTGATTTTATTTCACTGTATACCATAATTGTAAATGATTGATAGTAGAAATAAATAATTTAGTAAGATTAAATAAATATTGAATGTGAATTTCCACTTAGAACTATGGAATTATTGGAACAAAAATTTATAATATGATGTATATAAATAATAAGAAAAATTTTATGGTACATGTGGAATTTTGTGAACGGGATACGTAAAAGAAAGAAGAAGTAAGTCAAACCGAGTAGCAAAATCAATCGGCATTGCCGCCCTTTTTGCTGCAGTTTTCTTCAAGTTTTTAATGCATGAAAGACGTGAAATGATGAAAGAAAACGGGATAAGAAACAGGTGGTAGGTTCTGATTGGATTAACATGACTATATAAGAAGACTTCACGAGAAAACCGACATTAGCAAACTTCATCTTCTTCGAAAACCACTCTACTGCTTCTCATCCATTCTGTTTTACTGCAAGCTCAAATCTCGTTTCTTTCGTTCCTTTCATACGTGAGCCATGAAATTTCATCCTTTAGTTAGCTAAACCTTTTCTCCATCGTTTGAAGAGCTAAGAAATAAGCAAAGTAAAGCTAACATGACACAGAAAACACTTTGTTCTGGAAGTGCAACTCAGTTAAGGTGAGTTCCATATTTCGTTGGTTCTCTTGATGTTTATTGGTATATTTCTATGTTTTATACCGTAAGAAACATAGATACAGCCTTGTTTTAGTTAAATCTTCTTAGGACATAAGAAATTAGAACAAGATGTGGTTTAGAAAATAATCAAGAATAAACAAGGAAAGTGCTGAAAACGGTGTGAAAGTGATGAGAAATAGGCGAGCTTAGCTATTTTGGGCGAGCTAAATAATATGGAGCGTGGTATAGTGGGCGAGGTCGCCACATGCTAGTTTAATTCATAGGCGAGCCCACCTCTGAATAAAAAGCCGTGCATGGTGAACTCACATGCATAGGCATGGCGAGTTGAATTGTGGACAATCTACCACGCATAAGCCAAATATATGAATGGCGAGTTATATTGGGTGAGCTAGAGGATTAGCCTCAACTCTCGCCAAAGTGTTGGAAAGATTTGAACATAATATATTGATAGTCTTGATAATTTATTTTGCAGCCGGGAATTGAAAATTGATAAAGGCGATCGAGAAGCTAGGCTTCGTAAGACCAGGTAAGGGAGATGTGTGTGAAGTGAATGCATGTTCTGTTTATGGAAATATTGAGAAAATGATTTGATTTGAAACATGCATTGGTTTGATAAACTTTTTTCACAGACCATGATTTGGGCGAGCTATAAAGCCGACCCCTATGTTGTTTTCTGGGCGAGCCAAAGAAAGGTGACCCTTGTTTTAATAAAATCCAAGCGAGCCAAAGAAAGGCGACCCCTTTTATGATATTTCGGGCCAGCCAAAAGTGGGCGACCCCTTGGTTTTGAAAGATTAGTGTTTATGGGCGATCCCTAATAATCTTATGGGCGACCCCGAACCAGTGAGTTATATTTCAGCCTTCGGGCGAATATTTTTATGGGTGAGCTGACCATGGGCAAGCCAATTTAACTCATGTTTTTCTCACGCGTAAATTGGTGAGATTACGAGCTGTTTTTACTATGTTTTGTAAACAGAAAATATAATACCTTTTTGGAAAACAATCATTTTGAGAAAATGATGAAATATGTGAAATATTCCTTAAAGGTTCTTCATGAGATATAAAGTGATTTTTGAGACTTTAGGCCCTGAGTTTCATGCATTACTATTCACGTAGCTGAGTGACCCGACTGGGGCGATGGCTCGGGTCGGTGGACCAGCGGGTGCAACCTAGGGCGTCACAATATAGACCATGACCATAGATCTACTGTATCCCTATGGGGATGATTACTATGTTTCTTCGGAAACGATGCATTCCCTTGGGAACGATGATAGCATGATTTAATTGTAGGGTGATGCCTAATCTCAACTTATTGATTTCTATTTACTGAAAGAATTTATTGAATCCTGTTTACTGTTTACTATACTATATTGTAAACTGTTTAGCCAGTGATTTGAATATAAAGACTGTTTACTATATCCACTGTTTTCCTACTGGGTATGTTGTTAGGGAAAATAAATGTTTTGGGGGATATAGTTTTTATTTTTATAAAGCAACATACACCTTCCTTATTGAGCACGTCGTCGCTCACCCCAGATTTTCCACTCCACAGGTTATTGATTTGAAGTAAACAGTTTACCTTCCAGAGTTATCGGCTGTTGGAGTTAGCAGATATACGATATCGAAGGTACATTATATTCTTTTATATATTCAATAAAATTGTACAGTACTACTTTGAGTAAGAGGGAATGTAAATGATCTCAAATAAATTAAATGTAATAGTTGTAATTCTGTTATAGTACTATAAATGGAGGTACTATGACATACTTAAAGGGTTACGAGTTGTTAAGCATCAAAGACAGCCTAACCGGTAGGTAAGTGTGATTTATAAGTAAATATTATATTATACTACGGATTCGGGATGCTACACCTTTACTGTAAACATATTCAATAAATCAGTACTTTTACAGTAAACAATATACGGTAATATTAGTAATAATTACGGTAAACAATTCAATAAAATCAGTACTTTTGCAGTAAACAGTATTCAATAAACAATACTTTTACAATAAATAATACTTTTACAATCGACAGTATTCAATAAACAGTACTTTTCTAGTAGACAATATTTAGTAAACAGTACTTTTATTGTAGACGATTAGGTAACGCTTTTCAATAAACCATGTTCAGTAAGACATGACCATTGCTAACCATTATAATCTCATTAGCAAGGGCCCGTATGATAATTGTTATTTTCTTGTTAGCAGGGTTCGGTATGCTAACTATTATAACTCGTTACGAGAGACCAATATACTAACTATTATTTCCTCGTCAGTAGGTGCCAATATGCTAACTATTGTATCCCTGTCAACGGGGCCTAGTATACCAACTATTGTATCCCCTTTAGCAGGTGCTTGTATGTTAACTATTATATCCTTATTAGTAGGGGCAGTATGCTAACTATTATATCCCCGTTTGTAAGGGCCATTATGCTAACTATTGTATTCTTATTAGTGGAGACCTATATGCTTTGAACATTAATATTTAGTCTTAATATAAGGCTCGATAACAGAAAAATCCATATTCTTATTTCACATACACAATGTAAGATGTTTCCTTACATCTTGTGGAATATAACTTACCAGTATGAAGCTAACATGTTACTTGCATGGTTAACTTACCTTTGCTCAAAGCAAGAGCCACTCAGTAGATCTCGTACATCGAGGTCACTGCATCTCAGCTAGGTGTCAAATCACTGCAAGAACACAGTACATGCCAAATTATAGTTAACATTCAATCTTATACTTCAATACCCACTAGTGACATATGATACCCTTAGGTATTCGAGACTTTAAGTCTCTAATTGGGCACATTCACCAAGTTTCACTCCGTACGAGTTATACCAATTAATTGTGCACTACAATAACATTAATATATCAATTAACCAAGGCCAAGGAAAATAGATTTATTCATGTCCTTCACCTTGGCCAATTGTTCAATTTCACTTTTCACTTGGTTTTAATTCAGTTTACCACTCAATTTATAGTTAGCTAGCGTACTTATACCACGTTAGTTTCATTACCAATTAGGCTACTTATTCACTTAAAGTCCTAATTGGTTGAATGTTCCGTAATGTGATTTATTCTAAATTAATTTCTAATTTTTATTAAAATCCTGCTTAAACTTCAAAATATATTGATTAATTAATTCTTATAATGATTTAAGCATAGTTACACATCAAGCGCTAAGGTGCTCTATCAATCTCATAAACACATTACTTTTTCAATCAAATTCATTTCAATTTTTCACTCAATTGATTCAATTTCACTAATTTCACTACCAATTAACTATAATTAGCCTCAATTTTAACAATTGAAGCTAACTTTCACAAATCCTCAATTTCACAAAAAGGGGTAAAATTTACTTCTTGGCAATTTTATACCACCCAATCAAATTAAAGTTACAATTAACCTTTATTTATATCAATTAACAACAATTGTGAGACCCGATATTTTATATGTATTGTATATCACATTGTACACAACTGATAACTGGAATAAATTAATTTATGGAATTAAATAAATAGTGAAGATGAGATTCCACTTCACATTTTAGAAATTTTGGAATTTAAATTTTATATTGTATATGTGAAATAGAATGAAAATCTAAAATTATAAGAATAGAAAATTTAATTGTTGGAATTATTGGCTTAATAGCAAACAAAGGAAGTGAAGAAAAAGCCAAGGAGGATGGACAACACGCCAACAATTTTGCTGCACTTAGTGTATTCAGCTGGAAAGAATTGCTAGGAAAAGAAATTCAAGTCATGGATAAAATAATATATAATAAACACTAAATTAAACATAACATGAAGACCTAGAAGCTCATTTCTGGAAGCTTTGAAAAAGAAGCATGAAGAGAAATCAAGAAAGGAGGCTACAAAGTGGACTTCACACCACTTTGTTTCTCCTTTGTATCAATCAGTTTGGACATCATATGGCTGATAAAGACATGGTTTTATAATGTAAAAAAAGTAGAAATGGAGTCTAAGAATAAAGTAATAAAGAATACTTTATATTAGAATTGCTATTGGTTAAAATAAAGCAACAAAAAAATTTGAAACAAGACCAAACTGAAAGCCACGCCAGTTTTACTCCTTGGACACGTTTTATCTAGCCTTTTAAAGGCTGCTGATACAAGACTTTTGTGAGTAGAAAATATAAGGAAAAATGAGTTAAAAGATAGTATATAAAAGGTACTAGATAAAGGAATATCATTGGCTGGAAATTATGAAAAGGAGGTAAGAATACATAGTCAAAAACGTGGACAACAACATGAATTTCCAGCCATTCCTTTTGGCTGTAAAGGTTTCAGTTTTAATGAATAAAAGGCAATAGATATAAAGTAAAAGAAACTTAAAAATAATAGTTGAACAATTATCGCAATTATCCTTGTGGAAGTATAAAACAAAGACCAAAGAAAAGCTGTAAAAGACGTGTAAAAGAAAACACATCTACGCCACCTTGTGCTGCAGTTTCTTCATGCATTAAATGAATTTTAATGCAACAAATGATGAAGAAATATGATAAGAGGATAGGTGGATTATTACTATTGGTTAATATGGATAAAGAGAAGAATAAAGAAGCAAGAAGGCTCGGCAAAACACCATTTTCACCACCGAATGTGTTACATACGAGAACCATATTATGTTCCATTTCTGTTCTGTTTCTTTGCTTCGATTCAGCTAAGAAAAAAATTCAAAAAAATTTCATGGCGATATTCAGTCTTCCTTGCTTACTTAACCTTTATTCAATTGAAGAATCAAATAAGAATTCAAGCTAGAGGGCAGACGTGGAAGAGGAACAAAACAGAAAACAAATTCTGTTTTAGAAACACAAATTGATCAAGGTGAGATTTAATGGTTTGTTGATATTGAATGATATAATTCTATGATTTCAAGCATGAGAAGCATGAGTATAGTCTTGCTTTTGATTTAATTTTGTTAGATCATAGAAATAGAAGAAATTCATATCTTGAAGTAAATGAAGAATAAAATGAAATTGAGCTGAAATTGTAGCATAATGATAGAAAATCATTAAAGGAAACTAGATAAAATGAAAGAGAACTTAGAAATTGAAGTAGGTTGAAAAGAGAACTTTAACTATTGAGGAAACCTACAATTGAACATGGGAAAATAAAGGCATTAATGGCTTCATGCAAGGTTTGGCCAAAAGATGGCTCACGTAGGAAAGCATTTACTATGGGAAAACAAGACCATTGAAGAAAAAGGTTGGAAGTCAATAATAGTGGCCATCAAGAGTTTCAGCCATGACCATTTGAGATGCAATGATAGGCTGAAAATTGAGGGTTTTAGTAGAGAATAATTGTAGAAATTAAAAAAGAATTTTCGGTGCAATTAAAACCGAAAAAGGAAGTGGAATGAAGAAATTGATTTTAAATACCAGTATAATTTAAACTGGTTGTATTCATAACATGAAGTTAGTGACTGCATTTTATGAATTTTAGTGGTTTAAAAATAAGAAGAAAATTATTAATAATTTTCGATAAAATTATTAATAATTTTCGATAAAATTATTTTGCAGCCGAGAAGTACGATTTCGGTAGATGCAACCAGGAAACTTAGTTTCGTAAGACCAGGTAAGAGAGTAGTATGTAAAGTGAAATGCATGTCCTGTGGAGAAAAATGTTATAAAAATATTGAGAAAATGATTTGGTTTGAGACATGCATTAGTTTGATAAACTGTTTTGAATATGGGTGAGCCAAAGATAGGTAACCCCTTGGATATAATTCTGAGCAAGCCAATAGTGGGCGATCCCTTGTTTTTGTAAAGAGAAATATTTTGTGGGCGACCCCCCAGTTAGCTTGGTGTGAGAGCCACAGTGGGCGATGTTAATTCACCACGTGGGCGATGTTAATTCACCACGTAGGCGATGTTAATTCACCACATGGGTGAATGAAAACATGCGAGCTCAATCCACTGCGATGGGCAAGCCGTAATGGGCGAGCTGATAAGGGGTGAGCCGGTTTAACTTGTGTTTTTCTCACACGAAAAATGGTGAAATTACTGGCTGTTTTTACTGTGTTTTGTAAACATAAAATATAATACCTTTTTTTGGAAAACAATCATTTTAAAGAGATGATGAAATATGTGAAATATTCCTTAAGGGTTCTTTATTAGATATAAATTGATTTTTGAGACTTTAGGCCCTGAGTTTCATGCATTACTATTTGTGTGACTGATTGACCCGCCAAGTCATCAGAGGTCTCGAGGTCACCTTGCAAGTGTACTCGAGGACCACCTATAGATTATGGCCATAGATCTACTGTGTCCCAGTGGGAACGATTACTTTGTTCCTTCAAGAACAATGATAGCATGATTTAATTGTAGGGTGATGCCTAGTCTCAACTTATTGATTTTTGTTTACTAAAAGGATTTACTGAATCCTGTTTACTGTTTACTGTTTACTATTTACTGTACTATATTGTAAATTGTTTAGCCAGTGATTTGAATATTAAAGACTGTTCATTATATCCAGTGTTTTCCTACTACGTATGCTGTTAGGGAAAATAAATGTTTTGTGGTATATAGTTTTTATTTTATAAAGCAGCATACAACTTCCTTACTAAGTACGTTGTCGCTCACCCCTTATTTCCACTCCACAGGTTGTTGATTTTGGATTAAGAGAATTACCTTCCAGTGATTATCGACTGCTAGAGTTAGCAGATATTCGATATCAAAGGTATATGATTTTCTTTTATATATTCAGCGAATTTGTACAATACTACTTTGAGTAGAAGGGAATGTATATATATATCTTAAGGAAATAATGTAACAATGCATACTTCCATATTTGTACGATGAATAAGAGTACTAATTATTATTAAAGTGATTAACGGATGGTTAAGTATTACTGACAGCCCAACCGGTGAAAATAGGTAAAAATATGAGTAAATATTGTGTATTACCGTAGGTTCAGGATGTTACAACAATTTAGCTTCAATTTGATAAAATTAGACTTGATCATACAAAATCCCCAATTTTACCTAGAGAGGAAATTCCAATTCTTGCAAATTTCACACAACCCAATCAAATTAAAGCTACAATTAACTTCTAATATCATCACTTAACTCAATTTAAGCTTCAATTTTCATGAGAACATGGCTTACCTATAAAATCTGTAGTTTAACTTTCTCTCTTTAAGTCGAAATCCTAACTTCTCCAATTCTTGAACAATTCCTCAGATTGAAAGCATGTTAACACTTAGAATTAGTTAATGATTAACATACTAAAAATTCAAAGCAAACAGGCATTTATTTCTTGACAAATCTTGAAAAAAAATGAATTCCCTTATCCATTCTTAAATTTGGTATTCTTCCTCTAGAAACACACAAAATCGAGGGACCATGAAGAAGAGGAAATGAAGTTCGGCATAGGGAAAGGAAGAATGGAAGTAATTTCTTCTTGGCTAACTTAAATTTTGAAATTACATGAAGAATTATGAAGAAAAAGTGGAGAACACCATGGAAAAGGGAAGCTTATGGGTTGCCTCCAAGGGAAGAAGAGGGTCACGTTATTTTCAAGCCAATTTGGCTTGTTTTGTCTAAATTTTGCATTATTTACAAAAATGCTATTAATGAAATCCTTTTAGCACATGCCAATTTCTTTTGGACTTAGTTTTTCTTATTTTCTTCTAATTTTATAAACTCAAGTAAGGTTTCTTCTAATTTTATAAACTCAAGTAAGGTAACCCGAATTGTATGACTTTAAGGGATAAAATATTTAATTCAAATATTTTTAATGCGTTAAAATGGGATTTGACACGTTAAATTATGGTTTTGCTCTTTTTGGCCAATTAAATCCAATTTCGCAACATAAGCCAAAATCGACTTCAATTAAATTCAATTAATTCAAAAAGGCTTATCCAAGGGCTAAATATGATCAATTTATGAAGTTTTCGGCATGTCCAGATTGGTGCACGCTTCCATTGGGCTCACAGACTTGCTCGTGCGGAAGTTCACCTTTTGCACCAATATTGATAATTCACTATTTAATTGGCCAATTTGATTTATTTGGTCACAAAATCATTCAATATGTTTAAAATATGGGTTCTCATAGCATTTTACTCTTAAATCAACAAACCATTAGACAATTGGAATTTGGACACCTAACCACTTAGTTTAAATTTTTTTATTTTTATTTTTTTTCAATATGTTCATTAGTTTTTTAATCATTATATTATAATTTTTTAATAAAATTTCGAAAAAAATTCTTACATTTTTTTAATGGAATCAGTTTTTTTCGTTTGTGCCTAAGTTAAATGCCAACACAATTACATTAGATCTAATTGTAAAACTAGTTGACTAAATGTTCAATTAATATGTTGAATAATACTAAAGTATACTTAAAAAAAGTATCAATAATTGGTTTAACCTTAATAATCAATACATAAATTTTTTTAAAAAAAAACATAACCCAAAAGATTGGCTTAATTGTGTAAGGCCCTGCTGAGTTCTTGATAGAGGACAATCCATAGTAGAAAGTCCCGTGTTTCAATCCTCAAAAGGACAAATTCTCTTAGGCTGGTGGCAACCAAGCAACGCGAACCAAATGTCCAATTATAATGTTGAACAATAGACATTATTAAAAGGTTAATAATTAATGTTGGCTCAATTTCCTAATCGAAAGGGGGGTGAATTGATTTTTAACTAACCTTAGGTTCGTTTTTTGGTTTTTATAACTTCTCTAGCCTATACAATAGTTCTCTACATTCTCTAGGCTATTTTAGCATAAAATTCAATATATACAATTAAATCACAAGAAAGTAAGTAGTGAAGGGTTAGAGAATTGTACGCAAGTGATTTATAGAGGTTCGGCAACCTTGCCTAGGTCCTCTACCTTGACACATTCCCAAGGATTTTTCCTAAATTCACTATCTCGAATTCATTAGACTCTTTTTCGCAAGCTCAAGAGTAAACTTCAACACCTTGTTCTAGCCTCAAGGAGGAAACCTGTGAGAACTCGTTAATTTATACTGTACATGTACGGAATAATAAATTTTAAATAAATAAATTTTTGATATTTTATAAATATCGAAAGAAAGGTGTGATAGAATTGAAAATTTTCAAGTTGTATAAGGGCAAAAATACTTTTCTCATGAAGTGGTCAAAGTGGACCAAATAAGCCATAATTTGGCTTAAGAAGTAAATTAAGTAAATGAAAATGTAATTAAAATATGGGCTGGACAGAATTTTACTGTACAGTGGCACAATGAGTAATTTAGCTGAAATTAGAGGACATTTTAGACTTTAAATAATTCATACCAGAAAATTTTATAATTACAATCAATTTAGAGCCAATGAAAACAGGGCAACAAGGCTGATTCATTTATTTCTCCAGCTGGAGTAGCACCGCCTCAGCCATTTCGGCTGCATCAGTCACGTTGTGTTCTTCCTTTCCTCCACCGTTCTCCATGTTCCAGCCTTGAATCACCATCGTTTCATCACAATTCGACTTAGGCTCCTTCACATAAATTGATCCCCACCTCCATAGCTCTATAATAATCTAAAAACCTCAACCAAAAACAGCATGAGAGAGGTTCCCCTGCAGCTGAATGTTGGCGTAGGACAGGTAAGAAACTCTCCAGTCCACGTTTTATGCACTTGATTGTTGGTTGATGATGTTATTGGTTGGGTAGATGATAGGTAAGGATAAGGTCTGGAAGGAAAATGTATGGTAATTTCTTAGGACAGAAATCCTTGATTATTGGTAATGTTAATAGCTGAGTAAAATACTGCTGTTACATGAATGAGTGGCGTAATTAATGAAGCAGAAAAAATTCTGTTGTTCATGCGTGTAAGTGAAGAACAGAGTTTAAGATCTAACATGAAAATAAATTAGAGATATAAATGTAAATAAGAAACCATGCTGCAGCTGAGCCTGAAAATTTTAAGAAGTATAAATATGGAGTTTTGGTGGTGTGAAAACAAAGGAAATCAAAGTTGAACCGAAACAGATATGGGGGGGGCTAATCTGATTGTGTTGACTGATTTTAATAAATGGTAGAATGTTAGTCAATAAGTGGGCTGTTAAGAGGTGGAACCAAGAAATGAGTTAGAATAGTTTAGATCCTAAGACATATAATTGATATATGATCAAAATATAATTAAGACATGTTATTGAAACATCATTTGATTTAATTGTAGTGAATTTGGAGCGGTGCAGGAGTTTAGCTTGAGTTGAGGATCGAGGAAAGGTAACCTACCAAGCACCGAGGTAAGTGGGTTAAATAAATCTTACTAGCATCGTCTCGTAAGAGATGAAGGAATCCTTATTAAATAATTAATTAAATTATATAGGATATTGGTTGAGCATTACGGGTAAGATAATTAGAATAATTATGCAAGAGTTTTAAACCGAACATAATGTGCCTGTGAAATGCCCTTATTTAAAAGGTGATCTTTGTCGTGTATCGTGTAATGTGTTACGTGTTATGGCACTCTCATGATCATTGAACATGTTAACATATTGTTATGCTTGGGTATGAATACGTGAGTTGAGTACCAAATACACATATCGTCTCGATGTTGAGTCCATAGACCTCAATTAGCACCTAGTTTTATGTACCAAGAGTAAAGACTCGAATTCCGAACCGTGGGAGTCACCTCTAGGATCCTTCGGGAACTACGTGCTACACGAGCTTCGATGTGCTAAAGGCATTAACCGAGTAAAACCTCGAGTGGACTTTGGGCCATAGAGGACAGTACGGATGAGTGATGAAGCTAGGCAATCGTTGTCTGATGGGCCCAGAGAGGTTGCCATGGCCGATTGTGCTGGTTCGTCATAATCTCTAAAACCTCGAGTGGACTTTGGGCCATAGAGGACAGTACGGATGAGTGATGAAGCTAGGCAATCGTTGTCTGATGGGCCCAGAGAGGTTGCCATGGCCGATTGTGCTGGTTCGTCATAATCTCTAAAACCTCGAGTGGACTTTGGGCCATAGAGGACAGTACGGATGAGTGATGAAGCTAGGCAATCGTTGTCTGATGGGCCCAGAGAGGTTGCCATGGCCGATTGTGCTGGTTCGTCACACCCCTAAAATCCTTCGGGAACTAAGTGCTACACAAGTTTCAACGAAATATGAGAAATCGTAGGGTATTGCGATTATAAGTAAGTAAGTGATTGTGATTCATGAAGGCGATGAATGTTGAAGGATGACATAGATCTTAGGCATATGACACATGATGTATGTGATTATTGAATGATATCTATATATGCCATTTGAACATGTGCTACTTGAATGTTCGCTTCTTTCGATTATTTGAGTTATGTCTATATATGTCATTGAACATGTGCTACTTGAATATTCGTGCTTCCACACATAATTATATTTTTAATAAGAACGATGACTGGTGTAACTAAGGATGAAAAGTAAGTATGAGTAAGTTATGACGTGTGTACACTTACGAAAAGGGTAATAAACCTTAGTATAACCCATACATGCTAATTTACAATAACTCAAGCATGTATGATCGTGTTTTACGATATGAGCCTAGTATGTTTTATTTAAACTACTTACTGAGCCGTGGATTGCTCACCCCTTAATTTAACAACTGCAGATCATACGAGTTGATAGCCGGCTCGGGCTTCGCGTAGGCTCCTGGGAAATCGTACCTAGTAGTGGTACCCATTGCGTTCTCCAGAGCTAGCATTTTGTATTTTGAGGTATACTGATAGTATATCATTTTGATAATTATGTGTACGTTAACTTTCACAGTACTAAGATAATATGTGGGATGTAACTATGGATCGCATTAGATGACTATGAGAGTCTAGGTGGTTATCGAGTCCGATCCAGGTCTTAAATTATGTTTTGAATTATGTATAAATGTGGTAGATACGAACTTAGTAACGGTTAAACTCTCGAGATCTTGAAATACGTGATTGCATGAAATTGTGGAGAAACACCAGCTGTTGTATTATGTGATTTAGAAATGCGTTTTGTGCAGGGAATTATACCTGGGGAAATTGATAAAATACAAAGGGGAGGTTTTCGATCTGTTTCTTTTGGGAATAGTAAAATAAGACGAAAATCATAAGAAAAACCTCTTTGAGAAACGTGTCATAGCTCGAGAAATAATATGAGTAAGATAGGATCGGAATTTAGATACTACACTAACACCGAATACAAACCGTAAGTAGAAAAAGAAAAATTTGGTTCGAAATTTTCGTAAGCAAATCTAGTAAGTGTTAAGTGGATGTCATTGACATTCGGGTCGTGACAGATTAAATGGTATCAGAGCATGGTTTGTCTAGTACGTGGTAGTGTAGTTAGATTGTCTGTAGCGTTACATCCCATGTACTGTGAAATTTATGTGAAAGTTTCCAAATTTGACTTATACTGAGATTGATCTGCTCTTGGTATAGGCACTTGAAATTTGAGTAGAATGAGGAGAACGAGACGTAGAGGTGGACCCGGGAGGCCATCTCGGGGGTCAGCAATACCACCCTCGACTCCTTCACCCTCTGCACCTCCATCACCTCCACATCCGACTCCTCCACATCCGACTCCACCACCACCGGATAGCATGGAGGCGAGGATGGCTAGAATGGAACAGAATTATGAGGTTATGACAGCCTTGCTACAACAACTTGTGGCAAACCAAACTAGTGTACCTCAGGCTCCGCCACCTCCACATGCATCTTCAGCACCTTTGGTGCCTCCATCTGCTCCCGTAGTGCCTCCACCTGCACCACCACAGGTACCGCCTCCACCGACTCCCGTAGAGCCACAGATTGCTCCTCCTCCAGTTACACCCCAAGTAGCCGTGCCGCAGCCAGCTACTATTCAGGTTGGGAGTCCAGTGGATCGGAATATGTCTCTCTTGAAGCAATTTCAAAAGATGAATCCTCCACAGTTCAAGGGGGAAAAAGATCCCACTAAGGCGGAAGAGTGGATAGAGGAGATGGAGTTCCTCTTTAAATACATGGGCTGCAATTCCACCGAGAAGGTATCCTTAGCCGTGTATATGATGAGAGGTGAGGCTCAGAAGTGGTGGAAGACTAATGAGCCCTTGGTATTGGCCAAAGATCCCATTATTACATGGGAGAAGTTTGTTGAGACCTTTATGGATTATTATGTGTCGGCAGTGGCAAGACGAAAGAAGAAGACACAGTTTCTTGAACTGAAGCAAGGGTCTATGAAAGTAGAGGAGTATGAGACCCGATTCACTGCCTTAGTCAAATATGATGCGGATTATGCCAACAATGATGAGAAGAAGGCAGAGAAATTCACTTCGGGTTTGAGGTCCAATATTAGGGGTAGAGTTAGGCCCTTTGAGCTTACGGAGTATGCGGCTATTGTGAGGAAGGCATTGACAGTCGAACAAGAAATTGAGGCTTCTCAGGCCGAATATGATGCTAGAAGACAGCCCAAGCCGAACCAGCCCCCTAATAAAAGATTTGATAGAAGGAGGCCAGAACAAAGAAGATATCAGGGCCCTAGTAAGAGGCAGAAGTTTGTTGCGCCTCGACCACAGGCTATTAGGCCTATTACTACAGCTACACCCACTACTCGAGCCGTAACTACAACACCCATTGATACTTCTCAGCCGTGTACTGCTTGCGGCAGAATTCATAGGGATCGACCTTGTCTTAAATCTTCCGGAGCTTGTTTTAATTGTGGTGAAAGAGGCCACTTGATTAGAGATTGCCCCCATCCTAAGGCCACAGAAAAACGAGATGATAGACCATCGATAGCCCAGCAGAAGAAGGCCCAAGATAAGGGTAAGAAACCCATGGAGCATGGAAGGGTGTTTGCTCTCGACCAAGAAACAGCCGACGCTTCTGGTTCGGTCATTAAGGGTAAGCTTACTATTTGTAATTTAGAAGCATTTGTACTTGTTGATCCAGGCTCAACACACTCCTTTATTTCACCTATGTTTGCTAGTAAATTGCATATAGAGTGTGAGCCCTTAGGACATCTATTACATGTGATTACTCCGCTCAAAGAATTTCAAATGACCGAACATGTGTATCGTAAGTGTAAAGTAAAGGTGGGAGATAAATACCTAGTGGTAGATTTGGTGTTATTAGACATGTATGACTTTGATGTAATACTAGGCATGGATTGGCTAACCAACCACCATGCCAGTGTGGACTGCTATAGCAAAGTTGTTACTTTCTCCTTACCTGAAAAGCTTGTACTACGTCTTGGAGATAATGAATAGAATAATTATGATTTTATTGGTGTCTCACTAATATGAGATTGATTTGTTTGTGAAGGCTATCTCGCGTTTGTCGAGGATGCCGAAAAGAGCCAATCGGAACTGTCTGACATCCCAGTTGTCAAGGACTTCTCCGATGTATTTCCGGATGAGCTACCAGGGCTACCTCCGGAAAGAGAGATGGAGTTTGCTATAGAGCTACTCCCAGGCACTCAACCCATATCCAAGCCCCCGTATCGAATGGCCTTAGTTGAGTTAGAGGAGTTGAAAAAGCAATTACAAGAGTTGTTGGACAAAGGGTTCATAAGACCGAGTGTGTCGCCATGGGGAGCTCCAGTGTTGTTTGTGAAAAAGAAGGATGGCAGTTTGAGGCTATGTATCGATTATAGGCAGTTGAATCAAGCAACGGTGAAGAATAAGTATCCCCTGCCTAGGATTGATGATCTGTTGGATCAATTGAAAGGTGCCCAAATATTTTCGAAGATTGATTTGAGGTCGGGGTACCACCAATTGAGGATTAAAGGGGAAGATGTGCCAAAGACAGCCTTTAGAACTCGATATGGCCACTACGAATTCCTAGTTATGCCATTCGGCCTAACGAATGCCCCTGCAGCATTCATGGCATTGATGAATGAAGTATTCAAGCCTCACTTGGATAAGTTCGTCATTGTGTTCATAGATGACATACTGGTGTATTCCCGATCCCGGGAAGAACATGAGCACCACCTCCACATAGTACTCTAAACTCTTAGGAAGGAAGGGCTATACGCGAAGTTCAGCAAGTGTGAGTTTTGGTTGGAACAAATCAGTTTTCTGGGGCATGTGGTATCCAAGGATGGTGTAGCAGTTGATCCAGTTAAGATAGAGGCCGTGATGAATTGGGAGAGGCCTAAAACAGTGACCGAGATTCGCAGCTTTTTAGGGCTTGCAGGTTACTATAGGAGATTTGTAGAGGGGTTTTCCAAGCTTGCTGCTCCACTAACCCGACTTACACGCAAGGATGTCAAGTTTGAATGGAATGATGCGTGTGAGCGTAGCTTTCTAGAACTCAAGCAAAGGTTGACTACGGCTCCTGTGTTGACGGTTCCAAGTGGATCCGGAGGATTTGCAGTGTATAGTGATGCTTCTCTACAGGGTCTAGGGTGTGTGTTGATGCAGAATGGTAGAGTAGTGGCATATGGTTCAAGACAGTTGAAGGACCACGAGAGGAACTACCCTACTCATGATCTGGAGTTGGCAGCGGTAGTGTTTGCGCTAAAGATATGGCGCCATTATTTGTATGGTGAGCGGTTCCAGGTTTATACAGACCACAAGAGCTTAAAGTACCTATTCTCGCAGAAAGAGTTGAATATGAGACAGAGAAGATGGATGGAGCTATTGAAGGACTATGACTGCGAGATTCTCTATCATCCGGGTAAAGCAAACCGGGTAGCGGATGCATTAAGTAGGAAGAGTGTGGGTTTTGTTAGTTACATGATGGTCCGGGAATGGGATTTGCTGGAGAAATTTTCAGAGTTGAATATCAACCTAGAGCCCGATGGTGAGTATTTGATGGCTAGCTTGAGGATAGAGCCTAACATTATGGATCAAATTAGACAAGCTCAGAAAGAGGATCCTAGACTTGTGGAGATCATTGGTGGAATACAACCGGGACAAGACTCAGAGTTTAGGGTTTCAGATGATGGGTTGTTGAGATATAAGGGTAGAATTTATGTCCCGAATGATGAGATGTTGAAGAGGCAAATTTTAGAAGAGGCACACAGCTCCAAATACACTATGCATCCAGGGAATACGAAGATGTATCAGAATTTACGAAAGGTGTTTTGGTGGGCTGGTATGAAGAAAGATATAGCGACCTTTGTGTCGAGGTGTCTAGTGTGCCAAAAGGTTAAGATTGAACACCAGCGGCCAGCGGGCTTACTAAAGCCTTTGCCCATACCTACATGGAAGTGGGAGCATGTGACTATGGACTTCATTATGGGGCTCCCGAGGACTCGTAGGAATCATGATGCGATCTGGGTGATAGTTGACAGATTGACAAAATCCGCTCATTTCCAAGCTATGAAGGCTACTGACTCGCTTAGTGCCTTAGCAAATATGTATGTTAAGGAGATTGTGAGGTTACATGGAGTCCCAGTGAGCATAGTTTCGGACAGGGATTCTCGGTTTACTTCCCGTTTCTGGGAACACTTCCAAGATGCCTTGGGAACTAAACTAAGCTTTAGCACAGCCTTCCATCCTCAAACCGATGGGCAATCAGAGAGGACTATTCAGACACTTGAGGACATGTTGAGGGCATGTGTTATGGATTTTCGAGGCTCATGGGATGATCATCTGGCACTAGCGGAGTTTGCATATAACAACAGCTTTCACTCTAGTATTGGGATGGCACCTTACGAGGCATTGTATGGGCGTAGGTGTAGGTCTCCCATTGGCTGGGAAGAGGTAGGTGAAAGAAAGTTATTCACTCCGGAGATTGTAGAGAAAGCTTCCGAAGATGTGAGATTGATATGTGATAGACTGAGGACAGCCCAAAGTAGACAGAAAAGTTATGCCGACTGTCGAAGGAGGCCTTTAGAGTTCCAAGTGGGTGATAAAGTGTTCTTGAGAATCTCTCCGTCTAAAGGCATAATGAGATTTGGCAAGAAAGGGAAATTGAGTCCTCGATACATTGGTCCGTTTGAGATATTGGAGAGAGTGGGTGACGTAGCATATCGACTAGCATTACCCCCGGAGCTATCGGGTGTGCATAACGTCTTTCATGTGTCGATGCTACGGAAATATCATCCGGACCCATCTCATGTGATCGAGTATGAGCCACTGGAGGTTAGGGAGGACTTAAGCTATGTCGAGAGACCAATTCGGATCTTAGACAGGAAAGATAAGATATTGAGGTCTAAGACAATCCCTTTAGTCAAAGTGCTTTGGCAGCACCACTCTTCAGAGGAAGCCACATGGGAGTTAGAAAGCTTAATGAGAGAGAAATACCCTCACCTATTTCAGATAGACACAGAAAATTTGGGGGACCAAATTTCTTAAGGTGGGGAGAATGTGAGAACTCGTTAATTTATACTGTACATGTACGGAATAATAAATTTTAAATAAATAAATTTTTGATATTTTATAAATATCGAAAGAAAGGTGTGATAGAATTGAAAATTTTCAAGTTGTATAAGGGCAAAAATACTTTTCTCATGAAGTGGTCAAAGTGGACCAAATAAGCCATAATTTGGCTTAAGAAGTAAATTAAGTAAATGAAAATGTAATTAAAATATGGGCTGGACAGAATTTTACTGTACAGTGGCACAATGAGTAATTTAGCTGAAATTAGAGGACATTTTAGACTTTAAATAATTCATACCAGAAAATTTTATAATTACAATCAATTTAGAGCCAATGAAAACAGGGCAACAAGGCTGATTCATTTATTTCTCCAGCTGGAGTAGCACCGCCTCAGCCATTTCGGCTGCATCAGTCACGTTGTGTTCTTCCTTTCCTCCACCGTTCTCCATGTTCCAGCCTTGAATCACCATCGTTTCATCACAATTCGACTTAGGCTCCTTCACATAAATTGATCCCCACCTCCATAGCTCTATAATAATCTAAAAACCTCAACCAAAAACAGCATGAGAGAGGTTCCCCTGCAGCTGAATGTTGGCGTAGGACAGGTAAGAAACTCTCCAGTCCACGTTTTATGCACTTGATTGTTGGTTGATGATGTTATTGGTTGGGTAGATGATAGGTAAGGATAAGGTCTGGAAGGAAAATGTATGGTAATTTCTTAGGACAGAAATCCTTGATTATTGGTAATGTTAATAGCTGAGTAAAATACTGCTGTTACATGAATGAGTGGCGTAATTAATGAAGCAGAAAAAATTCTGTTGTTCATGCGTGTAAGTGAAGAACAGAGTTTATGATCTAACATGAAAATAAATTAGAGATATAAATGTAAATAAGAAACCATGCTGCAGCTGAGCCTGAAAATTTTAAGAAGTATAAATATGGAGTTTTGGTGGTGTGAAAACAAAGGAAATCAAAGTTGAACCGAAACAGATATGGGGGGGGCTAATCTGATTGTGTTGACTGATTTTAATAAATGGTAGAATGTTAGTCAATAAGTGGGCTGTTAAGAGGTGGAACCAAGAAATGAGTTAGAATAGTTTAGATCCTAAGACATATAATTGATATATGATCAAAATATAATTAAGACATGTTATTGAAACATCATTTGATTTAATTGTAGTGAATTTGGAGCGGTGCAGGAGTTTAGCTTGAGTTGAGGATCGAGGAAAGGTAACCTACCAAGCACCGAGGTAAGTGGGTTAAATAAATCTTACTAGCATCGTCTCGTAAGAGATGAAGGAATCCTTATTAAATAATTAATTAAATTATATAGGATATTGGTTGAGCATTACGGGTAAGATAATTAGAATAATTATGCAAGAGTTTTAAACCGAACATAATGTGCCTGTGAAATGCCCTTATTTAAAAGGTGATCTTTGTCGTGTATCGTGTAATGTGTTACGTGTTATGGCACTCTCATGATCATTGAACATGTTAACATATTGTTATGCTTGGGTATGAATACGTGAGTTGAGTACCAAATACACATATCGTCTCGATGTTGAGTCCATAGACCTCAATTAGCACCTAGTTTTATGTACCAAGAGTAAAGACTCGAATTCCGAACCGTGGGAGTCACCTCTAGGATCCTTCGGGAACTACGTGCTACACGAGCTTCGATGTGCTAAAGGCATTAACCGAGTAAAACCTCGAGTGGACTTTGGGCCATAGAGGACAGTACGGATGAGTGATGAAGCTAGGCAATCGTTGTCTGATGGGCCCAGAGAGGTTGCCATGGCCGATTGTGCTGGTTCGTCATAATCTCTAAAACCTCGAGTGGACTTTGGGCCATAGAGGACAGTACGGATGAGTGATGAAGCTAGGCAATCGTTGTCTGATGGGCCCAGAGAGGTTGCCATGGCCGATTGTGCTGGTTCATCATAATCTCTAAAACCTCGAGTGGACTTTGGGCCATAGAGGACAGTACGGATGAGTGATGAAGCTAGGCAATCGTTGTCTGATGGGCCCAGAGAGGTTGCCATGGCCGATTGTGCTGGTTCGTCACACCCCTAAAATCCTTCGGGAACTAAGTGCTACACAAGTTTCAACGAAATATGAGAAATCGTAGGGTATTGCGATTATAAGTAAGTAAGTGATTGTGATTCATGAAGGCGATGAATGTTGAAGGATGACATAGATCTTAGGCATATGACACATGATGTATGTGATTATTGAATGATATCTATATATGCCATTTGAACATGTGCTACTTGAATGTTCGCTTCTTTCGATTATTTGAGTTATGTCTATATATGTCATTGAACATGTGCTACTTGAATATTCGTGCTTCCACACATAATTATATTTTTAATAAGAACGATGACTGGTGTAACTAAGGATGAAAAGTAAGTATGAGTAAGTTATGACGTGTGTACACTTACGAAAAGGGTAATAAACCTTAGTATAACCCATACATGCTAATTTACAATAACTCAAGCATGTATGATCGTGTTTTACGATATGAGCCTAGTATGTTTTATTTAAACTACTTACTGAGCCGTGGATTGCTCACCCCTTAATTTAACAACTGCAGATCATACGAGTTGATAGCCGGCTCGGGCTTCGCGTAGGCTCCTGGGAAATCGTACCTAGTAGTGGTACCCATTGCGTTCTCCAGAGCTAGCATTTTGTATTTTGAGGTATACTGATAGTATATCATTTTGATAATTATGTGTACGTTAACTTTCACAGTACTAAGATAATATGTGGGATGTAACTATGGATCGCATTAGATGACTATGAGAGTCTAGGTGGTTATCGAGTCCGATCCAGGTCTTAAATTATGTTTTGAATTATGTATAAATGTGGTAGATACGAACTTAGTAACGGTTAAACTCTCGAGATCTTGAAATACGTGATTGCATGAAATTGTGGAGAAACACCAGCTGTTGTATTATGTGATTTAGAAATGCGTTTTGTGCAGGGAATTATACCTGGGGAAATTGATAAAATACAAAGGGGAGGTTTTCGATCTGTTTCTTTTGGGAATAGTAAAATAAGACGAAAATCATAAGAAAAACCTCTTTGAGAAACGTGTCATAGCTCGAGAAATAATATGAGTAAGATAGGATCGGAATTTAGATACTACACTAACACCGAATACAAACCGTAAGTAGAAAAAGAAAAATTTGGTTCGAAATTTTCGTAAGCAAATCTAGTAAGTGTTAAGTGGATGTCATTGACATTCGGGTCGTGACAAAACCTTACAACCATTACTTTTTACGGGATCAAGTAGCAAACTTTACAACCACTCCCATTTATGGCTCAAGGAGTAAACCTTTCTACCCAAACCTTACTTACAATGAAGCACTCAAGAGTTCACTCCCCTTTACCCTTTGTGAATGGGTTTACAAGTTTTGTAATCAAGGACAACCTCTAAGTAGGTGGATGATTACAGAAATTTGAGCTCTAGAGAAATCTATACAATGTTTTGTGCTATGCTATACAAGGAAGATGAGAATGATAGAGAATTTGGAATTTATAGCACTTGAAATGTTTTTGGAGCTTGAAGAAGATGAAGAATGAAGTCTCTTAAGTGTCTTGGGCTTCGAAACTTCTATTTATACTCCCCTTGATGGTTTCTTGAAGTTTGGAGGAGCCAAAACTGATTTTCCCGTTGATTCTCACAAAAACTAGTAGTTGGAGAATATTCTGGGAATAGGGGATCGATCCCTTAAAGTAAGGGATCGATCCCTTGAACTGTTAAAAGGTGTTTTGCCAACAAGGGACCTATCCCTTTAGTCAGGGGATCTATCCTCTAGTCAACATTTTGATTTTTCTAGGCTTTTTAAACATAAAAACACTCCTAAGCCAATTTTGAATATTTTTAAATGACATGACTTTGAAAACATGAATTTGAGCCAAAAAAATCTATCAAGTAATTTTCTTAAAATATATTCAATAATTCCATAATAAAATTACTTAAACCAATAATTAAAAATGTTTTCTAAATTAATTAAAACTAATAAAGATAATTAATTAAATCACCGTTTTATATTTGATAAAAGCTCTTAATATGGTTTGTGAAAATCATAATTGATAAAGCAAATTTACAATATTGATCGTTCTCTTAATCTTGCTTAAGTGTTTGTCATTTCAAAATATATATATCAATTTAAACCTAATAATCTCCCCCTTTTTGATATAACAAAACTTAAGGTAAATTTGCTTTGAAAATACTTTGTAAAAGCTCCCCTTTAATATAAGCATGATTTAAAAACAAAGCTCCCCTTTAATATGAGCATGATTTTCAAAAACCAATTTACAGAACAATTTACAAATCACATTATTTCTTCCCATTTTTGTCATAGCAAAAGTAGAATAAACAAAATTGCTTTTCCCTTAAAAATATGGCTTAAAATTTTTGAGGACATACTAAAAAAATTGCTCCAACTAACAAACAAAAAATTAGTACATTGGGAGTTATAGCACAAATAAAGTAATGTCTATAAAAATATCAATCATGACACATATACTAACTATTCATAAATAATTTGCAAGAGATTGCCAATTGGTAAGTAATAAAGCAAGTTGTATATGAATTATCTATTAACTCTAAAACTTGCTCATTTCAAATCAATGAAGCACCTAAACGTATCAATTGTTCTTTAAAGTTCAACTAAGGTGCATGATAATGCACAATGATCATGAGCTAAACTTAGCTGGAAGATTATGCATTGAGCTCATAAATCATAGGCAAGAAAGATGTGCCTAGAATTACACCATATATCAATTATTCATATATTTTATCACAAAAATGTCTCATGCAAATGTGTCCTAAAAGAATTCTTCCCTATTTGTCATTTCAAGCTAAAGAGAGAAGAACTATCAATTTAAAGCTTATACCAATTGTTACCAATGGTTGACTTATACACGTTGCATGATTCTAGTTGTTATGTGATGTGTTCATGCCAAGAGAATGGACAATTCAACCAAGCAAGAACATAATCACATATCCATCAAACATGTGTATGGATTAATTTGAACATGAGCATACTATCGCCAAGTATTAATCCATATTCATAAATTTCAAGCTAAAGAGAGAAGAACTATCAATTTAAAGCTTATACCAAATTTTACCAATGGTTGACTTATACACGTTACATGATTCTAGTTGTTATGTGATGTGTTCATGCCAAGAGAATGGACAATTCAACCAAGCAAGAACATAATCACATATCCATCAAACATGTGTATGGATTAATTTGAACATGAGCATACTATCACCAAGTATTAATCCATATTCATAAGCACAAGTCTAGTCATATGGAAGATTTAAGAATTCATGTCACTCTATCACACACATTTTCTTCCATACTCATAATCATAAAGAGTCCTATGCTCATTTTTCAATTAAAAATCTTTACCAATTATGAATAAGGAAAGGTTCAAGATCACCATCTAAATCACATCATAGCCATATCCCTAATTGTTTTATCATTTAAGGTTCTAGAGGGTATATGCTATTTAACTAAAATGGTTTTACGTAAATGAATCAAAATCATCAAGCTAAAGTATATTTTATCATTAAATTTCTCAATCTATAAGTAAGGTGAAGCAAAATTTTATGATAACAAATATTCTCAACTTATAAGCATGATCATTGAGTCAACTTAAATAATCATGCAATCTCAACATCAAAATAATCAAGAATCTATGAATGGATATCAATCAAGATGCATTTGTTCAAGTTTGCATTTATCCTTGAATATTGATGTTGTCATTAAGACTTAAGTTCTTTAAGTAATTGGCCATAAGAGAATTCTAAGTTCATTGATGACAAATTTTCATACATTTGAGCATTTAGGATCCATTTATCATCACAAATTGTAAGCCAAGAACAATTATGACTTTAGGAAATGTTTTAAGTATCTTAAATATTATATTTACCGAAGTAACATTCTAATACAAACACTAAGGTCAAGTTTGATCATCATATCATTCAAGCATACATCTTGACCTTAATTACTCATATTCTAATAATATACATATATCATGAAGCAAAATGGGAAATATGTGAGTTAAGCTATGAGATATAATCCTATATGCATTCTTGACTAAGATGAACCAACGAAATGAATTTGTTTATCAAGCACAAATTCATCAAATTCTCAAGTGCAAACATGAATCATTGAAATAATTTTCAAATTTAAGTTTAAACATTCATTGAAAATATATTTCAAGGTTACTTCAAGATTTAAGCATTTCATGATTATCTTTAATAAGAAAAATAATTTTGCACTAGTAAGTTCAATGAAAAATGATACTAAATGTTGAGAATGAAACATGATACCCATGAAAAATGATTTACAAGTTAAAAATATCATCAAGAATAAGTTAAAACAATGTGTTTTAAGTTTATAAGATGAAAAGTACAAAAAAAAAATGAAAGATCCTTCTCAAATTTGGCTTTAAAAGCCAGAATTAGGCATTTGCTTAAAGGGGGATCGATCCACTAAACACAGAATCTAATTTTTTGCATTTAGTCAAGAGGGATTGATCCTTTGTTCAAATTTTGCATATTTTTGACTAAAAATTATCTTTTAAGGTGCCAAAAATCCAATTTGGAGTATTTTAAGTCTAAGTAAAAGTTTAAACACATGTATAATATGATTTTCAACTTGTATGAATGAAATCATGGATGAAAAATCATTTGTGCATAAATTTTTCGATTTTGGAAGAATTAAGCACCATAAAATGTATCTTTGGTCTCAAGGGATGTCATTTTAATAATTATATGCATTTTGTTAAAACAAAGAAGTTTGAAATCACATCCAAGGCAAATCAAACATATTCACATAAATTTCAAGCATATATATCATCAAATCATAATAGTTGTGAACATTATGCCATAATTTTCAATAATCATATTTCTTATTAGTGCTCATGACATGGCATTTTGTGCATTATGACTAATATGGCAAATCCATTGAATGTGTGTGTTCAAGTAAGGTATAAGCATCATGGTCACATAGAATTTATGCAAAAAATCATGCATGTGAACACTATACCATATAATCCAATATGCATATTTTCTAGTTAAGGCTTTCAAAAAGGCCTTTTCTATACTTTGACATATTTGGCATAAAATGAGGCAAGTAACCTTATATATCAAGACATAACAAACTTGCTCAATCACAATAATCTAATTAAACACAAAATCATTATAAAATTATTTAACATGCTTTCATTCAATCATTCAACACATTCATAATGCATCAAGGATTATCCACTAAATATTTCATCAAAGCAAATAAGAGTTTTAAGGAGATAAAGATTAAGCTTACAAAACTCCTTTGCTTGAAAGTGCTTTGCCATGATTCATTAAGTTTACCTTAAGCCATCCTTTGAAGAATTGTTGTGACCTTGCCAAAAGTGGATCCTCAAGCTTTTCATCTTCCTCATTGGTACAAGCAAACTCTATAGAAGTGTGTAGAGCATTCAAACTTCAATGTTTCTTTGTAACTCCATGCTCTAACACTCCTAACACCAAAACAAATTCAAGCATGCTTTGGTACCCAAACTTTCTTGAATCCATGAGGGTTAGTGCAAATAATTTTTGATCCCTTAGGGATCCATTTCACATTCAATTCATCATCATTTATAACATGCTTTGGAATCCACATCTTCCTAACTACTTTTCCTCTAAATGAGGTTTTTTTATGTGTGCATGCTTGTGGAAAGTGGCCAATCCCATTGCAAAGTGAGCATGTAAATAAATCATGCATAGTATTCTTGCTCACTAGAAAATTCTTAAGATGAGTTTCTTTGTATTTTGCATTATAGCCTAACCCATCTTTGTTAAAGAAGGCTCTTTGGGTCTCTAACATATGATCTAACTTTTGTTGACCCACATAGAACCTAAAAAATGAGTTATGCAAATTTTTATTTTTTCATTCAACTCATTTATCTCTAAGTTTGTTTCTTCTAATTTTCTTTGAAATTCTAACTTAACATTCAATAACTCGTCATTTTCCATTTTCAATTTTGTAATCATATTCTTATATTTTGAGTTCATGCATTCAAATTCACTAGTTAGCTCATCAAAAGCATCTTGTAAATCATCATAAGAATGGTCATTACATTCACTAGAGCTAGGTTTCTCCTTTTCATCATCAATAGTCATAAAGCTAAGATTTTCTACTTTATCTTCAATGTCTTCTAATTTCTTTTCTAACTCTAATTTTACCTTGGTTAGTACTTTATTCTTTAAACCAAGATATTTTACTTTCTCCTCCAAGCCTAACTTAGAATCTACCAAAATTTCATTCTCTTGTCTAAGTTTATCTAACTTTTTCTTATATCATGCATGCATTGATTTATATTCGTCACTTAAATCATTAAATGCATCTTGAAGTTAATCAAATGAATATTCTTCTAAATTTTGTGAGCTAGTCTCAAAATCATCCTCAAGAGCCATCAAACGAGAGTTTTCTAAGGTGAATTGAGCCATTGTAAGGTTTGTTTAACTCTTAGGGGTTTAATATAACATAAAAGGCCAACCTTTGATACCAATTGTTGGCTCAATTACCTAATTGAGAGGGGATGAATTGATTTTTACCTAACATTAGGTTCGTTTTTTGGTTTTTCTAAATTCTCTAGCCTATATAATAGTTCTCCACATTCTGTAGGCTATACTAGCAAACAATTCAATCACAATTTAATATACACAATTAAATCACAAGAAAGTAAAGAGTTAATGGTTCAAAATTCTTGCCTACGTCTTCTACCTTGAGAAGCTCCCAAGGATTTCTCCAAATTCACTATCTTGAATTCATTATACTCTTTTTCGCAAGCTCAAGAGTAACCTTCAACACTCCTTTTTCTGGGCTCAAGGAAGAAGCCTTACAACCACTACTTTTTACGAGATATCAACCGCTCCCTTTTATGGATCAAGGAGTATACCTTTCTACCTAAACCTTACTTACAATGAATCCTCTTTACACTTTGTGAATGGGTTTACAAGTTTTGTAATCAAGGATAACCTCTAAGTAGGTGGATGATCACAGAAATTTGAGCTCTAGAGAAATCTATATAATGTTTTGTGCTATGCTATACAAGGAAGATGAGAGTGATAGAGAATTTGGAATTTGTAGCACTTGAAATGTTTTTGAAGCTTGAAGAAGATGAAGAATGAAGTCTTTTACGTGTCTTGGACTTCTAAGCTTCTATTTATACTCCCCTTGATGGTTTCTTGAAGTTTGGATGAGTCAAAACTGACTTTCCCGTTGGTTCTCACAAAACTGATTGTTGGAGAATATTTTGGAAATAGGGTATTGATTAATTGAATTGTCATGTGGGGTGTTCTTCCAACAAGGGATCTATCCCTTTGGTCACGGGATCTTTTCCCTAGTCAGCATTTTGACTTTTCTAGGCTTTTTAAACATTAAAAACAGTCCTAAGCTAATTTTGAATATTTTTAAATATGACATGACTTTGAAAACATGAATTTGAGGTCAAAAAATTTATCAAGTAATTTTCTTAAAATATATTCAATAATTCCATAAGAAAATTACTTAAGCCAATAATTAAAAATATTTTCTAAATTGATTAAAACCAATAAAGATAATTAATTAAATCATCATTTTATATTTGATAAAAGCATTTAATATGGTTTATGAAAATCATAATTGAAAAGGCAAATTTACAATATTGATCATTCTTTTAATCTTGCTTAAGTGTTTGTTATTTCAATATATATATATATATATATATATATATATATATATCAATTTAAAGCTAACAATTAATCAATTAATTAGCTGAATCTTGTCTTTTTGAATTGTTGTTATATTTAAATTAAAATTTATATATGGAATAAGTATAATAAAATATTGTAAATGAATTTTTATAATAAAATATTATAAAATCAAATAAATTAGTTTTTTTTCTTTTTTTAATAATTGTAAATATAATAAAAATATTTGATATTCATATTTCATGTATTTCAAATTTATTTTATTTAATAATTGAATTTAAAGACTCAATACTAATTTTATTGATAATACATTATTGATATAATTGTATAATAATTACAAATAATAATTATTTAAAATTTTTAATTAAGAAAAATACCATTTATTCATTTAATTATTTAACATTTAATATAAAATCATATCATTATTGTTCAGGTGTTTTGGGTTATAAACTCAATTTTTAGGTTTTGGATCAAATTGATTTCATGTTCAAATCAGTACAGATTTGGATTATGACAAATTCGTGCCATTTCGACTTTAAAATTTTTTCAAATTCCAGTTTTTTTTTATTCGAATTTTTTTAAGTTCACATTAAGTTAGATTTAGACCTTTGAATTTTTTAGTCAATTTGAATCATGCCGAGTTTTTTCATGGATCGGCTCTGACAGGTTATCAAGTTCGTGACTTGCCATCTCTAAACGTGCCTAATTCGTATTTAGCATAAAAGAAATTATGAAAATAATTCAGTTCTAGATCTTTATATTAGGATTTATGCAATTAAGGTTGTTTTGTATGGTTAAAAAAATGCCAAACATAGGAGACCTTCGGCGGTTTGATAATCCATCCTTCTTTATCAATATATGAAATGTTCAAAAATTGATTGAGCTGAGAAGCACTGGGTTTCTTCAGCCAAGGCACACGGTTGGAAGTGTTGGCTCCAGGCCCCCTGCAATCAGCCTCCGCATACATCAAATTTCCTCTGCAAACATAGCCAGAGTTTCAATCTTACTTGTTATAGCAAAAGGAAAAAGATTAATTTAACCTTGAGATAATTAAATGCCATACTCATGATGGACGTAAGTCCAAGCATCCCAGCCAGAAGGAATAATTGAATCTGATAGCACTGAATTATATATGATTACTCTGGAATAAGGCCCATAAGCTCTTCCAAGGTATGTTTTACCAGAGCCTCCAAACACACAAGATTTAAATACGAAGCCGCTAGGATCATCTGATGAATTCCTTGCCTGTGCTGTTATGTAACCATTAGGATATTCTGGTGCATATTTTCCTACTGTAAGATTTATTTCGCATCTCTGCACATTCCAAGAACATATTTTCAGCAATTGAAATTGATACTAAGAATGAAAACTCAATCTCATCTTCTTATGAAATTAACAGAGATTATTGTTGCACCTCATAGATAGACTGGCCTCCGCCAAATATAAAATCGATGGCACCTTCAATATAGCAATTGTAGAAGTAGTGGCGGCCTTGTGCGTCCCACAAGGTATCTTGCAGCCCAAAGAAAGCACAGTCATAAAAAGCAGATTTATCCCCATATATTCTAGCCGCTAGAGCTGGCTCCACCTTGTTATTCACATCAGCTCCTGACGGTTTGTTGTAGATATTCTGATCAGAGTGAAGATGCATAGCTTTCAGCTCAACATTAAGTAGATTAACATGTAAGGTCTATTTGTAGCTCTAACAAGGAACTGAAACTGAATCCTGTCTTTACTAGTTAGGTATGGGGATTTAAGATAGACTTGATAATTCGTATTTCTAATTCGTATTTACGTTTTATAAAATCGTATCGTGTAAACACGAAAATTTCGTATAGACACGAAAAACATAAAACTTTATTTTTAGCTTTTACTTTATTTATATAAAACTTTTACCTAATTTTAGCCCGTGCCACTATTGTGTCTTATATTCATACTGTTTTCGTATTATGTAATTGTGTCTTGTCTTGGATTGCCAAGTCTAATTTAGGGGAAGGGGGTGGGGGTGTGAGGGGAGAGTTACTTCGATTTGTGGTCCCGTTATCAGGAAAAGAAAATGCGCTTTAACAAAAAAGAAGAGAAGTCCTTGATATCATACCTTGAACGTTATGCCTTTTGCAACAATGTTATCAGGAGATGAAGTGAAAGTAGCACTGTTAAGAGGTATCCCTGTGATCCCCCCATTCAATACTGGTTAACTTGCTCCCAGCTTCTACGAGAAAAATGCAAGGTTTGTTCACGGGGATTGTAACTTTCTCCCTGGACAAAACCAACAAACACGAGAGATAAAAACAAAATATTATAAATCAAACATATTAGACATGAAAATATAAACTAAAGTACCTGAAGTTTCCAGGAGAAATAAGGATACGTATCCACTTATTGTTATCAGAAGGGACTGAATCAATAGCATTTTGAACGGATTTGAAGTCTCCCTTGCCAGACTGATCAACCGTGATGGTTTCTGCGACCTTAAATTCATTGTCATTATCCAATTCACACTTCAAAGCTTCAGAGATACGGAAATAAAGTAACAACAAAATAAAAATGAGTGCAAGTATATTGTAGAGCACTGCATTTTCTGTGAATAATAGAACTATGCTAAGTAGTATTTAATTTTCACGATGGAATGCTAAGAATCATTATTATGAAGAATTAAATTTGATTATTTGGTAGCACACAGAAAAAAGTATCCCACCATGATCAATATTCTGGGTAACTAGCAAAGTTGTATTACTTCATTGTATTGCCATAAACGGATGATTATAATTAATCATAATTACTGGAACAGTGGTTGTATTTATTGTCAAACTTAGCTGGCTGCGACCTGCATGGAGCTTTGCTCAGAAAATTAGGCATACTATGGCCAATTGAACGAACACAGATACTTCTAAGAGTTCCCTCCAATTCATCACGTTCAATTTTTGAGTGAGATAAGAGAAAAATATTACTCTCATTAAATGTGTTTAGACTAACTAATGAGGCCTCATAAAAAATTGGATCGCACTTAGACTCACAATTTAAAATTCAAGCCCAATTTGGTTTGGTTCAGACTGGATCGATAATAATAATTTTTTTATAATTTTTATTTATAATTTAGCAAATACAATATTTATAAAATATAATGTTGTATTTTTTAAGTTTTAAATTTTTTTTTGAAATTTGGTCAAGTAAGAAAATTACTTGAAAATATACTAACTTATTTTTTAATTACTTTAAACATTTTTGTCCAATTTATGTTGAGCATTTATTACGTTTTAGACTTTGATTAGATTTTAATTGTCAAATCAAAAGGATAGTCCCTATACTATATCAAAATTTAAAATTTCGTTACTGTAATATAATTTAAAGGAATTAGTACTATTACAATTTTAATTTGCCTCAATGTAATCATTTAAATAGTCTGTTAGATGCAGTTAATATCACACACATGGTTGTTTACCATGTCCACGTAGTGTTGATGGTGCTAACGTTGGATTAGCCGTGTTGACGTGTCATTTTGGTAAGGGAGAGAAAATGTCAAATTATATGGATAGTCATTGTCCAATGTTAAATTTTAAAATTTAGTCCTTGTAATGTATATTTAAAGAAATTGAATCCTCTTATTATTTTAAGTTGATAACTCAATTAAATCGTTAAATGAATACGTCAGTCTTTGTTATTTTGCACACTTGGCTATTGACCTTATCCACCGACGTTAGCAATGATGAATTGGCGTTTTAAAAGACTGAGAAAATGGTTATAGCTAATGTGACATTTAAATGCCACATGGCTTTTTTAGCTTGACAAATAAAATACCTGATAATTTACTTTAATTTTTTTCATCAATTCATCCTCGCTAACTTCATCCTATGAATTGACTTCTGCTTTTCTTTTAGATTCTTGTCACTCAAGATGACTTTCAGCATTCTTTTTAAGAATTTTAACTGGATTTGCAACAATGAATTCTAACTAGAAAAAAAATCACAGAGTATTTGATCATTGGAATTAAAACAAAAAAAAAAACTGTAATCATTTGGTAGATGAAGTTAAAGACAGAAGCATGGGTGCAAAACAGACGGGGCGGTGTGAGCCAATGCAGGTACAGACATAAACGGATCATGCTCATTTAGGCCCACATTTAAACGGGCTACAAAAAGCAAGACCAGTCTGCTTTCAACGCGAGCCAGACCGGTCCGCGAGCCCACATAAATTGATATAAAACTAAGGCTCAAAAATTAAAATAATAGGATTTCATAAAACTAAGGCCTACATTTCATCAAATAAATTGAGCTTTTCCAGTTAATTAGGCCTAATTTCAATTTTTTGAAGGAGATTTGGGTTGGTAATTAAGTCAACTAACCAAAATCATAAAAAAAATCATATGAGCTGGTGATCACTAATGAATCTTGCCCAGATTTCATTTACTAAATACCAAATAGTGGCGTAAATTTCATGGGTAAAGGCCTCATCATCATGAATTGATTTTGTTAAGGTTGGAGTTAAAACCAATTCTTAGCTGGTCAGCACTTAGCAGTAGCCAGCCTAGTAGGTGGTTTTGGTGTTTAGTCGTTTAGGTTGAGGTTGGAGATTGCCAAGAGAAATGGCTGCAAAGAAACTAGGACTTGGGGCTCAATTTCTACTAATTTCTTGTCAATTTTTGTGCTAATTACTTAGCAAATCAAGCACAATTGCACATGCCAATTCTTTTGATATATTTAATATACAAAGTTTAATTTGATATATTAGCAATTCATGAATCATGAGCCAATAAAAAATATGCTAACACTATATTTTATATATTTATAAATTATATACATAAATATAATGCTAATGCTAAATTTTATATATATATATATATATATATATATATATATATATATATAAAATCTTGTAGAGTAGAGATCCATAAGGACCATGACCATGAGCTAATAAAAACAAAAAAAAAGGCAATATTAAACTAAACACAGCACTGCACCAGAATAGACTTAGTGCTACAAATATTAAACTCCCAATACAAATACACACATAACATCCATTAAAATTATGGTCTAAATAAAGTGTAGTGGATAAGTCTAAAAGTCATAACATCCACAAACATCCATTAAAATCCACACATAAAAAAAATATTAAACTTGTCATTTTATCTCAATATTCAAATGATTTGAATCATTTGATTCTTCCACCACATCATCTTTCTTTTTTTCATCATCTTCCCAACCTATAAGATAAAATTTTAAATTATTAAATTTTTACAATAGTATTATTTACTATCACTTGTAAAATTTATTTATTCAATGAAAATAATTTACCACTTGATATGAAACTGTGTAGCCAACTTCATGTGCAAATGAGAGCTTAAACCTTCTTAGGAAGAAGACGACTCCTATACTTGTTTAGCACACATCCCCTAATGCTAAAGGCTGATTTGGAAGCCATAGTAGTTATGGGTATACTCATCAAATCATAAGTCATGTTAGCCAAAATAGGAAACATAAAACTATGATCCTTCCACCATTTCAAGACATTCAAATCTTTATTAGTAGAAAAATCAAGTTTTGGCATATCCAAGTATACTTCCAATTGAGACTTGGAACTTGGGACATCATCTTCCTCATCATCTGCCAAGTCCATTCATATCTATATTGATGCATTTCATACAAATGGAATTAACAAAGAATAAAAAGTTACTATTAATAAATTGAAGTTCACAATGAGATAAATATAACATCTAAGGTATAAATGTTTATTGTTTATACTTACATCTAAATTAGAGACAGAATCCGTTGGAATAGAAGAGGCGAGAGAAATCTTGTTTTGCTCACCTTAGTCTTGACCATGTGATGAGCTAGAGGCATTCTTTTTATATTATTCATAAAGCATAAATAGCTTCATTTTCACCACATCCAACCTCTCTTGAAAACCTTGAGGATCAAGTTTTAAAAAGCATCGCTTCAACATTATGAACTTGACACGAGGATCGAGAACCACCACCATTACAAGTAGAACATTATACTCACTCCAATACTTGTCAAATTTTTTCTTCATATTGATGCCATGCCTTGTAACATCTCATCATCTCCATCCAAGTACTCCATTAAAAGCATCTCAATTTTCCAAACTTGAGCAAAATACAAGTTGGCGATTGGGTAACTAGTTCCCAAAATCAAATTCGTGATTTTATAAAAAGGTTTTAAAAATTCACAAATTTTCTCTCCCCTTTTCCACTCTTCACTTGATGGACAATGCTTATAATTTCTATCATTTAATGCAAGCATAGAAAATGCACGCTTAAATTTCAAAGCACTCTCAAGCATCAAGTAAGTAGAGTTCCATCTAGTTGGGACATCCAAAACCAAATATGAACTTGAAGAAATTGAGACCTTTTTTACACATTCTTCAAAACTCCTCATTCTAGCCTCTAACCCCTTCACATAATTAATACTTTCTTTACTTTTCTCATTAGTGGTGGAAGCTACCTTCAAACCTTCTTGAACAATAAGATTTAAAATGTGGGCACAATATCTAACATGAAAAAATTGACCATCACATAAAAAACTCTCTTGCAAACAAAGCACATCTTTTAAATTAAGTTGCATGTTATCATTAGCAGAAGCATTATCTAAAGTAATGGAAATGATTTTCTTATCTATCCCCCAATCATTTAAAATTTCCATTACTTTTTTAGATAATCCATATCTCGAATGTGGAGGCTACATATCACAAAAGGCAAGAATCTTAGTACTTAGCTTCCAATCTAAATCAACATAATGAGCAGATAAACAAAGGTACCCCTCATTAGTGCAAGCAATCCATAAATCACAAGTGAGACAAATTCTACCCTGAATTTGAGCTAAGCATTCTTTCAATTTCTTTTTATTTTCCAAATAAAGTTTCCAAACATCAGAACCAACAGTGATCCTAGAAATAAATTTCACCTTAGGATTTAAATATTTAAACACATTCCTAACTCCATCATATTCAATAAATGAGAAAGAGAGGCCATGCCTTATTATTGCCTTAGCTACTAGTTCTCTAAAAACTTTTTGATCAGTTTTTCTACTTCTCACCTTTCCATGATGATCAATTATCATTTTAGAGAGATCTTTTTGCCTTAAAATTGCTATCCTATTACATGAATGTGCATGATGCCTTAGGGATGAAGTTCCATATTGAGAAAGACCCGCCTTATATATTATCCCACACCCCTTACATTTAGTACGTGGTTTACCATCATCAGCACTAGTAACAGGTTTTTCAAAAAATTGCCACATTTCTGAAGTGTTTTTCCTAGCTTTTTTTTATTGCTTTTCAGTTGTTTCAGTTTCAACCTCACATTCCTCATCCTCAATTTCAACTTCATTAACATCATCCTCATTATCAGCATCACTAACAATATCAACATTATTACTATGCAAAGTCTGATTTTGAGGATAAGATGTCATATTATCACTGTCAACAACACATGCCAAAAAGAAAAAGCTCAACTAACATACATAACATTTAAGTATAACATAAAACAAAACAAATTTCAAAATTCAAATCATATGAATTAATTAGTTGCAAAGAACAATAATCACTGTCACACAGAGAACAAATTTCAAACACTAGTGAACAAATTAATTTTTTTCCTTTTTAGCTGTAGGTGATTAAACAATAATCATAGTCACAGAGAACCAAAATATATAAAAAAAAAGAAAATAACATAAAATGAAGAAGAAATGCTAAAATAAAAATAAAATGACTGGAGCTATTAACTCATCTATCTTTCGATTTTGTTATTAGATTGTGTATAGATATCATAGTAGTTTTTGTACCTTCTGTTATTCTTGTGTAGTTTTATTCACAATAAGGTAAAAGGAAAGAGAAATCGAACTTAATCTTTTAGAATGGATAAGAAAGTAAAATAAAAAGAAAAATGACCTGTAGACTTATTTTTTCTAGATGAATATCAAATTAAGTCTTAGTTCATTAAGCAAACATTTTCTTATGTGGGAAAAAATTCTCTGCCAAAATGTCAAAAGTCAAGGTCAGGTGTTCACCTCATCCCATTTAATAATTCATATCTATAAAAAAAATCTATATTAATGATGGTTAGGCTTTAGATATTCATAACCACAAAAATAATTATCTAGAGTCATGAGCTACAAAATGCAAAAATTAAAATGAGAAAATGAATTTTGGACTTATTTTTTTATAAAAAAATAATTATAGCGAGGTCAAGTCGCTTTGATTATTAATTTTTAGAATCTTTAAATATGCATAACTTATAGTGGAGCAAACATAATTTGCAACAGTAAGCTTGGAAATTTTTTTTATTCAACTATTCTTACAATGAAATGCAAAACATATCTTCTTCACTACCTTCTCCTCCATGGCCTTCTGTTTGCTTTGCTTACTAGTAGAGTAGCATCCGATAAGCCACAATATAAAAGAAGTTCTGAGCAACCCCAAGAGACTTTTTTTCTTTGTACAAAATTAGATTTTCCTGTGGCTTCCTTTTTAACTCTTTACAACTTCCTTTTTATTTTTTAACCATTTATTTTACACTTCATGAGGATGAGTTAATTTTTTTTTATAAATCAAAGATTCATTCATTAAATGATTTGCAAAAACCGAAGATGGCGAACTAGAAAACAAAGCAAAAAACATGAGCCTGAAAACAGTCCAAAAACAAAATCACCATAAAAGATCACTACCAAATAGATTCTTTGTATTTCATAGCCAACCAAAATCACCAAATAGATTACCCATACAACAGTAACGAGCATTTGTGAATTGTGGAAGAAAAGCATCATACCTGGTTTTCATGTTTGACTACCACTAGTGGCTGCTAGTAAGTGGTGCCTGCCTACTTGGTGCTGTTGCTGCTGTGCCGAACGACGAACGCCCTCTATCTCAGTCTGGGACTGGTAATTGGTGTGAGTGAATTGAGACTAAGTGACAGTGTGAGTGACAGAGCGAGTGAATGAGTGTCTGTGATTGCCCTCTGTGTGTGTGCGCGAGAGAGATTGAAGTGATAGTAAGGCTGGGTGAGGCTGAGGTTCGAGAGGGTATGAAATGAAAGTCGAAAGATGGCCATCGATTTTGGCTTAGGGTTTGGTAAGAAGGATTCGATAATTTGGGATTTGGGAATTGGGACGATGCCAAATTGTATTTGTCATCAGAATTTGAGATGGGATTATGGGAATTGGGAATTTTGGGTTGGGAGGGAAATGCCAAAATGGATGTGGATTGGGTATGGGAAATACCAAATGGGTTTGGATAATTAGAGTGAATTGGGCTATAGCTGTAGGCCGGTTGGGTTTGGGTAATTCAGAATTGAGCTTAAATTTTAGGTTTTTTTTTGTGGCCCATGGGCTGGCCCTTATCCATGCGGGCCAGGCCGGATGGATTGCTATCCCACCAAGCTCAACCAGTTTAGGCCCGTTTTTTAACTGGCTAAAATTTAGAAGCCCAAACCTTTTAAAGCTTGTAATTTTAACGAGTCAGCCCGCAGATTACGGCCCATTTTACACTGCTAGAGAGAAGAGATTGAATTAATGAGGGAAGGGATGATGAAAACGAAGATAAATAAATTTTTAAGGTTCTTTTATGTTAAGCAAAAAATGCCATGTGAGCATTAAAAATGCTATATCAGCATTTAAAATGCCAAGTCAAGAATAACTAGTTTTTCAACCCAAATAAAATATTACTTTAGCATATTGAATGCCACGTGGAAAAGGTCAGCAGTCACAGGTGAAAAATTTACGAAGACTAATGAACACATCTAATGGTTGGATTGAGATTATCAAATTAAAATAGTAAGAGGGTTTAATTTTTAGATTATATATTAGATGAACTAAATTTCAAAATTAAACATAGTACAAAGATTATCCATATAATATGACATTTTCTCAAACCAACCAAATTTAATATGCTATGCTAGCATTTAAAATGCCATGTCAACAGTAACTATATTGGCAAATAGGAAATGGTCAATCTATTAAAGTTTGGATTGATAAATGGATGTCATTTAACTCCACTGGTTTCCTAAAATCTTCTGAAGTGAATGAGATTTAAATGATAGAGTGACTTGATTAATGATCATACTCCACACTAGAACTGAGATCTTATTTGCAAAATGTTTGTTAAGGAAGAGGCTAAAAATATCCTCTCCTAACTTGTTAGTCATTTGCGTTCACAAAATGTTCAAGCAAGAAAATTTACTAAGGATGGTTAATACTATGTTAAGAGTAGATAAAAGTAACTATGTGAAGATGAGTCTATTGAGGATGATATAGTTCAAAGGACTATATGGAAGAAACTTTGGAGTGCTCAGGTGCCAACAAAGTTAAAGATTTTCCTATATATGGAGGATATAATGTGGAATATTACTAGTTCTTACTAATTTGGTTAAAAAGAAACGCCTGAGGATGGTATGCTTCAAGTTTTGTGAGATGGAAGTGACCATTGTTCATGCTTTAAAACATTGTTTTCATGCAACAGTAGTATGGAGCAAGATTACTAATTATCTAAATATGACATAACGTAACGTTCGGAATTATGAAATTCTAAACTAACTTTTTTTTTCGATACTATCTTTCTCTTTCATTCATTTGTTACCATTCGGTTTCCATTCGGTATCAGTGTAAGCTCACTCTAATATTTTGAATTACATATCAATCATTTCACCATTAACTCATTAAGCAATAAATAATAGTACAATCAGAGTATAAACTATAGTATTCAAATTCTTATTTTCATTTATATCAATTCCATTCAAGTACATGCCACTAGTTCTTTTAACATTCTTTGACACTATATCAAATGATTTAGATCTTAGACTAAAGTTACAATAGCTGTGCATGCACTGTCTAAATATAAAATACAATACTTATACTTGTGTACTCGATATTTTACGCTTCTAGTAATCTTCTTCAACAATCTTGAAGAAATGGTCGCCATATACATTGATGAACTATTTGAGAGGTGGAGTAAGGGAGGAGAAAGTCCAGTAAGAAATATATATAAAAGTGCGTACTATACTACTATATGCAGATAAATAAAATTAAAATAAACTTATTTTAAGTGTTATAAAAATAAATTAAATATAACTATTAAAATGCATTAAATCATTTATTTCCTAGCAGTACACTAAGCGACGTTTTAGGAAAGATGCTATAGTCGGCTAAGTAACCAGATAGAGTATGAGAGGTATTTTAAAGTACCTTTCGTGTTTTGATCCTTAATTTCAACTATAGGGGGTAAGCAGTTGATGATGAAATAGATAAATAGTACAAAACATTTAATAATTTTATGAAATTTTCAATCTATAAAAGTATATAAAATAATTTATTTAAAACAATTCTATAAAGCAGTTTTACTATGAACTTTTCTGTAAACAGTACAGTAACACTTCAAAATCATGATGCAAAGCAATTTTTTCAGCATTCTCACTTAGTTCAGTAAAACAATTTATTTAAAATCATTAAAATAAGATAAATGCACTTGTATCATGAAAACATATGATTTAAAACTCATTCATCTTTTTTTTAACTTTTCAATCTAATCATATATTTCTTTCGTAAATCAGTTTATTCAAGTCAATCATCGGATAAACACCACATATCATGTCACACCCCGGAAACGTGGAAGTTTTGGGCTAATTTTCTTTTTTTTTTATCTTAATTCCTTACTTAGGTTGCATTCCTGCCAGTATCTCATCACACTTTTTCAACCACAGAAACATCATAATATTTTCATGAAATATTTTATTCACATTATATTGACTTACTCCTCAAAGTAACGTTACATTCCTACAATATTGATTACATCCCAAAAGTATTATCATATACAAATATCTGTGCCATACAGGATGTCTGGTATCAAAATATGAGTATACCTTACGTAAGTACAAAAACGGCCGGAGGAGAGACGTATCCCTCAGCCTACATCGTATGCGCAACAGGTAAGGAGATGATCACTGCAAATAATCTGGTAGAGTAGGGGGGTGAGCTTTTTGGAAAGCCCCGTAAGAAATGCATTTAAAATAGTCATAGCATCTATATATGCAAAAAACAAATACCATAATAATACATTTCATACTTTAAATCATTGTATGAATTCTTTAATGCATATATCTAAAATTCATACTTGTTTCAAACATGCATCATACTTTATAAACATCACATCATAATTAATAAAACTTATCATACAGTTCATGGAGACTAGGCAGAATCATATAGCCAGTATGCGGTCATGACACTTACTTCTTCCTCCGAAGAGGGAATGGAATACCTATGGCCATGGTATGGGCTGTAGACCTGATCAGAGTCGTACAGCGAACATGCACCACGAAGGACCAACATACCCACAAAGGATGGAAACATGCACAATGTGGGCGAGAACATGCACGACGTGGGCTAAACATATGCCACAAGGGACGGAAACATGCACAATGTGGCAAGCATGACAGGCAATAACATAAACTATAGGAAAGCCTTAGTCTCAAAACTTACTTACATACGATCGATATAAAATAGTAAGGACCGGACGTGCCAGGGTCTAAGTTAGCCTGGGATTTGCCACTCCGATACCTTTTTCGGAAAAACACATTTATTTCATGTCATACTTAAAACATTATGAAAAATATGCATAGAATTTATAAAATTAATTTAACAATTTAAAAGATAATAAAAATTAACTTTGGAATAAAATTCATACTTCAGGCATTTCTTTAAAATTTGCAATGAAAGTAAGGGATATCATCACAACTTTAAATTACATCCCTTACCTCAATACACTGTAGATCAATGCCTTATGTTGCACCCATGTGCTTCCTATCTCTCCGAATTATAAACTGCAAGGTACCGTTTTATTGTAATTAATTTTCAGAATAACTTATAAAAATTTCTTTTGCTTATCTAGCTACTATTTATCTCATCATTATTCATAATATTAACATTTCCTATGATTCTCTCATAGGTAAATATTTTACTTGCTTTTCCTTTTTTTCCATCTTCTTCACGTTATTCTCATTGTCTACTCTTTTGGCCGAATGGTCTTGGTTAAATGTAGGTATCTTCCCCACTTAATGTGTATATATATATATATATATATATATATCACTTATTTTCCATGTAGGTCAACTTAACCTCTATTGGTTCCTTTCTTTTCCTTTATTTTTCTGCCATTCATAGCCAAACCGAGAGCTCCTTTTTCTTTTTATTTTCCTACCCAAATTGGCTTTATTTTGGCTAGGTAGTTTATTCCTTTAAATGTCTATATATTTTAACTTGAATGGTACAACACCTAGCTATTTAGTCAATCCAAACTAAACTTTTCTTTCATTTCTTTTACTGTCCAAACCGACAGCCTCTTTCCCTCTTATTTTGTAATTCACGTTGGCTTCAATTTTGTCTTAACAATAAGGATATATCTAGTATATCATAGGTTGCCAATATTCTACCATTCACACACATAAAGTCATCTAAAAGTCAATCAAACCATTTATCTATTCTTTCCATTTTCGGTTGCTTCTCCCAACCATATAAATTTCTTCATTTTCGGCTATACAAACAGCCCAGATTTTCTTCATTCATCAGCCAAAATTGTTGACTATAAGTAAACATGACTTCTCCTTTCCCTTGTTTCACGTAGAACCCCACTTAATTTTGATACTCAGCCCCTCTTAACTGATCATCTTGCTCACGTTTCTAGCTCATTAATTTTTCATAGCTGTAATAGTTTCATGCTTAGCTTGGTTTCATGTTATCATATCAGTAAAATAAAATCTTTCTTCTTTCTAAACCCTTACAACCGAACCCTAGGTTTAGCTTATAAATATTTTTCAGTTCAAACCAAAGCTATAAACAATATGTTCTTGATCAGTACAGCCATAATTAAAGAACAAGAAGCTTAAAACTGAAGCTGGACGTTACCTGTTCAAGGAGCAGATCTGTCCACCTAAATCAGTTTCTGTTTTGAGGTTTCGGTCAAACTCTTTAGTGGTTCTTTGAAGCTCATAAATCCAAGTTTACTTTGCCTTAAGAACTTAGGTTAATTGCTGAAGAAGAGGAAGGTTCTGCTAAGGATAAGGAAGGCTACTCGATATACCATTCAGAGGGAAGAGTTTCGGTGATGAAGGTTGAAGATGAAGATGACTACGGGAAGAAAAAAAATAAAGCAAAAGAGTTATTTTAAGTAGACTTTAACAGCCTTCATTTAAAGGCCTTCTTAATTGCCTACTTCTTTTTATTTCTTTTCTTGTCTTGTCCGGTGGAGCAAAAGAAATGAACAAGAAAGTCAATAATATAATTTCTGCCAACCTAAGAAAACAAGGAGAAGACTTTCTCTTGTCTTCTTTTATTTATTTTGTCTTTTCTTTTCTCTTGTTTATCTACTACTCAATTCTCCAACCGAGATTCCATCTAAATAGCCAACCAAATTTTTTTTTTCTATCTTTTCTTTGTTGTCTGTTGACCAAGCTGTGAGCCTCTTTCTCTTCTGTTTTCTACGTTGGCTTCCATCTAGTCTTTACACTATGATATATCTATTATATCTTAGGTTGTCAAAAGTCTAGTGTTCACATGTATAAAGTCAAGAAAATTAACCTTTACTTCTCTCATTTGTTTCTTGTCTCAATTGTCTTCACTTTGACTTTCCATGCCAACATTTTTGCAGCCATTAACTTCCTATCTTTTTCCTTGCTTTTACGTTTCTTATCTTGTTCTTGTTTGTTCTTCGGTGCAGCAAGGAAATCAACACAATTCAATACTTTTGTCAATCCAATAAAAACGTGGAGGACCTTCCTTTATTCACTTGTCCAAACCGAAGTCATGCTTCCTTTTATTTTCTTATGCCATCCTAATACTGTTCTATTTTGTCCAAATCATAATTTGCAATATCCATTTAATTATTTATTCCATCCTTTATGTAATAATTTCCATACTTATATTTATTTTATCTAGAATTAAAATTCTCTATGTAAAAGACACTATTCTTATATATTTAATTCCTCAAAATATTATCAATAATTTCTTTATTGATAATTTGTTCATATACATGTACAACTATAGTATAAGAAAATGAGATCTCACATATCAGTAGAGAAAGTAAATCTCCAAGAGATTCATGCACAAATCTCGTATCCCTTGAGGGACCTCATATAGGAATCAGGCATACCCACATGGGGCCGGGTATCCATCCATAGGTCATTCCTACCTCATAACAATGGCCTTCATTGAAAAGACCACAGTGTATATTGATCAGGTGACAGTTGTGGTATGGGAAGGTCTGGGGACTCGATCAAGGTCTCTTAGCCTAATCGTATCAATCTCGTATGCATGATCATCAAAAAGTTAACAATCGCATAAAATCATTGTCATATATCCATAAAATTGTAGTAAAAATCATTTTCATGTAAACTATCTTTAGTCAATCCATAATTATGCATATCGTAAAAATCGTATATTTTGAATAAAATTCAATAAATATTATTGGTGCATAAATAAACATTTAAAATATTTTTCTTTTGCTTAAACATCAAGTAATTTTGAGTAAGAGTTTAAAACAATCAAAAATAAATATTTATGCTTGTAAAGCATGCTATGTAAAAGATGCAGTCTTGGGAATAGATATTGTCACTGAAAAAAATTGGAATATTTTCGAGGTTGGAAATTTATCTAATTTAGTCCAGATACTTGAAACATAGGCTTAAGGTTCGTTTTACGAAATTTTGGCAGTATGACGACTGTAACTATCCTAACCTCTTGCATAAAACCATAGTTTATATTTTCTCAAAACAGCCACAATTCTCACATGCAAGAATAGCATTCCTATGCTACTTCTATATACGTTCCTTACCTTAATTTCCATGTAGTGTGATCACGTTAATAACACAACTTAAACCTCTTTAATCTCCCAAACTTAGTGTTGTGCAAAACAATATCGAATAACGATTAAAATTTATTTTTTCAATTATAAATAATGTTCTACACTTTGAAATCTTTCTCTTCCATCTCACTATATGAGTAGCATTATTCTTTGTAAGATTTTTTGACCTATCGATGCTTTTCTGCTCATAACCAAATTTTATATGTAACCTAACTTAATTCCCTATTCAAAGGTGTAAGGCCCATTTTCTAATTTATTCTGTGTTGCTTCTCATAATTTTCCAAATTTCAGCCCAATTCTAACCCATTTGGCAGGACGGTTTCCTGACCTTTGTACTTCAAAAATTACATTACTAATTATAAGGATATCCAAAAATTATGAATCCAAAACCATATGAATCCTGATTTACTCTCTTATTTAGAATGGTATGTTTCATAATTTTATCATTTCTGAGTCATTTTTAATAATTCCACAAATTTTCTCTATTTTCAGGTGCATTCTGGTAGATCTATGTAGTGACCTCTATGCACAAATTTGTTCATATCTTAGTGCGGAGTTGTCCAAATTGTGCAAACCCAAAACCATATTATTCATAGCACATTAACCCATTTGCAAATGTATGGATTGCATCCAAATTCATTCTAGTCTATTTTCTACAATGTTTCAAAATCAGCTATTTGGATCACTTTTTCTGGGTAGAATGCCTGCGTTCATTTGCACATATCTTAAGCTAAAGAATTCCAAATTAAGTGATTCAAAAAATGAATTTCTTTTCACTCATAAGGCTATCTACCATAAGTTTTACAGAATTTATCTTATTATAAAAATCCCAAATTGAATGTTTAAACATGAGGCTTAGACAAGGTAGTTTTAGCAGAATTGAAATCTCAGCACATACACACACTTAGCATATTGTTTCTTGCAACTTTACACCCCTTTCGGCATGAGTACAACATTTTCCCCTTAGGAGACCCTCATGATAGAAACCCTAACGTATCCATACAATTTGATTTGCTTCAAATTCCAACCATAAACATGTTAAACAACTGCAAAAGAGCCATATTCAACCATTGGAATAAAAAACTAAAGCTATATTTCTTACCTTCAACCATGGCAAAAAATTCCAGCAGCCAAAACAGCCCTCAAATGGTTGATTTAGCCTTCCAAATTACAGGTATAGATAGCTCTCATGGAGAGGAAAAATTTTGGTTTAGACAGCAAATTGATTTGATGGCTGGATCATAGGGCTTTACAAGGGTTTTTCTCTTTACAAGACTTAGAAATTTTCTAGTTCTCTTGGGCAGCTATGGTGGCCGGTTGAAGAGTGCTGAAAAAGTGGAGAAAATTCTCCAAATTTCTTGAATTTTTTATAATGTTTAATGATAAAATATCATCCATGTGCAAAAAGACAATTCTACTCCTTAACAATTTCAATATTTATAACTATGCCATGCTATTATTTTATTATTTTCCCATTCTAGATTTTTAATTTTAATTTTATTATATTTTATTTGTTTTGGTCAATTTGGTCAATCATTGACCAATTTGACTAGCATCTGCAAAAAGACCATAATACCCTTATGCATTTCCATTATTTTCAATTATGTCCCAATATTAATTTAATTTTTCTAAATTCAGAATTTATATTTTATTTTTATTACTTTCCATATATTCAAGCCAAACATGGTCAAACGTTGACTCCCAAGGTGATTTGACTGTCATGGGTAGTGAAATTACCAAACTACCTCTAAACGAAAGCTTTTAGCTTCTTCGCATTGTTTTTTAGCACTTTCGCGTAATTCAGTTCATGGGCTAGATCCATGTGAAACTTCTTTACGTGAGAATTTTCCTATGATAGACTGTGGGTCCCAATTCAATTTAGTTTGACCATTATTCAAAAAAGTTCTTTTGGACTATGGACAAAATCGTCATTTTTGAATTTGTTGCACGTAAACCTGTGTACTCATCTTAAAGAATTTCAAAAGGTAGTCTTCTTGCCTTTAGGCATTTCGGGCCCAAATTTCACATTTTTCCATTTCAGAGGGGCTTACTTGACAATTTTCCCGATAGTTCCATAGCATACGAGATTTAATTTTCAGAACTTGACTTAACATTCTAATTGAACACCTTTGTTAGGTATGGTAAGAATAGAGAAATTTGGGATCTCACATCCTCCCTACCTTTAAGGAATTTAGTCCTCCAAATTTGACACAAGTACTTTGGTATTTTAGTGCCTTGAGACTTAGCAATTTAATATTTATCCGTAACAGTCAATCCTTGCACTTATTCATATCAGTACTTCCATACAATGTTTATAACTATCGTTCATATTCCCATTCACATACCTTATTCCATCATTAATTTTCCTCTAAAGATCAATATTTTGTTCTATTTTCTAGCTATTCTTCACAATTTATATTTAAACAATGCATAGCAGCGTGGGATATAAATCAATTCTAAATTACTTACACCGACATATAATAGGCAACCTTGCTCTGATACCACTTTTGTAACGTCAGAAATTATGAAATTCTGACCTAACTTTTTCTTTTCGATACTATCTTTCTCTTTCATTCATTTGTTGTCATTTGGTTTGCATTTGGTGTTGGTGTAAACTCACTCTAAGATTTTGAATTACATATTAATCAGTAAATAATAATACAATCGGAGTATAAATTGTAGTATCCAAATTCTTATTTTCATTTATATCAATTCCATTCAAGTACATCCCTTTAGTTCTTTTAACATTCTTTGACACTATATTAAGTGATTTACATACCAAACTAAAGTTACAATAGCTACGCATGCATTGTCTGAATATAAAATACAATACTCAACATATACCTATTTACTTGATATTTTGCACTTCTAGTAATCTTCTTCAACAATCCTAAAGCAGTGGCGCCACATACATTGATGAACTATCTGAGAGGTGGAGTAAGGGGAGGAGCTTTGGAGAAAGCTCAATAAGAAGCATATATAAAAGTGTGTACTATGCCACTATATACAGATAAATAAAATTAAAATAAACTTATTTTAAGTGTTATAAAAATAAATTAAAATATATATTAAAATGCATAAAATCATTTATTTCCTAGCGGTACACTAAGGTACGTTTTAGGAAAGATACTGTAGTCAGTTAAGTAACCAGATAGAGTATAGGAGGTACTTCGAAATACCTTTCGTGTTTCGATCCTTAGTTCCGACTATAGGGAGTAAATAGTTGACGATGAAATAGATAAACAGTATAAACCATTTAATAATTTAATGAAATTTTCAATCGATAAAAGTATATAAAACAATTTATTTAAAACAATTCCATAAAGCACTTTCAGTATGAACTTTTTAGTAAACAGTACAGTAACACTTCGAAATCCTGAGGCAAAGCAATATTTTCTGTATTGTCACTTAGTTCAGTAAAACAATTTATTTAAAATCATTAAAATAAGATAAAAGTACTTGTATCATGAAAACATATGCTTTAAAACTTGTTCATCTCGTTCGTAACTTTTCAATATAATCATATATTTCTTTCATAAATCAATTTATTCAAGTCAACCATCAGATAAATACCACATATCAGTAGAGAAAGTAAATCTCCAAGAGATTCATGCACAAATCTCATATGCCTTTAGGGACCTCTTATAGGAATCAGGCGTACCCATACAAGACTGGCTATCCATCCTTAAGCCAGTCCTACCTTGTAACAATGGCCATCGTCGAAAAGACCACAGTGTACATTGATTAGGTGATAGTTGTGGTATGGGGAAGGTCTAGGGACTCGATCAAGGTCTCCCAGCCTAATCGTATCAATCTCGTATGCATGATCATCAAGGAGCTAACAATCTCATAAAATCATTGTCATATATCCATGAAATCACAATAAAAACCATTTTGATGTAAATTATCTTTAGTCAGTCCATAATTATGAATAGGTAAAAATCGTATGTTTTGAATAAAATTTAGTAAATATTCTCGGGGCATAAATAAACATTTAAAATATTTTTCTTTTGCTTAAACATCAGGTAATTTTGAGTAAGTACTTAAAACAATCAAAAATAAATATTTATGCATGTAAAACATGCTACGTAAAAGATGCAGTCTTGGTAACAGATAGTCATTGGAAAAATTTGGAATATTTTTTAGGTTGGAAATTTATCTAATTTAGTCTGGATACTTGAAACATAGGCTCAAGGTTCCTTTTACAAAATTTCAGCAATATGACGACTGTAACTATCCTAAACTGTAGTTTATATTTTCTCAAAATAGCCACAATTCCCACATGCATGCATAGCATTCCCGTGCTACTTCTATATATGTTCCTTACCTTAATTTCCACACTTTGTTATCACGTTAATAACACAACTTAAACCTCTTTAATCTCCCAAACTCAGTGTTGCGCAAAACAATATCGAATTACAGTTAAAATTTAATTCTTCAATTATAATTAATGTTCTACACTTTAAAATCTTTCTCTTTACCCCATCTCACTATATGAGTAGTATTATTCTTTACAAGAATTTTTGACCTACTGATGCCTTTCTGCTCATAAATTTTATATGTAACCTAACTTAATTCCCTATTCAGAGGTGTAAGGCCCACTTTGTAATTCATTCTATGTTGTTTCTCACAATTTTCCAAAGTTCAACCCAATTCTGACTCATTTGGTAGGGTGGTTTCTTGACCTTTGTACATTAAAAGTTATATTACTAATTATAGGGATATTCAAAAATTATGAATCCAAAACCATATGAATTCGGATTCAATTCTCTATTCAGAATGGTATGTTTCACAATTTTCTTATTTCTGATTCATTTTTAATAATTTCACAAATTCACTCTATTTTCAGGTGTATTATGGCAGATCTGTTTATTGACCTCTGTGTACAAATTTGTTTATATCTCAGTGCAGGGTTGTCCAAATTGTGCAAACCCAAATCCATATTAGTTCTAACTCATGTACCGTTCTACAAATTATGGCTTGTATCCAAATTCAATATGGTCTATTTTCTACAATTTTTCAAAATCAACCATTTGGATCACGTTTTCTGAGCAGAGTGTATGCATTCATTTGAACATATCTTAAGCTACAGAACTCCAAATTAAGTGATTCCAAAACTTTATTTCTCCTAACTCATAAGGCTATCTACATAATTTTTACAGAATTTATCACATTATAAAACTCTCAAACTGAACATTTAAACAAGAGACTCGGACAGGACAATTTCAGCAGATTTGGAATCTTAGTACATACACACACTTAGCATTTTGTTTCCTTCAACTTTACACCCCTTTAGGCATTAGAACATCATTTTTCCCTTAGGAAACCCTCATAATAGAAACCCTAACATATCCATGCAATTTGATTTGCTTCAAATTCCAACCACAAACATGTTAAACAAGTGCAAAACAACCATATTCAGCCATTAAATCAAAAACTAAAGCTGTCTCTCTCACCTTCAACCATGGCAGAAAATTTAGCTGCTGAAAGAGCCATCAAATGGTTGATTTAGCCTTCCAAATTCTTGGTATAGATAGCTCTCATGGAGAGGAACAATTTTGGTTTAGACAGCAAATTGATTTGGTGGCTGGATCATGGGGCTTTACAAGGGTTTTTCTCTTTACAAGACTTGGAAAGTTTCTAGTTCTCTTGGGTAGCAATGGTGACCAACTGAAGAGTGCTAGAAAAGTGGAGAAAATTCTCCAAATATCTTGAATTTTTTATAATATTTAATGATAAAAATATCAGCCATCTGCAAGAAGACAATTTTACCTCTTAATAATTTCTATATTTACAACTATGCCATGCTATTATTTTATTATCTTCCCATTCCAGATTTTTAGTTTTATTTTTATTATATTTTATTTGTTTAGGTCAATTTTGGTCAATCATTGATGAATTTGACCAGCCACCTGTAAAAAGACCATAATACCCTTATGCATTTCTATTATTTCCAATTATGTCTTAACATTATTTTAATTTTTTTTAAATTTAGATTTTAGATTTTAGATTTATTATTTTTCATATATTCAGGTCAAAAATGGTCAAATGTTACTCCCAAGGTGGATTGACTGGTCATAGATAGTGAAATTACCAAACTACCCCTAAACGAAAGCTTTTATCTTCTTTCGCATTATTTTTAGCACTTTCATGTAATTTAGCTCACAGGCTGGATTCACATGAAACTTCTTTACACATGGATTTTCCTATAACTGACTGTGTGTCTGAAGTCAATTTAGTTTGACTGTTATTCAGAAAAGTTCTTCCGGGCTATGGATAAAATTATCATTTTTGAATTTGTTGCACATAAACCTAGGTGTATTCATCTTAAAGAATTTCGAAAGGTAGTCTTCTTGCCCTTTAGGCATTTCAAGCTCAAATTTCACATTTTGCCACTTCGGAGACCATCCAGGTTGCGGATTGTCCTGTGGGGCCCACTTGAGAGTTTTCTCGATAGTTCCATAACATACGAAATTTAGTTTTTGGAACTTGACTTAATATTCTAATTCAACACCTTTAATAGGTATGGGAAGAACAGAGAAATTTAGAATCTCACACATAAGCTCAAGTGAATTACTAGATTTCTCTTATTATAGATAAATTGGATCTTAAAACTCTATAATTTTATGTAATTACCATTTGGATGATTTAGAACGATAAGAACAATGAATTATAATTTATATGGTGATGCAAGAAGGTGTCCACAAAGATCAAGTATGTTTTTTAATCACTATGTGGAGGAATATAACTCTGCCAATAGAATGGGAATAACTCAAAATATGAGTTACAACTAGATATGTAAACCACCTAAACCTAGTTTCATAAGGCAAATTTCGATGCCTCTGCTGATTTAGGAACCAAAAGTAGGGAAATAAGAGTTGTAATAAGGGATTCTATTTGCTAGTTTATGGGAGCTGATGTCATAAGAGCGACATGGATATGTGATCAATTGGTCATGGAATTAATGACAGCATTCATGACATTATTGTTTGCAATGGAAATGGTTTCAAACAGATTATGTTATAGGGGATGCCTTAAGTGTGATTCAAAAACTTAAATATGGTGAAGCTGATTGATGATGGAGTATATGCACCTAAGGACAATATAGTCTTTCACCTTTGATAATGACCCAACAGAGGAGATGCTCGCATCACTTGACCTGATACCTGGATGGTCTCGGTATGTTAAGCATTAACCTACTGCGTACGAGAGCAACCACCTCGAGACTAAGCGGTCACGTTGGGACTTAGCTCCCACGTCATCTAGATTTTCAACCTTATTTTCTCACCTAAATGGGTTGGAACCTGAGGTCCAACGTGGAAAGGTCTCTCTAGTACTATTTGACCACATAAGATCCATGTATTAAGGGAAATCCATGTAAACCTGATATGTTTGGAAGCCTAACTCGCCTATATAGATTTTCCAATGTCACTGTGGGGGAAGGAATCTTCTTGATCCTACACTAGAAACCCTAACTCCCACTTTAACCCTTAAAATCTCTTTTCCACCTACTATTCTCCCTACCATTTATTTTCGATCCTCAAAGCCATTCTCGGCAAAAACATTTTAGTGCACCAAGTAAGGGATTATTTTTTTAGTTTTGTTGAGAATGGCTCCTAGAAAAAAGGTGGTGGAAGACGGGCCCAATTAACACACAACCACCATAATCAATGAACTCCTCTCACGGTTGAATAGTTTCACTTACTAATGCAACAACTCAAAAGCCTCACAGAATTGGTCTAAAGTGTTATTACCTCTGCTCCAACACCGAGACAGCACTGAGACAATCATTAACAACCATTAAGATCTGAGAACAACCAACCCCTTTCCCATGAGTCCTTACCACCTGAAGAAGAAGCAAATGCTAGCTCTTCCTTTGTATTGGAGATATTGGAAAAAATCAAGGCCAAAAAGCACAACCCTTTTGGTTCCTAACAGGAACCTATGAATTCCTCCTCCACCCCCAAATAGAGGAACTAGCCTAGAACCACCTCGAAGACAGAATGGAGGCAATGGAAAAGTAGCTACAAGATAAAATAATGGTGCATATGGATGAGTTGAGGTTACTGGAAACATCACTATTCTCGAAGGAGATCGACCATGCTCAGCCCCAGTTTGGCTTCAAGATGCCTGTTATCGAAGCCTATGATGGTACTTCTAACACTTTGGATCATTTAGAGCTCTTCTATGCTAACATGTCTATACAGGGAGCAGATGACCTTTTATTATGTAAAGCGTTCTTGGCCACACTAAAACGTGTAGCTTGAGCTTGGCACTCTGCTCTCACACCTCGATCAATTAACTCATTCAAAGAGCTCAAGCACTTTTTTCTCACTCATTTCATAAGTAGCCGACAAGCTAAAAAAACTACACTTAGCTTAATGACCTTGAAGCAAAGGCCCGATGAGTCATTGAGAGATTATGTCATGAGGTTCAATGCATCAGCTCTCTAGGTCAAAGACCTAGAGCAATCTATGGTCATTGTTTGGTTAAAGAATGGTCTCACGGATGATGAGTTCCATTTCAAGCTTTCTCTCTAGCTAGAACCCCCCAAAACTTTGCCAGAACTCTTACATAGAGCTGAAAAATATATTAATGCAAAAGAGACTATGGCCACCAAGCTAGGTAAAGAGGAAGAGAAGGATAAGCACAGAAGCTATTGAAAAGGAGGCGTAGAGGGCAAGAAAGACCAAAGGGGAAAGAAATTCAACAAGTATAAGTGGTTACTTAGCAAGGAAAAGCCCGGAGAGGAGATATGACTATTACACTCCCTTAAACACTACAAGAGAGAGGATCTTGATGCAAATTGAGAGAGACCCACAATTGAAATGGCCTAAGCCCGTGAAACCAAACCCCTAAAGGTCTAAGCACAAAAGGTTCGCATTTCTTCTCGACCATCACGACCATGGTCACTCAACAGAAAAGTGCACCGACCTGATAATGAGATAGAAAATCTTGTGAGAAGAGGTCAGCTGATAGATTTGTACAAAACAGCCTAAGGTATGAGTTTAGGAAAGGGTGATATCAACCAGGAAATCGAAATGTATACAATGGTAGACTTAGATGTGGTTACGCAATACCCCGGGCTACCAATAATGGCAATGGCTGAAATGTCAGGCCTAATCGACTTGGAGTGAGAAGGAGGGAAGAGGTGAACAACCAACCTACAGCGAGCATAATCAATGTCAATATTAAAAATGCTCTGAGCTAGGTAAGAAAGAAGGTAGATTGAGCTATAATAATGGCTATGGGATCTCTAGCCAAGAAACCAAAGTCTCAACAGATGATTAAAAAGGCATTGAATCCCCCATGATGATGCCATTCTGGTTAATGCTATCATCTATAATCATGTAGTAAGGAGAATCTACTTTGATAATGCAAGCGCTAGTGATGTATTGTACTATGAGGCGATAAGAAGCATGGGAATCACAGAAGATTAGCTTAAACCAAACCCAACACCTTGGTAGGGATTGGGAATGAATAGGCTCCAATGCTAGAGACCATCATCCTTCTAGTTACTTTAGAAACTAAACCAAAGACCATCACGGCTATGGTGGATTTCATGGTGGTCATAATCACTTTAGCCTACGATACAATCCTAGGAAGACCTAGTTAGATGGCAATAAGGGTGGTCAGATCCACCCTGCACTTAAAGATAAAGTTTCCTACTCCCCATGGGAGTAGAGAAGTTCGAGGAGACCAATCCATGGCTTAGAGGTGTTACATGACAACATAAAAGGTAAAGGGAAAAAATAATGAAACACTCACCTAGGAGTTCCTCACCAAAGGCTTAAGCTCGATTTGAGTCGACCTGAACCAACAGATGAGCTTGCCAACATCCCTTTTGACATATTGGATCCATGTAAGTTTATGCAGATCAACTACAAGTTAGAAAGAAAGGATGGGCTCATAGAGTTGATTATAAAGAATGCTGACTTATTCCCGTGAATGCCAGAAGATATGCTTGGGGTAGACATCAGGGATATGGTCCATTGTCTAAATGTTGACCTAGAAGCTAAACTAGTGCATCAAAAGAAGAGGTGTTTGAGCCAGAGAAGTAAGAGGCAATCAATGAAGAAGTATCCAAACTCTTGGACTCAAGTTTCATTAGGGAACCTTATTACCTATAATGATTGGCAAACATAGTAATGGTAAAGAAGCAAAATAGGAAATGAAGGATATGTGTGGTCTTCATTTATCTTAATAAGGCCTGCCTAAAGGACAAAACCCTTTGCCAAGCATTGACGAGTTGGTAGATAACAGTGCAAAGCATGAATTGCTTAGCTTCATGGATGCTTACTGTGGTTATAGTCAGATAAGGATGATGGAAGAGGACAAAGAGAAGATGTTGTTTGTAATGGGGAAGGGTCTATATTGATACAAGGTCATGCCATTCGACCTTAAGAATGCCAGGATTACATCCAAAGATTGGTGATTAGAATCTTTAAGGATTAGATTGGGAAAAGTATGGAGGTATATGTCGACAACATGATTGTTAAAAGTCCAACATAGGAAGCACATCAAGAAGACCTGAAAAAAGCATTTGAGGTTGTTAAAAGTCCAACATAGGAAGCACATCAGGAAGACCTGAAAAAAGCATTTGAGGTTGTTAAAAGTCCAACATAGGAAGCACATCTGGAAGACCTGAAAAAAGCATTTGAGGTCTTAAGGAGACACAATATGAGACTTAGTCAAGCAAAATGTGCCTTTGGAGTCACCTCAGAAAAGTTTTTAGAATTCATGGTTAAGTACAGAGGGATTGAAGCCAACCCTTGGAAGGTTCATGCCATCTTGGGAATGAACGCGCGAACCTCAATTAAAGAAGTACAGAGACTCACAGAAAGAATAATAGCCCTAAGCAGGTTTTTGTCCAAGTCAGCTGACAGATGCCTCTCTTTTTTCAAAATCCTGAAGAATGTCCACGACTTTAAGTAGACCGAGCAATGTCAAAATGCCTTTGACAAACTCAAGGTTTTCCTTTCCTTTCCACCAATCCTATCAAAGCCTCAAGCTGGAGAACCCCTATATGTGTACTTAGTGATGAAGGACTAAGCAGTTAGCTCGATCTTGATAAGAGAAGAGGTCGGGTCCAATGACTTGTGTACTTCACCAACAAACTGTTATAAAGAGCTGAACTAAATTACCAAAGAATTGAGAAGCTGAACTAGCTTTGGTCATTAGCATGGAAGCTCAAGCCCTACTCATATTCTATCACCATCTTGACTGATCAACCACTCAGGCAAGTTCTTTAAAAACTTGAACTATTAAGAACATTAATTAAATGGGCCATGGAACTTAGTGAATTCGATTTGTATATCAAGCCCCGGGCAACTCTTAAGTCACAAGTGATAACTGATTTTTTAGTCGAATGTGTGACTTGATGTAAGGATACTGAGGAAGAGCTAAAAAAGGAAGAGCTAGTAGAAAAATAGGCATGGAAAATTTATGTTGATGACTCACCAAACAACAAAAGAAGTGGTGCAGGACTTATTCTTATCAGCCCAAAAAGTACAAAATTCTAATATGTTCTAAGATTCAAATTTACAGCATCCAATAATGAAGCCGAGTATAAGGCTGTGAGACTCAAATTTGTTACACTGTACACCATAATTGTAAATGATTGATAGTGGAAATAAATTATTTAATGTACTTAAATAAATATTGAAGGTGGATTTCCACTTTTCATTATGGATTTTATTGGAACTATAATTTATAATATGGTGTATATGAATTGAAAAGAAAATTATTTAGTGTACATGTGTTATTTTTATTGGTTGAAATATACCTTAAAGGAAGTATGCCTTAAGAAAGGTAAAATGAAGACATGAAACAGCAGCCGAAAATGGTGGACTGCACGCCACCCTTGCTGCCGTGAACTGTATGACTAAAAAGGGGAAAATAAAATGCAGTATAATGAGATAAATTGGAAGAGGAATCTAGGCGTAATATGAAGCTAAATTTCCATTGGCTGAAATGGGTCAAAAAGAAGAAACATGTAGCAGAAAACGAGAGGTTGTCTTGTATGATGGTTTCATGTGAATGCATTTAAGAATAAGAAACAAAAAGAGAAGGGAATAATAAATGTGCTGTGAAAGTTGACCTGCTCGTTCGTTTCTTTTGTAGCCCTCGTACTGCATAGCTGAGAATATAGTAAGGAGGGGGAAATAAAGTCAAAACGGATTGCAGTAGAAAAGCTTCTTCACCGTTCCTTGTTGCCGTTTTTCTTCACGAATTTAATGCATTTATGACTTAAAGGGATGAAACATGAAGGGATAGGTGATGGTAAATTCTTATTAGATTTGCATGGCTATATAAGAAGCAATACATGGGAAAATCGACTTATACAACCTTCTTCTTCGAAAAACCACTATATTGCTTCTCACTCATTCTGTTTTACTGCAAGTTTAGGTCTTGTCACTTCCATTCCTTCCATATGTGAGCCATGAAATTTCATCCTCTAGTTAGCTAAACCTTTTCTCCATCAATTGAAGAGCTAAGGAATAAGCAAAGTGAAGCTAACGTGAGACAGAAAACACTCTGTTCTGGAAATGCAACTCAGTTAAGGCGAGTTCCATATTCCGTTGGTTCTCTTGATGTTTATTGGTATATTTCTATGTTTTACACCGTAAGAAACATAGATATAACTTTATTTTAGTTAAATCCTATTAGGATATAAGAACTAGAACAAGATGTGGTCTAGAAAATAATCGAGAATAAACAATGAAAGTGCTGGAAACGATGTAAAAAGGGATGAAAAATAGGTGAGCTCAGCATTAATAGGTGAGCCTACCTCTAAAAAAAAGCTATGTATGGCGAGCTCTTATGCATATGCATAACGAGCTGATTTGTGGGCGAGCTCACACGTATAAGCCAATCTATGAATGGCGAGTTATATTACGCGAGCTAGTGGATTTGTCTCAAGTTTTGCCAAATTGTTGGAAACATTTGAACAGAATATATGTTGATGGTCTTGATAATTTATTTTGCAGCTGGGAATTAAGGACTCGGTAAAGGCGATCGGGAAGCTAGGCTTCGTAAGACCAGGTAAGGAAGATGTGTATGAAGTGAATGCATGTTCTGTGGAGTTAAATTTTATGGAAATATTGAGAAAATGATTTGGTTTGAAACATGCATTGGTTTGATAAACTATTTTCACAGACCATGATTTGGGCGAGTTATAAAGTCAACCCCTATGTTGTTTTCTGGGCGAGCCAAAGAAAGGCGACCCCTGTTTTAATAAAATCCGAGTGAGCCAAAGATAAGCGACCCCTTTGTGATATTTCGAGAGCCAAAAGTGGGCAACTCCTTGGTTTTAAAAGATTAATGTTTATGGGCGATCCCTATTAATCTTATGGGCGACCCCGAACCATTGAGTTATATTTCAGCCTTCGGATGAATATTTTTATGGGCGAGCTGATCATGGGAAAACCGTGATGGGCGAACTGACCATGGGTGAGCCGTGGAACTTATGTTTTTATCACTCGAAAAATGGTGAAATTACTGGCTGTTTTACTGTGGTTGTAAACAGAAAATATAATACCTTTTTGGAAAATAATCATTTTAAAGAAATGATCAAATATGTGAAATATTCCTTAAAGGTTCTTTCTGAGAAATAAATTGATTTTTGAGACTTTAGGCCCCGAGTTTCATGCGCTACTATTCATGTGGCTGATTGACCCGCCAAGTCATCAGAGGTCTCGAGGTCACCTGGCAAGTGTACCCGAGGACCACCTATAGATTATGGTCATAGATCTAGCTATGTCCCAGTGAGGACGATTACTGGGTTCCTTTAGGAACGATGTGTTCTTAGGGAACGATGATATCATGATTTAATTGTAGGGTGATGCCTAGTCTCAACTTACTTATTTCTGTTTACTGAAAGGATTTCCTGAATCCTATTTACTGTTTACTATACTATATCGTAAACTGTTTAACCAGTAATTTGAATATTAAAGACTGTTCACTATATCCACTGTTTTTCTACTGGGTATGCTGTTAAGGAAAATAATCATTTTGTGGTATATAGTTTTGGTTTTGTAAAGCAACATACAACTCCTTTTACTGAGCATGTTGTCACTTACCTCTTATTTCCACTCCACAGGTCATTGATTTTGGATTAAGAGATTTACCTTCTAGAGATTATCGACTGCTAAAGTTAGCAGATATTCGATATCGAAGGTATATGATTTTCTTTTATATATTCAATGAATTTGTACAGTACTACTTTTAATAGAAGGGAATGTATATATCTTAAGGAAGTAATGTAACAATTCATATTTTCATATTGATACGATGAATAAGAGTACTAATTATTACTAAAGTGATTAACAGATTGTTAAGTATTACTGATAGCCCAACCGGTGAAAGTAGGTAAATGTGAGTAAATATTGTGTATTACTGTAGGTTCAGGATGTTACAGATTTAATGGTATCAGAGCAGGGTTGGTCGGATGTCTAGTAATACTTAAAACGAAAAGTGATTAGTAAACATTTCCAATAGTACTGTATAATCGAATGTATAATAGAAATACAAATTATAAGTGAATTAAATGATCTCTGTGGTACAGATATGAGTGGAAGAAGGGTGACACGCTCAGCTAGAGGTAGAGGCCAAGGTAGGGCGACACATATTCGAGAGCCGCAGACACCGAAACCTGCCCCAAGACCTGCACGTCCTCTACAGCCAGAGAGCATTAATGCTCGTGTAAACCGGGTAGAGAGGTTAGTAGTCAATTTCATGGCTATGTATTAGGCGAATAGGGCGGAGAGGGAGAGAGCAGTAGCTCCCGCAGTTGCACTAGTTTCGCCACAGCCGGTACCAGTTGTACCCGAGCCTCAGCCTATTCCACCACCGGTACCTCAACCACAGGTAGCTCCACCACAGCCATTGATTCAACCACCTAGAGATGTGGAGTCATATTGTGATGTCACTTTGGTACGATCATTTAGGAAGTTGGATCCACCTAAGTTTAAAGGTGCTAGGGATCCGTTGACGGCAGAGCAATGGGTTATTGCTATAGAGAAGTTATTAAGGATTATGAGGTGTACGGAGACCGAGAAGGCAGGTCTAGCAGTGTTCCAGTTGATAGATGATGCGGAGCACTAGTGGAAGGCTACTCAGATAGTATTGTTCTCCCAGCATCAGGATATTGCTTGGGAGATTTTTGTAGATGCCTTTAGACGAAGGTATATCCCTGACACTACCCAGTAGAAACTACAACAAGAGTTTATGGATTTAACTCAGGGAAGTATGGCAGTGGACGAGTATGAGGCTAAGTTTACCACCTTGAGCCGATTTGATTCACAGACCAGTGTTAATGAGAGACATAAGATCAAGAGATTTAAGGCTAGTTTGAGACCCTCCATCAGATCGAAGCTAGCCCTATTCGATATTGTGACATATGATGAGGTAGTACGACAGGCTCAGCTATGTGAGAGGGATTTTGAGCAGTACCATATAAAGGCTAGTAGTAAGAGTAAAAGTAAAGGTAAAGATAAGGGTAAGAGTTTTTTGGAGAATAGATATAGTAGGGAGCAACCTAAGAGGACTAGATCTACAGGCATACAGATTTCAGAGGGACGATTCACTAGATCAACAGTTTCTACCCCTGCTAGTGGCCCCACCACTACTCAGAGGAGTATTGCGACTTTTTGTAGACATTATGGAAGGTCGCATGGTTCACGCCCTTGCCTTTTGATGTCTAAGGTATGTTTTAGATGTGGACAGACGGGGCACTTTATCAGGAATTGTTCGATGCTTAGGGAGTCAACTGCTTTTACTATTCCTCTTGCATTACCTCAGATAGCGGCACCGACAGCTCCGAGTGAGCCAGAGAAGGCAACACCCTCACAGCCTAGGCGGGTGACGGCCGCAGAGAAGGGTAAAAAGGTTGTGACTCAAGGTCAGGTGTACGCGATGGATCAGGAGACTGCCGACGCCTCTATCGATGTGATTAAAGGTAAAGTTTATCTCTTTGATATTCTCATAATTGCCTTATTTGATCCGGGTTCTACCCATTCGTTCTTATTGCCTACATGTGCTAACAGGACCTTAATAGAGCCGGAGTTATTAGGGTATACCTTGCAAGTGAATAACCCTTTTAAAGATTTCCAGAGGACAAATATTGTATATAGGAATTGTAAATTGACTATAAGAGAGAAGGTTATGACAGCTAACCTAATTTTGTTGAATATATATGATTTTGACATCATTTTGGGTATGGATTGGTTAGCTGCGAACCATGTTAGTTTGGATTGTAATACTAAGTTTATTACCTTCTCTAATCTCGAAAAGTACATTGTAAAGTTATTGTAAATTAATAAAACGTATGTGAATATATGTTTATGAAATAACATATGTACTAAAATAGTGGTTGTGTATGAATGTTTGTGAAGGATATATTAATAGTGTGGAGGATGTAGAGAGGAAACATCCAAAGATTCAAGAGATTTCTGTGGTCAAGGATTTTTTGGATGTATTTTCAAAGGATTTACCAGGGTTACCACCGGATTGAGAGACGGAGTTTATGATTGAGTTGGTACCCGATACGGAGCCGATTCTAGACCCCCATATCGAATGGCACTGACTGAGTTAGAGGAGCTTAAGAAGCAGCTCCAAGAGTTATTAGATAAGGGATTTATACGTCCCAATGTGTCACCGTGGGGAGCTCCAGTCTTATTTGCTCGAAAAAAAGATGGTTGTCTCCGGTTGTGTATAGATTATCGGATGTTAAATCGGGCTACCATTAAGAATAAGTATCCACTACCCAAGATCGATGACCTATTTGACCAACTCAGGGGTGCACAGGTATTTTCCAAGATAGATCTCTGATCAGGCTATCACCAGTTGAAAATTAAGGAGTCGGATGTGTATAAGATAGCATTTGGGACTCACTATGGTCACTATGAGTTCGTGGTGATGCCTTTTGGGTTGACAAATGCCCCTGCAGCTTTTATGAGTTTGATGAATGAGGTGTTCCATCCATTTTTGGATAAGTTTGTCATAGTATTTATAGGTGATATTCTGATTTATTCAAAGACTCCAGAAGAGCATGAGCAGCATTTGTATATGGTATTACAGACCCTCAGAGACCGGAGGTTGTATGCCAAATTCAGTAAGTGTGATTTCTGGCTTGACCATATAAGCTTTTTGGGACACATAGTGTCGAAGGACGGGGTGTCAGTTCATCCGTCCAAGGTAGAGGCCATTGTACAGTGGGAAAGGCTTAACACCGTTATTGAGATACGGAGTTTCTTGGGTCTTGTCGAATATTATCGCAGGTTCGTGGAGGGATTTTCCAGACTTGCTGCTCCACTGACACGACTCACACGTAAGGATGTGAAGTCTGAGTGGAATGATGCGTGTGAGCGCAGTTTTCTTGAGCTTAAGAGGAGATTGACTACTGCCCTCGTATTAGCCCTTCCCAGCGGATCAGGTGGATTTATGGTGTATACTAATGCGTTCGCTCAAGGTTTAGGGTGTGTGCTTATGCAGCATGGTCGGGTTATAGCCTATGGTTCTCAGCAATTGAAGGATCATGAGAGGAATTACCCGACACATGATTTGGAGCTAGTCGCAGTAGTCTTTGCACTGAAGATATGGCGGTATTACTTGTACGGGGAAAATTTTTAGATATATACAGACCATAAAAGTCTGAAGTATATATTCTTGCAGCGAGAATTGAACCTAAGGCAGCGACGGTGGATGGAACTGCTAAAGGACTATGATTGTGAGGTTTTGTATCACCTGGGTAAAGCTAATGTAGTAGCAGATGCACTGAGCCGTAAACATGTTGGCATGGTATCTTACATGATGATCAAGGAACATGATTTGATAGAGCAGTTCTCTAGCCTTAGCCTAACGATTAGTTCCTCTGACCAGTATGGATTTATGGCTAGTTTTCGTATAAAGCCGGATTTGATGGATCGGATTAGAGAAGCTCAGAAGAGTGATGATTATTGCATCGGGGTAGCCAGTCAGATTCAGATGGGAGTTGTGTCAGATTTTGAGATTGGAACCGATGGAATACTGAGGTTTAGAGGTAGGATATGTGTTTCCAGAGATCAATAGGTTCCAGATGTGATTTTATCAAAGGCCTATACCTCTAGATATACGTTACATCCGGGCAGTACTAAGATGTACCAAAATCTCTGGAGAGTATATTGGTGGCCTAAGATGAAGAAGGACATCGCTGATTTTGTTGCTAGATGTTTGACATGCAAGCAGATTAAGATTGAGCATCAGAAGCCTGCAGGTATGCTTCGACCTTATCGATTCTTACGTGGAAATGGGAGCATGTGACAATGGATTTTGTTGTGGGTTTACCACGGACCCGGAAGGGTTATGATGCTATTTGGGTGATCGTAGATAGATTGACTAAGTCTGCTCATTTCTTGGCCATGAGATCTACAGATTCAATTAGTGCCTTAGCCGAATTGTATGTCAAGGAGATAGTGAGATTACTTGGTGTTCCAATGAGTATTACATCCGATAGGGATTCTTGCTTCACATCTCATTTCTGGGAAAGATTTCAGGAGGCTATGGGATCCCAGCTGAATTTTAGCACCGCTTTTCATCCACAGATTGATGGACAGTCGGAGCGTATGATACAGACGCTTGAGGATATGTTGAGAGCGTGTGCACTGGACTTTAGAGGCTCATGGGATGATCACTTACCCCTGGCAGAATATGCTTATAATAATAGCTTTCATACGAGCATTAGCATGGCACTTTATGAGGCCTTGTATGGCAAACGATGCAGATCCCTGATAACATGGGAAGAAGTGGGAGACCGTAAACTATTAGCTCCCGATTTGGTCGAGCAGGCTTCCCGTGATGTACAAATTATTTGTGAAAGACTCAGAACGGCTCAGAGTCGGCAGAAGAGTTATGCAGATACTAGACGCTGGCCACTAGAATTTGTAGCTGGTGATTATGTCTTCTTAAAGGTCTCACCATCCAAAGGTATAACGAGATTCGAGAAGAGAGGAGAGTTGAGTTCCCGGCACATTGGGCCTTATGAGATCTTAGATCGCGTGGGAGATGTGGCATATCAGTTAGCACTACCACCAGAGTTGTCAGGAGTGCATAACATATTCCATGTCTCGATGTTGAGAAAATACCATCCAGATCCTTCTCACGTAATTCGACATGAGCCATAAGAGATCAGAGAGGACATGAGTTACATTGAGAAACCAGTACGGATCTTGGATAGGAAGGATAAGGTATTGCGATCTAAGATGATTCCTTTGGTTAAAGTGCTCTGGCAGTATCATACTGAGAAGGAGGCTACTTTGGAGTTAGAGAGCCTTATGCGTAAGAGATATCCAGAGCTCTTTCAGTGACAAGTCTGGGTGAAATTTGGAGGACCAAATTTCTTAAGGTGGGGAGAAATTTGAGACTCGAATTTGTTACACTGTACACCATAATTGTAAATGATTGATAGTGGAAATAAATTATTTAATGGACTTAAATAAATATTGAAGGTGGATTTCCACTTTTCATTATGGAATTTATTGGAACTATAATTTATAATATGGTGTATATGAATTGAAAAGAAAATTATTTAGTGTACATGTGTTATTTTTATTGGTTGAAACATACCTTAAAGGAAGTATGCCTTAAGAAAGGCAAAATGAAGACATGAAACAGCAGCCGAAAATGGTGGACTAAATGCCACCTCTGCTGCAGTGAACTGTATGACTAAAAAGGGGAAAATAAAATGCAGTATAATGAGATAAATTGGAAGAGGAATCTAGGCGTAATATGAAGCTAAATTTCTATTGGCTGAAATGGGTCAGAAAGAAGAAACATGTAGCAGAAAACGAGAGGTAGTCTTGTATGATGGTTTCATGTGAATGCATTTAAGGATAAGAAACAAGAAGAGAAGGGAATAATGAATGTGCTGTGAAAGTTGACCTGCTCGTTCGTCTCTTTTGTAGCCCTCGTACTGCATAGCTGAGAATATAGTAAGGAGGGGGAAATAAAGTCAAAACGGATTGCAGTAGGAAAGCTTCTTCACCGTTCCTTGTTGCCGTTTTTCTTCACGAATTTAATGCATGTATGACTTAAAGGGATGAAACATGAAGGGATAGATGATGGTAAATTCTTATTGGATTTGCATGGCTATATAAGAAGGAATACATGGGAAAATCGACTTATGCAACCTTCTTCTTCGAAAAACCACTCTACTGCTTCTCGCTCATTCTGTTTTACTGCAAGTTCAGGTCTTGTCACTTCGTAAAGGTGATTGAGAAGCTAGGCTTCGTAAGACCAGGTAAGGGAGATGTGTGTGAAGTGAATGCATGTTCTGTGGAGTTAAATTTTATGGAAATATTGAGAAAATGATTTGGTTTGAAACATGCATTGGTTTGATAAACTGTTTTCACAGACCATGATTTGGGCGAGTTATAAAGTTGACCCCTATGTTGTATTTTGGACGAGCCAAAGAAAGGTGACCCTTGTTTTAATAAAATCCGGGCAAGCCAAAGATAGGCGACCCCTTTGTGATATTTTAGGGAGCCAAAAGTGGGCGACCCCTTGGTTTTAAAAGATTAATGTTTATGGGTGATCCCTATTAATCTTATGGGCGACCTCGAACCATTGAGTTATATTTCAGCCTTCAGATGAATATTTTTATGGGCGAGCTGATCATGGGCAAACCGTGATGGACAAGCTGACCATGGGTGAGCCGTGGAACTTATGTTTTTATCACTCGAAAAATGGCGAAATTACTGGCTGTTTTTACTGTGGTTGTAAACAGAAAATATAATACCTTTTTAGAAAATAATCATTTTAAAGATATGATGAAATATGTGAAATATTCCTTAGAGGTTCTTTATGAGATATAAATTGATTTTTGAGACTTTAGGCCCCGAGTTTCATGCTCTACTATTCATGTGGCTGATTGACTCGCCAAGTCATCAGAGGTCTCGAGGTCACCTGGCAAGTGTACCCGAGGACCACCTATAAATTATGGCCATAGATCTAACTGTGTCCCAGTGAAGACGATTACTGGGTTCCTTCGGGAACGATGTGTTCTTCAAGAACGATGATAGCATGATTTAATTGTAGGGTGATGCCTAGTCTCAACTTGCTGATTTCTGTTTACTGAAAGGATTTCCTGAATCCTATTTACTGTTTACTATACTATATCGTAAACTGTTTAGCCAGTAATTTGAATATTAAAGACTGTTCACTATATCTACTGTTTTCCTATTAGGTATGCTGTTAAGGAAAATAATCATTTTGTGGTATATAGTTTTGGTTTTGTAAAGCAGCATACAACTCCTTTACTGAGCACGTTGTCGCTCATCCCTTTTTTCCACTCCACAGGTCGTTGATTTTGGATTAAGAGATTTACCTTCCAGAGATTATCGATTGCTAGAGTCAGTAGATATTCGATATCGAAGGTATATGATTTTCTTTTATATATTCAGTGAATTTGTACAGTACTACTTTTAATAAAAGGGAATGTATATATCTTAAGGAAGTAATGTAACAATTCATATTTCCATATTGGTACGATGAATAAGAGTACTAATTATTTACTAAAGTGATTAGCAGATTGTTAAGTATTACTGACAACCCAACCGGTGGAAGTAGGTGAATGTGAGTAAATATTGTGTATTACTGTAGGTTCAAGATGTTACAAAGGCTCTTATTATAGGGCTAAGGTTAGTGAAAGTGCTAGAGATAGAAGTGCTAGTAATGTTTAGCGATTCCCAGCTAGTAGTAAACTAGATTAATGAAAAATTCAAAGCTAAAGGAAAGACTATGGTGAAATACTTGGGAAAGGTGAAACTACTCTTGCATAACTTTAAGAAGTACAACGTAAGAAGGATCCCGAGGTTAGAAAACATCATGGCTGACTTTTTATCTAAGTTGGCCACATGATACAGCTCAGACTTGGTATCTTGGGTACTTGCGAAAGAGGTAGAACAAAGGAGTATAGATGAGGAGAAGGAAATCAACTAAATTGAGGAAGAGGTGGAGTCATGGATGAGTCTTCTCATTAAGTACTTAACCACCGAAGAGTTGTTAGAAGAAAAAAATGCAACTAGGGCCTAAGGAGGAAAGCACCGAGATACATCATCATTAATAACGCATTGCGCATAAGATCATTTAATCTACCATATCTGAAGTGTTTGAACACCTTGGAGGTTGAGTATATGGTAAGAGAGGTGCATGAAGAGATTTATGGCAACCACCTTGGGCCCAAGGCTCTCTTATACAAAATATTAAGGTAAGGTATTATTGGCTCACGATGATTAAGAATGATATCGAACTGGTGAAAAGGTATGATAAGTGCTAGAGGTTCGCAATCATTCAACACCAACCTTCCACTAACCTTACCCCAATCATAAGCCCATGGCCCTTCATGCAATATGGAATGGATTTGCTCGGACCATTTCTAATTGCCTCTAGCAAAGAAGGTTTGCCTTGGTGTCTATTAATTATTTCACTAAATAGATCGAAGTTGAAGTTCTGGCAACAACCACAAAAAAGCAAGTTGAAAATTTTTGTCGGAAAAATATTATGTGTAGGTTTGGCCTACCGAAGGTAATCATCACCAACAATGGGAAATAGTTCGATAACCCAAGGTTCAAAAGCTGGCGCTGGTATTTGGACCTTAACCTACGACTCACATTAGTTGCACATCCTTAGGCAAATGGCCAAGTTGAAGCTACCAATAGAATGATTTTGGATGCACTAAAGAAGAGGTCGAATGAAGCCAAAGGTGCATGGGTAGACAAACTACTAGGAGTGTGATAACCGCGAATTTTCGAATTTTGATATTATTTATTCAGAAATTTAATTTTAATGCGAAAAATAAATTAAAGTAAATAAATATATTATTTACAAGATGGAATATTGTAGGAAATTTCGTAAGCGATAAAGTTGAGGAAATTAATTTGGATAAATTTAAATCCAAATTAAATAAGAAATGAAGAGGAGAAATTAATTGGATATTAAGAAATCCAAAATTAACTGAAATAAAAATGCGTATAAGGATATATTTATATAATTAGATTATATAAATATATTTGCATATGTTTTTATATAAATACATATGTATATATATGAATTATAGTATATATTATAAAATTATATATACTATTTTATATCAAATGAATACATATGTATATTAGTATACATTTATGTATATAAATTATTATATATATAATATATATTAATTTAAATTAAAGTGTATAGATATATATAAAAATTATTAATACAAATTATATATATTTATATATATTAATATTGTGTATTTATATATATAGTTATATATATATATATAAATATAAAAGATAATATATGTAATAAAAGAAAATTATATATATTATAAAAAAAGTGTAAAACAGAAACGGGATCGGGACTCGTTTCTGTCTAAAACCAGAAGAAGCATAAGGGAGCCGACCCCATCAGCTGTCACAACCCGTGACCCTATTTTTCACCTTATTCTATACATCTTATTTGGTTGGGCTGTCTGCGATACTTTACTTTACTTTTACATATAACCAATTTCATATTAAATTATAATATGAATTACATCCCCTATCTTAATTACTTAATTCATAATGAAGTAGTACTGTAGGTAAGTCTAAATACAGAAAATAAATGATCATACCTTATTAAATAAATCGAGCTGTCACATCGTCCCCAAATGCACAGCCGAAATCCTTTAGGTGTCAGATTCTCAGTCTTCAAAAACCTGAAATGTTAAAATTAAGGGGTGAGCAAACCACGACTCAGTAAGGGAATTATATGCCTCACTTAATACTCAGCTATCTATATGCTGAAAAACTTTTTCATTTTTCCTATGGGCTCTAGGCTCACATGTAGGAAGGATACTACAGTCGGCTAGGGATCCGGATGGAGTAAGGTAGGTATTTTGAAATACCTATCTTGCCCCGGAACGTAGAAGCAACTGTAGAGAGTAATTAATTTTTTTTCTTTCGTTTGGAATTTAAATCCTTTTTACCTTTTTATTCCATAACATTCTCATATTCTTTTCAAAATAATGCTTTTATAAAATAAAGCATTTAAATAAAGTAATTAATATTCATATATTCTTTGAAAAAAATATTAGTTAAATTCTCATCATTCTCATTTAAAACTCATTTCATGTTTTCTTGTACAACCATAATTAGTACAGTACTTTAAATAGCAAAATCAGCTATTAAATCATTTTCGTATAACATATATATATCATTTAAATCTAATATTCAATTTAAATTTCAAAATAAGAATATTAGATTTATTTTTCCTCCTCTTTCATTTTTGGAAAACATATCACATATTCATATCACATATAGTCTAATATTCAATTTCAAATCATAGTAAGAATATTAGACTTATAAACTCTTCTTCCTTTTGAAAACATATTACATGTTAATATCACATATCATATGAAAATCATCTCGTAGTACTACAATCGGTACTGAAATAAGCATTTTGTAAAATGCTGTAAATCACTTTAATTTAACATATCACATATGATATAAAACATTTTCATTTCACGTATCACATATCATATAAAACATTTTTCATATATGGAGACTTAGGCACACTGTGATAACCGTAAATTTTTCATTTATTGGAAATTAGAAATATTGAAAATAAATATTAAAGAAAATAGATAAGAGGAAATAAATAAATAAAAGTAAATAAATAAAATTTATTTACGAGATGGGAATATCGTTGAAATTCCCGAAATTAAGGAAAGTGAGGAATTTAAAATTTAATAAGAGAATAAGAAAATAAATGAAATATATTTATATAATTATATATTATTATATAAATGTATTTTTATACCAATACATATGTATTCAAAATATTATATAGTATATTTTAAAATACGTTGTTATATATATAGAAATATATGTATACTATTTCATAAATTCAAATAATACATATATATATAAATATAATGTTTATATGTATATATAATTATGTAAATACATATAGAAGAAAAGTAACTATGGTTTTATATTAAAGTTTATATGTATAAATATTTTATTATAGCATTTATATAATTTATATATAAATGTTACTTAATTTTAAGTATATATATAAATATATACATATATACTAGACATGTATTTTGTAATGTACAATATGTATTTTGTATATAATATATATTGTATAATATTATGTGTGAAATAATGTATGTATAACATATAATATATATTATATGTATAAGATATAAAATATAGTGTATAATATATAGTGTATTTTATACCAAATATAGAAAGATAACAAAAAAAAAAGAAAAGGAAAAGAGAAGGCGGGGAGGAACCCCGACCCTCCCAGTCAGGCCGCCGGTGGCAGAGCTGCCACCGTCGGTGAGGGGAAAAGGAAGGTGAGACGCCGGCGACGCGAGGAAGAAGTGTCCGGCGACAAAAGAAGAAAACGGAAAGCAAATCGGGAAAACAGAAACGAAGGAAATCCAGGAAGAAAAGAAAATGGCCGACGGCGATGCCGGCCAAATCGGTGGCCGGCACTGCCACCGAAGCTTCACCAGAGGAAGACGAAGCCGATGGAGGCCACCGGAGGCGCAATGGACGGCGGAGGAACGCCGGCGAAGAGGAAGAAGAACCGAGGCAAAAATGCCTCGATCCGCCGTCGTGCCGCCGATCCAGGGCAAACGGAGGGCACCGGCAAGTTCGTCGTGCAGCCGGCCAGCTGAGGGACGCCTGAACCGCCGGAGAACCGGCTGCCGGTGAGGAACCGGCGAGGAAGGGCTCTGGACCGGTCTGAAATGGTCTGACCGGGAAAGGAAGAAGAAAAAAAGAAAAGAAAAAGAAAAAAGGAAAAGGAAAAAGAAAAAGAAAAAGAAAAAGAAAAAGAAAAAGAAAAGAAAGAAAGAAAAGAAAAAGAGGAAAAAGGAAGAAAAAGAGGAAAAAAAGAGAATTTCGGGAATTCAGAAAATTCCCGAAAATTCGACAACCCGGGATTTTACAAATTCGGTAAGAAATTCCCCGAGAATTTAATTTCAGAAAAAAATTAAATAAATTATGAAAAATTCTAAAAAATTAGAATTTTAATTCCAGAAATTATTTTCAGCAATCGGGATAAGGAATCGGGAGAAATGGAGTGCGGGCGCGATCGATAAGCGGAATTCGCCAACCCAAAAAAAGGTAAGGGATGCATGTGCAGCACTGTAAGGATACTCAGTCTGCATAATTTAATTGAAATATTTTATGCAATTATTTTATGAAAATTATTATGATGCATGATTTGCTGAAAATAATTTGGGAAGAAGTACTGGTTGAAAGATTTTAAACTGTATTTTCCGTGCAGGAGGTTAGTAAATCGGCAGCCGTTATGCTGCCGAAAATTTTAGAGAAACTTTATAAAATCATATTAAATGATTTATTTCCGAATTTCGATAGTAAATCACGAGACATGAGGAAATTTCTAAATTTCATAAAATATGAATATAATGAGATGGAACTTTAGAATATTCATGTATTCGAGAATGGTGATAATGAAATCACCGAAAATTTTCGGAATAGATAAATTACACGAATTACGAGACGAAAGATAAAGTGAAATATAGTGAATATTTTTATCAGTATTCACTAAAGGATTATAACCCTTATGGTTTTAAATCATGGAATTATATAATTATATAAATTCCATAAAGGTGTATTTTATGATGAAAAATACGGTTTTGAGACTGGTTGGTATTCTTATCATGCTGATGCATGATATGTGACATGTTTAGTCCCGGTCGACACCTGATCCGTGATCCACCGAGGACAATATAGACTATGGTCATAGATTTGACCGGTTTAGTCCTTTACCCTCCGGGGTTTATAGTACGACAAGATTAACGTCTATCTTAGAATCCATAAATGATAGGTGACATGTTAAAAAGGGAAATATTTTACATGACATGGAATATGTCAAACGGAAAAGGCCATACCGAGCAGAAACTCGATGATTGAACCGTGGGAGCCACCTCTAGAGTCCTTCGGGAACTAAGTGCTACACGTGTTCTGATGTTTCAGTACAGGCCATACCGAGCAGAGACTCGATGATTGAACCGTGGGAGCCACCTCTAGAGTCCTTCGGGAACTAAGTGCTACACGTGTTCTGATGTTTCAGTACAGGCCATACCAAGCAGAGACTCGATGATTGAACCGTGGGAGCCACCTCTAGAGTCCTTCGGGAACTAAGTGCTACACGTGTTCTAATGTTTCAGTAGAGGCCATACCGAGCAGAGACTCGATGATTGAACCGTGGGAGCCACCTCTAGAGTCCTTCGGGAACTAAGTGCTACACGTGTTCTGATGTTTCAGTACAGGCCATACCAAGCAGAGACTCGATGATTGAACCGTGGGAGCCACCTCTAGAGTCCTTCGGGAACTAAGTGCTACACGTGTTCCGATGTTTTAGTAAAGGCCAAACCGAGCAGAGACTCGACGACTGTACCGTGGGAGCCACCTCTAGAGTCCTTCGGGAACTAAGTGCTACACGAGTTCTGATGAGTTAGTAAGAAATTCTGTAGGATATTGTGATGATAAGTTAGTGATTGTGATTCGTGAATTCGACAAATGTCAAAGGATGAAATAGATCTGCTGCATATGACATATGATGTGTGTGATATATCGGATGAGTAAGGCACTGGGTTGGTAAATCCCTGGTTAACAGAGATCTAGGCACTCCCGGTCCTTACAATAAGTTCGTTTCTTTCACACTTAATCATACTAATAAAAAGAATGATGCCTTGTGAACTTAAGAATGAAATAGATTTTAATAGCTTATTTTGCTTTTTAAAGTACGGTACTAATTAAAAGAGTACATTAAAACATGAAATGAGTTTTAAAGAAATAAGATGATGATTTAACTAATATTCTTTCCAAGGAATATACGAATATTAATTATTTCGTTTAAATGCTTTGTTTCGTAGAAGCATTATTTTGAAAAGAATATGAAAAAAAAATTATGGAAGTTTTGAAAAAGGAAGAGGATTGATTAATTCAAAACGAAATGAAAATTTCGCTCTACAGTTGCTTCTAGGTTCCGTAACAAGTATGGTATTCTAAAATACCTACCTTACTCTATTCAGATCCCTAGCCGACTGTAGTATCCTTCCTACATGCAAGCCTAGAGCCCATAGGAAAAAATGAAAAAGATTTTCAGCATATAGAAAGCTGAGTATCAAGTGAGGCATATAATTCTCTTACTGAGCCGTGGTTTTGCTCACCCCTTAATTTTCAACATTTCAGGTTTTGATGAATGTGAGTTCAGTGGATTGTGGATCCTGGCTGTACACGAAGGACAATGTGTCAGACCAACTGTTTATTTGAGGTATGATCATTTATTCTCTGTATTTAGACATGTCAACAGTACTACTTATCTGATAAATTACGATAGGGGATGTGTATTATATAAACAATACATTGTAAAATTGTTTAACAGTCAGTACAAGTGAAGTATCACAGACAGCCCAACCGGTTAAGATGTGTATAAGAAGATGAAAAATGTGGTCACGGATCGTGACAGATTTAATGGTATCAGAGCATTGGTTGGCCTGATGTCTGTGGATACTTTGGAAAGAAAAGAGTTAAACATCCCTGGTAGTACTGTGTCGTCTGAATACATAGAGAAAATAAATGATTGTAATGGAGTAAAATGATTTAAAGGGAGTGAGAAAGTATAAATTGAGAATGTTAAAGAAGAAAATAGGCTCAGAAATTACCGAAATATTTGTGATTCTTCTAGTCTATATGAAGGCATGTTCGATAAGGAACAGAAATGGACTCGGTGAGGGCCCCACTAGTACTTTTTTGTCCGAACCGAACTGAGACCTGAAAGTGATGGTATAAAATAGGGGAATAAAATATCATCATTAAATAGACTTTAAGATCACCGATTGAGGGTAATTTGAAGAGAGAGAAAATTTTTAGCCAAAAATGACCAAAATACCCCTACCCCTAAAATTTTACTTAGAGTCAAAATAGATCACCAGAAGTTGGAATTGATCGATTTGACAGAGAAATTAATGATATAAAGTTGAATTCCAAGCAAAATAACCCAACTATGGATTTTAGTGAATTTCTCTATCGAAATCGAATGAGATCTAAATTGCTAGTATAAGTATCAGAAAGGATACTATCAACTTAGAGATGATCAGTTCATTGATTTGAATGTATATTGAGGAGAAAGAAATAAATGTCGAAATGACGAAAATGCCCCTATGCTGGGCGATGTTCGGAATAGTGATAAAAACGAGTTGATTTGGAATCCATTGATAGTAATGGAATTACTAATGGCATAGAGGATGTCAGATGAATCTAACGATCCCTATTACTGATTCCACTAACACTTAAATTACGGACGAGAAAGAAAAACCCCGAGTGGACTGTGGGCCATAGGGGATAACAGTACGGTTGAGTGAGGCGGCCAGGGCCCCCCCACGAGTGGACTTTGGGCCATAGTGGTAAATCCTGGGCTTCACAATAAAACGAGTACGGATGAGTGAAGTGGCTCGGTAAATCCTTGAAAGAAACGGTAAATCCGGGGCTTCACAATAAAACGGTATGATGCGATCCAAAGAGTGTAGTGGAATGTCATCAGATGTTTGACCCGGTTATTGACTGTAAGGGTCGAAAAATTAAGAGTGTATTGAATGGGATCGTTAAATACTATGAAAAGTGAAATGATTACAAGAATTGACTGATGAGGTGAAAAGTACAGATAATGAAATACATACTGGTGTGATTACTTATGGTTCTGTACGTTTTCATTTCTTTGAGGTATCAAACAGATAATCGTACATAGAACCGACGTATCTTGGAATATGTGCTACAGAATGAGGTACTGTTTGGAGTACTGTGAATTAGAGGATAATTATAAGAACAGTCAAGTGATAAAAAGAAGATGACCGCTAACCTAAGTTCTTCAGGACCCTTGAGATAGAACTGTGATGGCCGACCCAATGGTGGGCGACCCGTAGTGGATCATGTGTTGTGAGATATAGGCGAACTATCTCATCGCTGAATCACTAGTAAGGATAAACCTGAGGCGAAAGGATCGTCTAGGGGATGCTCGTCGATGGTCGATATGAACGGGCGAGGCCCTTATAAGTATCTCAATGGTAACACGAGTGTAAGGAACTGGGTACGTAAGGGGTGCCAAGGTTCAAACCTCATGGAGAATATACTCAAGGGAACTAAGCATGAATTCAGTAAATGGAAATGGTTTTTAAGTGAATAATGGAATTGAAACGGGTAGCTGTGAAGTGTGTTGAGAATCATTGTAATTGATACAGCTTACCAGAACGAGATTCGTAACGCTGTAAAGTATGACTAGGTAATGAAATCAAGGTAGAGTATGTATCAAAATGATTTGAATATGGAATGTCTCTACCTTTAAACTACACTGTGAAATGATGGGAAACAATGATGAAGGTCCAAAATGATAAAAGAAGTGTGGTTAAAGAAACTGTCGGTTGAGAATCCCAATAAATTCCAAAGTAACATAGATTGAGAAATCAGGTTAATGTTGATTCGATCGTGGATATGAAATTTATTCTTAAGCTTGTATCGAAGAATATGGAAGAAATCCAACAAGCTTAAGAAAATAATTTTTGGAAAATATTGTGGATGATGAAATTCACATTTATCGATGTAGAGGATGGAAATACAAATGACACGATTTAAGGATGAATTAAATGATATATTAACATTTTTAGTATACACTAAAGTTCGTATGAAGAACAAATAAATATCTATATGGAAGTGATGCCTTAAATATGATTTAATCGGAGATGTACAAGGAGCTTATAAGAGCAATCTTTGTAAAAGGCATCATCAGATGAAAAGTTAAAGAACGATGGTCACAAGATGATAAGAAAGGTACGATTAAAAAAAGTATCAGATTTGATTTTCGATAAAACTTCCAAAGTTATATAAATTAGAGGAATCGAGATAACATTGGTGCGATTTTGAATATGAAGTTAAATTCTAAGCTTATATCGGAGGATGTAGAAAGAATCTGAAAAGCTTAAGAAAATAACTCTGGAAAAGGTGTGAATAATGAAATTCACGTGTAGAGGTCTGGATGACGAAAATACTGATAATGAAAAATTGAGAATAATGGAGTTATCTGTATAGGTGTAAATGAGAGAAATACAAATGATATTGAGTTGTAGACGAATCAAAAAGGATATATTAAATTTCTATCATTGATGAAGTCTGGTGAAGAATAAGTATTCATCTACGTGAAAATAGACGCTTTATTGATCTGATTAGAGATACGTGAGGAGTAAATAAGACTAGCCTCAGTATAAAGCGTCATTAGATAAAAGATTGAAGATTGCTGTCCATAAGATAATGATTCGAACTCGGAGTGAATTTTACGAGTTCCTATTGAAGTTACAAGGGTAATGAGTTGCCTTGTGAAGTATATAAGCCTGAAGAATGAGGCATTCTTACATGAGTAAATAGTTGAAATACTGATAGAGTCCAAAGTATAAATGGAACATGAGCAGCATTGTGATATGATCCTTAAACTCTTAAAGGCTATGGGATTGTGCTAAGATTTGCAACTAAGAAATTTGGCTAGATAGTATCTCTTCTTGAGATATAAAAATCTCGAAACGACAGGATGACAGTGAACCTGTCTATGATATAAAGATAATGATTGAGATATGAAAGTAATGAGTACAGCTAAATACTATTGTCAGCCTATAAAAGAGTGATGAGACAGGCTGCTCTATAGAGGAGATCTAATTAAAGAAATTAAAGTCGGTAGATGGATAGTGTAAAGAAAAGATGGTATGCAAGATTTTAAAAGATCGATAAGAGTAAAAATATGAAAATTAAACTGAAAGTGGAATAAGGAAATAAATTACATGATGGGAAGGGAACATCAATATGAAACAGTTCCCAAAGTTAAGACTGAGGGTGATTTGTGTTGGTTATCACATCAAAAGGGAAGGCTTCGAACCTCGGACCTCTTGGTCTTGAACAGAGGACTTTTCCAATCAGGATACTCGTTTCATATATATATATATATTTTAATTGGAGATCTAAAGACCATACTACATGAAGAGAAGATGATAGTCTCATGAATTATGATCGTAAGAGATGATCTATAGTAAAGTCGGCAAATGAGATGCAGCCTTGATGGAATAGGTGTGAAAATGAATATTGTGGACAATAAAGAGTCCAAAAGAGAAACGATGATATGGAAGTGATTAAATACTGATGATCTAAATAGAATCACTTTCCATTATCAGACATCTAGATCCTCTAGTGCCTTAGTCGCAGTATAAGTGTTAAACGGTGTGAATGTGTATGTACAGTTCCAGTGAGCCTTACATGTGATGGGAGTCTCTGAGTTGCCATATGCTAATTAGAAATAGCAAAAGGCTTTGAGATCCCAAGTATATTGTTAACGCCGCTCCATACTGATATATATTTATATATATGAGCGTGAGATGTAAACGCTCCATGATATTGAGAGAGCGTGTGCATGAGATGTGAAAGCTACTAGGACACTTACATATAATTGATTGACATGAGTACAAAATAGTACCAAATTATATCGACTCGGCACTAAGTGAGAAGAATGGATGATGAACAGCATAAATCAGCTGTAATGTTAAAATTATTATGTATGGCTCTTATATCAAAAAAATAAAGTGAATAACTCTGGATTTGCGCCAATGAAATTACATGAGCATAGACATATATGATGAAAGACAGCATGTAGTGGTCTAAAGTACTATTGATATTGAAAGTGTACTGGCAGTATTATTTGGAGGATGAACTAAAGGTCAGAAGCCATAAGTATACGGCATGTACCACCTTTGGACTTAAGTTAAATTCGGAGGACCGAATTTCTTAAGGTGGGGAGGATGTGATAACCGTAAATTTTCCATTTATTGGAAATTAGAAATATTGAAAATAAAAATTAAAGAAAATAGATAAGAGGAAATAAATAAATAAAAGTAAATACATAAAATTTATTTACGAGATGCGAATATCGTTGAAATTCCCGAAATTAAGGAAAGTGAGGAATTTAAAATTTAATAAGAGAATAAGAAAATAAATGAAATATATTTATATAATTATATATTATTATATAAATGTATTTTTATACCAATACATATGTATTCAAAATATTATATAGTATATTTTAAAATACGTTGTTATATATATAGAAATATATGTATACTATTTCATAAATTCAAATAATACATGTGTATATAAATATAATGTTTTATATGTATATATAATTATGTAAATACATATAGAAGAAAAGTAACTATGGTTTTATATTAAAGTTTATATGTATAAATATTTTATTATAGCATTTATAATATATATATATATATATAAATGTTACTTAATTTTAAGTATATATATAAATATACACATATATACTAGACATGTATTTTGTAATGTACAATATGTATTTTGTATATAATATATATTGTATAATATTATGTATGAAATAATGTATGTATAACATATAATATATATTATATGTATAAGATATAAAATATAGTGTATAATATATAGTGTATTTATACCAAATATAGAAAGAGAACAAAAAAAACAGAAAAGGAAAAGAGAAGGCGGGGAGGAACCCCGACCCTCCCAGTCAGGCCGCCGGTGGCGGAGCTGCCACCGTTGGTGAGGGGAAAAGGAAGGTGAGACGCCGGCGACGCGAGGAAGAAGTGTCCGGCGACGGAAGAAGAAAACGGAAGCAAATCGGGAAAACAGAAACGAAGGAAATCCGGGAAGAAAAGAAAATGGCCGACGGTGATGCCGGCCAAATCGGTGCCCGGCACTGCCACCGAAGCTTCACCAGAGGATGACGAAGCCGATGGAGGCCACCGGAGGCGCAATGGACGGCGGAGGAACGCCGGCGAAGAGGAAGAAGAACCGAGGCAAAACCGCCTCGATCCGCCGCCGTGCCGCCGATCCAGGGCAAACGGAGGTCACCAGCAAGTTCGTCGTGCAGCCGGCCAGCTGAGCGACGCCTGAACCGTCGGAGAACCGACAGCCGGCGAGGAACCGGCGAGGAAGGGCTCTGGACCGGTCTGAACTGGTCTGACCGGGAAAGGAAGAAGAAAAAAAGAAAAGAAAAAGAAAAGAAAAAAGGAAAAAGAAAAAGAAAAAGAAAAGAAAGAAAGAAAAGAAAAAGAGGAAAAAGGAAGAAAAAGAGGAAAAAAGGAGAATTTCGGGAATTCAGAAAATTCCCGGAAATTTGACAACCCGGGATTTTACAAATTCGATAAGAAATTCCCCGAGAATTTAATTTCAGAAAAAAATTAAATAGATTATGAAAAATTTTAAAAAATTAGAATTTTAATTCCAGAAATTATTTTCAGCAATCGGGATAAGGAATCGGGAGAAATAGAGTGCGGGCGCGATCGATAAGCGGAATTCGCCGACCCGAAAAAACGTAAGGGATGCATGTGCAGCACTGTAAGGATACTCAGTCTGCATAATTTAATTGAAATATTTTATGCAATTATTTTATGAAAATTATTATGATGCATGATTTGCTGAAAATAATTTGGGAAGAAGTACTGGCTGAAAGATTTTAAACTGTATTTTCCGTGCAGGAGGTTAGTAAATCGGGAGTCGTTATGCTGCCGAAAATTTTAGAGAAACTTTATAAAATCATATTAAATGATTTATTTCCGAATTTCGATAGTAAATCACGAGACATGAGGAAATTTCTAAATTTCATAAAATATGAATATAATGAGATGGAACTTTAGAATATTCATGTATTCGAGAATGGTGATAATGAAATCACCGAAAATTTTCGGAATAGATAAATTACACGAATTACGAGACGAAAGATAAAGTGAAATATAGTGAATATTTTTATCAGTATTCACTAAAGGATTATAACCCTTATGGTTTTAAATCATGGAATTATATAATTATATAAATTCCATAAAGGTGTATTTTATGATGAAAAATACGGTTTTGAGACTGGTTGGTATTCTTATCATGCTGATGCATGATATGTGACATGTTTAGTCCCGGTCGACACCTGATCCGTGATCCACCGAGGACAATATAGACTATGGTCATAGATTTGACAGGTTTAGTCCTTTACCCTCCGGGGTTTATAGTACAACAAGATTAACGTCTATCTTAGAATCCATAAATGATAGGTGACATGTTAAAAAGGGAAATATTTTACATGACATGGAATATGTCAAACGGAAAAGGCCATACCGAGCAGAAACTCGATGATTGAACCGTGGGAGCCACCTCTAGAGTCCTTCGGGAACTAAGTGCTACACGTGTTCTGATGTTTCAGTACAGGCCATACCGAGCAGAGACTCGATGATTGAACCGTGGGAGCCACCTTTAGAGTCCTTCGGGAACTAAGTGCTACACGTGTTCTGATGTTTCAGTACAGGCCATACCAAGCAGAGACTCGATGATTGAACCGTGGGAGCCACCTCTAGAGTCCTTCGGGAACTAAGTGCTACACGTGTTCTAATGTTTCAGTAGAGGCCATACCGAGCAGAGACTCGATGATTGAACCGTGGGAGCCACCTCTAGAGTCCTTCGGGAACTAAATGCTACACGTGTTCTGATGTTTCAGTACAGGCCATACCGAGCAGAGACTCGATGATTGAACCGTGGGAGCCACCTCTAGAGTCCTTCGAAAACTAAGTGCTACACGTGTTCCGATGTTTTAGTAAAGGCCAAACCGAGCAGAGACTCGACGACTGTACCGTGGGAGCCACCTCTAGAGTCCTTCGGGAACTAAGTGCTACACGAGTTCTGATGAGTTAGTAAGAAATTCTGTAGGATATTGTGATGATAAGTAAGTGATTGTGATTCGTGAATTCGACAAATGTCAAAGGATGAAATAGATCTGGTGCATATGACATATGATGTGTGTGATATATCGGATGAGTAAGGCACTGGGGTGGTAAATCCCTGGTTAACAGAGATCTAGGCACTCCCGGTCCTTACAATAAGTTCGTTTCTTTCACACTTAATCATACTAATAAAAAGAATGATGCCTTGTGAACTTAAGAATGAAATAGATTTTAATAGCTTATTTTGCTTTTTAAAGTACGGTACTAATTAAAAGAGTACATTAAAACATGAAATGAGTTTTAAAGAAATAAGATGATGATTTAACTAATATTCTTTCCAAGGAATATACGAATATTAATTATTTCATTTAAATGCTTTGTTTCGTAGAAGCACTATTTTGAAAAGAATATGAAAAAAAATATTATGGAAGTTTTGAAAAAGGAAGAGGATTGATTAATTCAAAACGAAATGAAAATTTCTCTCTACAGTTGCTTCTAGGTTCCGTAACAAGTATGGTATTCTAAAATACCTACCTTACTCTATTCGGATCCCTAGCCGACTGTAGTATCCTTCCTACATGCGAGCCTAGAGCCCATAGGAAAAAATGAAAAAGATTTTCAGCATATAGGAAGCTGAGTATCAAGTGAGGCATATAATTCTCTTACTGAGCCGTGGTTTTGCTCACGCCTTAATTTTCAACATTTCAGGTTTTGATGAATGTGAGTTCAGTGGATTGTGGATCCTGGCTGTACACGAAGGACAATGTGTCAGACCGACTGTTTATTTGAGGTATGATCATTTATTCTCTGTATTTAGACATGTCAACAGTACTACTTATCTGATAAATTACGATAGGGGATGTGTATAATATAAACAATACATTGTAAAATTGTTTAACAGTCAGTACAAGTGAAGTATCACAGACAGCCCAACCGGTTAAGATGTGTATAAGAAGATGAAAAATGTGGTCACGGATCGTGACACACACACACCCAGCCCGTCCACTGGGTCGTTACTCATATCATGCTATAGACCCCGCAGGGTATAAAATAATCATGTCAGATCTATGGCCATAGTCTATAATTGTCCTCGGCGGATCACTGATCAGGTGTCAGCCGAGACTACATATCACATATCACATATCACATATTACATATCACTTGTCACATATCACATATCACATATCAGCATGATAAGGTTGCCATCTAGTCTCAAAACCGTATTTTTCATCATCAGAAAACCTTTATGGAATTTATAAAAAATAATAACTTCATAATTAAAACCATAAAGGTTATAAAATCATTTAGTGAATATTTAAGAAATATATATAAAAATATTCACTTTATTTCTTTTCATTTTTCATCTCGTATTACGTGTAATTTACATATCAGGAGAATATTCGGTGATTTCATTATCACCATTTTCGAAAACATGAATATTTTAAAATCACTTTCATTTTATTCATGTTTTTAAGAAAAATATTCATTTTCTCAATTTTCATGGTTGAAAATCAATTCTCGTGTAATAAAATCATTTATTATGATTTTATGAAATTTTCTAGAAATTTTCAATAATTTTCGATAATTTTTCGGCAGTATAACGGCTGCCGATTGGCTAGCCTCCTGCACGAAAAATACAGTTTATAATTCCAGCCGGTACTTCACCACAATTTTCCAACCAATCATTCATCGCAATATTTTCATAAAATATTTCATAATTAAAATCATGCAGACTGAATATCCTTACAGTGCTGCACATGCATCCCTTACTTGTTTCGGGTCGGCGACTGACTCTCGAAGGTCGCGCCCTTGTTCACCTCGCCCGATTCCATTGGCTCGGTCATCGAGGGAATTTTCTGAAAATTAAATTCTAAAATTTAGAATATTTCCATAATTATTTAAATAAATAAATTATTTAAATAATTTATCACTTTTTTGGATTTCTTACTGATTCCTGTAATTCCCAGGTTTCCGAATTCTCGGCATTTCCCGTAATTTCCAAAATTCTCCTTTTTCCTCTCATTTTCTTCTTTCCCTCTTTTTCTTCCTTTTTCTCTTTTCTTTCCATTCTCTTTCTTTTCTTTTTCTTTTTCTTTTCCTCTTTCCCGTCAGTTGGTTCAGCCTTCTTCCTCACCGGTTCTTCGCCGGCGGCTGGTTTTCCGGTGGTTCAGGCGCTCTTTAGCTGGCCGGTGTTGAGACGAAGTTGCCGGTGGCCTCAGCTCGGCCTGGATCGGCGGCACGGCAGCGAATCTACTCGGTTTTGCCTCGATTTCTTCTCTTCCTCCGTCGGCCTTCCTTCGCCGTCGTTGGCCTCACCGGTGGCTCCTTTTTCCTTCCTCTCACCTCCGTCGAGGTTCGAGTGGCGGTGGCGGCAACCAAATCGGCTGGCACCACCGATTTCTCTTCTTCCTCTCCTTCGATTTTCTCTGCCGGTTTTCCCTTTTGTTTCATCGCGTTTTGCTTCCTCTTTCCGTCCTTTCCCGTCGCCGGTCACCTCCTCCTCTTCTTCCTCTCGCCGGCGACGTCTTCTTCTTCTTCCTTTGGTCGTCCGACGTCGGCAGGCTTTCCGGGTTCCTCTCCTCTGTTTCCTTTGTTTTGAGACAGAAACGAGGTCTCGATCCCGTTTCTGTCTTAATTTCTTTTTCTTTTTTCTTTTATAAATAATATATATATAATTATATTTATATAATTATATATAATTATTTTATGAGATATATATATTTCATATAATACCGTATATATATCTATACATTTAAAATCAACTACTATATATATAACTATATATATTTATATACAAAAATGTATTATAATAAAATACATATGTATTTATTTAATATAAAATAGTATATATATCATTTTATAATATATACTATATTTCATATATACATATGTGTTTATATAAAAACATATCAAAATATATTTATATAATCTAATTATATAAATATATAATATACGCATTTTATTTCATTTTATTTAGATTTCTTAATATCCAATTATTTTCTCCTTTTCATTTCTTATTTAATTTGGATTTTCATTTATCCAATTTCCAATTTATCCAAATTTAAATTCCTCAATTTTTAGAATTTCCACTAATATTCCAATCTTATCATTCGATTTATTTATTCCAACTTATCTATTTTCTTAAATATTAATTTTCAATATTAATAATTTCCAATAAATGGAAAATTTACGGTTATCACATTCTCCCCACCTTAAGAAATTTGGTCCTCCAAATTTAACTTAATTTAAAGGTGGTATCATCTTGTATACTTATCATTTTTGACCTTTTGATCATCTTCCATATTATACTACCAGTATACCTTTAAGATCATAATCGCCTTTTATACCTCTATATATCATTTCTCATCATATACTTATACTCCCTTAAATTTCTTATCAATTGGGAGTTATCCATTTTCACTCCTTTTCATATCCCATATGATTCATCGTCTGTTTTCTTAATTAGTGCCAAGTCGATATAGTTTGATAACTATCATTTACACGTTTTAAATCAATAGTATGTAATTGTCCCAGTAGCTTTTACATCCCGTGCATCCGCTCTCTCAACATATCTTCGAGCGTTTCCATTCTACGCTCAGACATTTACATCAGTATGGAGCGATGCTATCAATAAATTTGGAATCTCAGAGCCTTTTGCTATCTCCCATAAACATATAGCTAGTCATAGATTCCTATCACATATAGATCTCACTGGAACTTTACATACATTCTCATCATTTTATAATCATATTTCGACTATGGCACTAAAGAATTTAAGAGTTTGATAATGGAGAAGTGATTTCATTAGAATATTAGTGTATAATCACTTACACATTATCATATCTCTTTTAGATTCTTCATTATTATCTCCAATACTCTTTTCATATTTATTTCATCAATTGCTGCAGTTCATTTGCAGTCTTTACTATTTACCCTCTTTTACCATAATAGAATCAGGAGATAATCATTTTCTCTCCATATCATCTTTTCATATGGTATGATCATTCGATGATTTAAATCCTCAAATTATCCATTTAATCACCACATTATCCATATAATTCCACCATTTCCATCATTTCGAGGTGGTATATATATATATCCTTTTTGTTCCATTTACATAACTAGCAGTAAAATGTAAATCACTTCTTTACTTCTGTGAGTATAATTACTTTTCCTCTATCGAGTTTGGCTCGATCTTACATTTAACCATAATCATGTGATAACCACAAAATCACTTTTAGTTTTAAAATTGGGAACTACTTCCTATTCGTGTTCCCTCTTCATCATGTACTTATCCTCTTATTTCATATTCATTTTTTCGTTCATCATCGTTCTGGTCACCTTTCATCAGTGGTAAAGTATTCTGTTATTAACTCCTTTAACCTTTTACATATCATCTTTACATTTATTCATCCACTGACTTAAACTTATTTAATTTAAGTCTTATCTGTAGAGTAGCTAACCCGATAACTCTTCCATAATCTGGCAATAATATTTAGCTAGACCCAGTACATTTCGTATCTCAATCATTATCTCTTCATCATAAACAGATCCACATCACTCTGTCATTCGAGATCATATATCTTAGAAAGAGATATTGTCTAACTAAATCTTCTATTTGCCATACTTAACATATAATTTACTGTCTTTAAGAGTCTACGAGGTTATACCACTATGCTGCTCATTTTTTCATTTGTACCTTAAACTGCATCAGTATATCATTACTTATCCTTATATGGATGCCTCATTTATTAGGCTCATATACTTCATAAGGTATTTCATTAACCTTACAAACCTCAATAGAAACTCGTAAAAATTTCATTGAGTTCTAATCATTATCATCTTATGACTATCAATTTCCAACTTTTCATTTAGTGATGCCTTGTACAGAGATTGGTCTTATAAACTCTTTATACATCTTCGATTAAATCAAATAAGACATCACTTCTATATGGATAATTATTTGTTCTTAATAAGAACTATATTGCATAATAGGGATTTAATATCCAATTATACTTCATCATCTCATTAACATCATCCATATTTCCATCAATTTCATCTATACATGTGAATTTCATTATCCACAATATTTTCCAAAATTATTTTCTTAAGTTTGTTGGATTTCTTCTACATTCTCCGATATAAGCTTAGAAATAACTTTCATATTCACGATCGAGTCAATGTTAACCCGATCTCTCCAATCTATATAGCTCTGGAATTTTATCAGAAATCACATCTGATACTTTCTTTAATCATTCATTTCTCGTCATTTTAGACATTCGTCTTTGTGTCCTATCATTTCACCATATATTCTCAAGGCAAAGACATTTAATATTTAAATCATTTTAACATCTGCTCCGCCCTGATTCACTTATTTCCTCATATTTCACAACATATCAATCATTTTAATTATATGCTGTATCCAGTATAATTATTTGATTAATACTTTTCACAGCTAATCGATTTATTATTGAAATTCATTTTAAAATCATTTTCATCTAAGGATCTCAGGTTTAATTCCCTTGAGTAGGCTATCCATGAGGTTCGAACCCTAGCACCCTTACGTACATAGTTCCTTACACTCATGTTGCCACTGAGCTAATTGTAAGAGTCCCGCCCGTTCGAATTGGCCGTCGGCGAGCATCCCCTAGGCGATCCTTTTGCCCCAGGTTTACCCTTACTAGTGAGTTGGCGATAACATAGTTCGCCTGCATCTCACACATATGATCCACTACGGGTCGCCCATCACAGTTCTGTCTCAAGGGTCCTGAAGAACTTAGGTTAGCTGTTATCTTCTTTTTATCACTTTACTATTCTTGTGCATATTCTCCAATTTATAGTACTCCATACAGTACATCAATTTGCAAGGCATATCTTATAATGCTCTGGTTCTATAATTAATTATTCATTTAATACCTCAAAAACAGTATATATGTATAGAACCTCAATCAACCGTACTGCTATGGATTTCATTATCTGTACTATTCACTTTCTCAGTCATTTTCTATATTCATTTCACTTTTTGTAATATCCAACGATCCCGTAATAATATCCAATTCAGTACCTCATAATTCAGGCCCTTACCGTCAATAACCAGGTCAATCATCTTATGACCTTCCACTATACACTCTTATTGGATCGCATCATATAAGGCCCCGGCCCATTTGCCGTCCGCCTATACACATGTGTACTAACCTCTTTGAGAATGCCCAACCCTTTCATTGGGTCACCCCTCGAGGTTTCATCATGAGGCCTAGCCCGTTCACTAGGTCACTCGTAATTCACGTCCATAATCGAAGTGTAACTGGAATCGGTAATAGAGATCGATATATCCATATGACATCTTCTATGCCATTAATAATTCCATTATCATCAAGGAATTTGAAATCACTTGGTTTTATCACTATTCAGCACATCGCCCAACATAGGGGCATTTTTGTCATTTTTATATTTATTTCTTTATCCTCAATATACATTTAACCAAAGATCTTCTTATCTAAGTGCTGATAGTATCCTTTCTCATACTACTATCAGCAGTTTAAAATCTTTTTCGATTTTGACAGAAAAGTCCATTAAGATTCATAATTGGATTATTTTGCATGAACTGTAGCTTTACATCATCAATTTCTATGCCAAATCAATCAATTCCAACTTCTGTTGGTCTATTCTGACTCCTGATAAAATTTCAGAGGTAGGGGTATTTTCGTCATTTTTTGTCAAAAATTTTCTCTCTCCTCCAAATACCTTCAATCGGTGATCTTATGGTCTATTTAATGATGATATTTCATTCCCCCTTTATATCATCACTTTCAGGTCTCAGTTCGATCCGGACATAAAAGTACTGGTGGGGCCCTCACCGAGTCCGTTTCTGTTCCTTACCGAACCGACCTTCATTTAGATTATAAGATCACCATTTTAGGTAACATTCCTGAGCCATTTTCCTTTTTAGCATTCCTTATTTCATAATTCTCACCCCCTTCTAAACACTTAATTCAATTTAGAATCATTTATTTTCTCTATGTATTTAGACTACACAGTACTATAGGGGATGTTAACATTTTCAACACATTTCCTTTTCAAAGTATCAACAGACATCAGGCCAACCCTGCTCTGATACCATTAAATCTGTCACAACCCGTGACCCTATTTTCACCTTATTCTATACATCTTATTTGGTTGGGCTGTCTGCGATACTTTATTTTAATTTTACATATAACTAATTTCATATTAAATTATAATATGAATTACATCCCATATCTTAATTCATAATGAAGTAGTACTGAAGGTAAGTCTAAATACAGAAAATAAATGATCATACCTTATTAAATAAATCGAGCTGTCGCATCGTCCCCAAATGCACAGCCGAAATCCTTTAGGTGTTAGACTCTCAGTCTTCAAAAACCTGAAATGTTAAAATTAAGGGGTGAGCAAACCACGGCTCAGTAAGGGAATTATATGCCTCACTTGATACTCAGCTATCTATATGCTGAAAAACTTTTTCATTTTTCCTATGGGCTCTAGGCTCACATGTAGGAAGGATACTACAGTCGACTAGGGATCCGGATGGAGTAAGGTAGGTATTTTGAAATACCTATCTTGTCCCAGAACCTAGAAGCAACTGTAGAGAGTAATTAATTTTTTTTCTTTCGTCTGGAATTTAAATCCTTTTTACCTTTTTATTCCATAACATTCTCATATTCTTTTCAAAATAATGCTTTTATAAAATAAAGCATTTAAATAAAGTAACTAATATTCATATATTCTTTGAAAAGAATATTAGTTAAATTCTCATCATTCTCATTTAAAACTCATTTCATGTTTTACTGTACAACCATAATTAGTACAGTACTTTAAATAGCAAAATCAGCTATTAAATCATTTTCGTATAACATATATATATCATTTAAATCTAATATTCAATTTAAATTTCAAAATAAGAATATTAGATTTATTTTTCCTCCTCTTTCATTTTTGGAAAACATATCACATATTCATATCACATATAGTCTAATATTCAATTTCAAATCATAGTAAGAATATTAGACTTATAGACTCTTCTTTCTTTTGAAAACTTATTACATGTTAATATCACATATCATATGAAAATCATCTTGTAGTACTATAATCAGTACTGAAATAAGCAATTTGGAAAATGGTGTAAATCACTTTCATTTAACATATCACATATGATATAAAACATTTTCATTTCACGTATCACATATCATATAAAACATTTTTCATATATGGAGACTTAGGCATACACGCCCAGCCTGTCCACTGGGTCGTTACTCATATCATGCTATAGACCCCGCAAGGTATAAAATATTCATGTCAGATCTATGGCCATAGTCTATAACTGTCCTCGACGGATCACTGATCAGGTGTCGACCGGGACTACATATCACATATCACATATTACATATCACATGTCACATATCACATATCACATATCAGCATGATAAGGTTGCCATCTAGTGTCAAAACCGTATTTTTCATCATCAGAAAACCGTTATGGAATTTATAAAAAATAATAATTTCATAATTAAAACCGTAAAGGTTATAAAATCATTTAGTGAATATTTAAGAAATATATATAAAAATATTCACTTTATTTCTTTTCATTTTTCATCTCATATTACATGTAATTTACATATCAGGAGAATTTTCGGTGATTTCATTATCACCATTTTCGAAAACATGAATATTTTAAAATCACTTTCATTTTATTCATGTTTTTTTGAAAAATATTCATTTTCTCGATTTTCATGGTTGAAAATCAATTCTCGTGTAATAAAATCATTTATTGTGATTTTATGAAAGTTTCTAGAAATTTTCAATAATTTTCGATAATTTTTCGGCAGTATAACGGCTGCCGATTGGCTAGCCTCCTGCACGAAAAGTACAGTTTATAATTCCAGCCGGTACTTCACCACAATTTTCCAACCAATCATTCATCGCAATATTTTCATAAAATATTTCATAATTAAAATCATGCAGACTGAATATCCTTACAGTGCTGCACATGCATCCCTTACCTGTTTTAGGTCGGCGACTGACTCTCGAAGGTCGCGCCCATGTTCACCTCACCCGATTCCATTGGCTCGGTCATCGAGGGAATTTTCTGGAAATTAAAATTTAAAATTTAGAATTTTTCCATAATTATTTAAATAAATAAATTATTTAAATAATTTATCACTTTTGGGATTTCTTACCGATTCCCGTAATTCCTGAATTTTCGAATTCTCGGGATTTCCTGTAATTTCCAAAATTCTCCTTTTTCCTCTCATATTCTTCTTTTCCTCTTTTTCTTCCATTTTCTCTTTTCTTTCCTTTCTTTTTCTTTTCTTTTTCTTTTTCTTTTTTCCTTTTTCTTTACCTTTTTCCCGTTAGCCGGTTCAGCCTTCTTCCTCGCCGGTTCTTCGCTGGTGGCCTGTTCTCCGGCGGTTTAGGCGCTCTTCAACTGGCCGGTGTTGAGACAAAGTTGCCTGTGGCCTCAGCTCGTCCTGGATCGGCGGCACGGTGGCGGATCTAGTCGGTTTTGCCTCAATTTTTTCTCCTCATCCGTCGGCCTTCCTCCGCCGTCGTTGGCCTCACCAGTGGCTCCTTTTTCCTTCCTCTCACCTCCGCCGAAGTTCGAGTGGCGGTGGCGGCAACCAAATTGTCCGGCACTGCCGATTTCTCTTCTTCCTCTCCTTCGGTTTTCTCTGCCGGTTTTCCCTTCTGTTTCACCGCGTTTCGCTTCTTCTTTTCGTCCTTTCCCGTCATCAGTCGCCTCCTCCACTTCTTCCTCTCGTCGGCGACGTCTGTTGGATTATGCCCTTAGAACCATTCATTAGATGATTGACTTTGGCATTTTTATGTATCATGACATTTTATTTATAGTTCATTATTATATTTGTCTTATAACTGCGTAATGTAATCTTATATGATAATATCCTTAGAATAGTAATAACACACTATTCTTAAAATATCCCTAGTCAAGTATTATTGTGAACAAGGATAACAATGATACGATAAGACTAGTATGTGGTTGACTGATGATCATTGTCATGGATATAGGATATCAAGTCATCACATAGGTACATGCTAGAGAGCTATGTACTGGATCGACCCTCCATGAGAACGCTACATGGATTGTTATATGAGTGTCTTAAGCGATTCTAATAGTGATGATGGTGTATGTGATCCTTTGACTTGAGATCATCAGAGATCCCAACATAGAGAATTGCATACTTTAATGCTGCTAGATGTCATTCGTAACAGGATGGACTATAAAGGTAGTAATTGGGTATGCCTTGATCTATGTAGAGGGATGTTGAGTGATCAAGATAGGATTTATCCCTCTTATATAACAAGAGTGATGTCTTGGGCCCTTTGATAGAGTGAGACTAAAAATGCATGGTCGTGCTCGAATAAGTCAATATGAGATAGTGATTTTATTTGTTTAATTAGTCTACTCAGGAATCAAGAAACGGTGATTAGACTATACAAGTGTGACACATTCCATGACTTGTGTCTAATCAAGACATCAAATGATAAAGGAATTAGACTACATGGTAACATCTATCACGAGTAAGGTTATGTCGAGTCATTGACATTCTTGTTACATGGGTAGCAATGGTGTGTTGCTAGATACCGCTCATTGCCTATGACAATTTTGTCATTGCCATTGTTTTGAGAACCTATTGGGTCGCACACTTAGAACGGATCAATGAGGAGCTTAATTAATCATATTCTGAATTGGATTAAGGATATAACTAATCCTATTCTGAATTGGATTAAGGATATAACTAATCCTATTCTGAATTGGATTAAGGATATAACTAATCCTATTCTAAGTAGGATTAGAGTTCTGTTTGACAGTAAATTTTAGGGTAAAATTTACTGTCTATAAAAGGATGTTTTGTGTTTTCTAAAATAGAGCCGCACAATTAAACAGATAAAAAATATTCTTTTAATCGAAGCTAGCAATTCGGTTATAAGGAATCAAAAACGCTCTTTAAGGCTTCTGATCGTGAGACGTTCAAGAGTCGTGAGATCCGTTCGTGTGGATACCATAGAGGCAGGAACGAAAAGTTGTTGCTTGTGACTCGACCAACGACAGAAAATTAGAGAAACGTTAGGTAAAATCTCAAAACCCTAATCAGGCAACTCTCTGAATCGATCCTGGTGGAGGCCGAATGATTTAAATTCCGCTGCATGTTTGTTTCTGTTTCCTTCAACGTCTTCTTCTTCTTCCTTTGGTCGTCCGGCGTCGGCAGGCTTTCCGGGTTCCTCTCTTCTGTTTCCCTTGTTTTGAGACAGAAACGGGGTCTCAATCCCGTTTCTGTCTTAATTTCTTTTTCTTTCTTTTTTTTATAAGTAATATATATAATTATATTTATATAATTATAAATAATTATTTTATGAGATATATATATTTCATATAATACCATATATATATCTATACATTTAAAATCAAATACTATATATATAACTATATATTTTCATATATATATTTATATACAAAAATGTATTATAGTAATATACATATGTATTTATTTAATATAAAATAGTATATATATCATTTTATAATATATACTATATTTCATATATACATATGTATTTATATAAAAACATATCAAAATATATTTATATAATCTAATTATATAAATATATAATATACGCATTTTATTTCATTTTTTTTGGATTTCTTAATATCCAATTATTTTCTCCTTTTCATTTCTTATTTAATTTGGATTTCCATTTATCCAAATTAAATTTCCTCTCTTCATTATTTTCCATAATTTCAACCTTATCCTTATTTCTAATTTATCCAAATTGAAATTCCTCAATTTTTAGAATTTCCACTAATATTCCAATCTTATCATTCGATTTATTTATTTGAACTTATCTATTTTCTTAAATATTAATTTTCAATATTAATAATTTCCAATAAATGGAAAATTTACGGTTATCACATCAGCGGCCACCGGAAGGGAAGAGGAGAGAGGGGCGTCACTGGCTAGATGTCACAGCCCGTGACCCTATTTTTCACCTTATTCTATACATCTTATATGGTTAGGCTATCTGTGATACTTTACTTTTCTTTTACATATTAACAATTTCATATTAAATTATAATATGAAATACATCTCTTATCTTACTTCATAAGAAAATAGTACTGTGAAAATGTCTAAATACGAAAAATAAATTATCGTACCTCATGTCATAAGTCGAGCTGTCGCATTGTCCCCAAATGCACAGCCGAAGTCCTTTAGATGTCAGACTCTTAGTCCTCGAAAACCTGAAATGTTAATATTAAGTGGTGAGCAAACCACGGCTCAGTAAGGGAATTATATGCATACTTGATATTCAGCTATCTATATGCTGAAAAACTTTTTCATTTTTCCTATGGGCTCTAGGCTCGCATGTAGGAAGGATACTACAGTCGGCTAGGGATCCGGATGGAGTAAGGTAGGTATTTTGAAATACAAATCTTGTCCCGGAACCTAGAAGCAACTGTAGAGAATAATTTCCTTTTTGTTTGGAATTTTAATCCTTTTTACCTTTTTATTTCATAACTTTTTCATATTCTTTTCCAAATAATGCTTTTATAAAATAAAGCATTTAAATAAAGTAACTAATATTCATATATCCTTTGAAAAGAATATTAGTTAAATTCTCATTAATTCTCATTTAAAACTCATTTCATATTTTACTGTACAACCATAATTAGTACAGTGCTTTAAATAGCAAAATCCGCTATTAAATCCTTTTCGTATAACATATATATCATTTAAATCTAATATTCAATTTAAAAGCTAAAATAAGAATATTATATTTATTTTCCTCCTCTTTCCTTTTTGGAAAACATATCACATATTCATGTCACATATAGTCTAATATTCAATTGAAAATCATAGTAAGAATATTAGACTTATAACCTCTTTTTCCTTTTGAAAACATATTACATATTCGTATCACATATCATATGAAATCATCTTGTTGTACTAAATTCAGTACTGAAATAAGCATTTTGTAAAATGCTGTAAATCTCTTTCATTTAACTTGTCACATATCATGTAAAACATTTACATTTTACATATCACATATAATATAAAACATTTTTATATATGGAGACTTAGGCACACATGCCCAGCCCGTCCACTGGGTCGTTACTCAGATCATGCTATAGACCCCGAAGGGTATAAAATCATCATGTCAGATCTATGGCCATAGTCTATAATTGTCCTCGGTGGATCACTGATCAGGTGTCGATTGGGACTACATATCACATATCACATATTACATTTCACATATCACATATCAGCATGATAGGATGCCAACTAGTCTCAAAAACCATATTTTTCATCATCAGAAAACCTTTATAGAATTTATAAAAATATATATTTTCATCAAAACCATAAAGGTTATAAAACCATTTAGTGAATATTTAAGAATTATATAAAAATATTCACTTTATTTCCTTTCATTTTGCATCTCGTATTACGTGTAACTTACATATCAAGAGAATTTTCGGTGATTTTATTATCACCATTCTCGAAAACATGAATATTTTAAAATCACTTTCATTTTATTCATGTTTTTATGGAAAATATTTATTTTCTCGATTTTCATGATTGAAAATCGTTTCTCTTGAAATAAATCATTTATTATGATTTTATGAAATTTTCTAGAAATTTTAAGTAATTTTTGATAATTTTTCGGCAGTATAACAGCTGCCGATTGGCTAGCCTCCTGCGCGAAAAATACAGTTTATAATTTCCAGCCAGTACATCATCACAAATTTCCAACTGATAAATCACCACAATTTTCCAACCAATCATTTATCGCAATATTTTCATAAAATATTTCGTAATTAAAACATGCAGACTGAATATCCTTACAGTACTGCACATGCATCCCTTACATGTTTCGGGTCCGCGACTGACTCTCGAAGGTCGCACTGATGTTCACCTCGCCCGATTCTATCAGCTCGGTCATCGAGGGAATTTTCTGGAAATTAAATTCTAAAATTTAGACTTTTTCTATAATTATTTAAATAAATAAATTATTTAAATAATTTATCACTTTTCGGGATTTCTTACCGATTCCCGTAATTCTCGGGTTTCTGAATTCTCGGGATTTCCCGTAATTTTCGAAATTCTCCTTTTTTCCTCTCTTTTCTTCTTTTCCTCTTTCTCTTCCTTTTTCTCTTTTCTTTCCTTTCTCTTTCTTTTTTTTTCTTTTTCTTTTTCGTTTTTCTTTTCTTTTTCTTTTCTTTTTTCCTATTCCTTTCCGGTCAGACCGGTCTGCCTCCTTCCTTGTCGGTTCCTCACCGGCGGCCGGTTCTCCGGCGGTTCAACTGCTCCTCAGCTGGCCGGCGTTGAGACGAACTCGCCGGTGCCCTCCGTTTGCTCTGGATCGACGACACGACGGCGAATCAAGGCGGAATAAGTTCGGTTTCTTCTTCCTCTTCGCCGGCCTTCCTCCGCCATTCACCATGCCTCCTGTGGCATCCATCCTCTTCCTCTCCCTTTGGCGATGCTTTGATGGCAATGGCGGTGGCCAATTCCGCCGGCACCACCGTATCTCTTTTCCTTTTCTCCTCTCGGTTTCGCCGGTTTTTGTTTTGTTTTCTTTCTGTTTCTTTTCTTCTTTCCGTCGTCGACCACCGTCGTTTGCTTCTCCTCTCGCCGACAACGTCGCTCTTTCTCCCTTCTCTTCTTCTCTTGGCTGGTGGTGGCAGCTGTTGCTGCTGGCTATTTTAACGGGAAAGGAAATCGTGGTTTCTCCCGATTTCCCTTTCTGTTTCCTTTTTTTATTTTTGTTATATATTATATTTATAATTTACTTTATAAATATAATATTAATATTATATTATATAGTACATACTATATAATATTTTATAGATATATATTATATATTAACACATATATATATTTAATATATATATATATATATCTACATACTTTTAACTTAAATTACATTTATATATTTTGATATAATTGAAATAATACTATATATATTGTATTTTCAATATATATATTTTCTTCCTTATTTTCTTACTTAATTTGGATTTCCAGTTATCCAAATTAAATTTCCTCCATTCTTCAGTTTTCCAGAATTCAAAATTTAAATTTCCTTTCTTCATTATTTTCCATAATTTCTCATCTTATACCTATTTTCGATTTAATTTTCCTTCACACCATTTTCTTAATCCGTTCCTTCCTCAATTCCGTCAATTCCTCCATTTTCAGAATTTCCACAATATTCTGATCTCATAATTAATTCATTTATTTCAACTTATCTATTTTCTTAAATATTAATTTTCAATATTAATAATTTCTAATAAATGGAAAATTTGCGATTATCACATTCTCCCCACCTTAAGAAATTCGGTCCTCCGAATTTAACTTAATTCATAAGGTGGTAGGATCCTGTATACTTATCATTCTTGTCCTCTAAATCATCTTTCAAATTATACTGCCAGTATACTTTTAACATCATAATCGCTTTTATACCTCTATATATTATTTCTCATCATATACTTATACTCACTTAAATTTCTTATCAATTGGGAGTTATCCATTTCCACTCCTTTTCATATCTCATATGATTCATCATCTGTTTTCTTAATTAGTGCCAAGTCGATATAGTTTGATAACTATCATTTAAACGTTTTAAATCAATAGTATGTAATTGTCCCAGTAGCTTTCACATCTCGTGCATCCGCTCTCTCAACATATCTTTGAGCGTTTCCATTCTACGCTCAGATATTTACATCAGTACGGAGTGATGCTGTCAATAAATTTGGAATCTCAGAGCCTATTGCTATCTCCCATAAACATATAGCTACTCAGAGATTCCTATCACATATAGAGCTCACTGGAACTTCACATACATTCTCATAATTTTATAATCATATTTCGACTATAGCACTAGAGAATCTAAGAGTTTGATAATGGAGAAGTGATTTCATTAGGATATCAGTCTATAATTACTTCCATATTATCATATCTCTTTTAGATTCTTCATCATTATCTTCAATACTCCTTTCATATTTATTTCATCAATTGTTGCAGTTCATTTGCAGACTTTACAATTTATCCTCTTTTACCATAATAGAATCAGGAGACAATCATTTTCTCTCCATATCATCTTTTCATATGGTATGATCATTCAATGATTTAAATCCTCAAATTATCCATTTAATCACCACATTATCCATATAATTCCACCATTTCCATTATTTCGAGGTGGTATATATATATATATATATATATATATCCTTTTTGTTCCATTTACATAACTATCAATAAAATGTAAATCACTTCTTTACTTCTTTGAGTATAATTACTTTTCCTCTATCGAGTTTGGCTCGATCTTACATTTAACCATAATCATGTGATAACCACAAAATCACTTTTAGTTTTAAAATTGGGAACTACTTCCTATTCGTGTTCCCTCTTCATCATGTACTTATCCTCTTATTTCATATTCATATTTTCGTTCTCATCATTTCGGTCATTTTTCATATGTGGTAAAGTGTTCCACTATTAAACTCTTTTAACGTTTTGTATACCATCTTTACATTTATTCACTCACCCACTTTAACTTCTTAAATTAGCAGTCACATCTATAGAGTAGCTAACCCAGAACTCTTCTATAGACTGGCAATAATATTTAGCTAGACCCAGTACATTTCGTATCTCAGTCACCATCTTTCAGTCATAGACAAATTCACCATCATTCTGTCATTTGAGATCATATATCTTAGAAAGAGATACTATCTAACCAAATCTTTTATTTGACAATCTTATCATATAATTCACTGTCTTTAAGAGTCTACGAGGTTATACCACTATGCTGCTTATTTCCCATTTGTGCCTTAGACTGTATGGTATACTATCACTTTATCCTTATATGGTTGTCTTATTCATTAGTCTTATGTACCTCACAAGGTATTTCATTAACCTTGTAAACCTCCATAGAAACTCGTAAAAATTATCTCGAGTTCTAATTATTATCATCTTATGACCATCAATCTTTAACTTTTCATCTGATGATGCCTTTTACAAAGGTTGATTCTTATAAATTCCTTACACATCTCCGATTAAATCAAATAAGGCATCACTTCCATAGAAATGATTATTTGTTCTTAATAAAAACTTTATTATAAAATAGGAATTTAATTCCCCATTTATACTTCATCCTCAATTACATCATTTGTATTTCTATTCTTTACATCAATATATGTGAATTTCATTATCCACAAATTCTTCAGAGTTATTTTCTTAAGCTTTTCGGATTTCTTCTATATTCTCCGATATAAGCTTAGAAATAACTTTCATATTCACAATCGAGTCAATGTTAGCTTGATTTTTTTTTCTTCCAATCTATATAGCTCTGAAATCTTATCGGGAATCTCATTGATACTTTCTTTAATCATTCATCTCTCGTCATTTTGGACATTCGTCTTTGTGTCCTATCATTTCACCGTATATTCTCAAGGCAAAGACATTTAATATTTAAATCATTTTAACATTTGCTCTGCCCTGATTCACTTATTTCCTCATATTTCACAGCATATCGATCATCTTAATTATATGCTGTATCTAGTATAATTATTTGATTAACACCTTTCACAGCTAACCTATTTATTATTGAAATTCATTTTAAAATCATTTTCATCTAATGATCTCAGGTTTAATTCCCTTGAGTAGGCTATCCATGAGGTTCGAACCCTGGCACCGTTACGTACCTAGTTCCTTACACTCATGTTACCACTGAGCTAATTGTAAGAATCCCGCCCGTTCGAATCGGCCGTCGGCGAGCATCCCCTAGGCGATCCTTTCACCCCAGGTTTACCCTTACAAGTGAGTCAGCGACCACATAGTTTGCCTGCATCTCAGATCATATTGTCCACTGCAGGTCGCCCATCACAGTTCTGTCTCAAGGGTCCTGAAGAACTTAGGTTAGCTGTCATCTTCTTTTATCACTTTACTATTCTTGTGCATATTCTCCAATTCACAGTACTCCACATAGTACCTCATTCTGTAGCACATATTTCAAGATATTTCGGTTCTATATAAGATTATCTGTTTGATACCTCAAAGTAGTAAAATATATAGAACCGTAATTAACCACACCAATATGTATTTCATTATCTGTACTATTCACCTCATCAGTCAATTCCTGTAATCATTTCACTTTCCATAGTATTTAACAATCTCGTTATAATATCCAATTTAGTACCTCATAATTCAAGTCCTTACCGTCAATAACCAGGCCAATCATCTTATAATGTTCCACTATACACTCTTATTGGATCGCATCATATAAGGCCCCGACCCGTTCGCCGTCCGCCTATACACATGTGTACTAACCTCCTTGAGAATGCCCAGCCCTTTCACTGGATCACCCCTCGAGGTTTTGTCATGAGGCCTAGCCCGTTCACTAAGTCACTCGTAATTTGCGTCCGTAATCGAAGTGTAAGTGAAATCAGTAATAGGGATCGATATATCCTTATGACATCCTCTATGCCATTAATAATTCCATTATCATCAAGGAATTTGAAATCACTTGGTTTCATCACTATTCAGCACATCGCCCAACCTAGGGGCTTTTTTGTCATTTTTACATTATCTCTTTCTCCTCATTATACATTTAAATCAGTGATTTTATTATCTATTTGCTGATAGTACTCCTTTCGCGTACCAATATCAGCATTTTAAGAGCTTCTTCGATTTTGACAGAGAAATCCAATAGAATCCATAGTTGGAGTATTTTGCTTGTAATTCAGCTTTACATCATCAATTTCTCTGTCAGATCAATCAATTCCAACCTCTGTTGGTCTATTATGACTCCAGGTAAAATATTGGAGGTAGAGGTATTTTGGTAAAAAAATTTCTCTCTCCTCAAAACACCTTCAATCAGTGATCTTAATGCCTATTTAGTGATGATACTTCATACCCCTCCTTCATATCATCACTTTTAGGTCTCAATTCGATCCGAACAGAAAAGTACTGGTGGGGCCCTCACCGAATCCATTTCTGTTCCTTATCGAACCGACCTTCATTTAGATCATAAGATCACCATTTCAGGTAACATTACTGAGTCGTTTTCCCTTTTTAGCATTCCTTAGTTCATAATCTTCACCCCCTTCTAAACACATAACTCAAATTTACAATCATTTATTTTCTCTATGTATTTAGACTATACAGTACTACAGGGGATATTAACCTTTTCAATACATTTTCTTTCCAAAAGTATCGACAGACATCAGGCCAACCGTGCTCTGATACCATTAAATCAGTCACAGCCCGTGACCCTATTTTTCACCTTATTCTATACATCTTATATGGTTGGACTGTCTGCGATATTTTACTTTTCTTTTACATATTAACAATTTCATATTAAATTATAATATGAAATACATCCCCTATCTTACTTCATAAGAAAATAGTACTGTGAAAATGTCTAAATACGGAAAATAAATGATCGTACCTCATTTCATAAGTCGAGCTGTTGCATTGTCCCTAAATGCACAACTGAAGTCCTTTAGATGTCAGACTCTTAGTCCTCGAAAACCTGAAATGTTAATATTAAGTGGTGAGCAAACCGCGGCTCAGTAAGGGAATTATATGCATACTTGATATTCAGCTATCTATATGCTAAAAAACTTTTTCATTTTTCCTATGGGCTCTAGGCTCGCATGTAAGAAGGATACTACAGTTGGCTAGGGATCCGGATGGAGTAAGGTAGGTATTTTGAAATACCTATCTTGTCCAGGAACCTAGAAGCAACTGTAGAGAATAATTTCTTTTTTGTTTGGAATTTTAATCCTTTTTACCTTTTTATTTCATAACTTTTTCATATTCTTTTCAAAATAATGCTTTTATAAAATAAAGCATTTAAATAAAGTAACTAATATTCATATATCCTTTGAAAAGAATATTAGTTAAATTCTCATTAATTCTCATTTAAAACTCATTTCATGTTTTACTGTACAACCATAATTAGTACAGTACTTTAAATAGCAAAATTCGCTATTAAATCCTTTTCGTATAACATATATATCATTTAAATCTAATATTCAATTTAAAAGCTAAAATAAGAATATTAGATTTATTTTCCTCCTCTTTCCTTTTTGGAAAACATATCACATATTCATGTCACATATAGTCTAATATTCAATTGAAAATCATAGTAAGAATATTAGACTTATAACCTCTTTTTCCTTTTGAAAACATATTACATATTCGTATCACATATCATATGAAATCATCTCGTTGTACTAAATTCAGTACTGAAATAAGCATTTTGTAAAATGTTGTAAATCTCTTTCATTTAACTTGTCACATATCATGTAAAACATTTACATTTTACATATCACATATAATATAAAACATTTTTATATATGGAGACTTAGGCACACACACCCAGCCCGTCCATTGGGTCGTTACTCAGATCATGCTATAGACCCCGAAGGGTATAAAATCATCATGTCAAATCTATAGCCATAGTCTATAATTGTCCTCAGCAGATCACTGATCAGGTGTCGGCCGGGACTACATATCACATATCACATATTACATATTACATGTCACATATCACATATCAGCATGATAGGATGCCAACTAGTCTCAAAAACCATATTTTTCATCATCAAAAAACCTTTATGGAATTTATAAAAATATATATTTTCATCATTTAAGACCATAAAGGTTATAAAACCATTTAGTGAATATTTAAGAATTATATAAAAATATTCACTTTATTTCCTTTCATTTTTCATCTCGTATTACGTGTAACTTACATATCAAGAGAATTTTCGGTGATTTCATTATCACCATTCTCGAAGAGATTTTTTCGGTGATTTCATTATCACCGTTCTTGAAAACATGAATATTTTAAAATCACTTTCATTTTATTCATGTTTTTATGGAAAATATTTATTTTCTCGATTTTCATGATTGAAAATCATTTCTCGTAAAATAAAATTATTTATTATGATTTTATGAAATTTTCTAGAAATTTTAAGTAATTTTTGATAATTTTTCGGCAGCATAACGGCTGCCGATTGGCTAGCCTCCTGCACGAAAAATATAGTTTATAATTTCCAGCCAGTACATTATCACAAATTTCCAACTGATAAATCACCACAATTTTCCAACCAATCATTTATCGCAATATTTTCATAAAATATTTTCATAAAATATTTTGTAATTAAAACATGCAGACTGAATATCCTTACAGTACTGCACATGCATCCTTTACTTGTTTCGGGTAGGCGACTGACTCTTGAAGGTCGCGCCCATGTTCACCTCACCCGATTTTATCGGCTCGGTCATCAAGAGAATTTTTTGGAAATTAAATTCTAAAATTTAGAATTTTTCTATAATTATTTAAATAATTTATCACTTTCCGGGATTTCTTACCGATTCCTGTAATTCTCGGGTTTCCAAATTCTCGGGATTTCTCATAATTTTCAAAATTCTCCTTTTTTCCTCTCTTTTCTTCTTTTCCTCTTTTTCTTCCTTTTTCTCTTTTCTTTCCTTTCTCCTTCTTTTTTTTTTCTTTTTCTTTTTCATTTTTCTTTTCTTTTTCTTTTCTTTTTTCCTTTTCCTTTCCAGTTAGACCGGTCTGCCTCCTTCCTCGCTGGTTCCTCACTGGCGGCCGGTTCTCCGGCGGTTCAACTGCTCCTCAGCTGGCCAGCGTTGAGACGAACTCGCCGGTGCCCTCCGTTTGCTCTGGATCGATGGCACGATGGCGGATCGAGGCGGAATAAGTTCGGTTTCTTCTTCCTCTTCACCGGCCTTCCTCTGCCGTTCACCACGCCTCCGCTGGCATCCATCCTCTTCCTCTCCCTCCGACGATGCTTCGGTGGCCGTGGCGGCGGCCAATTCCGCCGGCACCACCGTATCTCTTTTTCTTTTCTCCTCTCGGTTTCACCGGTTTCTGTTTTGTTTTCTTTCCGTTTCTTTTCTTCTTTCCGTCGCCGGCCACCGTCGTTTGCTTCTCCTCTTGCCGGCGACGTCGCTCTTTCTCCCTTCTCTTCTTCTCTTGGCCGGCGGTGGCAGCTGTTGTGGCCGACTATTTTAACGGGAAAAGAAATCGGGGTTTCTCCTGATTTCCCTTTCTGTTTCCTTTTTTTTATTTTTGTTATATATTATATTTATAATTTACTTTATAAATATAATATTAATATTATATTTATAATTTACTTTATAAATATAATATTAATATTATATTATATAGTACATACTATATAATATTTTATAGATATATATTATATATTAACACATATATATTTAATATATATATATATATATATCTACATACTTTTAACTTAAATTTCATTTATATATTTTGATATAATTGAAATAATACTATATATATTGTATTTAAAATATATATATTTTCTTCCTTATTTTCTTACTTAATTTGGATTTCCAGTTTTCCAAATTAAATTTCCTCCATTCTTCAGTTTTCTATAATTCAAAATTTAAATTTGCTTTCTTCATTATTATTCATAATTTCTCATCTTACACTTATTTCCGATTTAATTTTCCTTCACACCATTTTCTTAATCCGTTCCTTTCTCAATTCCGTCAATTCCTCCATTTTTAGAATTTCCACAATATTCCGATCTCATAATTAATTCATTTATTTCAACTTATCTATTTTCTTAAATATTAATTTTCAATATTAATAATTTTTAATAAATGGAAAATTTGCGGTTATCACACCGATGAGAGGGAAGAGGGAAGTGACCAGCAACGACCTGAAACGGAAAAGAGAGAAGCGAAATCGAACGGAAAAATCTAGAAGAGAGGAGAGAAAGGAATCGGCAGTGCCGGCCGATCCAGGCACCGCCACCCCAACCTCGAGTTCGACGAAGGTGAAGGGAAGAAGGAGGCCACCGGTGAGACCGAGAACGACAGAGGAGGAACGGCGAAGAGGGAGAAGAGGCCGAACCTAAACCGAGTAGATCCGCCGCCATGCCACCGATCCGAGGTGAACGGAGGCCAGATTCAGCTTCAGCATGACGTCGGCTAGCTGTGGAGCCACTGAACCTGCCACCGGAGGAGAACTAACGGTAAGGGAGGCTGATCGGTCTGAACCGGTCTGATCGAAAAAGAAAAGAAAAAAGGGAAAAAGAAAAAGAAAAGAGAAAGAAAAGAAAAAGAAAAGAAAAGAGGAAAAGAAGAAAGAGAGAGAAAAAGGGACAATTTTCTGGAATTCAAAAATTCCCTGGTATTCGAAAATCCGAAAAATCCTAGACATTCGGTAAGGATTTCGAAAATTATTTCCGAGTCATCATCATCATCATCATCATCATCAGAGCCTTTATCCCAATAGATTGGGGTAGGCTATATGAACCAATATCTAAAATCACGTTAGATCGTCCATATGTATTCTTTGCCTCCATAAATTCCTATTCAAGGCCATTTGCTCATCTAATCCTAAAACCTTCATGTCTTTCCAAACTACTTCCTTCCAAGTCTTTTTAGGTCTTCCTCTAGTCTTAACCCTTCTCTCAACATTCATAGCCTCTATTCTCCTAACTGGAGCATCTACAGGTCTACGTCTTACATGTCCAAACCAACGTAAACGATTTTCACACATTTTGTCTTCGATAGGTACCACTCCAATCATCTTACGGATATCATCATTTCTCATTCTATCCTTTCTTGTATATCCACATATCCACCGTAACATTCTCATTTCCGTTACACTCATTTTTTGTGTATGTAGCCGCTTAGTCGCCCAACATTCACTACCATATAACAATGTTGGTCTAACAACTGTCCTATAAAACTTGCCTTTCAACCATGTAGGAATTCCTTTATCGCACAACACACCTGTAGCACTTCTCCACTTACTCCATCCAGCCTGAATCCTATAGGTCACATCACCATCAATCTCTCCATCCATCTGTACTATTGATCCCAAGTATCGAAAATGATCCCGCATAGGTATCGCCACCCCATCTAACTTCACTACATCATGCTCTTCCAGTCGGTTAGAACTAAATTTACACTCCATGTATTCAGTCTTCACTCTGCTTAGTTTAAATCCTTTTGATTCCAACATTTGTCTCCATAATTCCAACTTTGTATTGATCTCCGCTCTAGTTTCCGCACATAGGACAATATCATCTGCAAACATCATACACCAAGGCACCTTATCCTGGATGGATTTTGTTAGTTCGTCCATAACTACCGCAAACAAGAATGGACTCAACGCTGACCCTTGGTGTAATCCCACCGTGATAAGAAACTCATTTGTTTGCCCCCCACCTGTCCTCACATGTGTCCTTGCATCTCTATACATGTCCTTAATTAGTTTAATATATTTCAAAGCAACTCTTTTCTTCATTAAGGACCACCATAGTACCTCCCTAGGCACTTTATCATATGCTTTCTCCAAATCTATAAAGACCATATGGAGATCTTTACCCATTACTCGAAAGCGCTCCATAAGTTGTCTCAGCAAATGTATTGCCTCCATAGTTGATCGACCCGGCATAAAACCAAATTGATTCTCCGATATCTCTACATTCTTTCTTAATCTCCGTTCTATCACTCTCTCCCATAGTTTCATCGTGTGACTCATTAATTTTATGCCTCGGTAGTTGGCGCAACTTTGAATATCTGCCTTGTTCTTATATAAAGGTACTAAGACACTCTTCCTCCATTCCTCTGGCATTTTGTTAGTGTGCCAAATCTTATTAAATAGATTTGTCAACCACCTAACTCCTACATCTCCAAGGCATTTCCAAACTTCAATTGGGATGTCATCAGGTCCAACAGCTTTTCCATTTTTCATCATCTTTAGTGCCTCTTTTACCTCTGTCTCTTGGATTCTACGCATAAAGCATCGATTTAAATCCTTGAGAGGCACCGAAATATTATCCAAAACTTTATTTTGTCCGTCATTAAATAATTTGTTAAAATAATCTCGCCACCTGTCCTTAATGTCATTATCTTTAACGAGAGTTCTTTGATGCTCATCCTTAATACATTTCACGACTCTCGCTTAGTCTTTATAGCATCTTTTACTGCTGCAGTCCACCATGTTGCGTCCTTTCCAGTCGGCACTCTTCCGTTTGATACTCCTAATATCTCTTTGCCTACCTCCCGAATGCATTTTGCCATCTTATTCCACATTACATTTGGGTTCTCTTCTGTTGTCCAAGCCTCTTTTTGAATCCAACTATCTCTACATGTTGTATGGCAATCTTCTTTTAGCTTCCACCATCGAATCCGTTCAATTCCTTTTTGTTGGTTCCTTCGATGTCGTCTATCTATCTTCATATCTAGAACTAAGAGTCTATGTTGCGCGGTAACACTCTCACCTGGGATAACCTTACAATCCAAACATCTATGTCTATCCCTACTCCTAGTTAAAAAGAAATCTATCTGACTTGCTCTTGGTCCACTTCTAAAGGTTATAAGATGAGAATCTCTCTTCTTAAACAATGTATTTGCTAGGATTAGGTCATAAGATAAAGCAAAATTTAAGATAGCATCTCCTCCCTCGTTTCTTACACCATAACTAAAACCCCCATGTACTCTCTCAAAACCCTCTCTACTTGTACCTACATGTCCATTAAGATCACCACCAATAAAAAGGTTTTCTCCTATGGGTACTTCTTGTACTACCTTATCTAAATTCTCCCAAAACTGTCGTTTACTAACCTCATCAAGTCCTATCTGGGGTGCATACACGCTAATGACATTCAACACCTCTTCTCATAAAACTAGTTTAACCAAAATAATCCTATCCCCTTGTCTCTTAATCTGTACAACATCCTTATGGTACTCTTTATCTATAATGATACCTACTCCATTTCGGTCTCTATCTTTCCCTGTGTACCAAAGCTTATACTGCCAAGGTGCTATCTCTCTAGCCTTTTCCCCAACCCATTTGGTCTCCTGGAGACATAAGATGTTAACCCTCCTCCTACTCATAACCTCACAAATCTCACCTAACTTACCACTAAGCGTACCTATATTCCAAGATCCTAACCTAAGCTTATGGTTATGGACTAACTTCTTTACCCACCCCTGTCCATTATGGTGTGGGAACCTTTGCCTATTTAACACCACATCCAGGCGTCGATGTGGCGCGTCACTTCCGGGCGACGACCTAGCAACCCTTGCCCACTTTTCACTACACCCGGGTTTCGATGCAGCGCGTCGCTGTGTAGGGGACGCCCCAACGATGTTTTGATATTGGTTCATTTCATGAGATTGGACTAGTTTTTAAGGCTGGTTGTCCAAACCTACCGCCACCCTCCTCCTTTACCCGGGCTTGGGACCGGCTGCATTAACTCACACAGGCGGAGTTATTTCCGAGTAGTTAATTTAAATAAATTATGGAAAAATTCTAATTTTCAGAATTTGAATTCCAAAAAATTATTCTCGGCGAACGAGATGATGGAATCGAAAAAGATGAACATGAGCATGACCGATAACGAAGAAGTCGTCAACCCAGGATAGGTAAGGGATGCATGTGCAGCACTGTAAGGATATTTAGTTTGCATGTTTTTAAATTATAAATTATTTTATGGAAATGTTGTGATGATTCATCGGTTGAAAATTTGTGATGACGTACTGGTTGAAAATATAAACTGTATTTTCCGTATAAGAGGCTAGCCAATTGTCAGCCGTTATACTGTCGAAAAATATTAGAAAATTATCAAAAATCATAATAAATGATTTTATGTCATGAGAAACGATTTTCAACCACGAAAATCGAGAAAATGAATATTTTCATAAAAACATGAATAAAATGAAAGTGATTTTAAAATATTCTTATTTTCGATATCGGTGATAATGAAATCACCGAAAATTCTCATGATATGTAAATTACATGATTATTTTACATGAATTGAATTTTATGAAACGATTTACATGAGATGAATTATATAACTTAATTTACATGAAGTGGTGTGCATTGATTTACATGAAATGAATTTCAAGAAAGGATTTATATGAATTAAATTAAATGAAAAGAATTACATGAAATGATTTAATTGAAAATGATTTCTACTGTTAATCGCTATTTGAAATTGATTTCTACTGTTAAATGAATGAATTATAAAAATGTTTTGAGATAGTCGTTTGTTAATGATCATGCGTAGTGTTATATGACTGCGAGACCTGATCAATCTGCAAGTTTATTATATTGTATATGATTGTGGGAATTATGGTCAAAACCTACAGGTTTACACAGTGAGCACCTGACCAGTGCAAACTGTGAGTGTTGACGACGGCCATTCGTTATAGTGATCGTCCCTTCGGGGATAGTGATAGTGATAGTGCTAATGCATGATTTTATATAATGATGACTGTCTCCACCGATTGATTATTGAATTGTTTAAATATCGATTTAACTGAAGTGAAAAGAAAGAAAAAGTTTATAGTGAATGACAGTAAATGATAATTTTAAATGAAATGATTTTATTGTATTGTTGCTATCTACTGTTTACATGTAATATGGTTTGGATGATGACGATTTAAACTAATATTTTTCTAAAAGAATAGAAAATATTAGTTATTCTTTCAAAATGCTTTAAATCATAAAAGCATAAAATTTAAAAAGACATGAAATGAAAGGAAAAAAGGATTTAAATTTCAAATGAAATTTATTACTCTCTACAGTTGCTTCTAGGTTCCGGAACAAGACAGGTATTTCAAAATACCTGCCTTACTCTATCCGGATCCCTAGCCGACTGTAGTATCCTTCCTTCATGTGAGCCTAGAGCCCTTATAGGAAAAATGAAAAAGTTTTTCAGCAAATAGATAGCTGAATATCAAGTGAGGCATATAATTCTCTTACTGAGCCATGGTTTGCTCACCCTTTAATTTTAACATTTCAGATTTCGAGGACTGAGAGTCTAACAATCTAAAGGATCTCAGTTGTGCATTTAGAGACACTGCGTCAGCTCGATTCAATTACATGAGGTATGATCATTTATTTTTTGTATTTAGACTTATCTACAATACTACTTTCTTGCGACTTAAGATGGGGAATGTAAACGATAATATGTTTTTAAATGTAATAGTTTAATGAACATGAAAAGTAAAGCATCATAGACAGTCCAACCATATAAGATGTATAGAAAAACGTGAAATAAGGTGGTCATGGGATGTGACAAGGAGTTTTGTAGGTGTTTAGGACAATAGCTAAGGTCCTGATAGGAGAAACCTCTTTCAATCTTGCCTTCGGAATGAGGCTGTGATACCTGTGGAGATTGGCACACCAAGCCTTAGGGTAGAATTGAGCAACGAGGAAGAGAATGAGGTAGCTCTAAGAAACGAACTTGATTTAATAGAGGAGTAGAGAGATTAGACCCTAGTAAAGATAGCCTCATACCAACAAAAGATATCTAGATATTATAGCAAAAAGGTGAAGCACAAGACAATTATGACAAGAGATCTGGTCTTAAGGAAGGTAGAAGCTTCATGAAGGGATGGAGTAAGGGGAAGTTGGCCCCAAACTAGGAAGGCTCGTATGTCATAAAAGAAATGGTTAAGGCCGAATATTCAAGCTACAAGACATGGATGTGAAGATGATCCTAAGGATATGGAATGCTGATGACCTAAGAATTTACTACCAGTAAAAGTTTTTAGTTTGAAAGATGTTAACTTCATTTCAACCAAAAAGGCATTTTGTAAGAATGATACTCTCGAATGATGACAACCTCTATAGCTTTTGAAAATTTTGCCTTTCACATCTATCATATGCTTAAAAGATTCTTAAAAATGTTTGTTAGTTTTATCAGGATGAACCTCACATTTAAGTCTATTGATCGGCCTTTCTTCTAGTAGGGAAAGGAGCCAAGGTCAGCTCTGGCTTACAAAACTAGGTCAACCATGGCTTACAAAACCAAGTTGGCCATTGCTCACAAAATCAAGTTGGTCTAAGGTCCTAAGTCGATTAAAAAAACAAAAAAAAAGTTACAAAGCATTCCGAAAGACTAAGAAAGCATTTAAAATTCTAAGTTATGAATAAGACTTTTTCGATTAAAATTAGCCATAAGCTATTTACAAACCTCAAAGGTTGAAGTGCCAAGTAAACAAAGGCAAAAGTTCCTCACTATATGAATCTAAAGCTCTACAAGGAATCATAACAAACAACTGAAAACTACCAAAGCAAAAGTTCCTTATAATATAAAAATCTAAAAAGCAAAAGAAAGCGAAACATAATCTCCTTTGGAAACGATCTCAAGCAGCAGATCAAACCTCAGCCTCCTCATCTTCGACCTTAGCTATGGTAGCAATATTAGCCTCATCATCCACTTCGGGTTTGTAGCAAACAATTTTCAAATCATCAATAGACATCATGGATATGTCCAAGTCGGGATAAATATGCTTGACCTCATCAACGACCAAGGCAAACACACCTCGAACACCCTCAGTGTTGGCATGTTTTGTTGATGCTTTGAACTCAGGAGTTTTTTGAAAATCAACCAAGACCTCTTGGATAGCCTTCTTGTGGCCTCTTCTTGATTCACTTTAGCTCGGCTCATCTCCCCTCTAAGCTTATCTAACTCAACCTTCAACTCTGATATCTTGAGGTCGGCTTGCAATTTCTCTGCTTTTAGGTCTTCTAGATTCTTATTCAAGGAGTGAGCTTTCCCTCGATACGAGCTATAATCACCGTTAAGCTTCTTCACTTGCTCGTCGGTCCTAGTAGCATAAGCTAGAGCCAACCAGGCGTGATAAAGACTAGCACTAGAATTGATCGAGCAAAGAAAATTCATTTTATATTTGTCTACAAGAATAAACAAATCAATCAGCAAACAAAGAAAAACCTAAGGGAAAAGTAATAAGGAAGAGGAAAGATACTGACCTACTAAAGGGATAATCCCTTTGGCTATCTTGTGCGTTATGGAGGCACTATCAAAAGCACTATAAAAAAGAGCCAAGTCAACCACCAACTGAACAGTTGTAGGAGCTGCAACCTCCTTAGGAGGGAGAGAAAGGAGCTTACTGGCCTTCATTGACTAGGCTCCCTTACATCGATAGCTGAGGCTTTCCTTTTGGAAGACTTGGAACCCCCACCTCGGCTCGATCTCGTCATTGGTGCTAGTAACTGCCCCCCTGAGCTAGTTTGCTTGGGAGTTAGTTAGATGAAGTCAAAAACATTAAAAGGCTTTGAAGCAACCTTATTGCCATAGCTGTTACAAAAGAACAAAAGTTTATTAAACTTATAAAAATGGTAAAGAATTAAAGGAAAGCATAGATTACTAGGTTTTCTTTCTGAATCGAGAGGACTTAAAACCTCAGGAGAGGTTAAATGCTCGACATCTGAAAGGATCCTCTTGTAGTCCCTCAACCCATTTATTTTAGAATAAGCCCTCAACTCTTCCTCAAAAATTAGATTGACCTCGTCAGCCCCATCTCTCATGGAACCTCAACTAGTACTGACCTCCCTCCCACCATGGGGATCAATCAAACAAAAATAATAAAGTTTTCAAGTTTTATTGGAAGATGGAATATTAGTAAATAGTTTCCTAAGAGGATGGGATGTTGCATAAAACCAGCTCTTGTCAAAAGGACTGACCTTTATTGAGAACAACGATTTGAACAACCTAAGGGTTAAAGGAAAACCTAAACTCTCACACAAAACTATAAAGCCCATGATGTGACACCAGCTATTGGGCAGGAGCTAGGATGCAGCTAGACCATACGAATTTAAAAGTTCAACTATAAATGGGTGTAATGGAAACTTAAGACTAGACAAAACTGAATCGCGGTAAACCCATTACCTATTTTTACCCCGGTCTTAGGTCACGCGATCCATGTAGTGAAGATGATCTATCTTATAAGAGGAAGGGACGAACCCGTCCCTAACCAACTCAACAAAATTCATTTTTGTAAGAAGATTAGGACCTATCTTAGGAAAAGCCCCACCTTTTAACGCTTTCATTGTTCGAAGAGAAGCTTTATGAGAAAAAGGACCTCTATGACTAATCTGACCTAAATCATGAATTGGAACACCTGAAGCACGAAGACTATCCTCTAAAGCTTGCTTTCCTCAGCAGATATTGGATCAAGCCAACGGAGTCCCTTAAGGACCACTTCAAGTAAATACTGGACAGGAGAAGTCGAGGCAAAAGAGGCAGCACCCTCAAAGTCCTTGGCCCCTTCTGAGATGACCCCATTATACCTAACCTTAAGCTCCTTAAGGAACTCAAAACTTTCCTCACTTGGCGGATCAACTATTTCAAAAGAAAGGAGCGGACATTGAGAGAGACATACCTAATACTTAACGCTAAAAAGCAAACCAAAAGAGACGAAGCAGAAGAGTAGAAACTTTGAGAGCAAGGAAAACAAATTTGTTGACTAAGCGGTGAAAATGAGGAAAAGGGCCCGTTTTATAGAAAAGATGGGGCAGCCTAAAAGTTACTTAGGACCTATGGTTTAAAATGGATCGAAGGATCTACTTAAAGTAAATAGTTAGAGGGCCAAGATTTCGCCACATAGCAACAATGCAAAAACCAAGAGACCTTAGAGAGAAGCCCTACAAGGGCTAGGTTAGGTCAGCTCTCAACCCTAGGAAGCACGCAGCCACACCTTATGGTGGTGCGAAAGTGTGACAACCAAAAATTTTCCCACTTTTGGAATTATGAATTATGAAAATTTAATTTCTGATGTTAATGGACAATTTAAAGTAGATAAATAAATTTATTTATTAGATTGGAATATTTTGAATTATGGAACTTGATCGATTGATGAATTGGAGATTTTATATTTGGGAATTAATTTTGGTATATACGAATTTAAAACTTAAAGAAATAGAAATATATAGTAAATAAGTATATATTATGCATTATTTTGTATACCTAAATAAATGTACATACTTACATACATACATACATCAAGAAATAAAAATATATATGTCATTATAAATATATACAAACTTATACGTGCATATATAAACAATAAAGATTATTTTATTAAAATATATATCATAAGTGATGAAATATGTAAATATATGTTTTAAGGATTATATATAATATATATAAATTATATATAAATATGTCTTTAATATATATTGGCTATGTAGTAAATATCAATTTTAAGTATATATAAATATACATAAATACATGTTATAAATATATATAATTGCTAATATAAAATATATTTATAAAAAAAGAAAAGAAAGAAATTTCGGCAAGCTTCCTACCAATATGCATATGCAAACTTATATAAAAAAAAGAAAGAAAAGAAAAGAGAATTGATTGGAGGGGGAGCTAGGCTCATCATCGGCCAAGGAAGGGAGGAAAGGCTAGCCGACAACATTGGATGAGAGAAGAGAAAGAGCAAATCAGAGAGAAGAAAGAAAGGAAAAGGGAAGGAAAGAAAATGAAGAGGAAGGGAAAGGAACCGTTGGTTGCCAACCGAACTAGGGCAAATCTGATCGGATCAAGAGGTGTTGTTGACTAGGAAAGCGGAAAAAGAAGAGGAAGGGTCGCCGACACTACTGCCATCATGGCTGTTTTTGGTTCCACGCACTACCTCCAGCCAATCTAGAGAGGAAAAGAAGAATGGCCACATCGAACCACCTTGGTCGCTGCCAGAGTGACTGAACCGAGTGGCGGCAAAGAAGCAGGAACCAAATGGCAAAGGAAGGGCTGAACCGAGTCTGAACCAGTTTAGCCAAAAAAAGAAAAAGAAAGAAAAAAAGAAGACAGAAGTGGAAGAAGGGTAAAATAATTTATTTTATTTATTTAATAAATTGTTAAATAGTTTGTGAAATTTCCTAAGTGTGAATATGGATTTGAAATTGTAGAGATAATACAAGTGGTGATTTGAGCTCAATCGAGCTTGAGAGAAATTAAAGCGCAAGCTTTGTCACTGGGTAAGTTACTTATATAAAATAATCTATGTAATATTGTGATTTGTTAGATATATGAAATTTTTGGAAAATGATTTGCTGATAATGTAAAACTGTTGGAAAGTGATTTGGTGATTATATGAGATTGTTGAAAAAATGGTTTGACTATGGTTCAATATTTGATATTTTTTGTATGGCTATTTAATACATGTTGTTAGAGTATTGATTGAGTATTATTAGAGCATGGCATAACATTGGTAGGATATAAATGAAATGTGAATAATAGTTGTTGGAGTAGTGGACTTGAAATTAATTGGTTTCGTGAATTTTGGAAGGAATGAAATAGTTTTGTGAAATTTCGAGATTAACCTTAAGTAAGATATTTCTATAAGTTAGAATTAAACTTACATTGTACAATAACGAATTGGTTTGCAATATTATGATATGTCGTTAGGAATGTCTAAATTGTTGTGATAATACAAGATTATAATTGTTAGGTGATGAGAACATTATTGGGGTATGAATTTAATATGTTTGCAAATTATGAGATAAATGTAACATGTTAATGGAATATAAGAATGGTATCGAATTCTTATTGGAAACTTTAAATAGTATTTGACCTTATATCAATTGTGGGAGATGATAAGTGTAAAGTTATTATGTATATTCGGTCAAGTAGGAAAAAGAAGATTACCATGCTTAATCTATTAATTATGATAACCGCAAATTTTCTATTTTTGGAAATTAGTATTAAAGAAAATAGATAAGAGGAAATAAATAAATTAAAGCAAATAAATAAAATTTATTTACGAGATGGGAATATCGTTGACATTCCCGAAATTAAGGAAAGTGAGGAATTTAAATTTTGGATAAATTGGAAATAAAAATAAGATCGGAGTTATGGAAAATAAGGGAAAGAGGAAATTAATTTGGAGAAATTGAAATCTAAATTAAATAAGAAATGAAAATGAAAAATTATTTGGATATTAAGGATCCAAATTATAAGGAATAAAATGGGTACATTCATATATTTATATATTTAAATATACAAATATATATATTTTTTCTATTAAATAAATACATGTGTAAATTTTTATACAATCTTGCATATATAAAATATATATATGAAATATATATATATGTTATTAGCAATATAATTATAAATATAATTATAAATATAATTATGTATATAATATAAAGTATATTTATATTTATATAGAATTATAAATATAAATATAAATAAATGAAAAAAAAAGGAAAGGAGAAGAAACAAAAACAGGGTCGGGATATAACCCGACCCCCATTATTTTCTGTTTCATGAAACAGAGGAGAGCCGACCCTTTCGGCGAGACCAGAGAAAGGAGGAGAGAGAGAAGGGCGACGGCCGCAGGCGAGCCGAGGAGAGGAAGCTGATGCCAACGCTGACGCCGGGAAAGGAAAAACGGAAGAGACAAACAGAACGGAAGAAGAGGATCGAAGCAGGAACCGGCAAAGCCGGAAAGAAAAAGGAAAAATGGTAGACGGCAGTGCCGGCCGATCCAGACACCGCCACTGCCACCGAAGCACCGTCGAAGGGAGAGGAAGACAATGGAGGCCACCCGAGGCGCGGTGAACGGCGAAGGAAGGCCAGCGAAGAGGCGGAAGAAATCGAAGGAAAATCGACTCAATCCGTCGCCGTGCCACCAATTCAGGGAAACGGAGGGCACCGGTAGCTTCGCTGTGCCATCGGCCAGCTGAAGGATGCCTGAACCGTCGAAGAACCGACCGCTGACGAGGAACTGGCAAGGAAGGAGGCAGACCGTTCTAAACCGGTTTGACCGGAAAAGAAGAGGAAATAAGGAAAAGAAAAAGAAAAGAAAAAGGAAAAAGAAAAAGAAAAGAAAGAGAAAAGAAAAAAAAAGAGAAAAAGGAAGAAAAAGAGGAAAAATGATAATTTCGAGAAATCGGAAGATTCTCGGGAATTAGGCAACCTAGAAATTACGGAAATTCGGTAAGAAATTTTCGAAAATTAATTTTCAGAAAAAATTTAATAAATTATGAAAAAATTCTAAAATTTAGAATTTTAATTTCCAGAAATTATTCTTGGCGATCGAGATGAGGAATCGGTAGATATGGAGTACGGGCGCGACCGATAAGAGGAAGTCGCCGACCCGGGAAAAGGTGAGGGATACATGTGCAGCACTGTAAGGATATTCAGTTTGCATGTTTTAATTTCGAAATATTTTATGAAAATATTTTATGAAATTATTATGATGAATGATTTGATGGAGATCTGGAATAAAGTACTGGCTAGAAAATATAAACTGTATTTTTTGTGCAGGAGGCTAGCCAATCAGCAGCCGTTATACTGCTGAAAAATTTCTGAAAATGACTGAAAATCATAATAAATGATTTTATGTTACGAGAAATGATTTTCAACCACGAAAATCGAGAAAATGAATATTTTCATAAAAACATGAATAAAATGAAAGTGATTTTAAAATATTCATGTTTTCGAGAATTGTGATAATGAAATCACCAAAAATTCTTTTGATATGTAAATTACATGTAATACGATATGAGAAATGAAAAGAATATAAAGTGAAGATTTTTATATATACTTCATAAATATTCACTAAATGATTTTATAACCTTTATGATTTTAAATTATGAAATTATATATTTTATAAATTTCATAAAGGTTATTCTTATGATGAAAACACGGTTTTGAGACCACTTGGCCCCTTTATCATGCCGACATGTGATACGTGATATGTGATATGTGATATGTAACATGTGATATGTGATATGTAGTCCCGACCGACACTTGATCAGTGATCTGTCGAGGACAATTATAGACTATGGCCATAGATCTGACATGATTATTTATACCTTCGGGTATTATTGCATGATAGAACTCGATGGGTGCCTCAGTCTCCACATATAATATGTTTTAAATGAAAATGTTTTACATGATATGTGATATGTAAAATCTAAATGTTTTACATGAAATGTGATATGTGGAATGAAATGATTTATAGCATTTTTATAAAATGCTTATTTCAGTACTGTTTTTAGTACTACGAGATGATTTTTCATATGATATGTAATATGAATATGTAATATGTTTTCAAAAGGAAAAAGGAAGAAAGTAAATCTAATATTCTTATTTTAATTTTAAATTGAATATTAGATTTAAATGATTTATATGTTATACGAAAAAGGTTTAATAGCTTATTTTTCTATTTAAAGTACTGTACTAATTATGATTGTACAGTAAAACATGAAATGAGTTTTAAAGGAAAATGATGATGATTTAACTAATATTCATTTCAAAGAAAATATGAATATTAGTTATTTTATTTAAATGCTTTATTTCATAAAAGCATTATTTTTAAAAGAATATGAAAAGGTTAAGGAATAAAAAGGAAAAAGGATTTAAATTTCAAAAGAAAAAAAAATGAAATTTACTCTCTACAGTTGCTTCTAGGTTCCAGGACAAGATAGGTAATTCAAAATACCTACCTTACTCCATCCGGATCCCTAGCCGACTGTAGTATCCTTCCTACATGTGTGCCTAGAGCCCATAGGAAAAACAAAAAAAATTTTCAGCATATAGGAAGCTGAATATCAAGTATGCATATAATTCCCTTACTGAGCCGTTGTTTGCTCACCCCTTAATTTTAACATTTCAGGTTTTCGAAGACTGAGAGTCTGACACTTAAAAGATTTCGGCTGCGCATTTGGGGACGATGCGACAGCTCGACTTATGACATGAGGTATGATCATTTATTTTCTGTATTTAGACATATTCACAGTACGACTTTCTTATGAAGTAAGATAGGGGATGTAATTCATATTGTAATTTAATATGAAATTGTTTATATGTAAAAGAAAAAGTAAAGTATCGCAGACAGCCCAACCATATAAGATATATAGAATAAGATGAAAAATAGGGTCACGGGCTGTGACAGATTTAATGGTATCAGAGCACGGTTGACCTGATGTCTGTCGATACTTTTGGAAAGAAAATGTGTTGAAGAGATTAACATCCCCTGTAGTATTGTGTAGTCTGAATACATAAAGAAAATAAATGATTACAAATTGAATTAAGTGTTTAGAAGGGAGTGGGCAATTATGAAATAAGGAATGCAAAAAGGGAAAACGGCTCAGGAATGTTACCTGAACTGGTAATTTCATAGTCTAAATGAACGTCTGTTCGGTAAGGATCAGTAGAGGACTTGGTGAGGGCCCCACCAGTACTTTTTTGCCCAGATCAAACTGAGACCTGAAAGTGATGATATAAAGGAGGGGAATGAAGCATCATCACTAAATAGACCTTAAGATCACAGATTAAAGATATTTTGAGGAGAGAGAAAATTTTTGACCAAAATGACCAAAATACCCCTACCCTCAAAATTTTGTCGAGAGTCAAAATAGATCACTAGAAGTTGGAATTGACCGATTTGACAGAGAAATTGATGATGTAAAGCTGCATTTCAGGTAAAATAATCTAATTATGGATTCTATTGGATTTCTCTGTCGAAATCGAAAAAGATTTTAACTGCTGATATTGGTATGAGAAAGGGGTACTATCAGCAAATAGATAATAAGATCACTGATTTAAATATATATTGAGGAGAAAGAAATAAATGTGAAAATGACGAAAATGCCCTTATGTAGGATTATGGTTTGAATAGTGATAAAATCAAGTCGATTTTGAATATATTGATAGTAATGGCGTTATTGATGGTATAAGGACACAATATGGGTATAACGATCCCGATTATAAATTTCACTGTACTTAGGTTACCAATACGACCCAAATGGTTATAGGGAAGTCGCAAGATGAGCGACTTAGTATTGATTTTTTGGGTCTAACTTAAAAGTGTATTAATGATATATTATTACGGGATCATTGGATATGATGAAAAGTAATATGATTGCTAGAGATGACTGATAAAGAGATTAGTATATATGATGAAATCTATAGTAGTACGGTTAATCCTGGTTCTATACATTCATACTGTTTCGGAAGTATCAAACAAATATTTATAGAACCAGAATATTTTGGAATATGTTTTATAGAATAATGTACTGAATGGAGTCTATGAATTGGAGAATATGCATAAGAACAGTAAGTGATGATAAGAGACAAGGAAGATAACAGCTAACCTGGATTATTAAACGTAAATGATTTAAAATGAATTTTAATAATAAATCGGTTAGCTGTGAAAGGTGTTAATCAAATAATTATATGAGATACAGATGCTAATTAAGATGATTGATAGACTGTGAAGTATGAGGAAATAAGTGAATCAAGGCGGAGTAGATGTTAAAATGATTTAAATATTAAATGTCTCTGCCTTGAGAATATACAGTGGAAATGATAGGACTCAAAGATGAAATGTCTAAAATGATAAGAGATGTGTGATTAAAGGAAGTATCGGATGAGATTCCCGATAAATTTTCAGAGTTATATAGATTGGAAAAATCGAGCTAACATTGACTCGATTGTGAATATGAAAGTTATTTCTAAGCTTATATCGGAGAACGTAAAGGAATCCAAAAAGCTTAAGAAATAATTCTGAAAAAAAAAATTTTGTGAATAATGAAATTCACTTGTATAAAAGGAATTGATGGAAATACAAATGATGTGATTGAGGATGAATTAAATGATGTAAAGGATGGAAATATGGATGAGGTAAATTGAGGATGAAATATAAATGGGGAATTAAATTCCTATTTTATAATAAAGTTCTTATGAAGAACAAATAATCGGCTATGTGAAGTCATGCCTTATTTTATTTAATCGGAGATGTACAAGGACCTTATAAGATCAATCTCTGTACAAGGCATCACTAGATGGAAAGTTGGAAATTGATGGTCGTAAGATGATAATGATTAGAACTCGAGATAATGTTTACGAGTTCTATAGAGGTTTGCAAGGTAAATGAAATACCTTACTGAGGTACATAAGACTACTGATTAAGACAATTATATAAGGATAAAGTGATGGTATACCATACAGCCTAAGGCACAAATGGAAAATGAGCAGCATAGTGGTATAACCCCACAGACTCTCAAAGACAATAGACTATATGTAAAAAGGGCAAATAGAAGATTTAGCTAGACAATATCTCTTTCTAAGATATACGATCTTGAATGACAGAGCGATGTGGATCTGTCAATGATGAAGAGATAATGATTGAGATACATAATGAATTGGGTCTAGCTAAATACTATTGCCAGTCTATGGAAGAGTTATTGGGTTAGCTGCTCTACTGACGTGATTAATAAGTAAAAGGTTAAAGCCAGGGGATGAATAAATGTAAAGATGGTATATAAACGATTAAAAGAGGTAATAGTGGAATATGTTATCACTATAGAAAAGTGAATGAAATGATGATGAAGGAAAAGATGAATATGTCATAAGAGGAAAATACATGATGAAGAGGGAACACGAATATGAGGTAGTTCCCGAATTTAAAACTAAAAGTGATTTTGTGGTTATCACATGATTATGGCTAGATGTAAGATCGAGCCAAAACTAAATAGAGGAAAAGTAATTATACTTCAGGGAGTAAAGAAATGATTTACATTTTTCTGCCAGTTATGTACATGGAACAAAAATTATATATATATACCACCTCGAAATGATGGAAATAGTAGAATTATATGGATAATGAGGTGATTAACTTGATAATTATAGATTCAAGAATGAAGTTAAATAATAAGAAGATAATTTGATAATTTGATTTTGTCACTGTGGAATCTAAATTATTAAAAGAGTATATTCTCAGGTATATTCTAAAACCTAAGTGATATAGAGTATACCATAAGAATAAGAGATGTAATGATGAGATTACATGAAAAGATGATATGGAGAGAAAATGATTTTCTCCTGATTCTATTATGGTAAAAGATGGTAAATAGTAAAGTATGCAAATGAGCTGCAGCATCTGATGAAATAAATATGAAATGAATATTGTGGATAATGAAGAATCTAAAAGAGATATGATAATGTGAAACTGATTATAGACTGATAGTCTAATGAAATCACTTTTCCATTATCAAACTCTTAGATTCTTTAGTGCCATAGTTGAAATATAATTATAAAAGATGATGAGAATGTATGTGAAGTTCCAGTGAGCATATATGTGATGGGAATCTCTGAATAGCTATATATGTATGGGAAATAGCAAAAGGCTCTGAGATTCCAAATCAATTGACAGCACCGCTCCCTACATGATGTAAATGTTTGAGCGTAGAATGGAAACGCTCGATGATATGTTGAGAGAGCGGATGCATGAGATGTGAAAGCTGCTGGGACAATTACATACTATTGATTAAAATCAGTAAATGATAATTATCGAAATGTATCGACTTCGCACCAAATAAGAAAGATGGATGATGAACAATATAAATCATATGTGATACGAAAAGGAGTGGAAAATGGAAAACTCCCAATTGATAAGAAATTTAAGGGAGTATAAATATATGATGAAAGATGACATGTAATGATATATGAGGTGATTATGATGTTAAAGGTATATTGGCAGTATAATTTAAAGGATGATCTAAAGGTCAAGAATGATAAATATACAAGACGATAAGTATACAGGATGCTACCACCTTATGAATTAAGTTAAATTCGGAGGACTGAATTTCTTAAGATGGGGAGAATGTGATAACCGCAAATTTTCTATTTTTGGAAATTAGTATTAAAGAAAATAGATAAGAGGAAATAAATAAATTCAAGTAAATAAATAAAATTTATTTACGAGATGGGAATATCGTTGACATTCCCGAAATTAAGGAAAGTGAGGAATTTAAATTTTGGATAAATTGGAAATAAAAATAAGGTCGGAGTTATGGAAAATAAGGGAAAGAGGAAATTAATTTGGAGAAATTGAAATCCAAATTAAATAAGAAATGAAAATGGAAAATTATTTGGATATTAAGAGATCCAAATTATAAGGAATAAAATGGGTACATTCATATATTTATATATTTAAATATATAAATATATATTTTTTCTATTAAATAAATACATGTGTATATTTTTATACAATCTTGCATATATAAAATATATATATGAAATATATATATATGTTAAATTCAATTAAAGTGTATATATATGTATATATTGTTAAAATAAAAAATATATATGTTATTAGCAGTATAATTATATATATAATTATAAATATTATTATGTATATAATATAAAGTATATTTATATTTATATAGAATTATAAATATAAATATAAATAAATGAAAAAAAAGGAAAGGAGAAGAAACAGAAACGGGGTCGGGATATAACCCGACCCCCGTTATTTTCTGTTTCATGAAACAGAGGAGAGCCGACCCTGTCGGCGGGACCAGAGAAAGGAGGAGAGAGAGAAGGGCGACGGCCGCCGGCAAGCCGAGGAGAGGAAGCCGATGCCGACGCTGACGCCGGGAAAGGAAAAACGAAAGAGACAAACAGAATGGAAGAAGAGGATCGAAGCAGGAACCGACGAAGCCAGAAAGAAAAAGGAAAAATGGTAGACGGCAATGCCAGCCGATCCAGGCACCGCCACTGCCACCGAAGCACCGCCGAAGGGAGAAGAAGATGATGGAGGCCACCCGAGGTGCGATGAATGGCGGAGGAAGGCCGACGAAGAGGCGAAAGAAACCGAAGGAAAATTGACTCGATCCGTCGCCGTGCCGCCGATCCAAGGCAAACGGAGGGCACCGGTAGCTTTGTTGTGCCGTCGGCCAGCTGAAGGATGCCTGAATCGCCGGAGAACCGACCGCCGGCGAGGAACCGACGAGGAAGGAGGCAGACCGGTCTGAACCGGTTTGAACGAAAAAGAAGAGGAAAGAAGGAAAAGAAAAAGAAAAGAAAAAGGAAAAAGAAAAAGAAAAAGAAAAAGAAAAGAAAGAGAAAAGAAGAAAAAAAGAGAAAAAGGAAGAAAAAGAGGAAAAAGGAGAATTTCGAGAAATCGAAAGATTCTCGGGAATTCGGCAACTCGAAAATTTATGGAAATTTAATAAGAAATTTTCGAAAATTAATTTTCAGAAAAAATTTAATAAATTATGAAAAAATTATAAAATTTAGAATTTTAATTTCCAAAAATTATTCTCGGCGATCGAGATGAGGAATCGGGAGATATGGAGTACGGGCGCGACCGACAAGAGGAAGTAGCCGTCTCGGGAAAAAGTGAGGGATGCATGTGCAGCACTGTAAGGATATTCAGTCTGCATGTTTTAATTTCAAAATATTTTATGAAATTATTATGATGAATGATTTGATGGAAATCTGGAATGAAGTACTGGTTGGAAATTATAAACTGTATTTTTCGTGCAGGAGGCTAGCCAATCGGCAGCCGTTATACTGCCGAAAAATTATCGAAAAATTTTTGAAAATGACTGAAAATCATAATAAATGATTTTATGTTACGAGAAATGATTTTCAACCACGAAAATCGAGAAAATGAATATTTTCATAAAAACATGAATAAAATGAAAGTGATTTTAAAATATTCATGTTTTCGAGAATGGTGATAATGAAATCACCGAAAATTCTCTTGATATGTAAATTACATGTAATACGAGATGAGAAATGAAAAGAATATAAAGTGAAGATTTTTATATATATTTCATAAATATTCACTAAATGATTTTATAACTTTTATGATTTTAAATTATGAAATTATATATTTTATAAATTTCATAAACGTTATTCTTATGATGAAAACACGGTTTTGAGACCACTTAGCCCCTTTATCATGCCGACATGTGATACGTGATATGTGATATGTGATATGTAACATGTGATATGTGATATGTAGTCCCGGTCGACACCTAATCAGTGATCCGTCGAGGACAATTATAGACTATGGCCATAGATCTGACATGATTATTTATACCTTCGGGTATTATTGCATGATAGGACTCGATGGGTGCCTCAGTCTCCACATACGATATGTTTTAAATGAAAATGTTTTACATGATATGTGATATGTAAATGTTTTACATGAAATGTGATATGTGGAATGAAATGATTTATAGCATTTTTATAAAATGCTTATTTCAGTACTGTTTTTAGTACTACGAGAAGGTTTTTCGTATGATATGTAATATGAATATGTAATATGTTTTCAAAAGGAAAAAGGAGGAAAGTAAATCTAATATTCTTATTTTAATTTTAAATTGAATATTAGATTTAAATGATTTATATGTTATACGAAAAAGGTTTAATAGCTTATTTTTCTATTTAAAGTACTGTACTAATTATGATTGTACAGTAAAACATGAAGTGAGTTTTAAAGGAAAATGATGATGATTTAACTAATATTCTTTGCAAAGAAAATATGAATATTAGTTATTTTATTTAAATGCTTTATTTCATAAAAGCATTATTTTTAAAAGAATATGAAAAGGTTAAGGAATAAAAAGGAAAAAGGATTTAAATTTCAAAAGAAAAAAAAATGAAATTTACTCTCTACAGTTGCTTCTAAGTTCGGGGACAGGATAGGTATTTCAAAATACCTACCTTACTCCATCCGGATCCCTAGCCAATTGTAGTATCCTTCCAACATGTGTGCCTAGAGCCCATAGGAAAAACGAAAAAGATTTTCAGCATATAGGAAGCTGAATATCAAGTATGCATATAATTCACTTATTGAGCCGTGGTTTGCTCACCCCTTAATTTTAACATTTCAGGTTTTCGAAGACTGAGAGTCTGACACTTAAAAGATTTCAGCTGCGCATTTGGGGACGATGCGACAGCTCGATTTATGACATGAGGTATGATCATTTATTTTATGTATTTAAACATATTCACAGTACTACTTTCTTATGAAGTAAGATAGGGGATGTAATTCATATTGTAATTTAATATGAAATTGTTTATATGTAAAAGAAAAAGTAAAGTATCGCAGACAGTCCAACCATATAAGATGTATAGAATAAGATGAAAAATAGGGTCACAGGCTGTGACATTAATTAACGGTTAAAGAATGCAGTATAGATGAATATAAGACTTTTGTGAAGTCAGATTTTAAAAAAGAAGTGTGTTGACTATTGTTGTAGTTTTGGCATCCGATAGGAAGTTGACTAGATTTTCTATTGTATTAGGAAATATGAAAGACCTTGGAGTTTAAAACATTCATTTTAAAAAGGAATGTTGAAATTTGATTATATTTTGATATTATTTTGCAACCTCAAGTAAGTGGTGTTAAGGAAACGATAGGCAAATATATGCTCGCTTATCTGCATTCTTATTGGAGTTGATTTTGTATACTGCATTGTGATTGGAATCGATAAGGAATATATATAAGGAATGTACGAGATATTTGAAGTGGATTTAAAATCAACTACATTAGGTTTTATAAACTATGTTTGCTTTGCAGGAGGTTTTAAAAAATTTATACCGTTATGCTACCGAATTTTCGTAAAAACAATAGTTATAACAACTAGGTTGGGAATTTACAAAACTCCTCAAGAACATGGATTTTCTAAGAAATTCGATTTTTGCTGGAAACTTATTGAATTGCATGTTTTAAGGATTTGTGACTTTTCTATTTTTTAATTTTTAGTTTTATAAACTTATTACAAATTATGGCATTTGAAAATTGGTTTTCTTTATAGATGTTGGAAATTATTAAGTTTTGATATTTGGATATAACTCTGATTTATCTGAAAATTTTGTTTATTTGTTTTGTGAACTTTTATGAATATATGTATAATTTGATTTATCGATTTAAATTCCAAACTATGAAACTTCATGTTTTGAGACATTGGCTAATCGTAATCTTGCAATATCTAGATTGCTGAATAATTTTGGATTCGACAGTATCTGGATCGTAGTGTGACCTTCGAGTTACCCTACAGCATTTGTATCTGATATCTATTATCTGAGCTCATATTACTGTGTGATTTGATCCAGTCCATAACAGTCATAGATGACACCTCATCAATGTTCACTGTAGACCACTTGGACTATGGCCATATATCTATTTGATTATTATACTTATGAGATATCTTTGCTGCTTGATGTATACCGAGTTATTGTCATGTCTCCACTTTCTGTTATTTTCTATATTATTTTCTGAACTTCTATTATCTAAACTTTGAATTTTGAAATGTTTTGATACAGACTTATGTAATTTGATTTAAATTACGATGTAATTTCTGAATTTGACTATTTAACGCTATCTGCATAGCATGACTTTGCCAACTAAATTTTTGTTATATTGATTTGATTTATCTCTGATTTTGAAATACATGAATTCCTTCTTTGATGAATTTCTCATACATCTCTATGGCTTAGGTGTTAGGAAAAGGGACAAGTAAAGTGCTCTAAAACATCCTTCCAACTCAGCCTTAAACCCCTCACGAGCTGTAGAGAAAATTTTTTTGAATCCTCTATTTTAGAAATATCCTTTATATTTTGTGCTTATGAATCATTTTCAGATACTTGCATATAGTTTACAATATTCGTATCTTTATATGTGCTTTTTACTAGGTGTAAGCTCACCCTCCCTTATTTTCACCTCACATATTATCTATAATAGTAGCTGATTTAGTAAGAGAGGATTTTTTACTGTATTTCCTTAAAGGTTTTTGCTTTATATCTTAGAGGTATAATCGTACAGTTCTTTATGTATCCAGATTCAGTTTGTACAGTACATTAGCCATGTAAACGAGAAGTAAACTGGATGTCAAGTAGAGTTTGGGTTTTATGGCAACTAGTGTAGATGTAAACTTAACGATAATGGAATGGTTTTAATTAGATTAGATTAAATTGAGATAAAAAAAATTTATACCTTTTGTAAATGATTGAACTGTAACCAATCTGAATTATTGGATATTAACTAAGTTTAGCTTAATAATGAAATTGGGATACTAAGCATAACCTAACCAAATGAAATAAAAGGAAAAAGTCAGTTCCCATTTTCAAAAATTGGGCTTGACAGAAGTGGTATCAGAGTAAGGTTAGTTTGATGTGCATTAGTGTCAATAAGTTAGAAATAGTTTACATCCCTTAAGTACTATATATATCTGGATATAAATTGCGATTGATGTTTAAAAATGCATTATGATATTTGTTCTGTATACGAAACATATGACTATTTAGAATATAAAATTAGATTTTGAATGAGATAAGTATTGAATGATTGAGAGTCATTGTTAAGGATAGCTTTTGCTTTCAAGGAGATTAAATGATTGTACACTATATGATTGATGGAGAAACCTATATTGATTGAAATGTGCCACAAAATTGTTAACGAAAAGTATAAGTATTCTATGGACATACAGATATGGATGAATGGAAGGATTGAGTTTTAGGTATAAATAGCGATTGAAAAGTGATTATGTGTAGTAATGATATAGATTTATAGAAGTGATAATGGAATGATCTAGTATATTTGGTTTGAGGAATAGGCTATGTGATGGCGTAAAGTTTGAACTATATAAACTTTGGAAACTTTACAATTTGAACTACATAGTTTTGATTTATATGATTTTGAAACTACGTGAATTTTAGATTTTGAAACTACGTGAATTTTAAAAATCAACAGACCCATGAAGCCCTTCCTTTTTGTAATGTTGAGGTTGAGCACAACATGAAATAAAATTTGAAACTTTGAGTGAATATCGGAGATTTTGAGGGCATGTCGTGTGGAGGGACTATTGAGATGAAATTCTAAGTTATAATATCGAGTGTCTCATTATAACATCATTCTTATCTCAGTTTGATGGTTCTTTACTGATAAGAGAACGAATGTTGCAATGTTTGAAAGTACGAGGTGCATCTGAGTCATGATTGATCGAATAGTTGAATTTTGAGGTTAAATGAAGCAGATATGATCTTTAGAATAAGTGGTGATAGGTGAATTAAATTTTGAGATTTTCTAGACTTTGAGATTATATGTATATTAGGAATGATAAAGAAATGTGTCCTTAAACCTTGATATAATTTTGATAAATTTGAAGGATCAAATTTTCTAAGGTAGAGAGTATGTGATAATTGAAAATTTTCTCAGTTTTGGAATTATGAACTTTGAAAATTTAATTTCTGATGTTAATGGACAAATTAGAATATATAAATAAATTTATTTATGCAATTAGAATATTTTGAATTATGATACTTAATCAATCGATGAATTGGAGATTTAATACTTGGGAATTAATTTTGGGTACTAAGGAATTTAAAATTTAAAGAAGTAAAAATATATAGTAAATAAATATATATTATACGTTATTCCTTATGCCTAAATAAATGTACATGCATATATACATACATACATATCAAGAAATAAAAATATATATGTCATTAAAAATATGTACAAACTTATACGTACATATATAAACAATAAAGATTATTTTATTAATATATATATATATTAAGTAATGAAATATGCAAATATATGTTTTAAGGATTATATATAATATATATAAATTATATATAAATATGTTTTGAATATAGATTAGCTATGTAGTAAATATAAATTTTAAGTATATAATATATATAAATACATGCTATAAATATATATAATTGCTAATATAAAATTCATTTATAATATATTTATATTTGTATAAATATATTTATAAAGAAAAGAAAAGAAAACAAAGAAATTTCAGCAAGCTTCCTACTAGTCTACATATGTAGACTTATCTAAAAAAAAAAAGAGAGGAAATTGACTGGAAGGGAGAGCTAGGATCGTCACTAGCTGAGGAAGGGAGGAAAGGTTGGTTGGCAATAGTGGAAGAGAGAGGAGAAAAAGGAAAGGAAGAAAAAGAGAAGGAAAGAAAAAGAATAGGAAGGGGAAGGAATCATCGATTGTTGGTCGAACCAGGGTATATCTAACTGGATCGAGAGGTACTAGTAGCCAGAAGAGGGAAAGAAGAGGAGGAAGGGCTGTTGACACTACTGCCATCACAGCCGCCTTTGGTTCCACGTGCTGCCACCAATCGATCTGGAGAGGAAGAGAAGAACAGCATGCTAAACCACCTTGGCCACAACCAAAGTGATTGAATCGAGCAGCAACAAGGAAGCGAGAGCCAAAGCGGCAAAAGAAGGGCTGAACTAGTTCTAAATTAGATCAGCTAGAAAAGGAAAAAAAGAAAAAAAAGAAGAAGAAGACAAAAGTAGAAGTAGGGTAAAATATTTTATTTATTTTTATTTATTTAATAAATTGTTAAATAGTTTGTGAATTTTCTTAAGCGTTGATATGGATTTGGAATTGTAGGGATAAAACAAGTGGTGATTTGAGGTCGAACAAGCTTGAGAGAGATTAAATCACAAGATTTGTCACTAGGTAAGTTACGTATATAAAATAGTTTATGTAAGATTGTGATTTGTTGGTTACGTGAAATTTTCGGAAAATAATTTGGTGAAAATGTAAAATTGTTGGAAAGTGATTTGGCGATTATATGAGATTATTGAAAAATGGTTAACATTTGATATTTTTTTTATGGCGAATTAATACATGTTGTTAAAGAATTGATTGAGTGTTATTAGAGCATGGCATAACATTTGTAGGATATAAATGGAATATGAATGATAGTTGTTAGAGTAGTGGACATGAAATTAATTGATTTCATGAATTTTGGAAGGAATGAAATAGTTTTGTGACATTTCGAGATTAACCTTAAGTAAGATATTTATATAAGTCGGAATTAAACTTACATTGTACAATAACAAATTAGTTTGCAATATTATGATATGTCGTTAGGAATGTCTATATTGTTGTGATAATACAAGATTATAATTGTTAGGTGATATGAACATTATTTGTGAGGACCACATTTTTCCAAAATATTTCATAAGCTGAAGGTTAGGGAAATGGAAAGACAAAGGATAAACTATTTAGAAATTGAATAATATGAGTTGTAAAAGGAAATTGCTATTGGGGCCCCATGGGACTTTTACAATCTGGATTGGGGTGAAATTTCAGAGTCATGATATTTGGAAAGAAATACGAATGTAGGGGAAATTGGCACTTTGAAATCCCTTCGTTTGGGTATGTTTTGAAAAATGTGCAACAAATTCAAAAATGACGATTGCGTCCATGATCCGATGGAATTTTCGTGAATAATGGTCAAATTGAGTTGACTTTTGACCAACTGACAATTGTAGATAAATCCTCATGTGATAAAGTTTTAGAGCATGTGGACTGATAGACTAAATCAGGCGTAAAAGTAGAAATTTACGCGACTTAACAGTTAGAGATATTTTGGTAATTTTACCCAAATGATAGAAAAACCTCAACAAAAGTTCAACTAATGATTAGAACATATTAAATAGAGGTATTTCATGATGTAATGAATTATTTCAAAGGTTAGACTGATTGTTTTCAACGAAGTCAAATTGCTAAGGGTAAAATAGTCACATTTTAATGTTTTTAGGGCAAAATGGTAATTTGCACATTAAGGTATTATTATTTTAGAATTTTCCAGCCCTTTTTCTCTCCAAATTCGGTCGGTAGCCACTCTTTCTCTTTCCTAATTCCACCATTTTCATACCTTAAAGCGAGAGAAAGCTTCAAAAACCTTAGTCAAACAACATCCAAACTGAAAACTATCTTCACCAACCTTGTCTAATTTTCAATGCTCTATCTTTTGATACCAAAATCAAGTCCTAAGGTGGCCAATTTGCAAGGTGTTTGGGACTCCACAACTTTTGGCCATGGTGAAAGGTAATAGAAAGCTGGTGTTTTTCATAGTTTTATGATTGTTTGTCATGTGATTAAAGGGTTTAAACATGTATTTAACTATGAATTGAATCACAACCATGAGAATCATTATCCTATGGTTTCAACCAAGCTTTATTGTGTATGAAAATGATATGGCTTGGTGAGAAAAATGTGTAGAATTGATATAGAACTAGTGCAAAGTAAGAATTCAAGCTTGAATTGAAGAAAAGAGAGGTGTAGGAAGGAGTACCATTTTTGGCCAAGAAAAGGGGAGGTTGAAAGAGTGCTCAATTTAATGTGTTTTGGGTCCTAGAATAATGTATAAATTAATACAAGACTGTAGGCAAAATTGAAACTGAAAATGAAGGTGTTCTGATGATAGTTGTAGTGTTGCACCAGTATGAATAGACCGAAATGAAAGTTATTATAGACAATGTAATAGGTCTTAAGGAGCTAATAATTCTTTATATCTGAAGTGTGATGAATTGACCATGTTTGTGTGGTATTTTGCAGCTCATGAGCAAGGGAACAATACTGGTGCTATCGAAACACACCACAAAAAATTAAATAGTAGGGGATGTATATGGAAGGCGTAGGGATACTGTGTTGCATGTTTTTGATGAAATATTATGAGATTGAATTGATGGTTTGATTTGAAATGAGAACTGAAATTGTGGTTTATAAATTGTATTGTTATGCAAAGAAGTTAGGGCAATTTATACCGTTATACTGCCGAAATTTGGTAAAACGGACTAAGGCCTCGAAACCACCTTGTATCACTGTGTTTATATTTGAAAATAATATAAAGGCATATTTTGGAGGTTAGAATTCAACAGATTCATAAACGTGCATAGATTTAAAACTTAGTTTTCGAAATGATTTTCATTAATTTACATGCTTTTTGTGATACCCATATGTTCTTGACCTACTGTAATACGTAAATAAAATATTTTGAACACTGATTTTTGAGCTGAGAATATTTGGTGAATTTTTATAATTCAACTATATTGATTTCTGATTTTAACACTTTATGAACTGACTAAAGATAAGTTTTGTTGGATTTGATTTCTGTAAATATTTTGATTTAGAGTAAGTGATTGGCTAGTAGGGGTGGATCGTTAGCCCAAAGTGGGTACGCCAACCCTTACAATAAAATATGTATTTAATAATGTTTTGAAACTGTTGGCCTCGTAGTAGCCTTCGAATATATCATGCTATTCTGAGTGAGTGAGTGGACTTTGCTATTTGATCAGGTCGTGTCATCAATGATTTTAGCATCCACAGTTGTCACTTAATCAATGTACTCTATGGACCATTTAGACTATGGTAATATGTCTTTTGATTCTTTTAGTGCATGATTCTATTAGGTGTTGCCAGTCTCCACTAATACTGGATGCTATATTGATTTTTTAACATTTACTGAATACGTTTTATCGAATTGATTTCTATACAGTTTACTGAATTGTATTATAGAACTGCCTGTTGTACTATTTTGGTTGAACTGCTTACAGATTGTTTTCCTGAACTGGTTTAAGTTCTGATATTACTATTTTACTATAAGGTATCATTACTGAACATTTTTTCTAATTTATGTACTACTTACTAAAATTGATTTGGATATTGTTTACGAAATGTTTGGGAACTAGATTTCCAAGTGATTTGTGAATTGCATAATGAAAGTTATTTCTGAATATCTACAGAACTCTATTATCGAATAAGCTTTAATGAACTCCCTATAGTTGGAATTAAATGCCGGGACAAGTGAGGTGATTTAAAGCATCCTTTTATACTCAACTTGGTTATCTAACCGAATATAGTATTCTTTTCGATCATGTGCCCTAAGATCATGTGATTATTGTTTTCTTTGTGAAAAAGCATATTTTTACGATACTTACATTTAGATATGTATAGTATCAGCTTTTTCATATACATTTTTATTGGGCATAAGCTCACCCTCCTTTCTTCTCGTTCCAGATTATCTGCAGTAGTCACTGTTTAGCTTAGGAGGATTTTTGTTTGTGGTATCCCTCAGCTGGATTACTGGGTTCTATTATATACAGTTTCCTTTATATGTTCAAACTCTGTATGTATAGTACTACTTTATATGTAAGTCATACTTGGGATGTAAATTAAATATAAGATACTGTCATGTAAATTTGAGATTGAATACTTCAGTATATGTTTTATATCAAATGATGTAGTTCCTGGGTTAAGTACGAATATAAACAAATAATTGGTACAAAGTGTAAGTGTGGACACTACAGGCAGCACAACTAACTGAGTGAAAATAGAAAAAGTAGCTCCAATTTTTAAAGAATCGGAGCATTACATGTCACAGCCCGTGACCCTATTTTTCATCTTATTCTATACATCTTATATGGTTGGGCTGTCTGCGATACTTTACTTTTCTTTTACATATACACAATTTCATATTAAATTATAATATGAATTACATCACCTATCTTAATTCATAAGGAAGTAGTACTGTAGATAAGTCTAAATACAAAAAATAAATGATCATACCTTATTAAATAGATCAAGCTGTCGCATCGTCCCCAAATGCACAGCCAAAGTCCTTTAGATGTCAGACTCTTAGTCCTCAAAAACCTGACATGTTAATATTAAGGGGTGAGCAAACCACGGCTCAGTAAGGGAATTATATGCATACTTGATATTCAGCTATCTATATGCTGAAAAACTTTTTCATTTTTCCTATGGGCTCTAGGCTCGCATGTAGGAAGGATACTACAGTCGGCTAGGGATCTGGATGGAATAAGGTAGGTATTTTGAAATACCTATCTTGCCCCGGAAGCTAGAAGCAACTGTAGAGAGTAAAATTCTTTCTTATTTTGAAATTTAAAATCCTTTTCCTTTTTTATTTCATATCGTTTTCATATCCCTTTTCAAAATAATGCTTTTATGAAATAAAGCATTTAAATAGAATAACTAATATTCATATTTTCTTTGAAAAGAATATTAGTTAAATCATCATCATTTTCGTTTAAACTCATTTCATGTTTTACTATACAATCATAATTAGTACAGTACATTAAATAGCAAAATAAACTATTAAACCTTTTTCGTATAACATATAAATCATTTAAATCTAATATTTAAAAATAAAAATATTAGATTTAATTTCCTCATTTTTTCTTTTTGAAAACATATTATATATTCATATTACATGTCGTATGAAAATCATTTCGTAGTACTAAAATCAGTACTGAAATAAGCATTTTATAAAAATGCTATAAATCATTTCGTTTCACGTATCACATATCATGTAAAACCTTTACATTTCACATATCACATATCATGTAAAACATTTTCATTTAAAACATATCATATGGAGACAGTGGCAACCACCGAGTCCTATCATGCAATAATACCCGAAGGTATAAAATAATCATGTTAGACCTATGACCATAGTCTATAATTGTCCTCGGCGGATCACTGATCAGGTGTCGGCCGGGACTACATATCACATATCACATGTTACATATCACTTATCACGTATTACATATCACATGTCGGCATGATAGAAGGGCCAACAAGTCTCAAAACCATGTTTTTATCGTAGAAATAACCTTTATGAAATTTATAAAATATATAATTTCATACTTTAAAATCATAAAGGTTATAAAACCATTTAGTGAATATTTAAGAAATATTTATGAAAATATTCATAAAAATATTCACTTTACTCCTTTTCATTTTTCTTCTCGTATTACGTGTAATTTACATATTAAGAGAATTTTCGGTGATTTCATTATCACCATTCTCAAAAACATGAATATTTTAAAATCACTTCCATTTTATTCATGTTTTTGTGAAAAATATTCATTTTCTCGATTTTCTTGATTGAAAATCATTTCTCGTGAAATAAAATTATTTATTATGATTTTATGAAATTTTCTAAAAATTTTCGATAATTTTCGATAATTTTTCGGCAGCATAACGGCTGCCGATTGACTAGCCTCCTGCACGAAAAATACAGTTTATAATTCCAGCCAGCACATCATCAGAAATTTCCAACCACATAAACATCACAATATTTTCATAAAATATTTCATAATTAAAAACATGCAGACTGAATATCCTTACAGTGCTGCACATGCATCCCTTACCTTTTCCCGGGTCAGTGACTTCCTCTTCTCGGTCGCACCCGTACTCCATCTCTCCCGATTCCTCATCTCGATTGTCGAGAATAATTTCTGGAAATTAAAATTCTAAATTTTAGAATTTTCCATAATTTATTAAATTTTTCTAAAAATTAATTTTTGGAAATTTCTTACCGAATTTTCGTAAATTTTTAGGTTGCCGAATTCCCGGGAATCTTCTGATTTCCCAAACTTCTCCCTTTTTCCTCTTTTTCTTCCTTTTTCCTCTTTTTTCTTCTTTTCTTTTTCTTTTTCTTTTTCTTTTTCCTTTTTCTTTTCTTCCAGCCGGACCGGTCAGACCGGTCAGTGTCCTTCCTCACCAGTTCTTCACCGGCGGTCGGTTCTCCAACGGTTCAGGCGTCCTTCAGCTGGCCAAAGGCACGGCGAAGCTACCAGTGCTCTCCGTTTGCCCTGGATCGGCGGCACGGCAGCGGATCGAGTCGATTTTCCTTCGGTTTCTTTCGCCTCTTCGTCGGCCTTCCTTCGCCGTTCACCGCGCCTCGGGTGGCCTTCATCGTCTTCCTCTCCCTCCGACGGTGCTTCGGTGGCAGTGGTGGCGACTGATTTGGCCGATACCGCCACTTTCTCTTCTCTTCTCCTTCTCGGCTTCTGCCGGATTTTTGCTTCTGTTTCTGTTTCTGTTTCTTCCCGTTTTCATCGCCGATCGCCTTCCTTCACGTCGCCGGCCGCATCACCTCCTTTTCTTCTTCCTCTCTTGGTCGGCCGACGGTGGCCGGCTTCCACGCAGGAGGCAGAATCGGGAGTTCCCGATTCTGTTTCTTCCATTTTTTTTCTTTTTTATTTTAATTATCCTATATTATATTTATATATACCATATATAAACATAATATTTTAACATACATATATATATATATATATATTTTATACACAAAATACATATATATATATATAAATTTTTATTTGAATTAATATATATATTTTATATATATATATATGTATGTATTTATAGATATATATATTGTATTACAATATATATATATATATATATATATAAGTTTTGATAGTAAATAATATTTACTTTTCTTATATATGTATATATTTATATATATACATAAAATATCATATTTATATACATATGTATTATTTAAATGTACTAAATAGTATATATACATATATATACTAATGTATATTAATATATACTATATAGTATTTCAATACATATGTATTTGTATAAAAATACATTTATATAATATATAATTATATAAATATATTTTATATTCTTTTCTCTTTTTCTTATTTAATTTGGATTTTCATTTATCCAAATTAAATTTCCTCCTTCATTTCTTATTTCCAATTTAAATGTCTTTCACTAAATTTCTAATTTTCATCACTTCCTTAATTTCAGGAATTTAAATGATATTCTCATCTCATAAATAAATTTTATTTATTACTTTAATTTATTTATTTCCTCTTATCTATTTTCTTTAATATTAATTTCCAAAAAAAAGAAAATTTGCGGTTATCACATTTTCCCCACCTTAAGAAATTCGGTCCTCCGAATTCAACTTAAGTCATAAGGTGGTAGGGTCTTGTATACTTATCATTCTTGGCCTTTTGAACATCTTCCATATTATACTGCCAGTATACCTTTAACATCATAATCGCCTTTTATACCACTATATATCATCTTTCATCATATACTTATACTCCCTTAAATTTCTTATCAATTGGGAGTTATCCACTTCCACTCCTTTTCATATTACATATGATTCAAATTGTTTATCATCTGTTTTCTCAATTAGTGCCAAGTCGATATAATTTGCTAACTGTCATTTAAACAAATAAATCAATTGTATGTAATTGTCCAATAGCTTTCACATCTCATGCATCCGCTCTCTCAACATACCATCGAGCGTTACCATGTTACACTCAAACATTTACATCAGTACGGAGCGATGCTATCAATAAATTTGGAATCTCAGAGCCTTTTGCTATTTCCCATTAACATATAGCTACTCAGAGATTCTCATCACATATAGTGCTCACTGGAACTTCACATGCATTCTCATCATCTTTTAATCATATTTCAACTATATCACTATAGAATCTAAGAGTTTGATAATGGAAAAGTGATTCCATTAGACTATCAGTCTATAATCACTTCCTTATTATCATATCTCTTTTAGATTCTTCATTATTATCCCTAATACTCTTTTCATATTTATTTCATCAATTGCTGCAGTTCATTTGCAAACTTTACTATTTACCCTTTTTTACCATAATAGAATCAGGAGACAATCATTTTCTCTCCATATTATCTTTTCATGTAATCTGATCATTACATCTCTTATTCTTATGGTATACTCTATATCACTTAGGTTTTAGAATATACCTGAGAATATACTCTTTTAATAATTTAGATTCCACAGTGACAAAATGAAATTATCATTTAATCTTCTAATTATTTAACTTCATTCTTGAATCTATAATTATCAATTTAATCACCTCATTATCCATTTAAATCCACTATTTTTAACATTTCGAGGTGGTATATATATATATCCTTTTTCCATTTATATGACTGGCAGTAAAATGTAAATCATTTCTTTACTTCTTTGAGTATATTTACTTTTCCTCTATCGAGTTTGGCTCGATCTTACATTTAACCATAATCATGTGATAACCACAAAATCACTTTTAGCTTTAAAATTGAGAATTACTTCATATTCGTGTTCCCTCTTCATCATGTACTTTCCTCTTATAACATATTCATCTTTTCCTTCATCATTATTTCAGTCACTTTTCATCTGTGGTAAAGTATTCCACTATTAAACTCTTTTAACCTTTTACATATCCTCTTTACATTTATTCATCCACTGACTTAAACTTATTTAATTTAAGTCTCATCAATAGAGCAGCTAACCCAATAAACTCTCCTATAGACTGGCAATAGTATTTAGCTAGACCTAGTACATTTCGTATCTCAGTCATTATCTCTTTATCATAGACAGATTTGCATTGCTCTATCATACGAGATCATATATCTTAGAAAGAGATACTGTCTAGCCCATCTTCTATTTGCCAATCTTAAAATATAGATTACAATCTTTAAGAGTCCGTAAGGTCATACCACTATGCTACTTATTTTCCATTGATGTTTTATACTGTATCAGTATATCATTACTTTGTCCTTATATGGATGCCTCATTCATTCGGCTTATGTATCTCACGAGGTATTTCATTAACCTTGTAAACTTCAATAGGAACTCGTGATAATTTTATCAAGTTCAAATCATTATCATCTTATGATCACTAGTTTCTAACTTTTCATCTAGTGATGCCTTGTACTGATATTGGTCTTATAAACTCTTTATACATCTCTGATTAAATCAATTTAAGGCATCAATTCCATATAGATGATTATTTGTTCTTAATAAGAACTTATAAATTAATAGGAATTTAATACACCATTTAATTCATTCTCAAATCATATCATCTGTATTTCTATCAATTATCCTTATATAAGTGAATTTCATTATTCACTAATTTTTTTAGAATTATTTCTTAAGCTTTTCGGATTCTTCTATATTCTTCAATATAAGCTTAAGAATAAATTTCATTTTAATAATCGAGTCAACATTAGTTCGATTTCTCTAATCTATATAACTCTGAAAATTCATCAGGAATCTCATCCGATACTTTCTTTAATCATACCTCTCTTAACATTTTGGACATTCATCTGTGTCCCATCCTTTCACTGTACATCCTCAAGGCATAGACATTTAATATTCCTATCATTTTAACATCCACTCTGCCTTGATTTACTTATTTCCTCATATTTCACAGCATATCAATCCTCTTAATTTACAATGCTGTATTAAGTGTAATTATTTGATTAACACCTTTCACAGCTAATCGATTTATTATTTAAATTTATTTTTACAATCATCTTCATTTATAATTAAGGTTAGCTGTTATCATCCTCATCTCTTATCTTCACTTACTGTTCTTATGCATATTCTCCAATTTCATATACTCCATACAGTACATTATTCTATAAAACATATTCCAAAATATTCTGGTTCTATAATTATCCATTAAATACTTCAGAAAGTAGAATAACAGTATAGAACCGAAATTAACCGTACTGCTATGGATTACATCCTCTGTACTGAACTCTTTCTTATTCATCATCTGTAATCATATTACTTTTCATCATATCCCATGACCCGTAATCATTATCCCATTAATAAACTTTTAATTTAGACCCTTAAAAATAAAAAAAAACTGAGTCGCTCATCCTGCGACTTCCCTATAACCATTCGGGTCACATCAGTAATATAAATGTAGATGAAATTAATAATCGGGATCGTTATACTCATTACATTCCTTTATACCATCAATAACTCCATTTCTATCAATGGAATTCAAAATAACTTGGTTTATTACTATTCAAAGCATAATCCTATATAGGGGCATTTTCGTCATTTCACATTTATTTCTTTCTTCTCAATATACATTTAAACCAATGATCTTATTATCTATGTGCTGATAATACCCCTTTCTCATACCACTATCAATAGTTTAAAATCTTTTTCGATTTTGATAGAGAACTCCAATAAAATCCATAATTGGATTATTTTGCATGAAATATAGCTTCACATCATCAATTTCTCTGCCAAATCAATCTATTCAAACTTTCGTTGATCTATTTTAACTCCCGGTAAAATTTCGGAGGCAAGGGTATTTTGGTCATTTTTTGATCAAAAATATTCTCTCTCCTCAAAATACCTTCAATCAGTGATCTTAAGGTCTATTTAATGATGATATTTCATTCCCCTCCTTTATAACATCACTTTTAGGTCTCAGTTCGATCCGGACAGAAAAGTACTGGTGGGGACCTCATCGAGCCCATTTCTGTTCCTTACCAACCCGACCTTTATTTAGATCATAAGATCACCATTTCAGGTATCATTCCTGAGCCGTTTTCCCTTTTTGACATCTTTAGTTCATAATTCTCACACCCTTCTAAACACTTAACTCAATTTACAATCATTTATTTCCTTTATGTATTTAGACTACACAGTACTACAGGGGATGTTAACATTTTCAACACATTTTCTTTCCAAAAGTATCTACAGACATCAGGCCAACCTTGCTCTGATACCATTAAATCTGTCTCAGCCCGTGACCCTATTTTTCATCTTATTCTATACATCTTATATGGTTGGGCTGTCTGCGATACTTTACTTTTCTTTTACATATACACAATTTCATATTAAATTATAATATGAATTACATCCCCTATCTTAATTAATAAGGAAGTAGTACTGTAGATAAGTCTAAACACAAAAAATAAATGATCATACCTTATTAAATAGATCAAGCTGTCGCATCGTCCCCAAATGCACAGCCGAAGTCCTTTAGATGTCAGACTCGTAGTCCTCGAAAACCTGAAATATTAATATTAAGGGGTGAGCAAACCACGGCTCAATAAGGGAATTATATGCATACTTGATATTCAGTTATCTATATGCTGAAAAACTTTTTCATTTTTCCTATGGGCTCTAGGCTCACATGTAGGAAGGATACTACAGTCGGCTAGGGATCCGGATGGAGTAAGGTAAGTATTTTGAAATACCTATCTTGTCCCGGAAGCTAGAAGCAACTGTAGAGAGTAAAATTCTTTCTTATTTTGAAATTTAAATCCTTTTCCTTTTTTATTTCATATCGTTTTCATATTCCTTTTCAAAATAATGCTTTTATGAAATAAAGCATTTAAATAGAATAACTAATATTCATATTTTCTTTGAAAAGAATATTAGTTAAATCATCATCATTTTCGTTTAAACTCATTTCATGTTTTACTGTACAATCATAATTAGTACAGTACTTTAAATAGCAAAATAAGCTATTAAACCTTTTTCGTATAACATATAAATCATTTAAATCTAATATTTAATTTAAAATTTAAAAATAAGAATATTAGATTTAATTTCCTCATTTTTCCTTTTTGAAAACGTATTATATATTCATATTACATGTGGTATGAAAATCATTTCGTAGTACTAAAATCAGTACTGAAATAAGCATTTTATAAAAATGCTATAAATCATTTCGTTACACGTATCACATATCATGTAAAACCTTTACATTTCACATATCACATATCATGTAAAACATTGCCATTTAAAACATATCATATATGGAGACAGTGGCAACCACCGAGTCCTATCATGCAATAATACCCGAAGGTATAAAATAATCATGTTAGACCTATGGCCATTGTCACGACCCGTGACCACATTTTTCATCTTCTTATACACAACTTAACCGGTTGGGCTGTCTGCGATACTTCACTTATACTGACTGTTAAACAATTTTACATAATATTGTTTATATTATACACATCCCCTATCATAACTAATCAGATAAGTAGTACTATTGACGTGTCTAAATATAGAGAATAAATGATCATACCTCAAATAATCAGTCGGTCTGACACATTGTCCTTCGTGTACAGCCAGGATCCACAATCCACTGAACTCACATTCATCAAAACTTGAAATGTTGAAAATTAAGGGGTGAGCAAAACCACGGCTCAGTAAGAGAATTATATGCCTCACTTGATACTCAGCTTCCTATATGCTGAAAATCTTTTTCATTTTTCCTATGGGCTCTAGGCTCACATGTAGGAAAGATACTACAGTCGGCTAGGAATCCGAATGGAGTAAGGTAGGTATTTTAGAATACCATACTTGTTACGGAACCTAGAAGCAACTGTAGAGAGAATTTTTTTTCTTTTTGTTTTGAATTAATAAATCCTTTTCCTTTTTAAACTTTCATAACCTTTTTCATATTCTTTTCAAAATAATGCTTCTACGAAATAAAGCATTTAAATAGAATAATTAATATTCGTATATTCCTTGAAAAGAATATTAGTTAAATCATCATCTTATTTCTTTAAAACTCATTTCATGTTTTAATGTACTCTCTTAATTAGTACCGTCCTTTAAAAAGCAAAATAAGCTATTAAAATCTATTCCATTCTTAAGTTCACAAGGCATCATTCTTTTTATCAGTATGATTAAGTGTGAAAGAGACGAACATTCAAGTAGCACATGTTTGAGTGGCATATATAAACATAATCCGATATATCACACACATCATATGTCATGTGCACAAGATCTATTTCATCCTTCGACATTTGTCGCATCCCCATCAGAACTTAGACTGATTACTAACATCAAAACTCGTGTAGCACTTAGTTCCCGAAGGATTCTAGAGGTGGCTCACATTGTAAAATCATCAAGTCTTTGCTCGGTTTGGCCTTTACTAACAGATCAGAACACGTGCAGCACTTAGTTCTCGAAGGATTCTAGAGGTGGCTCACACGGTAAAATCATCGAGTTTTTGCTCGGTTTGGCCTTTACTAACACATCAGAACACGTGCAGCACTTAGTTCCCGAAGGATTCTAGAGGTGGCTCACACGGTAAAATCATCGAGTATTTATTTGGGTTGGCCTTTATGCCATATATTTCCCACTATCTTATCAGAACTCGTGTAACACTTATAATCTAATATTCCATTTCAATTCATGGTAAGAATGTTAGATTTATCAATTCTTCCTTTTTGAAAACATCTTACATGTTTGTATCTCATGTCTTATGAGAATCATCTCACAGTACTATAATCAGTACTGAAATGAGCATTTTGTAAAAATGCTATAATTCAATTGATTTTCCTTCTCATATTGTATGAAACATGTTCTTTTCACATGTCACGCATCATATATCACATTCTCCATTTGACATATTCCATGTCATGTAAAACACTTTCCTTTTTACATGTCACCTATCATTTATGGAGTCTAAGATAGGCATTAATCTCATCATACTATAAACCTCGGAGGGTAAGGAAATACACCGGTCAAATCTATGACCATAACCTATATTGTCCTCGGTGGATCACTGATTAGGCGTCGATCGGGACTAAACATATCACATATCATGCATCAGCATGATAGGAATGCCAACCAGTCTAAAAACCGTATTTTCATCATAAAATAAACCTTTATGGAATTTATATAAATATAAAATTTCATAATTTAAAACCATAAGGATTAAAATCCTTTAGTAAATATTTATAAAAATATTCATAAAAATATTCATAAAAATATTCACTATATTTCACTTCATCTTTCGTCTCGTATTTCGTGTAATTTATCTATTTCGAGAATTTTTGGTGATTTCGTTGTCACCACTCTCGAATATATGAATATTTTAAAATTCCATCTCATTATATTCATTTTTTATGAAATTTAGTAATTTCCTCATGTTTCGTGATTTACTATCAAAATTCGGAAATAAAATCATTTAATATGATTTTATAAAGTTTTTCTAAAATTTTGGGCAACATAACGGCTGTCGATTTACTAACCTCCTGCACGGAAAATACAGTTTAAAATCTTTCAGCCAGTACTTCTTCCCAAATTATTTTCAGCAAATCATGCATCGTAATAATTTTCATAAAATAATTGCATAAAATATTTCAATTTAAAATATGCAGACTGAATATCCTTACAGTGCTGCACATGCATCCCTTACCTTTTTCCGGGTCGGCGACTTCCGCTTATCGATCGCGCTCGCACTCCATTTCTCCCGATTACTTATCCCGATTGCTGAAAATAATTTCTGGAAATAAAATTCTAATTTTTTAGAATTTTTCATAATTTATTTAATTTTTTCTGAAAATTAAATCTCAGGAAGATTTCTTACCGAACTTTGAAAAATCCCGGGTTGTCGAATTTCCGGGAATTTTCCGAATTCCCGGGAATTTTCTGAATTCCCGAAATTCTCCTTTTTCCTCTTTTTCTTCCTTTTTCTTTCTTTTTCCTCTTTTTCTTTTCTTTCTTTCTTTTTCTTTTTCTTTTTCTTTTTCTTTTTCTTTTTCCTTTTTCTTTTCTTTTTCTTTTCTTTTTTCTTCTTCCTTTCCCGGTCAGACCAGTTTAGACCGGTCCAGCTCCTTTCCTTGCCGATTCCTCGCCGACAGTCGGTTCTCCGACGGTTCAGGCGTCCCTCAGTTGGCCGGCTGCACGACAAACTTGCCGGTGCCCTCCGTTTGCCCTGGATCGGCGGCATGGCGGCGGATCGAGGCGGTTTTGCCTCGGTTTCTTCTTCCTCTTCGTCGGCCTTCCTCCGCCGTCCATTGCACCTTCGGTGGCCTCCATCATCTTCCTCTCCCTCCAGTGAAGCTTCGGTGGCAGTGGCAGCCACCGATTCGGCCGGCGTTACCGTCGGCCATTTTCCTTTTCCTCCGGCTTTTGCTTCGTTTTCCGTCGATCCCGTTCCGTTTCTTCACGCCGCCGGTAGCTTCCTTCTTTTCTCTGGCCAGTGGCGTCCCGCCTTTCTTTTCCCCTCGTCGGCGGTGGCGGCTCCGCCACCGTCGGTTTGGCTGGGAGGGATCGGGCTCTGTCCCGATCCTCCTTTTCCTTTTTCTGTTTTTAGTTTCCTTTTTGGTTTTTTTGTCTTCTTTCTATTTTTAGTATACTATATACTATATATTATGCAATATATTTTATACATATAATATATATTATATGTTATACATACATTATTTCATACATAATATTATACAATATATATTATATACATTACAAAATACAATATATATATTATATATATTATATATATACAATATATATTATATACATTGTACATTACAAAATACACATTGTACATTACAAAATACATGTGTAGACACCCCATTTTGTCCGAGTCTTGAATATTATTGGGCTTATCGAGATATTTTCAATCAAAGTTTGAAACTAAATAAATTTTAATATGAGTTTAATGCTCTTTTAGAGTTTAATTAGACTTTTGGATATGAAACTATGATTTTGGACTTAAGATTAGATTTGGACTTTAGGCCCGGTGATTAAAGGACCAATTTTTATATTTAAGTTTAATTTTGAATATATTTTACATTTATTAAGGAAAAATAAAAAATGAAAATTCAAAAAAATCAAGGAAACAAAATAAAAGGGGAAAGTCAAACTTGTATTGCAAATTACGGAATAAAAAATCAAATCTTTTGGTTTTAAAAACTTTGGACAAATCTACAATTAATTAAAAGAATCAAATTAGAATTTGTTTATGGAAAGCTTTAAAAGAAAAGATGTCAATGTTGAGATTATGGGATTAATGACCAGGAAAAAATCAAGGAAAATTAAGACTAATATGAGGAGGAACAATTTGGGCCGCCTCTACCATCATCATCATTGCCTTTTACTGAGCCCATCACCCCTGTTGTATTCACGGAATCACATCCTCCCAGTGCCCTCACCGCCTTCCATCCCTACCTCGCACCACCATCATCACGGTCATCATTATCACCAAAGCATCCACGATTACCAGCTTCATCGTCACCTTGTGTAATAACTGGAAATTTTCCCTCATCCTAAAATTGTTGTTTACTATTTAATATTCAAAAAGAAAATTATTAAATAGCATTATGTTATAATTTAAACAGCATTGAGGTTTGAATTATATAGGAATTTAGGACTAAGGTAATTACCATGAATAACATAATGCTAACTTAGGTAATATTTAATTTTAAAACAAAATTTGATGATACTTGCTACAATTATTAGCTAGTTGAGTTAGAAAAAAATTTAAGTAAATAATATAAGTATACATATAGAAAGATGTGTATATATATATATATATATAAAAATATGTACAGTCATATATACGTGTATCTATATATATAATAATAATCAAACCTATAACTAATGTACAGTCATATATATGTTATAGGATTAGCACTTATATATATATATATAAAACCAATAAATGAATAAAATATATAAGAAATATATTTACTTATGCATATGTGGCTGAGTGGGTTTGTGTTAAAAAAAATGTAAAATAATGGTTTCGGTAGTGGCTTCCTGAAGAAGCTGAAACTCCCACCTACTCCCACTCATTTCCTTGTCTCGACTGAAGAAAACAAGAAGCAAAAAGAATTTTCTTCTCGGCAGCGATCAGGACAAGGGAAGAAAAGAGCAGTTCGGCATTGGAGAAAGGGAAGAAATGGAGGAAAATGTGGAAAGGAGGGAGTACTGAATCGGGCTGAAGAAGGGGACACTCACGCCGGAAAAGAAGAGGAAGAGAAATAGTGTAGCCAAAAAAAAAAGGAGAGCAAATTAGAAGCAGATCTCGGCAGTTGCATTAGCGACTGGTGTAGGCTGTTCTTGGTCTTAAAAGGTGCTGGCATGGTGCTCATTTTTCTAGATAAAGGATGGTAAAACATGGGTCTATCATTCGAGAAGAATCAAAACAAAACAGAGTGACATAAAGGAACAAAAATGATGGTTGTTTCCGGTGTAGAAGGGACGTGAAGGGAGCAACGGAAATGTTTGGAAACAGCAGCTGCGAGTGAAAGATGAGGAAAGGCATTACATTGGGCTGGAAATTTTTAAATTGGAATTATAGGGGCTGAGCAGAGTTTTACTAGTGGTTTACAGCAGAGAGCTTTGGCTGGGCTGGTCACAAACGGCAAGGCTATATCTTGTGTCGTACTTCCTTCCTTTAAGGTGCCAAAGCAACAACCATTTAGAGAAGGCTCACGACAGCAGAGGAAGGCAACACTGAGTTGTTGTTTTGGAAGTGTGATTCAAGGGTAAGGTGATTCTTTTAAAGTTAAAGATTATGTATAGAAATGAAAGCTTATTGTTAACACAATGTGCAAATATAGGAGCTGCTAAAAGTGCAAAATGGCTATTGTTTTGAGAGGAAAGAGGACTGCCTTAAAAGGAGCACAAACTGAGATGGTGTGCTTAGTGAAAAAAAAGACAACAATAAGCCACGACATTTTGCGAGGTTTAGGGTAAGGTTTATCTAAATTATTTAGATAAAATATATATGATAAAATAAATTGATGATATGAAATTTTAATTCATGAAATTTCTTAAGGTGACTTTGAAGGTTAAACACTACTTTCTTGCTTTAATCGATATGGTTATGCTTATTAAGAGGTAAGGATGGATTAATGCTTGGTGTAAAGCATGTTTAAATTAGGAAATTTTATTTAGAGAATAAATGATGATGTTGTGACTGGAAATTGTGATTATAGATGCTGTTTGGAGGACATGTGCAGTGAAAGAAAACTTTGAAAAGGTGTTCGGCTAGCATGGGATATCATATGGTAAGAAATTGTCTAGTAAGGTTTTAATTCATGAAATTTCCTAAAGTAGCTAAGTACAATGATCTTGTATTAAGTAAAGATTAGTATGAACATGCTTGGAATTGTTGGCTTGAGGATATTTGAATGAGCGATAGGATTTTGGAAATCATGGTTAAGGAAAAATGTGAAGAATCTAGTTCATGAGAAATTATAAGGTAAGAATAGTTCCTTGCATGATTTATATACATGGGTTTTGATTAAAGAAATGTTAAATTTAGACCTAGGTAAATGGTGGGTTGTAACATGGGATGATGTTTTAGACATAAGGTAGATTTAAGATGTGAGAAGAACTACTTTAATATTAATGTACTGATTTTTAAGACAAGGCTAAGTGGAATTTTGGTTTTGTGAGTTATAAAGGTAAAGGATTCTATCTAGTTTCTTTAATGATGATATGTGTATATATGAAAATATATATTGTAATTGGAAACGACATGTGGTATGGTAGTGTCTAAGCCTTAGTAGAAGTGTTAAATTTGTATTTGTATAGGTGTCGTTTGGTGTAGGTTAAGTGGAGAACAAAATTCAAGAACGTGCTAAAAGTGTTCAAGAAAGTGCTAAAGTGTAAGGCATATGGAAGTCGTATCCTTAATCACGATATTGTGCAACATTAGGTAAGGGAATTTACGGTAAACGTTTATTAGTCTGCTATGTTGTGTATGTCCAAAATTCTATTATTTAATACTTATTGATTTGAAATGCATTCTTGGTTGAATTTCATACGTATTGAACTGAGTTGAACTACAAATGATCTTGAATTTGAACTGTGTTGGATTTGTGGATAAAAATACTGTTGGTTGGCGTTTTATGCAGGTTGTTTGGTTGTGGATTATGATGCTGGGTAGTGTTCTACCTATGCCGTCATAATGCCGAAATTTCGTTAGAAATTATTAAATAGATTTTTGGCATTGGTTTAAATTTTATTATGTCTTTAAAAACCTCATATACCTTAAGCATTATTACTGATCCTCGAGATAATGTTTTATTTATAATATGTTTAGTACGATGAGGTTGTCAAATTGAAAGGATTTAATACGATTCATGCCTTCCCATACTCAAGATACATTGTAAAAGTATTCTTGCATGAATTTTAGCGTAAGAGACAAGGGACACATGGAATTGCCTGTGTGGCACTTAATTCGCCTGTGTGGCGTTTACTAAGCCTGTGTGGCACTCGCCTGTGTGGCGTTTATTAAGCCTGTGTGGCATTCGCCTGTGTGGCGTTTAAATTATGCCTATGTGGCATTTAGTAAGCCTGTGTGGCAATTAATGTAAAATATCCTGGATTGCTTTGTGATCTTCCAGGTCCTGGATTGCTTTGTGATCTTCCAGGTGTCCGACAAATAGTCGTGACTTGTACCTCAGCTACTAGATGATCACTGGTGCTGGGATGATTCATGATCATGGATAGAATCTTGGTTCGGAACGGTAACCACTGCTAGCTACAGTGGACGCTTTCATAGAAAGCTTTCGGTTATTTCTAAAGATCTCGGTTATATTACGATACCTTATCAAAGAAATCCTGTCTCTTGGAAATATTTTGATTGTGTATTTCGATTTTATAAATGCGTGAGTGCAAGGGTTTTTATAGCTTATAGAACAATGATTTGTCAACTTGCATTTTTCCGTAAGACACACTTAAGCATGAGTTTTGACGCACTTATTCACGCATACACATGCACGAACATAGTAGAACATCTAATATCACTTAGCGTATGTTCTCTTACTGGGCTTTCCCCAAAGCTCACCCCATCCACCTCAGATTATTTCAGGTAGACTAGGCACGAGCGTGGTGCATCGAGAGTCTTTTTGTCGAGCTGCAGAAAGCTATAATTTGAGCCAAGGTATAATCTTTTGTTCTTTTGTTTATATTCCAGACTAAATTCTTTTATGTACACAGTGTATAGGATTCGGGATGTAAGTACTAGGAGATATCGAGTTTGTAAACATACTGTGATTCGTAGTTAAGTTGTAATCTCGATATGTTTATATACTGAATCAATGGATGTTAAGTATTTCGGTAGTTATCTTGAGATTTGGAATTGCTACAGGTTGAAAATGATGATGTACTTAGTATGGGGATAGGTAATCGGCTAAAATAGGGGAGGAATCTTTTAGTGTCGTTTTCGTCGTGTCTTACGAGAAGACTATAATGGGATCTTAGACAACTAGTCTTAAACAAATATAAGAGTAAGATTACTCATTAGGTTTTTAGCTACACTGAGCGAGTGACAAACATAAGAAGTGAAGGAAAAAGTTAGCCCGAAAATCCGGCTTCCGAGGGCGTTACACCTTGTTACTCACTGTCATGCACCGAAGTCTTTGGAACTAAATACAACAGGCAGTTGTTGATTGAGGTAACGTTGTGGAGCTAACTCATGTCACTTCTTGGCTGCTGTCCATGTGCTATTTCATTGAAGCTTTGAGGGTGAAAAAAAAAAGGTTAGCTCAGAGTTAAGGCTTGAAAAAAAGCAAGAAGAATCGGCTTGTGTTTGAGGAAGAAGACGTGAGAGAGGTTCATTTACTTGCTTTTAGATTTTGTTTACTTTGGTAATTTAAATGCTTGAGTTGATTGTACTGCTTTACTATTTCAAATTCTTAGTTGTTTTGTACGTGTACTGATAGGCCTATCCCTTTTATTATTTATTTATTTGTTAACCATTTATCTGCTAACTTAATGGTTTAGGTTGATTTTAAAAAAAAAAAACAATACATTGTGTTACTTATGTCCACACGTATTACTTATTTGATTATATTTTTGTGTAATTGAGTAATTGAATGCTTGTGTGCTTATTAGTTAAGAGATCAATATTGGTGATTATTTGAACTAATGCAATATGGATTGTTTATATTTTTATATGTTTGTTTGCATTACTGATTTGTACTTTGTATGATTAATATTTGTTTGCTTTATTTAAAAGTTAGGATTAAATTAAGGAATAGTTAGAAAAACTAAATTAGGTTAAGATGAATAAAGTTCATTTTTGAAAATTAAATTAATAATAAATATAAACTATCTATATATTGCAAAACAAAATATAAATTTTTCCGACGATGGAACTCTTAAGGGACTATGCTTAAGTGGTACTTTTAGAGATCTTGAGGTAAAAAATTCTATCAAAGGCCTCACCAGCTTAATGGAGGGTCTAAATAGGATTTTTTGATAATAAATAGTTCATATTCATTTTTTAAAAAATATATATAATAAATTAGGTTTATTATGAAATAATAATAAAAATAATTAATTACAAAATGAAAAAAGATATTAATGGTTCGTAGATAACAAAATAAGGAAGGAAAATAAATGAAGAAACTAGAATCAGATATTAAAATGATAATGAATGTGAATATGAATTACATTGATGATAAAATATCAAGAGAACTATGCTTAAGTAATTTTCTTGAAAGTTCTCTCAAGGCCTCACCAGCTTAATAGATGGCCTAAAGAGAGTTTTCGATAATTAATGGCTTATATTAGTCCAGAAATAAAATAAGACATATTATAAAATAATTAATTGCAAAGATAAACTAATAAATATATAGAAATAATAATAATAATAATAACAATAAATTATAAAATAGGATTATAATAATTAAAAATAATTATTGAGATTGAGTATTGATTATTCCGATGATAAGATTCCAAAAGAGATTACGCTTAAGTAATACTTTGAAAATCTTTAGTTCAAGCAATTTCTTTCAAAGTCTTACCAGCTTAATGGAAGCTCTAAAAAGGAATTTTTAAGAAAAATAATTCATATTCATTCTCTAATAAAATAAATTAATAAAATTAAACATTAATAAAATAATAGAAAACAATAGAAGTAATAAAAATGATAAGATAGCAAGAACGAATTAGATAGGAATCAAAAATGGAATTTTTCATAAAACATTAAAATGAATCCGACAACGGAGCCTCTTCAAGCAAGTCACATAGTACTACTTGAATACTCTTGAGGTGAAGAGAATTTTTTTAAGCTATCCCACCAGCTTAATGGAGGATGCTTAAAAATATTTTCTAATATGTAATTATTGAACTTAAGATTAACTAAGGCCAATTTGAGATAACCTAAATTTAGTTGGTACCATTTTAGAATGGGCGTTGTGAGGGTGCTAATCCTTCCTCACACGTAACCGTACTCCCGAACCCTAAATTTGAGATGTAGACCAATCCTTATCCATAGTTTGAATAGGTGACCAATCACACATAGTGTCACATCCCGTTACCGTATTTTTCACCTTATTTTACACGATTCCTTCGGTTGGGCTGTCTATGATCTTCACTTTTACTAACTGTTAAACAAATGTACAGTACATTGTTTATATTATACACATCCCCTATCTTAATTAATCAGATAAGTAGTACTGCAGATATGTCTAAATACAGAAAATAAATGATCATACCTCATATAAATCAGTCGGTCTGTCACATTGTCTTTTGCATACAACCGTAATCCACAATCAGTTGATCTCACAATCATTAAAACCTGAAATGTTTAAAATTAAGGGGTGAGCAAACCACGGCTCAGTAAGAGAATTATATGTCACACTTGATATTCAGCTATCTATATGCTAAAAATATTTTTTTTTCTTCACTTTCTTTAAAATCTTCCTAGTTGGCTCTAAGCACACATGTAGGAAGGATACTATAGTCGGCTAGGGATCCAGATAGAATAAGGTAGGTATTTTAGAATACCATACTTGTCCCGGAACCTAGAAGCAACTGTAGAGAATATCAATTTTGTTGTTTCAAAACGATATAATTTTCGTTTTTCCACAGAGTAAACCACTTGTTCCTTTCCACTTCAATATACTTTAAAACACTTGACAGATCAGTAATAAAAACAGTGGTTTACTTCTCTTCTCTTCTCTTCATTACAGTAAAAACAGTACAATACAGTGATTTGCAAATATCAAATCATTGGATAATTACTTCTTCGATTTTCTTTATCTTAGAAATAATTCTTATGTTACTCTTTTAGAATAAACATTTATTTCTCTTTTCAAATCAATAACCGTATCGTACTAAAGCCTCATAAGAAATGCATTTAAAATAGTCATAGTATCGATATGTGCAAAAAACAAATGCCATAATAATGCATTTCATACTTTAAATCATTGTATGAATTCTTTAATGCATATATCTAAAATTCATACTTGTTTCAAACATGCATCATACTTTAGAAACTTAACATCATAATTAATAAAACTTTTCATACAATTCATGGAGACTAGGCAAAATCATATAGCCAGTATGCGGTCATGACACTTACTTCTTCCTCCGAAGAGGGAACGGAATACCTATGGTCATGGTATGGGCTGTAGACCTGATCAAGGTCGTACAGCGAACATGCACCACGAAGGACCAACATACCCACAAAGGATGAAAACATACACAATGTGGGCGAGAACATGCACGACGTGGGCTAAACATATGCCACAAGGGACGGAAACATGCACAATGTGGCAAGCATGACAGGCAACAACATAAACTATAGGAAAGCCTTAGTCTTAAAACTTACTTACATACCATCGATATAAAATAGTAAGAACCGGACGTGCCAGGGTCTAAGTTAGCCTGGGGTGTGCCACTCCAATACTTTTTTCGGAAAACATATACTTAAATCATACAATTGATATAAAATAGTAAGGACCGGGCGTGCCAGGGTCTAAGTTAGCTTGGGGTGTGCCACTCCGATACCTTTTTCGAAAAACATATACTTATAGAATTATTGGAAAATATGCATAGAAATCATAAATTCGTTTAGCTAATTATCAAAAGACTATGGAATTTAATTTCAGAACGAAATTCATGCTTTAAACATTTCTTTATAAATTGCGATGAAGACAGTTTGAAAAATCATCACTGAACATATAAAAGGGTAAACTGTCCTTTTTTCACCATAAAACATATATGCATGTTTTTCTGTGCATTTAATTGAAAACATAATTTTATAATTATCGGAATTCAAATAAATTATTTTTATACTTTATGAAAATAAAATATTTATTTTCTAAATTTAAATTCTTATCACCATGTTTTCTTTTAAAAACAAATGTAGGGACCTTTAGTCTCGAAATCATAATTATTCATCATTTCTTAACCTTTATGGAATATTCATAATTAATTATTTCCATAATTAAAACCACAAAGGTTTTCTGTAAAATCAACTGAATATTTAAGAATATTTGTAAAAATATTCACTTCAGTCTCTTTTTCATTTTCATTTCGTTTCACGTGAAAATCACCTATCGGAATAAATTTAGGTGATTTCCTTTTTCACCATTTTCAAAACATGAATATTTTAAAACTAATTATCAATATATTCATGTTTTATGAAAACTAATCGATTTCTCGATTTTCGTGTTAGAAATCGTTTCACGTGAAATCAAATCTTTTATTTTGGTTTTCGGTGATTTTCGATAAATTTCAGTAATTTTTTTTTGATAATTTTTCTGCATTATAACGGCTACCGATTTGATTAGCCTCCTGCACGAAAATACAGTTTATATTTTCAACCGGTGTTTCATCACAATTTCATCCGATAAACCATCACACTATAAAACCGATAGCTATCAATAGCATTTATAAAATTAAATGCAATTTAAAAACATGGCCGAATATTCTTACAGGCGGCACATGTCTCCCTTACCTGTCTCGGGTTGGCGAGTGCCTCTTACCGGTCGCGCCCGTACTCCATCTCTTCCGATTCCTCATCTCGATCATCGAGGAATTTTTCTGGAATTTAAATTCTAAAATTTAGAATTTTTCTACAATTATTTAATAAATAAATTATTTAAATAATTTAGTACTTTTCGAGATTTCTTACCGATTCCCGTATTTCTCGGGATTTCCCGTAATTTTCGAATTCTCAGAAATTTTCCAAATTCCCGAAATTCCCTTTTTCTCTCTCCTTTTTCTTCCTTTTCTTCTTTTTCTCTTTTCTTTTCTTTTTCTTTTTCCTTTTTCTTTTCTTTTTTTCTTTTTCTTTTTTTTCCCTTGGTCTGATCGGTTCAGACCAGTCAGACCGGTCAACCTTCCTCCACGGCCGGTTCTCCTCCGATGGCCGATTCTCCTGTGGTTCAGTGGCTCAGCAGCTGGTCGGCGTTGAGACAAAGCTGCCGGTGGCCTCAGCTCGGGCTGGATCGGCAGCACGGCGACGAATCTACTCGGTTTACCTTCGGTTACTTCTCTTCCTCCGTCGGCCTTCCTCCACCGTCGTTGGCCTCACCGGTGGCCTCCATCCCATTCCTCTCCTTCCACCGATGCTTCGGCTGTAGTGGTGGTAGCCAATTCCGCCGGTAACCGCCAGATCTGGTTTCCGTTTTCTTCCTCGGTTTTCCACCGTTTCGCGTCGATTCCTTCTCCGTTTCGCTTCGCCGGCGTTTCCTTCGGCTTCCTCTTCCTTTGCCGGCGACGACTTTCTCTTCTCCTCTCTCCTTTTCCTTCTTCTGGGGAAGGCAGAATCGGGGTCTTCCGATTCTGTTTCTTCTTTCCATTTTTGTTTTACCTTTCTTTCTATTTTTAGCATATAAATATATTATATACTATATACTTTATACTTTATACATATATATATAATATACATACTATATATTACATATATATTATTTCATATAAATATAGTGTAATATATATTATATATAATATATATTGTATATTACAAAATATATATTTAGTATATATTATATATATGTATATTTATATACTTTAAAATACATAACATTTATATAAGTATTTATATAAATGTATTAATTCCATATATATTGTATTAACAATATATATATACATTCAAACTTTAATGTAATTTAATATTTACATTTTCTCAAATATGTATATACTTACATATACATGAAATATCATACTTGAATACATATGTATTATTTAAATTTATCAAATAGTATATATATATATACTTATATATACCAATGTACCTTTAATATATACTATATACCATACGGTATTTAAACACATATGTATTTATATCAAAATACATTTATATAATTTGTAATTATATAACCATATTTTATTCTCATTTCTCATTTTCTTATTTAATTTGGATTTCCATTTATCCAAATTAAATTTCCTCTATTCCTTATTTAATTTCCTTCACTTAAATTTCCAAATTTTATCACTTCCTCCATTTTCGGAATTTCCACAATATTCCTATTCTCACAATTTTATTTATTTATTTGTTTCTACTAATTTATTTATTTCCTCTTATCTATTTTCTTTAATATTCATTTCTAATATTAATAATTCCCAATAAATGGAAATTTTGCGGTTATCACATTCTCCCCACCTTAAGAAATTCGGTCCTCCGAATTTAACTTAAGTCCAAAGGTGATACATGCCGTATACTTACGACTTTTGACCTCTAGGTCATCCTCCAAGTAATACTGCCAATACACTTTCAACATCAAGAATGCTTTAGACCACTACATGTTGTTTTTCATCACATGTATGTTTATACTCCCGTAAGTTCATTTCTCAAATCAGGAGTTATTCACTTTTACTCTTTTCACATAAGAGTCCATACACAATATTTTTCATATTACAACTGCTCTATGCTGTTCATCATCCATTTTTCTCACTTAGTGCCAAGTCGATATAGTTTAAAACTATCAATTACATATGTCAATCAGTTATATGTAATTGTCCCAGTAGCTTATATATCTCATGCACACGCTCTCTCAATATCATGGAGCGTTTACATCTCACGCTCATATATATATATATATATATATCAGTATGGAGCGGTGCTATTAGTACACTTGGGATCTCAAGCCTTTTGCTATTTCTCATTAAGCATATGGCAACTTAGAGACTCCCATCACATGTAAGGCTCACTGGAACTGTACATACACATTCACACCGTTTAACACTAATACTTCGACTACAGCACTAGAGAATCTAAGAGTCTGATAATGGAAAGTGATTCTATTTAGATCATCAGTCTTTAATCACTTCCATATCATCATCTCTCTTTTGGACTCTTTATTGTCCTCAATATTCATTTTATCAAAACGACATTTTACTTGCAAACTTTATTATGGATTATCTCTTAAAATTACAAATCATGAGACAATCATATTCTCTTCATGTAGTATAGTCTTTAAATCTCTTTTCATAATATAGATTCCACAATTGAATCCTCAATTTATACATTTAATCACCACATCATCTATATACTTCTACTGTTTCTATCATGTTACGATGGTTATATGTATAATCATTTTTCATTTATATACTGGCAGTAAACATATCAATTATCTTACTCCTTGGAGTATCATTAATTTCATTTATCAAATCTGACTTAATTTTACATCTCGCCGCAATTATGTGATAACCAATACAAATCACTTTCAGTCTTACCTTCGGGAACGGTTTCATATTGATGTTCCCTTCTCATCATGCAATTTATTTCCTTATTCCACTTTCATTTTCGTTTTCATATTTCCACTTTTATCTTTCCATATTTTTACTCTTATCCTTTTTGTCGGTTTTCTCAATTGGTATGGTACTATACTGCTAAGATCTCGTAAAATCTTGCATACCATCTTTTCTTTACACATATCCATTTACCGACTTTAACTTCTTTCTTTAATTACATCACATTAGTAGAGCAGCTAATCTCATTACTCTTTTATAGATTGGCAGTAATATCTAGCTAGACTCATTAATCTCGTATCTCAATCATTATCTCTATATCGTAGACAGATTCACTGTCATCCGGTCATCCCGAGATCATATATCTCAAGAGGAGATACTATCTAGCCACATCTCTTATTTGCCAATCTTAACACAATTTCACAGTTTTTAAGAGTTTAAGGGTTATACCACAATGCTGCTCATGTTTCATTTGTACTTTAGGCTCTATCAGCATTTCATCAATTTACTCATTTATGGATGCCTCATTCTTTAGGTTTATATACCTCACAAGGTAAATCATTAACCTTGTAACCTCAATAGGAACTCGTAAAATTCACTCCGAGTTTCCAATCATAATCTTACGGACATCAATCTCCCATCTTTTATCTAAGGACACTTTATACCAAGACAGGTCTTATAAACTCTTCATGCATATCAAATCAGATCCATAAGACATCTATTCCATAATGTAGATGAATATTTGTTCTTCAAAAGAACTTTATTAATGATAGGAATTTAATACATCCTTTTTATTCATCTACTTTTCAATGTCATCTGTGCTTCTCTCACTTACACTCATACAGATAACTTTCTTACCCACAATTTATGTTATCTGTATTTCCATCAATCACACCTTATACACATGCACTTCATTATTCTTTCATTTTCCAGAGTGGATTTCTTAAGTTTTTGGATTCTCCTAAGTTTTCCGATATAAGCTTAGAATCAGGTTTCATATTCAAAATCGAGTCAAAGTTATCCCGATTCCTCCAATTTATATAATTCTAGAAGTTCCATCGAAATTCAACTCCGATGCTTTCTTTAATCCCACCTTTCTTATTAATTCGGACATTTCATCTTCATGCCATTAATAATTCCATTATTATCAATGGATTCAAGATTAACTTGATTTCATCACTATTCAGAGCTTTGCCCAACATAGGGGCATTTTCGCATTTTCGACATTTATTTCTTTCTCCTCAGTATACATTTGAATCAAGGATCTTAATATCTATGTGCTGATAGTACCTCTTCTCGTACTAATATCAGCGATTTGAGATCTTATTCGATTTCGACAGAGAATTCCACTAAAATCTATAATTGAATTATTTTGTATGTAATGCAGCTTTACATCATCAATTTCTCTGTCAAATCACTCAAATCCAACTTCTGTTGGTTTATTTTAACTACCTGTAAAATTTCAGAGTTAGGGGTATTTTGGTCATTTTTGGCCAAAAAATTTTCTCTCTCTTAAAATTACCCTCAATCGGTGATCTTAAAGTCTATTTAATGATGATATGTCATTCCCCTCCTTATATCATCACTTTCAGGTCTCAGTTCGATTCGGACCGTAAAGTACTAGTGGGGCCCTCATCGAGTCCTTTCGCTTCCTTACCGAACATTCCTTCAAATAAATTTTAAGATCACAAATTTTCTGGTAATTTCTGAGCCTATTTTCTTCTTTAACATTTTCAATTTATACTTTCTCACTCCCTTTAAATTATTTTACTCCATTTACAATCATTTATTTTCTTTATATATTCACACAACACAGTACTACCGGGGATGTTTAACACTTTTCCTTCCAAAAGTATTCACAGACATCAGGCCAACCATGCTCTGATATCATTAAATCTGTCACATCCCGTTACCGTATTTTTCACCTTATTTTACACGATTCCTTCGGTTGGGCTGTCTATGATCTTCACTTTTACTAACTGTTAAACAAATGTACAGTACATTGTTTATATTATACACATCCCCTATCTTAATTAATCAGATAAGTACTACTGCAGATATGTCTAAATACAGAAAATAAATGATCATACCTCATATAAATCAGTCGGTCTGTCACATTGTCCTTTGTGTACAGCTGTAATCCACAATCAGTTGATCTCACAATCATTAAAACCTGAAATGTTTAAAATTAAGGGGTGAGCAAACCACGGCTCAGTAAGAGAGTTATATGTCACACTTGATATTCAGCTATCTATATGCTGAAAATAATTTTTTTTCTTCACTTTCTCTAAAATCTTCCTAACTGGCTCTAGGCACACATGTAGGAAGGATACTATAGTCGGCTAGGGATCCAGATAGAATAAGGTAGGTATTTTAGAATACCATACTTGTCCCGGAACCTAGAAGCAACTGTAGAGAATATCAATTTTGTTGTTTCAAAAGGATATAATTTTCGTTTTTCCACAAAGTAAACCACTTGTTCCTTTCCACTTCAATATACTTTAAAACACTTGACAGTTCAGTAATAAAAACAGTGGTTTACTTCTCTTCTCTTCTCTTCATTACAGTAAAAACAGTACAATACAGTGATTTGCAAATATCAAATCATTGGATAATTACTTCTTCAATTTTCTTTATCTTAGAAATAATTCTTATGTTACTCTTTTAGAATAAACATTTATTTCTCTTTTCAAATCAATAACCGTATCGTACTAAAGCCTCATAAGAAATGCATTTAAAATAGTCATAGTATCGATATCTACAGAAAACAAATGCCATAATAATGCATTTCATACTTTAAATCATTGTATGAATTCTTTAATGCATATATCTAAAATTCATACTTGTTTCAACATGCATCATACTTTAGAAACTTAACATCATAATTAATAAAACTTTTCATACAATTCATGGAGACTAGGCAAAATCATATAGCCAGTATGCAGTCATGACACTTACTTCTTCCTCCGAAGAGGGAACGGAATACCTATGGCCATGGTATGGGCTGTAGACCTGATCAGGGTCGTACAGCGAACATGCACCACGAAGGACCAGCATACCCACAAAGGATGAAAACATACACAATGTGGGCGAGAACATGCACGACGTGGGCTAAACATATGCCACAAGGGACGGAAACATGCACAATGTGGCAAGCATGACAGGCAATAACATAAACTATAGGAAAGCCTTAGTCTTAAAACTTACTTACATACCATCGATATAAAATAGTAAGGACCGGACGTGCCAGGGTCTAAGTTAGCCTGGGGTGTGCCACTCCGATACCTTTTTCGGAAAACATATACTTAAATCATACAATTGATATAAAATAGTAAGGACCGGGCGTGCCAAGGTCTAAGTTAGCCTGGGGTGTGCCACTCCGATACCTTTTTCGAAAAACATATACTTATAGAATTATTGGAAAATATGCATAGAAATCATAAATTCGTTTAGCTAATTATCAAAAGACTATGGAATTTAATTTCAGAACGAAATTCATGCTTTAAACATTTCTTTATAAATTGCGATGAAGACAGTTTGAAAAATCATCACTGAACATATAAAAGGGTAAAACAGTCCTTTTTTCACCATAAAACATATATGCATGTTTTTCTGTGCATTTAATTGAAAACATAATTTTATAATTATCGGAATTCAAATAAATTATTTTTATACTTTATGAAAATAAAATATTTATTTTCTAAATTTAAATTCTCATCACCATGTTTTCTTTTAAAAACAAATGTAGGGACCTTTAGTCTCGAAATCATAATTATTCATCATTTCTTAACCTTTATGGAATATTCATAATTAATTATTTCCATAATTAAAACCACAAAGGTTTTCTGTAAAATCAAGTGAATATTTAAGAATATTTGTAAAAATATTCACTTCAGTCTCTTTTTCATTTTCATTTCATATCACGTGAAATATCACCTATCGGAATAAATTTAGATGATTTCCTTTTTCACCATTTTCAAAACATGAATATTTTAAAACTAATTATCAATATATTCATGTTTTATGAAAACTAATCGATTTCTCGATTTTCGTGTTAGAAATCGTTTCACGTGAAATCAAATCTTTTATTTTGGTTTTCGGTGATTTTCGATAAATTTCAGTAATTTTTTTTTGATAATTTTTCTGCATTATAACGGCTACCGATTTGATTAGCCTCCTGCACGAAAATACAGTTTATATTTTCAACCGGTGTTTCATCACAATTTCATCCGATAAACCATCACACTATAAAACCGATAGCTATCAATAGCATTTATAAAATTAAATGCAATTTAAAAACATGGCCGAATATTCTTACAGGCGGCACATGTCTCCCTTACCTGTCTCGGGTTGGCGAGTGCCTCTTACCGGTCGCGCCCGTACTCCATCTCTTCCGATTCCTCATCTCGATCATCGAGGAAATTTTTCTGGAATTTAAATTCTAAAATTTAGAATTTTTCTACAATTATTTAATAAATAAATTATTTAAATAATTTAGTACTTTTCGAGATTTCTTACCGATTCCCGTATTTCTCGGGATTTCCCGTAATTTCCGAATTCTCCAGAATTTTCCAAATTCCCGAAATTCTCTTTTTCTCTCTCCTCTTTCTTCCTTTTCTTCTTTTTCTCTTTTCTTTTCTTTTTCTTTTTCCTTTTTCTTTTCTTTTTTTCTTTTTCTTTTTTTTTCCTTGGTCTGACCGGTTCAGACCAGTCAGACCGGTCAACCTTCCTCCACGGTCGGTTCTCCTCCGGCGGTCGATTCTCCGGCGGTTCAGTGGCTCGGCAGCTGGCCGACGTTGAGACAAAGCTGCCGGTGGCCTCAGCTCGGCCTGGATCGGCAGCACGGCGGCAGATCTACTCAGTTTACCTTCGGTTACTTCTCCTCCTCCGTCGGCCTTCCTCCGCCGTCATTGGCCTCATCGGTGGCCTCCATCCCATTCCTCTCCTTCCACCGATGCTTCGACTGTAGTGGCGGCGGCGAATTCCGTCGGCAACCGCCAGATCTGGTTTCCGTTTTCTTCCTCGGTTTTCCACCGTTTCGCGTCGATTCCTTCTCCGTTTCACTTCGCCGGCGTTTCCTTCGGCTTCCTCTTCCTTTGCCGGCGACGACTTTCTCTTCTCCTCTCTCCCTTTCCTTCTCCGGCAGCCGCTGACAGGGGCGGTCTCACCTGGGGAAGGTAGAATCGGGGTCTTCCGATTCTGTTTCTTCTTTCCATTTTTGTTTTACCTTTCTTTCTATTTTTAGCATATAAATATATTATATACTATATACTTTATACTTTATACATATATATAATATACATACTATATATTACATATATATTATTTCATATAAATATAGTGTAATATATATTATATATAATATATATTGTATATTACAAAATATATATTTAGTATATATTATATATATGTATATTTATATACTTTAAAATACATAACATTTATATAAGTATTTATATAAATGTATTAATTCCATATATATATTGTATTAACAATATATATATACATTCAAACTTTAATGTAATTTAATATTTACATTTTCTCAAATATGTATATTCTTACATATACATGAAATATCATACTTGAATACATATGTATTATTTAAATTTATCAAATAGTATATATATACTTATATATACCAATGTACCTTTAATATATACTATATACCATACGGTATTTAAACACATATGTATTTATATCAAAATACTGTTAGCTTTAAATTGCCATATATATTTTGAAATGACAAAAACTTAAGTAAGCTTTAATGTTCTAATTAATAGTGTAAATTTGCCTTATCACACATGATTTTCTCAATCCATTTTCAAGTGATCATATCAACATTAAGGCCATGATTTAATGATACATCCTTATTGGTCTTAATTCTTTATAAATGTTTTGAATATTTTAGAAAATCACTTAATGAATTTTTGGACAATGTTTTCATCAAAGAAAGTCAAGAAAAACTCCCACAAAAGTGCCAATACGTTTTGGGTTGAATTAGGATCAAAGACCACATCATTTCTAACCCAAAAGTGCAGGAAAATCACATTATGGAAGCATGGGATCGATCCCCTAAGGGAAAGGATCGATCCCTTTTTGGCAGAATGCCCCGGAAGCAAGAAAATGAAGCATGGGATCGATCCCACGATCCCCTAAGGAAAGGGATCGATCCCTTTGTGCCAGAAAGCCCCCAACGGCTAGTTTCTGTGAGACATAACGGCTAGTTTCTGTTTTGGCTCCAACCAACGTCCACAAACCATCCAAGGGACTATAAATAGAGGCCAAGAAGCTAAAGGAAGCAAGAGGAACAATCAAGCAACATCTTTCATCATCTTATTCATCTTCTCAAGCCTCAAACAACAAATCAAGAGCTCAAAAGTCTACATCTTCTATCATTCATCTATTTCTTGTATTGCTTAGCACAAACTTTGTATAGGCTTTTACTTGTGCTTAATCTCTGTAATCACTTGCCTATCTAGAGGCCTTCTTTGATTACATCTCTTGTAAACCAAAATCATTCCTTGTAAAGGGGAGGTTTCTCTTTAGCCTAAGAAAAAGAGGGAGGTTACTCTTTAGCCTAAGAAAAAGAGGGAGGTTTCTCTTGAGCCTAGAAAAAGAGGGAGGTTTCTCTTTAGCCTAGAAAAAGAGGGAGTGTAACAAATTCAAGATAGTGGATTTGGAGAAAATCCTTGGGAGCGTCTCAAGGTAGAGGACGTAGGCAAGGTTGCCGAACCTCTATAAATCGCTTGCGTACATTTCTCTTTCCCTACTCTCTTTACTTTCTTGCAATTATATTTGTGCTCATTGTATTGAATTTGAATTGCATGATTGAATAGCCTAGAGAACTTAGAAAATATTCATATAGGCTATAGAATTTAGAGAAACCGAAAAACAAGCTTAAGGGTAGTTAAAAACCGATTCACCCCCCCCTCTCGGTATAGCCTATAAGAGCCAACAAATACATTTATATAATTTGTAATTATATAACCATATTTTATTCTCATTTCTCATTTTCTTATGTAATTTGGATTTTCATTTATCCAAATTAAATTTCCTCTATTCCTTATTTAATTTCCTTCACTTAAATTTCCAAATTTTATCACTTCCTCCATTTTCGGAATTTCCACAATATTCCTATTCTCACAATTTTATTTATTTATTTGTTTCTACTAATTTATTTATTTCCTTTTATCTATTTTCTTTAATATTAATTTCTAATATTAATAATTCCCAATAAATGAAAAATTTGCGGTTATCACACCTAGGTAGAATGGTTGGTGGCGACTCCTTAGTTTTTGTGTCTAGCTATTCGGTTTTCTTCCAAACCTAATACGTTATGACAACATGTCTAGTATATATGTGTATATTTATATACATATATATATATATATATATATATATTTAAAATTAAGTAGCATTTATATATATATAAATTATATAAATGCTATAATAAAATATTTATACATATAAACTTTAATATAAAACCATACTTACTTTTCTTATAAATGTATTTACATAATTATATATACACATAAAACATTATATTTATATACATATGTATTATTTGAATTTATGAAATAGTATATATATATATATTTCTATATATATAACAACGTATTTCAAAATATACTATATAATATTTTGAATACATATGTATTAGTATAAAAATACATTTATATAATATATAATTATATAATTATATTTCATTTATTTTCTTATTCTCTTATTAAATTTTGGATTTTCATTCTCTAAATTAAATTTTTCTCTTCATTATTTCCCATAATTTTATCCTTCCCTTATTTCCAATTTATCAAATTTTAAATTCCTCACTTTCCTTAAATTTCGGGAATTTCAACGATATTCCCATCTCATAAATAAATTTTATTTATTTACTTTTATTTATTTATTTCCTCTTATCTATTTTCTTTAATATTTATTTTCAATATTTATTATTTCCAATAATTGGAAAATTTACGGTTATCACAGCCATAGTCTATAATTGTCCTCGACGGATCACTGATCAGGTGTCGGCCGAGACTACATATCACATATCACATGTTACATATCACGTATCACGTATTACATATCACATGTTGGCATGATAGAAGGGCCAACTAGTCTCAAAACCATGTTTTTATCGTAGAAATAACCTTTATGAAATTTATAAAATATATAATTTCATACTTTAAAATCATAAAGGTTATAAAACCATTTAGTGAATATTTAAGAAATATTTATGAAAATATTCATAAAAAAATTCACTTTACTCCTTTTCATTTTTCTTCTCGTATTACGTGTAATTTGCATATTAAGAGAATTTTCGATGATTTCATTATCACCATTCTCGAAAACATGAATATTTTAAAATCACTTCCATTTTATTCATGTTTTTGTGAAAAATATTCATTTTCTCGATTTTCGTGATTGAAAATCATTTCTCGTGAAATAAAATCATTTATTATGATTTTATGAAATTTTCTAGAAATTTTCGATAATTTTCGATAATTTTTCGGCAGCATAACGGCTGCCGATTGACTAGCCTCCTGCACGAAAAATACAGTTTATAATTCCAGCCAATACATCAGCACAAATTTCCAACCACATAATCATCACAATATTTTCATAAAATATTTCATAATTAAAAACATGCAGACTGAATATCCTTACAGTGCTGCACATGCATCCCTTACCTTTTCTCGAGTCGGCGACTTCCTCTTCTCGGTCGCGCCCATACTCCATCTCTCCCGATTTCTCATCTCGATCGTCGAGAATAATTTCTGGAAATTAAAATTTTAAATTTTAGAATTTTTCCATAATTTATTAAATTTTTCTAAAAATTAATATTCGGAAATTTCTTACCAAATTTCCGTAAATTTTCGGGTTGCCGAATTCCCGGGAATCTTTCGATTTCCCGAACTTCTCCCGTTTTCCTCTTTTTCTTCCTTTTTCCTCTTTTTTCTTCTTTTCTCTTTCTTTTCTTTTTCTTTTCTTTTTCTTTTTCCTTTTTCTTTTTCCTTTTCTTTTCTTCCAGCCGGACCGGTTAGACCGGTCAGTGTCCTTCCTCACCGGTTCTTCACCAGCGGCCGGTTCTCCGGCGGTTCAGGCATCCTTTAGCTGGCCGAAGGCACGGCGAAGCTACCGGTGCTCTCCGTTTGCCCTGGATCTGCGGCACGACGACGGATCGAGTCGATTTTCCTTCGGTTTCTTCCGCCTCTTCGCCGGCCTTCCTCTGCCTTTCACCGCGCCTCGGGTGGCCTTCATCGTCTTCCTCTCCCTTCGGCAGTGCTTCGGTGGCAGTGGCGACGACTGATTTGGCCGGCACCGCCACTTTCTCTTCTCTTCTCCTTCTCGGCTTCCGCCGAGTTTTTGCTTCTGTTTCCGTTTCTGTTTCCTCCCGTTTTCGTCGCCGGTCGCCTTCCTTCACCTCACCGATGGCTTCGCCTCCTTTTCTTCTTCCTCTCTTGGCCAGTCGACGGTGGCCGACTTCCACGCAGGAGGCAGAATCGGGAGTTCCTGATTCTGTTTCTTCCCTTTTTTTTTCCTTTTTATTTTAATTATCCTATATTATATTTATATATACCATATATAAACATAATATTTTAACATACATATATATATATATATATTATACACAAAATACATATATATAAATTTTTACTTGAATTAATATATATATATGTATTTATAGATATATATATATATATATATTGTATTACAATATATATATATATATATAAAAGTTTTGATAGTAAATAATATTTACTTTTCTTATATATGTATATATTTATATATATACATAAAATATCATATTTATATACATATGTATTATTTAAATGTACTAAATAGTATATATACATATATATACTAATGTATATTAATATATGTTATATAGTATTTCAATACATATGTATTTGTATAAAAATACATTTATATAATATATAATTATATAAATATATTTTATATTCTTTTCTCTTTATCTTATTTAATTTGGATTTCCATTTATCCAAATTAAATTTCCTCCTTCATTTCTTATTTTCAATTTAAATGTCTTTCACTAAATTTCTAATTTTCATCACTTCCTTAATTTCGGGAATTTCAATGATATTCTCTTCTCATAAATAAATTTTATTTATTACTTTAATTTATTTATTTCCTCTTATCTATTTTCTTTAATATTAATTTTCAAAAAAAGAAAATTTGCTGTTATCACATTACATTATTGGGGAAGGAATTTAATATGCTTGCAAATTATGAGATAAATGTAACATGTTAATAGAATATAAGAATGGTATCAAATTCTTATTGGAAACTTTAAATTGTATTTGACCTTGTATCAATTATGGAAGATGATAAGTGTAAATTTGTTATGTATTTTCGGTCAAGTAGGAAAGAAAAGATTACCACGCTTAATCTATTAATAAAATGGTCCTAGAATGCGGTATAGATGAATATAAGATTGCTAGTGAAGTTAGATTCGAAAAAATAAGTGTTTTGATTGTAATTGTAGTTTTGGCATACGGTAAGAAGTAGACCTGATTTGCTGTTGTATTAGGAAAAAAGAAAGACCTTGGAGTTTAGAACATTCTTTGTAAAAAGGAATGTTGAAATTTAATTATATTTTGATATTGTTTTGCAGCTACGAAGTCAATGGCATTAAGGAAACGATAAGTGAATATATGCTCACTTATCTGCATTGCTTACTGAAGTTGGTTTTGTATATTGCATTGTGATTGGAATCGGTAAGGAATATATATAAGGAACATAGGAGATATTGAAGTGGATTTAAAATCAACTGCATTGGGTTCTATAAACTGCTTTTGCTTTACAGGAGATTTTAGAAAATTTATATCGTTATGATGCCAAAGTTTCGTAAAAACAACAGTTGTGACAACTAGGTTAGGAATTTACGAAACTCCTCAAGAACATGGATTTTTTAAGGAATTCAGTTTTTACTGGAAACTTATTTAATTGCATGATTTTAAGGATTTATGACTTTTCTATTTTTATTTTTTAGTTTTATGAACTTATTACAAATTATGGCATTTGAAAATTGGTTTTCTTTGTAGATGTTGGAAATTAATAAGTTTCAATATTTGGATATAACTTTGATTTTATCTAAAAATTTTGTTTATTTGTTTTGTGAACTTTTGTGAATATTGGTACAATTTGATTTGTCGATTTAAATTTTAAACTATGAAACTTCATGTTTTGAGACATTGGTTAACCATAATCATGCAGTATCTAAACTGCTGTATAATTTTGGATCCGACAATATCTAGACTGTAGTTTGATCTTCGGGTTACCCTGCGGTATCCGTATCTGATATCTATTCTCTAAGCTCATATTTCTATGTCATTTGATCCAGTCCATAGCGATCACAGATGACACTTGATCACTGTTCACTGTAGACCACTTGGACTATAGTTATATGTCTATCTGATTATTATCCTTATGGGATATCTTTGCTGCTTGATGTATACCGAATTATTGCCATGTCTCCACTTTCTGTTACTTTCTAATTTCCAAATTTATTTTCTAAACTTTTGTTATCTAAACTCTGAACTCTGAAATGTTTTGATACAAACTTATATTATTTGATTTAAATTACGATATAATTTTTGAATTTGACTGTTTTACGTTATCTGTATAGCATGACTTTGCCAATTAAATTTATGTTATATTGATTTGATTTATCTCTGATTCTGAAATACATGAATTCCTTCTCTGATGAATTTCTTAGACATCTTTATGGCTTAGGTGTTAGGAAAAGGGACAAGTGAGGTGCTTTAAAGCATCCTTCGTGATTCAATCCTAAACCCCTAACAAGCTGTAGAGAAAATTTTTCTAATCCTCTGTTTTAGAAATATCTCTTATGTTTTAGTGCTTATAAATCATCTTCAGATACTTGCATATAGTTTACGGTATTTATATCTTTATATGTGTTTCTGCCTGGGCGTAAGCTCACCCCATTACTTCAACCTCACAAATTATTTGTAGTAGTAGCTGCTTCAATGAAAGAGGGCTTTTGACTGTATTTCCTTAAAGGTTTATGCTTTATATCTTAGAGGTATACATCATACAATTCTTTACGTATCTAGATTCAGTTTGTACAATACATTAGCCATGTAAACAGGATGTAAACTATAATGAATTGGATGTCAAGTAGAGTTTTGGTTTTATGACAACTAGTCTAGATGTAAACTTAACAATAATGTTTGAGGTTATGATATATACTGTTTCAGGTATCTGAGTTTAATTATGGAATGGTTTTAATTAGATTAGATTGAATTGAGATAAAAAAAATGTATATCATCTATAAGTGATTGAACTGGGACCAATCTAGATTGTTAGATATTAACTAAGTTTAGCTTAATAATGAATTGAGACACTAAGCTCAGCCTATCCAAATGAAATGAAAGGAAAAAGTTAGTTCTAGTTTTCAAAAATCAGGGTGTGATAGAGAGTGGTAGGTCGTCTAACCTATCGTCAAACTAACTACACGACCCCTGCACCTTAGGTAGACGCAACTTGGCCGCACCTCGCTCTCCAAGTTGGCACGATCGAGCCTCGCCTTGTGCACCCTAATTCGACGCAACCCAAGCGAGCGCAACCCTAGGTCGACGCGATGCATGTCTCGCACGCCCCAAGTTAGGCACCACCTGGCCGTGCCTCATGTGCCTAGATCGAGCACAACCTCACGCCCAAGATAGAGCACGACTTGGTCAGGTGTCATGTGCCCCAGGTCGAGCGCAACCTTATTGCACAATCCCCAAGTCACGCGGCCTGACCTAGACCACCTCGCGACAATCAAATTAGTACGACCTGATCTTGGTCACACCTCAAAATCACAGGATCTAACCTGAATCGAGTCGATATGACCTCATGATCCTTGGCTAGGTCACGCCTAAGGTCATATGACCCCAAACAGGTTACGCCTAAGTGAGGCATGACCTTAGACCCTAAACCCAGATCCAAACTACTCATATGACTTAGGACGGTTTCTTCCTTTAGCGTTCCTAATAGGATCCTATATGCACACAAGACCTATCGCGTCTAGAGTAGGACACGAAATAGGTTTGAATTTTGCCTTGAAAGCAAGCAATTTGAACCTCGCACATGTATTTGTCAATTGGACTCTTCAAACCAGGTAACGACCTTAGGTACTCCAATTTATCATCAAAAACCCAAGACTTAAGGAGAAGGGATAGGATGATGAAGGAGTATATGCACTTGAGGACAATATAATCTTTCGTCTTTGATAATGACCTAACAGAAGAGATGCTCCCGTCACTTGACTTGATACCTGGATGGTCTCAGCATGTCAGGCACTGACTTGCCACGCATGAGAGCAACCATCTTAGGACCAAAGGGTCACCTTGGGACTTAGCTCCCACGTCATCTCAATTTCCCAGCTTATTTTCCAGGCTAAACGGGTAGGAACCTGAGGTCCGATGTAGGAAGCTCTCTCTAGTACTATTTGACCACGTAAGATCCACGTATCAAGGGAAATCTATGTAGACCTGGCTTGTCCGGAAGCCTAAGTCACCTTTATAAGGTCTTCTAGTGTCACTGTGGGGGGAGGAATCTTCTTGGCCCTACACTAAAAACCCTAGCTCCCATTTCAACCCGCAAAACCTCTTTTCCACCTACTATTCTCCCCACCATTTCTTTTCGGTCCTCAAAGCCATTTTGAGCACAAACACTGACCTATCGTCTATAGGAATGCTAATTGAAGAGGCTAAAGCTATAGCTAGAGGCTTTGTGTCTTTTATGTACATTCATACATAACCTAAGTAATGTGGTAGCTAATGTCCTCACTTAGGTTATAATGAAGCAATGTATTAGATTGAAGATAATCCAAATATACCAAATAATATATTAGCTACTGATGTATCTTTTGTGAATGAATAAAATATAAGATGAATTCATTTTTAAAAAAATAAGAAAAGCTTTATAAATTAAAAATAAAACATTCCTCTTATGCTCTGTTGGGTTCATTGAAAATAATTTTTGGAAAATAATTTTTTTCATTTTCTATGTTTGGTTAGCAAAAAAATAATTAGTCAACAAAAAATGACTTACACGTCAACAAAAAAATTAAGTCATTTTCTTAGAGATTCTCTTACACTTTTGATAGGGAAACACATTTTCACAAAATAGCTGTCCATATGTTAAGTAATTTATTAAGCTCATGAGTTTAGTTCCTACTCAAGTTAGAGCTTGGATATGATTTTTTTAAAACTTAAATTTAATTTAATCCTATATAAAATATTATTATATTAATAAAAATATTTTTTATTTAATTAGACTATAGATTTTAAATATTAAAATATTAACATTAAATTTCAATTTTTTTAGTTTAAATATTTTAGTTTTTATATTATTAATCTTAAATATTTTTTATTTCAATAATAAACAATAAAAAATATATTTATTGTTTTAATAATTAATATTTTTAATAATTTCTTAATATTTTTAATTTAATAATGTTTTTATAATTTATTTATAGATGTTTTTATATGAATATTTTGATAATAAATATAAATAAATAATACTTTTGTTATAATTTTAGTAATAAATACTTTCTGTATAAAATACAATTATTTTAATAGTATAAATATTTTAAATATTTCAACAATAGATATTAATAGGATAATTATTTCATACACCGCAAGTGGAGTTTTTATACCCCACAAGCAGTATTAGGATCATGACACATGTCCTATAAAAATATTTAAAAAATAACAAATAAATAAATAAAATAAGACGTGTCATGATCTTAACTCTGCTTATAGAGTAAAAAAACTCCATCGGCGGTATATGGAATAATTATCCATATTAATATGTTATTAATATTATAAATATATTTTAAAATAATTATAATATTACTTTAAATATTTTTAAAATATTAATAAGTAATATTTAATAGTTTTCTTTTAAATGTTTAATAATATAAATATTTTAATATCAAATATTATTTTTAAAATATAAGTATTTTTAATATTAATAAATTAATTAATAAATTATAAATAAATTTAATATTTTTGTTAGTTATGTTAATATCATTCAAAAGAAGAAAACAGAATAGAATGTTTGCCCCACCGCTTATTGTATGTGTAATCAGTTGTCTAGTCAGTCACACGATGAGCTTGACTCAAGCTGCAGGTGCAACAGAAGGTCCCGGTGGTGTTTGTGGAATTGAAAAGACATGCTTGGTCAGGATTGGATTGTTGCAGAGCGGACATCTATATCTTTCCTGTCAACGTGCAATTACCTGACGGTAATCTACGTCCCTCACACACTCCCTGTGCATTATATGGCCGCAGTGGAGTAAACTAACACTCTGGCCAGCAACTAACGTCCGGTTACATAGGCCACACTGTGCACAGGGCTGTGCTGATAATCTCCGCAGGAGAGCTTCAAATTGTAGAAATCTCGTGAAATCGTCACCGGGTGGGATCTGAGGCCACCGTTCAGACATCTGTAGATGGCAAACTACAAGGCTTTAGTTCACAATATTACTTTCTCTACGCCAAATCTTGAGTGATTGGACAGTTGCAATGACATCTGTCTTCTTAACTTTTTTAGTTTACAAGCATTTTCTCCCTACCCAAGGCCAGAGATTGAAAATTTACAAATGCTACGAAAATAATAATGGTAATAAAAAATAATCTTTTTACCGCTCAAAATTAACTGCCAACGTTCTTTCTTTTCAACCATTACATTTCAGAAAAAAAAAAAACTGCAAAATCGAAACGAAAAATTAATGGCCACAATTGCAAGAACAATTTAAACGCATTTTCTTGACTTACTTGAACATTTCAGGATAATATTTAATAACTCTTTTATATAAAAAGAAATAGAAAATGAATGTACTTTGGAAAAGGATCTTCATGAAACAAATGCTCAAGCACAGTAACCAACAGTACTGAGTACTCCTCCATTGTCTCCGCTGCAATTGCCACCAGAATTGTCTCTTCAAGCTTGTGTCAGGACTCAGGCTAAAACTGAACACTTCAAAGCATAAAAACTCAGATCAAATAATGAAGTGAATAGTCTCCAAAATATTTATATAATGTAGAAACTTCAGTTGCCAGAAAAAGAAAGGTTTTGAGATCTGACAAGTGAAATAGAACCATACTCTGTTGTTTCTCTTTAGTCTAAACAGAATACTTTTTTGTTTGGATTTCAGTTTTAGAATTAGTACTAATTAAGTCACTACTTTTTCAAATTTCATATTGACAAAAATTCTCATAAGTTTTGATTACATTTGTTCACCATAATAGCTTAGTTTGATTATTGAGCTTGCAAGGTTTTGTTTCGAAATTTATGGTTGGACAGACTCCCACGAATGAATTACAACTAAAGCTTTGATCGTGTCTTCCACTGATCATGAAGCTACAGAACAATGGAAAAAAATGCTCTTTGTGATTGCGGCGGCTGAATTAAAAAAAAGAAAAAAAGATAAGCCTTGGCATTTTCCTTCTTTTGCAAAAAGAAAGACGCTGATGGGAATAAACTTTCACCATAGTTATTCCACCTGAGCAATTGGGTGTAATATGATGTGGACATAATTGGTCAGTTTTAACGTAGCTTTTGACAAGGTTATAAAAAAAATAACTTTTGACAAAAAGGTAACAATAAAACTAATTTAGAAAGATTGAGATTTAAATAGAAAAAATTAAAGTAAATTCAAAAAAAGAAGTTTATGATTATAGATGAAATTTATCCTATTTTTTCTTACCTCAAAGGTCAACTCACATTATGAAACTTAACGCTCTGATGATCTTATTGGACTTGTATTATTTTGTGGATTAGCAAAGTCAATTTTGATCTAGATCTAATTTTAATTAATATCATAATAATGAACACTTCAGTAATTCCGATAATAATATATGCGATTTAAATAGTATGATTCTGTTGTTGCACAAAACAACAATAAATACGTGCTGACGTCGATGTTCATTTTCTTCCTTCACGTGTCTCCAAAAAGCTTCTGTAAGACAAGAAAAGTCAGAGGAACACAGGGGTGGTTCCTTGCGTAGGCACTCTGATGCTTAAGTCAACCAAAGGTTCTTGAGTATTGGGAAGCGTAAAAGCCAGTAGTCAAAAATTAGAGAATAGAATTGTACCTGAGGCCTATTTATAGGCGAATATTCTAGGGTAATTACTTGGGGGTGATTACGTCTTTTTGGTAGGAGTTTGTTTCCAAGTATAATACAAATTCTGTCAATCTCGGAAGTTTTATCGAGAGCCTGTCGCTGACGAAGGGCTGTAGGTGAAATACGACAGACACCAGCAGGAGAGTCCTGTCGCCTTATGCGAGAGGCTGCACTCATGCCACGTGTCCATACGACAAGGCCTCGGTGACAGACATACAATTTAGTACCTACGACAAAGGTCTTGTCGCAGTCGATAGGGGTCTCACGCTCACCATCTCTTGCCTAAGAAGCCACGTGGTTCAATAGGATCTCGCCATCTGGCGGATTCTTTGATGTTTGGGCTTTAGCACATTGTAAATGGGTTTTGCCATATCAATTGCTCCCCACTTTCTTGTTGGATTTATCTAATCAAGAGAGTATAAATACTAGTATTGGGCTCTAGTCCAATGTGAATAGTCTTTTTATGATTTTTGTGGTTTTCTCTGGTATTTTTTGCAGGTAAAAAAGGTCAACTCTGCGGGAGGTGTTGTCAAGCGCGACGTTTGGTATTCCCTGTCACGGCTATATAAATGGCTAGAGTTCAACGAAAGCGTATACAAAAAACCTCTGAGCCAGCAGTCTGCCGCAGTATTTTAGCTCTCTCGCCAAAAGAGTATGTCGCCAAAATAGTCTTTCTTCTTCACATCAAGGGTCTCTTGCTTATCGTAGTGACAGTAAGTATACACCTGTCGCCTTATTTATTATCCTTCGTAGCTATTTTTAAGTCTCCCGCAAGTGTCTTAGTCTTCCGTATAGGGCTTAGGTCTCCCTCATACTTGGGTCTTTCACTTTACGCTTAGGTCTGTCGTCTCTAGGTCTCTCGCCCAGTAGATCTGTCGTCGATTTCTGGTCTTTATTCATTTTTTAACCATGTCTTCGCAACGCCCGGGTAAAACACTTAGAAGGGGTGGTGTTGAATGCACACTGACGAATGCGGACTTAGAGGATTTCAACACTCGTTTTCCCCTTCCTTCCGGTTATCATTATAGACTTTCAGCCAATTGGGAAGTTACGCCTGACCTAGTTAGAAACAGCGTAGCTATGCATAAAGCGTCCTTACTTTTCGATTTTCGTTGCCATAGTTTGGTCTAGCGATCCTTAGGTACAAAGATATAGTTCCTTGTCAACTTCATCCTCATGCTTGGGCTCAAATAGTAGGATTTTCGGTGGTATGTCATAGTTTAGGTATCGTTCCTACCATCCCCATCTTGGGTGCCTTTTTTAGAGTCCGTAGGTTGAAAGGACTGATAACGTTTTCTCTTCAGAGGTTAAAGGTCGACCAGTTTCCTAATAAAATTTTTTCGGACCTTCCTAGTAAATTGCGCGGTTTTGAGAGCGAGTGGGTCATTGTTGAGATTCCAAGCGATTTACAAATTCGCACTAAATGGAACCGTGATACCAGCGACCACTCGAAACGCTCAAAAAAATTTGACATAGCTAGCTTGACGGTCCACTTTAGCAAGCCCATTAGGCGTATACGTTCTACCGGGAAGCGAAATTTATTTTCCCTTTTAACTCCCGAGAATATTACAGCTGCTGGCTAGGGAGTAAGTAGGGCTGTTCCTGGGACTGCTACTGCTCCGTCCAACCTTCTTACAACCTCGTTGGTTCCTAATTCTAGTTCCAGTCGCCCATCTTCAATTCCCATAGTTGAATCAACTACTCCCATAGGTCGTCTCATAGATGAACCTTCTCTTGACCCAGGAGATGAGGCATCCGGGGCCGTGGGTGCCGGCGACCCATCTGATGAAGAACTTGAATGGAACCAAGGCAATGCCTTTGGGAGTCCTTTCTTCAACTTTCCATTGGATGCGAACTTAAATACCTTAGAGGATTTTGGTGATATTATAGGTTTCTAATTTTCTTTACTTCATATATCCGGGTATATGGCATTTTTGGATTTTGGTTTGCTGATTCCTTCTCCTTGTATTATGCAGATATGAACTTCCAAAGGGCTATGCGTAGAAGGGAGGCCAATGCTTCCGCCAGAGCGGCTCCTCCTCCTCAACAACAGCCACAGGTTAAAGCCTCCGCTTTCGGACATCCTCGTGCTCCTACTCCTCCTCCTCCGGCTACCGGCGGGCCCAATCGTCCTGCATAAGAGGCCAGGAGAAACAAGCGAAAGAGGCCCCTTATCCGTGATCGTAGCTCAAACGATCAAGAAATCTTTGGGTCATAGAGGAGTGAGTCCACCCGTCGAGGAGGTGACCCTCGTGCTGCCAAGGGCAGGTCGTTTCCTCGTAGGCCTCATCGTAAATACAGGAAGAGGTTGATCATTGAGGGATCGATGCCTACGAGGCTAATCTTGGCTAAGGTAGCTGATCCTACCTTGAGGTGATATCCAGTAAATACTGTGGTCATCGTTGATGGAGAGGACTTTCAGACCTATCCCGGAGTTAATAATAATGATAGCATTGAGGAACTCAGGATAGCTTCTCGCCTGGCCTGGAGTACCATTCGCCCTCAAGACAAGATGGGGCTCTTCACGAACCTTGCAGAGGCTGAGAACAACTCTGATTATCTCACAATGAAGGTGAGAGTGTCGCACTTATTTGATAATGATACTCCTTTTTTTAACTTCTTTTGTCAGGTTTTTGAGTTATTCTATTTTTGTTTTGTTAGGCTGCTCAACAAACGGCGGTCGTTAATGCACGGCATAGGGCTCTTAGTGAGCAAGCTGACAAAGAAATTTGTGAGCTCCGAAAAAAAACATGGTGCTTGTAAATGAGGTTGTTCAGCTTCGCCCTTATATCAACAAGGTCGAGGAATTGACAAAGAAGAATGCAGATCTTGATTAGAGGCTGAAAGAAGAACAGGCAAACTCTTCACGGATATCAAAAGGCTTACAATAAGGCAACCAATGATCGGGAAGCCATGAGAGGCAGCTAGACGAAGCAATAGAGGAGCGGCAGAACGTGTTAGACCTGCAAAGGGAGGTCCGAGCTGAGGCTGTCCACGAATACCGCCTGTCTCAACATTGCTTTGAGAAGAAGGAAGAGTTTACGGCGGGATTCATCAAGTATGGCTTCTACTTGGCTCGTGCTTGGTTGGAGAAACATCGGCTTAACGAAACTTCCCCTGAGTTGCTTTTCACTGAAGAAACCTAGTACTATGAAGCTCCTTCCGAGACCAAATATGAACCTGACTCGCAAGGTCCGGATGACTATTTAGATGAAGGAGCCATAGATGACTTGGATAATCTTGAAGGTCCGTGGCCTCCTTGACAGCCATATAGCCAGCCTGAGCCTACTGAGGCATGTGACCAATCCAGGCCTGCAACGGTGCGTAATGAGCCTGAACCTATCGAGGCAGGCGATCAACCCGAGCCTATCGAGGCATTGTTAGGGTTAGATGGCGATAAGCTCCAATTTTCTGATTCTGCTACCGTTGATCCCGTGCCAGACCCTACAGCTGTGGCTGGGCCTTCAACCGATGCTCCCTCTTCCGGGATGGCTTCTTTAGCTCCCCAGGATCCTGATCCTCCAACTCCTCAAGTTCCTGATCCTCTGGTTCTTCAAGATCCTAGCGCTGATGCAGCAACTTCTCAGCCAGCTGACTTGGTCCTCACCATAGATTAGGATATTTTGTATTTTTATTTCACTTTATTTGTTAATTCATCTAAATGATGTACAAATTCATTCTCAATGAAAAGTACAATCTCTCTTTTTTGTAGCTTTTTCTTCTTTTGTCTGAGTTCAAATGAATATTTCGTATCCATAATTGTTACATCACAAAGCTCTAAAAAGCAGCGTTAAATGCGTTTATACTTTCACAGTGTTAGAAAGATCAAATAATTCTATTTTTGCGGCATAAAGCATTAATTTACATCATATTGATCCCCAAGTTCTTGTGAAATCCTCAATTTCATGTAATTCCTCCATAATTGTAAAATGTTGTAAGCTGAAAGAATTAAATAAATATGAAAATTTGATGTATAACGATTATATGAGATATAGATGGAATAAAAAGGAATTGAGGGTCAAAGGGTCAATGGCTGAGTTGGTTAAGAAATTAATATCAAAATTTTGTAATTAAAGGAGATGTGGCTGACCAATAGAAGAAAGAAAACCAATTAAGATGGTCAATTAGTCAAAAAGGGTTAATGAGATGGTCAATGGCTGAGATGAGATGGAAAAGGGGATAATCATGCATTAAATGCATTAAATGAAAGGTAGCTTAGTCATCTTCACCATCAAGGATCAGCAGCAACCTCATTTCCAGCCCTTCCCTCTTGTTTCCATCCAACTTTCCTCTTAAGTTTCCATTGTACTCACCTTGACAAACCACCATTGCCTGTCATCAAATCGCTAAGTCCCCTTAACGAAAAACGATCCTCATCACTAGCTTTCTCTATGTCTGTAATATGGAAGGCTGAAACAAAGTCTTTGAGGAGATCAGAATTTCTGTTATTTTGGCTATTGACAAAGGTAAGGATAGAAGTTGATTCTTTCAATTCTATCTATGATTTGGAGTTAAGTGATGTGGGTATAGTATACTTATGGTGTTGAAATGAAAGAAAACTAAAGGTTTCAATTAATATGAATTATGCAGTTTTGAAGAAATGAAGGAAAAGAATCGGTGAAACCAAGTGATTTACGTCTCCGAAGTGAATTGAGGTAAGGAATATATGTAACGGACGTAGGGTGACTATGTCCGCATGTTTTAAATGTTTTGGGATGAAACAAAAGCTGGTGTAAGTGCAGGAAATGTAAAATTCACGGTTTTCGCCCAGTTACGATTTGGCTCGGGGCAGCCGACTGCCCTAAATAGCGGCCGACTGATCAGAGACAGTCGTGACGTAACTTTTTCCGAAACCAACTTAGAGCAGCCAACTGCCCTATATAGCAGTCGACTGCCATTTTTCCAGAAGCTTTCTGTTTGCAAACAAGTCAACCGCTAAAGAGCCAATCGACTGCATTTTTTTGAGAAACACTCTGTTTGCGCGCCAGTCGACTACCCTATTTTAGCAGTCAACTGCCCTACTTGCATCCAAAAATTAAATATTTTAAATGCAAAAAGAAAATAAAATTTATTGAATATTTTTATACTATAGCAGTCGACTGCCCTAAAAGAGCAGTCAACTGCCCCCTTTGAAAAATAATAATTTTTAATTTATTTATATAAATGTATTTGGATTATCATTAAAGTATATAAGAAGGGTTATGAATATCCATGGTTTTACAAGAATGAGTTTTACTACCCAATATTTTGAGATTAACGACTCCACTGGTGATCATGCATATTACTTGCTTATTTGTATTTGGCTGGGGGACTCTAGTCAAGCCCTCAGTACCACGGGTGTCACCTGACTAGTGCACACTGTGGAATATTGACAATAGCCATTAGTCCTTTATATGTGTTTGGCTTAAGGGAGGATCCCTGGCCCATACGTGGGTACGCCACTTTATTTGGTGCATGATTCTATTGGATGTTGACAGTCTCCCCCTATTTAAAGACTATTTGTATATGTAATTTCAAGTTATTTGACATATATATGTGAAAGTATTTGAGTTATTTGAATACATGATTTTGTCATGTGTTATATGGTATTTGATGAACTTATATGTTATATGTTTTTACAAGAATATTACATGACATTATAGAGCCAAGCAGGAAAACTGCATATAGTGGCATAATATGCTCTTTTATGTATATTTCTTACTGAACGTAAACTCACTCCTTTACAGTATTTTTCATCTAGATTATTTGCAGTGAAGTCTGCTCTTGGTAGAGGAGCATATATTTGGACTATACGATATTCCTTCGAGGCTAACTTCCAATCCCTTGAAGGTAGATACATTTTGGTTATGTAATTCAGACTATAGTACAGTGATGTATTAGAGTTTTAGACTTATGTGAAAGACGATCCTGTATATGCATGAGAGATATCTTGTCATCGTAAATAGCAGAGCTATGTTAAATAATAGAATATAAGATATGAGAAAGAAAGAGGATACACTGTCAAACAGCTTAACCAAATCTTATAGGAAAGAAAAAGTTAGTTGGTATTTGGGAGTGACGAGGATGTCACAGTTCTGCTTTGAAACAGTGTTGTTGTTCCTGTTCAAAGATGAACTTTTCTCGAGCATTGTGCCTATCTCGCACTTTTTTCGCTTAAGGACTTGTTAGATTTGATAAGCCAACACAAAATGGAATTTTTTCAAGCAATTGTAGCACATATACATTCGATAAAATTGGAGCGTCCCTCGTAACATGCTTCACAGTCTGCATTCTGTGTGCTACTTGGGTACCATATTTGTCCGTATTCGCTTTGGGGATTATAGGATTGCTCGTCTTACGCATTTTTCGCTTAGGGACTTTATCTTTGCCCGTCTCGCACCCTTTTATGCTTGGGGACTTATGTTTGCCCGTCTCGCACCCTTTTGTGCTTAGGGATTTTATGTTTGCTCGCACCCTTTTGTGCTTAAGGACTTTTTATTTTTGCCCATCTCTCACCCTTTTGTGCTTAGGGACTTTATGTTTGCCTGTCTCGCACCCTTTTGTGCTTAGGAACATTTTATTTTTGCCCGTCTCGCACCCTTTTGTGCTTAGGGACTTTGGATTTGCCAGCTTTTGCCTCATTTCAATTCCTGTAACACATAATCCATCTAACACATTGCATTAGAGAATATAGAGTATGAATAACTGGCTTTATTCATAAATCAAATGATAACAAGACAATTGCATCTGTAAAGTAACAGATGGAAAAATAAAGACAAGAACAATAATAAAGTACAATGTTTCACTGCTAGCATAATTTAAGGTGGTTGGCATTCCAAGTCTTCGAGATCTTCTTTCCTTGCAAGGTTTTTAGGGCCCATGTGTTGGGTTCGATCATCCTTCTAATTCTGTAGGTCCTTCCCAATTAGCCCAGAGCTTACCATCCTCTCTATGGGCATTTGTGATGGTTGACTTCCTTATTACCAGGTCTCCTTCATGCAATTTTCTGCTTTTAACTCGTTCATTGTAATAAGAGGCTATTCGCTGTTGATAAACAGCCAGTCTTATTTTTGCTGTGTCCCTCAGCTCGTCTATCAGATCAAGCTTTTCTTTCAGTCCCTGGGAGTTAGTCTCTTCAACGTAAGGGACCAATCTAGGTGACTCAGCTCCAATCTCAATCGGGATAAAGGCCTCAGTACCATACACCAAATTGAACGGTGGTTCTCCTGTTGATATCTTATTTGTCATCCTGTAGGCCAATAGGACACTCGAGAGTTCATCTACCCATGCTCCCTTTGCCTTGTTTAGTCTAGTTTTCAAACTGTGCAGTATAGTTCGGTTATTGACCTCGGCCTGCCTGTTAGCTTGTGGGTAAGACATAGACGATATCCTTAGCTGAATACTCAATCCTGTACAAAATTCTCGAAATGCATCGCAATCAAACTGTTTCCCGCGATCGGCATTTAGCACATGAGGAATTCCAAAGCGACAGATAATATCTTTCCACACCATCACCTCCACCTTCTTTTCGAAAATTGTAGCCAAGGGTTCCGCCTCTATCCACTTCGTGAAGTAGTCTATGGCTACTAGCAAATATTTCCTTTGGCCTGTGCCCAAGGGAAAAGGTCCCAAGATGTCTAGCCCCCACTATGCGAAGGGTGTTGGTTGAAGAGTGCCCTAAAGGGTTGAGATTGGTGCGGTGGTTATAGGGGCGAACCTCTGGCATTTCTCACATCTCCACACCTTCTCAATAGCATCTTTCTTCAGTGTAGACCAGTAAAATCCTGTACGCAATATTTTCGTGGCCAAAGCTCGAGCTCCCAGATGTTCACCGTATATTCCCTCGTGGACTTCAGCCAAGGCATATTCTGCTTGTTGAGGCCCTAGACATTTTAGCAATGGTATCGTGAATGCACACTTGTAGAGTTCTCCATTCACCACACTAAATCTGGCACTTTGCAATTTCAGCCTTCGGGCTTCATCTATGTCAGCGGGGAGCTTGCCCTCCAATATGTAGTCCTTGATTGGAATTCCCCAATCACTACCGATCTCGACATCGCAGACATTTTCTTCTACAATACTTAGCTTGGTGAGTGATTCTGCCTTTACCATCCTACCTTTACCATCCCACCTTCAACTTCTCTAGAGGAGGCCATCTTCGAAAGAGCATCAGCGTAACCATTCTCAGACCGATTTACCTGGATCAACCAAAAATTCTTGAATGATTGTGCCAATAATTGCACCTTCCGAAATAAGGGACCAGAGTTGGTTCTCGCATTTCATATTCGCCCGAGAACTGATTTACCACCAACTGCGAATCGCTATGGGCCATCAAGTTACTAAATTCTAGTTTCTCAGCAAGTTTCATCCCGGCTATCAGGGCTTCATACTCTACTACATTATTCGAGCTTGGAAAATCGAAGCACAGGGAATACTTATAGGTTTCCCCTTCAGGCGAAGTGAGCACAATTCCAGCTCCACTACCATTCCTGCTACGAGCCCTGTCAACAAATAATTTCCACCAGACTAATTTTGTTTCTTCTTGGGTCTCCCAACTAGTGCATTCTACAATAAAATCCGCCAATGCTTGCCCCTTGATTGCTTGGCGAGGTTGAAAGTGTAATCGTACTCGCTTAACTCAATAGCCCATTTAGTCAAACGTCTGGAGTGCTCTGGTTTCTGGAGTATTTGCCTTAAAGGCTGATCTGTTAAGACAGTCATCGAGTGGGCTTGGAAATACGGTCGTAACTTTCGAGTTGCCATTACCAATGATAGAACTATTTTCTCAACTAAGGAGTACCTTGTCTCGGCATCTAGCAAGACTTTGCTTACATAATAAATTAGACAGTCCCTATCTCCTTCCTTCCTTAGTAGGACTGCACTTACAGCCTTTTCTCCTACACCGAGATACATGAGGAGATGGTCTCCGGGTTGTGGTCGAGACAATAGAGGCAACTCTTTCAGGTAGTCTTTTAACTTCTCAAAAGCATCATTACACTCTTCTGTCCATTTGAAGTTCTTTCCTGCCTTTATCGCCTTAAAGAATGGCAGACTTTTTTTAGCTGATTTGGACAAGAAGCGATTCAAAGCAGCTATTCTCCCTGTTAGACTTTGGACTTCTCTAATAGTATTGGGTGGTCTCATGTCCAAAATAGCTTGAATTTTCTTGGGATTAGCTTCTATTCCCAGATTGGTGATCATGAACCCTAAGAATTTTCCCGACGTCACTCCGAAGAAGCATTTGTTGGGGTTCAACTTCATCTCATACTGCCGCAATACCTTAAACACCTTCGTCATCTTCTTTGCATGAGACTCTTCTTTTCGGCTTTTAATGATCATGTCATCCACATAAGCCTCCATGGTGTTGCCCAACAAGTCCTTGAACACCTTGTTTACCATGCGCTGATAGGTTGCCCCTGCGTTTTTCAAACCGAATGGCATTACTCGATAGCAATATGTTCCACTATCGGTAATGAACGAGGTCTTCTTCTCATCCTCTGGATGCATCATGATTTGATGGTACCCCGAAAAAGCATCTAAGAAGCTAAGCAATTCATATCCACAAGTTTCATTTACCAACTTATCAATTTGAGATAGCGGATACAAATCCTTAGGGCAAGCTTTGTTCAAACCTGTGAAGTCCACACACATCCTCAATTTTCTGTTGGCTTTCTTTACCATCACAACGTTAACCAACCATTCTGGATAATTGACCTCTCTGATAAACCCTGCTTGCAACAACTTCGAAATTTCCTCGTTTATAACCTGCTGCCTTTCCAGAGCAAAATTTCTCTTCTTTTGCTTGATTGGTTTTGCTCCTAAGACTATGTTTAACCAATGACAAGCAACTATAAGGTCAATCCTAGGCATATCGGTCGGGGTCCATGCGAATACATCAGCATTTTCCTTCAAGCAATTGGCTTCCCACATATACTACTCTTTCTTCATCTTCTTCTTCTAATCAAACTGCCTCCATCTCCTCATTAGGCTTTGGCTTAGGCGGTTCTTTGATCGTAAGGGTTTCCTTCCTTTGAATCCCCTTACACATGGTGCACGTGATATTACACGTCCTAGCCTTCCTTTGATCTCCCCTCACTTGTCCAACACCGTGGGCAGTCGAGAATTTCATTAACAGATAACAGGGATGTACCACCGCTCTCATGTCATTCAACAATGGCCGCCCGCAGATCATGTTATAAGCCACTGACGTTGACTTTACTACCATAAATAACACTTGATGGGCGACACTTCTCAGGCTCTCCCCTAACGTAACGGATAACTGAACGGCACCTTCTACCTTCACTTTCTCTCCAGAGAAATCGTATAGTAGCGTGGGCACTGGCTTCAGCCTATCGTCCGAAATGTTCATCCTCTCGAAGCAGTTCCAGTAGATCAAGTTCACCGAACTCCCATTGTCAACTAGGATTCGACCCACTGGATGCTTTGCTACAATTGCCGAAATCACCATGGGGTTATCAAGGGGAATGATTATATCTCCTCTGTTGGTCGGAGTAAAGGTGATGGGCTCCTCATCCTGCCTTTCCTCCATTACCGAGTTAATTTGGTGTGCCTGTCAGGCATAGGATTTTCTAAACGAGGAAGAGGTCCCAACTAGCAATTCTCCTCCAGATATTACATTGATTGCTGGTCCTGTGGGTTCGTTATCTTCCTCGCGATTCCTCCTTTCTGTCCTCCTATCGTCGTTTCTCCTGAGGTTTTCATTTCTTCTCACATTCCCCCTGTTCTCACCTCTCCTATCCCTTGGGTAATTTCCTCGATTTCGCATGGGATAGTTGTTTCTATCGCTCCTCCACACAAACCGATTTATCTTTCCTTCCCGCGCTAGCCTTTCTAGCTGATTCATCAACTCCCTACACTTCTTTGTTGAGTGCCCATGTGCTGAGTGGTAATCATAATATGACTCCAAGTCACGGCTCAGATTCCTTAACTCCTTCTTTGGAGGCCGTCTAAGACCTGACTCCTTAATCGCTACCAACACCAAAGCCCGAGATTCAGTGATTGGGGTATAAGTGGTCATTTCAATGTAGGGGCTTTATCAAATTTCCTTGGTTGACTAGAGGACGCCTCTGCAACTTCTCTTCCTCGTTTCCTTCCCTCCTTGGGCTCCCCATTCGCCACCATTTTCATCACCTCTTCTTGAGTAATATATTTATTCGCTCGAAAAAGTAGATCTGAGATTGTGGTGGGCTGATCCAACGATAGGGACTCCTATAACTTCTCAGACCTTGTTCCTTATAACATGGCTGCCACGGCTATGCCAACTTGCAAATCTCTTACCTCCAGTTTGGCGTCTCTAAACCGATCCACGTAACTCTTAAGCGGCTCCTTAACTCCTTGTTTAAGAGTAAGCAAGTAAGTTGGTTCTTTCTTTCTCTAACTGTTCACCGCAAACACTTTAAGAAATTCACTCCGTAGCTGGTCAAAATAGACAATAGACCTTTCGGGCAAATTGTTGAACCACTTTATCGCGTGGCCGGTCAGAGTGAGTGAAAAGACCCTGCACATTATCTCATCCTCCCATCCATGTAACAACATTAATGCCTCATAATTCTGCATATGATCATAAGGGTCCATCTTTCCCGTGTACGTGGTCATCTGTGGCATTTTGAACTTTGGAGGCAGCGGTTTCTGTATGATGGCTGTGCTAAACGGTACTCTTCTCCTTTGGCTCTCTTCTACGGACACTAGCTTTTTCTCTTCCAGCACTTGTTCTGTCATCTTTTTCATGTCCATAGGGGGAGCGAATAGATCCCTAGCATGGGATGAATCAGGCAGGTTTTCAACCACTATTTCCTTACCCTTTCCTAGAGATGCATTTGTTTGTGTCATTTGTGTGTTCCAAGTAGGGTCAAACTCCGACCTGGCTCCCCAAGTGCTTTCGTTATCAATCCCATTCTTTCCAATACCTCCAACACCATGTTCTAAGTTAGTGGCAACAAAATTCAAAAATTCATGGTGATAGGCAGAAGACCCTATCGCACGTTCAGTATCCTACCGCCCAGATGCCTGTCGCCCAACACCAGACACCTGTCGCCTGAGCCCTACCGCAGGTCCCTGTTCTATCGCCTCCCCAGTCTTTCGCTGGGTCCCTGCGACAAGCCTCCTGCTCCCCAGTCCTGTCGCCTCCTGCTGAATGTCATCCTCCTCCACAAGGGGCGCCTCCTACCGTCAAGAGGGGTCTGCCGCTGCCACATCATCTTGTCCCCCAAACACCTACGGCAGGACACTTGACTTGTTTCCCCCACCAAATTCTGTACGGCTTGCGGCAGACTCAGAGTCAGGAGGACTCCCTTGAACAGATCCACCATGGCTTTCAGGGCCTGAGTTGTTTCCTCGCTCTGCCGTCTTAGAGCTTCGAATTTTACCGCCGACACAGTAATTCTTTCTTCTTCCCTATTCACCTAGTTCCTCTGGCGAATTGGTTGTTCAGGGGAACTTACAGAGTTCTCATCACTTCCAGTTCTCAAATTAGTTGATCTTGTTCTCACCATCTTGAAAGTCTTAATTGGCTTTTTATACGGTTCCCACAGACGGTGCCAATTTTTTGTTGCACAAAACAACAATAAATACGTGCTGACGTCGATGTTCGTATTCTTCCTTCACGTGTCTCTAAAAAGCTTCTGTAAGACAAGAAAAGTCAGAGGAACGTAGGGGTGGTTTCCTACGTAAGCACTCCGATGCTTAACTCAGCCAAAGGTTCTTGAGTATTGGGAAGCGTAAAAACCAGTAGTCAAAAATTAAAGAATAGAATTGTACTTGAGGCCTATTTATAGGCGAATATTCTAAGGTAATTACCTGGTGGTGATTACATCTTTTTGGTAGGAGTTTGTTTCCAAGTATAATACAAATTCCGTCAATCTCGAAAGTTTTATCGAGAGCCTGTCACTGACGAGGGGCTGTAGGTGAAATATGACAGACACCAGCGGGAGAGTCCTGTCGCCTTCTACGGGAGGCTGCACTCATGCCACGTGTCCACATGACAAGGCCTCGACGACAAACATACGATTCAGTACCTGCGACAGGACCAGTACCTGCGACAGAGGTCCTGTCGCAGGCGATAGGGGTCTCACGCTCACCATCTCTCACCTAAGAAGCCACGTGGTCCAATAGGATCTTGCCATGTGGCGGATTCTCTGATGTTTGGGCTTTAGCACATTGTAAATGGGTTTTGCCATATCAGATTCTAATTAAGTGTGATATTATATATTATACTTGTATTAAAGCTATAAAGGAATAGATATATACATAAATCAAATAAAAGAAAGTCCATACTCTAAACCTATATACATATGAAACTGGCTCTCGCATAATTTTAGAGAAGAATGAGAGTAGCACTTTTCCTCTCTCTCTAGCTCTCCTTGTCACTCTCTAATTTTGTTTTTGTGCAGCCTGAGGATAATTAACAGAAAGCACTTGGAAAGTGTTTCAACAACACAATATATGATATATCGGAATTGAACTATCGCTCTCATCTATGTTAATTTTACTATTATTTAGTTTAGTGAGCTTTTAGTTACTTCCAAAAGATCCATCATCCGTCATGTATTGTTGTCACATCTGATCACCACCCTACCAACCCATTACCCTTCACGGTTTACAACTGTAAACAAAGAAGTTATTAAAAAATATAAAAAAAACAATCCCTCGAGATTAGAGAAGAACCTCTCTCCCTTCTCCCACTCACCCTCTCGGTTTTGGGTGACCAAAGGAAATACTGAAGAGGCATATTTCATGTCTCTGCATGAATCTAATTAAGCCTATGTTTGGATTGAGGGTAGGGAAGGGAAAAGAAAGGAAAACAAAGTAAAACAAATGAAGGTTGTAAACCTTTCTTTTGTTTGGGAAGATTTTTTAGCTAGGGAAAGTAAAGAGAGGGGGAGTGAGTACCCTTGCTTTCCCTTGACTTACTCAGTTTTTTTAAAACCCCAATTTGGGGTAAAGGGGCAGGAAAGGAAACTTAAAAAAAATTATAACATATAGAATGTCAAATTTAACCTTATTATCTTATAAAATTTAAAACAAAAAGAGTTATAATTGGAAAAAAAATATTATAATGAATCATTTCCTTTCCTTCCCATTGTTTAACCAAACAAGGGTTGTTAAGATTACTTTCCTTTATTAATTTTAGCTATCCAAACAAGAGGTACATGTACCCTTTCCTTTCCTCTCCTTTCCTCTAGTTTATATTCTTTTCCTTTCCATTTCTTTCCTTTACTAATGTTTATCCAAACACAATGTAAATCTAGAATGTGGATTTGTTTCATGTTAGATTTACGCACAAACTCGTAATCTGTCATCTCTCTTCTTTTCCATTATTTCCTTATGGTTTCTTCAAGTCGTTGTCTGTCTTTTTTTTCCAAAAGAATTTCCAATTTTAATCTCTAATTTTGGAGAGCAGAAAAGAAAATTTAATTCAGCTGCTGTTGTCAAGTTTGCCTGCCGATGGCTGAGCTAAAGAGCACAGCAACTCGCTAAAATTTCAAGGTAATGATGTCAAATTTTACATCAAATTTGAGTAATTTTATTTACATCAAATTTGAGTTTGTTTTGAAGAATTATTTTCAGAACTTTGATATGTTAATTTAGTTAAGAAAAAGTTTGAATCAAACTATTACTGCAAGAAAAAGAGTGAAAAATTACAAAAGAAAAAGAAAAGGAAAACAATAATACCCATTCAATGTAAGTCAGGTACATGAGCTTGCTGAGAAAATTTTATGTTTTATTTTCATCCTATTTTATTCTGAATTTTCTGTTCGCGTCCTGTAATTTTACTATACATAGTTGTTTCGGATTAAAATTTGTTGGTTGTACCTTTTGGATTGTGATTGGGAAAATTATAGGAGCAGAATGAACCAGCTTCATTGAAATAGGCCACTTTTGCTTCTTTTCCTTGGCTTAATGAACCGAGGGCTATCCTAACGTCTATTGAGGCACATGCATTGAATTCTTTTTTGCATATATATATATATATATATATATATATATATATATATATATATATATATATATATATATAGAGTATTTGAATCCTATAAACAAAAGGAAAAGACAGAATTTATTGTTGTTATATCTGAAAACTTTTCTCAGAAGAAATAACCAATTTACGAATACTAATAACTCTGATTTTTCCGTTTTGGGTGATTGTCACCCTTTTATGGTTTTAGTAGTTTTTCTTTTAATATCATACATGATGTAACACCCATGGTTAGCCATCTAGCGCAAAATTTAGTGCAAGCTCTGTCAAAACTATTTCCCTGAGCACGATTTCAATGTTAGGAAGATTAAAATTATTTAATTCGTTTTGCTACTATTAGCTTGTTTGCCTTCCATATAATTTCGAACTGAATTATTTCTTGGTTGAGGCTTGTAGGAGACAGAAAAATACCCAGTCTCAAGTGCGACTTTTTGGATGATTAGTAGTGCTACTACCTAATAATCTTTTAATTCATCTACAACTTGGCTTATGTTACAACGTAATTAAGGAAAATTGCAGTACAACCACAAAGCATGCATGTGATCAAACTAGCAACCAAAATTTACACCTAAAAGGTGCAATGCAGTAATCTTTTAGAGCAGTTTTTAGTTCTTCGCTTATTGGCCCTATTTAGGCTTTGTAGAGGAAAATGGTAAAATGTTTCAATTTTAGGTTTGTAAAGGAATCAAATTACTCGTGAATTATTCGAATTTAACTTGATGATTATTCAAATTTGATTCGTTTATTTTTTAACCGAATTAAAATTTCTTAATATTCGCTCAAGCAACTCGCGAGCTTTGTCGAGTTTTTTTTAAATATATATTTTTAATATTTTTATTATAAATTTATTATTTTACTTTCGTAATATATAATAAAAAATTAACAAATTGAGCCTTTCAAATCGAATTCGAGCAATTCTAGTTTACTGTCAAGTCGAGATTGAGTTTCAAAAATCAAACTTGATTAAAAGCAAATTAAACTTTGAAATTCAAATTTTCGAATTAAATCAAACTCGTATATAGTATTGAATCGTCTCTACTCAATCCAATTATACCCCTAATCATTTCCCTTACTGATTGACGATGAAAGTGAAATTAATGTGCCATCTTATCCTGCAAAACTGAAGTAGATAAGGTCGATGCATCAGCCAATTGGGGGAAAAAGATTGCTAAAAAATGTGTTGGATCAGACAGATTTAAACAAAAAAGGCAAGACAACTATACGTTTCTTTACATAAATAAAATTCGCCAAGCAGCCCAAAGTCTTATGTTTACATGGTAATAACATCACATAAAACTGGAGTCGTAAGCAGTAAACTCCCTACAGCACCAACAATCCAAATTATCTGCGATTCACCAGAATCATTATTAGTAAAAGATAATTTACATGCTCCAACCATATGTGGATAAGCTTCACTTCTGTAAGTGCAGGTGCGGCAGCAATATGCACAAAAAAATCTATTAGAAGGGCATAAATAAAGGGTATCACAAAAGTTAGTATTTCACATTTTCACTATCTCTAGTATAGAGAAGGTCCATCTTTTGACTCAAAAAAGAACAATTACTTAACATACATGACTCCAAAGATAATATGCTATGTGCATGAAACAACTAATATAGTACGATCTAAGAATCAACGAGGCCCTACTGACCTATCCTAACACTACAGTTTAATCCACATATTTAACAATAGTCACCTGTGGTCCTTGATTCTGTGTTATGAACAAGAAACCATGACTAGCGCACATCAATCATGGCAACTTCCAAGGGGCACTAGCTACTTTTTTAAAACCATGCGAAGCATTCTGAATGAGTTCATTTAGAACAGCAACATGCAACTTCAAACTTGAAATTTTAAGATTCTTAGTCTCCCTCTCCAACTTTATGACGGTATGCCGTTCTCGTAACTGAGTAATCTTCTTTTCAATCTCTTCCATCTCTTCATCAAATTTAGTTATCTCCTTTGCATTCTCAAGTATCTCCCTTTCAGCATTTTTTCTGTGCCCTAGATGCTTTCCCTGCTCTTCTTTGATTGATAATAATTTATTCAAGCGATGTCGAAGCAAAGTAACATCAAATCCATGTTTTTCCAAGTCATTAAAACTTTCAAAAATGCTGTCAAATGTACTCCTAGGATCATCAAAATGCAACATGGATATCTTCTCAAACAAACTGGCAAAGGTTACCATGATACCAATTGCAGATCCTTCACGAAACTCCTCTCTGTTTTCATCCAAAGGTTGAAAATGTGGATTTTGTGGCACAATTTGGAAGACATCCATAGATTCAATTATTCGCCAGACAGGTGATTTCTTCACAAAAGGCAAAGTCTGATCATCATCCAATAATGGACTCCTACCTCTGGCATCAATTGCAAGAGATTCTACTGGAACATCAATTAGTCCTCTTTCCTCATTCCATCCATTGACAAGCATAACGGAGGAAAGTCCTTGAAGAAAACAAACATACTCACTGATGTCATAAATATAAAAGCCAAGTGATTATCTGCATTTATGTACCCACTAAGCAAGTGGAAAAGATAAGAAGAGATGAACAACAAAGAAAATGACAATTCATTAATATGAAGCAGCTTACTTGATTCTTCATCACCTGAAGAGTGGATTCCTCCTATCCATGTTGATAGAGGTTGGTCCTCATCAGCCATGTTGGAAATCCCAGCAATTGCCAAGTGAACCTCTTTTGTTGTGTAATCATCAGTTGTCCTTCCTCTAAAAGCATCTTGAGAGGCTATAAAAATTAACAAATAGGATGTTAATCTACACTTTATAAGGCGAGTAACCATAAATTACAAAGACTTAACAGATACCTGAACATTATTGTATCTACTCAGACAGCAAAAGAAACAAGAAAAAAGTGGTTGGTAACATGCATAATCTTTCCTCCCTACGTCACCCTACCTCCCCCACCTCTCCATGCAACAAAAATTCCCCCTTCTTTCATGTGAATCACTAGCCCAATCTTTTTCCTAGAAATTGACCCCATTACACCTACTGTTCTTCTATCATTTAGTATGCCACTTGAAAAAAACCATGACAACAGCTAAACTTGGGTTAAAAAATTTTGAGTGTCTACCCCAATGCTTCCCTGAGAGCCTTATATAGCAGTTCTATACTTCCCTTGAGGCATATTAGTAAACATTGACAAACCAAGAATCATGACCCACATGTACCTGCCAGCTCCGCCTCTCTATGTTTTGACAAATCAGCTTCATCACTCATACAATCTTTTACAGCTCTTTCCGCAGCAAGACCTCCAGACCCATTTTGCCTCTTACCTAAAAATAATAATACTAAGTATGCATAGATGCAGATTTACATATACCCATAAAAAAACTGAAGCTTAAGTTATCATATACCAGCATCAAAAGCCATTGGACTTGCAACAACTGATTTACGTGGTCTTCCCCTCTTTCTTTTCTGATTGCCAACTCCCACTCCTTGCTCCTTTGTTTCCTATATCAGTAAGATCAACAGTTAAAAGAACAACTAAAGGAACATATATAGAGAGAGGAAAACAAATAACTAAAGGGTATTCTACATTCCATGTTTGATACCATGTCAAGAGAAAACACAGGCCAGGGAGATGGCTCAGGAAAATACAAATTTTTACCAAAATGAGCTAAACTCAAAAAAGTAACCAGTTAGGCATTAATTGTAAGACAACAAGATATAATTGTTTTCTTTCCATTAACTATTTCAAATATACCAGTAGCATGTCTACACACTTTGCTCATGAACTCTTTTCTTTTTTAAGAAAAAGGAGGGGACATGTGGGGAAAGGGGGAGGGTTACAAGAAAATAGATGCAATGTCATTTCATTTCAGAGATTCAGAATAGGTTACAGGACCAATGACAAAATTTACATGCCAATTGCTTTCTCAAGCCAATAAACAATTTTGTACCATGCACCATGGCAAAATTGCTCAGCTTATATTAAGCACTTAAGAATATTATGCCGTAGGTCAAAGTTTGAGAAAAAAATTCTGAAGACCTTAAACTTGACCATAAATCGTACATACATATGATCATCACAACTAAGGTAAAATAAACATAGCACAATTAAACACATGCAACACGTTAATGACACACTTTATTCACATTAAGAATTTAAGCCACTTCAAATTTAATAGCTTATCTTGGAAGTTTTGTCTCAGCCAGAGACTACTATTTTGCTTACCATGTTCTCATTTTCGACTGAATCATTGACATTATTCTTCTGCTCACCCACTAGCTTCACAGATTCCTCATGAGGAATCTGAAGAGAATTTTCAGCCTGTAAAGTCTTTGTGAACTTTGTTGTTAATATGATAGGCATTTCAACTTCTCTTGTTTTAACCACTCCATTTATTTCTTCTGCAGTTGCATTAATCCCCTCCTTTCCTGAAAATATGTAATACACATTATTTTAAACAATACATCAAACTGGTGTACGTGTACCAACGACTACATGTACCTGTTTTCAAAATCTGCAGGCCTTTACTTGGTGACTTTCTAGCTCTTACATTCCTTTTCTCAAGGTTATGTGTTTTACTGTCAACTGAACCAACTTTCTGCCTCCTAGTTGTCTGCATTAGTAAGGGGAAATGCAGGTCAAATGAAAGTAGTACAGAGAGTGCGGATCAGGAACATTGGCTGATGGAGCCACCAAAACCAAAGTGCCAATAATCAATGACCATTACCCAGTTAGAACGGTGATGTTGACAGAAAAGGCAGTCATTCGAAGCAGTTTGCTGCAAAGCAAGTGGGGCACATTGAATATCCCAGTTGCAAAACAACCTTTGCTTAACATTGAAACAACCAATGCAGCAGTATCAACTAAGTCAAGCAGGTTAAGTTTCATGTAGACATGATTGTTTTAGGGTAGGACTCTAAAGGGGCAAACTAATTTTCATTTCTTTATGTATACCTTGTAGACGTTATACTTAAGGAACAGAATGATTTTCTAACATATTTTAGAACAAAACGTGCACTAACACAGAGAAGTTTTAGAAGCTATGTGCTTCAACAGAAAGGAAACTCAGGGATACAATAAAGATATGAAAGAGAAGTACACTGGATTTTAGTCATTTTTATACATTTCTTATCATCGCCTAGAAATGTATTAAAAAGAGTAAAAGAAAACGAAAAAAGGAAATATATATGATCTTATGCTGAAAATATTAACAATTAAACTCCAAAAGAAGAAATCTAACTCACAGTTGTGGCTCCTGTTAAAGGGCTCTCACTCTTAGCACAAGGCTGATCACGAATCACAATTTTCTTCAAGAATCTAGTCCCTGTACCTCCAGTCCTTGGAGTCCCTTCTTTACTTGATGTTTCGTTAGGCATATCTTTCAACCGATCACCTGTGAGTGCTAATGGTGTCCCCACCGAGTTTCCTTCAGTTAGCCTTTTCAAAGGCCGTGTGCGGGAAGTGTTACCATTGGATGTTTCCAGTTTGACCTTCTTGCTTGAGAGCAAAGCATTGTTTTCACCAGCGCGAGTAGGCTGCTCCATGGATTTCTTGCTTATCTTAGTCAAAGGAGTCTTATCTTCAGTGTTATCCTTATTGGAAAACAAACTCTCAACTTCTACAGGCAGCTTCATGTTGTGGGTATCAGGGAGAGCATTTTGAATCTGCTTTTGCTCCTGAGAAGCAATTAAAAGTTCCTGAAACAAATGCCTATTGCTTGAGCTACCAAACAGTGAATTGACATCTGACTTGCATACCACTAAATTTCTGAAATAATGACAACCAAGTATTCTCAAACCACCAAAGGATGTCTAGGTGATGCCATATCCAGTACAACATTTATGGCATTTAACACACCAACTAGTTACTTGCAACACTGAGCAGATTTTAAAGCAAAGTGAAATGCATTATCCACAACTAGTTCAACATATTCATCTAGAGAAACTGGAAATAATAGTAGTAGGAGGGATAAGACAAAAACTAAGCATTTTTCAAACTGGAAATATAGAGAATATCATCATTGAAATGACTAGTAATCGATACAGACATAGTCAAAAAGTACTATTTCGAATCAATATTTCATCCTCTTATTAAGATAAAATTAAAATGTATGTAGTGGACCCATGTTTAGTTAAAAAAAAAAACCCATAAACAGCTCATAAATTTAAAGTGGGAAAATAATGGGAAAACGAAATTTATCTCCCAAAAAGAAGAAACAAAGGGAGAAGATACCTTGGATTTGCTAACCCATTTGCCATCAACCCATTCAACATTAGGCCTCATATCTGAGTGACTGAGTTCCTTGTCCTCATTTCCATGCTTAAAAAAGACATTATACCTTTTTCCAGTAAGAACTTTGGTGATTACTCCACTTCGCCAACCAAAATTATATGTTGCATCCACTTTTTCCAGCAATTCATAATTTCTAACTGCATAACGAGGAGGAGGGGGTCTGATGTGGAGGGAATCTACAACAACTTTTACAGTCCCAGACTCATCATCGTTCTTGGAGTTCTGATACTTCACCAAGAAAACATTCTCCTCGTTCTCTTTTATGACTATTGCAGGGAACCAGACATCACGTAAGTTTTCTTTGTCAATATTTATCTCCACCGCTGTCCCTGAGCTAAAAATGGAGCCTGTTGATTGCTTTAAAAAATAAAATTAAAAGATCAAATAACTCACATGGCACAAAAAGTCAACCAAGCTGCAGATATCTTCAATTCCAGGAATGATATAATGAGAGACAAAAGGCTGACAGTTTTGAGAAACAACAGTGAAGATGTATAAAAATTTACAAATAAATGCAGGGTAGAAACCAATATATAAAGACAACATAAGAACAAATATATCTGACATAGCCAACAAAAAACAATAACATTTATAAAAAATAACAATAACAAAAAAGCGGCATGCATGATTCAGGAAAATTATAAAGTTCGAGCAGCTATAATTGTCTTTATCATCCAACTGAATTTCCATGATCCCAAGGCCAAATAGATATGTAAGGAAAATGAGCAGAGCTAAAACAGAAAGCATAGCATGTAAAACATATGGTTCGAGTTAATTATTTTACTTAAGCAATAAAAAGATCCTAATCGTCCCATCCTGCAGTAAGGAAAATTCTATAGTAAAGTCATAAATTTTGACATTACTGTAAGATCAACATAAAAAACACATAATTAAATATAAATTTAAAATCATGAGATGTAAAATATGTTAAAAGTATCGTAAACATTTGATAATTAACTTAAGATTAATGTAAACAATACATAATTAAACATAAATTTAAAGTTATTAAGTGTAAAATATATTAGAAATATGCAAACACATTATAATTAGCATAAACATACATTATAGCAAAACTATCATGAGTTTAAATATATTGACACTAATATTTATATTGATAATCATATTTTTATAATACTTCTAAGATATTTTACGTCTAATAACTCTAAATTTTCGCTTAATCATGTGTTTTTTTATGTTGATCTTAATAAAGTCAAAAATTGTGACCTTGCTGAAAAAATTCCCATCCTGCAGTAATCCTGAAAAGAAAATTCTCATAGCAAATTCAGGGTAAAAAAGCTACAAGAATTGAGATCCGCAATTTTAAAATAGAAAAATAAATTCTAAAATTAATTAACCCCACACATTACGCTTTTGCTGCAAAAGGAAATACAGAAATTCAGCTTTCAAATCGGAAATAAAACCCAAAAATTCCAAATTAAAAAAAAAGGAATAGAAAGGGAAAAAAACAAAACAAGATTGGCAAGTTACCACACACCTGTTTTTCAGGTCGAACCCATTTTTCATCGACCCAATCCCAATGAACCCTCAAATCTTTCCTCTCAAACTCAATAACATCAGGTGGATTATCAAAATAAACCCTATATTTCAACTTTTCCAAAACCTTTCTCACAACTCCACTCCACCAACCATCTCTATACCTCGCATCAACGATTTCGTTAATCTCAAATCCCAACTGAGCATCCTCCTCATTAGGTGGCAACGTCCGTATAAAAGCGGGGTCGACATATTCAGTCAAAGGGGATGAGCCATTTTCGGCGAGTAAAGTCCTGTACTCAACCAAGGCCTTCTTGCGTTTCCTGGATGCTGATTTGGGAGGGGATTCCAGAATTGTGGCCGAGTACCAAGCGCCTCGAAAGCCTTCCTCGTCGCTGCTGACCTCGACTGCGGTTCCTTTGCTCAAGAGATGTCGTTGGAGTGGGACAGGCTCAGGAGGATTCACCATTTTTTGGTGAAGAGTGGATTGTGGTGAGGAATCTTTGGTGCAGAAAAGCCTAGTGGGTTTTCCGATTATTTGTCTTTCACTCTTTGCAGTCAAAGGGCTCGAAATTATTTTTGTCTTTCCTGTTTACAATTTTTTTCTTTTTTTGGGTTTTGGCGGGATAATATTCGCAATTATGCACCTTCGACCACTCTTTTACCACGCACGAAAGGGATATAAACGTTGTTTCAATATATATATATATATATATATATATATATATATATATATATATATATATATATATATATATATATATATAAGGACTTATCATTCATGTATTGAAAATGTAATAACAAAAGATGTAGTAAAATAAGTTTAAATTTTAAACTTATAACAATTTCATAAATATTATTTCGGCTTTACTTGGTAGAATAGAAAGAAAAATAAAAAGATAAAAAATTGAAATGATGGAAAAATGGAAAGGAGGAAAATATTAATTTTTTTCTTTAGGTGTGCTTGGTAGGAAAAATAGAAAAATAGATGTAAAATATATTTCTTTCCTCCTATTGTTTAATAGAGTAGAAAAGTGAGAGGAAAGAAAATTAAAAATAAAATGATTTTACCACCCTACCCTAATACAAATATGTAAAAGCCTCACTCGTCTCACCAAGCCATCGGCAAGCATCCCCTAGGCGTCCTCTCACACGTCCTAGGTTTGCCTTTACAACGTCAAGGCCTCACCCATTCGAGTGGGCCGTCGACGAGCATCCCCTAAGCTTCCTCATTGCCCCAGGTTTGCCTTGATAGCGTGAGTTGGGCGGTCGCCGATCACACACCATTCACGTATTGTCCGCTTTGACGGTCACCCATCTCATGGCTTTGTCCAAAGGCTCTTGAATTAACAAATAGAGCTTAAACAAAAATGGAGTACAGAATAGACAAATCAATGATATCGTTAGAATGAAATGAAGGACTTGGAAAAATGAAGGAACATATTAAAAATATTAAAAAATCAAAAGAAATTGAACACGGTAAAATAAGTGTTAGCTTTAAATTGTCATACATATTTTGAAATGACAAAAACTTAAGTAAGCTTTAATGTTGTAATTCATATTGTAAATTTGCCTTATCACACATGATTTTCTCAATACATTTCAAGTGATCATATCAAACATTAAGACCATGATTTAATGATGCATACTCTTATTGGTCTTAATACTTTGTAAATGTTTTGAATATTTTAGAAAATCACTTGATGAATTTTTAGACCATGTTTTCATTTGAGAAAGTCAAGAAAAACTCCCACAAAAATGCCAAAATGTTTTGGGTTGAATTAGGATTAAAGACCACATCATTTCTAACTCAAAAGTGCAGGAAAAATGCCATCTGGAAGAAAAGGATCGATCCCCTAGGGAAAGGGATCGATCCCTTTTTGGCAGAATGCCCCGAAAGCAAGAAAATGAAGCATGGGATCGATCCCCTAAGGAAAGGGATCGATCCCTTTGTGTCAGAATGTCCCCAACGGCTAGTTTTTGTGATATACAACGGCTAGTTTCTGTTTTGGCTCCAACCAACGTCCACAAAACCATCCAAGGGACTATAAATAGAGGCTTAGAAGCTAAAGGAAGGCAGAGGAACAACCAAGCAACATCTTTCATCATCTTATTCATCTTTTCAAGCCTCAAACAACAAATCAAGAGCTCCAAAGTCTACATCTTCTATCATTCATCTATCTCTTGTATTGTTTAGCAAAAATATTGTATAGGCTTTTTCCTTGTGCTTAATCTTTGTAATCATTTGCCTACTTAGAGGCCTTCTTTGATTACACCCATTGTAAACCAATTCATTCCTTGTAAAGGAGAGGTTACTCTTTAGCCTAAGAAAAAGAGGGAGGTTACTCTTGAGCCTAGAAAAAGAGAGAGGTTTCTCTTGATCCTTGAAAAGAGGGAGTGTAACAAATTCAAGTATAGTGAATTTGGGGAAAATCCTTGGGAGCGTCTCAAGGTAGAGGACGTAGGCAAGGTAGCCGAACCTCTATAAATCGATTGTGTAAATCTCTCTCTCCTTACTCTTTATTTACTTGCACTTATATTGTGTTTATTTCATTGAACTTGAATTGCATGCTTGTCTAGCCTAGAGAACTTAGAAAATATCAATATAGGCTAGAGAATTTAGAGAAACCGAAAAACGAGCTTAAGGTTAGTTAAAAACCGATTCACCCCCCCTCTCGGTATAGCCTATAAGAGCCAACAATTGGTATCAGAGCCTGGGCTCGAGATTGAATTAGACTAATCTCTATCGAGCAAAACGATCATAAATGGCTCACTTGAATGTAGGCACACCCCCAGGAGAAGAGGGACAATCATTAGTTAGACCTCCACTCTTCAATGGTGAAAATTATTCATATTGGAAAACTAGGATGATGTTATTTGTACAATCCAATGATTATTAAGTGTGGAGAATTATTGTGAATGGTCCTAGAATTCCTATGAAGAAAGTAGATGGAAAGGATGTCCCTAAGAGTGAGGATGAGTGGGACACAAATGACATGAGAGTGGCACAATTGAATGCCAAGGCCATGCACACTCTCTTTTGTGCATTAGGTCCCAATGAATACAATAGAGTGTCCCTATGTGAAAATGCTAAGCAAATATGGGACAAATTGGCCATCACACATGAAGAGACCAATCAAGTGAAAGAAACCAAAATAGGTATGCACACACATGATTATGAGCTTTTTAGAATGAAAGAAAATGAGTCCATTAGCGAAATGTTCACTAGGTTTAATGATATAATTAATGGACTTAAGGCATTAGGCAAGAGCTATTCCAATCTAGAAATGGTTAAGAAAATTTTGAATAGCTTGCCTAAGTCTTGGGAGGCAAAGGTAACCGCAATAGAAGAGTCTAAAGATCCAAATACCTTGTCTCTAGATGAACTTATGGGCTCCCTACTTACATATGAGATGAAATTGAAAAGAAATGAAGTGCCTTCAAAGAAAGTAGGGGTAGCACTTAAGTCTTCCACTCATGAGGCCATTGAAGATGATAGTGATGAGAGTGGAAATGAGGAAGAAAAGGAAATGGCAATGTTTGCCAAAAGATTTAATAGATTTATGAGAATGAAAGAGAGAGAGAGTAATAGGAGACATCATAGGGGAGAGTCAAGTAGAAGAGAAAAAGATCACTTAGTGTGTTATGAATGTAATGAACCGAGTCACACTAAGTTAGATTGCCCCTTACTTAGGAAGGAAAAGGATAGGAAGCCTAGGAAGAAAGCATTTGTGGCTACATGGAGTGATAGTGATAGCTCCGATGATGAAAACATAGATGATGAGGTAGCCTACACATGCTTTATGGCTATTAGTGATGATGAGGCTAGTTGTAGTTCTAGTGAAGATGATGATTATACATTTGATGAACTATAAAATGTTTTTAATGATTTAGCAAATGAATTTCAATTCATGAATTCTAAATATAAGAAAATCATTGCTAAATTGAAAATAGGAAATGAAGCCTTGACAAATGCTAAGCTAGAATTTGAAAAGAAATTAGAAGAGGCTAACTTAGAGATAAATGAGTTGAATAAAAAGAACTTAAACTTACATAACTCATTTACTAGGTTTTATATGGGTCAACAAAAGCTAGATCATATGTTAGAGACCCAAAGAGCTTTCTTTGACAAAGATGGGCTAGGATATAATGAAATACATAAAGAAACTCATCTTAGGAATTTCTTAGTGAGCAAAAATACTATGCATGATACATCTCTCACATGCTCACTATGTAATAGGATAGGCCACTCCTCACAAGCATGCACATATAGAAAAACTACCTTTAGAGGAAAAGTGGTTAGGAAGATGTGGATGCCAAAGCATGCAATAAATAATGATTTGAGCTTGAAATGGATCCCAAAAGGATCAAAAATTGTGAGCACTAACTCTCAAGGACCCAAGAAATTTTGGGTACTAAAGCATGCTTGAATTAATTTGTTGTAGGAGTGTTAGAGCATGGAATTACTAAGAAACAATGGGGATTGAATGCTCTACACACCTCATGGAGATTGCTTGTGCCAATGAGAAAAAGGAAGAACTTGAAAATCTATCCTTAGCAAGGTGACAACAATTTCTCAAAGAATGGCTAATGGTGGATCCAACACCTCAAGGCAAAGCACTCTCAAGCAAAGGAGTTTTGTAAGCTTAATTCCTTGCTCTTTAAACACTTTATTTGATTATTTATGCTTTGATGAGAAAGTTGGTTGATGATTATTGGTGCTTGTGAGGCATGTTGAATGATTGTTGATTGGTTGATGATTAATGATGCATTTTGAATAAGCAAAAGGCATGATGAATGATTGTTGAATGCTTGATGGACTATTCTTGATGAATGAAAAGCATGTTTAATGATTTTGAAATGATTTTTGATTTTCTGCATCTTGAGCAAGTTTGATATGTGTAGATAATATATTTAGTTGCTCAAAAGTTGTCAAATATGTCATATATGCAAAATTCCATGTCATGAGCCTTAATGAAGAATATGCATATTAGAAATTATGGCATGTTGTTCACAAGATGTATGCTTTGATGATATAGGTGCTTAAAATCTATGTGAACAAGTTTGTTTTGGCATATTTGTGGTTTCCAAAGCTTTGGTTTTGACAAAATATGCATAATACTTAAAATGACCCCCTTTGAGGCCAAAAATGCATTTTATTGTGTAAATTCTTCCAAAATTGCAAAATATTTTGTGAAATGGTTTCTCATTCATGTTTTTCATTCATACAAGTCCAAAATCATGTTTTACAAATGTTTAAACCCTTACTTGGACTTAAAATACTCAAAAACGAAGTTTTGGTACCTCAAGGATTGGATTTTCTGTCAAAAACTGCAGAAACAGGATGAGGGATCGATCCCTTAGCAAGTAGGATCGATCCCCCTTGAATAGAATGCAGGAAATCTACATTCTGGAGTTAAGGGATCGATCCCCCCAGGCCAAAATGGCTTTTCTGCACTTTTTCAACCGAATTTGAGAAGGACTTTTCACTTTCTTGATATCTTCTTTCTTCTCAACTTAAAATCCAGTATTTTAACTTCTTTTTGATGATCTTTAAACTATGAAAATTCATTTTTCATTGATATCATGCCTCAACTTAATCAATTAATATCATTTCCAACAAATGGTATCACTTTCAACAATCAATATCATTTTTCTTGAACTCACAAGTGCAAAATCAGTTTTCTCATTGAAAATAGTCATGAATTACATAAATCTTGAAATAATCTTGAAACATACTTTCAATGAATGCTTAAACATAATTTTGAGATTTATTTCAATGATTCATGGATATATTTGAGAATTTGATGAACTTATGCATAATGAGTGTTTTTCATATCTTTTGTTCATCTTAAGTCAAGCATGCTTATAGGATTATGTCTCTTGGCTTGACTTATCAATTCCACACTAGGTTTCATGATCATTATACATCTAGTGGATTGATTTCAAATGTAAATTCAACAATTGGTAATAGTCATTGGCCTATAATTTGTGATGGTAAATGGATCCTAAATGTTCAAATGCATGAAACTTTATCATCCTTGTACTTAAAGAACTAGGGTCTTAATGACAACACCAACATTCAAAGATAAATGCAAACTTGAACATATGTATTTTGATTGATATCCATGCATTTGTTCTTGATTTTTTTGATGTTGAACTTACATGCTTGCTTGAGTTGAATCATTAATCATGCCTATGAGATGAGAATAGTTGTTTTCATGATATTATGTGCTTAACCTCACTCATAGCTTATGGATTTTGATGATAAAATATATTTTAGCTTGATAATATTGATTCACTTAGGTGAAGCCATTTTAGTTAAAGTAGCATATACCCTTTAGAACTTTAAATGATGATAACAATTAGGGATATGGCTATTAATTGATTAAAATGGTAATATTGAATATTTCCTTGCTCATAATTGGTTAAGGACTTGAATTAGAAAATGAGCATAGGATTTGTGTGCTTGAAACCACGGAAGAAAATGTGTTTGCTTGAATTCCTTGATGTTTTAAATCTTCCATATGGTATCAATTTGTGAATATGAATATGGATTAATATTTTATGATTGTGTACTAATGTTTAATTGATCCATATGCATATTTGATTATATGTGTTGTGTTCTTGCATGTTTAGAATGAGTATTTTCTTGACATGAACACACTACACATAAATATTGGATTCATGCAAAATGCCTAAGTCAACCATTAGTAACAATTGGTATTTAGATTGAAATAACAATTAGTATCATTGGAAACTATATTTTCAATAATTGGCAAGCCAAAACTAAATTGCCAATTGGTTTGAGCTTTAAATTGACAATTCTTCTCATGCTCCTTAGATTGAAATGACAAATAGAGAAGAATTCTTTTAGGATATTTTTGCATGAAACTCTTGTGTGCTAGAATTTGAAGTTAATTGCTATATATCTTGATTCTATGCACATTCTTGCTTGAACATGATTTATGAGCACATGCATATGATATGTTATCTAATTTTAGCTCATAATCATGATGTATCACTTAGCACTTTAGTTGGACCTTAGAGAACAATTAATATACTTAGGTGCTTGCTTCACTTCTTACCAATTGGAACCTTCTTGCAAAATTACTTATCAACAATTGGTATCAAAATTATTTATAAACAATTGGTATAGGATCATAAGTCATATTCATTGCATAAATATTTCATACTCTTTGAGAATATTGACTTATTTATTTGTGCTATAAGTCCCATGTACTAACATGTTTCTTGTTGGATGGAGCATTTTTATTTGTTCTCACATAGCCATGATTTTAGGGGGAGCATATTTTTTAGTATTTTTCCTTCTTTTTGCTATGACAAAAAGGGGGAGAGATAGATAAAGGGAGAGATAGATATAGGGAGAGATATTAAGGGGGAGAAATAGTTTGAAAATTCATTTTCAAAACCCATGCTTATATTAAGGGGGAGCTTTATAAAATCCTGCTTTATTTGAGAGGGAGTATTTTATCAAAGAATTTTCAAAGCAAATTTACATTAAGTTTTGTCATATCAAAAAGGGGGAGATTGTTAGCTTTAAATTGCCATACATATTTTGAAATGATAAAAACTTAAGTAAGCTTTAATGTTGTAATTCATATTGTAAATTTGCCTTATCACACATGATTTTCTCAATACATTTCAAGTGATCATATCAAACATTAAGACCATGATTTAATGATGCATACTCTTATTGGTCTTAATACTTTGTAAATGTTTTGAATATTTTAGAAAATCACTTGATGAATTTTTAGACCATGTTTTCATTTGAGAAAGTCAAGAAAAACTCCCACAAAAATGCCAAAATGTTTTGGGTTGAATTAGGATCAAAGACCACATCATTTCTAACTCAAAAGTGCAGGAAAAATGCCATCTGGAAGAAAAGGATCGATCCCCTAGGGAAAGGGATCGATCCCTTTTTGGCAGAATGCCCCGGAAGCAAGAAAATGAAGCATGGGATCGATCCCCTAAGGAAAGGGATCGATCCCTTTGTGTCAGAATGTCCCCAACGGCTAGTTTCTGTGAGATACAACGGCTAGTTTCTGTTTTGGCTCCAACCAACGTCCACAAACCATCCAAGGGACTATAAATAGAGGCTTAGAAGCTAAAGGAAGGCAGAGGAACAACCAAGCAACATCTTTCATCATCTTATTCATCTTCTCAAGCCTCAAACAACAAATCAAGAGCTCCAAAGTCTACATCTTCTATCATTCATCTATCTCTTGTATTGTTTAGCAAAAATATTGTATAGGCTTTTTCCTTGTGCTTAATCTTTGTAATCATTTGCCTACTTAGAGGCCTTCTTTGATTACACCCATTGTAAACCAATTCATTCCTTGTAAAGGGGAGGTTACTCTTTAGCCTAAGAAAAAGAGGGAGGTTACTCTTGAGCCTAGAAAAAGAGGGAGGTTACTCTTGAGCCTAGAAAAAGAGAGAGGTTTCTCTTGATCCTTGAAAAGAGGGAGTGTAACAAATTCAAGTATAGTGAATTTGGGGAAAATCCTTGGAAGCGTCTCAAGGTAGAGGACGTAGGCAAGGTAGCCGAACCTCTATAAATCGATTGTGTAAATCTCTCTCTCCTTACTCTTTATTTACTTGCACTTATATTGTGTTTATTTCATTGAACTTGAATTGCATGCTTGTCTAGCCTAGAGAACTTAGAAAATATCAATATAGGCTAGAGAATTTAGAGAAACCGAAAAACGAGCTTAAGGTTAGTTAAAAACCGATTCACCCCCCTCTCGGTATAGCCTATAAGAGCCAACAATAAGGATGGATCAAAACATACCTGATGTAATTACAATGAAATGAAAGGCGATTTGAACAGTGACCCAGAGTCCAAGCTCAAGTTTTAATCACTCAGCCCATTGCAAATGGCGACCTGAACGGCGGCTCAAATGGTGGTGGGAAAGACGACATCGGGGACAGAGAAGATAGAAGGAGAGTTCAAGAAAGTTTGGTGAGAGTGAGATGAGAGGTTCAAAAGGAAAAAAGGAAAGCAAAATTGATAATTTAAAATTTTATTGGGGGTATTTTTGTATTTTTATTTAATTTATTCATTTGCCCATATTTTCTTTTCTAATTTTTGTCCAATTTGGACAGATTTTCATTTGTGAAGAGGGAAGGAAAATGCTTATTCTTCCCATTTTCTTTCCTTCTCATTTCCTGTCCTACCAAGCAACTTTAAAATTCATTTTCCTTTAATTTTTCCCTCCTTCATTTTCTTTCCTCCCACTTTTCAGCTGTACCAAGCAAGGCCTTCAAACGATTAACTAAGATTTGCCGCAAAAGGAATTTTGTGTATTATTGTCTAATGTGCTTTTGTACTTCTTTTGGGAAAAATTACAAGGCCATGTTGTGAAACAATAATATGTAATTAAAGGGTCAAACAAGTTTTTTATTTACTGCACAGGAAATGATAACTTTTTAACTTACATAAAGGAAATGAGAATAAGCATTTAATCCTTCTTGTTATCTAAGAGAAAACCATCTCCTTTTTTTTTGTTTCTACTTCACATTTTTCATTTCTACTTCACATTTTTCATTGTTTGGCTTACATATCGAATAGGTCTTATTTACTTTTTCTTTTCTTTCTTTTTTAGCAAATATGTACATCAAATTAGAAAAAAAAGAACGAAAAAACCCATAATATGATCGATGAGTCATCTTTATTAAATGAGCAAAAAAATCACGAAATTCAAATATCTTAGAAGATGTAATTGATTACCTATAAGAACTAAAATATAAAAAGAAACATGTACAATTCATGATTTCCATATGTAAATCTTGGATAAAAGATATGTACAACTTGAATAACGCAAAGATATTCGAATATCATAATGTGTAAATGAAATACCTACTCAACCAAACTCTTGGTAAAAGAAATGAAAAAAATAAAGGTATTCGAATATCCATGAAAAGGAAATTAAATAACAATCTCCAAAAAGCTATAAGGTGACATGTACATTTTATTTTTACAATATGTACACCTTGCATGAGCATTTGTACGTTTCTTCCTATTTAAAAAAATCATTATAAGGATTTAAATTCTTCAATCAAGAAACTGAATACATGTATTTACAAAGGATAAAGGTATATTAGAATATGTACTTCTAATGATTTAAATATGAACACCATAGATATATATATATGTACTTTCTTATTCCTTGGTAATTTTTCTTGGGTATAGGAATTTGAACACCTCAATAGCAACTCAATGCGAATACCTAGCCGTGGTATTTGAATACCAATTTGAATGATGAAAATATTCTGGTGAGTTCAAATATACAATAATTGGAATTCAAAATTTTGTTTTGATAAAGTTGTATTAAGTGCACCAAAAAGAAAGAAGAGAATTTGAATACCCATTTTTTGGCATTCAAATATCCTTATGAGCAAAGCATCAAATCAAGAAGAAACCTTGATAAGCAAACCCTGAGAGAGAGCCAGAAATTTTAGGAATTTGATTACATATAGGAACAAATCTACTAAAAAAAAGGTACAATTTTTTCCATATGTGCATGCTGGATAAAAAGATTTGTACAACTCAAATAATGTGAGATTTGCACTTTCATCTCCTTCATATGAAGTAATTTGAAGTTAGAATGATTAGCTTAAACGATAACAATAGTTGCTTATGTTTTATAGGTAACGAAGTAAACTACAATGCGAGCCCCACATTATTTATAATCCGAACTAGGACGAAAAACTCCATATTATTGTTAATGAGGGCAAAATACTGAGATGGTAAGAATCTACATCTCAAAATTCCTTCGTTTGAGCATACATAGGTTTTCGTGCAACAATTTCAAAAATGACGGGTTGTCCATAGCCTAGATAAACATTTCTAAATAATGTCGATGTAGTTTGACTTTTGACCCATAAACTATCATAGTCAAACCCTAGTGTGAAGAAGTAACCCTATTCCAACCTATAGACTAAATCATATGAAAATGCTAAAAACAACACGAACGAGCCAAAAAACCTTCATTTAGGGCTATTTTGGTAATTTCACTCCTATAACATGCCAACTCACATTAAAAGTCAAATATTTGACTTTTTATGTTAAACAAATCTAATATGAGTGAAAAATAAAAATATTTGAAATTAAATTAAAATAGTTTAAATAAATATTATAATAGTTTAGGACATGTAAAAGATTCTAGAAATTTTGGAAGGGTACTTTAGTAGTTAGGCCTTAATAATATTTTTAAGTAATAAATAAAAAAATAATAGATATTTTAAACACCACCATCATCTTGGCCGGCCATGTTTCTTCCGTTTTTGCTAAGTTACAAAGTTTAAGTGTAAAAAGAGAAAGCTTGAGAAACATCATCTTACAAGCTTCAAAACCCAATTCACCCTAAACCAGACTTGCTCATCTTGATCCCCTCTACCACTTAGATGAATTTGAGGCCTTGGAGTGGCCATTTGATAGGTGAAATAAAACCTTGAAGTTTCGGCCATAAGGAGAGGTAAGAGAAAGAAATTTCAGATTTGCTTTTACTTGAGATATGTTATTTTTTAATGGTAGTTTAGCATGCTAGAAGTGTTAGAATGAAACAAAACCAAGTATATCACTCATTTAAGGTTTTGGCCACTTAGGGTTTATGATAGTATGTTTGCTTTGTTTCATGCAAAAATAATATAGAATGATGTATAAATCATGTCACGACTTGAAGGCCGTAACTTACACTCGATACTCATACTTCATCTTACAAATTTATAGACTAAATTTTTCCTTTTCATTTTACGGTTTGTATTCGATGTCAGTGTAGTCACTAAACTAATTTCACTGATCCTTTTTTTATACTTTAGCCTTGATAACTTAAACATTAATTTATGAGCGTATTTACTCAACTATCTAGGTGAACTATAGTCATTTCACTTAATTGTTAAACTAGCAAGGAAACGGTTCTAAGTTACATCCCGACTTATTTAACAAAATATGTATTGTGCATAAATTAAAGTCTTACATATAAACAAGCGTTTTATAAAGAGTGTATATCTCAAAAGGCTAGTACCAAGTCTAGGTACCGTATCTGAAGGCCCACTCAAAAGCTCTCATGGCAGAGTTTAACTCAAATAGTCTAAAAAGAGATGAAATTAAGGGAGTGAGCAAATCCATGGCTCCGTAAGATACTAATATAAATGCAGGAGTAGAATTATACTATCTTAATTGCAATGCATAAAACCTGCAAGTTTGCAATTACAATTTACCATTTCAATCGATAACATCTCATATTTATAACAAGATTATGTCCTAAGGACCTTAAGTGAGCAGAATTTTGAAGTATCAATGTAAGGGAATTTGAAGCACCTCATTATCTTAATTCCTGTCATCTATCTATCACTCAGACCTTTAAATAAATTCAACTTAATCACTTTCAATCTTCTTGTCCTTATACCACAATGCATCGTACAACAATGCATCGTGTATAATTTGAATATCATATACTATTAATCCATACTCACATCAATTTCATAATATATCATATCTCAAGTGAACATCATGTTCAATTGTAATATATATCATATTAGGTTACTTTACATTTAGCAATTATACTCTTGTATCATATCAAATCATATCGCTTTTCATATGGAAAAATCATGATTACCGGTAGTGTAAAGTCATAATACTCTTCACATAAATCTTATGTTCATGTATAGTGTAGTATCATGACATCATGTAGATAAAATGTCGTTATGTCATAAAGCAGCATGCAAAACTTATGCAAGCTTTACTATATGAATTGGCTTTCATTTCAAATCATATCACATATACTTTTAGAGCATGTTCAAAACATGTAAATTCTCAATTCATTTCATATTTACTTTTAAGACATGGTCAGAACATGGACAATTTGCAAATCGTATCTGTAGACACCCCATTTTGTCCGGGATCTTTTAATGTTATTGTGCCTATTGGGTTTGATAATTAGAAAATGAATTTATCTATTTATTTATTATTAAAAATAAAAATAAAAAAAAGAAAAAGAAAATAAAAATGAAAAAATTAATAAAAATAAAGTGGCCAAGCTCCAAAGAAAGGAAATTTGGAAAGGAAAATCAAGATCTCAACATAAGGAAAAGTCAAAAATCTGATTTGGAAATTAAAGGAGAAAAAATTAAATAAAATCTAGACAGAAGTTAGAAAGAAATTAAATCAGAGATAATTTTTGAAGGATGAAGATTTTCAGAAAGAGAATCAATTAGAAAAGGAATTATACCTCAATGAAGATATTCTGGAATTAATTACTGAAGCAAAATAAATAGAAATGAGAATCAAAATTTATGGGAGGTGATTTTGGCCATTAAAACAAATTCTTAAATTGATAAATTCCTAAGCCTATATAGAGGCACAAAAAAAAATAAAAGGGGAAGGGGGGGGGGGGGGGGGGGGGGGGGGTGACGTTGGAAAATAAGGGGCAGTGTTGCTCTACGTTTCTGTTTCATCATCATCTTCATCTCGTCCACTGCGCACACCCATTCTAAAACTTTCCTACCCTGTTTCTCCACCATCCAAACCACGCCACTGCTACTACAATCAAGCGTGCTGCTGCTATCGCCCAGGTTGCTGTCCTTGTCGCCCAGCCACTGCATCCCGTCTTTTGCTGCTATCCTGCACCACCATCACTGCAGTGGTTTCTGTCTGCGCCATTGCTGTCAAAGACACCTTGCTGCCATACGTCTTTGATTCTCTTCCCCACCGCTACTGCCATCACAGCCTTGCTGGCTTGCTAACTCCACGCTTTGCTGCCCAGCAAACCCGAGTCACCTTGTTGCGCACCAAACAACCCTGCACTGAAGTCATTCAGCCCGCTATTCTGCTGAGCCCGTCCCTTGCCAACTCCTCCATTGCTGCTCCTATTGCTGGTTACACTACCTGCACTACACCACACTTTGCCTTGCCTCATTAAAGTCTCATCGTTCGTTGCGTCGAAGCCACAAACACACCTGTTGCCATCTCGCTGCTGCACCGTTTCTGCATGACACCACCGCCGGAACCGAAAGCAAGAGTGTTGTGTTCAAAAGAAAATCGACATGCCTTTTGATGTCTAATCTTGATTGAAAGCTTAGTTTCCAGTGGATTTGTTTTGGTGAAAAGGAACGTAGAGTAGAAAGTTAAACAAGCTTATGCCATTCCTGCATTTCTCGCCAAGTCTGTCACGCCACCATTTGCTGCCAATTTCGTTGCTTGCTGCACGTGTTAAACAAAGTAAAGAAACTAGAAAAATTGGAGCAAACCCGTAGGTATCCCATTCTTTGCCTTTATGCTTACATTTATTATATCTTTTTGACTAATTGACTATGGAATCATGTATTTGCACGTGGCTCCCTTTAGTTTAGTTGTTTACTTTATTTTATTTTACTTTTTGGTTTAAGTGAATATTTATTCATTTTGTATGGTGTTTATGTAGTACGTACAAGACATGTTCATGTTTTGGTTGTTAGTTCTTTTATTTGCAAAGTTCAATAACATGTCTAGATTATTTGTCCTTTAGCTAAAAGTAAGACATGTAAAATAAGTTATTAAGATAATGTTTCATAAAATGCTCTCATAAAATTTGAAAATATTATTAACATGAAAATAAATTGAGATCATTCCGACGATGGAACTCCGAGAGGATTGCGATCGAGTAATACTCTCAGAGATCTTGAGGTGAGGAGGTCCTTTTTAAGTCTTACCAGCTTGATGGAAGATTTAAAAAGGTCATTTCCGATATTTAAAATTCAAATTTATTGAAAAATTGAAATAAGAATTAGTTAAAATTAATTACAATTAAAAGCATAAGTAATCCAATTAGAAATTAAGAATTCTAAAATTAATATATTTAGAAATAAAATAGATTAAAATAATAATGTACCTAAATTATCCGACGACGGAATTTTAAAGGGACTGTGCTTGAGTAGTACTTTTAGATGTCTTGAGGTGAGGAGGATTCTTTTAAGTCTTGCCAGCTTGATGGAAGATTTAAAGGACATTTCCAAGATTTAATAAATTAACTTAATAAAAATTAAATTAGATAAAAGAATAGTAAATGAAAAGTTAAGTTTAGTATAATAAAGAATAAAATCAAATTAATAAATTAGAATTAAAATTAGAAAAGAATTAAAACAAATAGAAATTAAATTAAATTAAATATTTTAATAAATGTGAATTATTCCGAGGATGGAATTTAAAAGGAATTGCGCTTGAGTAATTTCTTTAAAAACTCCTAAGGTGAGAAAGTTTTCTTTAAGGTCTTACCAGCTTGATGGAAGGTCTTTAAGAAAATCTTCAATATCAAATAATTCATGTTTATTTAAAAATATAAAAATATATGAAATAATAATTTATATAAGAAAATAATAACAATAGAATAAAATAAGACAAAATAATAGATAGAAATTCGGGTAGGAGTCTAAATAGGGATTGCATAAAATATGTAAATAATCCGACGACGGAGCCTCTTCAAGAAAGGCGATTGGTCCTACTTGAATACTCTTAAGGTGAGAAAAACTTTTAGGTTATCCAACTAGCTTGATGGAGGAGACTTAAAAGATTTTTCAATATTTAATTATATCGAGATTAAAGTAAAAAGGCAAAATTAGGATAACCTTAGATTATTTGGTACCATTTTAGGATGGGCGTTGTGAGGGTGCTAATCCTTCCTCACACGTAACCGTACTCCCGAACTTAGAACTCTTAACGTAGACCAAGCCTTATCCTTAGTTTGAATAGGTGACCAATCACACCTAGGTTAGAATGGTTGGTGGCGACTCCATAGTTTTGTGTCTAGCTATTAGGTTTACCCCAAAACTTAATACGTTATGACAGTTTGGCGACTCCACTGGGGACCCTTAGAGAGTCAGGCTATTAGGAAGTTTAAGGTTATCAAAATCTTGCCTAAAAATTTTAAGTTTCATGAGACATTTAAATACACATACTCCACTTACATGTGCATGCATTAGCCCTCGACCCGGGCTTACGTTTTTAAGAGGAAGTAAAGTAGCTTCGCCTTCGTGAGGTGGTAACCTCCACATAGGCCAGTGAAATACTCCCACTCAGGTTGAACCCTTTCCGTTTGAAGCCTATAATGGGTGAGGATTGGGGTGCCTTACTAGTCCACGTGGACGATAGTGGGGAACAGTCTGGGAACCTTTAGTAATCCTTCTATCCAAGCCAAGCATATAGTGAACTTATGATGCCCACTCGTAAGCTAGAGCTTTAGAATTGAAGCCTATATTAGGACACAAAGAATGACCATCATCTCATACAAGAAAAATATGAAAAATAAATAAATACAAAAATAATAAACCAAAGAAAAAAAAACATAATGCATATTCACATTCCTTGCATTTTTTTTTCTGTCTCATAACAAATTGAATAGGTTAAGATCCATTTGCATCCATGGAGAAATTATCGCAAGAGGAACCAGCCCACATAATGAAAGAACGATCCGAAAAGGCCCAACGTGAGAATGGTGATTGCCTACCTGTTGGTTTTGTTTCTACTCTGCCAGAAAGAATTCATTTGGACCTAAGAGAAAATGACTACACTGAGTTGCTAGGAATTTGGAAGGCATGGGGTGAAGAAAAGAAGACAGAATTTCAGAAAAAATATGGGGACTTGATACTACTATTGTCAGTGGAAGTGGATTTGGATTTGATAAAGCCCATGGTGCAATTTTGGGGCCCGTCCTACAGATGCTTTGTCTTCAATGAGGCCGATTTGATGCCAACCATAGAGGAGTATTCACTCTTGCTCCGTCGTGAGTTAGAAAATCCCACCAAAATCTATTGGAAGAAAAGAAAATCGGGATATCGTATGAAATTGTCCTCCATGACTGGCCATAGTATTCAAGAAATTGATCATCACACAAGGTAGAAAGGAGAGACCACTTACGTACCATGGAGTTTTCTACGAAGTTGTCTTCAAAAGCAGCTAACGAAAGAATAACATATGAGCATAATGGCATTAGCTGTGTATGATATGGCCGTGTTCCCTAAATTCTTAGGACACATTGAGATTACAATGGTGGATTTTGTTGAGCAGCTTGATCATGAGGTGAACGTGGCCCCAGTTATCTTGTTTGAGACTTTTAGGTCTTTAAATTTTTGTCGTCGCAAGAGAGAAGGACGTTTCATCGGATGTACACCATTGTTATACATTTGGATGAAAAGTCACCTTGGACGTAACGAAGAAAAGTTTCGAGAAGCTTATCTTACTACAGTCACGATAAAAGAATTCTATGAGAAAACTTGGCCTGCACCAAAGGCAATTGGGCATTCAACAGAAAACTATAGGCAATTGAAGGAAAATGTTGAAGAACTCATCAGTAGTGGTGCCTTGACTCAAGAGCTTATTGAACAATGGAAGTCTGCTCCTCCAATTTGTGGATGTGAGATGTTCTCAGGATTCTTGAAATTTTCCTCAAGTTGTTTTGAAAGCTTTCCATATTTTTCTTTCCAAGTAGATGAAATAAAATAATTTTGAAAACATTGGTGATTTTTATTGAGAATGAATAGACCTAGTCATTACATTTCCACTATAATTAATGATTCAGTGAAAACTTGGAATCCATAAAGACACACAAGCTTGAAATTCATTCATTTTTACTTACCATGGTGAACTTTTGAAGCCAATAATCTTCGTTAAGGCAATGAGCAATGAAATGATTGATGAATTTACAAAACTTTCGAACTATTTTGAAAGACCTATTCATGATGCATTCTCTTAAGAACTTTGTATTTGGAAATTTGATAGATGTTAAGGCCAAGCTAAGAGTCCCAAACACGTCAACCCAAAATTCTTTCTCATAACTTGAACCTTCTAACTCAAACCATCTTTTGCTATACCTTGAGGCAAAATGATTAAAAGAGCCAAGCTTTTGATAACCTCAACATCTTTTAATGGCCATTCTTAATTTGATTGATATCCTCTTTCCTATTTTAAACCATGATAATGAAAATTGTTGTATAAGGCCTTTATAAAGTTGAGTTGATACATTCTGGGCATGAGTTGTGAAAAAAAAAAGAAGTGAAGAAAAAGGAAGTAAAAAAAAAAAGAAAAATTGATTGTGAAACCATGCATGAGGGATAGTCAAATAATTTCAAAAGCCAAATTTTCATCTTGAGGACTGGTTTTCAATAGAAGTGTCAATATTTGATATGACAAATGACCATCTTTCATACTCCTATCACTGAAATGAAATCATCCATTTGTTACCCCTTTTGAGCTTATTGATTTCTTTTTTAAATGAACCTTGACCAAGGATCACCCTCCACATTGGAGAGGCAAATACATCAGAGGAGTTTTTAGAAGCATTCGTGATTGATCTTACGTCAAATGCAAGAAAATGATGCCCTTGTTAAGGGGCAAATGTGAGAAGAAGGGTATGGGAAGATGGAAATCAATATGAAAAAACAAGAAATTGAAAAAAATGAAAAAAGGTAGATGTAAAAAAAAAAGAGAAGAAAAAAGAAAATGAATGAAAATAAAAGGTTAGAAAAGAAAAGAAAATGCTTCGAAGAGTGGGAATGACAGATGTTCACAATTGAAGAAATGATCCTTGGTTCGATAAACCTTGAAAACACTTATTTTGGGCCTATTTATCCATTCTTTGAAAACCCTAAACCTTGGCCTACGATACGTGCTTAAAAGTCCATTTTGATCAAATAGAGATGCTTGTATTAAAAAGCTCTTCTTTGAGAAACTATCATCATTATTTTGTTTGGAATGAAATTTGAGTTCTCAAATGCATGGTAGAATAATCAATAAAAAAAGAAAAAAAAGAAGAAGAAAAAAAAGAGAATGAAGCTCTAGGGTGAAAACCCATGAAAGGGCAGTCTAGAGCAAATTTGAAACAACTCAAGGCCATTGTTTGTGACTATGCTAAGGCAATACCAAGAAAGAAGAAAAACCAGAGGAGTGATGCTTTCAGTCAAGACCTTTTGAGAAATTCAAAAACCTTCACCTTGAAATTTTGACTTGAGATTTGTATCTTTGGTTTCCTTACCCAGAAATTTGAGCCATCACAGCTAGTCTTGACATTTGTTAAAGTCCCCATATCAACAAATTAAGAGAGTGCTAAAATGGATTGTGTTCTGTGAAAGTTATTTTTACAAAAGGAATTTTGATTTTCAAGGAATTTATTTCATTTGTGAGCCAATATGAAGAGACATTGATCAATAGAACCTTTATTGATAACCAAACATCTTTGATGCACCAAATCAGCACGTTTATTCAGGTAAACCAAGTTGTGACTCATTCTATTTGTTCTCAATAATAATCACCAATTTTTAAGAGATTTAAAAGTCAGATGTTTTATCTTGGAAAATTATTATGTGAGGCAATTTCCTATTTTCAAAAGGAAACTTGAAGAAGTGAAAATGAGAGTTTTGAGATTTTATGGGGGCAAGTTCTTGTTTTAAAGAAATCAAGTGTGGTAAAGGTGTTTTTAAGACTATTCTTGGGGCAATCTTTGGTTGTTACGACAGCATGAATTTTCGTGAAGATATGGAAGTGGTGAAGTGTTCTTGTGAATAGTTTGAGATGATTTTGTTGTTATGATTTGTATAGATGAATTTTAATTTGATAAGAATTGTGGCGCAAGAAGAACACTAAATGAATGATGATGATGGGGCAATGGGAAGATTGAACGAATGATGATTGCTAAATTTAAAGAAAGAAGAATTGTGGGGTAAGAAGAAGATTGAATGAATGATGATGATGGGGCAAATGATTTTAGGATTGTTAATTTTGAAGAAAGAAGAATGATGAGGCATTGAAAGATAAGGCAAAGAGAAGATTGAAGAATGACAAATTTTTGAAGAAAGGAATAAGATAGGCTGATGATGTGACTTGGTAAGGCATTGTTTATCATTTGCATTGCATTCATGACATGCATGGCATTGCATTCCATTACATGCATTTTGACACAAAAAAGAGTTTGTTTGTTAAGACAATAAGATAAAAAAAAAAAGGGTTCTGAAAGACTAAATGACTAAAAATTTGGAAAATTAAAAAAAAAAGAGAAGAAAAAAATCCGAAAATGTGAGAAGGATTAGGAATAAGATGTGACAAAAAAGGTATGAAGTTTTGAAACAAAAATGTTAAAATTTGGAAAGAAAGAGGAAATTAAAAGTTATAAATATGATGGGATAATGGAAAAAGGATCAAAAGATGTGATTAGATGAAAAAATGTGATAAAAAATAACAAAAAAAAGAAATTGGAATGATAAGATGATTTAGAAGATAGAATTGAAGTGATGAGATAAGATTAAAGCCTCTGGGTACAATCTGTAAGTCTTTCGGGCTTGATTCATTAAAGCCTCTGGGTACAATCTGTAAGTCTTTCGGGCTTGATTCATTAAAACCTCCAAGTACAATCTGTAAGACCTCCGGGCATGATTCATTAGAACCTCTGGGTACAACTTGTAAGACCTCCGGGCATGATTCACTAAAACCTTCGGGTATAATTTATAAGACCTCCGGGCATAATTGAGCATTTTTAAGATGAGAAATTTTTAAAGTTTCAGGGCCTTCCTAGTCGAATGAGCATTTAAGAGATGAGAAAATATAAAGTTTCAGGGCCTTCCTAGTCGAAGGAGCATTTTAGATGGGAAAATTTAAAGTTTCAGGGCCTTCCTAGTCGAAGGAGCATTTTAGAGAGGAGAAATTTAAAGTTTCAGGGCCTTCCTAGTTGAAGGAGCATTTTGGAGAAGAGAAATTTTAAAGTTTCAGGGCCTTCCTAGTCGAAGGAGCATTTTAGAGAGGAGAAAATTTAAAGTTTCAAGGCCTTCCTAGTCGAAGGAGCATTTTAGAGAGGAGAAATTTAAAGTTTCAGGGCCTTCCTAGTCGAAGGAGCATTTTGGAGAAGAGAAATTTTAAAGTTTCAGGGCCTTCCTAGTCGAAGGAGCATTTTGGAGAGGAGAAAATCTAAAGTTTCAGGGCCTTCCTAGTCGAAGGAGCTTTTTTAAGAGGAGAAAATTTTTAAAGTTTCAGGGCCTTCCTAGTCAAAGGAGCATTTAAGAGATGAGAGAATTTAAAGTTTCAGGGCCTTCCTAGTCGAAGGAGCATTTTAGAGATGAGAATTATTTAAAGTTTCAGGGCCTTCCTAGTCGAAGGAGCATTTTGAATATGAGAAATTTAAAGTTTCAGAGCCTTCCTAGTCGAAGGAGCATTTAAGAAATGAGAAAATTTAAAGTTTCAAGGCCTTCCTAGTCGAAGGAGCATTTTGAAGATGAGAAATTTAAAGTTTCAGGGCCTTCCTAGTCGAAGGAGCATTTAAGAAATGAGAAAATTTAAAGTTTCAAGGCCTTCCTAGTCGAAGGAGCATTTTGAAGATGAGAAATTTAAAGTTTCAGGGCCTTCCTAGTCGAAGGAGCATTTAAGAGATGAGAAAATTTAAAGTTTCAGGGCCTTCCTAATCGAAGGAGCATTTTCATGATGAAAATCAATTTCTTTTAGAATGAGTAAATATCCACAAAAAAAAAAAAGAAAAAAAAGGAACAAAACAAAAAAAATAAAAATAAAAATTTTGAAAAGAAAGGAAAAATAATAAAAAGGATGCGGACAAAATGGATGTCTATGTCTTTGCACAATTACTATTTCATAGCAAATGTACAAAGAGGGGCAACTGTAGACACCCCATTTTGTCCGGGATCTTTTAATGTTATTGTGCCTATTGGGTTTGATAATTAGAAAATGAATTTATCTATTTATTTATTATTAAAAATAAAAATAAAAAAAAGAAAAAGAAAATAAAAATGAAAAAATTAATAAAAATAAAGTGGCCAAGCTCCAAAGAAAGGAAATTTGGAAAGGAAAATCAAGATCTCAACATAAGGAAAAGTCAAAAATCTGATTTGGAAATTAAAGGAGAAAAAATTAAATAAAATCTAGACAGAAGTTAGAAAGAAATTAAATCAGAGATAATTTTTGAAGGATGAAGATTTTCAAAAAAAGAATCAATTAGAAAAGGAATTATACCTCAATGAAGATATTCTGGAATTAATTACTGAAGCAAAATAAATAGAAATGAGAATCAAAATTTATGGGAGGTGATTTTGGCCATTAAAACAAATTCTTAAATTGATAAATTCCTAAGCCTATATAGAGGCACAAAAAAAAATAAAAGGGGAGGGGGGGGGGGGGGGGGGGGGGTGACGTTGGAAAATAAGGGGCAGTGTTGCTCTACGTTTCTGTTTCATCATCATCTTCATCTCGTCCACTGCGCACACCCATTCTAAAACTTTCCTACCCTGTTTCTCCACCATCCAAACCACGCCACTGCTACTACAATCAAGCGTGCTGCTGCTATCGCCCAGGTTGCTGTCCTTGTCGCCCAGCCACTGCATCCCGTCTTTTGCTGCTATCCTGCACCACCATCACTGCAGTGGTTTCTGTCTGCGCCATTGCTGTCAAAGACACCTTGCTGCCATACGTCTTTGATTCTCTTCCCCACCGCTACTGCCATCACAGCCTTGCTGGCTTGCTAACTCCACGCTTTGCTGCCCAGCAAACCCGAGTCACCTTGTTGCGCACCAAACAACCCTGCACTGAAGTCATTCAGCCCGCTATTCTGCTGAGCCCGTCCCTTGCCAACTCCTCCATTGCTGCTCCTATTGCTGGTTACACTACCTGCACTACACCACACTTTGCCTTGCCTCATTAAAGTCTCATCGTTCGTTGCGTCGAAGCCACAAACACACCTGTTGCCATCTCGCTGCTGCACCGTTTCTGCATGACACCACCGCCGGAACCGAAAGCAAGAGTGTTGTGTTCAAAAGAAAATCGACATGCCTTTTGATGTCTAATCTTGATTGAAAGCTTAGTTTCCAGTGGATTTGTTTTGGTGAAAAGGAACGTAGAGTAGAAAGTTAAACAAGCTTATGCCATTCCTGCATTTCTCGCCAAGTCTGTCACGCCACCATTTGCTGCCAATTTCGTTGCTTGCTGCACGTGTTAAACAAAGTAAAGAAACTAGAAAAATTGGAGCAAACCCGTAGGTATCCCATTCTTTGCCTTTATGCTTACATTTATTATATCTTTTTGACTAATTGACTATGGAATCATGTATTTGCACGTGGCTCCCTTTAGTTTAGTTGTTTACTTTATTTTATTTTACTTTTTGGTTTAAGTGAATATTTATTCATTTTGTATGGTGTTTATGTAGTACGTACAAGACATGTTCATGTTTTGGTTGTTAGTTCTTTTATTTGCAAAGTTCAATAACATGTCTAGATTATTTGTCCTTTAGCTAAAAGTAAGACATGTAAAATAAGTTATTAAAATAATGTTTCATAAAATGCTCTCATAAAATTTGAAAATATTATTAACATGAAAATAAATTGAGATCATTCCGACGATGGAACTCCGAGAGGATTGCGATCGAGTAATACTCTCAGAGATCTTGAGGTGAGGAGGTCCTTTTTAAGTCTTACCAGCTTGATGGAAGATTTAAAAAGGTCATTTCCGATATTTAAAATTCAAATTTATTGAAAAATTGAAATAAGAATTAGTTAAAATTAATTACAATTAAAAGCATAAGTAATCCAATTAGAAATTAAGAATTCTAAAATTAATATATTTAGAAATAAAATAGATTAAAATAATAATGTACCTAAATTATCTGACGACGGAATTCTAAAGGACTGCGCTTGAGTAGTACTTTTAGATGTCTTGAGGTGAGGAGGATTCTTTTAAGTCTTGCCAGCTTGATGGAAGATTTAAAGGACATTTCCAAGATTTAATAAATTAACTTAATAAAAATTAAATTAGATAAAAGAATAGTAAATGAAAAGTTAAGTTTAGTATAATAAAGAATAAAATCAAATTAATAAATTAGAATTAAAATTAGAAAAGAATTAAAACAAATAGAAATTAAATTAAATTAAATATTTTAATAAATGTGAATTATTCCGAGGATGGAATTTAAAAGGAATTGCGCTTGAGTAATTTCTTTAAAAACTCCTAAGGTGAGAAAGTTTTCTTTAAGGTCTTACCAGCTTGGTGGAAGGTCTTTAAGAAAATCTTCAATATCAAATAATTCATATTTATTTAAAAATATAAAAATATATGAAATAATAATTTATATAAGAAAATAATAACAATAGAATAAAATAAGACAAAATAATAGATAGAAATTCGGGTAGGAGTCTAAATAGGGATTGCATAAAATATGTAAATAATCCGACGACGGAGCCTCTTCAAGAAAGGCGATTGGTCCTACTTGAATACTCTTAAGGTGAGAAAAACTTTTAGGTTATCCAACCAGCTTGATGGAGGAGACTTAAAAGATTTTTCAATATTTAATTATATCGAGATTAAAGTAAAAAGGCAAAATTAGGATAACCTTAGATTATTTGGTACCATTTTAGGATGGGCGTTGTGAGGGTGTTAATCCTTCCTCACACGTAACCGTACTCCCGAACTTAGAACTCTTAACGTAGACCAAGCCTTATCCTTAGTTTGAATAGGTGACCAATCACACCTAGGTTAGAATGGTTGGTGGCGACTCCATAGTTTTGTGTCTAGCTATTAGGTTTACCCCAAAACTTAATACGTTATGACAGTATCACTTACACTTTTAAGACATGTTTTAAAATGAAAAACATGTAATATATCAAAACATTTCATATTCACTTTTAGGGCATGTCTAAAACATTTACAGTCTCAAAACATTTCTCATATACTATAAAAACATGTCAAGTCTAGAGTTCATATCAAATAAAACTATACTCTAGACAGCATATCATATCAAGTTTAAGACTAGGCTAAATCCCTAATATTCTATCGATAAAGACTTAGTTCACTGTAGCTAGTAGTGAGAAATCATGTCATCGTCCCTTGGAAATCATCTAGGGTGCCATAGACCTCATCTCTCTCAACCCCATTGATCAGGTGTGACTGAGCCCTATCCACGACTATTGTCGGACAAGCATCTCTGCCTAATGAGTAATCTCTAATTAGGCGATTTCCACTATGCTTTATTGAATTTAACTCTTTTAGGGTGCATAAAACATTTAACCATTTCACTTTCTTATGAAAATAGCGTAGAGTATGTAACACATTTCTTTAAGATCATTTACATATGTAAATACATACACTTACACTATATATTCAATCCTTTCAAAATGATTCAAACATTTATTCATATAAGTATCGCATGAATAAATCCTTTCAAAATCTCAAGTTATAAACAAAGCATGCTTAAAAGCAATGTAATTTAAAACCTGAGTTAAAGACAATTTGCTATCATGCTAATGAAATACATCAATGTAGTATCATTCGATATAGCACTAACTATAATCCCAATTCCTCATTTCCATCCTTTTGATTTCAATCGGATCATACATAATAGGTAAATTCGATATTCTCCGTGGTTCCTCAATATTCAATATCATTTCTCAATAATTATCGACTATAACAATCACTTGTACATTTCATCATCAATATTAGGACCCCCCCACCGTCAGTATGAGACCTCTTAATATCTATGAACATTTAAATATCACATTTTTATATAACCATCAAGATACTGAAATTATGCAATTACCAATATCATCATTCAAGACCTATTCCAGAGTCAACATCGATGATATAAAATCACAAGGTCAATAGTCACCTATCCAATCCATCTATGGTTTAACATATTGACCCTCGATCATAATTCCGACTTGATGGCCAATTTCATTGACTATCACAAAATCAATCACAGTTTTCAAATCAATTTCTTTTTATATGGCTTGTATGATATAATACTATGATAGAATTCTCTATAAAGATATTATCGAATCAATTTTAGGTTAGCAGTTTACCCACTTAAGAGATTTGGCCAATTTCCACTATCAAAAATTTTTCAAGACATTTTATGTCAAAATACTGAACTTATACAATTGTCGATCTTATTATTCAAGACCTATTCCAAAGTTATAATCGAAATCATATAATCACATGTTTGACACTCATTTATTTGAATATATCAATGATTAGACTATATCGAAATTCAACCTCAATTTCAATAATATTATGCATGCATAAGTCATACATTTGTTATAACTCAATATCATAACTATCCATCGTATACCACAATATTGATATTAAGACCCTTACCACAAATGCAGGTTCGCTTATTATCTCACGTATATTTGACAATATAATGTCATATAATAAAACCATTTCAATATTGACCTCTTGCAATGTCTGTGTTATCACATTCGAAACTACTCCAAAATCAAGAAATCGAAATTAATTAATTCTAAAATCACCACTCCGTTGATAATTCCACAATTCAATCGTTCAGCCATCTAAATTACAACCTGGATATTCTCTTCCAAGCTATATCATATAATCATCATTAATTTTATCAATGATTCGACTAAATCGATATTCAACCTCAATTTCAACTTGATAACCAATTCATGATATTAAGATAAATCAATTTATCGATTCTATAAAGCTTACACAATATAATTCATCATGTTATCATGCTCAACCATTTACCTTCTCAAACGATTCCAAAAAATCAAATTTTTCGGTAATACGATAAAGTCCTTTCAAAGCTTATCTTTCGATAATTCTTTTCAAAGTTCCATGTATACGAGAAAACCTTAACCTTTTTCATCAAACATTTTCATATAAATTTCGGCAGCATAACATTTCAGGAACTAAAACCTCATGCAACAATGCCAAATAAACACAGTGGTATTCCACAATCATTTTGTTGCAATATCATGATCATTACTAAGACCCCTGCCACCAATTGTAGGTCCTCTTAGCCTTTTAAAATCATTTCATTAATAATTCATTCTCAAGAACATAACTCCAAACTATACACTATAACACTACTACTACTTTATAAAAGTATCTTACCTATTCACCAAAGCTTAGCGTGTTTCCGAGCTTAGCCGAACTCCACCACTTGCCTCGTTACCATGTTGCTACAATTTTAACAATTCACACATATATTCGCTTAGAAATTAATCCAACAAATTCTATAAATTGCAATGGAATATAACAAAATCTTTTAATTTCCTTACCCATATTCAACATTAAAATTCTGGTAAAGTACTTCCTAAGCTCTCTCATTTCTTTCTTTTCTTTCTTTCCCTTTCTTCTTTCTTCTTTTTCCATTCTGTTTTCCTGTTCTGTTTTTTTTTCTAGCCGAACCGGTTCAGACCGGTTCAGCCATTTTCAGCCGTCATCACCGTCGGTTCAGCCATCGTCAGCCGTCATCACCGTCGGTTCAGCCATCGTCAGCCGTCATCACCGTCACAGCTGGCCAAGGTTGTGCTGAAGCCGTTTCTGGTCTCCTTTTCCTCCCAATTGGCAGCGACGACAGTGAATCTGGAGGCAGTGGTTCGACTCCTTTCTCCTCCTCTTTTCTCCCCTTTTTCTTTTCCTCCTTTCACCACCGGTTGTTCCTTTCGCTTGGCCTGACCTCGCCGGTGTCAAAGGCAGCGGTGGCAACGTCCGAATCGGATGGCACCGCCTCTTTCCTTTTTTCTTTCTTTTCCCTTTTTTCCTCTCTGTTTCCGCTTCGTTTTCTTCCCTTTTTCGCTTCGTCCGTCACCGGTCGCTTCTTCTCTTCCCCCTCATCTCACTGGTGACGTCTCTCTCTCCTCTTCCTTCTCCTCTCTCGACCAACGGCGCTGGCTTCCTCTTTGGGGTCTCTCCTCTATTTGTAATAGAGGAGGAAAATGGAAGGGAATCGGGATACCCGATTCCCGTCTCTTTTCTTTTCCTTTTTTTATTTATTTATATATATTTATATTTATAAATATATATAAATACACTATATAATTATATTTATATATAAATGGATATATAAATATATAAATATACACATTTTATTCCTTATAATTTGGATCTCTTAATATCCAAATTAATTTCCTCATACAATTTCTCCACTCCATTACTTCACTAATTACTGAAATTCCAACAATATTCCCATCTCGTAAATAACTTTATTTATTTACTTTCGCTTATCTATTTTCATTAAAATTAATTTTTCGGGTAATTAATACCAAAAATAGAAAAATTTTCGGTTATCACAAATCATGAGAAACATGAATATAGCCTTAGAATTGCAAAATAGTGAGTGTAGTGTGTGATGGTGTATTTGGCCAAGAGAGAAAATATCACCATGCTTAGTTTGATACCAAAATGGTTATAGAATAATATCCTAATGTTAATGAGACTGTTAGTGAAGTTAGATTTGAAAAGGAAGCATTTTAATTGTAGTTGTTAGGGTTAGGTAGGAAGTAGACTGGATTTGTCGTTGTATTAGAAAATATGGAAGATCTTAGAGTATACTACATAATTTATAAAAGAAGTATTGAATTTTGATCATGTTTGAATATTATTTTGCAGCCTAGAAGTGAGGAAGTTAAGGAAGGATAGGCAAATATACGCTTGACTATCAATTCTGGTGCTGTTGAATTGTGATATTGCATTATGGCAATGTGGTAAGAAATATGTATCAAAGGCGTAGGTGATACTATGATTGCATTGGGCATATTAGCTGAATTGTGAATATATTGAACTATTTTCAAGTGCAGGAGGTTTAGATACATAATACTATTATGCTATTAAATTTCATAAAATGCAAAATAGACTTCGACTAGTTTATCGGAAAGGTCCTTAGAACTAAGTGTTAGTTGAGATGAAAGAATTGGGTAGCAAGGTTCACTTTAATATATATTTCTGGTACTATTTTTAATATAATTTAAAAGTAAATGTTATCACTAAATTATTATGATTTAAAATAATATAAAGGACTTAATAAAAATACTAAGAAAATCGTTTACTAAACTGATTTTATATTGCACTAGTTATAACTGAATTATAATGCTTTTAAAAGAAACTGCATCCCTTGAAATTGTTATGTGTTTTATTGTTGTTTAAGGATATGTGTTGAATGAGCCTATTGTACTATGTATGGTTTTCAACTGCTTTACTGAATGTTTTAAGATTGTTGGCTCCCTTTTAGTTGCCTTTTAGGTAATCACGTTGTAATGTATCATAATGTAATGTTTGCTACTCGACGCTGATCACGTCTTTAGCACCCATAGTAGTCACCTAATTAGTGTTCTTTGTGGACTCTATTGACTATGGTTATATGTTTTAATGTTACTCCCTATTTGAGAACTTAAAGCTCATATTGGGATATTGCATTATCTCCATTGAATTGTTTTATTAAAATGTACCGATCAAATCAAAACGTTATTTGGAAACCTATTGTACTAATGATATTGTTTTATCAATTGTTACAAAATGTTTATTGAAAATATGCTTATCAAATTTTATTATTTGTTAACAATTAATGATATAGTACTCGACTGTTTATATTGTATAGTATGGTTATTGTAAATACTAAAATATTGGATTCTGAATTTAAACGCATGAAATTCTCCTCTGTTAGGTACACTTGAAACTATTATAGCTGGGACTAGAGACTGGGACAAGTGAGCTATTTTAAAGCATCCTTTTTTACTCAACCTGGTATCCCTAGCCAACTATAACAATCTTCCCTTCCAATTCCCAAATTATTGTCATTGATGGAAAATGTTATCGTAGGAGCCTGTTTAGGATACGTGCATATAGTTCCATGGTTTTTGCTCATATATATTTCTTACTGGGTAAAAGCTCACCCCCTTCTTTCCTTTTCTAGATTATCTGCAATAATATTTGTACAATCGTTTACAGGAAGACCTTTACTTTTGGATAGTATTCCTTCGTGAAAGTTGCTTATTCCTTTGAGGTATATTGTATTTTCTTTTATATGTTTAGAGTAGTTGTTGTAACTCCACTTGTGTGAGTTAACACAGCTAATCCCAAGCCCGGGTAAAAGAGGAGGTTGGCGTTAGGTTGGGACAACCAGCCATAAAAACTAGTCCAATCTCATGAAATGAACCAATATCAAAACATTGTTGGGCGTCCCCTACTCAGCGACGCCCTGCATCGAAGCCCAGGTGTAGTGAAAAGTGGGCAAGGGTTGCTAGGCCATCACCCGGAAGCGACGCACCACATCACCACATCGACGCCTGGATGTGGTGTTAAATAGGCAAAGGTTCCCACACCACAATGGACCAAGGTGGGTAAAGAAGCTAGTCCATAACCATAACCATAAGCTTAGGTTAGGATCTTGGAATATAAGTACGCTTAGTGGTAAGTTAGCTGAGATTTGTGAGGTTATGAGTAGGAGAAGGGTTAACATCTTGTGTCATCAAAAGACCAAATGGGTTGGGGAAAAGGATAGGGAGATAGTGTAAGAGCCTCGCCTGTCTCACCAGGCCGTCGGCGAGCATCCCCTAGGCTTCCCTCGTTGCCCCAGGTTTACTCTTACAAAAGCGCTCAAGGCATTAATCCTGAGTTTTTCAAGAGCCTTGGGACAAAGCCATGAGGTGGGTGACCGCCAAAGCAGACAATACGTGAATGGTGTGTGATGGGTGACTGCCCAGCTCACGCTGTCAAGGCAAACCTGGGGAATGTGGGACTCTTAGGGGATGCTCGCCGACGGCCCACTAGAACGGGCGAGAAAATGTGAGAACTCGTTATTTTGTACTGTACATGTACGAAATTATAAATTTTAAATAAATTAATTAATTAATTTTGTATATCTTTCTAAATGTTAAAATAAAGGTGGGATAGAATTGAAAAATTTGAAGTCGTACAAGGGCAAAATTGGCTTTTCTCAAGGATTGGTCAAAGTTGATCAATTTTTGACTAATTTGGCTTAAAAAATAATTAAAATAAATAAAAATTTAAATTAAAAATGGGCTGGACAGAAAAGTGACTATGCAGTGGCAAAATGAGTAAATAAAGTGACTTTAGAGGGCATTTTGGACTTTAAATAAATTATATCAGAATTTTTATAAATTAAAATTAATTTATGGCCAATTAAATTAAGACAACAAGGCCAACTTCATTTATTTCTTCAGCCTTGTTGCACCGCCTCAGCCATTTTCTGCAAACAGTCCCGTTTTCTGTTCTTCTCCTCCACCGATCTTCATGCTTTAGCTCTGAATCACCATTTTCTCATCACAAAATCAATTAAATTTCTTCATATAACTTCAAACTCACCTCTATAGCTCCCCAATCATCAAGGGATTTTAGCCAAAAACTGCCCAAAAGAGACTCCCCTGCAGCTGGACAGTGGCATAGTGTAGGTAAAAATATTTTTTTAGCCAACGTTTTACGCATTCTGATCACTGGTTTATGGTGATGTTGGTTAAGTAGATGATATGTAAGGATAAGGTTTGGAATAAAAACATATAATAATTTCCTAGGGCTAAATTCCTTTATGGTTGGTGGCGTTAATGGTTGAACAAAGAATTTTGTTACTATGTGCGTGTGTGGCATCAATGGCATGAAACAAAGGTTGACATGAAAAAAAATTAATTTTATATTTATAGATGAAGCCATGCTGCTACGGTTAGCCATGAGGGTTTCAAAGAAGTATAAACGTGGTATCTTGATGGTGTGAAAACAGAAAATAAAGGCATGAATACTAAATATAAAGGCTAGCTGGAATCGAAACAGAAAATAGGAAATTGATTTAGTGTGTTGACCGAATGTGATGAAGATGGCATGATATTCAATAAAAGGGGTTGTTGTGGCGTGGAAATAAGAAAGAATAAAGGATGAAATTGTGATGAATGGTCAAGAATAAAGAGTAAAAAATGAGGGCTTGTGATGAGGAAAAATATAACCACAAAATGCAAATATAGTCAGTGTGTGTGTAGGTTGCCGATTAGAGAAGAAATGAAGGAAAAAAGTATTGCCTTTATTTCTTAAATGGTGAAAAAAAAATACAAATGAGAAGGCAGCTCATTAATTTATACATTGACTAAAAATGAAACAATAAATTTAATCATATAGAGGTCATTTGGCCATAGTAGAAAAGGAAGGAAGATGGCATGAAGAGTGGCCATCTTTAGCTATGAGATCTTATTTACATCTATATTTCTGTAAATCATAGCTTGAAAATAAAGAATAAATAAGCTAATGATTTTTGGTGAAATCAGATTGCAGTCGGGAAATTCGACGTTCGTGTGGTGCACACGAGAGCGCGATCTCGATAAACAGGTAAGAGACGCGTATGTAGATTTGTAGGGATATCCAAATGCATGATTTACGTGCTATGAATTTTATATGAATTATGGAATATGGTTTTGCCTCGAAATTGCATGAAAACCTGTGGATTGTGGCTGTTGAACTGTGTTTGAAAATGTAGGGAGGCTAGGACCGGGCAGCCATCTTGCTGCCGAAATTTTTTAAAAATATTTCTAACAATGCTAGAAAATATTTTGGGTGCATTATTGATATTCTACTAGCCTTGAGATTATTAAATTAAATATTTTTCATAAAAGTTTATTATACCGAAAAATATTTATTAAATATTCTTGACATCAATTTTGGTGAAGGTGTCACTACTGAAAATCCATCCCACGTGTTTTACAGTGAATTGTGTGATTTGTGATATGAATTAATAAATGGTGAATATTTTATACATGATTTTAAATTAATATTCACTATTTGAGAATATATATTTTCCTTTATGGAATTAGTGAAATTTTACCATGAGTAATAAATTCCGTAAAGGTTTTATCACCGTGAAAAGACTGTTTTGAGACTGTTAGGCCCATATCATGCTCACGTATTCATGTGTACCCTCTCATGTGTTATGCTATTGACATTGAGCCGTCTTTAGCGTCCCGATTGTCACTCGCTCAGTATACGACCGAGGACACCTATAGACTATGGCCATAGATCTTTATGATGATTTACTGTTCCTACAGGGATCTCATGTGTACCTTATTATTCTCTACGAGACATCATTAAGGAGTTGCTTGGTCTCCACTATTATTCCATGTGTTATTATTGGATTTGGTGAGAAATTTGGAAATATACTATTATTGTGATGCTTTATCACTGATTTGTGAAAAGATGTGAACAATGATTTTATTGCTACATGTGTTTAAAGTGATTGATTTCAAAGGTGGAAATCAAAATAAATTTCTAATGTGGTTCATATGATTTACTAAATGGTTTTATTTAATTATATGACATTTTATATGCAGTAAATATTTTAATGAACTTTATATTTAAATAAATTCCTACTCCCTATAGTCGCTCTAGGTTTTCGGGATACGATAGGTATTTCAAAATACCTTTCATGCTCCAGTTGGATTTCCCAACCGACTATAGTATCATTTCCTTGGTAGTGTACGAGTTTATAAATAGGAATTTAAAGATTTTACTGCTTATAGTCTTCGAGGTATCAAGATTTGCATACAAATCTCTTATTGAGCCGTGGTTTGCTCACTCCAATATTTTATCTCTCCAGATTATTTTTAGTGACCATTTGAGACATATCATCCGAGGATTAAAGGCTGCGTATTAAGCACCCTGAGGTAGCGCTTATAGACCCCAGAGGTATAGTTATTTTATTTTATATTTTCAGACTTTTGATTTACAGTACTACAATATTGTATTAAATTAGGGGATGTAAGTGTGGATTAAAATACAATTTGTAAATATTTATTTCCGTTAATTATAGTAATTTACGGATATCGTGTTTAAAGTGAATTAAATACGGAAAATAAGATATTGCAGATAGCCCAACCTATTCATGTGTTGTGAAATTGTGTAAAAAGAGTACAATATTGTGTACTTGGGATGTGACAGATAGCACCTTGGCAATATAAGCTTTGGTACACAGGGAAAGATAGAGATCGAAATGGAGTAGGCATCATTATAGATAAAGAGTACCATAAGGATGTTGTACATATTAGGAGACAAGGGGATAAGATTATTTTGGTTAAGCTAGCTTTAGGAGAAGAGGTGTTGAATGTCATTAGTGTGTATGCATCTCAGATAGGACTTGATAAGGTTAGTAAACGACAGTTTTGGGAGGATTTAGATAAGGTAGTACAAGAAGTGCCTCTAGGAGAAAACCTTTTTATCGGTGGCGACCTTAATGGACATGTAGGTACAAGTAGAGAGGGTTTTGAGAGCATACATGAGGGTTTTAGTTATGGTGTAAGAAACGAGGGTGGGGATGCTATCTTAGATTTTGCTTTATCTTATGACCTAATCCTAGTAAACACATTGTTTAGGAAGAGAGATTCTTATCTTATAACCTTTAGAAGTGGACCAAGAGCAATTCAGATAGATTTCTTTTTAACTAGGAGTAGGGATAGACATAGATATTTAGATTGTAAGGTTATCCCAGGTGAGAGTGTTACTGCGCAACATAAACTCCTAGTCCTAGATATGAAGATAGGTAGACGATATCGAAGGAACCAACAAAAAGGAATTGAAAGGATTCGATGGTGGAAGCTAAAAGAAGATTATCATACAACATGTAGAGATAGTTGGATTCAAAAAAAGGATTGGACAACAGAAGGGAACCCAAATGTAATATGGAATAAAATGGCAAAATGCATTCGGGAGGTAGGCAAAGAGACATTAGGAGTATCAAACGGAAGAGTGCCGAGTGGAAAGGACGCAACATGGTGAACTGCAGCAGTAAAGATGCTATAAAGACTAAGCGAGAGTGTTACAAGGCTTTGAAGAAGAACAATACAGAAGAGAGTTTTACAGAATATAAGTTAGCTAAAAAAGAGGCAAAGAAGGCTGTGGTAAAAGCTAAGATGAAGGTTACGAAAGAGATTTACAACAAGTTGAACACAAAGGAGGGAGAAAAAAAGATATGCAGATTGGCACGAGCAAGAGAAAAGAGGAGACGCGACCTAGGAGTAGTGAAATGTATTAAGGATGAGCATCAAAGAACTCTCGTTAAAGACAATGACATTAAGGACAGATGGCGTGATTATTTTGACAAATTATTTAATGATGGATAAAATAAAGTTTTAGATAATATCTCAATGCCTCTCAAGGATTTAAATCGGTGCTTTATGCGTAGAAAAAGGCACTAAAGATGATGAAGAACAGAAAAGCTGTTAGACCTAATGACATCCCAATTGAAGTTTGGAAATGCCTTGGAGATGTAAGATTTAGGTGGTTGACAAATCTGTTTAATAAGATTTGGCGCACTAACAAAATGCCGGAGGAATAGAAGAAGTGTGTCTTGATACCTCTATATAAGAGCAAGGGAGATATTCAAAGTTACCGAGGCATAAAATTGATGAGTCACACGATGAAACTATGGGAAAAAGTGATAGAACGGAGACTAAGAAAAAATGTAGAGATATCAGAGAATCAATTTGGCTTTATGCCCCGTCGATCAACTATGGAGGCAATATATTTGCTTAGACAACTTATGAAGCTCTCTCAAATACTTGGTAAAGATCTTCATATGGTCTTTATAGATTTGGAGAAAGCACATGATAAAATGCCTAGGGAGGTACTATGGTGGTCCTTAATGAAGAAAAAAGTTCCTTTGAAATATATTGAATTAATTAAGGACATGTATTGTCACGACCTATGACACCACATTTTTCACCTTATTGTACACAACTTAACCGGTTAGGCTGTCTGTGATACTTCACTTGTACTGATTGTTAAACAATTTTACATAATATTGTTTATATTATACACATCCCCCCATCGTAATTAATCAGATAAGTAGTACTGTTGACATGTCTAAATACAGAAAATAAATGATCATACCTCAAATAACTCAGTCCGTCTGTCACATTGTCCTTCGTGTATAGCCGGGATCCACAAATCCACTGAACTCACAATCATCAAAACCTGAAATGTTTAAAATTAAGGGGTGAGCAAAACCACGGCTCAGTAAGGGAATTATATGCCTCACTTGATACTTAGCTTCCTATATGCTGAAAATCTTTTTTTTTTTTCCTATGGGCTCTAGGCTCACATGTAGGAAGGATACTACAATCGGTTAAGGATCCGAATGGAGTAAGGTAGGTATTTTAGAATACCTATCTTGTTCCGGAACCTAGAAGCAACTGTAGAGAGTGATAAATTTCTTTTCGTTTGAAATTTAAATCATTTTCCTTTTTAATTTCATATCATTTTCATATTCTTTTCAAAATAATGCTTTTACGAAATAAAGCATTTAAATAAAGTAACTAATATTCATATATTCTTTGAAAAGAATATTAGTTATATGAATATTAGTTAAATCCTCATCATTCTTATTTAAACTCATTTCATATTTTTCTGTACAATCATAATTAATACAGCACTTTAAATAGCAAAACAAGCTATTAATTCCTTTTCGTATAACATATAAATCTTTTATTATCTATTATTCAATTTAAAAATTAAAATTAAAATAAGAATATTAAAATCTATTTCCACTTATCACATTAGCAAAGCAGCAAGTACTTCGATAGATTAGTCACTATACATGTCGATAATTTGATTACTAACACATCGGAACTCGTGTAGCACTTAGTTCCCGAAGGACTCTAGAGGTGGTTCACACAGTACAGAAATCGAGTCTTTACTCGTTTTGGCCTTTAGGACTTAGACTGATTACTAACACATCGGAACTTGTGTAGCACTTAGTTCCCGAAGGACTCTATAGGTGGCTCACACGGTACAGAAATCGAGTCTTTAGTCGTTTGGCCTTTACATCAAAACTCGTGTAGCACTTAGTTCCCGAAGGACTCTAGAGGTGGCTCACACGGTACAGAAATTTCTTATTAACACATCGAAACTCGTGTAGCACTTAGTTCCCGAAGGACTCTAGAGGTGGCTCACACGGTACAGAAATTTCTTATTAACACATCGAAACTCGTGTAGCACTTAGTTCCCGAAGGACTCTAGAGGTGGCTCAAACGGTATAGAAATTTCTTATTAACACATCAAAACTCGTGTAGCACTTAGTTCCCGAAGGAATCTAGAGGTGGCTCACACTGTACAGAAATTTCTTATTAATACATCGAAACTCGTGTAGCACTTAGTTCCCGAAGGACTCTAGAGGTGGCTCCCACGGTTCGGAACTCGAGTCTTTGCTCGGGTTGGCCTTTATTCCTAACTTTCGACAAACACGACTAGGTACTAATTTAGGTCCAAGAACTCAATATTGGGAGCTATACATACCGTACACAAATCACATATACATTGTCAAAGTATCACAATATGCTAACATGCTCCCTCGGTGCGATTTAATTAATTCCTATGCATAATGCATTCCTCAAAATACAAGCACCAAAAAGTATACAATTTATACCTTCAATAACCACAACCAAACTATAACACATAACATGCAAGTCATAAGCAAGATTTCCTTTCTAACAACTACTATTCAAAATGCAAGCACCAAAAAGTATACAATTCATACATTCAATAACCACAACCAAACTATAACACATAACATGCAAGTCATAAACAAGATTTCCTTTCTAACAACTATTATTCAAAATGCAAGCACCAAAAAGTATACAATTTATACATTCAATAACCACAACCAAACTATAACACATAACATGCAAGTCATAAACAAGATTTCCTTTCTAACAACTATTATTCAAAATGCAAGCACCAAAAAGTATACAATTTATACATTCAATAACCACAACCAAACTATAACACATAACATGCAAGTCAAAAGCAAGATTTCATATCATGTAAAACACTTTCTTTTTTTTTTTAACATATCATCTATCATTTATGGAGTCTAAGATAGACATCAATCTTATCATACTATAAACCTCAAAGGGTACAGAAATAAACCGGTCAAATCTATGACCATAATCTATATTGTCCTCTGTAGGTCGCGGATCAGGTGTCGACCGGGACTAAACATATCACATATCATGCATCAGCATGATAGGAATGCCAACCATTCTCAAAACTTTAGTTTTCATCATAAAATAAACTTTTATGGAATTTATATAAATATAAAATTCCATAATTTAAAACCATAAGGATTAAAATCCTTTAGTGAATATTTATAAAAATATTCATAAAAATATTCACTATATTTCACTTCATCTTTCACCTCGTATTACGTGTAATTTATCTATTCCGAGAATTTTCGGTGGTTTCATTATCACCATTCTCGAATACATAAATATTTTAAAATTCCATCTCATTATACTCATGTTTTATGAAATTTAGTAATTTCTTCATGTTTCGTGACTTAATATCGATTTTCGGAAATAAAATCATTTAATATGATTTTTATAAAGTTTTTCTAAAATTTTCGTAGCATAACGGCTGCCGATTTACTAACCTCCTGCACGGAAAATACAGTAATAAATTTGCAGCCAGTACTTCATCTCAAAATTTTCAGCAAATCATGCATCATAATAATTTTCATAAAATATTTTCCATAAAATATTTAAATTTAAAATATGCAGACTGAATATCCTTATAGTGCTGCACATGCATCCCTTACCTTTTTCTAGGTCGGCGACTTCCTCTGATCGATCGTGCCCGTACTCCATCTCTCCCGATTCCTTATCCCGATCGCTGAAAATAATTTCTGAAAATAAAAATTCTAATTTTTTGAATTTTTTCATAATTTATTTAATTTTTTTGAAATTAAATTTTCGGAAAATTTCTTACCGAATTTTCGTAAATTTCCGGGTTGTCGAATTTTTGGGAATCTCTGAATTCCCGAAATTCTCCTTTTTCCTCTTTTTCTTCCTTTTTCCTCTTTTCTTTTTCTTTCTTTCTTTTTCTTTTCTTTCTCTTTCTCTTTCTTTTTCTTTTTCTTTTTCTTTTTCCTTTTTCTTTTCTTTTTTTTTCCTCTTCCTTTCCCGGTCAGACCGGTTCAAACCATTCCTTGCCGGCGGTCGGTTCTCCTACGGTTCGGGCTCCTTCAGCTGGCCGGCGTCGAGACAAACTTGCTAGTGGCCTCAACTCGACCTGGATCGACGGCACGACGACGGATCTACTCGGTTTTGCCTCGATTACTTTTCCTCTTTCGTTGGCCTTCCTCCGCCGTTCCCCGCCTCTCCGGTGGCCTCCATCCCTTTCCTCTTCTTCCGCCAATGCTTCGGCTGTAGTGGCGGCGGCTGATTTGGCCGGCACTTCCAGATCTGGTTTTCTCTTTCCTCGGCTTCCGTCACGTTTCTGCTTCGATTCCGTTTCCGTTTCTTCACGCCGCCGGCAACTTCTTTCTTTTCTCTGGCTGGTGGCGTCTTGCCCTGCTCATTCCTCCCTCGCCGGCGGTGGCAGCTCCGCCGCCGTCGGCCCTCTGGCTGGGGAGGATCGAGTCCTTCCCGATTTTCCTCTTTTCTTTTTTCTGTTTTATTTCCCTTTTTAGGTTTATTTGCTTTCCCTTTTTAGTAGATAGTATACTATATATTATACACTATATAATGTATTTTATGCATATAATGTATACTATATATTATACATATATTATTTCATATATAATATAATATAATACATTATATATATTATTTCATATACATTATAATACAATATATATTGTATATAAATTATATATATTGTACATTACAAAATATATATCTAGTATATATATGTATATTTATATACTTTAAAATAAATAACATTTATATACATAGAATTACATAAATGTTATAATACAATATATATACCTATAAACTTTAATATAAAATAACATTTAGATTTTCTTTATATATGTATGTATGTATATATTTATATATACATAAAATATTATGTTTATATACATATGTATTATTTAAATTCATGAAATAGTATATATTTCCATATATATACCAACGTATATTAAAATATACCATATAGTATTTTAAATACATACGTATTTGTATAAAATACATTTATAAAATTTGTAATTATATAAACATATTTTATTTTCATTTTTCTTTTTCCTTATTTAATTTGGATTTTTAATTTATCCAAATTCATTTTTCCTCTCTCCATTATTATTATATTCACTTCCAATTTAATTTCTTTTATACGAATTTTTCGATTTCTCTCACTTCCTCGATTCTCGGGATTTTCACCAATATCCCGTTCTCATAAAATTTTATTTATTTTCTCTTATTTAATTTCTCCAATATTTATTTTCAATATTTATAATTTCCAATAAATGGAAAATTTACGGTTATCACATGTATGGAGATACAAGGACACATGTGAAGATAGGTGGGGGGCAAACATGTGAGTTTCCTATCATGGTGGGATTACACCAAGGGTCAGCATTGAGTCCATTCTTATTTGAGGTAGTTATGGACGAACTGACAAAATCTGTAACGGTCTTCGTATACTGTACATTATTCATTTTGATACACATTTATCGGTTGGGCTGTCTATGATTCTTTAAATCATTTATCAGTCACAATAGTAAACAGTAAATTTCATTACCAGTACAATTTTAGAAATGTGACATTTCATTATTTCTTTTCATATCTACATCCCCTATATTTAATTTGGACTTAAAGTAGTAATGTACATAATTTCTGAATATATAAAAGAAAAAAATATACCTCCGATATCGTATATCGACTGACTCAGGTAACCGATATGGCAGCCGATAACTCAGGATGGTACGTCTCTCAATCCAATATAATGCCCTGTGGATTGGAAATAAAGAAGTGAGCGACAACGTGCTTAGTAAAGGAGTCGTATGCAAGCTTGATACAATGAAGTCTATATGCTGGAAAAATATTTATTTTTCCTTTTTTCATAAGCATAAATGGAATAAAATATTTATTTCCATCACCTCACTAACAGTTCAAAACACGTGACAATACAGTAGTGAGAAAGCTCAGTGAGCAGTAAGTATAAAATCTTAGAAGCAGTAAACAGTTGCTTCAGCACAGTATATTATCCAGAAAGTCAGTGGATAATCAGTTCAGTAATTGTTTCTAAATTTGGAAATAATTTTCATAAGATTCTTTTCCAATAAACAGTGGTTTTCCAGTACCGTTCAGTAAATAGTAATCAGTACGATACAGTTCAGTAAACTGTATTTCTCAGTACAGTAAACAGTACTCAGTAAAATCCATCTCAGTAAACAATTTCAATGGGTTGAGACTAGGCATCACCCTATATCATATCATGCTATTATCATCCCCAAGGGACACAATAATCATCCCCTAAGGGACATAGTAACAGTATACAGTAAGATCTATGGCCATAATCTATAGAGGGTCCTCGGGTACACTTGCCAGGTGACTCCGAGACCGCTGATGACTTAGCGAGTCAATCAGCCACGTGATAGTAATCAGTAAGCATTAAAATTGGTCCCTAAAGTCTCAAAATCATTTATTTCCCATGGAAAATACCTTTAAGGAATTTAAATGAATTAAATTATTTATTTAAATAAACATTTCCAAAAAGGTATTCTTTTTTCATCTCCAAATACAGTAAAACAGTCAATAAATATTCATGAATCAAGTGAGAATTCTCAGAAATATTCTTTTTGAATATTTAATTTTATGAATAATATAATTTCATTCTCACTTTACATAAAATTCAAAACATGAATTTTTAATTAAACATTTTCTCACAATTTCCCATTTATAGAAAGTTTATGGAAATAATTTCCAAAATTTCATAATTTATTCCATTTATGCATCTAAAAAATTTCATGATATTTTAGAGTAATTTCGTAAATTTTTCGGCAGCATAACAGTTGCGAATTTCTAACCTTCTGCACGGAAATTATAGTATATAAAACCAACTTTCAACCACAATTTGCATGATGTTTATAGCAACCAAGTGTCCAATAATTTCATAAAATTTAACTTGATAAATCATGCAATTCAATGTATCCATACAACTCACACACTTCTCCCTTACCCAACTAGCAATACAGAGTTCTTCAGTAGCACCCACTGAAATCCGAAATTTCTGGTTGCAAAATAATTTTATAAAAAATTTTTAATAATTTTCCCCTTAATTTTAAGCCACTAACTTTCATAAAATGCAGCCATTAATAGTACATCACATGTATAACCAATATAAATTATACTAGTGTTAAAACTAAAGTTTTCCGTTTTAGCTTCTTTTTAAGTTCCAATTTCACTGGTCTTTCTCTTCCAATTTCTATATTCATTTTCTATCATTAAATCATAGAATTCAGTATAATATCATCTCCAAATAAGCTATGGCCGAAACCCCTTAAATGCCCACTTCCATGATTTTGTTTCCTTTTTGCAATTCTAACGTTTCCATCCTCCTTATTCCATCATAAGCTATTGTTTTATATCATTTTCATGCAAGAAATTGCATGTCTTTCTTAAATTCTAAAGCTGACCAAAACCCATGAAAATGGCATATTTTTGCTCAAGTAAAATAACTCAACACCAATAGCAAATATGAGATGTACAACTTTAGATCTATAACTTTAAAACTTTGAATTAACATAAAACAATAGAATTTGATATCCCCCTTTTCCTCTGTCTGAACCTTCCTTGGCATTTTTCTCTCTTATTTATTCATTTCCATCTCATGTCTTAACATGTTATTCATGCTATAACAATTAGAGATCATACAAAATCAACCAACACACCACCAACTCCTTTACCTTTGCTTGACCGAACCAACACAACTTCACTTCTACGTTATTTTCCTTTCACGTTAGCCTTCCTTTCTTAGTCTTTTGGATGGTTTCAAGATGGAGGGAAGGTTTGTTAAGAAAGCTTAGATGTTTAGATAGTAAGAGGGTGAGGTTTTTGCTCATAAATTTTTTGAAGAATGGAAGCAAAACAGAGCAATATGCAGCCGACAAAAAAAATCGTGGAGCAGCAAAGTAGAGTCGATGAAGAAGAAGAAATTTGCTGAAGTTTACTCCAATTTAGTCTTCTTTCTATTCATGTTAGCCAATAAGACTTTGCCATCTATTTCCTATCCTATTTCCTCATCATTTTCTTGCTTTATTGAGCATTAAAATTTGAAGAAAAACTACAGCAAAAAGGAATGGCTAAGAGAAATTTTGCTGCACGTTTGTTGACTTGTTTCCTCTTCCTTTTTGTAGGCTTCAACTAATCAAGTTAATCCCATGTTAAACTTTTAATTTCTCTTCCTTTATATTGCATTTTATACCTTAAAAATTGCATTTCATTTCCTTTAGATAATTTTCAGTGCATCACAATGGTAGCAAAAAATGACGTGAGGATCACATTGTTGCTGCACGGTTTTTTACTCAATTTCTCCCTTTTTGTATGTTCCAACCAATAGGAATTTACCATATTTCCAAATGTAAATTTTTCCTCCATTAAAATACCATTTATTTGTATTCAATGCCATTAAAATAAAATTTTTATTTCCAAATTTCAGATTTGTTTCTTTATTTATTTCTATGTTTCTTCTTCATCATTTAATATTTATTCCACCTCTCATACACCATATTATAAATCATACATCCAATAATTCCAAAATTCAAAGTGGAAATCCACATTCAATCTTTATTTAATTTCACTAAATAATTTATTTCCACTATCAATGATTTACAAAAATATGGTGTACAATATTGTAAAATCGGGTTTCACAAAATCCATCAAGGATAAGGTGCCTTGGTGTATGATGTTTGCAGATGATATTGTCCTATGTGCGGAAATGAGTGCGGAGATCAATACAAAGTTGAAATTATGGAGACAAACGTTGGAATTAAAAGGATTTAAACCAAGCAGAGTGAAGATTGAATACATGGAGTGTAAATTCAGCTCTAACCGAGTGGAAGAGCATAATGTAGTGACGTTAGATGGGGTGGCGATACCTAAGCGGGACCATTTTTGATATCTGGGATCGATAGTACAGATGGATGGAGAGATTGATGGTGATGTGACCTATAGGATCCAGGCTGGATGGCGTAAGTGGAGAAGTGCTACAGGTTTGTTGTACGATAAAGGAATTCATATATGGTTGAAAGGCAAGTTTTATAGGACAGTTGTTAGACCGACATTGTTATACGGTAGTGAATGTTGGGCGACTAAGAGGCTACATACACAAAAGATGAATGTAACAGGAAATGTGAATGTTGCAGTGGATATGTGGATATATAAGAAAGGATAGAATGAGAAATGAAGATATTCGTAAGATGGTTGCAATGATACCTATCAAAGACAAGATGTGTGAAAGTTGTTTATGTTGGTTTGGACACATAGGACATAGACCTGTAGATGCTCCAGTTAGGACAATAGAGGCTATGGATGTTGAGAGAAGGGTTAAGACTAGAAGAAGACCGGAAATGACTTGGAAGGAAGTAGTTTGGAAAGATATGGAGGTTTTAGAGTTAGATGAGCAAATGATATTGGATAGGAATCTATGGAGGACGAGAATACATATGGACGATCTAACATGAATTTAGATATTGGTTCATATAGCCTATCCCAATCTCTTGGGATAAAGGCTCTAATGATGATGATGATGTTCAGAGTTGTTGTACAGTACTGTTGTGAGGACCTCAATTTTCTTATATTTGATATAATCTACAGAGTGTAGGAATTTAAAAAAAAAGAAAATATTAATTGTTAAAATAATTAAATAAAGGGTCTATTTGATAAGGTTCATGGAGGTACTTGGTAAGGTCCCCACTAGGACTTTCTCTATCCAAATCGAAGTAAGATCTTAGAATAATGATATTTGAGGTGAAATATGGATATAACAGGAATCTGTACCTCAAAATCACTTCGTTTAAGTATATTTTGAAAAGCGAGAAATAAATTCAAAAATGGCGATCGTGGAACTTTCCTGAATAATGGTCAAACCAAATTGATTTTAAACCTATAGACTGTTATAAGAGAAGTCTCGTGTAAAGAAGTTTCACGTGGACTTAGCCCGTGAACTAAATTACGTGAACTAGGGGACAAGTTTCGATAAGGGGTAGTTTGGTAATTTAACTACCCAAGACCAGTCAAACCCCTTCAAGAGTTAATAGTTGACCATGTTTGACCTAAATATAAGAGAAATAATAAAAATAAAATATTAAGTTTGAATTTTAAATTATTTAATTAATGAAAGGATATAAATGGGAATAATGAATTTTGTAAGGGTATTATAGTCATTTAAAATGGAGGTTGGTCAATGGGTCAAAGATTGACCAAAAATTAATTTAAATAAATAAAATTTAATAATAATAAAATTAAAAATATGAAATTATAAAAAGAATAAGATATTTTTATGGTAAAAAATGTAAATATAAAGATGAAGGGAGATTGCGATATGTTAACATGTGTTAATTTTCCATTGGTTAGAATAATTATAAAATAAGCTAAAAGAAACTAAAACTCAGCAAATTCTTCTTCATAAATCGACACTCCCCTGCTTTGTTTTTCTGTTGGCTGATTCTCTCCACTTCTCGCCAAGCTTTCGCACGTTCCCTTGCTTCTCATGTAAAAACCCTCTTTCAAGCTTCTAACTCACTAACCATCCTTCATCAACCTCAGTCTTCATCACATGGGTTGTCTAAAACTAGAAGTGGTTGGGCAGAAATCAATGTGGGATGGCTGGAAAGGTGGTTGGACAGTTCAGCTGAAACAGGGTGCTAGGAAATTGAAAGATAAAGAGACGTAATCGGCGCTATTAGATTTTATATTGCACGAAGATAGAGGTAAGGAACATGTATAAGAGTTGCTTAGGAAATAATTTATTTGTATTTGCTAATTTTCAAAAAACTAAATCATACCCAATTGCAACCAATTTTCCTAAGTAAGAAAATATAGATTATTTCAAATTCATATGAGTTTTATATGTTTTAAATTGCATAAGATTATATGTTATTTACTGTATTTATTTTGCATGCATTGATTGGTATCGCAAACAAGGGTTATCACATTCTTCCCACCTTGAGAAATTTGGTCCCTAAATTTGAGTACTGTTACTTCAAAACAATTGAGGGTACCTCTCCTTCATTAGATTCTCTACTTCCCAAGTGGCTTTTTCCTCCTAGTGCCTTTGCCACAATACCTTCACTAGTGGGATAGTCTTGGATCTAAACACCTTTTCCTTGCTATTTAAGATCTTGACAGGCTTCTTTTCATATGTGAGATCATCCCGAATATCTAACTTTCCATAGTCTACTACATGAGAAGGATGCGGGTGGTATTTTCGTAACATTGACATGTGAAACACATTATGCACACCAGCTAGTTGTTGTGGTAGAGCCAGCCTGTATGCTACCTCACCAATTCTTTCAAGAACCTCAAATGGTCCCACATACCTCGAACTAAGTTTGCCCTTCTTCTCGAATCTCATAATGCCCTTCGAAGGAGAAACTTTCAAGAATACTGAATCACCAACGTCAAACTCCAAATGTCTCTTGTGATTATCGGCATATGACTTCTGTCTACTCTGGGTAGTTTTAAGTTTTTCATAGATAAGTCTTATACTGTCCAAAGCTTGCTAAACCAAGTTAGATGCAAATAATTTTCTGTTTCCCACTTCTTCCCATCCAACCGGAGACCGACACTTTCTTCTGTACAGTGCTTCATACGGGGCCATACCTATACTCGAGTGGAAGATATTGTTGGATGCAAATTCTGCCAATGGTAAATGTTCATCCCAAGAGCCTTTGAAATCAAGTGCACATGCTCTCAACATGTCCTAAAGAGTCTGAATGGTTCTCTCAGACTGACCATCGGTCTAGGGATGGTAAGTGGTGCTGAAGTGTAACTGAGTCCCCATTGCTTCCTGAAACTTCACCCAAAATTTAGAAGTAAATCGAGAATCTCAATCAGACACAATGCTCACTGGGACACTGTGTAGTTGAACAATTTCTCGAACATAGAGATCAGCCAAAGCACTGAGAGAATCTGTAGCCTTAATCGCAAAAAAAATGAGCTGATTTAGTTAGCCTGTCCACTATCACCCAAATAGCATCATGTTGTCTTTTAGTCCTTGGAAGACCTAGCACGAAGTCTATGGCGACATGCTCCCATTTCCAGCTCGAAATAGACAATGGTTGAAGCAACCCCACATGCTTTTGATGTTCAACCTTCACCTGTTGACAAACTAGACATCTTGCAACAAAATCAATGATATCTTTCTTCATTCTAGCCCAATAGTATAAGCTACGCAGGTTCTGGTACATCTTAGTACTACTTGGATGCATAGCATATTTTGAGCTGTGAGCTTCCTCCAAGATCAACTTCTTCAGCTCTGAATCATTCGAAACATACATTCGATCTCTGTACCTCAAAATGCTATCACTGCCAAACCTAAACTCTATTTCTTCATTCTGGTTCCCTTCATTTTCACAAACAATCTTGCTTAATCGAGGATCTTCTTTTTGTATCTGACGAATTCAATCAATCAGTTCAGGCTCTATCCTTATACTGGTCATCATATGTGACGTCCCCGTCACTTCATCTTATCGCTTATCTTTTTCCTTCTTTATTTAGATTTAGTTTATCCAGTGTCATTCTTCCCTTAATCTTAAGCTAATCATTTAATAGCTCATGAAATTTTATTCAATTTCTATAAACATAAAATGATATATATAAATATCATTCCATTTCCACAGGATCTCATACATCTTCTTAACTTACAGCCCCGACATCTTATATATATATATATATTCTCTACTTGTACTGTACTGTAGCTGAATTACAATTTACTATATACATGAACATATAAGTATACCTTCTATGTTAACTGGGAAGCGTATCGAGAATGTACACCTTGGTTCTTCAAAAACAAGCTCCTCTAGTCGGAGCGGGATTCACTTCAGGTAATCTGTAGGAAAAATGGTCGTAAAAGGGTGAGTTTACACTCAGTAAGAAAAATATGTAAAAGAGCGTACTATGCCTCTATATGCATTTTTCCTACTTGGCTCTATAATATCATGTAAAGCATTATAAAGCATGCATCATAAATCTCTTTCATGCATTGTTTGCAACCATGCATATTCATTCCAAATGACATGGAAATCATACTTTGTATGCTTCTTTTAAAATATAGCATACATATAAAACATGCATCATACTTCTTTCTTTAAAACATCATACTTCATAACATACTTTAAAACTTACATCATACTTTTCTTCATACATACGTCTTGTACTTTGAAATAGATGGAGACTATATACAATGTTTAAGCGATTGAGTCGTCATATGAACCGTTCATTCCCATTCATATGACTCATATGACTCTAATCATGCATTAGTACATTGGTATACCATGTAGAGGTCAGGGATTCTCTCCTGCCTTAATAATACCATAGTGAGCACTAGTTAGGTGTCACTGATGGTCTTGAGGACCGGACTAGGGTTCCTCACTTAACATACATATTACTGAGGACTTGATCAGAGTCTCTCAGCCATCAGAAATGCATAATCATTACACAGTCCATAGCCTCAAAACATTTATAATATAATTTTCAGAAAACACCTTTGTGTTTAAATTAATTAAGCTTTGAAAACATCTTTTCATACATAGCAGTCGACTGGTCGTATAGGGCAGTCGGCTGCTGCTTCATAACTTTATTTCTCGAAATTATTTTCATTTCGAAAAATACATGGGGGCAGTCGACTGGTCCATATAGCAGTCGACTGGTTTTCAAACGGAATGCTTCTTAAGAAATAGCAGTCGACTGGTCATATAGGGCAGTTGACCGTTTTTGAAACAGAATGCAATTTGGTAAATAGCAGTCGACTGGTTTGAAACAGAATGCTTCTGGGTAAATAGCAGTCGACTGGATTACATAGCAGTCGACTGGTTTGCATCGGTTTTCAAAAACGACGTTTTGGTTGTCTCTAGGCAGTCGGCTGCTACTTAAGGCAGTCGGCTGCTACTTAAGGCAGTCGGCTGCTCCTAACCTAATTGGTACTAGGAGACAAGTTCGAAAATGCATCTTTTCCTGCACAAAATCAACTGGTGCTTCTTTCCAAATCACATACACACATCATAAAACATGCGGACATAGCCGCCTTACGTCCGTTACATAATTTCCTTACCTCGATTCCTTCGAAAACGCGAAATCACTTGATGTGTCACCTTAGCTTTTCACTTCTTCAACCTAAAATCATCATACTACATCAAACCTTAAATTAAACCACATACACATGTCATATCAACTCAACACAACTCAAATCCATAAACGAAATTGACTAAATCATTTTCTCCTCTTACCTTCACAAGAGACCAAAATTTCAATTGTTGAGATCTCTTCCAATACTTGAAATCAATCCACCAAACTTTGGATATCACTTAGTCTAGTGACAAGGGTTATTTTTCGTCTAATAAACTTGTTGGATCGATGGGAGAGTAAGGTGGTTTAGCAAGGTAGCTAGAGATGGAAGCTTGGAAGATTGGAGATGGCACGAGAGGGAGAGGGCTGGAAGTAGGGGCTGACATTGGTGATGATAGTGAGGGTGATGAGTCATGCCATTTCATTAAATGCATGCTCATCTCATCCTCTATCTCAGCCATTAGCATCCCTTTGACTCAAGACTATTGACCATCAATTAATTCCTCTTCCACCTGACTCATCCATTTAATCACCAAATCAAAATTCTGGTTTTATTTCTTGTCTCATACCTTAATTAATTTTCTGATATCAACATGCTTCATTTGACTTATTGACATTCAACTTCATTGTTTCTTCTATATTCTATACATTAATCATACATCATTCATACATCTATTATATCTTAATTACACATCAACTTCGTATTCATTTAGTCATATTAACTTAGAATACTTTACATACATGGAGAAATTACATGGAAATTGGGGATCTCACATCCTCCCTACCTTAGAAAATTTGGTCCTCCAAATTTGCCTTAGTTTGTCATGTAAATAATTCTGGATACCTTTCCTTCATTAAGCTCTCTAGCTCCCATGTGGCTTCTTCCATCGTATGGTATTACCACAGAACTTTCACTAACGAGATCGTCTTAGACCTCAAAACTTTCTCTTTTCTGTCCAAAATCCGAATCGGCTTCTCTACATAGCTCATATCTTCCCTTATCTCCTAGGGTTCATACTCAATGACATGAGATGGATCCGGATTATACTTCCGAAGCATCGATACATGAAACACATTATGTACTCCCGGTAGCTCCGGAGGCAATGCCAATCTATAGGCAACATCACCTATTCGATCTAAGACCTCAAATGGACCAATGTAACGAGGACTTAACTTACCTCGTCGGCCAAATCTCATAATTCCTTTGGATGGAGAAACTTTCAAGAATACAAAATCTCCAACCATGAACTCAAGTGGCCTCCGTCGAGCATCTGCATAGCTCTTTTGTCTACTCTGAGCTGTCTTAAGCCTTTGACAAATCAACTTAACATCTTCTGAGGCTTGCTCGACTATATCTGGAGCCAATAACTTACGTTCGCCCACTTCTTCCCACCCAATCGGAGATCGACACATTCTTCCATACAAAGCTTCATATGGTGCCATCCCGATGCTTGCATGATAACTATTATTGTATGCAAACTCAGCCAATGGCAGATGGTCATCCCAAGAGCCTTTAAAGTCCATAGCACAAGCCCTCAACATATCCTCGAGCGTCTGAATCATGCGCTCGGACTGTCCATCAGTCTGCGAATGAAAAGTTGTGCTAAAATTTAACTTAGATCCCATGGCTTCCTGAAAATGCTCCCAGAAATGGGAAGTAAACCTGGAATCTCTATCAGAAGTAATGCTCACTAGAACACCGTGTAGTCTTACGACATCTTTTACATACATATCTGCCAAAGCATTGAGTTTATCAGTTGACTTCATAGGTAGGAAGTGAGCTGATTTTGTCAATCTATCGACAATCACCCAAATACCATCATGATTCTTCTTGGTTCTGGGCAACCCCATAATAAAATCCATCGTAATGTGCTCCCACTTCCACATAGGTATAGGCAGAGGGTGGAGTAATCCTGCTGGCTTTTGGTGTTCTACCTTGACCTGTTGACATGTGAGACATTTTGCTACAAAATCTGCTATGTCTCTCTTCATGCCCTTCCACCAGTACACCTTGCGAAGATTGTGATACATCTTCGTATTTCCCGAATGTAACGTGTACTTAGTGGCATGTGCTTCAATCAAGATCAACTTCTTCAATTCGTTATCATTAGGAACACATATACGACTTCTAAACCTCAAAATTCCATCACTACTAACATTAAATTCTGAGGTCATACCTGACTGCATCTGATTCATAGCCTCTATGCATCTATCATCTTGCTTTTGAGCACTTCGAATTCTGTCCATCAAATCTGGTTCAATCCTCAAACTAGCCATCATTCCAATTTGCTCATAAGTCATAACATTAAGGTTGAGGCTTGCGAATTGCTCAGTTAGTTCATGCTCTTTTATCATCATATAAGACACCATACTTACATGCTTCCGACTCAGAGTATCCGCCACCACATTGGCTTTCCTCGGGTGGTACAAGATCTCACAATCGTAATCCTTTAGTAACTCGAGCCATCTTCTTTGCCTCATATTTAATTCCTTCCGGGAGAATAAGTATTTCAGACTTTTGTGATCCGTAAAAATCTGAAATCTCTCACCATATAAGTAATGTCTCTATATTTTCAGGGCAAACACTACTGCAGCTAACTCCAAATCATGAGTCGGGTAGTTCTTCTCATGGTCCTTCAATTGTCTGGAACCATAGGCTATTACCTTACCATGCTGCATTAACACGCATCCCAAACCTTGCCCTGAGGCATCACTATACACCACAAATCCACCTGAACCACTAGGGATGGTGAGAATCGGTGCAGTCGTCAGCCTGTGCTTCAACTCTTGGAAGCTACTTTCACAGGCTTCATTCCACTCATACTTCACTTCTTTGCACGTCAAGCGCGTCAATGGAGCAGCTAACTTCGAGAAACCCTCTACAAACCTCCTATAGTAGCCAGCTAAACCCAAGAAACTCCTAATCTCCGTCACAGTCTTCGGTCTTTCCCACTTGACCACCGCTTCAATCTTTGATGGATCAACTGAAACTCCATCTTTACTGATCACATGACCTAAGAAGGAGATCTGATTCAACCAGAAATCACATTTACTTAGCTTGGCATATAGTCCTCTATCTCTGAGAGTCTCCAAAACAATCCTCAAATGCTGCTCATGCTCTTCCCGTGACCTCGAGTACACCAAGATGTCATCGATGAAGACAATGACAAACTGGTCCAAGTACTGCTTAAACACATCATTCATCAAATTCATGAAGGCTGCAGGTGCATTGGTTAATCCAAACGGCATCACCAAGAATTCATAATGGCCATACCGTGTCCTGAACGCAATCTTAGGGATATCTTCATCTCGGATCTTCAACTGATGATATCCCGATCTCAAGTCTATCTTGGAGAAGACTTGTGCACCCTTTAGCTAATCAAAGAGGTCATCTATCCTGGGAAGAGGATACTTGTTCTTGATTGTCACTTTATTCAACCACCGGTAGTCGATGCATAACCTCATACTACCGTCCTTCTTCTTGACAAAAAGCACAGGAGCACCCCAAGGGGATACGCTGGGTCGTATGAATCCCTTGTCTAGCAACTCCTGAAGCTGCTTCTTAAGTTCTTCCAATTCTACCAAAGCCATCAGGTAAGGAGCTCTTGATATAGGCTCAGTCCCCGGCACCAAATCGATAGTGAACTCCACTTCCCTATCCAGAGGAAGTCTTGGAAGATCATCCGGGAACACCTCAGGAAAATCTCGGACTACAGGAATATCCTTGAGTCCGGGACGTTTCTGATCTACGTCCTCCACATAAGCAATGAATCCTTCACATCATCATACACATTATCTATTACTTTCATTTGCAAACAAATCAAAATCAAACATACTTTCATATTAATTACTTGCAAAATTTACAACATAGCTAACGGGTGAAGAGAAGGTTACGCTCTTAGCATAACAGTCTAATAAAACATGATTATTAGCTAACCAATCCATACCTAAAATAACATGAAACCCATACATATTCAATAGGATTAGGTCAGCCTTAGATTCTCTTTCTCCTACCCGTAGCTTACAGTTTCTATACACCAACTCTGTCACTTGTGATTCTCTAAGTGGTGTGCTTATCTTTAATGAGTATTCTAAAGTCTCAGGTTCAACAGGTACTTTCATAGCAATCATAGGAGACATAAAAGAATGCGTAGAGCTTGGATCAAACAATGCTATAACACTTATGTCGAACAAGTAGATTGTACCTTTAATCACTTTGGACGAGGCATCGGCAGACTCTTTGTCGATGGCAAACACTCGTCCTTGGGTCACAGCTTTCTTTCCCTTCTCAGCAGCAGTAGCTTTAGGTTGCGGTTTAGGGGTCTTATCTGATTCGTCAGGCATCTTCGGATCTCTCTGAGGGCAATCCCTAATCATGTGTCCTTTCTCCCCACATCTAAAGCAAGCGCCACTCGCCAAGCAACATGGCTGTGATCTATGAAACTTCCCGCACTGCTCACATCTTTGCATCGTACTCTTTGGTGAGTTAGCAGTACTTCTGACTTGATTTCGGGATCGCTCATCACTTATCTTGATCCCGGTAGCTCTAGGAGTACCTATATCAGTATCATCATCATCATAACTCCATCTTCAATATAATTCCATATAACCATTAAATTAATTTAAAGATCATCTTTCTATACTTTACTTACCTATAGAAACTCCTTCAGATCGTCTACTTCTCCGGAATGGATACCTATCGCTCGAAACTTTCTCATCCGACTTTCGATTCATCGGTTCCTTGCCTTTACCCTTGGCTCGGAAGTCAGCATGGTGTAGATCATAGTCCTGCTCACACAGCTGAGCCTTACGGACAGCTTCTCCATAGGTGGTGATATCCATTGGATACAACTTAGATCTAATCGGGGACCTCAATCCCTCGATGAATCTGTAGATCTTATGCCCTTCATCTCTTCGGACCTCTGGATCGAATCTACTCAAGGTGGTGAACTTAGATTCATACTGATTCACCGTCATTGTACTTTGAGTCAAACTTAGGAACTCGATCTTCAGTCTATTCTGATCCGTGCGTGGGATGTATTGTTCATTAAAAGCCTCCACAAATCTATCCCACGTAACTTCATCATATCGGGCCTCTAACACGGTCCGAGTGGCTTGCCACCAATATTCAGCATCATCAATCAACAGATAGGCAGCCAAGCCTACCTTCTCCCTTTCGGAGCAGGGCATATACTCGAAAGATTTTAGGACAGCTTTCATCCAGTTCTCAGCTGTCAACAAATCTCTTTCCCCCTTGAATTTAGGCGGATCCAACTTCTTGAATTCTTTAATCAATGCCACACTACAATAGGCTCTAGGATCCCGCCTTCCAGTAGCTGGGACTGGTGGGGTTACTTCCGTAGGAGGAATTACAGTTGCAGTTGCTTGGGTACTTGTGGCCACATTCGGGAAATTAGACATAAACTAGGTGAACATCGTGGCCATGTTCTCCATATGCTTTTCCATCTTCGCTAGCCTTGTATTCGGGCTATGTGGTGGAGATGGTTGAGGAGACGGAACTGGGGGCTCTTCAGTGCGACCCCGTCCTCTTTCTCTACTTCTACCTCTTCTTCGTGAGCTCATACTGTAAATATAATCATCATTGAGCTCTTTAGTATAACTAGAAACAGCTATACTATACATTTGTATTTAGACAAGTACAGTACAATTGTGGGATATACTCTATTTCTAGCTTCTTGACACTGACAAACTTCAATCTAAACTGCTCTGATACCACTCTGTGACGTCCCCGTCACTTCATCTTATCACTTATCTTTTTCCTTCTTTACTTAGATTTAGTTTATCCAGTGTCATTCTTCCCTTAATCTTAAGCTAATCATTTAATAGCTCATGAAATTTTATTCAATTTCCATAAACATAAAATGATATATATAAATATCATTCCATTTCCACAGGATCTCATACATCATCTTAACTTACATCCCCGACATCTTATATATATATATTCTCTACTTGTACTGTACTGTAGCTGAATTACAATTTACTATATACATGAACATATAAGTATACCTTCTATGCTAACTGGGAAGCGTATCGAGAAGGTACACCTTGGTTCTTCAAAAACAAGCTCCTCTAGTCGGAGCGGGATTCACTTCAGGTAATCTGTAGGAAAAATGGTCGTAAAAGGGTGAGTTTACGCTCAGTAAGAAAAATATGTAAAAGAGCGTACTATGCCTCTATATGCATTTTTCCTACTTGGCTCTATAATGTCATGTAAAGCATTATAAAGCATGCATCATAAATCTCTTTCATACATTGTTTGCAACCATGCATATTCATTTCAAATGACATGGCAATCATACTTTGTATGCTTCTTTTAAAATATAGCATACATATAAAACATGCATCATACTTCTTTCTTTAAAACATCATACTTCATAACATACTTTAAAACTTACATCATACTTTTTTTCATACATACGTCTTGTACTTTGAAATAGATGGAGACTATGTACAATGTTTAAGCGATTGAGTCGTCATATGAACCGTTCATTCCCATTCATATGACTCATATGACTCTAATCATGCATTAGTACATTGGTATACCATGTAGAGGTCAGGGATTCTCTCCTGCCTTAATAATACCATAGTGAGCACTAGTCAGGTTTCACTGATGGTCTTGAGGACCGGACTAGGGTTCCTCACTTAACATACATATTACTGAGGACTTGATCAGAGTCTCTCAGCCTTCAGAAATGCATAATCATTACGCAGTCCATAGCCTCAAAACATTTATAATATACTTTTCAGAAAACACCTTTGTGTTTAAATCAATTAAGCTTTGAAAACATCTTTTCATACATAGCAGTCGACTGGTCATATAGGGCAGTCGGCTGCTGCTTCATAACTTTATTTCTCGAAATTATTTTCATTTCAGAAAATACATGGGGGCAGTCGACTGGTTTTCAAACAGAATGCTTCTTAAGAAATAGCAGTCGACTGGTCATATAGGGCAGTCGACCGTTTTTGAAACAGAATGCAATTTGGTAAATAGCAGTCGACTGTCCCATATAGTAGTCGACTGGTTTGAAACAGAATGCTTCTGGGTAAATAGCAGTCGACTGGCTTACATAGCAGTCGACTGGTTTGCATCGGTTTTCGAAAACGGCGTTTTGGTTGTCTCTAGGCAGTCGGCTGCTACTTAAGGCAGTCGGCTGCTCCTAACCTAATTGGTACTAGGAGACAAGTCCGAAAATGCATCTTTTCCTGCACAAAATCAACTGGTGCTTCTTTCCAAATCACATACACACATCATAAAACATGCAGACATAGCCGCCTTACGTCCATTACATAATTTCCTTACCTCGATTCCTTCGAAAATGCGAAATCACTTGATGTGTCACCTTAGCTTTTCACTTCTTCAACCTAAAATCATCATACCACATCAAACCTTAAATTAAACCACATACACATGTCATATCAACTCAGCACAACTCAAATCCATAAACGAAATTGACTAAATCATTTTCTCCTCTTACCTTCACAAGAGACCAAAATTTCAATTGTTGAGATCTCTTCCAATACTTGAAATCAATCCACCAAACTTTGGATATCACTTAGTCTAGTGACAAGGGTTATTTTTCGTCTAATAAACTTGTTGGATCGATGGGAGAGTAAGGTGGTTTAGCAAGGTAGCTAGAGATGGAAGCTTGGAAGATTGGAGATGGCACGAGAGGGAGAGGGCTGGAAGTAGGGGCTGACGTTGGTGATGATAGTGAGGGTGATGAGTTATGCCATTTCATTAAATGCATGCTCATCTCATCCTCTATCTCAGCCATTAGCATCCCTTTAACTCAAGACTATTGACCATCAATTAATTCCTCTTCCACATGACTCATCCATTTAATCACCAAATCAAAATTCTGGTTTTATTTCTTGTTTCATACCTTAATTAATTTTCTGATATCAACATGCTTCATTTGACTTATTGACATTCAACTTCATTGTTTCTTCTATATTCTATACATTAATCATACATCATTCATACATCTATTATATCTTAATTACACATCAACTTCGTATTCATTTAATCATATTAACTTAGAATACTTTACATACATGGAGAAATTACATGGAAATTGGGGATCTCACATCATACAACCCTCTCCGGCTGGTTCTATATCCAATCTCAAATTTGCAAACTGCTATAGCATACACCATTCTTGGACCATCAACACTGAAACCATAGCAGTGCTTTTCCTACTCAACGTATCTGCTATTACATTAGCCTTGCCTGGATGGTAAAGAATTTCACAGTCGTAGTTTTTCAACACTTCCATCCATCTCTGCTGGCACATATTCAACTCTTTTTGGAAGAATAAGTACTTCAAACTTTTATGATCTGTAAAAATCTAAAATGTTTCTCCGTAGAGACAATGATGCCGAATCTTGAGTGCGAACACTACGGCTGCAAGTTCTAGGTCATGTGTCGGATAATTCTTCTCATGGTCCTTCAACTGACGAGAACCACAAGCTATTACCTTCTCGTGCTGCATCAAAACCACCCTAATCCATGATATGAAGCATCATTGTAGATAGCAAAACCTGTTGACCCACTAGGAATAGTCAATATCGGAGCAAAGGTAAGCCGTCTTTCCAACTCTTGAAAGCTATTTTCACATGCCCATTCCAGTTAAAGTTCACTCCTTTATAAGTGAGTCGATGTAATGGTGCATCAATCTTGGAGAAACCTTCTACAAATCTCCTATAATAGCCAGCTAAACCCAGAAAACTACGAACTTCTGTTGCAGTCTGAGGCCTTTCCCACTTCATAATGGGTTCAATCTTGGACAGATCTACTGACACCTCGTCTTTCGACATGATAAGCCCCAGAAAAGCAAACTGATCTAACTAGAAGTCACATTTACTAAGCTTAGCATACAACTTCTTGTCTTTGAGGACTTAGAGGACTGTTTGCAGATGCTGTTTGTGCTTGTCTATTAACTTGGAATATATCAAGATGTCAGCTATGAAGACGATCACAAATAGGTCTAAGAAAGGCTTGAACACTTCTGATGGAGGCCCATCAAGCTCACAAAGCCCAAGTCATGTTCGTGGTGATCGTGATCCTTTGAGCATCCATGGAGGTCCAACGACAAGAGCTAAAACAAAGATAATGCAACAAGCTTTGGCTGGTTTCATTAATTTTGCTAGAGAGAAAGTCTAACAAAGCTTGAGCATGGAGGATGACAAAGTTTTCTACAACATGATCCAAGTCCAAGTTCAACCTTCTTGAAGACACTCAAATATTAGGCTGAAATGCAATTAGGCTGGTTGGATAAATTAGGCCTAATGCAATTGGGCCAAATGCTATACTTAGTTTATTTAGGTATATATTATTGGGCTGAACATTGTCTTAATTTAATTTAAGTCTAATTCCTTTTTATTTAATAGGTATTGTAGGATTTCTATTTCTTGTTCTGCAAGTTAGGAAAGTAGGATTCCTATTACTTGTTCTAGAAGTTAGGAAAATAGGATTCCTAGTACTTGTGCTGCAAGTTTATTATTTGCCTATAAATAGCTATGTAACCCTTTGGGCATAACACAATTGATTTGAGTTATAAAATTTGAGAGACTTTTCTCTTTAGTTCTCTTGAGAACTCTTGAACTTATCAAGGTCTTTCTTGTGGTGTTCTTCTTCTTTCCACGAATTTATACCTTAGTTTCTTGCTTTTCAAAGCAATAGGTCTAGGTCCAATACCATAGGTTCTTGTGTTTCTACACAACGGGTCTTGGTTTTATCTCTAATTTTTGTTTTACTTTGCTACGTTTTTGACTTGTTCTTGTTTTCTTTGACTATTCTTCGTGTTCTGCATTGAACCTAATCTTCTTTCAGTGAGGTTCATATCATTTGGCATCAGAGCTTAGGTTCAATTCATGGGAGTCTTGTTTTATTACGTTCTTGTGCTTTTTTTCTGTCTTCTTATCTTGACAAAAGATGATCTTGAATCCTCTTCCAAGCCAACATAAATATTATTTGTTCCTCAAATCTATTGTCTTCATTAAAATAACCTAACTTTAATTAGCCACCAAGTAAACTTTAACTTGTTCTCCAAGCAACCTCAACCCCAAAAGTTTTCTTGCTCACCAAGAAACCTTCAAAAGCTCTACTGTCCCACAAAGACTACCTTGTTTCACAAGCCACCACTCCGTCTCGTTTCTTGCCACACAAGCTATTACCAAAACTAGCTTGTTTTCTCAAAAGTTGCCTTGTTCTCCAAGTAAACCTTTTCTTGTCACTTAGACTTTTGTTTTTCTTCATTGTTTATTTAATTTAGTAAAAACAAAAAAAGAAGTAACAAAAAAAAGAAAAAAAAGAAAAAAAGAAAAGAAAATCAATTCAAGAGGTAATTTGTTAGATTGTGTGTAGCAAGTGCAACATCAAAGGCAATCCGTGGAGGTATGCTTCATCAAAATCTTGAGATAGTTATTTTTTCTTAAGCTTTGAGATTTTCTTTTTACCTAAATCTAAGAATTCATTGTTACCTTTCTACCCCTACTGCCTAAAATTACCTTTTAACCTTACCACCTAAAAAGACCAAACTACCGCACCTTTGGCTGAACATAACCCTAACTAAACACCCCAAAACACCCATATTTCCTTTAAGGTTGAGATTCATTTGGGTCTTATTGAGTCTTGGTAAATCTTGTTAAGTCATCATTATTTTGTTTTCCCTTTATTAAAGTCTTGTGCTCATTTAGGTTGATTGCTGGTTGATAGTTGGATTCCATAAGTTGATTTTTGATTGAGTTTTGAGTTCAATATATAGATCCTATAGAGAAAAGTTGTGTGAAGGAAAAAGGCAAGAGTGTGTGAGTAACATTAGTAGAGAAAAACCATATTAAAATTGATTGAAACAGTAGTGTGAGTGTTACATTCTTATGTGCATTGAGTGTAAACACGTGAGGTCATACTTCTGAGGTCCTTCTTTTACTAACATTTCTTGCAGGTTACAATCATGTCTTCTAATAGTGAAAAGCCTGATTTGAGTAAGATTGGGATCATGCTTCAAGCCATGTAACAACAACTTTCTAGAATAGAGTCAAAGTTAGGTACATATGATAACTTGGAGCAACATGATGCTACCCTAGCTAAGGTAAACCAAGATAATACTTCTCATGCATGTGGTAATGTTGGTAATAATAAGTTGGATAGCAACTATGGAGAAAAATCTAATGATGATTCTATGCCGCTATTAGAGGATGATGAGGATAGTATGGAATTACTTATGGATGGAAAGGTATCTCTAGCATGTCAATCTCTAAGTGTGCTGGTGAAAGATGAGGATCAAATGAGATTAAAAGAGAGTGAAAAAAAAAATAATGAGTGAAGCCGAGGTCAAGTAAAAAGAGAAAATAACCGAGATTGAGTGTGATGCTTTAAGCATAGGGATTGAAGTTGTTTTAATGCAAGAGAAGCACCCCTTTACTTTCTTCAGTGAGAAGTTAAGTGGAGATGTCCTTAACTATCCCACGTACGATAAAGAGATGTATGCATTCGTGAGGGCTTTGGAAATGTGGCAACATTATTTATGGCCCAAGGAATTCATCATCCACATTGATCATGAGTCTTTGAAGTACTTGAAGGGACAAAGCAAGTTGAACAAGCGTCATGCCAAATGGATGGAGTTCATTGAGATATTCTCATATGTGATCAAATATAAACAAGGTAAAGAAAATGTCATGGTTGATGCATTGTCTCGAAGGTATACTCTAATCACTACTCTTAATGCAAAACTACTTGGATTTGAGTATATTAAATACTTGAATGGTACTGATGAGGATTTTGAAAATGTGCTTAATGCATGTGGAAAAATGGTTTTGGAAAGTTTTATAGGCATGATGGATTCTTATTTAGGGAAAATAGATTATATGTGCCTAGGAGTTCTTTAAGAGAATTACTTGTTAGAGAAGCCTATAGTGGTGGATTAATGGGACATTTTGGATAAAGAAAACTTTAGACATATTGCATGATCACTTCTTTTGGCCTAACATGAAAAGAGATGTTGAAAAGTTGTGTGAAAGATGTGTCACTTGTAAACAAGCTAAGTCTAGAGTTATGAATCATGGTCTTTATACTCCTCTGTCGATTCCTACTACTCCTTGGATTGACATTTTTATGGACTTTGTTTTGGGTTTACCAAGAACAAAAAGAGGTAAAGATTCTGTTTTTGTTTTCTTTGACAGGTTTTCTAAGATTGCTCACTTTATTGCTTGTCATAAGACGGATGATGCAAGCAACATTGCTGATTTATTCTTCAAAGAAATTGTTCGTCTACATGGTGTTCCGAGTACCATTGTTTCTGACCATGATGTGAAGTTCCTTAGCTACTTTTGGAAAACTTTGTGGGGAAAGTTGAGAACAAAGTTGTTGTTTTCAACTACTTGTCATCCACAAACCGATGGTCAAACTGAAGTAGTCAATCGTAATTTGCCTACTTTGTTGAGGTCCATTATTCAGAAGAATTTGAAGAATTGGAAAGATTGTTTGCCTCATGTGGAGTTTGCTTACAATAGAAGTGTGCATTCTACTACTAGTTATTCACCAATTGAAGTTGTCTATGGTTTTAATCCACTCACTCCATTGGATCTTTTACCACTACCTATTGAGGAGAGAGCTAGTTTGGATGGGGAAAAGAAAGCTGATTTGTTAAGCAACTGCATGAGAAGGTACGTCAAAACATTGAGAAGAGGACTAAGCAATATGCTACTCAAGCCAACAAGCATCGCAAGAAAGTTATCTTTGAACCTGGTGTGTGATAACCGTAAATTTTCCATTTATGGGAAATTATTAATATTGGAAACTTAGTGAAATGAATAAATAAATATAATATGAGATCGAAATATTGTGGAATATTTCGAGAATTGAGGAAGTGACGGATTGGGAAATTCGAGTGAAGGAAATTAAGTTGGAAATTGAAGGAAACCGAAACAACACGCAGCGGAATTTAAATCATTCGGCCTCCACCAAGATCGATTCGGAGAGTTGCCTGATTAAGGTTTCAAGATTTTACCTAACGTTTTCTCTGAATTTTCTGTCGTTGGTAGAGTCACAAGCAGCAACTTTTCGTTCCTGCCTCTATGGTATCCACACGAACGGATCTCACGACTCTTGAACGTCTCACGATCAGAAGCCTTGAAGAGCGTTTTGATTCCTTATAACCGAACTGCTAGCTTCGATTAAAAGGAGTGTTTTTTTTTTGTTTTCTGTTTTAAAAGGTGCGGTTTTGTTTTAGAAAAACTTCCTTTTTATAGGCAGTAAATTTTACCCTAAAATTTACTGCCAAACAGAACTCTAATCCTACTTAGAATAGGATTAGATATATCCTTAATCCAATTCAGAATAGGATTAAATATATCCTTAATCCAATTCAGAATAGGATTAATTAAGCTCCTCATTGATCCGTTCTAAGTGTGCGACCCAATAGGTTCTCAAAACAATGGCAATGACAAAATTGTCACAGGCAATGAGCGGTATCTAGCAACACATCATTGCTACCCATGTAACGAGAATGTCAATGACTCGACATAACCTTACTCGTGATAGATGTTACCATGTAGTCTAATCCCTTTATCCTTTGATGTCTCGATTAGACACAAGTCATGGAATGTGTCACACTTGTATAGTCTAATCAACGTTTCTTGATTCCTGAGTAGACTAATTAAACAAATAAAATCAATATCTCATATTGACTTATTCGAGCACGGCCATGCATTTCTTAGTCTCACTCTATTAAAGGGCCCAAGACATCACTCTTGTTATATAAGAGGGAGAAATCCTATCTTGATCACTCAACATCCCTCTACATAGATCAAGGCATACGCAATTACTACCTTTATAGTCCATCCTGTTACGAATGACATCTAGCAGCATTAAAATATGCAATTCTCTATGTTGGGATCTCTGATGATCTCAAGTCAAAGGATCACATACACCATCATCACTATGAGAATCGCTTATGACACTCATATAACAATCCATGTAGCGTTCTCATGGAGGGTTGATCCAGTACATAGTTCTCTAACATGTACCTATGTGATGACTTGATATCTTATATCCATGACAATGGTCATCAGTCAACCACATACTAGTCTTATCGTATCATTGTTATCCTTATTCACAATAATACTTGACTAGGGATATTTTAAGAATAGTGTGTTATTACTATTCTAAGGACATTATCATATAAGATTATATTACGCAGTTATAAGACAAATATAATAATGAACTATGATAAATAAAATGTCATTATACATAAAAAAATGCCAAAGTCAATCATCTAATGAATGGTTCTAAGGGCATAATCCAACAATCTCCCACTTGCACTAAGACCATTCACTCATGTATCTAATACCTAGTGACCTAGTGTGACGATCATGTCTCTGCTGCGTCAAAGGCTTCGTCAGTGGGTCGGCGATGTTATCGTCAATTGGTACTTTGCATATCCTCACATCTCCTCTCTCGATGATATCTCGAATGAGATGGAAGCACCGTAGTATATGTTTGGATCGTTGGTGAGATCTAGGTTCCTTAGCTTGTGCGATGGCTCCATTGTTGTCACAATAGAGCTCAATCGGATCTACAATGCTAGGAACAACTTCAAGCTCAGTAATGAACTTCCTGATCCAAACAGCCTCCTTAGCAGCTTCAGAGGCAGCTATATACTCAGCCTCTGTTGTAGAATCGGCCACTGTTGCCTGCTTTGAACTCTTCCAGCTCACAGCACCACCATTAAGGCAAAACACATAACCAGACTGCGATCTATAGTCATCTTTATCAGTTTGGAAGCTAGCATCAGTGTAACCTGTTACAATGAGCTCTTCCTCACCTCCATATATCAAGAATGTATCCTTAGTCTTTCTCAAGTACTTAAGAATATTCTTGACAGTGATCTAGTGACGTTCACCAGGATCAACTTGATATCTACTCGTCATGCTCAAGGCATACGAGACATCGGGACGTGTGCATAACATGGCATACATAATGGATCCAATAGCAGATGCATATGGAACTTTACTCATACGTTCTCTCTCTTCTTGTGTTGTAGGACACTGTTCTTTTGAGAGAGTAATGCCATGTGTCATAGGCAAGAATCCTTTCTTGGAATCCTGCATGCTAAACCTCTTTAGCACTTTATCTATGTATGCACTTTGACTTAGGCCAATTAATTTCCTTGATCTATCTCTATAAATCCTTATACCCAGTACATAGGTAGCTTCGCCCAAGTCCTTCATTGAAAAGCAATTCCCTAACCAAGTCTTTACAGACTGAAGGGTAGGGATGTCATTCCCAATGAGTAGTATGTCATCTACATAAACACCAGGAAGACAATAGTGCTCCCACTGACCTTCTTGTAGACACAAGGTTCATCTTCGTTCTTGATGAAACCAAACTCTTTGATTGCATCATCAAAACGAAGATTCCAACTTCGAGAAGCTTGCTTTAGTCCATAAATAGAACGTTGCAGCTTACAAACCTTTCCAGCATTTTTTGGATCAACAAAACCCTCAGGTTGTGTCATGTACACATCCTCGAGTAACTTTCCATTAAGAAAAGCAGTCTTGACGTCCATTTGCCAGATTTCATAATCATGGTATGCAGCTATCGCAAGCAAGATCCTAATGGATTTGATCATCACGACTGGTGAAAAAGTTTCATCATAGTCAATACCATGAATTTGTTTAAAACCTTTAGCAACCAATCGCCCTTTATAGGTATGAACATTTCCTTCCATGTCGGTTTTCTTCTTAAAAACCCATTTACACCCTATAGGTTTTACCCTTTCGGGTAAGTCAACCAAGGTCCAAACTTGGTTGGCATACATGGATTCCATCTCAGATCTCATGGCTTCAAGCCATTTCTCAGAGTCTGGCCCTGTAATAGCCTCTTGATAGGTAGTAGGCTCATCTTGGTCCATGAGCAATACATCACCGTTCTGAGTCATTAGAAATCCATATTTCTGTGGCTCACGATGTGTTCTAACTGATCTACGCAAGGCTTGTGTCTCTTGAGCAGGCGGTTGCTCCACAACAGCTTGTGGTTCTGGTTCCACAACAACTTGTGGTGCTTGCTCAGGCTCCATCTCAACATCGGGTGTGCTATCTTGTAGCTCTTGAATTTCTTCAAGTTCTACTTTTCTCCCACTAGTTCTTCTAGAAATGAATTCTCTTTCTAGAAAGACACCTGTTCGAGCTACAAACACTTTGCGCTCAGTGGGATTGTAAAAATAATATCCTTTAGTTAATTTAGGATATCCCACAAAATAGCACTTATCAGATTTAGGTGCAAGTTTGTTAGAGACTTGACGTCTCACATAAGCCTCACAACCCCAAATCTTCATAAAAGACATACTGGGACGTTTACCAGTCCATATCTCATATGGTGTCTTTGGAACCGATTTAGATGGAACACGGTTCAGTGTAAAAGCAGCTGTTTCTAATGCATGTCCCTAAAAGGATTCTGGAAGATCTGTATGACTCATCATTGATCGAACCATATCTAATAAAGTTCGGTTTCTCCTTTCAGATACACCATTCCATTGTGGTGTACTTGGAGGAGTGAGTTGTGAGACAATCCCACACTCTTTAAGATAGTCATAAAATTCTTGGCTTAAGTATTCACCACCTCGATCTGATCGAAGTGCCTTAATGCTCTTGCCAAGTTGGTTTTGTACTTCATTCTTGAATTCTTTGAACTTTTCAAAAGATTCTGACTTGTGTCTCATAAGATACACATAGCCATATCTACTGAAATCATCAGTAAATGTAATAAAGTACATAAACCCACCTCTGGCCTGTGTGTTTAAAGGTCTACATACATCTGTATGTACTAAGCCCAATAAATCACTTGCCCTTTCACTATGTCCTTTGAAAGGGGCTTTTGTCATCTTACCCATCAAACAAGATTCACATGTCTCATACGATTCAAAATCAAATGAGTCCAAAATTCCATCTTTATGGAGTTTGGAAATGCGATTCTCATTTATGTGTCCCAAACGACAATGCCAGAGATATGTTGGATTTTGATCATTAGATTTAATCCTTTTAGCATTTATGTTATAAATAGGCATATCAAGATTTAGAATGTAAAGACCATTAATTAATTGTGCACTACCATAAAAGATATCATTTAAATAAATGGAGCAACAGTTGTCCTTTATTATAAATGAAAAACCCTTCTTGTCCAAACAAGAAATAGAAATAATATTTTTAGTGATGGAAGGCACATAATAACAATCATCTAATTCTAAAACAAGCCCTGTGGGCAATGTCAAAATATAAGTTCCTACAGCTAATGCAGCAACCCTTGCTCCATTTCCCACTCGCAGGTCGACCTCACCCTTAGTCAACGATCTACTCCTTTTGAGTTCCTGCACATTTACACAAATGTGAGAACCACATCCAGTATCTAATACCCATGATGAAGAAGTAGATAGATTAACTTCTATAACATAAATACCTGAAGTGGAAGTCTCACTTCCTTTCTTCTTCTTTAGCTCTTCCAAGTATTTGTTGCAATTCCTCTTCCAATGTCCGGTCTCACCGCAATGGAAACATTTCCCTTCTTTGGCAACCCCACCTTTAGGCTTCAGTGCAGTATCATTGGGCTTGAACTTGCCATTGGTTTTATTACCCTTTTTCTTGCCCTTTGCATTAGCCCTGCCCTTAGCTTTCTTAACTATTAAGACATCTTTGGGCTTGGCCTTTTTCATGTTGGATTCAGCTGTTTTCAACATGCTAAGTAACTGTGGCAGAGTCTTGTCAATTTCATTCATGTTGTAATTAACAACAAACTGACTGTAGCTGTCTGGCAACGATTGCATAATCACATCAGTGGCCAACTCTTGGCCCAAAGGAAATCCCAATCTTTCAAGGTTTTCAGTGTACCCAATCATCTTGAGCACATGAGTACCAACGGGAGTCCCCTCTGCCATCCTACACTGAAACAATGCCTTACAGACATTGTACCTTTCTTGCCTAGCTTCCTCTTCATAGAGTTGCTTGAGATGCTCGATCATATCGAACGCATCCATTTCCTCATGTTGCTTTTGAAGCTCAGGATTCATGGAGGCAAGCATAAGGCAACTAACATCCAATGCATCATCTTGATGCTTCTTATAAGCATCTCTTTCTGCCCTTGGAGCATTAGAGGGTGGCTCCTCAGGTAAGGGAATTTCAAGGACATACAACTTCTTTTCATGCTTGAGGACTATCCTCAGGTTCCTGTACCAATCCAGGAAGTTTGTCCCATTCAACTTATCCTTCTCAAGGACAGATCGCAGTGAAAGTGTGTTATTTGTGTTTGATGCCATGGTAATCTACAACAAAAATATGCAAAATATAAGTATCATGAATGCATTCATTTAATTAAATATTTATTAAATGATGCTCCCACTATTTTTATCGAATCAACAACCCTCACTATTAATTCGGAAAAATTATCACATAATTTCTCTAGTGGGCCAAGATCCATATTTCACCTTATCTAGAGTTAGCTTTGGCTAATCGCCCAAGATTTGGCTATTTAGGTAGGCAACACTTACCAATTACATCTCATGTAACTCTTGGATAGTTGGGTGAACAACACTTGTTCTAATTCATCTCATGAATGGAAGCCCAACTTTATGCCTCTAAATTCCCAATCCTATTGAGGAAATTTAGTTAAGTCAACCCAATTTATAGCCTTTGGATATCACTATTATCCCATCGCGTCTTACTAAGATAGATATGATATTTTGCTTTGGCAAACATAACAAAATCGATTCTAGTCTTGACGAGTGCTATTCATTGGTAGGCATCTATTATTGACTTAATTTAATTTGAGGGATTTTGTTAGTTTATTGAATAAGATCTCACCAATTTTACTTTTCTAAAATTATCATATGATTTTCATATCATAAACGTACAAAATAAACCATGCATCTCATGCAATTAAGCAATAAAATAAACGTGACATAGTTATAGTCCAAACTAAATGGATTTCCCAAGCCAATGAGAAACCCTAAGGGTTAACCTAAGGGTAATAGCATCTTCTCCAAGTGCCTCTTCGGTCATCCTTTGCATGGTTGTCAGCTCCAATTACATAGTTTAAGAGAAACCTCGAGTTACATTCGAGGGGAGTAAGATGAGAAAAGAATGTACAACAAGAATTTCAAGAACAAGGCACGACACGCAGGTCGTATTTATTAAAATTTACAACCACCAAAATACAATCAGATTGGGCTAGGGCTATAACTATGCACCATGCTCAAACAACAACCACCGTGTTATACAAACAAGTGTAATGCAATTTCAAATTTTAGTTTTATTAACGAGGCACATTTGAAAAGAATTATAACCCTGACTGCGGGGTTCCCAGGGGCGGCAGTATTGACATTGCCAACGCCCCTTATCCGGAAGTGTCCTAATCTTATCAGGATGTTCCAGCCAGTATCTCATACTGACTATAATTTTAGTCGCATTAGAACTCTTATCTTCTGTTTCTTCCATAACGTTTATGCAGAACAGAAACCGCCATTAATAATTTGCATCACAGATTATATCTCACATATAAGTTGAATCGAAATTGATATATATCATATATATAATTTCAACAATTCGATTTTTAGCCTCTGAATATATCATATACATTCTAATCCGTATTAATCTCATTAAAACGATTGCATGTAATCATAAACAGAAAGTAACCAGAGATCATGCTTTTATCAAAATAAATCAGGGACTCCGAATCTGGCTCGGATACCAGTGAAGGAAACCGAAACAACACGCAGCGGAATTTAAATCATTCGGCCTCCACCAAGATTGATTCGGAGAGTTGCCTGATTAGGGTTTCGAGATTTTACCTAACGTTTTCTCTGAATTTTCTGTCGTTGGTCGAGTCACAAGCAGCAACTTTTCGTTCCTGCCTCTATGGTATCCACACGAACGGATCTCACGACTCTTGAACGTTTCACGATCAGAAGCCTTGAAGAGCGTTTTGATTCCTTATAACCGAACTGCTAGCTTCGATTAAAAGGAGTGTTTTTTTTTGTTTTCTGTTTTAAAAGGTGCGGCTCTGTTTTAGAAAAACTTCCTTTTTATAGGCAGTAAATTTTACCCTAAAATTTACTGCCAAACAGAACTCTAATCCTACTTAGAATAGGATTAGATATATCCTTAATCCAATTCAGAATAGGATTAAATATATCCTTAATCCAATTCAGAATAGGATTAATTAAGCTCCTCATTGATCCATTCTAAGTGTGCGACCCAATAGGTTCTCAAAACAATGGCAATGACAAAATTGTCACAGGCAATGAGCGGTATCTAGCAACACATCATTGCTACCCATGTAACGAGAATGTCAATGACTCGACATAACCTTACTCGTGATAGATGTTACCGTGTAGTCTAATCCCTTTATCCTTTGATGTCTCGATTAGACACAAGTCATGGAATGTGTCACACTTGTATAGTCTAATCAACGTTTCTTGATTCCTGAGTAGACTAATTAAACAAATAAAATCAATATCTCATATTGACTTATTCGAGCACGGCCATGCATTTCTTAGTCTCACTCTATCAAAGGGCCCAAGACATCACTCTTGTTATATAAGAGGGATAAATCCTATCTTGATCACTCAACATCCCTCTACATAGATCAAGGCATACGCAATTACTACCTTTATAGTCCATCCTGTTACGAATGACATCTAGCAGCATTAAAATATGCAATTCTCTATGTTGGGATCTCTGATGATCTCAAGTCAAAGGATCACATACACCATCATCACTATGAGAATCGCTTATGACACTCATATAACAATCCATGTAGCGTTCTCATGGAGGGTCGATCCAGTACATAGTTCTCTAACATGTACCTATGTGATGACTTGATATCTTATATCCATGACAATGGTCATCAGTCAACCACATACTAGTCTTATCGTATCATTGTTATCCTTATTCACAATAATACTTGACTAGGGATATTTTAAGAATAGTGTGTTATTACTATTCTAAGGACATTATCATATAAGATTATATTACGCAGTTATAAGACAAATATAATAATGAACTATGATAAATAAAATGTCATGATACATAAAAAAATGCCAAAGTCAATCATCTAATGAATGGTTCTAAGGGCATAATCCAACAGAAATAAAATAAGGAATAGAGAAAATTTAATTTGGATAAATAGAAATCCAAACTAAATAAGAAAATGAGGAAGAAAATATATATATTGTAAATACAATATATATAGTATTATTTCATTTATATCAAAATATAAAAATGTAATTTAAGTTAAAAGTATGTAGATATATATTAAATATATGTGTTAATATATAATATATATATCTATAAAATATTATATAGTATATACTATATAATATAATATTAATATTATATTTATAAAGTAAATTATAAATATAATATATATAAAAAAACAGAAGAAAAAGAATCGGAAAAATCCCGATTCTTCTCCGATGAAGGCCGACCACCGTCGGTTGGCCAAGAGAGGAAGAGGGAGAGAGAAAGATGTGCCGGTGACGTAAGGAACGGAGACCGGCGATGGAAAACGGAAGGAAAACATAAACGGAGAAGGAAATTTTCGGCGAAACTGAGGAAGAAAACGAAAAAGGGATCTGGCGGTGCCGACGAAATTGGTCGCCGCCACTGCCATCGAAGCTTCGCCGGAGGAAGAGGAAGACGAAGACGTGGGAGGCCACGGTTGAGGCGGAGAACGGCGAAGGAAGGCCGACGGAGGAGGAGAAGAAACCGAGGCAAAACCGAGTAGATCCGCCGTCGTGCTGCCGATCCAGGTCGAGCTGAGGCCACCGGCAAGTTCGTCTCAACGTCAGCCAGCTGAAGGGCACCTGACTCGCCGGAGAACTGGCCGCCGGCGAAGAACCTGCAAGGAAGAAGGCTGAACCGGCTGACGGGAAAAAGGAAAAGAAAAAGAAAGGAAAAAGAAAAAGAAAAGAAAGCGAAAGGAAAGAAAAGAGAAAAAAGGAAGAAAAAGAGGAAAAGAAGAAAAAGAGAGGAAAAAAGAAGAATTTTGGAAATTACGGGAAATCCCGAGAATTCGAAAATCCGGGAATTACGGGAATCGGTAAGAAATCCCGTAAAGTGATAAATTATTTAAATAATTTATTTATTTAAATAATTTTGGAAAAATTCTAAATTTTAGAATTTTAATTCCGGAAAATTCCCTCGATGACCGAGCCGATGGAATCGGGTGAGGTGAACACTGGCGCGACAAAAGAGGCGGTCACCGACCCGAAACAGGTAAGGGATGCATGTGCAGCACTGTAAGGATATTCAGTCTGCATGATTTTAATTATGAAATATTTTATGAAAATATTTATGAAAATATTGCGATGAATGATTGGTTGGAAAATTGTGGTGAAGTACCGGTTGAAATTATAAACTGTATTTTTCGTGTAGGAGACTAGCCAATCGGCAGCCGTTATACTGCCGAAAAATTATCGAAAATTATCGAATATTTTTAGATAATTTTATAAAATCATAATAAATGATTTTATTTCACGAGAAATGATTTTCAATCACGAAAATCGAGAAAATGAGTATTTTTCATAAAAACATGAATAAAATGAGAGTGATTTTAAAATATTCATGTTTTCAAGAATGGTGATAATGAAATCACAGAAAAATGTTTTCAAGAATGGTGATAATGAAATCACCGAAAAATCTCTTCGAGAATGGTGATAATGAAATCACCGAAAATTCTCTTGATATGTAAGTTACACGTAATATGAGATGGAAAATGAAAGGAAATAAAGTGAATATTTTTATATAATTCTTAAATATTCACTAAATGGTTTTATAACCTTTATGGTTTCAAATGATGAAAATATATATTTTTATAAATTTCATAAAGGCTTTCTGATGATGAAAAATATGGTTTTTGAGACTAGTTGGCATCCTATCATGCTGATACGTGATATGTGACATGTAATATGTGATATGTGATATGTAGTCCCGGTCGACACCTGATCAGTGATCCGCGGAGGACAATTATAGACTATGGCCATAGATCTGACATGATGATTTTATACCCTTCGGGGTCTATAGCATGATCTGAGTAACGACCCAGTGGACGGGCTGGGCGTGTGTGCCTAAGTCTCCATATAGAAAAATGTTTTATATGAAATGTGATATGTGAAATGTAAATGTTTTACATGATATGTGACAAGTTAAATGAAAGAGATTTACAGCATTTTACAAAATGCTTATTTCAGTACTGAATTTAGTACTACGAGATGATTTCATATGATATGTGATACAAATATGTAATATGTTTTCAAAAGGAAAAAGAGGTTATAAGTCTAATATTCTTACGATGATTTTCAATTGAATATTAGACTATATGTGACATGAATATGTGATATGTTTTCCAAAAAGGAAAGAGGAGGAAAATAAATCTAATATTCTTATTTTAGCTTTTAAATTGAATATAGATTTAAATGATATATATGTTATACGAAAAGGATTTAATAGCAGACTTTGCTATTTAAAGTACTGTACTAATTATGGTTGTACAGTAAAACATGAAATGAGTTTTAAATGAGAATGATGAGAATTTAACTAATATTCTTTTCAAAGGATATATGAATATTAGTTACTTTATTTAAATGCTTTATTTTATAAAAGCATTATTTTGAAAAGAATATGAAAATGTTATGAAATAAGAAGGTAAAAAGGATTAAAATTCCAAACAAAAAGGAAATTATTTTCTACAGTTGCTTTTAGGTTCCGGGACAAGATAGGTATTTCAAAATACCTACCTTACTCCATCCGGATCCCTAGCCGACTGTAGTATCTTTCCTACATGCGAGCTTAGAGCCCATAGGAAAAATGAAAAAGATTTTCAGCATATAGGAAGCTGAATATCAAGTATGCATATAATTCTCTTACTGAGCCGTGGTTTGCTCTCCCCTTAATTTTAACATTTTAGGTTTTTTCGAAGACTGAGAGTCTAACACTTAAAGGATTTCGGCTGCGCATTTGGGGACGATGCGACAGCTCGACTTATGAGATGAGGTATGATCATTTATTTTCTGTATTTAGACATTCACAGTACTACTTTCTTATGAAGTAAGATAGGGGATGTGATTCATATGGTAAATTTTTATGAAATTGTTTATATGTAAAAGAAAAAATAAAGAATCGCAGACAACCCAACCATATAAGATGTATAGGATTAGGTGAAAAATAGGATCACGGGCTGTGACAGATTTAATGGTATCAGAGCACGGTTGGCCTGATGTCTATCGATACTTTTGGAAAGAAAATGTGTTGAAAAGGTTAACATCTCCTGTAGTACTGTGTAGTCTAATTACATAAAGGAAATAAATGATTGTAAATTGAGTTAAGTGTTTAGAAGGGGGTGAGAATTATGAGCTAAAGATGCTAAAAAGGGAAAACGGCTCAGGAATGTTACCTGAAATAGTGATCTTATAATCTAAATGAAGGTCGGTTCGGTAAGGAACAGAAATGGACTCAGTGAGGGCCCCACTAGTACTTTTCTGTCCGGATCGAACTAAGACCTGAAAGTGATGATATAAAGGAGGGGAATGAAATATCATCATTAAATAGACCTTAAGATCACCGATTGAAGGTATTTGGAGGAGAGAGAAAATTTTGACCAAAAATGACCAAAATACCCCTACCTCTGAAATTTTACCGGGAGTTAAAATAAACCAATAGAGGTTGGAATTGACTGATTTGACAGAGTAAATAATGATGTAAAGCTGAATTACAAGCAAAATACTCCAATTGTGGATTTTAATGAACTTCTTTGTCGAAATCGAATGACATCTAAGTTACTGATATTAGTATGAGAAAGAATACTATCAGCACATGGATAATAAGATCCTTGGTTAAATGTATATTAAGGAGAAAGAAATAAATGTCGAAATGATGACAATGCCCATATGTTGGGCGATGTGCTGAATAGTGATGAAACCAAGTGATCTCAAATTCCTTGATGATAATGGAATTATTAATGGCATAGAGGATGTCAAATGGATATATCGATCCCTATTACTGACTCCACTTACACTTCGATTATGGACGCAAATTGTGAGTGACCTAGTGAAAGGGCTAGGCCTCATGACGAAACCTCGAGGGGTGACCCAATGAAAGGGCTGGGCATTCTCAAAGAGGTTAGTATACATATGTAAAGGTGGACGGCGGACGAGCCGAGGCCTTATATGATGCGATCCAATAAGTGTGTATAGTGGAAGGTGATAAGATGATTGGCTCGGTTATTGACGGTAAGGGCCTGAATTATGAAGTACTGAATTGGATATTATTACTGGATCGTTGGATATTATGAAAGTGAAATGAATATAGAAATTGATTGAGAAAGTAGATAGTACAGATAATGAAATCCATAACAGTACGATTGATCAAGGTTCTATACACTTAATACTATTTTTAAGGTATTAAATGAATATTTATTTATAGAACCGGAGCATTTGGAGACATGCATTGCAAATTGATGTACTGTATGGAGTATTGTAAATTGGAGAATATTTATAAGAACAATAAAGTGATAAAAAGAAGATGACAGCTAACCTACGTTCTTCAGGACCCTTGAGACAAAATGAGACGGGCGACCCATGATAGGCGACCCGCAATGGACAATGTGAGGTGAGACGTGCGTGAACTATGTGGTCGTCGACTCACTTGTAAGGGTAAACCTGGGGCGAAAAGATTGCCTAGGGGATGCTCGCCGACTGCCGATTTGAACGGGCGGGACTCTTACAATTATTTCAATTGTAACACGAGTGTAAGGAACTAGGTACGTATGGGTACCAGGGTTCAAACCTCGTGGATAATATGCTCAAGGCAGTTAAACCTGAATTTATTAAATGAACTTGATTCCAAAGTAAAATTACAGTGGTAGTAAATTGGTTAGCTGTAACATGTGTTGATAACTGTTGTACTTACTACAGCTTACTAGAATGAGATTTGTAAGGCTGTGAAGTATGAGGAAATAAATGAATCAAGGTAGAGTACGTGTTAAAATGATTTGAATATTAAATGTCTCTGTCTTGAGGATATACAGTGAAAATGATAAGACATAGTAATGAAATGTCTAAAAAAGTACGAGATATGTGATTAAAGAAAATATCAGATGTGATTCCCGATAAACTTTCAGAGTTATATAGAGTGGAGGAATCGAGATAACATTGACTTGATTTTGAATATGAAATCTGATTCTAAGCTTATATTGGAGAACTTAAGAAAATCCGAAAGCTTAAGAAATCCACTCTGGAATATGTGAGAATAATGAAATGCACGTGTATAAGGAGTGATTGAAGGAAATACAGATAACGTAAATTAAGGATAAGAAAGTTATCTGTATAAGTGTAAGTGAGAGAAGCACTGATGATATTGAGATGTAGATGAAATAAAGTAATATAGTAAATGTTTACTATCTAATAAAGTTCTCATGAAGAACAAGTATTCATCTGCATGAAAATAGACGCTTTATTGATCTGATCACAGATATATGAGGAGTTAATAAGACTAACCTCAGTATAAAGCGTCCTTAGATAAAAGATTGGAGACTAATGTCCGTAAGATGATGATTAGAACTCGGAGTGAATTTTACGAGTTCCTATTGAGGTTACGAGGTTAATGATTTGCCTTGTGAGGTATATAAGCCTAAAGAATGAGGCATCCATATATGAGTAAATTGATGAAATACTGATAGAGTCTAAAGTATAAATGGAAAATGAGCAGCATTGTGGTATAACCCTTAAACTCTTAAAGACTGTGGAATTGTGCTAAAATTGGCAACTAAGAGATTTAGCTAGACAGTATCTCTTCCTGAGATATATGATCTCGAGACGACAGGATGACAGTGAACCTGTCTATGATATTGAGATAATGATTGAGATACGAAAGTAATGAGTTTAGCTAGATACTACTGCCAGTCTATAAAAGAGTGATGAGACTAGCTACTCTATAGATGAGATCTAATTAAAGAAATTAAAGTCGGTAAATGCATAAGTGGAAAAAAATGGTATGGAAAAGGTTAAAGATTTTAACAGTAAAGTATCATACCACTTGAGAAAAACCAACTAAATTAATGAAAGTAAAAAGAGATAAAAGTGGAAATATGAAAATGAAAATGGAAGTGGAATAAGGAAATAAGTTGCATGATGAGAAGAGAACATCAATATGAAACAGTTCCTAAAGGTAAGACTGAAAGTGATTTGTATTGGTTATCACATAACTATGGAAAGATGTAAAATCACGCCAGGTTTGATAAGTGAAATTAGTGATACTCCAAGAAGTAAGATAATTGATATGTTTACTACCAGTATATAAATGAAAAATGATTATAGACATAACCACCTTGAAATGGTAAATGGTGGAATTATATAGATGATGTGGTGATTAAATATATAAATTGAGGATTCAATTGTGGAATCTAAATTATGAAAAGAGATGTAAAGACCATACTACATGAAGAGAACATGATAGTCTCATGATTTATGATTGTAAGAGATGATTTATAGTAAAGTCTGCAAGAGGGATGCAGCCTTGATAAAATGAATATTGTGGATAATAAAGAGTCCAAAAGAGAAATGATGATATGGAAGTGATTAAAGATTGAAGATCTAAATAGAATCACTTTCCATTATCAGAATCTTAGATTCTCTAGTGCCATAGTCTAAGTATGAGCATGAAATAGTATAAATACATATGTACAGTTCCAGTGAGCATTACATGTGATGGGAGTCTCTAAGTTGCCATATGCTAATGAGAGATAGCAAAAGGCTTTGAGATCCCAAGTGTACTAATAGCACCATTCCATACTGATGTATACATATATGAGCGTGAGATGTAAACGCTCCATGATGTTGGGAGAGCGCGTGCATGAGATGTGAAAGCTACTGGACACTTACATATAATTGATTTACATGAGTACATGATAGTACCAAATTATGTCGACTTGGCACTAAGTGAGAAGAATGGATGATGAACAGCATAGATCAGCTATGATATGAAAATATTATGTATGGACTCTTATATGAAAAGAGTAAAACTGAATAACTCCCAAATTGAGAAATTAACTTATGGGAGTATAGACATATATGATGAAAGACAGCATGTAGTGGTCTAAGTACTCTTGATGTTGAAAGTGTACTGGCAGTATTACTTGGAGTATGAACTAGAGGTCAGAAGTCGGAAGTATATGGAATGTACCACCTTGTACTTAAGTTAAATTCGGAAGACCGAATTTCTTAAGGTGGGGAGAATGTGATAACCGTAAATTTTCCATTTATGGAAAATTATTAATATTGGAAACTTAGTGAAATGAATAAATAAATATAATATGAGATCGGAATATTGTGGAATATTCCGAGAATTGAGGAAGTGACGGGCTGTGACATGGTGATTGGGTTTATATGTAAAAGAAAAAGTAAAGTATCGCAGACAGCCCAACCATATAAGATTTATAGGATAAGGTGAAAAATAGGGTCACGGGCTGTGACATGGTGATTGGGTTTGGGTACATATGTGTAAAGAGAGATTTCCTACTCAACATCGCTCCAAGTTGCAACCTTGAGGCGATGGACCATTACAAGTGATTGAGAAGGTCAATGACAATTCTTATAAGTTGGATCTTCCAGGTGAGTATAATGTTAATGCTACATTTAATATTTCTAATCTTTCTCCTTTTGATATTGATAGAAGTGATTTTGATTTGAGGACAACTCTTTTCGAGGAAAGGGGGAATGATGGAGGCCTATCAAGCTCACAAAGCCCAAGTCATGTTCGTGGTGATCGTGATCCTTTGAGCATCCATGGAGGTCCAATGACAAGAGCTAAAACAAAGATAATGCAACAAGCCTTGGCTGGTTTCATTAATTTTGCTAGAGAGAAAGTCCAACAAAGCTTAAGCATGGAGGATGACAAAGTCTTCTACAACATTATCCAAGCCCAAGTTTAACCTTCTTGAAGACATACAAATATTGGGCCGAAATGCAATTAGGCTGGCTACATAAATTAGGCTTAGTTCAATTGGGCCAAATGCTATACTTAGTTTATTTAGTTATATATTATTGGGCTGAACATTATCTTAATTTAATTTAAGTCTAATTCCTTTTTATTTAATAAGTATTGTATGATTTCTAATTCTTGTTCTGCAAGTTAGGAAAGTAGGATTCCTATTACTTGTTCTATAAGTTAGGAAAGTAAGATTCCTATTACTTGTGCTGCAAGTTTACTATTTGCCTATAAATAGCTATGTAACCCTTTAGGCATAACACAATTGATTTGAGTTATAAAATTTGAGAGACTTTTCTCTTTGGTACTCTTGAGAACTCTTGAACTTATCAAGGTCTACCTTATGGCGTTCTAATTTATACCTTAGGTTCTTGCTTTTCTAAGCAACGGGTCTAGGTCCAATACCATAGGTTCTTGTGTTTCTACACAACGGGTCTTGATTTTATCTCTAATTTTTGTTTTACTTTGCCGCGTTTTTAACTTGTTCTTATTTTTCTTCGAGTATTCTTCGTGTTCTTCATAACTCAAAGAAAAATAAGAACAAGTTAAAAACGCAGCAAAGTAAAACAAAAATTAGAGATAAAACCAAGACCCATTGTGTAGAAACACAAGAACCTATGGTATTGGACCTAAACCCGTTGCTTAGAAAAGTAAGAACCTAAGGAATAAATTGGTGGAAAGAAGAAGAACTCCATAAGGAAGACCTTGATAAGTTCAAGAGTTGTCAAGAGAACCAAAGAGAAAAGTCTCTCAAATTTTATAACTCAACCAATTATGTTATGCCCAAAGGGTTACATAGCTATTTATAGGCAAATAGTAAACTTGCAGCACAAGTAATAGGAATCCTACTTTCCTAACTACAGGAATCCTACTTTCCTAACTATAGGAATCAAGAAATAGAAATCGTACAATTCCTATTAAATAAAAAGGAATTGGGCTTAAATTAAATTAAGATCATGTTCAGCCTAATAATATATAACTAAATAAACTAAGTATAGCATTTGGCCCAATTGCACGAGGCCCAATTTATGCAACCAGCCTAATTGCATTTCGGCCCAATACTTGTGTGTCTTCAAGAAGGTTGAACATGGGCTTGGATCATGTTGTAGAAGACTTTGTCATCCTCTATGCTTAAGCTTTGTTAGACTTTCTCTATAGCAAAATTAATAAAACTAGCCAAGGCTTGTTACATTATCTTTGTTTTAGCTCTTGTCATTAGACCTCCATGGATGCTTAAAGGATCACGATCACCACGAACATGACTTGGGCTTTGTGAGTTTGATGGGCCTCCATCATTCCCCCTCTCCTCGAAAGGATTTGTCCTCAAATCATAATCACCTATATCAATATCAAAGGGAGAAAGATTAGAAACATTAAATATAGCACTAACATTTTACTCACCTGGAAGATCCAACTTATAAGCGTTGTCATTGATCTTCTCAATCACTTGGAATGGTCCATCTCCTCGAGGTTGCAACTTGGAGCAGCGTTGAGCAAGAAATCTCTCTTTACACATATGTACCCCAACCCAATCACCAGGTTCAAAGATAACTTTCTTGCAATGCTTGTTGGCTTGAGTAGCATATTGCTCAGTCCTCTTCTCAATGTTTTGACGTACCTTCTCATGCAGTTGCTTAACAAAATCAACTTTCTTTTCCCCATCTAAACTAGCTCTCTCCTCAATAGGTAGTGGTAAAAGATCCAATGGAGTGATTGGATTAAAACCATAGACAACTTCAATTGGTGAATAACTAGTAGTAGAATGCACACTTCTATTGTAAGCAAATTCACACGAGGCAAACAATCTTCCCAATTCTTCAAATTCTTTTGAATAATGGACCTCAACAAAGTAGACAAAGTACGATTGACTACTTCAGTTTGACCATCGGTTTGTGGATGACAAGTAGTTGAAAACAACAACTTTATTCCCAGCTTTCCCCATAAAGTTTTCCAAAAGTAGCTAAGGAACTTCACATCATGGTCCGAAACAATGGTCCTCGGAACACCATGTAGACGAACAGTTTCTTTGAAGAATAAATCAGCAATGTTACTTGCATCATCCGTCCATCTTAGAGAACCTGTCAACAACAACGAAAACAAAATCTCTACCTCTCTTTGTTCTTGGTAAATCCAAAACAAAGTCCATAGAAATGTCAGTCCATAGAAATGTCAGTCTAAAGAGCAGTAGGAATAGGCAATGGAGTATAAAGACCATAATTCATAACTCTAGACTTAGCTTGTTTACAAGTGACAAATTTTTCACATAACTTTTCAACATCTCTTTTCATGTTAGGCTAAAAGAAGTGATCATGCAATATGTCTAAAGTTTTCTTTACTCCAAAATGTCCCATTAATCCACCACTATAGGCTTCTCTAACAAGTAATTCTCTTAAAGAACTCCTAGGCACACATAATCTATTTTCCCTAAATAAGAATCCATCATGCCTATAAAACTTTGCAAAACCAGTTTTGAACACATTTTCAAAATCCTCATTAGTAGCATACAAGTCTTTAATATACTCAAATCTAAGTAGTTTTGCATTAAAAGTAGTGATTAAAGTATACCTTCGAGACAATGCCTCAGCCTCGATATTTTCTTTACCTTGTTTATATTTGATCACTTATGGAAATGTCTCAATGAACTCTATCCACTTGGCATGATGCTTGTTCAACTTGCTTTGTCCCTTCAAGTGCTTCAAAGACTCATGATTAGTGTGGATGACGAATTCCTTGGGCCACAAATAATGTTGCCACGTTTCCAAGGCCCTCACTAATGCACACATCTCTTTGTCATATATGGGATAGTTAAGGGTAGGTCAACTTAGCTTCTCACTGAAGAAAGCAATAGGGCCCTTTTCTTGCATTAAAACAACTTCGATACATATGCTTGAAGCATCATACTCAATCTCGGTTGTTTTCTCTTTTTGCTTAACCTCGACTTCACTCGTTATTTTTTTCTCACTCTCTTTTAATGTCAATTGATCCTCATCTTTCACTAGCACACTTAGAGCTTGACATGCTACAAATAGCTTTCCATCCATAGGTAATTCCATACCATACTCATCATCTTCTAATGGCAGCATAGATTCATCATTGGATTCTTCCACGTAGTTGCTATCCAACTTATTATTAGCAACAATACCACATGCATGAGAAGTATTACCTTGGTTTACCTTAGCTAGGGCAACATCATGTTGCTCCAACTTATCATATTTACCCAACTTCAACTCTATTCTTGAAAGTTGTTGTTGCATGGCTTGGAGCATGATCTCAATCTTACTCAAATAAAGCTTTCCACTATTAGAAGACATAATTGTAAACCTCACAAGTATGACCTCACATGTTTACACTTAATACACACAAGAATGTAACACTCACACTCGTGTTTCACACAATTTCAATATGGCTTTTCTCTACTAATGCTACTCACACACTCTTGCCTTTTTCCTTTGCACAACTTTTCTCTATAGGTTCTATATTGAACTCAAGACTCAATTAAAATCAACTTATGGAATCCAACTATCAGCTAACAATCAATCTAGATGAGCATAAGACTTTAATCAAGGGTAAACAAAATAATGATGACTCAACAAGATTAACCAAGACTCAAGAAGACCCAAAAGAATCTCGACCTTGAAGTGAATATGCGTGTTTTGGGGTGTTTGGTTAGGGTTATGTTTAATCAAAGGTGGGATAGTTTGATCTTTTTAGGTGGTAGGGTCAAAAGGTAATTTTAGGCAGTAGGGGTACAAGGTAACAATGAATTCTCATATTTAAGCAAACAAGAAATCTTAAGGCTCAAGAAAGAATAACTACCTCATGATTTTGATGAAGCACACCTCTACGGATTGCCTTTGATATTGCACTTACTACACACAATCTAACAAATTACCTCTTGAATTGATTATCTTTTCTTTTCTTTTCTTTTTTACATCTTTTTTTTTTTTACTAAAGTAAATGAACAATGAAGAAAAACAAAAAGTCTAAGTGACAAGAAGAGGTTTACTTGGAGAACAAGGCAACTTTTGAGAAAACAAGCTAGTTTTGGTAATAGCTTGCGTGGCAAGAAACGAGAGGGAATGGTGGCTTGTGAAATAAGGTAGTCTTTATGTGAAAGTAGAGCTTTTGAAGGTTTCTTATTGAGCAAGAAAACTTTTGGGGTTGAGGTTGCTTAGAGACAAGTGAAGGTTTGCTTGGCTAAGTAAAGGTAGGTTATTTTAATGAAGACAACAAGTTTGAGGAATAAACAATATTTGTGTTGGCTTGGAAGAGGATTTAAGATCAAACTTGGGTCAAGATAGGAAGACAAAAAAAAATACAAGAACGAAACAAAACAAGACTCCCATGAATTGAACCTAAGCTTTGATGCCGAATGATATGAACCTCATCAAAAGAAGATGAGGTTCAATGAAGAACACGAAGAATACTCGAAGAAAAATAAGAACAAGTTAAAAATGCAGCAAAGTAAAACAAAAATTAGAGATAAAACCAAGACCTGTTGTATAGAAACACAAGAACCTATGATATTTGACCTAGACCCGTTGCTTAGAAAAGTAAGAACCTAAGGTATAAATTAGTGGAAAGAAGAAGAACGCCACAAGGAAGACCTTGATAAGTTCAAGAGTTCTCAAGAGAACCATAGAGAAAAGTCTCTCAAATTTTATAACTCAAATCAATTGTGTTCTGCCTAAAGGGTTACATAGCTATTTGCATTATCTTTGTTTTAGCTCTTGTCATTGGACCTCCATGGATGCTCAAAGGATCATGATCACCATGAACATGACTTAGGCTTTGCGAGCTTGATGGGCCTCCTAGAAATAGTCGATATCGGAGCATAGGTAAGCCATCTTTCTAACTCCTAAAAGCTATTTTCACATGCCCATTCCATTTAAAGTTCACTCTTTTCCAAGTGAGTCGATGCAATGGTGCAGCAATCTTGGAGAAACCTTTTACAAATTTCCTATAATAGCCAGCCAAACCTAGAAAACTACGAACTTCTGTTGCAGTCCGAGGCCTTTCCCACTTCATAATGGCTTCAATCTTGGACGGATCTACTGACACCCTGTCTTTCGACACGATATGCCCCAGAAAAGCAATTTGATCCAGCTAGAAGTCACATTTACTAAGCTTAGCATACAACTTCTTGTCTCTGAGGACTTGGAGGACTGTTTGCAGATGCTGTTTGTGCTTGTCTATTGACTTGGAATATATCAAGATGTCATCTATGAAGATGATCACAAACAGGTCTAAGAAAGGGTTGAACACTTCATTCATCAAGCTCATGAAAGCCGTCGGTGCATTAATCAAGCCAAATGGCATCACCAAAAATTCATAATGGCTGTATCTAGTCCGAAAGGCCATTTTAGGAACATCATCCTCTCAAATCCTTAGCTGATCATAGTTGGATCAGAGGTCAATTTTGGAAAACACCGTAGCACCCTTCAATTGATTGAATAGATCATCAATCCTTAGTAATGAGTACTTGTTCTTGATTATTACCTTGTTAAGCAACCTGTAGTCAATGCACAGTCTCAAACTTTTATCCTTCTTTCTAACAAACAACACCGATGCACCCCAGGGAGATACGATCGGGCGTATGAATCCCTTATCAAGTAGCTCTTGAAACTGCTTCTTCAATTCATCTAGTTCCACAAGAGCCATTTTATAAGGTGCCTTTGGGATAGGCTGAGTACCTGAGACTAAGTAGATGGTGAACTCAGTCTCTTGCTCGGGTGGTAAGCCTGGCAAATCATCAGGGAATATATCTGGAAACTCTTTGACGATTGGTGTATCCTTTAATTCAGGATGTTTCTTGGAGGCATCTTCCACATAGGCTAAATATCCTTCACAAACATCATGCATTCTTAGATAATATAATCAGACAAAAGTAATTCATCACTTTATTACTACTTATCAAAAGAGATTACAACAGTTTCAGGTAGGGAGAACATCCCTAATTTCTTATAACAATCTAACGGAGCATGATGTTTAGCTAACCAATCCATTCTTAGGATTACATCAAAATCCTTCATATTTAACAAAATCAAATCAGCTAGCAGATTCCTATCTCCCACCTTAACCTCACAATCCCTATATACAATATCAGTTATCTGGGTTTCCTTTAGAGGAGTGCTAAAATGCAGCTTATGATATAAATTTACAAGTTCTAATTTAATCTTGTAAGCAAAGTATGGAGCAATAAAGGAATGGGTAGAACCAGGGTCTATTAAAACATAAGCTTCATGATCAGTAATAATAAGCTTACCATTGACCACTGGGTCTGTTCCTTGTGCGAAAGCCTCATCCAATGCAAAGACTTGACCTTGAGCTGCAGGCTTCTTGCCTTTATCAATTGTTTTACCCTCGTCACTAGTCGAATGCTCAAAAGCTTTTTCTACAGTCTTACGGTTGGGACAATCTTTGATATTATGTCCCCGTTTCCCACAGTGAAAACCCCATTGTCTTCTGCTTCTTTTCTGGCTGCTTGCCCCTATAGGGCTTTCTATCATCTACTCTCTTATCTTTCCTTTGATCGTCCACTTGGACCTATATTCCTGCTGAATCAGGTCATGTTCAAGCTCGACTATCTGAGCTCGTCTGAGAGCTTCTGCATAATTAGTGATATCCAGTATTGCCATTTTACTACAAATAGCGGGTTTCAATCCTGAAATGAATTTGATGGTCTTAGCTTTTTCATCCTTGGATGCTAAAGGATCATATCGACACAAGGCTAAAAACTTTGACTCATATTCATCCACTGTGCTGGAACCCTGAGTCAATTTCAAAAAATCTGCCTATCTCTTTCTCTGAGCAAGCTTCGAAATATACTGCTTAAAGAAACTCTCCAGAAAGGCTTCCCATGTAATCTCCGAGTTCTAATTTGTCGACAGTCTCTCTGCTGATTCCCACCAAACTTTTGCCTTCTCCCAAAACATACTTGAATAACTTTTCTAGCTGTTTGACCCACTCTTAGGCTACTTTTGGGTTCTTTTCGCCTTTAAAAGTGGGTGGGGGCGGGTTCATCTTCTGAAACTACCGAAGTCTGTTTATGTTCTTATCACCTGATCTTTAGCTTGTAGTGGTGGAATTGGAGTTAGTGGAAGCTGTAGAGCTGCAGGTGGTTACGGTGGTGTTGGTGGCTGTGGTGGCGCAACTGGTTGTTGTTGCGGAGCAGACTAAGGTTGTGGCATAGGAGGAGGGATTTGTGTTTGTGCCTGAGCCTGAATTGGAGGCTGATTAAGGTTGCCTTTGAATTGTTACGCTATAAAAGAGGTAAGATTTTGGACCGTCTGTTATAGTTCTCCCACAGTCCTCGATAGCTGACCCACTTCTGCATTAGGGTCTGCGGCTTGAAAAGGCTGTGGTGGAGGTGGGGAAGTAAAAGACCTAGACCGTTCTGCAGGAAGAACTCATCATGGTTTACCTCTCGGCCTCATTATAGCTTTACTTCGTGTCACATTAACAAATAGTTTAGTACAGTTCATACAGAAACTGCAGTTCGAGAATAGACATAGGCACAGTATACTAGGATGTAAGCTAACTCTATCGACCTACACAAATACGAACAAACTTGTTCTGATACCAACTTGTCACATCTTGTCCTTCTTAATATCTTACGGAAGCTAAAATTTGTGGGTAAAATTTTTTTTCACTTCTTGTTTGTAGGTGACTGTGTAGGGCTACCCTTCGATTTTATGTGATCCTTTGATCACTAAGATCTCTTATTAACTTATTAACTCCATCAATAGAAAATTTCTTGCCATTTTATAGTGATATAATAAGATCATTTACATCAAACTTCTTAATATATTCAAGCATATCTACAAACATACGTGATATCAGCTCAACAAGTATAATTGTCATAATATCCCAACAATAATATAACCTAGCTTACATCCCAGACTCGTCACGTAAGTATATATACAGCCAAAAGATTATCAATACACTGTGCCATCATCTATCTATCTATACAATCTACTGGGAGCCATATACCTTACACTGCATAGGGGAAACCACTCTCGAAGAGCTTACTGAGCCAAAATCAACAGTGATAATATTGATCAATCTGAAATGGAGGGAAAGAATAGGGGAGTGAGTCGTAACTCAGTAAGTAACGATAATAAACAACTAAATCATACAAAGCATCTCTTATTATGAAAACTAATTCAAATCACTTTCAAATATATCAAATCAATTATGCTGCATTAAACTTAAGATACGATATGGAAATTCAATTACAAATCATAGGCAAAACATAAAGTTCCATTAATAGACTAAAAGTCTCAATATCAAATCATGCGTAAAGCATGCAATGCAATCAATAAAACAAATCATGGTACCAAGAGAATTTGCATATTATCAATCAAGGCTACTTAAAGCTAACACTATAACAATCTATGCTAGCTAGCCGTAGCAATCTCCTAGAAAGGGATGCTGCCCATGCATAGACCAATCCATCCCGGTTCATTGCGCATATGACACTGGGACTTGTCCAAACGTAGAATACGGGACAAGCTGATCGTTTCCGAGACTAATGCTCGAGAAACTGTGCTCTTAATCAATCATTAACGCCTACACATTTCTCTAGGTACAATGCCTTAAGGTTTCAATACCCCGGGTCTAAAACACAACTCTAGTAATCATTTACAAATCCTTCTTCCCTGACCTCATAGCAAATATTATAGTTCATAAAGAGGTAATTCCACAAACCAAGGCTCATAAGGCATTTAAGTTATCGATAAGGTTACAATTCAAATAATGAATTCATAATAAGTCAGAATTTAATTTAAACCTTTAAAACATTTAAAATATTTCTTGATTATATAGTACGTACAAAACAGTACCATACTTGCAAGCTTATTATCTGTTTGTAAGCAAATTCTAACAAATCAAGCAAACAGTCAAAGGAAGATATCTCATATGCAACATGTTATTTTGTTTCAACAGCCAAATCAAAATTTAAAGCATTAACAATTTGGATGGTAGGTAGTTGCTTAAGGTTACTTACAGTACTTCCTTAGCTTACAGATTCAATCGTCCCTGGCCTATCAAGTTCCACACGAGCTATATGAGCTCTTAATCAATTTCAGTCCTTAGCATTACCCTCTACATAACATATGGTGGATCTGGTTACTCGTTACCCCCAGTGACATGCTAGGATTAAGAGTTATAAAATTCAATAAGAAATGACACCAAGGAGTAATTCTGAATTATTCAAATATGAACTAGTTCTATTTGTTGCCTTTTTGCTCACTTGAGCCTCTCATAATCTACTTGATTCAATTTTTGCATTTTAGGATTTCTGACCTTTAGTCATTGTGTTAGCCTTAACTGTAAATTTCAGAATCTAATCGCCAAGCCGCAAATTTTATGTTACTCCGAATTCAGTTCTCTATTTAGAAGTGTAAGGCTTACTTCCTAATTCATCCGGTGCTATTTCCAATAATTTTCCAACCTTCGGTTCAAATCTGGCACATCAAGCAAGATGGTTTCCTGATCTTTATGCGTTAAAAATTATATTACTAATCATAGGGATATCCAATTTGTGCAAATCCAAAACCATATCAATCATGACTCATTTACCTTACTGGAAATGTAAAGTTTGCAATCAAACTCAATTTGGATTATTTTCTAGGCATTTTTGAAGTTGACATTAGGTTGTTTGTACCCTGCAGTGAGTATCCTGCATGTATATATACATATCCTAGGTTACATAATTCCAAATCCACAAATTCTAGAACTAAATGAAAGCTAACTCATTTCACTATCTAGAAATGTAAGGTTCATGATTTGATTCTTCCTAGATTAACATCAGCAATTTTCCAAAGTTGCACTATCTTCCAACAGCATTCAGGCACAATGTTACATTGACCTACTTGCACAAAATACTTCTTATTTAATTATAGGCACATCCAATTGGTTCAAACCCAGAACCATCACAATCCTAACCTAATTCAATTTAGGCTATTTTTCTACAATTTTTCAAAGTCAGAACCTTAATTCACGTTTCTAGACAAAGTACCCTGCACTAATTTGTACATATCCCAAGTTATAGGAATCCAAATCAAGAAATTCCAAAACTGACTTTCTCCTAACTTAAACGGCTATCTACCATAATTTTTCCAGAATTTTTCTCCTTGTATAACAATTAAACTTAACGTTTTAATTACAACCTAAAACAGAACATCAATTTTAGATTTGAACATCAATCTGGAATTCAATTAATCCTTCATCCATACAATAGCCATTTGATTCAATTTATCATAATTTCATTTTCATACTTAATAAGTAAACATTGCAAGGTTAGAAGAATATCTCATTTAGCTAAATTTCCAACAGCTCGTCTTTATTTTTCTAAAACAGTAGCTCTCATTCCAAACCTTGTCTTTGATTCCCTTCAAATCAGAACCTAGCCCCTTCCCCTCTCTTCGGTTAATGCTTCTCCTAACAGCATTGTCACATGCAAACTCATGAATTTTCAATCTAAGAGAGTTTATATAGCAGGAATTCAAAAGAAGTTATCTTTCTTACCTTGGTCTCTTGAAGTTCTCAAATCCCTCAAGCTAACCCTTCACTTTCGGTTTCACCCTCCTTCCTTTCTTGGATTCACCTCAAAGCCTACATGCATCCACATTTACCCCATCAAACATAGTATTCATGAGGTATAAACTTCCAAAATTACAAAAAAATCATCTTCCTTGCCTAAAGCTCTTGGAACCGAATGAGCGCCCTTTTGAATCCTTGGTCTTCCTCGGTAAACACACCAGCAGTGGCTAAATCAGGATCCTCTTGATTTCCTTTTTTTGATTCCTAAGTTTTCCTAAATTTTCCTCTCCATCGTGGTTGTTTAGACAGCTTTTTCCCAAGTCTGTAAATGGTTGAACATAAAAGAAGGAAGAGGGTGAATAGTTCGGTTATACCCTTGGCTAGTTCATTCATTTTTTTTTAACATTGTTTGCTTTAATAAACTTGAATGAACCCACGTGTTTCAACCTTTGACTTTGTGTTACCAGCCTTTTAACTCTTGTAATATCAGCTTCTACAAGCCAATTCAATATTAATGGATTAGTTGATAAATAATTATTGTTTCAAGCAAATAATAATATCTCCTAAACTAGCCTTTTTCTTTCAGACATAATTAGGACTATGTTTATGCGTCCCCCACTATTTATTGTCTTTATAAATTTAATTTCCATATCTTATATATATATATATATATATATATATATATATTTGATTCCCTTATAGTATATCTTAATTACTTAATTAATTTCCTACTTTATATCTTAATACATACATACATACATACATACATACATACATACATACATATATATATATATCCACCATAATTTCCGCTATTCTTAAGTAATAAATATTCCATGATCACCTCTGTTTATAATATTGCCAATTATTAAAACTACTTAAGAATCTTCTTTTTCCATATTCTTCCACTAACTCCTTAATTCAGAATTTAAAACCTAAATAGTCTTTCGATTGGAAATTACTTTTTTTTTTAAATTTGATTTCACTAATTTTTGACCAAGATGACCAGGACATTCTCAGGTTTAACAATCTGTCCATAATTCCAAAACTAACCTCAAATTAGTTAAAATTCACTTTAGTACACTTACGATTGGTATCGCAAATAAGGGTTATCACAATTTAAAGATTTTAAAAATCAATATTTTCTTTTAAATTTCTACACTCTATAGCTTATGTTGAATATTAGAAAATCCGGGTCCTCATAACATGCGATCCCTTTACTTGTTGGTAATATATTTTTTGAATGTATGTATTTTAAGTTGTTGATAATTAAAAGAGCACTGGCCTCAGTTTGGAATATTAAAACACAAGATAGGTTTGAAGAATGAATTGGACATCTATATGATAGCATAATTTTCTATTGAGCTTGGACTTCATTATCTTTGATGGCTTCCATAAATGATTTTGTTGCAATCATATATATGGTTTGGAATATAAATCAATTCTTATGGTGATGATTTCCTATTAGGTTGTTGCTTTTTGCATCTAACTACAGCATGCAAATCTAAACAAATCTAACTCCTTACCATCAGTGATAAGCCCCAAGAAAGTAAAAAAGAAACTAAAAGTTTTTGATTTCACTCTTCATTTCTTTCTAATTTGTTCTTTTTTACGGTATCAATATAGTTTCATATTAAAAAGAATATTTTCTTAGGAGATTTTAAAAGAATTACTATTTTGTGATTTCATCAAACTTCATAATTCATAATTGATATTGATCAGTTATATGCTTCAATAATATCTTGTCATATACGATAAGACTACTTCCAAAAACCTTTATTTCTATTATTGCTCATTTATATTACTTATCATTTATATTATCAATTAATGGTAAGAATTTACATGTGTAATATCATGATTTACATCATATAGAATCTCTTATGATGCTAAAACACATGAAACTAATCAAATCTGTTGTAATTATTTGCCATTTATTTATTTATTAACTTATGTTGAATATCAATTCTTTTATCACCTTAGGCGCCTTAAAATTTATGTGAAAGTCCCTTAAAATTTGAAATTCATGGATATTTGTGAGCATGAAGTGGCGATAACCATCCCTCTCTTTTGCTGTCTCTTGATGAGCTGCATTCTATGACAAATATAATCCATAAAGGTAAAATATCTACATTTATCATCTCTGGGTTATTGTTATTTATTCTTAGTATGATGACAAAATGTGTTTATATCTTACATTATTTGCTAAGCTAGAACGCTTTGTCTTTTTAATGTTGCTTGTCTTGGCTATAATATAAATGATCCTAAGTATATAATCCACTATGTCCTATATATTAGCTAACATGCAGGTTCGTATAAGCCCTGCTCGTCAAGTACTCTATTATAAGGCTTGCTCACCAACGAGGGGCACTTCGAGGGCAACACAAATGAATTAATCAAAAAAGTCTTGTAAAAAGAATGAGAAAGAAAAAGGCCTAAAACGAAAAGTGCACGAAGTAGGCAACGCATGGACTTGAAGCGAAAAGTGTGCAAGTAAGTCATACGTGTAGACAAAAGGTCCCTAAGCAAAAAATGCTCGAGATGGGCAACAAAAAAGTCCTTAAGCAAAAAATGCACGAGACAAGCAATAAAAAGTCCCTAAGCGAAAAATGCTCGAGATGGGCAACAAAACGTCCCTAAGTGAAAATGTGTGAGACGGGCAACAAAAAAATCCCTAAGTGAAAAATGCACGAGGTAAGCTAAAAATCCCTAAGCAAAAAATGCGCAAGATGGGTAACACATGGGCTTAAAACGAAAAATGTGCGAGGTAAGCTATGAATAAAATAAAAGTCCTTAAGCAAAAATTGCATGAGATGGGTAACACATGGGCTAGAAGCAAAAAATATGCAAGATGGGCAACACATGGGCTTGAAGCGAAAAAATGCGTGAGGTAAGCCACGAATAAAGTAAAGGGCTTAAAGTAAAAAATGCGTGAGTAAGTTGCACATGAGAAATTTAATAGCTTAAAGCAAAAAATATGTAACATAAGCCACGAACGTGAAAGACAAAAAAGTGCACAGCTTAAAGCGAAAATTACACGACGTAAGCTACTCACGTGAAATGTAAGGACTTGAAGCAAATGGTGTGTGAGATAAGTCTGATTGTTACGTAAGATGAGTTTAAATAAGTGCAAGGTAAATGTGTAGTCGTCGAAAAGTTCTTTATAAAAAGATTGAGCTCTTTCACAAAGAACTGGGGAGCACTTACTACGTACATACACAGAAATTAGAGCATGAAAATAAAGCAAGAAAGTGGAATTTTTCATTCATTCAACTCTAGATTTGTATTACAATAAGTGTCTTTTAGATTAACCTTTGTAGCAAAAGGAGTATTGATACTAACAGGCACCTAGGCATGTATGTCCTAAGGCACTATAATGTCAGGAGCTTAATCCTTAGAAAAGTTAGCTTTTGGATTATCCAAATCATCTCCATCCAAGCTTGTAAGAACCTCATCCACTTCGAGTCGACAAAAAGGCTCCTAATGGTCGGTGAGATCTAATAGATCTTTATAAGTGCCCATCTTCAAAAAAAGTTCCAAACCTTTAACATTTGGATCAATATTTGACCAATTAGGAGCATGCCAGGCTAAGAGAAGGCTTTGGTGGCTCTGCAATCTTATAATTTCTCCTTATAGCTCTTGGTTTCAGTTGGCATACTCCACTTGAAGAACATTTAACTTAGTTGAAGTGGAGGAAAATGTATTCCAGTAGTGCTATAGGTAATCTTGGCCCTTTTTTTTTAATCTCAAAATCATCTTTAAGACGAAGCAACTCCAGCTGCTCGAGTTCTCTGACAACTTGCACCTTAAACACTAAGTGATGAGCATTAATAGGAATTGTTTGTTGCATGGCTTGCAAACAAGTAAAACGAGTTAGGAAACTTACAAGACATTCACATGAATGTGAAATAAAGGTTTTGAAACTTACACTCATCACTTCTGAAACAACCATGTCCGTTAAGAGGAGCGATCTGGAGAGCACAGGCATATCTCTCATTGACAGTTCCATGAATAGCTTCTTTCTATCTTTCATGAGGAGATTAGATATATTGCACTTGACCCGATTCTACCCGTATCACCTCTAATTCCTTTTGTTCACCAGAACCAATCGTTGGTGATTCACTAATAACAGACTTACTCCTCCTATGGTTAAGGGATCAAGAGGTGAATCCCTCAAAATGAGCATGAGAAGAGTATGAGCTCGAGTGTTTTCTGTAACCACTCCTTTGTAGTGAACTTGTTTTTTGAAAATGAGGAATTTCAGCTTGAGAGGTGGAGAAGTGCTCAATATCCTTCCTCTTGCAAAAAGCACACCTAACACTTTGGAGTAATAAACCCTCGGGCTCTAAAAGAGGACTTGTGGATTTATTAGAGCGTCTACCATGCCTCAACCAGCAGATAGGATGTTCTCTTGTGTGAAGAAAGCAAATAAACCAATTTGTTTTCCATAGCAAAACCAATCAATCTATTGACTGTACAATCTCTTTAAGAATGAGAAAATACGATCCTCAGAGGATCTCTTCCCATGAATACCCCATTAGGTAAGGATACCTAAACCTTCTGGGATTTTAACGAAGAACTAAACAGATTCACATCTATGAAGTTTGCTTGGAAGCTCCCTAAAATATCTATTTTGGAATCCTTTTTCAAAGGCGCTCTAGATAAAATAGAACACTGACTCAAAGAATCCATGGGCCTTGAAAAGGCACTTAACAAAAGAAGTAATTGCCCGATGTCATTCTTATTACAAATTATGATAAAGCCCACTAGTTGAGCCTACAGGTGAAGATGAAAGTCTCTTGCAATAATTCTAAAAAAGGGGTAGCAAGAAAATCTGAAAAGTCTATGGACCTATAATGATTTTAATTAAAAAAAACCCTTCTATACTATTCCACAATGTATACTATGTGAAAGAGTGGGGAGTAATTGATGAGGGTCAAACTAAAAGTCATTGGGCTTTGATATAAGTCAGGCTAAATAACATTGGGCATAATAGTAGTTTAAGCCCAAGTGAAAAGAGGACTCAGAAGGGCCATGAATGATCCATTAGGTTATCATTTAAGTTATGGGTCTTAATTGTAAGTTGACGCCAAATAACTCCTATAAATAGGTCCCAGGTATCATTTTCAAACCTAATCTCTATTGACTTATTGAAACCCTGCTTAAATCCTATATGACTTAAGCATCGGAGTACGTGCACAGAGAAAAGCCCTTACGCCCTTCTAATAGTTTTCTTTCTTACAGAGTTCTTGGAGATAGGCTAGCACGAAGATCGAGATTATCACATTAGCAATAATTATTGTTGTATTTGGGTAACAATAGTTATCAACTACAAGATTGTCTTTCTCATATTCTTTGAACATATTGTCTTGCATCATATGTGTCCTAGTAAAATTATGCACCGTACAACATGCAATGGCAATTAGATGTTGCATGTATAAACTATATGATAACATTCCTTTTAAAATTAGAAATCAAGCCTTCAGTACTCGAAAATATTGCTAAATACAATTATGCAAAGATGAGTTTCTACAATTGAAAATCTCTTCTGGGCCATATGATTGTCGTCCTCTTCTTCAATAATCTCTTAAATGATATATTTCACCACAATAAAGAGACAAGAAACCTAGCATATTTGTTTATCTAGAGTCTACAAGATAATATTTACCTAAACAAAAAAAATCTCCAAACAAAAACTAAAAGGTTTAAAAAAATGCTAGAAAGTAGGATTACCTTGTGGAGGCATTGGAAAACCATTTTCAAGATTAGATACACATAACAAAAACTCTAGTATCATTTGCAATTCCTCCCATCCTACCATGACATAGGTAAATCATATCTCAAACGAACAAGCACACATAATATTCTGTGCTGGTTCCATTCTTCCCACGATAGGGTATTTGTCGTTTAGTAGGAACCCATGTAACTATGTGTGTTCTATCTATTGCACCAATGCAATTCTATTAAATATATATATCACTAAATATGATATTTTTTCTATTAATAAATAAGAAAAAGACAATTAATTATATTACCATAAGAAATGGATAATATCTTTGATCATGTTGAACCTGTGGAGGAATTGCATTGAACGATGGTGAAATTATGATTCCCTTTCCAAGAAAACACACAGCCTTTAACACATTTGTAAAGTGTTGAGAAATAGTTTCTCTAAAGTGTTAAAATCGTTCTGCAATAACTTGATTTTGTTCATTATGTGCCAAAGTAAATGAAATGATAGCAACATCTTCTTCTATTGTTAAGTACTTGGGTTTTGTAATAATCTCGTTCTTTTAAAGTATCAAAAAAATCAATAAACATAGGTGGCTCCATTCGTAACTCATTAAAACATCTAACTTCATTCTCATAAAGAATATCTATAACATATGTGTAATATATTAATTGAGGAGGAATTGCATTGAACAATGGTGGAATTATGATCCCCTTTCCAAGACAACACACAGCCTTTAACACATTTGTAAAGTGTCAAGAAATAGTTTCTTTGAAGTGTTAAAATCGTTCCGCAATAACTTGATTTTGTTCATTTTATGCTAAAGTAAACAAAATGATAGCAACATCTTCTATTGCTAAGTACTTGGAGTTTTGTAATAATCTCGTTCTTTTAAAGTATCAAAAAAATCAATAAACATAGGTGGCTCCATTCGTAACTCATTAAAACATTCTAACATCATTCCTATAAAGAATATCTATAACATATGTGTAATATATTAATTGAGATGTTATACAAGGTTTTTTAAGTAATTACTTATTATAATATTCTTCAATAACCATAATCAATAAAATATCTTCCACCTTATCTTCTTCATCATCACTGAGCACTTTGGCACCTTTCGCACAAAGATGCATGACATGGAGAGTCGTATCCTTGGGAGATTTAACACACATTCTCTTGGCATTAATCGGCTTCAACATTGAGTCAACCTGTTGAGTCGAACTCAGTTGTCCATGTGTGATCAGTTCCAGGTGGTGTACTTTCCTTTATGTCGATTCCACTCCAGGGACACTGCCACCTCCAGAGTCTTATAGCTTCTTAGGATTCTACTATTGTTTTGGTACACATGGGTTTAAAACATTACTAAAACTTTATAATGTTTTCTTTTAGATTTAGCTTGTACATGATATTGTCACATTTGTGCCTTGTTTGATGCATTACAAAAGGAACTTATGTCTTTCATTATGGATCCACTATATCTTGATTGCAAGCATGCATTTAGTGAATCCCAATCATGCATGCAGTTCCTTATTGTGCATCCTTTTTGGCATATTGTTACTTTGAATTAATTTTCATTTTGCTATGACAAAAAATGAGAAATATGATTGATAAATCTAATATATGCTCAATGAATAACATCATGTAAAATATAAGTGAGCGTTAGTGAACATATTTAGAGTAAATTTTACAAGTTATATTAAGTTAAATGATTATTTAATATAGGGGAGACTTTAAAATTATTATATATTAAGTTTTGTCATATAAAAAAAGAGGAGATTATTAACTTTCAATTTTATAAGATTTTGATATGACTAATTAACTTAATTAATATTTTAAATACGTTATTTAGCAATTTTTTCACTTGGAATTAAGTGTTACATCAAGTGAGAGCCACTTACATCATTAATGTGAGAATCGTTTATACTATACGGTACATGTGTAGATAATTAATAATTAATTAATTTTTGTATATTTTTGTAAATTTAAGTAAAAAAATAATGTGGGCCCCACTTGGTTTATAGTGCCCAAATGTATATAAGACTGAAGAAAACAGTGTATGAAAGGTTTAATAATCATAATGTGAAAATTTTGAGATCACAATCCCTTATTTATATTATTTTGGGAAGTGCGGCAGACAAATTAGAAAATGAAGGTTACGTCCCTAAGGTATTTTCGTAAATTGTGCCCAAACTAAAATGAATTTGGATGAAGCAAAAATACCATGATATTCTATATGAAAAGGAGTTTAAGATAGTGTCACTAGATTTATCGAATCGGTGGCTAAATAAAAAACTTACGCAATTGACCCGATAGGGTTAATTTCATAATTTCACATTATCAGTGAACCACGCGTCGATGAAACCACCATAATTCATCAAAATACATTGAATATATATTTTTGGTGATGAAATCTGAATTTTTGGACTGCAATTACATAGTTATAAAAATTACGAAAGCTTAAGAGCAAAATTGTTCGAAATTTTCACAATCAAGGGCCTTTTTGTAATTTTGCCCTATTTTAGAATTCTCTTTATATTTCTTCCCATCAGCTACCGGCACTATTCACCCATCTTCCTCACCCCTCTCACGTCCTCCATGGGAGAAAGAAAGAAGAAAAGAAAAGAAAGCTTTCATACCTAGCCTAAATCACCTTATCTCAGCAAATTGTCTTCACCAAAGTTACTTTACTCCTTAATCTCTATCCACCCATATCAAAATTACATTGAATAAGTGACAATACAAGGAGGAAAGAAGAGAAGAAGTTTCGGTCAAGGTATCTCTCTCTTTCCATACATTATGCTTTGTTTAATTTCAAAGGTGTGCTAAACATGTTTGTGACATTGGTTTGGATTAAATCAAGCTAATTCAAAATGTGCCAGTAAAGGGGGTTTCGGCCAAGCTTGGGATCTCATGAATTCATGTGGTTTCTTGCATAATAATGGTGCTAAATAATGTAATGAACATAGTTAAGCATAGATTAAGTGATGAATTGTTGAAATTCCTTGAATTATGCCACCATGTAGTTTCGGTCAACCTAAGGGGAGGTATTTTCATGGATGCATTGGATGAGTTTAATATGCCAAAATAATGTAGAAATTATAAGGAGTCCACCGGTGCAATCATATTTAAATTCTGACTTAAAATGAAGAAGTTAGGTTTTACTACTAGTAGAAATTATACTAGTTTAATATTTTTAGTATCCAATGTGGCTGCAATTAAACATGAAAAGTAGCTTAAAAATAAGTGTTAAGTGAGCTAATATTTTTGGTGAATTTATCTGCAGCCCAGGAGAATTGGATATCGAGTTGTGCTATCAAGAAGTTCGATATCACGAGATAGGTAAGGGATGAGTGTGTAGGTTGTAAGGATATTATGAATGCATGCTTTCAATGAAAATAATTTTATGAGAATATTTTGGAAGTGAAATGCCTTGAAAACTGTGCAAATTGTGGTCTTTGATTGGAATTGAACTGTGTTTAAAGGCAGGAAGGTTAGGATTTAAATAGCTGATATTCTGCTGAAATTTCTAAAAATCATCTAAATATTCTCAAATAATTTTTAAGCATGAAAAAAGTGAGATTCAATATTTAATTTGTGATTTATTAATTAAATTTTATTATTTTATTAATTATTGAAAAATAATATTTAAATATTCATGTTATAAGATTTTACTGATTAAAGAGTACCAGCATGTTCTTCTAGTTTAATTACAGTGAAATAGAACATTTTCAAAAATGAAAACCGAAATGTGAATATTTTATGAAATTTCAATTATAAATTGTTTATGTGATTTTATTTATGATTTTATTATGGAAATGAAATATGACTTTATTTATGGAAATAAAATGATTTCCTTTATGAAGTTTAAAATGTCATTAAATTATTTTGAGACTGATAGGACCCGTATCATTCTTATGTGTTAATGTGTATCATCTATGTGAAGCAGTTGATACTAATCCTATCTTCAGCGTCTCGGTTGACACCTGATCAGTATATGACTGAGGACATTTATAAACTATGACCATAGATCCTATGTGATTATTATTACACCCTACGGGGATTATAGCATGATATACTTTGGGCAATGCCTAGTCTCTACAAACTGTTATTGTTATTGACGTGAAACTATTTACTGTTACTGAAGTGTTTATTGTTACTAAACTGTTCACAGTTATTGAATGTGTTCACTGTTTCTTAAACTGTTTACTGTTATTGAAAATAGTTTTTTTGACATTAAATTGTTTACAAAATCATGTAGACTGTGGGAGCCACCTCTTGAGTCCTACCGAAACAAAGTGCGACACAGTTGTTACATTTTTAATATCATTATATTCTGAGATAAAAATGTTTTGCTATTATTGTTATTGAAGTGATAGTGTTTACCGCTACTAAATTGTAATTGTTACCTTACTGTTTTACTGAACTATTGCTGGTACTCAAGCTGTTTACTATTACTGAACTGTGATTGAACTGTTACTGTTTATTGAAAACTGTTACGGTTTACTGAACTGTTACAACTGAATGTGTTTACCAAAATAATTGTTAAAGTGAAATTGTTCACTGAACTGTTTACTCACTGTTTTACTGAAGTGTTTACTATATTAATATTGTTTCCATACTATCATTGTACTGTTACTATTGCTCACTTAACTATTTACCGTACTATTATTGTTACTGTTTACTGTCATGTGTTTTAAGTAATAATGAAGTGTTTGCTAAATGGTTTTCTTACCATTTATTCGTTTAGAATATATTAATTGTTTTTATATCAACAATTTAACAATTACTCCCTATAGTCGCTATTGGGTTTCCGGGACATGACAGGTATTTCAAAATATGTTCCATACTCCATCCGGTTGCCTAGCTGACTATAGTATCCATCCTTTTACTACCCATAGTGTACTGTTAGGAAAATTAAATGCTTTTTATGCATATAGATTTCATAGTATCAAGACTTACATACGAGTCTCTTACTGAGCACATTTCGCTTACCACTTATTTTTCCATTCCACAGATTATATTAAATGGTTAATTGGTATATCGTTTCGAGGATTGGCTGCGCTTTGGTTATCCCATAGCAATTTATAGTGGTTCTTGGAGGTATTGTGTTTACATTTGTATGTTCAAACATTTATTATATAGTACTACTTGTAAATTTAAAACCACAGGGGATGTAAACTGATTTATACCACTATAAAAATTAATTATTTATATGAATAAAATATTGTGTAAAGTGTTTAACTATTTTAAGTGAATAATGTTAAAGGCATCACAGACAGCCCAACCAACCACTATATATGTGTGATATGTGATAAATGTGATAATTACTGTATATAACATACTGTTACACATCAAATCTAGAAATATTGCTAAAAAAAGATGGAAATGGTTAATTCTAAAATGTGCATATTCTTGAATTATAAACATAGTAGTTGCATGTTTGTAGGACTTAAGTTTATCTTGGTGAAGTATTTGCTTGATTACAATTGCTCAAATTGCACAAATTATGACCAAGGTATTGATACCCCTATCAAAAGTATCAATACCATTAGTTTGAAACTAATTATGCTAAAAGATAAGGTATTGGTACCCTTATTATTACCCTTGGACAATAGCTAATGCTCTGTTTTGGTATCGATATCCTAGAGTTTAGGTATTGATACCCTTTAACATTTGAATTAACTATATGTAAGAGGTATTGATACCCTTGGTAAAGGTATTGAAACCTTATGTACTAAAACACAAAAACCTTTCACAAGGTATCGATACTATGGGCTTTGGAAGCAACCAACGGTCGAATTTTTGTGAGTTTCAACAGGAGGAAAAACATTAAATACACACCAAACATAAAAATCAAAGAAGAATATAAAAGTAAACATTTAAAGCTTCAAGATTAAGAGAAATCAATTCTAACAATCTCCAAACAAGAGCATTAAAGACTTCAAATAAAAATTCTTATACTAAATTTTCTTGTATTCATCCTTTTCCTCATTTGTATTATTCTTAAGCTTGAAATTCTATAAACACCAACCTATTAGAGCAATTTATTGTTTACAAAAACACTTACCCAACTTCAAATATTGTGCACAAGGGGAGAGCTACCCTTGAGAGCTTAAGTTTGTTAGTATTTAAGTTGTCACACTAGTGTGGGAAAAACAAAAGGTTTCTACCTAAGCCTAGTAATAGGTAGGGTAAGAGGTTACACTTAAGCCTTGAAAGGGTGTGCTCAACTCATCACTCGGAATAGTGGGTTGGAACTCTTTGATGAAAAGCTCAAGGGAGAGGATGTAGGCTTGAGGATAGTCAAACCTCTATAAATCTCTGTTCACAATTCTTTTTCCCTTAAACTCCTTTACTTAAAGCTATTTATGTATACATTGCTTGAGCTGGAATCGATAATTGAGTGGTTTGAATTAGAAAATTAGTAAAATTAGAAAGAAAATCGACTTACTCCCTCTTGGTTTGAGCCAGCCACATGATTTCTACAGAAAATTTCATAATTAAGTTCGAACTAAAAATATACTTGTGTGGTTAAAATTCGGTTCTCTTAAATTTGAAAAGTCATATCAAAATCTTAAGGCATCATTCAATATTACTGTGTGTTTTGTATTTTATGTTTTTGAAAATTTTGTTTTGTTTCATTTTCACTTTATTTTCTATTTAATAAATTTGACATCACGTTTAGATAGAATGTTTTTGTTGGAAAATTTTATTAATTAAAGCTTATTGAAGGTAGATAAAACTTTTAAATCCAAGAGGTTAACTATTCGAGTTAGGCCAAAAGCAAAATTTTATCATTTTTACAAGGGTTAATGTATGGTTTTGCCCCTAAACTATATCACTTTTATCACTTTGGTACTTTAAAGAATTTTCGTTGTCACTTTGGTATATGAACCTTACTTCCGTCACACACTTCAGTACTCAAGGCTAACATCGTTAGAGAAAAGGTGATGTGGCATAGATTGTCGAATCAAAGCTTGACACATGGTGATGAACAAAAAGTTATATTCTCGCAAGTGCACGAATCAGGATAGTATAGCGTGCAAGTACAAGAGTCGATCCTACAGATATTTGCTAAATTTATTCAATTAAAATTCAACTACTTATGCTCTAAAAAAATTATAAAAGCCAATAAAAAAGAATTATCTAAGTATCTAATTAACTCATGGAATTAATTAACCTAATAAAACAAATAAATTCACCAATAGAGAAAAGCCTAGGAATTTGATTTCACCAATACATTGCAATTTTACGTCTTTAATCCTAAAAATCTCAATTCAATTCTAGGGTTCATTCTTCCTAATATATGATTACTCTGTTTGATGGCAGCTATAATCAAGTATTTTTAATCATTAATTACCTATGATGTGTAGCATAATCAATGACTAAAAACCCATTAAGAACAGAAGAACATCTAACAAGAACCAAATAAATATTCTAGCTTGATGTATGCATCAAATATTTATTCAATCATTCAAGAGAGCTATACATGGTTTAGCATATGATGTGTATCTTTACCATGCCTCAAACAATCAATTAACTTATATTAAAGGTGGCCAATCAATAACACAAATCAAAAGATTGAATTAATCACAATGAATAATACTAGAATTTAAGAATTAAGTAATTAATCATAAAGACATAAAATATGCAAGTAGGCTTGATCAAATTCGTAGTAAATAAATTAGTTCATGTTTAATTTAGCAAAACAAAATATTAAATTAATAAATGTCATGCTTTAAATTAAACAAATAACTAATTCACAACTGAATAAAATAAATAAGTAAATAACTAAATAATATAATGTAAAGTAATCAATGGAGGTTTGAGATTGTAGCCCATGAACTCATGATTTCCTGACAATTTGCAGCACACAAATGCAAGTGGCGTGACTTGGGATTGCAAGGATTTTTGTTCGGCTTAATTGGTTTGCTCTGCTTTCCTCCACAGCAACTCATGTTTTATTCTATCGAGTAATTTTGGTTCAGCCTCACGCAAGCAGCAGTTCACGCTTCTTTCACAAAACTTGCGACCAGCAACTGTAGCGGCTCACGAATTGGACTGCTTGTGTATCGCAGCTTCAACACAGAACCGACCCTTCTCTAAGTTTCCCCCTTTGTTTTGTTGATTTTCTTCTCTTTTATCTCTGCAAAATAGAAAGAAACAACACAGAACAGAGACCCAAAAACTGATGCTCTCTACTCCGTTTTCTGTTATTTTTTTGTCTCTTTTCTACAATTGCTCTCCCTTCTTTACTGTCGCCCCTCTCTATCCTCTATATCTCTGGCTCTTCAACCTATTTGTACTTATATAGAAACACAAAACTTGCAAACCAAGTAAAAGCCCTAATAAAATTTTCCTTTTTATTTTGAAAACAATATATCCTTTAAATTTTTAATAAATTCAAATCATATCTTCCAAAATTAATTCCAAAGTCACTTTCTCTAAATTAATTCAAAAGATACATTTAACAATTAATTTTACACAAAAATGTAGCAATAAATGTGGTAATAAATAATAAAATAATATAACAAATATATTATTATCACATGGCAATAAATGCCACATCATTTGAGTGCCACATCAACCTTATTTTTTATCTTTAAAATTTGTTTTCAAAATATCTAAAAATATTTTTTAAAAAAAAAGTAAAATATTTTTTAAATATTTAAAAATATTTTAAAAAATATCTAAAAAGATTTTGTATCATTGATAAATTAGTTTTAGGATTTGATTAGAATTATTTTTTTACTAGGATTACTATTAAAACAAAAGTCAGTAGAATTTGGATTGAATTCAAATAGTTTTGCAATTTAAAATAAAACTCACGATTCCATTGCCACAATTTTAATATGAAAAAAAATCAAAGAGCAAATAAATTAATCTTGGATTTAGGTTTAAAGGAGACTAGTTCTGGACATTTTCTGGGTTTCAATGAAGGACACGATGGTTGGCGACAGTCGATGAGATGGAAGACTGTGACAAATTGTCGATTTCTAGAAAAAGGGCAATTGTGTTCTTAAGCTTTGATGATTTACAGAGAATGTAGAGGAAAGAAATGTAGAAAGAGGAAGGGGACCTTCAACCACAACCAAAAACAAGAAACCCATATTCATCCACAAACCCAGTAAACAGATTCAAAGCCAAATATCCTCTACAACAGCACCCATGTACAAGAAGCTCAAAATTGAAATCAGTAAACCTCATCCTTTCGGCTTATCCAAAATTTATACACACACAAAAAATACACAAGCAAACAGAAAAATACATCAAAAGAGTGAGTGAAACATCATGGGTTTCAATTTTGTCCAAGGCTCTAGGGTAGGAATCTCTATTGTTTTGGTTTTGTATGAGAGCTTGGGAGGAGGTTTAGGGTCTGAGTTTTGGTGATAGACAGAAAAGGGGCAAGGATTTCTTTCTTAGATCTATAGATGTCCTTTGGAATTTAGGTAAATCTGAGGGTAGGGTGATGTGTACGGGACTAAAGGCTTCCGAAAAGTGGGTTCCATTCTAAGTTTTGGTCATCGCCGACAGTGGCAGCAACGTCGGCGGCTTTTGGAAGGAGAAGAGCTCTCAGGAAAAGTTTGTTTGGCAAAGTTTTTGGTGATCGACGGGCACTGGAGTGCGGCTCAGAGGGTGAAGGCGGCGGCGGCGATCGACGTCTGAGTGAGAAGTGAGAGAGAGTTGAGAGAAAATATATTTTTTTAAATGAAAAAAGGATTATGAAAATCTAACCCAAAAAAAAAAGTTTGTTTTGTTTTAAATTCTAGCACCAAAACGGTGCATTTTGGTCAAGCACCCTAAACCAGATATTTTTAATGACATGGCATTTTAATGACAATTAAAGTGGTTTATGGTCCACATGGTAGCATTTGATTAGTCCATATTTTCACATCATCATTTAGTTAAATGGCATTAGCTTTTGAGGTTAAGTATACGACAAAGGGAAAATTTAAGTACCAAAGTATTAACAAAAATTCATTAAGTACCAAAGTGATAAAAATGATATAATTTGAAAGCTAAATTATACATTAACCGATTTTACAATTAAAATTGACATTATAGCCGAATAAATAAATAGTACTCGTATATGTTAACAATAACAAAATATCTTCAAATTTTAAAAAAAATCACATTTGGTGTTTTCAAGCATTTTCAAAACATTGTGTTTTGTTTTCAATATTTGAAAACAAAAACACACTCACCAAACATATTTTTACTTTATTTTCAAAAAATTTTGAAAACCAAACAAAACGTCATGCAGCTTCTGACTTTCAAGCATTTGATTGTAATTGGCGTACATCCGCGGGTTACACGTCTTTGTCTTCGTCTCTGGATTCTCAATTTCTCATTCTCCGCCGTTGAAAGGTTCGCCTAGCAATTGCGACTGTTATTTTGTTAATCAATTGATCTAGTCAAATTTTCAGGCGTCTGCAATCGAAATTAGTTGCAAAATTTTTAATTACGTACATAATTAGTAAGTGGTTCAGTTATCGCAAATCCCAAAACAAGCATTCAAGAATCGAAGAAAAACTTAAAACACCAAATATTTAATGTTAGCGTAATGCAACTGCTAACCATCAATTTCTACCAAGGAGAGAACGGCCCCAAGCTTGGGGAAAACTTTTTTGCAGCTATCGAGATAATACCACAACGGAAACCGAAAAATAATCAATTATTCTTAGACTACAAGTAACAAATGACAATGTTTGCGATAAACAAGAAACATAAAAAACTAAAACATTGAAACGGAGGTAGACATCCACAAGTCCAAAAGGGACCAGCGTTAGTGGACCGACAACTCAATTATGCCATCTATGCCTGTAATTGCGTACAAATATCAGCACAAGTAAATATAATGTAAGAAAAACAGACAAGTCCAAAAGTCTAGAATCTGCCACTTCAGGTTTAGCTAAAATCATAGTTATCTGCATGAGCTTACCTTGTTTGCAATGTTGTTCGAGAGCCAGTCCAGTCCCTCATACAGTCCTTCACCAGAAGTGGCGCACGTGCTCTGGATATACCTAGAAATATATTACATTGCGGGTGAAATACAGATCACAAAAAGAAAGGTCAGATACAGTGACACAAAGAGAGAGGAGTGAGAGAAATGTTCGTCTCACCAGTGGCGTTGGCGGAGAGAGTGAAGGCCAAGCTTATCAGTAATCTCAGCAGCATTCATAGCATTAGGAAGATCTTGCTTGTTTGCAAATACTAGCAGCACAGCATCCCTCAACTCATCCTAGAAATACACATAAAATGTACATTAAATTTCAACACGAAACCACCACCACCACCACCACCCACCCCCCCCCCCCCCCCCCCCCCCCCCCCCCCCCCCCCGGGAGTGCAGGTTTTAATAATTTCACAACTGTGTTCATTGGAATCATTGGACCAGTAATAAGAAATTTTATGCTCAAGTACCTCATTCAACATCCTGTGCAACTCATCTCTAGCTTCAACCACACGATCACGATCATTGCTATCAACCACAAAAATAAGTCCTTGTGTGTTTTGGAAGTAGTGTCTCCACAATGGTCGGATCTACATAGAAAATCAAAGCAAATAAGCCAGCTGAATAATTAAGATAAACAAAAAACATAAACACTTTTTCATTATTCTAACAGATCTGCCAAGATCTAATATATACTCAAAACATAAGGTCCAGTTTTGACAGCTAAGAATCCACATTTGCATAGAAGTAACAGACATCTAGCATGTGTTTTCTATTTTCATGGAATTACACACGTTCAGGATACCAAGATGCTTACTTAGTGATGGAATATATGAGACAAGCACAAAACCTTCCACAATCATCACTATTACAAGCACGCAAAAAAATTATAAAACAAAAACTAAGAATGTAGTAAACAGAAAATATCAACAGACACCCTAGAGTTTTCCTTTGATGAAATCTTTACAATTAATATTAACATGTTTGAATAAAATCTAAACCTCATTACCTTGTCCTGGCCACCAACATCCCAAACAGTGAAGCTGATGTTCTTGTATTCCACGGTCTCAACATTGAAACCTACAATATTATAGTATATCATAGTTAGCAATATCCTTCTTCAAAACAAAATTCATTTGCATAACAAATGTTAAAATTCATAAAGCACAAAAGCAACTTACCAATGGTGGGAATGGTAGTGACAATCTCTCCCAACTTCAGCTTGTAAAGAATGGTGGTTTTACCAGCAGCATCAAGCCCAACCATCAGTATACGCATCTCCTTCTTTGCAAAAAGCCGGCTGAATAGCTTTGTGAAAGACAGCCCCATTTTTCCCGTCTGCCAAACACCAAAATCCACGTATCAATTTCCAAAAAGCAGTAATTTAATTTGAAAATAAAAATAAATAGTAGTATTGAAGATCACAGCAGATCCAATGGCCCGAATTCAGAACAAGCATAAGATCGTCGAGGAGCAACCGGAAACCAAATAGACCAGAATTGATCGAGATCAACACATATAAGTCTAAATCAGATCTATTTCGACATATATTCAATTCGAAATACGCAGATCGGAGCAATTCAAAGAACTTACGACGCTTCCAATGCTCAGATCAGGTGAAACTACACAAGGAATTTAAAATTCCAGAGATTTAACACAGTTTTGAATCAAAATAGAAATCAAATTCTAAAAAGAAAAAGGCAGATCGGTGAAGATAAGCTATATTAGAGCAAAATTAGTAAGAAATGAGAATCTTTTCGGTTATGAGGAGAGAGAGAAACTTGCCCGAGAGAAATGCGAGCGGTTATTACGCGTAGTCGAACGAAGGAGATAAGTGAATTTCGACCCTGCTCTCTTGAAATAAAAGATGCTGTCCCTTACGCGGATTTGGAGATTGGGTTTTTTTTGTTTTCTAAGTTGCGGAGATCGGGTATTTATAGAACCAAACAGAAGCTTAATTTGACGGAACTTCGTCTTCATTTTTTTTAAAATTTTTTTATTTTTCGAAAATATTTGGCAATTAGCTAGCGTCAGGCTTGCACACCACCGTGAATTTGAACAAGAAATTTTAAAATTTCGAAAGATAGTCAATTCATTTCGTTTTAAAATTTATTGATTCGAAATATTAGTATTTGTAATTACATTGATAAGATAAATATTTTTTTAAAAAAATTTACAATTAGAATTTGATGAAATAAAAAAAATTGTTAGCTTGAATTTATATTGAGAGGGGATTGAATTGATTTATAAACTTTTTGCTATCTAAACGCTTTTCTGACTATAGTGTAATGTATGTAAGATTTGTTTTTGGTACAAGGACAATTATTAGGACCCCAAGATAATTAGAATACCAAACAAATAAATAGGCAGCACAGCGAAGTTGCGACGGCCAGCTAAAGGAGACCCCCTGGTTTGCTGCTTTTGTGGCGATTGCATTAGTTCCCCATGTGAGAGGATGCCATTCTGTTGTGAAAAGGAACTGCATGTTGGTTGTGCCAAGGAGTCAAATATCCTCGATGGCTGGTCTGAGACACCAGTGAACGTTGTTCCTGCTAAGTATGATATGTCGCCATATATTTGTTTGGTCCCTGCAAACAATAGTGTTAGCATTAAATTTAGTGAGTCTAAGGTGACCTGTCTCATGAGGTAGATTCTAGCCGCACTCTTGGATGGTGCTTTGAAGCTTTAGCAAATCACAGCTATAAGGCCACAGAAGTCCCTCATAAGGGCGCTTGATCCAAACCATTGATTTGTGTGGGACTTCTTGATGTTGAATAAGGGTGTCACATCCTGATTTTTTAAAATCAGGACTAACTTTTTCTTTCTAACTTTACTGTTCTTATACAACAATTATCATTTGCATTCATTATTATTTGGTTTGTATTGGGTATCAATGTAAGTTCATTCTATTCATTTCATTTATTGTCTACCTCTATACCATATAATCGTAAATATGTGAATATCAAATATAACATTAAAGTGTAAACCAAAATGCCTTAACGTATAATTGTATATATGAACTTAATATCAGTACATCATACTAGTTTTCCTTTGACACTCCTAACATTACACTATATGATTTACATCTCAGACTATAAATACATTAGCTGTGCATAAATTATATGAATATAAAAGCATAACATCTACTGTATATCACTCAATACCTTAGGTTTCTGGTAACTGGCTTCAACTAACCTCAATAGTAACAGCGATCTTGCTACTATCGAAAAGCTGTAAGGTGGAAGAGGGGGTGAGTTTTAAGCCTAGTAAGAAATATATAGAAAAGAGTTGATACTATGCAAAACAACATGCACATATCATAACATGCTCCTACAGTGACAGTGATTATTGATAACAGATACTATGCGACTAACATACATATATCCTAACGATGCTAGGACATTATCATTGACATTCTCTAATAGCGACATTGCACATTAAAGGAAGGAATTTGTATACCTGGTTAGCAATACTAGGTTGAGTATGGAAGGATGCTTTGAAGCACCTCACTTATCCTGATCCCTAGGTTTGATTATAGGGGAAATCTAAGTGAATCTCCATAAAGAAGGAATTCATGCATTTTAAATCAAGGTTCTATTACTTCCATAATTTTTAGAATAGTACTATGCTGTATAAAATAATTATTCATCAAATCGATAAGCAATAGTAGACAATAAAGTCATATTAGTAACAGTACAATAAGCCATTTCATTCAAATCATAAAATCATATCCTTTATACATTTCTTTGCATTAGAGCATTTTGTTTCAATAAATCAACTTTGATAGAACATTTCATTTCATTTCAATAAAACGTTCGGTGGAGAAAGTTAACAACTTGATAGAATCATGCAACATTAGGTTCTCGAATAAGAATAACATTAAGACATATGGCCATAGTCATAAGGGTGTCCATCTAGCGTCACGGAGCCAGTGACATCTTACGGACTATAGAAGACTTGCTTAGGGTCAACAGCAAACATTACATTACCTTAGCATGATTACCCGAAGGCAACTATGGGAGTTAACAATCTCAAAACATTTACTTGATTCTCATGAAAAAATAAAACAATACTTTATGCTTGCAAACATTACAAAATAACACAATCAAAATATCAACTTTTAGGGAACCAAGTGTCATTTTACATTTCCATGGGTATTGATGATGAGGTATATTGCATAGCACTTAGCTCCCTTGGGATCCTAGAGTTGACTTTCACGGTCTCAAGGTAGCTTGTGTAGTCGTAAGTCCTCAAGACTCTAGATGTGGCTCCCTGTAACGACTCGTTACCATATTTTTCACCTTATTTTACACAATTCATCCGGTTGGGCTGTCTGTGATACTTCACTTCACTAACTGTTAAACAATTTTTAATATAACATTGTTAAGATAATACACATCCCCTATCTTATTTACAAAAATGTAGTACTGTATACATGTCTAAATACAGAAAATAAATGATCGTACCTTATATGTCTCAGACAGTCTGTCACATTATCCTTTGTGTACAGTCGTGATCCACAAATATTGGATCCCACCATCATCCAAACCTGAAATGTTAAAATTGGGGAGTGAGCAAACCACGGCTCAGTAAGAGAGCTATATGTCACACTTGATATTCAGCTATCTATATGCTGAAAATAATTTTTTTCATTTTCTTTAAAATCTTCCTAGTTGGCTCTAGGCACACATGTAGGAAGGATACTATAGTCGGCTAGGGATCTAGATAGAGTAAGGCAGGTATTTTGAAATACCTGACTTGTTCCGGAACCTAGAAGCAACTGTAGGGAGTACTAATTTCGTTGTTTTCAAAACGATATGATTTTCGTTTTTCCACGAAGTAAACCACTTATTTCTTTTTCACTTCTGTATACTTTAAAACACGTGGCAGTTCAGTAGTAAAACAGTGATTTACTTCTCTTTTCTTCAATACAGTAAAACACGTGACAGTACAGTGATTTGTAAATATCCAATCATTGGATAATTACTTCTTCGATTATTTCTTTCTTAGAAATAATTCTTGTGTTATTCTTTTAGAATAAACATTTATTTCTCTTTTCAAATCAGTAACTGTATCGTACAGTTCCGTAAAACAGTATATTCAGTATTAAGTAAAACAGTATCTCGATACGGTTCAGTCAGTAACAGTAAACAGTAGCTACCAATTCAATAAATAGTATACGGTAGCTTTCAGTTCAGTAAACAGTAAATGGTAGCTTTCAGTTCAGTAAACAGTAATTTGGTAGCTTTCAGTCTAGTAAAACAGTAATCAATAGCTACCATTTCAATAAACAGTAATTTCAGTAAACAGTGTTTTGGTACGGTCTTTCATCAGTAAACAGTAAACAGTACAGTAATTCAGTACAGTAAACAGGATTTTGTAAATCCTTTCAGAAATCAGTAAACAGTAAGCAGTAAGTGAGACTAGGCAACACCCTACAAGTAAATCATGCTATCATTGTCCACTAAGGGACACAGTAACAGTAATGAGATCTATGGCCATGATCTATAATATGTCATCGGTGTACGCTTGCTAGGTGACAATCCGGGACGCTGATGACTAGCTGGTCAATCAGCCACGTGACAGTAACAGTACATGTGATGCATGAAGCTCGGGGCCTAAGTCTCAAAACAGTGTAACCGTACCATAGCCTTAATGGATTTTAAACATAGTAAAATAAAATATTTCACAAGTATCCATAAGGCTCACATGTAATAAATCATCACCTTTATGAAATAATTAAATTAAAATAACATTTCTCAAAATATTTCATAAAGGTATAAATCATATTTTTCATACGGTGAAAACAGTTTATAAATCATCACTAAAAATATAGAAGGGCAAAACTGTCCTTTTTTCACTGTAAAACACATATGCACGCTTTTCCATGCATTCAATCGAAAACATGGTTTTATAATTATCGGAATTTCAAACAAATCATTTTTATAATTTATAAAAATAAATTATTTATTTTCTAACTTTAAATTCCCATCACCATGTTTTCTTCTAAAAACACATGTAGAGACCTCTAGTTTCGAAATCATAGTTTTTCATCATTTCTTAACCTTTATGGAATTTTCATAATTAATTATTTCCATAATTAAAACCATAAACGTTTTATGTAAAATCAAGTGAATATTTAAGAATATTTATAAAAATATTCACTTCAGTCTCTTTTTCATTTTCATCTCGTTTCACATGAAATATCACCTACAGGATGAATTTTCGGTGATTTCTTTTTCACCATTCTCTAAAACATGAATATTTTAAAATCAAATATCACTATATTCATGTTTTATGAAATTTACTTAATTTCTCGATTTTCGTACTTGAAAATCATTTCACGTGAAATCAAATCATTTATTATGATATTCGGTGATTTTCGGTAAATTTCAATAATTATTCGATAATTTTGGGCAGTATAACGGCTGCCGATTTGGCTAGCCTCCTGCACGAAAAATACAGTTTATATTTCTCAACTGGTATTTCACCACAATTTGAAACTGATAAATCACCACAAATTTCAAAACTAATCATTATAAATTGCATTTATAAATTAAATGCATAATTTAAAACATGTGACTGAATATCCTTACAGGCGGCACATATCTCCCTTACCTGTTTCAAGTCGGCGACTGCCTCTCGAAGGTCGCGCCCGTGTTCACCTCGCCCGATTCCATCGGCTTGGTCATCAAGGGAATTTTCTGGAAATTAAATTCTAAATTTTAGAATTTTTTCATAATTATTTAAATAAATAATTTATTTAAATAATTTAACATTTTCCGGGATTTCTTCCCGATTCCCGTAATTCTCAGGATTTCCCGTAATTTTTGAATTCTCGGGAATTTTCCAAATTCCCGAAATTCCTTTTTCTCTTTCTCTTTCTTCTTTTTCTTTTTCTTCCTTCTTTCTTTTTCTCTTTTCTTTTCTTTTCTTTTTCTTTTTTTTCCTTTTTTTTCTTTCCGGTCAGATCGGTCATCCCCCTCTCCTTCGGTTCTCCTCCGGTGGCCGGTTCTCCGATGGTTCGGTGGCTCCTCAGCTGGCCGGCGTTGAGACCAACTTGCCGGTGGCCTCAGCTCGGCCTGGATCGACGGCATGGCGGCGATCTACTCAGTTTTGCCTCGGTTTCTTCTCCTCCTCCGTCGGCCTTCCTCCGCCGTTCCCCGCCTCAACTGTGGCCTCCCACGTTTTCCTCTTCCTCCGACGAAGCTTCGGTGGCAGTGGCAGCGACCAATTCCGCCGGCACCGCCAGATCCTCTTTCTCTTTTCTCTTGGCTTCCGCTGGAATTTCCTTCTGTTTCCGATTTTGTTTCCTTCCTTTGCCGTCGCCGTCGCCGTCGTCTCGTCCTCTCCTTGGCTCGCCGTCCAACGACGGCCCTTCCTCCTCTCTTTTCCTTCTCGCCGGCCGACAGTGGTTGGCTCTGGCTGGGACGGAAATCGGTTCCTCCCGATTTCCCTTTCCATTTTTGTTTTCCTTTTTTTTGTTTTATTTTTATTTCCCTTTCTATTTTTATCTATACTATATAATATATATTATACTTATAATATAACATATATTATATTTATATTATATATATAATACACATAATATTATTATTATATATAGTATAGTACTATATATATGTATTTACAAAATACATATTTAGTATATATATATATGTGTATATATATATATATTTATATTTGTTTACTTTAATTTACATAACATTTATATATTTATATAATATAATTAAATAAATATATTTCCTATTTTCCTTTCTCATTTTCTTATTTAATTTGGATTTTCATTTATCCAAATTAAATTTCCTCTCTTCATTATTTTCCATAATTCTCATCTTATTTTTCCGATTTAATTTTACTTCACTCGTATTTCTCAATTTATCACTTTCTCAATTCTCGGGATTTTCACCAATATCCCATTCTCACAATTTTCTTTATTTCCACTGATTTATTTTCTCCAATATTTATTTCCAATAAATGGAAAATTTACGGTTATCACACTCCCACAATATAACTCTCAAGCCATAGCATACCATGTTAAAACATTTATAACAATTCATCATTTTAAAATTATTTTGTTCGATACTTTCAATCAAATCCAAAACATTAGAAATATTAACTTCTGTTAGAAAATCGAAACTTTCATAATAGCAAAATCAGTCAATTCGGAATATTGGGAACATTAATTTCAATCGAACATGCAAACTTTCAGTAAAACAAAATCATTCAATCTAACATATTCAAAACATTTACTTCATTTGGACGTTTTAAATTTTTGATAATACATTTCATAACCTAGTTCGTAAAACAGTCGAAAATCTTATACAGTGCTTTAAGTTCAATCTAAACAACCCCATAAAACAGTAGAAAACATATCACAAAATCATTTTAGTCAAAACATATCTTTAGTCAGTCCATAAGTCATTAAAATTGATAATAGTTGCATTTAAGACATTACATCTGTTGACTTTATAGGCTATACCGATAGGGGGTGAATCGGTTCTTAGCTAACTTTATGTTCGTTTTTTGATTCTTCTAAATTCTCTAGCCTATATTGAAGTTTTCTAAGTTCTCTAGGCTACTCAAACATGCAATCCAAATTCAATACAATAAGCACAAATATAATTGCAAGTAAATAAAGAGAGAAGGAAAGAGAAATGTACGCAAGTGATTTATAGAGGTTCGGCAACCTTGCATACGTCCTCTACCTTGAGACACTCCCAAGGATTTTCTCCAAATTCACTATCCTTGAATTTGTGTTTACAATCTCTCTTTTTCTTAGGCTCAAGAGTAACCTCCTCTCCCTCTTTTTCTAGGCTAAAGAGAAACCTCCCTTTTTTTCTTAGGCTAAAGAGAAACCTCCCTCTTTTTCTAAGGCTTAAGAGAAACCTCTCCTTTACAAGGTGTTTACAAGGAATGTAGTCAAAGAAAGGCCTTTAGTTAGGCAAGTGATTACAAAGATTAAGCACAAAGAAAAACCTATACAATATTTGTGCTATTCTATACAAGGAATATGAGAGTGATGGAAGATGAAGAATTTTAAGCACTTGAGATGTTGTTGAGGCTTTGAATATGAGGAAAATGAAGAAATGAGTTGCTGAGCAGTTCCTCTTGTTTCCTTGAGCTTCCAAGCCTCTATTTATAGTCCCTTGGATGGTTTGTGAACGTTTGTTGGAGCCAAAATTGAATATGACCGTTGTATCTCACAAAACTAGCCGTTACAATCTATTTTCGTGAAAAGGGATCGATCCTTTGCCATAGGGGATCAATTCGATTTTTCCAGAATGCCTTCCAAAGCATTCTGCCATGAAGGGATCAATCCCCTCCCTTAGGGGATCGATCCTTTTCTACCAGAGAGCATTTCCTGCGCCATTTTGGGTTAGAAATGATATAGACTTTGATTTTAATTCAACCCAAAACATTTTGGCATTTTTGTGGGAGTTTTTCTTGACTCAAAAATTCATTAAGTGATTTTCTAAAATATTCAAAAACATTTTATAAAGTATTAAGTCCAATAAAAATGTATCATTAAATCATGGTCTTAATGTTTGATATGATCACTTAAAAATGGATCGAGAAAATCATATGTGGTAAAGCAAATTTACAATATGAGTCAAAACATAAAAAGATCACTTAAGTTTTTGTGAATTTAAAGCTAACAATCTCCCCCTTTTTGATATGACAAAACTTAAGGTAAATTTGCTTTGAAAATTCTTTAAAGAAGTACTCCCCCTCAAATAAAGCAGGATTTTTAAATATAAAGCTCCCCTTTAATATAAGCATGGTTTTCAAAAAGAATTTTCCAAATCAAAACCCATTATTTCTCCCCCTTTTTGTCATAGCAAAAAGAAAGAAAAATAAAAAATAAAAATTATGCTCCTCCTAAAAAAGAAAAAGAAAAAGTAAAAATTATGCTCCTCCTAAAATTATGGCTTAATACATGTGAGAATTGAAAAGATATGCTCCATCCAATAGGAAACAAGTTAGTACATGGGACTCATAGCACAAATAAATAAGTCAATGTCCTTAAAAATATGAGATATTTAGGCATGCAAAGGACAAGGCTTATGTTCCTATACCAATTGTTTATAAATAATTTTGCAAGAAGTTCACAATTGGTAAATGATGAAGCAAGTTGTTTATAAATTATATACTAAGTTCAATAACTTGCTTATTTCAAATCTATCAAGCACCTAAGTATATCAATTGTTCTCTAAGGTTCAACTAAGGTGCATGACAATATATCATGATTATGAGCTGAAATTAGATGACATATCATATGCATGAGCTCATAAATCATTTTCAAGAAGGGGTGTGCGTAGAATTAAATCATACATCAATTAATCACAAATTCTAGCACAATAATGTCTCATGCAAAAGTGTCTTATATTAATTCTTCCTTATTTGTCAATTCAATCTAAAGAGCATGAGAAGAATTGTCAATTTAAAGCTTATACCAATTGTTGAAAATATTGTTACCAATGGTTGACATAGACATTTTGCATGATGCCAATTTTTATGTGTAGTGTGTTCATGTCAAGAAAATAGTCATGCTAAATATGCAAGAACACAATCACACACCATCAAATATGCATATGGATTAATTTAACATTAGCATACATCATAAAGTATTAATCCATATTCATATTCACAAAATTATACCATATGGAAGATTTAAAGATTCATGTCATTCAATTGCACACATTTTCTTCCATAAGGCTAAAGAATCCTATGCTCAATTTTCCAATTAAGATCTTAACCAATTATGAGCAAGGAAAAGTTTAAGATCATTTAATAGCCATATCCCTACTTGTTTTCATCTTTTAATATTCTAAAGGGTATATGCTATTTTAACTAGAATGACTTTACTCAAGTGAATCAATATTATCAAGCTAAATTATCTTTTATCATTAAGATTTTCAATCTATGAGTGAAGTCCAGTATAATTTCATGAAAACAACTATTCTCATCTCATACGCATGATTATTGATTCAACTCAAGCAAGCATGTAAGTTCAATATCCAAAACAATCAAGAATAAATGCATGGATATCAATCAAGGTGCATTTGATCAAGTTTGCATTTATCTTTGAATGTTGGTGTTGTCATTAAAGCCCAAGTTCTTTAATAATTTGGCCATAAGAAAAATCTAAGTTCATGGATGATAAATTTTCATGCATTTGAACATTTAAGATCCATTTATCATCACAAATCATAGGCCAAGGACAATTATGATTTTATATTTGAAATGCCTAACACTTTATCTAGAGTCATAATTGGATTCAAACATTAAGGTCAAGTTTTAATGATTTTATCATTCAAGCATATATAGATTGACCTTTAATTATTTATATTCCACTAAGTGTATAATTATCATGAAACCTAGTATGGAATAGATGAGTCAAGCTAAGAGATATAATCCTATAAGAATGCTTGACTAAGATGAACCAAAGAAATGAACAATATCTATCATGCCCAAGTTCATCAAATTTTCAAATATATCCACAAATTCTTGAAATAATTCTTAAAATAATGTTTAAGCACTTATTGAAAATATGATTCAAGAGTATTTCAAGATTTATGCATCTCATGGATGTCTTCAACAAGATAAATGATTTTGCACTTGTGAGCTTAATGAAAAAGCTATTGATTGTTGAAAATAATGCCAATTGTTGAAGTTGAGGATGATATCAATGAAAAATGATTTTTCATATTAAAGGATCATAAAAAAGAAGTTTTAAACAATGAATTTTATGCCTATACAAAAGATAGTGTGAAACTAACAAAAGATCCTCCTAAATTTCGGTTTAAACATGCAGGGAAGGCTTTTTTGGCTTGGGGGGATCGATCCCTAGGGAAGGGGGATTGATCCTTTAAGTCCAGAATGGAAGTTTTCTGCATTCTTGCCAAGGAGGATCGATCCTGCATGTTGAGGGATCGATCCCTCATCCAGTTTCTGCAGATTTTTGATAGAAAATTCAACTTTTGAGGTGCCAAAACTTCGTTTTTGAGTATTTTAAGTCCAAATAAAAGTTTAAACATTTGTGAAACATGATTTTGGACTTGTATGAATGAAAAATATGAATGAAAACCCATTTAACAATAGATTTTACGATTTTGGAAGGATTTTCACCAATAAATGCATTTTTGATTACAAATAAGATCATTTTAAGAGTTATGCATATTTTTTCTAATCCAATAAGTTTGAAAACATAAATATGCCAAAACAAACATGTTCACATAGATTTTAAGCACATATATCATAAAATCAGCCAACTTGTGAACATCATGCCATAATTTCTAACATGCATATTTCTCCTTGATGCTCATGACATGGCATTTTGCATGTATGACATATTTGGCAATTTTTTAAGCAAGTAAATATATTATCAACACATAGTAAACTTGCTCAAAATATGGAAATCCAATAATCATTCGAAAATCATCAAACATGCTTTTCATCCAATCATCAAGAATTGTCTAAAAAATAAAAAATCATTTATCATGCCTTTCATTCATTCATGTATCAAGGATCATCAACCCAATATCTCATCAAGGCACAAATAATTTAATCAAATAAAAATTTTAAGGAATAAGAAATTAAGCTTACAATACTCCTTTGCTTGAGAGTGCTTTGCCATGATTTGTTGAATCCATCTTGAGCTATCTTTTGAAGAATTGTTGTAACATTGCCAATGATGGATTCCTAAGCTCTTTTTCTTTCTCATTGGCACAAGCAAACTCCTACACCAAATAATTTCAAACATGCTTTGGTATCCAAATTTTTTTGGGTCTTTAAAGGTTAGTGCAAACAATTTTTGATCCTTTTGAGATCCATTTCAAGCACAATTCATTATTATTTACGACATGTTTTGGCATCCATATTTTCCTAACAACTCTTCCTCTAAATGTAGTTTTTCTATATGTGCATGCTTGTTAGGTGTGGCTTATCCTATTGCATAGTGAGCATATGAGAGATGTATCATGCATAGAATTTTTGCTCACTAGGAAGTTCTTAAGATAAGTTACTTTTTGTTTTGCATTATAGCCTAACCCATCTTTGTCAAAGAAAGCTCTTTGGGTCTCTAATATATGATCTAATTTTTGTTGACCCATATAAAATCTAGAAAATGAGTTATGCAAATTTAAGTTCTTTTTATTCAACTCATTTATCTCTAGGTTAGCCTCTTCTAATTTCTTTTCTAATTCTAGCTTAGCATTTAATAATATTTCATTTTCTGTTTTTAATTTAGCAATGATTTTCATGTATTTAGAATTCATGCATTGAAATTCATTTGTGAAATCATTAAAGGCATTTTGTAGTTCACCAAATGTATAGCTATTATCTTCACTAGAAATACAACTACCCTCATCATCACTAATAGCCATAAAACATGTGTAGGCTACCTCATCATCCATGTTATCCTCATCGGAGCTATCACTATCGCTCCATGCAGCCACAAATACTTTCTTCTTTGGCTTCCTATCCTTTTCCTTCCTAAGTAAGGGACAATCTAACTTAGTATGATCCGGTTCATTACATTCATAGCACACTAATGGGTCCTTTTCTCTTCTACTTGACTCTCCTCTTTGATGTCTCCTATTATTCTCTCTCTCCTTCATTCTCATGAACCTATTAAATCTTTTGGCAAACATTGCCATTTCCTTTTTTTCCTCATTTCCACTCTCATCACTATCATTTCTAATGTTCTCATAAGTGGAAGATTTAAGTGCTACCCCTACTTTCTTTGAAGGCTCTTCATTTCTTTTTAATTTCATTTTATATGTGAGTAGGGAGCCCATAAGTTCATCTAGAGACAAGGTGTTAGGATCCTTAGATTCTTCTATTGCTGTCACCTTTGCCTCCCAAGATTTTGGCAAGCTATTCAAGATTTTCTTAACCATTTCTACATTGGAATAGGTCTTACCTAATGCCTTAAGTCCATTAATTATGTCATTAAACCTAGTATACATTTCACTCATGGACTCATTTTCTTTCATCCTAAAAAGCTCATAATCATGTGTGAGCATTCCTACTTTGGTTTCTCTAACTTGATTTGTCCCTTCATGTGTAATGGTTAATTTGTCCCATATTTGCTTTGCATTCTCACATAGGGAGACTCTATTATATTCATTGGGACCTAATGCACAAAAGAGGGTATGCATAGCCTTGGTATTCAATTGTGCCAATCTCATGTCATTTGAGTCCCATTCATCCTCACTCTTAGGGACATCCTTCCCATCTACTTTCCTTATTGGAATTTTGGGACCATTTATAATCACTCTCCACACTTCATAATCATTGGATTGTACAAACAACATCATCCTAGTTTTCCAATATGAGTAGTTCTTACCATTAAACAGTGGAGGTCTAACTAGCGAGTGTCCCTCTTCTCCTAGGGGTGTGCCTACATTTAAGTGAGCCATTTATAATCGTTTTACTCGATATATGTTAATCTAAATCAAGCTCGAGCCCAAGCTCTGATACCAATTTTTGGCTCTATAGGCTATACCGAAAGAGGGTGAATCGGTTCTTAGCTAACCTTATGTTCGTTTTTCGATTCTTTTAAATTCTCTAACCTATATTAAAGTTTTCTAAGTTCTCTAGGCTACTCAAACATGCAATCCAAATTTAGTACAATAAGCACAAATATAATTGTAAGTAAATAAAGAGAGAAGGGAAGAGAAATGTACGTAAGTGATTTATAGAGGTTTGGCAACCTTGCCTACGTCCTCTACCTTGAGATGCTCCCAAGGATTTTCTCCAAATTCACTATCCTTGAATTTGTGTTTACAATCCCTCTTTTTCTTAAGCTCAATTCTCCCTCTTTTTATAGGCTAAAGAGAAACCTCTCTCTTTTTCTTAGGCTAAAGAGAAACCTCCCTCTTTTTCTTAGGCTAAAGAGAAACCTCCCTCTTTTTCTAAGGCTTAAGAGAAACCTCTCCTTTACAAGGTGTTTACAAGGAATGTAATCAAAGAAAAGCCTCTAGTTAGGCAAATGATTACAAAGATTAAGCACAAAGAAAAACCTATACAATATTTGTGCTATTCTATACAAGGAATATGAGAGTGATGGAAGATGAAGAATTTTAAGCACTTGAGATGTTGTCGAGGCTTTGAATATGAGGAAAATGAAGAAATGAGTTGCTGAGTAGTTCCTCTTGTTTCCTTGAGCTTCCAAGCCTCTATTTATAGTCCCTTGAATGGTTTGTGAACGTTGGTTGGAGCCAAAATTGAATATAACCATTGTATCTCACAAAACTAGCCGTTACAATCCATTTTTGTGAAAAGGGATCGATCCTTTGCCATAGGGGATCGATTCGAATTTTCCAGAATGCCTTCTAAAGCATTCTGCCATGAAAGGATCAATCCCTTCCCTTAGGGGATCAATCCTTTTCTTCCAGAGAGCATTTCTTGCACCATTTTGGGTTAGAAATGATATAGACTTTGATTTTAATTCAACCCAAAACATTTTGGCATTTTTGTGGGAGTTTTTCTTGACTCAAAAATTCATTAAGTGATTTTCTAAAATATTCAAAAACATTTTATAAAGTATTAATACCAACAAAAATGTATCATTAAATCATGGCCTTAATGTTTGATATGATCACTTAAAAATGGATTGAGAAAATCATATGTAGTAAAGCAAATTTACAATATGAGTCAAAACATAAAAGATCACTTAAGTTTTTGTCATTTCAAAATGCATATGTCAATTTAAAGTTAACAACATCAATAAAATTATTTTCAGTATAATATATTCTCACTATGATAAACAGTATTCCAAAAATTTTTTATTTACGTATAAAAATAAATCTAAAACTTATTGCTCTTATGGAAAGCATCGAAATCTTTAAAAATCCTTTCCAAAGCCGAGTTACGAATGCATATACATCTATATACTAATAATGGCAAACTTAACTAATTATTCCTTTTAGTTCCTTCTATCTTACATGAACAATTTCTCATTAATAATCTACGGTTTTATGATTATTTTACGAATTTTCAGGAGCATAACAGTACTAACCATCTTAACCCTCCTACACTTAAAATACAGTTCAATAGCCAAAATACCAATTTAGTCACTATATCAAATCTCACAATTTAGTCAATCAATTTCAATGTAGTGACAGTAAACGATCACACAACTCAATCAATCATTCCTAATACAATTACAATATCTAATCACACAATTAAATTAATCATCCTCAATGCAAACACAGTATCCCTACGCCTTTTATATATATATCCCTTACCTCAATCATAGTACAGTATCTAATTACGACAGCACCGATTTTGATATGCAAGTATATATTTGCTTATCCTTCCCTTGACCTCACTTACTTCCGAGCTGCAAAATCATATCAGAACATAATCAAAAGTCTATACTTCTTTTATAAAACTTGTATTATACTTTAAGATTTTTCATATTTTCTAATACAACAGCAAATGCGGTCTACTTCCTATCGGATGCCAAAACTACAACTACAATCAAAATGCTTCCTTTTTCCAATCTAAATTCACCAACAGCCTTATATTCATTAATATCATATTCCATAACCATTAACCCATCAAATTGGATATAGTAACCCTACAATTCTTCGTTGGCTGAAATCACCATCTCACCATACACTTCTCATTTTCCAAATCCAAGATCATATTCATGTTTCTCATCATCTCTAAATTATTTCTACATCAATTTTACATGGAACAACCTAACATTCAAACACAAACCTTCTTGGCCGAAACCTTAATGGTGACTTAGGCATGGTTTTGTTTCATTCTAACACTCTACACATGCTTAAACATCAAAGAATAATCAAATGGACTGAAAAGAATAAAAAACCCTTCATTCTCTCTCTTACCTTTACCATGGCCAAATCTTTGAGAGAGCAAAACACCCATCAAATGGCCAAACCAATGGTTAGTTCCAAGGTATGTGGTAGAGCTTGAGGAGAGGAACAATTTTCATTTAGTGAGTTTTTTGATCCGATGAGTGTACGTAAGGTTTTACAAGGTTTCTCTCTCTCAAACTTTAAATTTTCATGGCTTTCTCTCTCTTAAACTCCATGGCTGACCAAATAATGGAGAAGATGAGATTTTATGCCTTTTAAAAATATCCCACATAGCAATTTACCATTTTACCCTCAATAATTTTAAAAATCCCTTTTATATCTCAACTATTTTGATATTTATTTAAATATTTAATTTAATTTCTAAAATATTTTATTTAAACATAAAATATCTTTATTTAATATATCCTAGTCAAATCTTTGACTTTTGTTGGGGTTTTATCAATCAAATTAGTGAAACTACTAAAATAACCCTAAGTGCTTATTTGCGTAGTTTTTGGCATTTTTGTGTGATTCAGTCTATGAATTGAAATCACGTGAGACTTCTTCACATGAGAGTTTGACAATAATTGTTTGTTGGTTAAAGGTCAAACTAGATTGACTATTATTCACAAAAGTTTTCTCGACCTATGGACATAATAGTCATATTTGAATTTGTTGCACACAAACCTAGGTATGTTCAAACAAAGGAATTTTGAAAAGTGGTCTTCTAATTGATTCTATATTTTGACCTCAAAATTAACAATTTGGCACTTTCGTTCCCATCCGGATTAAGGAAAATCCTATAGGCCCCGCATTATAGTTTCCTCCTATGCTTATAATGCACAAGATTAACTATGACTTTCTTTAGTACCTCAAATTGAACTCTAATTTGGGACAAGTTTCATATTATGGGTAGATCAACTCCAAACATAATTAATCCACTCTTTTGGGACCATTTTGGATCATAACAAATCTTGCATGGGTCAGCGTCTGTCACAGCCCGTGACCCTATTTTTCACCTTTTTCTATACATCTAATTTGGTTAGGCTGTCTGCGATACTTTACTTTTCTTTTACAAATAAACAATTTCATATAAAATATTAATATGAATTACATCCCCTATTTTACTTCATAGGAAAGTAGTACTGTCGAAAAGTCTATATACAGAAAATAAATGATCATACCTTATTAAATAAATCAAGCTGTCGCATCGTCTCCAAATGCGCAGCCGAAATCCTTTAGGTGTCAGACTCTCAGTCTTCGAAAATCTGAAATGTTAAAATTAAGGGGTGAGCAAACCACGGCTCAATAAGGGAATTATATGCCTCACTTGATATTCAGCTTCCTATATGCTGAAAAACTTTTTCATTTTTCCTAATGGGCTCTAGGCACACATGTAAGAAGGATACTACAATCGGCTAGGGATCTAGATGGTGTAAGGTAGGTATTTTGAAATACCTATCTTGTCCCGGAACCTAGAAGCAACTGTAGGGAGTAATCTTATTTCATTTGAAATAAAATATCTTTTTCCTTTTTATGTCATATCATTTTCATATACTTTTCAAAATAATGCTTTTATGAAATAAAGCATTTAAATAAAATAACTAATATTCATATATTCTTTGAAAAGAATATTAGTTAAATCATCGTCATTCTCATTTAAAACTCATTTCATGTTTTACTGTACAATCATAATTAGTACAGTACTTTAAATAGCAAAATAAGCTATTAAAACTTTTCCGTATAACATATATATCGTGTAAATTTAATATTCAATTTAAAAATTAAAATAAGAATATTAGATTTATTTTTCTCCTCTTTCCTTTTGAAAACATATAACATATTCGTATTTCATTTCGTATGAAAATCATCTTTAGTACTAAAACAGTACTGAAATGAGCATCTTATAAAAATGCTATAAATCATTTCATTTCTTCTCATATCATATAAAACACATTCATTTTACATGTCACATATCATATAAACATTTTCATTTTACATATCATAAAACATGTATGGAGATAGTGGCAACCACTGAGTCCTATCATGCAATAATACCCGAAGGTATAAAATAATCATGTTATATCTATGACCATAGTCTATAATTGTCCTCGGAGGATCACTGATCAGGTGTCAGCCGGGACTACATATCACATATCACATGTTACATATCACATATCACATATCACGTATCACATGTCGGCATGATAGAGGGGCCAACTAGTCTCAAAACCATGTTTTTCTCAGAAAATAACCTTTATGGAATATATAAAATATATAATTTCATAATTTAAAACCATAAAGGTTAAAAATCATTTAGTGAATATTTCAGAAATATTTATAAAAATACTCATAAAAATATTCACTGTATTTCTTTTCATTTTTTATCTCGTATTTCGTGTAATTTACCTTTCACGAGAATTCTCGATGATTTCATTATCTCCATTCTCTAAAACATGAATATTTTAAATTTAAATCTCATTATATTCATGTTTTATAAAAAATAATGATTTTCTCGTTTTTCGTGATTGAATATCGATTTTCGTGAAATAAAATCATTTAATATGATTTTATGAAATTTTCTAAAAATTTTCGACAACACAACGACTGTTGATTGACTAGCCTCCTGCACGAAAAATACAGTTTATAAATCCAGTCAGTATGTTATCACAAATTTTTTTATCGATAAATCATCACAACATTTCCATAAAATAATTTATAATTTAAAAACATGCAGACTGAATATTCTAACGGTGCTGCACATGCATCCCTTACCTTTTTCGGGTCGACGATTTCCTCGTTATCAGTCACGCCCGCACTCCATCTCTTTCGATTCTATCATCTCGTTCGCCAAGAATGATTTCTGGAAACCAAATTCTAACATTTAGAATTTTTTTTTCATAATTTATTAAAAATCACAGGAAATTAATTTTCGTAATTTCTTACCAAATTTTCGTAAAATTCCGAATTTTCGAATTCCCGGGAATTTTTTAATTCCCGAAAATTTCCTTTTCTCTCTTTCTTTCTTCCTTTTTCTTTTCTTTTCTTTTCCTTTTTCTTTTTTTCTTTTTCTTTTTCCTTTTCCTTTTCCTTTTCCCTTTTCTGGTCTGAACCGGCTCGGACCGGTTCAGATAGGTTCGGTCCCATCTCGCCGGTTTGATCATCGATGACCACCATTTTCGCTGGTTCATGCTTCCCATAGTTGGCCGACGTTGCGGGGATGCCGGATCTAGCCTTCGTTTCTCCCCATCACCGGTGACGGCGCCGGATCTGGAGGCTTGGGTTTCGACCTCCTCTTTCTCTTTTTCTCCCTCTTTTCCGTCGTTTCCTTCACCGTCGGTCATCCCTTAACCTTGGTCGACCTTCGTCGGTGGCGGGAGTAGCGGTGGCAGTGCCCGAATCAGTCGGCACCGCCACTCTCCCTTTCTCTTTTCCTCTCGGTTCTTCGCTTCGCTTCGTTTCTGTTTTCTTCCTGTTTTCCTTCCGTTTCTCCTTTCTTCCGTCGGTCACCGGCTTCTCCTTTATCTCTCCTCGCCGGCTACGGCCTCTCCTGTCACGACCCGAGGGCCAATGACGTCCACTCGACATATACTTATCGCTTTTGGAAAATTACGAACCAAATTTTTCTTTTTCTATTTCTTTCTTATTTACAGTTTGTATTCAGTGTTAGTGCAGTATCTAGATCAAATTTTGTCCTATTAATATTATTTCTTGAGCTATGTCATCCTTCTCAAGTGATTCTTATGAATTTAGCCTTATTTACTATTTCAAATGAAATGGGTCGAAAACCTCCCCTTTGTATTTTATCAATTTCCCCAGGTAGAATTTCCTGCATTAAAACACATTTTAAACCACACAACACAGCCATCTGTTGTTTCTCCACAGTTCATACAATTAGGTATCTCAAGCTTCTCAAGAGTTTAACCATTAATAAGTTCACATCTATCATTTTATATATCATTCAAAATATACATCAGAACCCGGATCGAACTCAATAATCACCTAGACTCACATAATCATCTAGTGCGATCTAAAGCTACATCCCATAGACTTTCCTAGTATTGTGAAATTAAAGTACATATGACTATCAAAATGATATACGAGTAGTATACCTCAAAAATGCAAAAGCTAGGCCCGGAGAATGCAAATGAGTACCACTACTAGGTACGGTTTCCCAAGAGCCTATACGAAGCCTAGGCCGGCTATCAACTTATATGATCTGCAGATGTTAAATTAAGGGGTGAGCAATCCACGGCTCAGTAAGTAGTTTAAATAAGTATATACTAGGCTCATATCGTAAAACACGATCATACATGCCTAAGTTCTATAAAATAGCATGTATGGATTATATTAAGGTTTACTACCATTTCGTATGTACACAGATTTCATAAGCTTATTGCTTTCCTTCCATTCTTAAATTCACAAATTATCATACTTTTCATCAGTATGGTTAAGTGTGAAAGAAGACAAACATTTAAATAGCACATGTTTATATGGCATATATAAGTATAATACATGATTATACACATTCTCTGTTTTATGTATAAGATCTATTCCATCTACTGACATTCATCACATTCACAAATCACAATCATTTATTTATTGTCACAATAACCTACGATTCCTCATATTTCATCAAAACACGTGTAGCACTTAGTTGTCAAAGGATTCTAGAGGTGGCTCCCATAGTTTCCGAAGAACTTATGTAGCATGTAGGTCCCTTGAGTTCTCTAGAGATGGCTCACACGGTACAAAGATTGAGTCTTTACTCGGGTTGGCCTTTACAACACATACTTTCGACTATCACATCGGAACTCGTGTAGCACTTAGCTCTCAAAGGATTCTAGAGGTGGCTCCCATAGTTTCTGAAGAACCTATGTAGCACTTAGGTCCCTTGAGTTCTCTAGAGGTGGCTCACACGGTACAAAGATCGAGTCTTTACTCGGGTTGGCCTTTTTCCTAGTTTTCGACAAACACGACTAGGTAATAATCGAGGTCCATAAATTCAACATTGTAAGTAGCATATATATATATATATATATATATATATATATACTACACACTATTTTACACATTCATTCTCAAAGTATCATAATACATCAGCATGCTCAATAAACATAAATAAACTACAACACATAGCATGCAACTCACAACTAAGATTTCTCTGTAAACAAGTATTATTCATGATTACATCATGTCCAATTTATATCTCACCATACTTACTCTATTAGTTTTATCCGTAATGTCCCACCAAATTTGATATAAATTTAAATAAATATTTATTAAGATTTCTTTCATCTCTTACGAGATGACACTAGTAAGGCTTATTTAACCCACTTACCTCGAGGCTTAGTAATTATCCTCCTCGCGCTTCCAAGTCTGTACTCAAACTTCTACACCGTTCTGCTTCGCTACACATAGTCCATTAACATTTCGATAAGGTTACATCATTGTGCTTAATCACGCATTTAAAATAAGGACCTTAAGCGCTATTAATTTCGAGTAACTATTAATTTAAATCTACCTCATTATCGTCAAGTACGACGTATTCATGGATACAAGTCCTTATATACATATATATATATATATATATATATGTTTTAAGCATCTTTGTTAGCCTTTTGTAAAAATTTCAGAATTTAATCGTCAAGCCGTAAATTTTTACATTACTTCTAACTCAGTTCCCTATTCAGAAGTATAAGGCTTACTTCTTAATTCATCTTGTGCCATTTCCAATAATTTTCCAAACTTTGGTCCAAATCTGGCACATCAGGTAAGATAATTTCCTGACCTCTGTTCAGTAAAATTTATATTACTAATTGTAAGGATATGCAATTTGTACAAAGCCCAAACCATATCAATCCTAACTCATTTACCTTTCTGAAAATATAAAGTTTGAAATCAAACTCCATCTGAATTGTTTTCTAGAAATTTTTGAAGTTGACACTGGGTTGTTTGTACCTTGCAGTGAGTATCCTGCATTCATATGTACATAGCTTAAGCTACATAATTCCAAATCCACAAATTCCAAAACTAGATGAAATCTAACTCATTTCCCTATCTAGAAATATAGGGTTCATGATTTAATTCTTCCTATATCAACATTAGCAATTTTCCAAAATTGCACTATCTTCTAGCAGTATTCAAGCATAGGGTTACACTGACCTACTTGCACAAAATACTTCATATTTAATTATACACATGTCCAATCGGTGCAAACCCAGAACCATCACAATCCTAACTTAATTTACTTTCTAGAAATGTAAGGCTTGCAGCCTAATTCATTGTAGGCTATTTTCTACAATTTTTCAACGTTAGACCCATGATTCACGTTTCTGGACAGAGTATCCTGCAGTCATTTGTACATATCTCAAGTTATAGAAATCCAAATCAAGAAATTTCAAAACCGACTTTCTTGTAACTTAAGGGCTATTAATTATAATTTTTCCAAAACTTTTTTGCATGTAGAACAATTAAACTGATCGTTTAAACACAAGATTCAGGATAGGGTACTCAAACAGATTCTCACATTATCACCAATTCATTCATTATTCATCCCTACCCTATTTAGTCATGCACATTATCGTAGATTAATTCTCATATTCCACATTCATACTCAATATTCAAGAAATACAAAGGTAAAGTCCTAGACCACTTACCCAATTTCCAGCAACAACTTTTAACCCAACAGAAACTGCCTCCAGCCTTAGGATTTTCTCAATCCAGCATCTCTTCCTTATTTTTCTGAAGCAGTAGCTCTCATTCCAAAACCACGTTAAATCCCCTATTCAGTACCTCCAAATTTGGCTGTGAAATCACCCCTTTAAAATGCTCCTCTCGGTTTGGAAAATTTCTTGCCCAAGGTGCCTTGTTCCACGCCACTTCCAGCCTCACTCTTCCTCATTTCCTTTCTTTCTTTGGAAGTTCTTTCTTTTCCTTCCTCTCGGCCGCTCTTTCTTTTCTTCTTGGCTGGATTTCCTATTCTTCTTTTTTTTTTGTTCTCGCCCTAACCTCCCACGATGGCTACACTTTCTTTTCTTTGCTTTTGATTTTTTTCAAAGCTTCATTGAGAAGCTTGGTTGATGTATCCGGATGGGGTTAGTGGAATTTGATGGGAAAAGTCCCATCAAACTCCACTAACTCATTTTTAATTCTATATCTTCATTTTATAAATTTCAATTCTATTTTTATTTTATATTTTATTCCTATTTCATATATTTATATTCATATAAATTATAATCACCTTTATATAGTAGTATATATTTATATACATATATATATATATATCTAATATATATTCTTATATTTTATTTATTTGTTATATTACTTACATGTAATATGCATTTGTATTTATATTTTAAACATTAATATATAATATCTGTATACGCACACACCTATATATATATATACATGTACATATTTTTACATTTTCATGTTTAATGCATTTTTAATGTGGGTAAATGTGTATATACATATATATATATATATTTATTCCCCCTTCATTTTAAAATTTATATATATATATGTACATATTTAATACTCAATTTGTATATATATGTATTCTTTTTTTTTAACTATATTAATTTATCCAAGTATACTACATTTCCTTTAGTATATTTGTATCCTTGTTTTATTAAAACAAATATACTTATATATTGTGGAATACATGCATCTATTTGTTCTTATAAAATTCTTAAACTCATTATAAGATTTCTAAATTATTCTATGTCTCTTATTTATTCACTAACATGGTACAAAATTTGTAGTTTTTACATCTTCCCCACCTTAGGAAATTTGGTCCTCCAAATTTTTCGTGTCTATCTGAAATAGGTAAGGGAACTTCTCTTTCATTAAGCTTTCCAACTCCCTTGTGGCTTCCTCTGAAGAGTGGTGCTGCCAAAGTACTTTGACTAAAGGGATTGTCTTAGACCTTAATATCTTATCTTTCCTGTCTAAGATCCGAATAGGTCTCTCGACATAGCTTAAGTCCTCTCTAATCTCCAATGGCTCATACTCGATAACATGAGATGGGTCCGGATGATATTTCCATAGCATCGACACATGAAAGACGTTATGCACATCCGATAGCTTTGGTGGTAATGCTAGTCGGTATGCCACATCACCAACTCTCTGCAATATCTCAAACAGACCAATGTATCGAGGACTTAACTTCCCTTTCTTGCCAAATCTCATTATGCCTTTAGACGGAGAGATTTTCAAGAACACTTTACCACCCACTTGAAACTCTAAAGGCCTCCTTCGACAATCGGCATAGCTTTTATGTCTACTTTGGGATGTCTTCAGTCTATCACATATCAATCTCACATTTTCGGAAGCTTTCTCTACAATCTTTGGAGTGAATAACTCTCTTTCACCTACCTCTTCCCAGCCAACAGGGGACCTACACCTATGCCCATACAACGCCTCGTACGGTGCCATCCCAATGCTGGAGTGAAAGCTATTGTCATATGCAAACTCCACTAGTGCCAAATGATCATCCCATGAGCCCTGAAAATCCATAACAGATGCCCTCAACATGTCCTCAAGTGTCTGAATAGTCCTCTCTGAGTGTCCATCGGTTTGAGAATGAAAGGCTATGCTAAAACTCAGTTTAGCTCCCAAAGCATCCTGGAAGTGTTCCCAGAAACGGGAAGTAAACCGAGAATCTCTGTCCGAAACTATGCTCACTGGGACTCCATGTAACCTCACAATCTCTTTGACATACATATTTGCTAAGGCACTAAGCGAATCGGTAGCCTTCATAGCTAGGAAATGGGCGGACTTTGTCAATCTGTCAACTATCACCCAGATTGCATCATGATTCCTACGAGTCCTCGGAAGTCCCATAATGAAGTCCATCATCACATGCTCCCACTTCCACGTAGGTATGGGCAAAGGCTTTAGTAAGCCCGCTGGCCGCTGGTGTTCAATCTTAACCTTTTGGCACACTAGGCACTTGGACACAAAGGTCGCTATATCTTTCTTCATACCAGCCCACCAATACACCTTGCGCAAATTCTGATACATCTTTGTATTGCCTGGATGCATAGTGTATTTAGAGCTATGTGTCTCTTCTAAAATTTGCCTCTTCAACATCTCATCATTCAGGACACAAATCCTGCCCCTATATCTCAACAACCCATCACCTGAAATCCCAAACTCTGAGTCTTGGCCCGGTTGTATTCCACTAATAATCTCCACAAGTCTAGGGTCCTTTTTCTGGGCTTGTCTAATCTGATCCATAATGCTAGGCTCTATCCTCAAGCAAGCCATCAAACACTCACCATCTGGTTCTAGATTGATATTCAACTCCGAAAATTTCTCCATCAGATCCCATTCTCGAACCATCATGTAGCTAACAAAACCCACGCTCTTCCTACTTAATGCATCAGCTACCCGATTTGCTTTACCCGGATGGTAGAGAATCTCGCAGTCATAGTCCTTCAATAGCTCCATCCATCTTCTCTGTCTCATATTCAGCTCTTTTTGCGAGAACAAATACTTTAAACTCTTGTGATCGGTGTAAATCTGGAATCGTTCACCGTATAAATAATGGCACCATATCTTTAACGCAAATACCACCGCTGCCAACTCTAAATCATGGGTAGGGTATTTTTTCTCATGGTCCTTCAACTGTCTCGAACCATATGCCACTACTCTACCATTTTGCATCAACACACATCCTAGACCCTGTAGAGAAGCATCACTATACACTGCAAATCCTCTGGATCCACTTGGAATCGTCAACACAGGAGCCGTAGTCAATCTTTGCTTCAGTTCTAGGAAGCTGCGCTCGCACGCATCATTCCACCCAAACTTGACATCCTTGCGTGTGAGTCGGGTTAGTGGAGTAGCAAGCTTGGAGAATCCCTTTACAAATCTCCTATAATAACCCGCAAGCCCTAAAAAGCTGTGAATTTCGGTCACTATCTTAGGTCTCTCCCAATTCATCACGGCCTTTATCTTAACTGGATCAACTGCTACACCATCCTTAGATACCACATGCCCCAAAAAACTGATTTGTTCCAACCAAAACTCACACTTGCTGAACTTCGCATATAGCTCTTTCTTTCGAAGAGTCTGGAGTACTGTGTGGAGGTTGTAGACACCTTATTTTGTCCGGTTTCTTATTTGTAAAAATAATTAATTGGGTTGGGTGACATTTGTATTTTAATTTAACAATTTAGAATTAGGCTAGAATTAAATTAGAATTTTTAGATTTAGAATTAACATTAATTAGGAAATTAAAATTAAAATAGGATTTAGGAATTTAAAAAAAAAAAGAGAGAGAAAAGATAAAAAGAAATAAAAATAAAATTAATTTTAGGATTAGATAATTAGGATAATTAAATTTTTAGGATAATCATTTAGATTAATAGAGTTGGATTAGGATTAATATAGGAATTAAGTAGATAAAATATTAAAAAAAAGGGAGATAATTATTAGAATAAGTATAGTTGTATTAGGACTCTAACTAATTTGTGGCTATAAAAAGGATTAAAGCTCAGGGTTTAGGGGACAGACAAAAAATACACAATCAAGCACTCAACCCGATCACCACCGCTGCTGTTCTGTCAGCTCATTTTTCTGCCTGCCTTTCGCACCACTGTTGCGAGCCCAGTCACCGCATAGCTACTGCAGGTTGCCGACCCATCACGTGGATGTTTGCATGCCTCCGTTTTTGTTGCTCTTGATGATTGTTGCAAGAAAATAGGAAAGCTTTGTGAAAATTCTTGAGGCACACCACTTTGGAAATATTAAAGAAGAGCTATAGCAAGAGAACACATGGAAAAGGGGAATATAAAGAAAAAGAAAAAAAGCCAACAAGAGGTGAGGTTATTGCCCAGGTAAGTTTTTTTGTTTTGTTATATTAATTGGTCAATAATTTAATAGGAGGGTTAGATAGTTAATTAATATTAGATTAATAATTTGTATATTAAAATACTAATGTTGCATGATTTAGTTACTTTGATAACATTTGATTAATACATATTGAATAAACAATTTGTATGTTGATATGATTTGTTTAGTTTAATTCGTATGATATATTTTATATTTTGTATGTTTAGTATGATAGATGTTAAATAAATAAAATAGTATAAAAATAAAATAAATTAAAGGAAAAAATGCAAATAAGAATAAAATAGAATAAAGATTGAATAAGGAGATAATAAAATTATATTAAGAAGATGAATGCAAATTATCCAATGATGAAATTCCAAGAAAGTCGAATGGTACTCCTTGGAAATTTCTAGGTGAAGAGTTTGCTCTAGACTGAACCAGATTGATGGAAGGTTTAGAGTAAATTTTCAATACAATAATATGTGTTTATAGAAATAAATAAAATATAATAATAAAGACAATTAAAATAAAAATAGAAATAGGATATGGAAATAATTTGAATTAAAATATAAAATAGTAAATACGATTAAGACAATAAAAAATAGAAAATTAGTAAAGAATTGGGCATAGAGCCAAAATTAGGGTTGTCATAATGTATTTAAATGATCCGACGACGGAGCCTCTTCGAGCAAGTCAATTGGTACTACTTGAATACTCCTGAGGTGAGTGGATTTACTTATTGTCTGAACCAGATTGATGGAAGGATTTTAAGTAAATTTTCAATATTTTAAACATGTCGAAATTAATCCAAATTAAAGTAAATTTAGAATGACCTATTGGGTATAGAGTCAATATTAGGATTTTCATAATGTATTTAAATGATCCGACGATGGAGCCTCTTCGAGCAAGTCAATTGGTACTACTTGAATACTCCTGAGGTGAGGGGATTTACTTATTGTCTGAACCAGATTGATGGAAGGATTTTAAGTAAATTTTCAATATATTAAGCATATCGAAATTAACTCATAATAAAGTAAATTTAGAATGACCTAAAGTAGTTGGTACCATTTTAGAATGGGCGTTGTGGGGGTGCTAATCCTTCCCCACACGTAACCGTACTCCCGAACCCTAGATTCTTTGAACGTCAGACCAAGCCTTATCTTTAGACAAGAATAGGTGACCAATCACACCTTAGGTTTGAATGGTTGGTGGCGACTCCTAGAATTTTAAAGTCTAGCGGTTAGGTTCACGGACCTAGACGTTATGACGGTTTGGCGACTCCACTGGGGACATTAGAGAGTCAGGCCAACATATATTTTAGGTCATTAGAAATTTGCTTAAAAATAATGTTGATTTCATAATGCTTAATAATCATTTAATACACATACACTTCACATGCATACATGCACAAGCCCTCAACCCGGGCTCTATCCTTGTTAGGAGGGAGAAAAGTACCTACGCCTTCGTGAGGTGGTAACCTCCGCATGGGCTGGCGAAAAACTCCCACTCAAATTGAACCTTTCCGCTTGTAGCCTATAATGGGTGAGGATTGGGTGCCTTACTAGTCCAGTGTGGATGACAGTGAGGAGCAATTTGAGAACCTTTAGAACTTTGAATGATCCAGACCCTGCATATAGGGAAACCTAAGGAGCCCAAACCTTAGATAAAGCCTTACAAAACCCTTGAAGTATTAGACTTAAATCCAAAATAGGACACAAAAAAAAGAGGTGAGTTTGCTATCATTAAGTCATGCATAATTATATTTGATTTTGCATTGCATAACATATCATGCACATAAGTTTGCATTTGTCTTATCATGAGAATGAACATACTTTTGATTATTAGGAGAGATTGTTAGACTTAAATGCATTCCATATGCATTCATTTTTGTGCATAAGCATATCATCACATGAAATATAATTTCAACTTAATTGTGGCACTCAAGGTATCAAAATTGCATCCACTAGACAGTCCGCCCTCCACAAATATCACACAAGGTATCAAGCTCGTATAATGGAAGAAGATCAAAATAACAGAATAGAGAAGTTGGAAAGGGAAAATGCAGAAATAAAGGGGCAATTGAGCGAGATTACCCAATTACTAAAAGCCATGATTAAAGGAAAGGAAAAAATGGATAATCGGGGGGAGTCTATCCAAGAACCTCAACAAAGCATGCGAGACAACCCTATTTTTGTTCCTGAAGGAAGTACTATCAAAGCTCCAACACCTTTACAGATGCAAGTTCAAAACCCAATGGAGGTACCAAATCTAGATGATCCCACAGAGTTAGAAAAGTTGAAGCATAAAGAAGAATATAGTGGTACTAAAGCTCAGCTGAACTTGATAGAGGAAAGACTAAGTGCCATGGAAGGATTTGACTATTTTGGACTCGTTGATGCCGAAAGGTTGTGTTTGGTACGTGGTGTCGTGCTTCCACCAAAATTCAAGGTGCCTGAATTTGAAAAGTTCAATGGAAGATCGTGCCCAAAAGATCATCTCACCATGTATTGTAGAAAGATGGCGGCATATGCATGGGATGACAAGCTATTAATTCATGTTTTTCAAGACAGCTTGACTGGGTTAACCGCTAAGTGGTACAACCAATTGGAAAGGAGCAAAGTTTCTTCTTGGTCTGAGTTGGCAAAAGCTTTTATAGCTCAATACAAACATGTGTTCGATGTAGCTCCTGATCGCTTATCTCTCCAAGGTATGGAAAAGAAGAAAGATGAGAGCTTCAAAGAATATGCCCAACGATGGAGAGACGTGGCATCACTAATTCAACCTCCCTTGACTGAAAAGGAAATCACCATGTTCTTTTTGAATACTCTCAAGGCTCCTTATTATGAGCGTATGCTTAGCAGTGTAACTAAGAACTTTGCAGACATGAAGCCATTGAGAATGCCATCAAGAGTGGTAAGATCGAAGCACCAGTGAATGATAGTAGGAAGGGTGGATTCTCGAAGAAGGAAGGAGATGCACAATCTGTCTCAAATAATTCACGCTGCCTTTATACCCCTTACCCACCTTCAGTGAATTACGCCTATTCCCCATCTTACCCACAAACTCATCCCCAAAACACATATCAACCTGTTTTCCCTCAACAAACTCCTACAGCCTCAATAAGCCCCACTTTCCCACCTAATGACCAAAGGAACACCCGACTTAGCCGAAATGTTACCATAGACCCTATACCCATGACATATGCTGAGCTATTCCCAAAGTTGGTGGAAGGTCATCTTATTGCCCCTATTTATATAGAACCCTTGAAACCTCCTTACCCAAAGTGGTATGATCCTATTGCAAAGTGTGTCTATCATAATGACAATGTTGGACACTCTATTGAGATTTGTATGGGCTTGAAAAGGAAAGTCCAAGCACTTGTCAATGCTGGAATTTTGAGTTTTGGAACAAAGAATGATCCAAATATGAATGATAATCTTCTACCAGATCACACAAAGGGTAGCGGTTGATGCTATGGAAGAAACTGGATGATATTGATTGATTCACTAACTTGAAGATTATGGTTGTTTCTTTGTTTCTAATTTCATTCATCTTAGGACATTTCAATTTCTTAGGTAATATAGGAGTGCTTAAGCCCAAAGGCATTAAGAATTCTTTTATGTATTGGGCCGGCTTTCATTCATTTTCATTTTCAATAAAGGATTAGTGTGATGCATATTTCTCAATTCCTAATTCCAATCTTGTCCTTTAATGCAAAACACCACTACCCATATTCTCTACTTTGTTACCAAGCTTAAAAGTATCCAAATAATGAACATGATAATGATGATGGCAATGAGCATGAAATTCAGTTCTGAAAGAGCTGCTTTGTTTGGTTTAATGGATTTTTAGTTTGCCAAGATTGTTCAAGCAAGAAGAGAATGGAAGATATTTGTCTAAAATCTTCAACTATTGAATATTACGAGTAAAGGTGAATCTCTACCTAAAATTCTAATGAGTTTGCCTTTGTTCAATAGATGACCTTTAATGTGAGTACTTGTATTGAGATGAGAAATGGCCTTCTTTCACTACCTTTCAAGCGTGAGTAAAATTATCCATTGATCACCCCTTTTGAGCCTATTATTCTTTTTAATATAACCCACCAAGAATCACCCTCTACACTGGGGGGCAAAGAGAATGGAAAATGAAGGATTAGTGGGGCAAAGTGAAAAAAAACATTTTGTGGAAAAAAAAGAACGAAAGAAAAAAGAATGAAGAAGGAAAGAGGGTTTGAATCAAGAAAGTGAAAACCCTAGTCACATTAAAATGAAAAAAAGGAGAGAAAAAGCAAATGGGGCAAAAGGCCTAAATGATTCATGAAAAATGATTCTTGGTTTGAGGAACCCTGAAACACATCTTGGGCCTATTTTATCCTTTCTTTCATAAACCCTCACCTGAGCCTACGTTACGTGCCTTAAAAGTCCATTTTGATCAAATATGAGTACTCGCATTGAAGAATCATGTGTTGAATGAAGGTATACTTACACAATGAGATGATGATCCTTTGGATGGAATCAAGAGAAGCAGATTAAGATAAGGAAAAAGATTTCTCTAGATGGAAGAAGTGGGATTCCGAAGACTCTCATAGATCCATGTGAGCATTAAATTGGGTGAAGAAATATCTGATGTTGGGGCATGAATCAAAATGGAGAACAAATAAGAGAAGTTTCATCAAGGACAATGAAGTTGAAAATGAAGAGAAATAAATTAAAGAAAAAAAAAGAAAAAGAGAAAAAAATGAAAGGAGGATTCAGATCGAAAACCCAAAAAGGGCGGTTTGGATCAATGAAGTACGTCTAAGTTGAAAACCTGAAAAGGCAGCTTAGATACCAAAAAGAACTGAATGTCAATGATACGGGGGCAAGAGGATATTTTAATGAACTCAACACGATCAGATAAGGTGGACCTTTGAAGGGGATTTTGTATTCATTGATCAAAATTGTTTGAATTGTTTTTATTTGGATACTATTACCTAATTTTAAAAATTCTCACTTTTCATTCAAGCCTACTTTCCTTCTAAGCCTGACAATTTCTTGTTGAATCTTTCCAAATGTTGAATAATACCACTATCTTCATTTCACCTATCATTTCTTTGCTATATCCTTACCTTGAGGGATTGAGAAATTGTGTTGCATTGATCTTGAAATTAGAATGGTAATGAATGTTTGCTTGGCAAAATATGTGAAAGACTCCTATATTATTTAGGAAAATGAAATAAAAGGAAACTTGTGAATGAATGGAAATTGGAAATTAAGAAAAACCAATGAAAATGAAAGAATGAATGATGAGGTCTCAGTAAAGATTTTACTGAGAAAATGAATGACCAGAAAGAGTGAATGAAAGAAGAAACAAGGGATAAGATAAGGTAAGGTATATAGGGCACGAAGTCAAGAGCTTCGTTGGGAAAGAAAATTGGCAGAAGGAAAATGAGAAAAGAAAAGGAAAAATAAAGATAGGATGACAATTGAAAAGAGAAGAATGCATGAGATAGATTGATGAAGAAGAACCTTGTTGTTGCTACAATTAAGGATGAAATGATTTTCAAAGAAAACATTGCATGAATAAAATGGATGAATGACATTACATATATAGAATAAATTGCATAGATAGAATAAATGGCATGAATGACATTACATGAATAGAATAGATTGCATGAATGATATTACATGAATAGGATAAATTGCATGAATGACATTACATGAATAGAATAGATTGCATGAATGATATTACATGAATAGGATAAATTGTATGAATGGCATTACATGCAGAGGATAAATTGCAATTGCTTGAGTAGGATAAATTGCATAAAATCTCTGAAATTAGACAAAAAAGAAGTCTTGGAGGGGTTTCCCAAGATTTCATATTTTGACAAGAAAATGAGTTTTAGAGGAGTTTCCTAAAATTCAAAATTTGACAAGAAAAAAAGTTTTGGAGGAGTTTCCCAAAATTTCAAAAAAAGAAAATTTTAGAGGGGTTTCCTAAAATTCCAAATTTTGATAAGATAAGAATTTTAGAGGGGGTTTCCTAAAATTTCAAAATTAGAAAGGAAAAGAAGTTTCGGAGGGGTTTCCCAAAATTTCAAAATTGAATAAGAAAAGGAATTTTAGAGGGGTTTCCTAAGATTCCAAATTTTGACAAGAAAAATTTAGAGGAGTTTCCTAAAATTTTCAAAAAAAAATTAGAGCTTTTTTGGACAAGATTTTTAAAGTTTGACTGCCTGCCTGTTTAGGAGGAGCTTTTGGACAAGATTTTAAAGTTTGACTGCCTGCCTGTTTAGGGGGAGCTTTTTGGACAAGATTTTAAAGTTTGACTGCCTGCCTGTTTAGGAGGAGCTTTTGGACAAGATTTTAAAGTTTGACTGCCTGCCTGTTTAGGGGGAGCTTTTTAGACAAGATTTTAAAGTTTGACTGCCTTTCTGTTTAGAGGGAGCTTTTTGAAAAAAAAATTAAAAAAAAAAGGAGAAGTCAGACAAAATACGTGTCTATGTCTTTGTGCAATTACGGTTTCACAGCAAATGCACAAAGAGGGGCAACTGTAGACACCTTATTTTGTCCGGTTTCTTATTTGTAAAAATAATTAATTGGGTTGGGTGACATTTGTATTTTAATTTAACAATTTAGAATTAGGCTAGAATTAAATTAGAATTTTTAGATTTAGAATTAACATTAATTAGGAAATTAAAATTAAAATAGGATTTAGGAATTTAAAAAAAAAAGAGAGAGAAAAGATAAAAAGAAATAAAAATAAAATTAATTTTAGGATTAGATAATTAAGATAATTAAATTTTTAGGATAATCATTTAGATTAATAGAGTTGGATTAGGATTAATATAGGAATTAAGTAGATAAAATATTAAAAAAAAAGAGATAATTATTAGAATAAGTATAGTTGTATTAGGACTCTAACTAATTTGTGGCTATAAAAAGGATTAAAGCTCAGGGTTTAGCGGACAGACAAAAAATACACAATCAAGCACTCAACCCGATCACCACCGCTGCTATTCTGTCAAGCTCATTTTTCTGCCTGCCTTTCACACCGTTGTAAGCCCAGTCACTGCACAGCTACTGTAGGTTGCCGACCCATCACGTGGATGTTTGCATGCCTCCGTTTTTGTTGCTCTTGATGATTGTTGCAAGAAAATAGGAAAGCTTTGTGAAAATGCTTGAGGCACGCCACTTTGAAAATATTAAAGAAGAGCTATAGCAAGAGAACACGTGGAAAAGGGGAATATAAAGGAAAAGAAAAAAAAGCCAACAAGAGGTGAGGTTATTGCCCAGGTAAGTTTTTTTGTTTTGTTATATTAATTGGTCAATAATTTAATAGGAAGGTTAGATAGTTAATTAATATTAGATTAATAATTTGTATATTAAAATACTAATGTTGCATGATTTAATTACTTTGATAACATTTGATTAATACATATTGAATAAACAATTTGTATGTTGATATGATTTGTTTAGTTTAATTCGTATGATATATTTTATATTTTGTATGTTTAGTATGATAGATGTTAAATAAATAAAATAGTATAAAAATAAAATAAATTAAAGGAAAAAATGCAAATAAGAATAAAATAGAATAAAGATTGAATAAGGAAATAATAAAATTATATTAAGAAGATGAATGCAAATTATCCAATGATGAAATTCCAAGAAAGTCGAATGGTACTCCTTGGAAATTTCTAGGTGAGGAGTTTGCTCTAGACTGAACCAGATTGATGGAAGGTTTAGAGTAAATTTTCAATACAATAATATGTGTTTATAGAAATAAATAAAATATAATAATAAAGACAATTAAAATAAAAATAGAAATAGGATATGAAAATAATTTGAATTAAAATATAAAATAGTAAATACGATTAAGACAATAAAAAATAGAAAATTAGTAAAGAATTAGGCATAGAACCAAAATTAGGATTTTCATAATATACATTCCGACGACGGAGCCTCTTCAAGCAAGTCAATCGGTACTACTTGAATACTCCTGAGGTGAGGGGATTTACTTATTGTCTGAACCAGATTGATGGAAGGATTTTAAGTAAATTTTCAATATTTTAAGCATACCGAAATTAAAGTAAATTTAGAAGGATTTATTGGGTATAGAGTCAATATTAGGGTTGTCAAAATGTATTTAAATGATCCGACGACGGAGCCTCTTCAAGCAAGTCAATCGGTACTACTTGAATACTCCTGAGGTGAGGAGATTTACTTATTGTCTGAACCAGATCGATGGAAGGATTTTAAGTAAATTTTCAATATTTTAAGCATATCGAAATTAATTTAAATTAAATTTAGAAGGATTTATTGGGTATAGAGTCAATATTAGGGTTGTCATAATGTATTTAAATGATCCGACGACGGAGCCTCTTCGAGCAAGTTAATTGGTACTATTTGAATACTCCTGAGGTGAGGGGATTTACTTATTGTCTGAACCAGATTGATGGAAGGATTTTAAGTAAATTTTCAATATATTAAGCATATTGAAATTAACTCAAATTAAGATAAATTTAGAATGACCTAGAATAGTTGGTACCATTTTAGGATGGGCGTTATGGGGGTGCTAATCCTTCCCCACACGTAACCGTACTCCCGAACCTTAGATTCTTTGAACGTAGACCAAGCCTTATCTCTAGACAAGAATAGGTGACCAATCACACCTTAGGTTTGAATGGTTGGTGGCGACTCCTAGAATTTTAAAGTCTAGCGGTTAGGTTCACGGACCTAGACGTTATGACAGAGGTGGTGCTCGTGTTCTTTCCGGGATCGGGAATGCACCAAGATGTCATCTATGAATACGATGACGAACTTATCCAAGTGAGGCTTGAACACTTCATTCATTAATCCCATAAAAGCTGCACGGGCATTCGTTAAGCCAAATGGCATAACCAAGAATCGTAGTGGCCATATCGAGTCCTGAAGGCTGTCTTTGGTACATCTTTCCCTCTAATCCTCAATTGGTGGTACCTCGACCTCAAATCAATCTTTGAAAATATTTAGGCACCCTTCAATTGATCCAACAAATCATCAATCCTAGGCAGTGGATACTTATTTTTCACCGTTGCTTGATTCAACTGCCTATAATCTATACATAGCCTCAAACTGCCATCCTTCTTCTTCACGAACAACACTGAAGCTCCCCATGGTGACACACTCAGCCTTATGAACCCATTGTCCAACAGATCTTGCAATTGCTTTTTCAACTCCTCCAATTCTACTAAAACTATTCGATACGGGGGCTTAGATATAGGTTGAGTGCCTGGGAGTAGCTCTATAGCAAACTCTGTCTCTCTTTTCGGAGGTAGCCCCGGTAGCTCATCCGAAAATACATCGGAGAAGTCCTTGACAACTGGGATGTCAGACAATTTCGAATGGCTCTTTTCGGCATCCTCGACAAACGCGAGATAGCCTTCATAAACAAATCAATCTCATATTAGTGAGACACCAATAAGATCATAAACATTCTATTCATTATTTCCAAGACTTAATACAAGCTTTTCAGGTAAGGAGAAAGTAAGAATCTTCCTATAGCAGTCTACACTAGCATGATGGTTGGTTAGCCAATCCATGCCTAGTATTACATCAAAGTCATACATGTCTAATAATACCAAATCTACCACTAAGTACTTATCTCCCACCTTTACTTTACACTTACGATACACATATTCGGTCATTTGAGATTCCTTGAAGGGAGTAATTACATGTAATAGATGACCTAAGGGCTCAAACTCTATATGCAATTTGCTAGCAAACATAGGTGAAATAAAGGAGTGTGTTGAGCCTGGATTAATAAGTACAAATGCTTCTAAATCACAGATAGTAAGCTTACCCTTAATGACTGAACTTGAAGCGTCGGCCGTCTCTTGGTCGAGAGCAAACACTCTTCCATGCTCCACCAGTTTCTTGCCCTTATCTTGAATTTTCTTCTATTGTGCCACCGGTTGCCTATCATTTTGTTTCTCAGTGGCCTTAAGCTGAGGGCAATCCTTAACCATATGGCCTATCTTACCACACTTAAAGCAAGCTCCTGTAGCTCTATGGCAAGGCCGGTTTCTATGGAATCTGCCGCAAGTGGTACATGGCTGAGAAGCATCAAAGGATGCTGCGGCAATAGCTCGAGTAGTAGGAGCCGCTGTAGCAATAGGCCTAATAGTCTATGGTCGAGGCGCAACAAACTTCTGCCTCTTACTAGGGCCCTGATATCTGCTTTGCTCGGGCCTCCTTCTATCAAATCTTTTATCAGTGGGCTATTTAGGTTTGGGCTGTTTCCTAGCATCATATTCGGTCTGTGAAGTCTCAAGTTCTTATTCAACTGTCAATGCCTTCCTCACAACAGCAGCATACTCCGTAAGCTCAAAAGGGCTAACTTTACCCCCTAATATTTGACCTTAAACCCGAAGTGAATTTCTCTGCCTTCTTCTCATCATTGTTGGCATAATCTGTATTATATTTGACTAAGGCAGTGAATCGGGTCTCATACTAATCAACTTTCATAGACCCTTACTTTAATTCAAGAAACTCTATCTTCTTCTTTCGTCTTGCCACTGCTGACACATAGTAACCCATGAAGGTCTCAACAAACTTCTCCTATGTAATAATGGGATCTTTGGCCAATACCAAGGGCTCATTAGTCTTCCACCACTTCTGAGCCTCACCTCTCATCATATACACAGCTAATGATACTTTCTTGATGGAATTGCAGCCCATGTATTTAAATAGGAACTCCATTTCCTCTATCCACTCTTCCGCCTTAGCGGGATCTTTTTCCCCTTGAACTATGGAGGATTCATCTTTTGAAATTGCTTCAAGAGAGACATATTCCGATCTACTGAACTCCCAACTTGAGTAGTAGCTGGCTGAGGTACGGATACTTGAGGTGTAACCAGAGGAAGAGCAGTCTGTGGCTCTACAGGAATCGGTGGAGGTGGCACCTGTGGTGGTGGTGCAGGTGGAGGCACTAAGGGTGCAAATGGAGCCACTGAAGGTGCTGAAGAAGCATGTGGAGGTGGCGGAGCCTGAGGTACACTAGTTTGGTTTGCCACAAGTTGTTGTAGCAAAGCTGTCATAACCTCGTAATTCTACTCCATTCTAGCCATCCTCATCTCCATGCTATCCGGGGGTGGAGGAGTCTGATGTAGAGGAGTCGGATGTGGAGGTGATGGAGGTGCAGAGGGTGAAGGAGTCGAGGGTGGTATTGCCGACCCCCGAGATGGCCTCCCGAGTCCACCTCTACGTCTCTTTCTCCTCATTCTACTCAAATTTCAATTGCCTATACCAACAGCAGATTAATCTCAGTATAAGTCAAATTTGGAAAACTTTCAACATAAATTTCACAGTACATGAGATGTAACACTATAGACGGTCTAAACTACACTAACACGTGCTAGACAAACCAAGCTCTGATACCATTAAATCTGTCATGACCCGAGGGCCAATCACGTCTACTCAACATATACTTATCGCTTTTGGAAAATTATGAACCAAAATTTTCTTTTTCTATTTCTTTCTTATTTACGGTTTGCATTCGGTGTTAGTGCAGTATCTAGATCAAATTTTGTCCTATTAATATTATTTCTTGAGCTATGTCATCCTTCTCAAGTGATTCTTATGAATTTAGCCTTATTTACTATTTTAAATGAAACGGGTTGAAAACCTCCCCTTTGTATTTTATTAATTTCCCCAGGTAGAATTTCCTTCATTAAAACACATTTTAAACCACACAACACAGCCAGCTGTTGTTTCCCCACAGTTCATACAATCAAGTATCTCAAGCTTCTCAAGAGTTTAACCATTAATAAGTTCACATCTATCACTTTATATATCTTTCAAAATATACATCAGAACCCGGATCGAACTCAATAATCACCTAGACTCACATAATCATCTAGTGCGATCCAAAGCTACATCCCATAGACTTTCCTAGTATTGTGAAATTAAAGTACATATGACTATCAAAATGATATACGAGTAGTAAACCTCAAAAATGCAAAAGCTAGGCCCGGAGAACGCAAATGAGTACCACTACTAGGTACGGTTTCCCAAGAGCCTATACGAAGCTTGGGCCGGCTATCAACTTGTATGATCTGCAGATGTTAAATTAAGGGGTGAGCAATCCACGACTAAGTAAGTAGTTTAAATAAGTATATACTAGGCTCATATCGTAAAACACGATCATACATGCCTAAGTTCTATAAAATAGCATGTATGGATTATATTAAGGTTACTACTTTCCTTCCATTCTTAAATTCACAAATTATCATACTTTTTATTAGTATGGTTGAGTGTGAAAGAAGATAAACATTTAAATAGCACATGTATATATGGCATAAATAAGTATAATACATGATTATACATATTCTCTGTTTTATGTATAAGATCTATTCCATCTACTGACATTCATCGCATTCACAAATCACAATCATTTATTTATTGTCACAATAACCTACGATTCCTCATATTTCATCAAAACACATGTAGCACTTAGCTCTCAAAGGATTCTAGAGGTGGCTCCCATAGTTTCCGAAGAACCTATGTAGCACGTAGGTCCCTTGAGTTCTTTAGAGGTGGCTCACACGGTACAAAGATTGAGTCTTTACTCGGGTTGGCCTTTATGACACATACTTTCTACTATCACATCGGAACTCGTGTAGCAATTAGCTCTCAAAGGATTCTAGAGGTGGCTCCCATAGTTTCCGAAGAACCTATGTAGCACTTAGGTCCCTTGAGTTCTCTAGAGGTGGCTCACACGGTACAAAGATCGAGTCTTTACTCGGGTTGGCCTTTTTCCTAGTTTTCGACAAACACGACTAGGTAATAATCAAGGTCCATAAATTCAACATTGTAAGTAGCATATATATACTGCACACTATTTTACACATTCATTCTCAAAGTATCATAATACATCAGCATGCTTAATAAACATAAATAAACTATAACACGTAGCACGCAAGTCACAACTGAGATTTCTCTGTAAACAAGTATTATTCACGATTACATCATGTCCAATTTATATCTCACCATACTTACTCTATTAGTTTTATCCGTAATGTCCCACCAAATTTGATATAAAATTAAATAAGTATTTATTAAGATTTCTTTCATCTCTTACGAGATGACACTAGTAAGGCTTATTTAACCCACTTACCTTGAGGCTTAGTAATTATCCTCCTCACGTTTCCAAGTCTGTACTCAAACTTCTATACCGTTCCGCTTCGCTACATATAATCCATTAACATTTCGATAAGTTTACATCATCGTGCTTAATCACGTATTTAAAATAAGGATCTTAAATGCTATTAATTTCGAGTAACTATTAATTTAAAGCTACCTCATTATCGTCAATTACGACGTATTCATGGATACAAGTCCTTATATACATATATATATATATGTTTTAAGCATCTTTGTTAGCCTTTTGTAAATATTTCAGAATTTAATCGTCAAGCCGTAAATTTTTACATTACTTCTAACTCAGTTCCCTATTCGGAAGTAAAAGGCTTACTTCTTAATTCATCTTGTTCCATTTCCAATAATTTTCCAAACTTTGGTCCAAATCTGGCACATCAGGTAAGATAATTTTCTGACCTCTATTCATTAAAATTTAGATTACTAATTGTAATGATATGCAATTTGTACGAAGCCAAAACCATATCAATCCTGACTCATTTACCTCTCTGAAAATGTAAAGTTTGAAATCAAACTCCATCTGAATTATTTTCTAGAAATTTTTGAAGTTGACACTAGGTTGTTTGTACCTTGCAGTGAGTATCCTGCATTCATATGTACATAGCTTAAGCTACATAATTCCAAATCCACAAATTCCAAAACTAGATGAAAGCTAACTCATTTCCCTATCTAGAAATATAAGGTTCATGATTTAATTCTTCCTATATCAACATTAACAATTTTCCAAATTTGCACTATCTTCCAGCAGTATTCAAGCATAGGGTTACACTGACCTACTTGCACAAAATACTTCATATTAATTATACACATGTCCAATCGGTGCAAACCTAGAACCATCACAATCCTAACTTAATTTACTTTCTAGAAATGTAAGGCTTGTAGCCTAATTCATTGTAGGCTATTTTCTAAAAGTTTTCAAAGTCAGACCCATGATTCACGTTTTTGGACAGAGATCCTGCACTCATTTGTACATATCTCAAGTTATAGAAATCCAAATCAAGAATTTCAAAAACCGACTTTCTTGTAACTTAAAGGGCTATTAATCTTAATTTTTCCAAAATTTTTCTACATGTAGAAGAATTAAACTGATAATTTAAACACAAGATTCAGAATAGGGTACTCAAACAGATTCTCACATTATCACCAATTCATTCATTATTCATCCCTACCCTATTTGGTCATGCACATTATCATAGATTAATTCTCATATTCCACATTCATACTCAATATTCAATAAATACAAAGGTAAAGTCCTAGACCACTTACCCAATTTCCAACAACAACTTTTAACCCAACAGAAACTGCCTCCAGCCTTAGGATTTTCTCAATCCAGCAGCTCTTCCTTATTTTTCTGAAGTAGTAGCTCTCATTCCAAAACCACGTTCAAATCCCCTATTCAGTACTTCCAAATTTGGCTATGAAATCACCCCTTTAAAATGCTCCTCTCGGTTTGGAAAATTTCCAGCCCAAGGTGCCTTGTTCCACGCCACTTCCAGCCTCACTCTTCCTCCTTTCCTTTCTTTCTTCGACAGTTCTTTCTTTCCCTTCCTCTCGGCCGCTCTTTCTTTTCTTCTCGGTTGGATTTCCTATTCTTCTTTTTTTTTGGTTCTCGCCCTAACCTCCCACGATGGCTACACTTTCTTTTCTTTGCTTTTGATTTTTTTCAAAGCTTCATTGAGAAGCTTGGTTGATGTATCCGGATGGGGTTAGTGGAATTTGATGGGAAAAGTCCCATCAAACTCCACTAACTCATTTTTAATTCTATATCTTCATTTTATAAATTTCAATTCTATTTTTATTTTATATTTTATTCCTATTTCATATATTTATATTCATATAAATTATAATCACCTTTATATAATAGTATATAGTCATATACATATATATATATATATATCTAATATATATATTTTTATATTTTATTTATTTGTTATATTACTTAGATGTAATATGCATTTGTATTTATATTTTAAACATTAATATATAATATCTATATACACACACATATATATATACATGTAGATATTTTTACATTTTCATGTTTAATGCATTTTTAATGTGGGTAAATGTGTATATGCATATATATATATATATATATTTATTTATTCCCCCTTCATTTTAAAAAATATATATATATATATCTATATATATATATATGTACATATTTAATACTCAATATGTATATATATATATATATATGTATTCTTTTTTTTTAACTATATTAATTTATCCAAGTATACTACATTTCCTTTAGTATATTTGCGTCCTTGTTTTATTAAAACAAATATACTTATATATTGTGGAATACATGCATCTATTTGTTCTTATAAAATTCTTAAACTCATTATAAGATTTCTAAATTATTTTCAAGGATTATCTATTGCTAAATTTGCTAGATTTGCAACTTCATTCTCAGTACTTAAATTAATGCTAATTACGAAGTGCCAATCATAATACCAAGCTTATTCTATGTCTCTTATTTATTCACTAACATGGTACAAAATTTGTAGTTTTTACATCTCCTCTCTCTCCTTCTCTTTCTTTTCCGGTGGCCGCCGACAGAGTCGGCTCTCTGTTTCCTGAAACAAAAAAATAATTGGGGTTGGGTTATATCCCGACCCCGTTTCTATTTCTTTTCTTTCTTTTTTTATTTATATTTATAATTCTATATAAATATAAATATACTTTATATTATATACATAATTATATTTATAATTATATATATAATTATATTACTAATAACATATATATTTTATTTTAACAATATATATACACTTTAATTGAAATTAACATATATATATTTCATATATATATTTTTATTTATATACAAAATTGTATAAAAATATACACATGTATTTATTTAATAAAAAATATATTTCTATATTTAAATATATAAATATATGAATATACTCATTTTATTCCTTATAATTTGGATCTCTTAATATCCAAATAATTTCCCATTTTCATTTCTTATTTAATTTGGATTTCCATTTATCCAAATTAAATTTCCTCTTATTTCATCATTTCATAAATTTCTGAAAATTCCAACACTATTTCCCTTTTTGTAAATAAATTCATTTATTTATTTAACTTCTCTATTTGCTTTAATATTAAATTTACAATTATTTAATATAATTTTAGAAAATTAGCAGTTATCACAGTGTCCAATTCCTCTAACACTACTACTATTCAAAAATCTTAGTGATTAATCTTCGCTTTTCGATTTCCAAAACAAATAACTTATATTAGGAATTGGGAAAATGGGGTTCTCATCAAGGGCTTCCAGACCATTCTAATATTAGTTTGGATTGGCTAGTTAGGAAGATCTTTGTTGGTTGTGGAGTTAAGATCATCCCTTGTGTTAGGATTGTTTAAGGCTTTCCAAATCCCACTAAGGTTATTCTTATGGTGGAACAAGACCTTCAAAGGGTCAAGTTTGCTATCCTTGAAGATTAACTCATTTCAGTGCATCCATAAGACCCATAGAATACTAACAAAATGGTTATAAAATTCAAATGCTTCCTTGGCACTTTGTCCTTTCGCTTTTATAATTTTCTTTTAATCCAATCCTTGATACTCTTTAGTTTGAAGTGATCCATTCTAAGGGTTAAATTCAATCCAAACCACATTGCTTTGGCCAAAGAACACTAAATAAACAAATGCTCAGTAGATTCCTCTAAGTAAAGGTAGAAGGGGCAACAGTAAGATGTTCCAATATTTCGCTTCATTAACTCACTTCTAACAAGAAAGCACTGGTTACAAAGCTTCAGAGAAAGATAATCAACTTGAAAGGAAGTTTCAAGCACCAGAGCTCTTTCCATGGGAAGCTACTTATAGTACTAGCCTTTGTTTCTTCCTTCGTTAGAATCTAATAAGCTGAGTGCACAGAGAATTGTCCATCAAAGTTAAATTTCCAAACAAACTTGTCATCTCTACCAGTGATCGAGAAGCTTTTACTGTGAAGGTTTTGAGCAACCCCCGAATCGAGCATGATGTGGGTGAGGAAAGGGTCCCAAGTATGGTGGATCATGTTAAATAGGCTATTAATACAGGGTTGTTAATGTTGTTATTAGAGTTGAAATGGGTTGATAGGCAAACCTTCTCATCCTTTATAAAGGCTTGTCTTCTGCTCCAGATTTGAACATTTGGGCCTTTGAGGTAGACATTCATTCCCCTAAGAATACTTCTCCAGATCCATGAATCATTAGCTTTTGGTTGGACTTCCTCAAATGCCAATCTTTTGCAATACTTCTCCCTCAGAGATCTAGCCATGAGAGAGTTAGGCTTAGTCAAAATTTTCCTTACCTGTTTGCCTAGGAAAGCTTCATTCATAAGCTTGGCCTTTCTAATACCTAACCTTCATTTCAACTTGTGCTTACAAAGTTTTCCCTAGTTTATCATGTGAAGTTTCTTCTCACTAACATTATGATCCCACCAGAAACATCTGATAATCTTATCTTCCTTCTTGCAAATAAAGCTTAGCACTTTAAAACAGGAAAATAGATAAATGGTTAGTGAGCTCAAGGTCGATTTGATTAAGGTGAGTTACTGCCTTACGAAAGGCTTTTTGCGTTCCAACGAGTGAGTTTCTTCTTAATTTTGTCAATAAGGGTGTGACAATCCCTTATTCTACTACCTCATGTAATTACCATTATTGAATTTTCAATTATAGTAAAATTATCCTTGTTATTTTGTGGATAGATTTTGGACAATGGAAGTGTTCAAGATAATTTCGATGAAATTTTAAGATAAGGGTGAAAAGGTAAATTCTCAATTTAAGATTTAATTAATTTTCTATATTTTGGAAAATGGAGTAATGTGGCATAGAGAGATTAAATTATGAGATTGAGAATTATAAATATTAGAATATTGGGAATATTTAAATGTTATGGGAAATTTGGAAATTAATTAATTAATTAATTAAATGCTAAGTATGAGGAGTTAACCACATAATGTCATAGGGTCCCTTGGTTTGTAATCAACACTAATGTGAAACTTTCAAAACCCAACAATTTCTAAGGGCCGACATTATTCACTATCTCATGAACCCATCCATTTTCAACCATTGTGATAGCAAAGAGAAGTTGAGCAGAAAACAAAACCATCTCTTAACTCACCATCTAAACTCTCGGCATTAAGAAAGAACAAATCCCAGCCACTAAACAGAAATTCAAAAGGGGAAATTATAAATCTTGAACATTTGATTCGTTTCTCCTTTAAGCTTTTCATTCTTGATTATGGAAGGAGTTAACACACATTTATGTTTCTAATCCCCAAACCGTGAGGAATCAAAGAAGAAGGGATCTTAAGCAAGCTGCGATGTTGCTTGCATGTAGTAAGGAAGTTGTGGGTTGAAGAAAACCGGGTGAAGAAAAGAAGATTTTGAGAGCTAAAATCGATTTCAAGAAGAGGAAGGTGAGAGACCATCTTTACTTACATCTATTTGGTTTGAAATTCTTGAAAACTATGAGAAATATGCTTGCATGATAATGTAGAGGTAGGAAAGAGTGAAACCGACAAAAGAAATTGTGTAGGAGAGATGTTGGATTGAGAAACCCTAAGGTTGGAGGCAGTTTTTGTTTGGGTTAAAAGTTTGCTATTGAAAATTGGGTAAGTGGGCTAAGACACTAACCTTATAATGCTTGAATATTGAGTATGAATGTGGAGTATGAGAATTAATCTATGATAATGTGCATGAGTAAATAAGGTAGGGATGAATAATGAATGAATTTGTGATAATGTATGAATCTGTTTGAGTATCTTATTCTGGATCTTGTCTTTAAACATTCAGTTTAATGGTTCTACATTGAGATAAATTCTGGAAACATTATGGTAGATAGCTTTTTAAGTTAGGAGAGAGTCAGTTTTGGAATTTCTTGATTTGGAGTTCTATAACTTGAGATATGTACAAATGAATACAAGGTGCTCTGCAAGAAAAACATGAATCCCAATTCTGAGTTTGAAAAATTGTAGAAAATAGCCCAAATTGAGTTAGGTTGTAAGCTTTACATTTCTAGAAAGGTAATTGTTCAGATTATTATGGTCTTGAGTTTGCACCAATTGGACATTCTTACAATTAGATGTGAAATAGTTTGTGCAAGTAGGTCAGTGTGGAACTATGCCTGAAAACTGCTGGAACATAGTAAAAATTTGGAAATTTGCTGGTGTTGATATAGGAAGAGTTAAACTATAAACCTTACATTTCTTGATAGGGAAATGAGTTAGTTTTTATATAGTTTTGGAATTTCTAGATTTGGAATTTTGTGGCTTAAGATATGTACAAAATGAATGCAGGACACTCATTGTAGGGGATAGATTGCCTAGTGTCAATTTCAAAAATGCATAGAAAATAGTTGAGACCGAGTTTGTTACAAACCTTACATGTTTAGAAAGGAAAATGAGTCAAGATCAATATGATTTTGAGTTTACATAAATTGAATATTCCTGTATTGAGATATGAGACAGTTTGTGCATAAAGGTCAGATGACCATATTATTTGATTGTACCTGTACATAAGGTACGCTTATGAAATTGCTGGAAATTACTCAAAAATGATAAAATTGTCCAATTTACCTTTCTAAATAGGAAATTGAATTAGGTTTCACATGGTTTTGGAATCATAATTTTTGGATACTCCCATAATTATTAATGTAAATTTTAGTGTAATAAGGTCAGGAAATCAATTTGCCTAACATGCCAAAATTGGATAGAACTTTAGAAATTTACTAGGAACAGTACAGATTGAATTAGATAATGAACCATACACTTTCAAATAAGGTTTAAGCTAGGTTTCATACAAAATTTACGGTTCGACAATCGGTTCTAAATTTTTCGAATAAGGTCAAAATAGTGCTAAAAGGTCAGATTTACATGTACACAATAGGGTCATGTAGTAACTTTTATTGCTCGACAATAAATGACCTAGTATGATTAACACAAATTCAAGCAACTAATATATCATATAATTCTTACTTGTAGCTAATCATCAAGCTACATAGCAATTCGTGCGGAATTTGAAAAGGTAGGACCAGTAGTGCAATTAACGTATATAAGAGTAAGTGGAAGTATAAGTAGAAATTGCACGATTTAAATTATTTTATAAGTTCATATTTTGATCATGCTTTGATACCTTGATTTTATGCAAAGTGTGCTTGATTGATTTACGTCATGATTTATTTAAAAGAACATGACGAATTGTAAAATTGTTACACCCCAGTGTTGATTTGAGAAGCTCGCATTCCTATAGAGTTTTAATTTATAAACTAACGATGTATTGTGCTTTAAAAGAAATAAAATTGATCTTAGCATGCTTTTAACATACTTAGCTGAATGTGATGTTTTTATATAAATTTTCATATGAATTTAATGGCAAAGAGAGGGGTAATAGGGTTTTGAGATAAACAATAAGTTTTCAGCACATTGTGATTTTCAATCATAGTCCGAGTAGTGTTGGGATTGGATCTCTTCATGGTGATTTTGTGAGAATAGTAGCTTTAAATTACTAGAGCAAGTATTAGGTTTGATCCTACCGTAAGAGGATCTGTATTTGGTTTGGTCCTACCGCAAGAGGATTGATATATATTGTCAAGTACCGTTTGATCAACGGCTTGGCAAGCTTGTGTGCCCATAAGTAGGTTCCTCAAGAGGAACAGTTCCTAGAAAGGAACAAGTAGTTCACTGATAGTGCTGCAATGATCTGGTGATGATGATATGAGCTCTAGACATGAGACTGGCTGGTGCAACCTCACACTTTTACGTATATGCCTGACTTGTTTCCTGAAACGATGTTTTAGTATGCTTTTGAAATTTATGATTTATATGATTTATAAGTGCATATACGGCTATGTTATTTTTGATGATTGCATAGCGGACTTTAATTGTTATGACTATGGACCATGATTTATTGATTGCATGTCTAATGATTTTCGATACCATTTATACCATATGATTTCTAAATAACTGAATAGTGTTCTTTATTGTGATTTCCAACATGCAGGGTTTTATAAAGGTATCATTAACTTAGTTTTGATTTTATTGCGTATATTTTCCCTTATTGAGCCTCCCAAGCTCACCCTGTTCCTTTCCTCATAGATTAGCTAGTGATAGTCCCGGGTGGACTACAATCAGGTCAATACTCTAAGACGCTTGGTAGTTAGCTTGAGGTATCAATAGCGACATTATATTTTGTTTGTACATATATGTATATAAACACAAATTAAGCAATCATGCACATTGTAGTTGTTGTATATATGTCGAGCATGTGGGATGTATGATGATATTATAGTTTCATCAACTATGATATGCCTTTTGGTATCTATATCGATGAGGTTTGCAATTGTGCAAATATGGAATAGCAACATAGTTATATGTAATAATAGTAGTATGTTGGAGTTATCCATTGACAATAGTTACGAAATTTTGAGTTGCTTTTGTGGTGGATATATTGTGGTTGGAGTTGCCTTATTGTTCTGTTTATCTTGTAGGAAGGTTAGGTTAGTAATGAGGCATTATGTTGCTAGATTTTCTAAGTATGACATGACGAATCCAAATAATAATTATTCATTAAAGCAAGCTTGAATCGATGCATATACTATACACACTTAAATGGTACAGCAAAGGATTCAATCCATTAAGAAAAAAATTTTTCTAGCCCTAATTTTGAACTCCGTAGATGAAGCGATATATCAGCTCGTGATAGAGGGGTTGAATGAAATCTTTGTTGATCGTATCTTTCCAAAGTTAATGTCGAGATAACTCCCAGGTTTATCTATGGTTTTTACCTCTAGGATACCTCCAAACCATTTTCTATGTTTTGGTTTGCACGAAGGGCTCAAGAGCATTTCGAACTTATCTTTGTTGATCAAGTGTCATGATAATGTGTAGAACTCTTATAAGATGGATCTGATGGCTTGGCAAGAGTGAATATTCATTTTGAAGAAAAGGAGGCTATCATCCGCAAAGAGAAGGTGAGTGAAGTTATGCCTCCCTCTGCAGATTTGAATTCCATGGATCTTCCCTTCCATTGATGCTTTTTTTAGAAAACAGGAGAGTAAAGTTTGGCAAATAATGAAAACGTAAGTGGATAAAAGGTCACCTTGCCTTAGACCTCTCTTAGGAGTGAAGGTTTTTATGGGTGTAACATTTAGGAGAATTTGACACGAGACAGTTTCAATGCATTCACTATTAAGTTTCATCCATTATGCATTGAACTCCATTTGTCTTAGTACCTCTTTGATAAACTGCCAGCTTATTCTGTCATATGCCTTGCTAATGTCAATATTAAGGGCTCCATGGGTGCCTTTTCCTTTCTTTTTCTTCTAAATTGTGTTCACTATCTCCCTTGCTATCAAAATGTTGTCAGTAATATTCCTGCCTTTGATGAATGCATTCTGGTAGGGTAAGATGATGTTGTCCAAGATTGGTTTGAGTTTGTTCTGTCACGACCCGAAGGTCGCGATGTACACTTAACAATCACACTTATATTGTTTTATAAATTTATGAATTAAATTTTTCTTGTCACTTTAAGGTTTTTATTAGGTGTCAATGTCCCTGTTAAACAATTTTTCACTTTCTCAAATCGATTTAACTTAACGTTATCATTTAAGTTGTCAACTACTAGAGCAAATCAACTTACTCTCTCGATATTTTAATTCAAGATTAACTTAGCAAAAGAAAAAGATCGAAAACCTTCCCTTTATATTAATTAATTTTCCCCAGTTAATTAACCTACAAAATATATTTCCAACATCACATCTCAACTCTATAATCCATAGTTTATATCATCACACACTACACACATTTCCAAAATCATCATAATCAACATATCCATATTCCACAAGTTCTATATTTGTCATATAACAATAATGTCTTGGATCACACTCGATAATCATACTAGTTTATATAATAATCTAGAGCGATCCTAAGTTACATCCCAAAATAATTCCAATGACATGTACTGTGCACTTCATAATGTCCATACATGATAACCAACTTATATACAAGGTTTATATACCTTAAAAAGTAGGAAAACCAATGCTTGGAGGACTTAAACAAGTACCACCAATAGACACCGTCCTCTAGGGCTCACATAGAACTCTAAACATGGAGCCTAGCTCATATGATCTGCAAGGATGTTGAAAGGGGTGAGTAAACCACGGCTTAGTAAGTAGTTTAAGTAAATGAATATTAGGCTCATGTTGATCTACATGTAAGTGCACAAATAATCAGCATTGAATTGACATGTATGCATGGTATTAAGTCATGATACCAATGATTTACTATGAAATTTAATCAAAACACTTTCGCAAGGCACTTCAATTTAAAACACTTTCACGATGCATTTTATTTAATTTACTTTCATTATGCACTATGACTAAATCAAACCACTATGCACTTCGATAAATCAAAATACTATGCACTTCGATAAATCAAAATACTATGCACTTTGATAAATCAATCATTATGCACTTCGATAAATCAATCATTATGCACTTCGATAAATCAATAACTATGCACTTCGATAAATCAGTCACTATGCACTTCGATAAATCAATTATTATGCACTTAGATAAATTAGTCACTATGTATCTCAATAAATCAATTACTATGCTCTTCATTTTAAATCAATAACTACGCACTTTAATAAGTCAATCACTATACACTTCGATAAATCAATTAGTCACAAAACGATAATCAATATACGTTAGGCGTATAGCCTTGATTCATTGAAAACGGTTTCAAAATTGATCACATTATCACTTTAGGCGCTTTTCACTTTAGATGTAAGCCTCGGTTCACTAATAACAATTTCAAATCGATCACTTGTCACTTTAGGCTTAAGCCTCAGTTCACTGAAAACAATTTCAAAACTGATTAGGCAGTTGTTCTGATTCACTAATGTACATTTAATATCCTTGCTAGTGATGAATAAAACACTACTGCTACGTAACCATGTAGTAGTAGTTCCCTCGGACTCTAGAGGTGGCTCCCACAATCTCGAAGGTACCTGTGTAGCATGTAGTTCCCTTAGGGCCTCTAGAGATGGCTCCCCTTGGTCTAAGAGATATCCATGTAACATGTACTTCCCCTAGGATTCTAGAGGTGGCTCCCATAGTCCAAAGGTACTCATATAGCACGTAGGTCCTTTGGGGTCTCTAGAGGTGGCTCTCATGGTATGGTATCTACGGCCATAGAATACTCCAGTCTTGCTTATCAATCAAGAACTAAAACCTGTCTATTGGTTTTCTAGACAAGTATGATTTGCCTAGAGCATTAGGCTCGATAGGCACATTGCACTGATTGTCTAGAGCACGAAGCTCAATATACAGGTAATAAAACCTAGAGCAAGCTCAATACGCTCAAAGTGACTGAAGGTTAATGAGTTTGCCTACACTTAGAAGCAAAGCTAGAAACCAAGTACAAATCGAAAGCCTATAGTTCACAAAGTGGAGCACTTATCAAAACGTAATAAAATGGGATGTGTCATCGAGATTTAGAGGTACTTGTGTAGCACGTAGTTCCCTTAGGACTTTAGAGTTGGCTCCCACAATCTCGAAGGTATCTGTATAGCACGTGGTTCCTTTGGGGTCACTAGAGGTGGCTCTCACGGTCTAGAACCTGATGACCTTGTCCGTTTACTTGGTAGGTGCTCGATTTTCAAAACACAGATTAGAGACAGTTTTTTCATTTCAAATCGCTTGGATGCCAATTATTACAAAATCGATTAAGTATCATGATTTTTAAGTAAAAATATAGTATCTGATATTATAAAACTCATTCATAAAGCAACATGAACTGAACATGCTATGCATGAATTCACATAAGCATCCACGGAATAGTACTATACACTTTATCTGGCTACCTATTGTAATTAATGCAAGACATGCACACATACACTTAACTTTTGCATATAAAGTGAGTAAGGTTTATAATTTCACTTATTCCTATTCAATTCACTAGAAATTTTGGTAGCATAATGGCTTATCTTTTAGCTTAGCCTAACTTGCAGAAAATGCAATAACACAAGTTCTATTCCACAATTTTCATCTCAATCACAATTCAAACATTTCATTACAATTCAGTCGTTCAATCTCAATCATAATTCACTTGTCTTATCACAATCCAATAGGTAGACTAATTTCTATACAATATATTTACAAGAGATGTTCACACATTAACCAGCATATACAATACATCTCACATGAGCTTGGCTAGTCACAACACACAAGGCAAAAAAACAAGGTTTCAATCCAGCCAAGCAATGTCCAAGATCACATTTTAATAGTAACTTCAATCTTACCTTTGCTTACCTCAGTTACCCAAATTAATAGCATCGCATTGCTTAATTTAAGAATGAATCTAATTATTGATAAAACTTAAATCATTCCTACAAGATAATGCTAACAAGCTTTACTTAACCCACTTACCTCAATGTTTAGGAGTTTACTTCCTCAATCTTCCAAACCAAATCAAGCTCCAACACCGCTCCAATTCACTACAAATCAATTCATCACTGTTTCAATAGCATATCCTCACTATGCTTAGTCACATACTAAAAATATGAATTTTAGACCCACTTTTTTGTGAGAACTCATCATTTTGTATTGTACATGTACGGATATGTAACTATTAATTAATAAATAAGTTATTTTGTATATTTTTGTAAATTTCAAGTGAATAATGATGTGGGTCCCACATGGATTTTAATGCCCAGCTATGGATATGATTGATGAAATATTGTATTGAAGGTGTGATAATGACATTATGGAAATTTGGAGGTCAAAATACCTTATTGGCATTATTTTGTGAAGTATGGTAAACAAATTGAAAAATAACGAATACGTCCCAAGGGTAATTTTCATAAATTACTCTCAAACTAAAATGAGTTGGGATGAAGTAAAAATATCATGATATTCTATATGAAAAGTACTTTAACATAGTGCCAACAGATTTCTTGAAACAGCCGCCAAAACAGAAAATTTCGCTGGCGGGTCACGGGGGTAAAATCATAATTTCTGACTATCCGTGTACCGCGCGTCGATGAAACCACTTCTAATCATCAAATTATGTTTAATATGATCATTTGGTACTGGAATCCAAAATTTTGGAGTGTGTTTACACAGTTTTACGACTGTGCGAACGTAAAGGCAAAATCGTTCGAAATTTTCATAACTAGGGGCATTTTGGTCAATTTGCCAAATTCCATAATTCTCTTTATAATTCTGTCGGTAGCTGAGCTGCTCTATTCATCCTCTTCTCCAACAAGTCCCATGCCATAGCCAAAAGAAAAGAAGAAAGAAAGTTTCCAATCACCATATCTCACTATACACTTAGAATTTCAACCACCTTTCTTCACCAAAATTGATCCTCTCTCTCTCCTCTACATTTCTATACCCATAGTTCATCTTATAAGCCACTATACAAGGAGAAAAGAAGTTCCCAAGTTTCATCCAAGCAAGGTGTCATCACCATTCCTTATGCTTTTCTTGAATCTAATGGTATAGAATTAATCCTTTAAGCTTTGTGATCATGTTTTTAGCTTTAGTTTTATTTAAATATTGAAAAATCAAAATGTGCCATTGGAGGACCATTCGGCCATGCATGGAATCTTAGTGGTCCATTGGGTTTCAAGCATGAAAATGATACTAAAATGTATGATAAGCAAGGCTAAACATAAATCCAAGATTGAATTATTGAGAAACAACCAAAAATGGCTAAGGGAGGTTTCGGCCATGGTGAAGGGGACCATGTTTCATGGCTGTTCTTGATGATTTAAGGGTAGATTTAGACTGTAGGAATTACGAGGAGTCTGTCGGTATGCTCGGATTTAAAATCCGACGCAAAACGAAGAAGTTACGTTATGCTACCGGTAGGAATTATACTGCAAAAATATTTGCAGTATCCAATGTGGCAGCATTATGATATAAATAATAGATTAAAAAATAAGTATTTAGTAATCTAATAATTTTGATGGAATTATCTGCAGCCCAGGGTTAGGTTTTATAGTGGTGCTATCGAGAAGCGTGAATACCTCAGACAGGTAAGGGACGCTGTGTAATTTGCACGGATATCCCGAATGCATGTTTTTCATGCTAATAATTTTATGAAATTATTTTGGAAGTGAATTGCCTTGAATCTTGAGGAATTGTGGCTGTTTGGCTATTTTAAACTGTGTTTGCAATTGTTGGAGGCTAGGGTGTTAGCAGCTGTTATACTGCCGAAATTTATTAGAAATATTCTAAAAGTGCCATGAAATATTTTAATGCAATGTGAAATATTTTCCTAGCCTCGAGAGTGAAATATTTATTATTTTTCATAAATCATGAATTTACAGAAAAATAATTATTAAATATTCACGATACTGATTTCGATAAAAGTTAAATTATCAAAAATTCATCCCAAGTGTTTTATAGTGGAATAAGTGATTTGTAAAGTGAAATATTGAATATTGAATATTTTATAAATTATTTTCAATATAATATTCACTACTTTATTAATTATCCTTTATGGACTCGCTGAAGATTTTTATTACGTGTAATGATTTCCATAAAGGCTATATCACTGTGTGAATACTGTTTTGAGACTGATAGGCCCCATATCATGCTCGCGTGTCATGTGTTCATGTGTTATTGTTACTATGTGAAGCTGTTAACATTGAGCCTCTCTTCAGCGTCCCGGTTGACACTTGCTCAGTGTACGACCGAGGACATTTATAGACTTTGGCCATAGATCTCACGTGTTTATTATTCTACTCCCAACGGGAATTATAGCATAATATCATTAGGGTGTTGCCTGGTCTCTACTATTACTTCACATGTTATTACTGATTATTGTGATATTTACTGAACTGTATTGATTCCTGAAATATTTTATCATTGAACTGTATCGTATCAAATAGTTTATTTTACTATTATACATGTGAAAGTAATGATTTCAATTGTGGAAATCAAATTATTTTCAAGTGTTGAATTATATGATTTAAATAAATTATTTTACTCATTTATGTAAAATATTTATATGCAGTGTATTATTGAATAAATTTCACACTAAATTAAATTTCTACTCCTTATAGTCGATTCTAGGTTTCGGGACAAGACAAGTATTTCAAAATACCTTCCTTACTCCATCCGAATCCCTAGCCGACTATAGTATCCTTCCTTTTAGTGTGCTTAGCATACCGATAGGAAATTAAAGAATTTTTACTGCATATAGTTTTCGTGATATCAAAATTGCATAAGTGTTTAATCAAATACTATTTTGTAAATATTTTACTTCCGTAAATTAAATTAAATTATGATTATTACTGTTCACTATTGATTTAAAAGTGGAAATAAAGGCATCGAAGATAGCCCAACCAATTCACGTGTATGGAAAAATGTAAAATACTGTATATTCAGGATGTGACACATTTAATCAAGTTTACTTCTGCATCATAGATTAATTCTTCATTATCATGCTAATGATATATATATATATACACACACACACACATTGGTACATATATATTGGTACGTGTGTGTGTATATATATATATATATATATATATATATGTATTTTTATTTATGTATATCATATATATACCGATTCTTGAACCAATATATGTTTTCTTATTCTTGAAGGGTTTTTTCTTATTCGATTTTTGTATAACCTATTTTTTTTAAAACTTTCCAATTAAAACCTTCACCAAGTCTTATCCCTTATCATCCGACTAATAACATATAAATTTACGTATGTATATTTATACCTTATTTATCCTCATTATATCAATGAGATATATATATTTCAAAAGGTACATTGACCTTAATCAAATCATACATTTCCTTACTTCACATTAAGACATATAAATATATATATATATATATATATATATATATATATATATAACACATATATTAAATTCTATCCAAATGCATAAATCTTACTTTAAAAACTCTTAAACCAAGCCTTCCTTAGCCTTGAAAATCACCATCCTTAAAATTCCATTTCCTCTTCCTTATTTCCTTTTGCCTCTTATGGTTTCTACCTCTTTTCTTCCCCTATCGGCCAGTTCATCTTTCTGATATACTTTCTAGCCCTGATCACCACCATTTTAGCAACCAAGAATAAGCTCCAAAAACCTTCATAAATAGCCTATGCTCAGAGCTATTTATAGTATCAAAACTTCGAATTTTAGCCCCTAGGAACACCACCTACAGCTCTGATTTTTCTCTTATTTAAACCTTCGCTCTTAGCCTCCTAGGAGCTCATGGTCCAGCTCGTCAAAACACCTTAAGCATCATGGTTCAGCTCTCAAATACCCTAGCTTTTAGCCTCAAACAGTAGTAATCACAGCCCTTTTAAAGCCCTTTAAATGGCCCTCGGTTCAGCCTCATTTATTCCTTGTTTCATGCAATAAAACAGCCAACAAAACCCACCTTTCACAGACGTTAACTAGCTTCAACTACATTGGCCACACAGCTCCAAACCAGTCTCGATTCAGCCAAAAATCAGCCTTCTAATGCTTTGCTTTTGCTACTTCTTTAGCCTCGAAACAACTTTGATATCACTTGAATGAACCCTTGAAATGTTTAGCTAAAACCACACCTCTACTGTTTTTGTTTAGTGTTGAAGTGAAACTTCCTTCGCTGTTTCACCTTTTCTTCCTGTCTATTTTTACACTTCATTTTCTTGCTTCGGCTCAGCCTCCTCCACCCAACTTCAGATCACTGATCGAATGGCTACCAAGTGAAACATCTTATCGCCCTGTTTTCTACCCAGTTTAGACGAGAACGAAACTCCATTCTTCCTTGCTCGACTGCCTCGTAACACTCATTCAATCCCTCACTGTTTTGCTTTCTTCTCCTAGCTACCAATTGCCATTTATTTTCACCCTTTAGCCTACTATTTCACGTGGAAGAAAATGGGATCTGCTACATCGAAAGGGAAGGAGAGAGCCCCTGTTTTTAGCTGGGCAATAGCTCTGAATGCATCCTGTTTCCATGCCCATTTTAGCCCACAAATAGCCATGATCATTCCCTCAACTCAGCACTGCTTCAAGCTCCCTTTTTCTTCCTTATTTCCTCTAGTTAATGCCTCTTTAGGCAGCAATGGCACTTGTTTTTTATTCCTCTCAGCCCCTCACTCATTCGGTGCTTTCTTCTACTTCATTTCTTCTCACTTTCATGTTTCTCTCTCTCTCTTGCAAGCTTTCACTTCCTCTTTCCTTTCTTTCTAAGTTCCTTGTTTAAGTGGAAGTGGCAGAGAAGATGACGAGTTGATGAGAGAGGAAAGGTTAAGGGTAAGATTATAGTGCTCTACCATTTTGGCAAAGCACTACTAGTTTGGTGGGACTTTTTTCCCACCAAACAAGATTTTAAATCTTTCTTTTTTCTTTTTTTTTCTTTTTCTTTTTTCTATATTCATTTAATTTCTATACATTATCCACTTATATATTTATTTATATATATTTCTTATATATATAATTTTTTTATCCACTTCTATGTATTTCTTCACTTAAATATTTCTTCTTTCTTAATTGATATATATCAATATGTTTATTTGCTTAAATTTTAATTTCCATGGCATTTAATATAGTCGAGCTTTTAGAATTTAGCAATCACTTAATTATATAAATCCCCGTGTGATTTATCAAAATACTTTAGTCCAAATCCCATTTCCAAAAATCTTAACTCCATCAATTTATTTAATTTTTTCTAAAAATTCAAAAAAAATCATTTACTCCAAATTAATATATTATTTTTTATTTACTAGGAGACTAAATTTATGGTTATTACATGTTCACTAAAGTTATGGAGATAATTTTGTAGGCCAGACTACCTAAATTGATCAGTCTATAGTTTGAAATTGTCGTGGGGATTCTCCTTTAGGTATCTGGATGAGAAGAGTTTTGTTAAGTTCTTAAGTAGGTGTCTTGATTGAAGGAAGGACCGTGAAGACTCCATGCTGAGTTAGCCAACTACATCCCAAAATTTCTGAAAGAAGATTCCTGGTTTCCTATCAGCTCCTAGGGTTTTTAGTGGGCTAATCTGGAAGGCCGCTGTTTTAATTTCCTCCATCGTGAAAGGTTTATTGAGTGCTTTGAGGTATCAGTCATTCAAGCATGGGTGATTAATCCCTTCAAGTTGGGTTTGGATAGTATCACTAGTAGTAGAGTCTTTAGGGTTGAAAATGTTGAGGAAGTGTAGGGAGAAGGCTTCTTCGATTATTTCCTCATTCTCTTCCCGTACATTGCCTACAGTTAATAATAAAATTAAACAACTAGTGAAGCAACAAAGCAGTAAAAAACAATAAAATTAAAGAGTATGGGGAAGAAAAGCTTTACACGATGATTTATAGAGGCTTCTACCTTAAGTTTCTCCCAAGGATTTCCACCAAATTCACTTTTTTGAAAATAGTACACTATTGCCCTTTTACAGGTTCAAGAAGAAAACCTCCTTTAACAAGGCTCAAGGATAACCTTACAACTTCTTTTTCACAAGCTCAAGGAGCAAACCTATCCCTTCCATTTTGCAAGCTGAGAGAAGCAACCTATAAAATTACTATTCTTTGGCTCAAGAGTAAACTTTCACAATAGCCCCTTTTTTGGCTTAAGAGCAAATCTTTAGTTACCCATCCTTACTTTACAAATAAGCACTCAAGGAAGGACTCCCCTTTTACAATTTTAAGTATGGGTTTACAAAGTGGCTAAGAGATGAACCTCAACTAGGGTCGAATAAGAAATTCTTCATCTATTTGAAGGAATTTTGTCAAAACAATAGATATGGAGATCTAAACGCTATCTCTTCTTTTCTTTTCTAATTTTAACCTTTTAGAAATGAGCATAACTCTAGATTTGGAACTTTGGCTCTTGTTCATTTTGTTTCAAGCTTCTAGCTTTTATAACTTGCTTCAAAACCATGGCTGTTGGGTTCGTCTTCCCAATAGTAGATGTCGTAATGATTTCGTCTGGGGACTCGATTGCTAGACGATTTTGAAAACACAAAAGGGAGTCGCCACCAATCATTTTTTAATAGGTGTGATTGGCTACCTTAAAACATTTATCTTTTCAACAAAGCCTTAGAATTAATTAAGTTTTATTAAAAAGACAATTCTTGGCCTATGTAAACAAAGTTAGGGTTAGGAGTTCAATTATGCTTAGAGAAGGATTAGCTCCCTCACAGCGCCCATTAAAAAACAGTGCCACTTAATCATGTATTATCCTTTGATCTTAATAAAATGGCTTTAATTAAACATTTAGAAAGAATTATATTTATTTTGAAATCATTTTTTTATTTGTTTTATTTTGAAACCACTTAATTAAAAGCTTAAAACAAATCATTTATTTTGAAGCCTTTTATTTATTTTTTTTGAAATATTAAATTTTATTTTTTTATTTTTTTCATTATATTATGTTTTGAAAGAATAAAGTATTGTTTTATTGTTTTCATAGGAATCAGGTAAATGTTTTTAGACTGTTGGCTCCCCATAGTTGCCTTTGGGTAATCATGTTGTACTAACTATACTATATTGTTTACTGTTAGACCTTGAGCAAGTTTATAGCCACCTTTGCACCATCCGCTCAATGGTACTATGGGGTGCACTATTTGCTGTTGATCCTAAACAAGTCTTCAGCAGTCCTTAGGATGTCACTGACTCTATGACACTGGATAGACACCACTGTGACTAAGACCATATGTATTACTGTTATTGTTACTCCTGTTGAGACTATTGAAACTATATGATTCTATTGGGTGCTGCCTCATCTCCACTGAACTGTTTAATGAACCGTTTACTGAATAGTCTACTATACTACTTATTGATAGGTTTATTAAACATTTACTGACTATTTATTAATCTATCTACTGAACTATTCACTGATTGTTTTCTGAACTACTTACTAACTAGTTTACTGAACTGCCTACAGAATTGTTTACTAAACTGTTTATTGACTGGTTTATTGAACCGTTTGTTGAATGACTAACTAAATAGTTTATTGAACTATTTACTAAATGCTTGCTGAATGTGTGTATATATATGTCACAGCCCGTGACCCTATTTTTTACCTTATTCTATACATCTTATATCGTTGGGTTGTCTGCGATACTTTACTTTTCTTTTACATATTAACAATTTCATATTAAATTATAATATGAAATACATCCCCTATCTTAATTCATAAGGAAGTAGTACTGTAGATAAGTCTAAATACAAAAAATAAATGATTATACTTTATTAAATAAATCAAGCTGTCGCATCGTCCCCAAATGCACAGCCGAAGTCCTTTAGATGTCAGACTCTTAGTCCTTGAAAACCTGAAATGTTAATATTAAGGGGTGAGCAAACCACGGCTCAGTAAGAGAATTATATGCATACTTGATATTCAGCTTCCTATATGCTGAAAATCTTTTTCATTTTTTCCTATGGGCTCTAGGCTCGCATGTAGGAAGGATACTACAGTCGGCTAGGGATTCAGATGGAGTAAGGTAGGTATTTTGAAATACCTATCTTGTCCCGGAAACTAGAAGCAACTGTAGAGAATAATTTCCTTTTCGTTTGGAATTTTAATCCTTTTTACCTTTTTATTCCATAACATTTTCATATTCTTTTCAAATTAATGCTTTTATAAAATAAAGCATTTAAATAAAGTAACTAATATTCATATATTCTTTGAAAAGAATATTAGTTAAATTCTCATCATTCTCATTTAAAACTTATTTCATGTTTTACTGTACAACCATAATTAGTACAGTACTTTAAATAGCAAAATAAGCTATTAAATCCTTTTCATATAAAATATACATCATTTAAATCTAATATTCAATTTAAGAAATTATAATAAGAATATTAGATTTATTTTCCTCCTCTTTCCTTTTTAGAAAACGTATCACATATTCATGTCACATATAGTCTAATATTCAATTTAAAATCATAGTAAGAATATTAGACTTATAAACTCTTTTTCCTTTTGAAAACATATTACATGTTCATATCACATGTCATATGAAGATCATCTCGTAGTACTAAAATCAGTACTGAAATAAGCATTATGTAAAATGCTGTAAATCACTTTCATTTAATTTATCACATATCATGTAAAATGTTTACATTTAACATATAACATATCATATAAAACATTTCTCATATATGGAGACTTAGGCACGCGCGCCCAGCCCGTCCACTGGGTTGTTACTCATATCATGCTATAGACCCCGAAAGGTATAAATAATCATGTCAGATCTATGGCCATAGTCTATAATTTTCCTCGGCGGATCACTGATCAGGTGTCGACCGGGACTAAATATCACATATCACATATTACATGTTACATATCACATATCATATATCAGCATGATAAGATGCCTTCTAGTCTCAAAACCGTATTTTTCATCATCAATAAACCTTTATGGAATTTATAAAAATATATATAATTTCATAATTTAAAACCATAAAGGTTATAAAACCATTTAGTGAATATTTAAGAAATATATAAAAATATTCCCTTTATTTCCTTTCATTTTTCATCTCGTATTACGTGTAATTTACATATCAAAAGAATTTTCAGTGATTTCATTATCACCATTCTCAAAGATAATTTTTGCTGATTTCAATATCACCATTCTCGAAAATATGAATATTTTAAAATCACTTTCATTTTATTCATGTTTTTATGAAAATATTCATTTTCTCGATTTTCGTAGTTGAAAATCCTTTTTCATGTAATAAAACCTTTATTATGATTTTCTGTAGTTTTCTAGAAATTTTTGGTAATTTTCGATAATTTTTCAACAGTATAACGACTGTCGATTGGCTAGCCTCCTGCACGGAAAATACAGTTTATAATTTCAACCGGTACTTCACCACAATTTTCCAACCAATCATTCATCGCAATATTTTCATAAATATTTTCATAAAATATTTCATAATTAAAATCATGCAGACTGAATATCCTTACAGTGCTGCACATGCATCCCTTACCTTTTCTAGGTCGATGACTGTCTCGTTTGTCGCGCCTGTGTTCACCTCATCCGATTCCATCGTCTCGGTCATCGAGGAAATTTTCTGGAATTTAAATTCTAAAATTTAGAATTTTTTATAATTATTTAAATAAATAAATTATTTAAATAATTTTACATTTTCCAGGATTTCTTATCGACTTCCGTAATTCCCGGGTTTTCGAATTCTCGGGATTTCCCGTAATTTTCGAAATTCTTCTTTTTTCCTCTTTTTCTTCCTTTTTCTCTTTTCTTTTCTTTCTCTTGCTTTTCTTTTTCTTTTTCTTTTTCTTTTTCCTTTTTCTTTTCTTTTTCTTTTTCCTTTTCTTTTCTTTTTCTTTTCTTTTTCCTCTTCCTTTCCTGGTCAGACCGATTCAGACCGGTCTGCCTCTTTCCTCACTGGCGATCGGTTCTCCGGCTGTTCAGGCGCCCTTCAGCTGGCCGACGGCACGGCGGCGGATCGAGTCGATTTACCTTCGGTTTCTTCCGCCTCTTCACCGGCCCTCCTCCGCAGTTTACCGCGCCTCGGGTGGCCTCCATCCTCTTCCTCTCCCTCTGGCGGCGCTTCGATGGCAGTGGCGGGGCCTGGATCAGTCGGCACTGCTGTCTCCTATTTTCTTTTCTCTTCCGGCTTTTGCTTCCGTTTCATGCCGATTCCTTTTCCGTTTCGCTTCGCCGGTGTTGGCGTTGGCGTCGGCTTCCTTTGCCGGCGACGCTTCTTTTCCCTTTTCTCCTTTCCTTCTCTAGTGGCCGCTGACGGGGACGGCCTCTTCGGGAGACAGAATTGGGAGTCTTCCCGATTCTGGTCTCTTGTTTTCCTTTTATTTTCGTTTTTTTACATATAAATATATATATACTATATATATTATACATATAATAAAATATATTGTACACATAAAATTGTACTATATATATTATATGCAAAAATATATATTTTATGTATTAACAAAATTATACATATGCATATATATAACTCATAGATTTATATGTATATTTATATACTTTAATTTAAATAGCACTTATATATATAAATGCTATTTTATAATATATATTATATTTACAATATATATACATATAAACTTTTAATGTAAAACAATATTTACATGTCACAGCCCGTGGCCCTATTTTTCACCTTATTCTATACATCTTATATGGTTGGGCTATCTGTGATACTTTACTTTTCTTTTACATATTAACAATTTCATATTAAATTATAATATAAAATACATCCCCTATCTTACTTCATAAGAAAATAGTACTGTGAAACTGTCTAAATACGAAAAATAAATGACGTACCTCATGTCATAAGTCGAGCTGTCGCATTAGTCCTCAAAAACCTGAAATGTTAATATTAAGGGGTGAGCAAACCACGGCTCAGTAAGGGAATTATATGCATACTTGATATTCAGCTTCCTATATGCTGAAAATCTTTTTTCATTTTTTCTATGGGCTCTAAGCTCTGTGATAACCACAAATTTTCTATTTTGGAAAATTAATATTTAAGAAAATAGATAAGAGGAAATAAATAAATAAAAGTAAATAAATAAAATTTAATTACGAAATGGGAATATCGTTGAAATTCCCGAAATGAAGGAAGAGAAGAAGTGGAGAAAATTAATTTGGATAAAATTGAGGAAATTTAATTAGGATAAATGGAAATCCAAATTAAATAAGAAATGAAAAGGAAAATTAAATTGGAATAAGAAATGAAGAAGGAAATTTAATTTGGATAAAAGGAAATCCAAATTAAATAAGAAAAAAGAGAAAATAAATTGGATATTAAGAAATCCAATAATTAAATAAAAATACATATGTATATATATTAAATATAGTATATATTATAAAATGAAATATATACTATTTTGTCTTCAATAAATACATATGTATATTTTTATATACAATTATGTATATAAATAAATATGTATATGTATGAAATATACATATTAATTAATTTATTAAAAGTGTAAAATATATATATACTATTAGTAATATAATTATATATATAATTATAAATATAATTATATATGTAATAATAAAAAAATATATAAAAAAAATTTAAGACAGAAACGGGATCGGGACCCGTTTCTGTCTCAAAAACAAAGGAGACAGAAAACAAAAGCAGAGGCAAGGCCGGCCACTGACGGCTGGCCAAGAGAGGAGGAGAGAGAGGGGAAAACGCCGTCGGCGATGCGAGAAAGGAGAATCCGACGACGGAAGAAGGAAACGGAACGCGAAACGGAGAAGCGAAGTGCAGTGAAACAGAAAGGAAAGTGACGAAGCCGGAAGAAGAAAAGAAAAATGGCAGACGGCGGTGCCGGCCGATCCAGGCACCGCCACTGCCACCAAAGCACCACCAGAGGGAGAGGAAGACGATGGAGGCCAACTAAGGCGTGGTGAACGGCGGAGGAAGGCCGGCGAAGAGGCGGAAGAAACCGAAGCTAAATCGAGTCGATCCGTCGCCGTGCCGCCGATCCAGGGTAAACGGAGGGCACCGGTAGCTTCGCCGTGTCGTCGGCCAGCTGAGGAGCCAGTGAAACGTCGAAGAACCGGCCGCCGGTGAAGAAGGCTGAACTGGCCAACGGGAAAAAGGAAAAGAAAAAGAAAAAGAAAAGAAAGAGAAAGAAAAGAAAAGAGAAAAAGGAAGAAAGAAAAGAGGAAAAGAAGAAAGAGAGAGAGAAAAAGAAAAATTTTCGAGAATTCGAAAAATTCTCGGGAACTCGAGAATCTCAGGAATCGGTAAGAAATCCGAGAAATTATTAATGATAATTATTTAAATAAATTATTTATTTAAATAATTTGAGAAAATTCTAAAATTTAGAATTTAAATTCCAGAAATTATTCTCGACGATCGAGATGAGGAATCAGGAGAGATGGAGTACGAGCGCGACCGATAAGAGGAAGTCGTCAACCCGGAAAAGATAAGGGATGCATGTGCAGCACTGTAAGGATATTCAGTCTGCATGTTTTAATTACGAAATATTTTATGGAAATATTTTATAAAATTATTATGATGAATGATTGGTTGGAATTTGGAATGAAGTACTGGCTGGAATTATAAACTGTATTTTTCGTGCAGGAGGCTAGCCGATCGGCAGCCATTATACTGCCGAAAAATTATCGAAAATTTCTAGAAAATTTTATAAAATCATAATAAATGATTTTATTTCACGAGAAATGATTTTCAACCATAAAAATCGAGAAAATGAATATTTTCCATAAAAACTTGAATAAAATGAAAGTGATTTTAAAATATTCATATTTTCGATAATGGTGATAATGAAATCACCGAAAATTCTCCTGATATGTAAATTACATGCAATACGAGATGGAAAATGAAAAGAAATAAAGTGAATATTTTTATATATATTTCTTAAACATTCACTAAATGATTTTATAACCTTTATGGTTTGAAGTTATGAAATTATATATTTTTATAAATTCCATAAAGGTTATTTTATGATGAAAAATATGGTTTTGAGACTAGATGGCAACCTTATCATGCTGATATGTGATATGTGACATGTGATATGTAATATGTAATATGTGATATGTGGTCTCGGCCGACACCTGATCAGTGATCCGCCGAGAACAATTATAGACTATGGCCATAGATCTGACATGATTATTCATACCCTTCGGGGTCTATAGCATGATATGAGTAACAACCCAGTGGACGGGCTGGGCGTGTGTGCCTAAGTCTCCATATGTGAAAATGTTTTACATGATATGTGATAAGTTAAATGAAAGTGATTTACAGCATTTTACAAAATGCTTATTTCGGTACTGATTTTAGTACTACGAGATGATTTTTCATATGACATGTGATATGAACATGTAATATGTTTTCAAAAGGAAAAAGAGTTTATAAGTCTAATATTCTTACTATGATTTTTAAATTGAATATTAGATTTAAATGATATATATGTTATACGAAAAGGATTTAATAGCTGATTTTGCTATTTAAAGTACTGTACTAATTATGATTGTACAGTAAAACATGAAATGAGTTTTAAATGAGAATGATGAAAATTTAACTAATATTCTTTTCAAAGAAAATATGAATATTAGTTATTTTATTTAAATGTTTTATTTCATAAAAGCATTATTTTGAAAAAGAATATGAAAATGTTACGGAATAAAAAGGAAAGGATTTGAATTTCAAAACAAGAAAGAATATTACTCTCTACAGTTGCTTCTAGGTTCTGGAACAAGATAGGTATTTCAAAATACCTACCTTACTCCATCCGGATCCTTAGCCGACTGTAGTATCCTTCCTACATGCGAGCCTAAAGCCCCATAGGAAAAAATGAAAAAGATTTTCAGCATATAGGAAGCTGAATATCAAGTATGCATATAATTCCCTTACTGAGCCGTGGTTTGCTCACCCCTTAATTTTAACATTTCAGGTTTTCGAAGACTGAGAGTTTAGCACTTAAAGGATTTTCGACTACGCATTTGGGGACGATGCGATAGGTCGATTTATTTAATAAGGTATGATCATTTATTTTCTGTATTTAGACTTATCGACAGTACTACATTCTTATGAAGTAGAAATCGGGGATGTAATTCATATTATAATTTAATATGAAATTGTGTATATGTAAAAGAAAAGTAAAGTATCGCAGACAGCCCAACCAAATAAGATGTATAGAATAAGGTGAAAAATAGGGTCACTGGCTGTGACAGATTTAATGGTATCAGAACAGGGTTGGCCTTATGTCTGTCGATACTTTTGGAAAGAAAATGTGTTGAAAAGGTTAACATCCCCTGTAGTACTGTGTAGTCTAAATACATAGAGAAAATAAATGATTGTAAATTGAGTTAAGTGTTTAGAAGGGGGTGAAGATTATGAACTAAGGAATGCTAAAAAGGGAAAACGGCTCAGGAATGTTACCTGAAATGGTGATCTTATAATCTAAATGAAGGTCTGATGAGTGTCGTCAGTCACCAAAAATAAAATTTCCTAACTCTACTATGTAGATAGCGGAGTAAGGGTCGAACCCACAGAGACTGAATTTTTTTAAGTTAATTATTAAATTAAAAATCTAATCTTAGGGTTTAGGGAAAGAAGAAGTTTGGGGGTTTTGTAAACTATTCCAAAATAAAGAAAACAAGAATTATTAAATATAAAAAAACAAATAGCAAAAAGCTTCAGTTACGAGGCAATCAATCATTCTTGGATTTTGATGTTGATCATTGATTACAAAATATCACTGTCAATTAAATAGTCAACCGTAGCATAACAACAAGCTCTGTTACACCATCTTTCCTTACTGAGTCGTTAGTTAAAACAAGCTCTTTAACTAATCTCTAACTACTTAACCTACCTAGAACAAGCTCTCTAGATATAAGTTGTAGCAGCATTAACAACAAGAAAGATATGGGTTGACATTAGATAACAAACACATAAGCTCGGTTCATTTAATCTAAACCTTAATTCTCCTCCATCCCTAGTGATTAACTCCACAAGCAATTACGGACTTATGTTTTTAATCTGGCGGTAGATTATTTAATTTAACTAAATAGTGTGCACCCTATCTAATCAAACAAACAATCATTATAATGTGCTCAGAGAATCTTGGATACTTAATCAACAATTATATAATAGGTTCAAGAATCTCACAACATGCTTTTCCCAAGAATAATCAATTTACCTCATAACTGAATAAGAAAACAACTCACTAGTCATATTCAAGATCATAAAATTCAAGTTTAATATTATAAAGATTACAAATATCATGCATGAAACAATCAAAGAAGCAATCTTTAATAATATAAAATCAGAATTAATAATCAAGATTATAAACTAGCAAGCAAGGACACACAAACAATATTAATTTAAATAAAGAAAACAAAATCAGAATTAAAAATAATAAAGAAATCAGCAACTAATTAAAAATAAAAAAAAATAAAATTTTATTAAAAACCCTAAAGAAAATCCTACAAAACTAAAAGAGAAGAGGGATAAGAGAGGGATTTGAGGGCTAAGAGGGATAAGAGGGATCCTGTTTATGAGAGCCTTGTGCTCTTTATATAGGCCTAAGGAAGAGTTTAAAAGACTTTCCTAAGCAATGTGGGATTCAGATAAGAGTTTACTTGGAAAACAAGTAATTTGACTAGTCAAACTCTTACCTTTATCTCATCATCTTTTTACAATTATTTTCTAAGTAAAATTCCTAAGGCCTATTTTTATTAATTAATTACAGATCTAAGATAAAATAAAATTAAGAAATTATCTTCTTTCAACAAAATCTGGTCTTGAACTTGCTTTGTTGGAATTTCTTCTCAATCTCGTTTTTCTGCCCAGAATTTTGTACTGATTTTGTCCAGACGTTTGACCCACCAAATGAACTCCGATTTTTACGATCTTGGACATTCTGGAAACCTTGAGAAGTCCTCTACAACTTCCATGAAGGCCACATCTTGAGATCAGGTCGTTAAATTGGTCAAAAATGTCAATCTTTCAGGCTGGACAGAAAATACTGCACTTTGCTCTTTTTAGCTTCTTTTTATTCCAACTCTGATATTTAATACCTAAAACATAAAATAAACATTAGTAAGCTCTTTTAGGCATAAAACATCGATAAAGCAAATATATTAGCACATATAAAATTCCCAAAATATCATCCTATCAAATTCCCCTACACTTAGCTTTTGCTAGTCCTCTAGCAACCCTAAACTAACTTCCTAAAGAACTAAATCCTAAAGTCCTAATCTTAAAATCCTTTTCCTAAAACCTAACTCACTTTCGTAGGAATCACGATTGCATTTAGCTTATGCAATAAGCCTTTAAAGCCCTAGGTCACCCCTAGTGGACGAGTTGTGTCTCGTGAGGGCTTTTAGAAGATATACCCACAAAATCTTTTACTCAAGACTCAATCCTAAAAATTCAAAATAAGACTGAAAATTTAAAAATTAAGACTCAAAAAAAGATTAAGATCATGAACATATTTTCAAATCTTTCAATTCTTAACTCATAACTTCAACAAGAGTCAAATAATCAAGTCAATCATATTCTAATCATTACTTCTCATATTCATGCATACTTCTAAATAAATTCATGCAAAATTCACAATCAACACAATTGAAACATATGACACCAACTTTGCAATTATCCATTTTACATTACCACAAACAAAGTCAATAGATCAAGAATTTTTTTCTTCTATTTTCTCTTCCTTCTTTTTCTTTTTTTTCTTTTGAGGTTTCAATAATGGTTTCCCTAAGTACTTACTTGCCTTTTTACGCGAATGTTAATATTGGTGATACCAACACTCGGTTACTCAACAAGTAAGCCCTCTTTTAGAGTGCTTTGCATACTCATATTTTAAGTCACTTCAAGAATTCAATCAATAAGAGCAAGCAACTCAAAACATTGGAGTAGAATTTAAAGCTTTCAACCTCTATTTTTCTTTTTTTTTCTTATGTTCTTGTCTATTTATCCTTGGCTTATACCAACTTCAATGAACTAATCACATTATCAATATCATATGATCAATCATATTTAATCATGAACTCACATAAATTCTTTAGAAAGTATTCACTTTAACAATAATAACAATCAAAATACTCTCAACTTTCTTATAAAACTTTGTTTTAGTTTAGAATCAATCCTTAAAAGAAAGAAAACATATCATGATCTTCAAAAAACTTAAAAATTTGACCTTTTTTTTTTAAAAAATTTCCAATTCCTAAAAAAAAAAAATTCTATAGACTCATAAACCAATATTCCCCCCCACACTTAAATCTTACTTTGTCCTCAAAGTAAGTCTAGCATGCAAAGAAGAACAATAAAAAACTCAAAAATTAAATGGTAATACAAGTAAAGGAAGAAATACTCCCTCGTTTTACATCCTTGGGTTGCCTCCCAAGTAGCGCTTTTGTTTAATGTCGTTAGTTCGACTGCTCCACCTTCCATCATCCAATCCCATACCTCAACTTTTTTATCGGTCTCTCGAGTTCCTCATTCTCAAGATTTTTACTTGTGGCTATTTCTAGCTCATCTTTAAGAACCTGCTTTTCATCACCTTTTAATTTCTTCTTGGAAGTGCATAGTTCCCTTAAAAACTTGGCATCACAAGGCACTTGATCATTAATTTCATCAAGGAGAGGAATATTGACTTCCATTTTCCTAAATGTCTTCAAGGTCTCCTTGTCTTGCTCTTCGTTTGTAGCTCTTGCAAACCTACTAGGAAAAGGAGAAGGGTAAGTAGAAGCATTAAAAGGAATTTGTTTATCACTTACCTCAGCTTTGAATTCCTTGATTTCAACATCCTCATAGTGCTTTATAAAATTGTCGAAATTCTCTCTCCCTTTTACATTGTGCATGTCAACAACTCCACCTTTAATATTGAAATCAGTTTCATCCTCCCTTTTTATAAAGTCATCAACATCTTCATGTGCACTTTCCTTGGAATCAATTTCCCTTTCACTTTTCAAGGTGATGTTAGTAACATTATCTCTTGGATTCTCCACAGGTTGAGAGGTCATAGCTTCAATGTTACTTAAAGAATTCAATATTTGACTCACATGGTGATCAATATTCTTAATATAAACATCAGCCTTTTGTGACAATTGTAAAGTTTTAATCTCAAGAGTCTTAACAATATCTTCAAGAGACATACTTGATTCTTGAGGTGGAGGCATACCTGAGTCTTGTGGTGGAGCTTGGTATGTATCTTGGAATGGCATATTGTAAACCTCATATTGATTCCCATAACTAAAATTAGAATGATCCCACCATCCTTGATAGTAGGTATCGTAGTGTGGTTCATAATTATAGTATGGGTCATGATCATAGTATGGTTCATAAGCTTGCTCCATGGAGTCCTCTCACTTCTCGTCTTGGGTGGTAGTGGTGGTGGATGTTGTAGTGCTTGTGCCACTGCGCTTTGGGTTGCTTGTATATAGTCCCTAATCTTTGGAAGTTTGTGACTAGAATCCTTGTCAGACAAGCAATCCCTGAAAAACAAAAGAAAAAGAAAAGAAAAGAAAATTAGTCTTTAAATTAAAATAATTAACCTAAACAAATTTCAGTCCCCGGCAACGGCGCCAAAATTTGATGAGTGTCGTCAGTCACCAAAAATAAAATTTCCTAACTCTACTATGTAGATAGCGGAGTAAGGGTCGAACCCACAGAGACTGAATTTTTTAAGTTAATTATTAAATTAAAAATCTAATCTTAGGGTTTAGGGAAAGAAGAAGTTTGGGGGTTTTGTAAACTATTCCAAAATAAAGAAAACAAGAATTATTAAATGTAAAAAAACAAATAGCAAAAAGCTTCAGTTACGAGGCAATCAATCATTCTTGGATTTTGATGTTGATCATTGATTACAAAATATCACTGTCAATTAAATAGTCAACCGTAGCATAACAACAAGCTCTGTTACACCATCTTTCCTTACTGAGTCGTTAGTTAAAACAAGCTCTCTAGATATAAGTTGTAGCAGCATTAACAACAAGAAAGATATGGGTTGACATTAGATAACAAACACATAAGCTCGGTTCATTTAATCTAAACCTTAATTCTCCTCCATCCCTAGTGATTAACTCCACAAGCAATTACGGACTTATGTTTTTAATCTGGCGGTAGATTATTTAATTTAACTAAATAGTGTGCACCCTATCTAATCAAACAAACAATCATTATAATGTGCTTAGAGAATCTTGGATACTTAATCAACAATTATATAATAGGTTCAAGAATCTCACAACATGCTTTTCCCAAGAATAATCAATTTACCTCATAACTGAATAAGAAAACTACTCACTAGTCATATTCAAGATCATAAAATTCAAGTTTAATATTATAAAGATTACAAATATCATGCATGAAACAATCAAAGAAGCAATCTTTAATAATATAAAATCAGAATTAATAATCAAGATTATAAACTAGCAAGCAAGGACACACAAACAATATTAATTTAAATAAAGAAAACAAAATCAGAATTAAAAATAATAAAGAAATCAGCAACTAATTAAAAATAAAAATAAAATAAAATTATATTAAAAACCCTAAAGAAAATCCTACAAGACTAAAAGAGAAGAGGGATAAGAGAGGGATTTGAGGGCTAAGAGGGATAAGAGGGATCCTGTTTATGAGAGCCTTGTGCTCTTTATATAGGCCTAAGGAAGAGTTTAAAAGACTTTCCTAAGCAATGTGAGATTCAGATAAGAGTTTACTTGGAAAACAAGTAATTTGACTAGTCAAACTCTTACCTTTATCTCATCATCTTTTTACAATTATTTTCTAAGTAAAATTCCTAAGACCTATTTTTATTAATTAATTACAGATCTAAGATAAAATAAAATTAAGAAATTATCTTCTTTCAACAAAATCTGGTCTTGAACTTGCTTTGTTGGAATTTCTTCTCAATCTCGTTTTTCTGCCCAGAATTTTGTACTGATTTTGTCCAGACGTTTGACCCACCAAATGAACTCCGATTTTTGCGATCTTGGACATTCTGGAAACCTTGAGAAGTGCTCTACAACTTCCATGAAGGCCACATCTTGAGATCAGGTCGTTAAATTGGTCAAAAATGTCAATCTTTCAAGCTGGACAGAAAATACTGCACTTTGCTCTTTTTAGCTTCTTTTTATTCCAACTCTGATATTTAATACCTAAAACATAAAATAAACATTAGTAAGCTCTTTTAGGCATAAAACATCAATAAAGCAAATATATTAGCACATATAAAATTCCCAAAATATTATCCTATCAAGGTCGGTTCGATAAGGAATACAAATGGACTCGGTGAGGGCCCCACCAGTACTTTTCTGTCCGGATCGAACTGAGTCCTAAAAGTGATGATATAAAGGAGGGGAATGAAGTATCATCACTAAATAGACATTAAGATCATCGATTAAAGGTATTTTGAGGAGAGAGAAAATTTTTAGCCAAAAATGACCAAAATACCCCTATCCTCAAAATTTTGCCGGGAGTCAAAATAGATCACCAGAAGTTGGAATTGATAGATTTGACAAAGAAATTGATGATGTAAAGCTGCATTTCAGGTAAAATAATCCAATTATGGATTCTATTGGATTTCTCTGTCGAAATCGAAAAAGATTTTAAACTACTGATATTGGTATGAGAAAGGGGTACTATCAACAAATAGAAAATAAGATCACTGATTGAAATGTATATTGAGGAGAAAGAAATAAATGTGAAAAAGACGAAAATGCCCCTATGTGGGATTATGGTTTGAATAGTGATAAAACCATTTAGATTTTGAATATATTGATAGTAATGGAGTTATTGATGGTATAAAGACATAAAATGAGTATAATGATCTTGATTATAAATTTCACTACACTTAGTGTGCTGATACGACCCAAATGGTTATAGAGAAGTCGAAGGATGAGCGACTTAGTATTGATTTTATGGGTCTAACTTAAAAGCGTATTAATGAGATGTTGATTACGAGATCGTTGGATACGATGAAAAGTAATATGATTACTGGAGATGACTGATAAGGAGATCAGTATAGAGGATAAAATCCATAGCAGTACTGTTAATTCTGGTTTTATACATCCCTACTGTCCTTGAGGTATTAAACAGATAATTATAAAACTGAAATATTTTGAAATATGTTTTACGGGATAATGTACTGTATGGAGTATATGAAATTGGAGAATATGCATAAGAACAGTAAGTGAAGATAAGAGATGAGGAAGATAACAGCTAACCTGTATTATTAACGGAAAATGATTGTAAAAATAAATTACAAAAATAATAAATCAGTTAGCTATGGAAGGTGTTAATTAAATAATTGCACTTAATACAGCATTGTAAATTAAGAGGATTGATATGCTGTGGAGTACGAGAAATAAGCAAATCAAGGCGGAGCAAATGTTAAAATGATTTAAATATTAAATATCTTGGCCTTGAGGATATACAGTGAAATGATGGGACACAAAGATGAATGTCCAAAATGATGAATGATTAAAGAAAGCATCGGAGGAGATTCTTGATGAATTTTCGGAGTTATATAGATGGGAGAAATAGAACTAATGTTGACTCGATTTTAAATATTGGAGAATATAGAAGAATCCGAAAAGCTTAAGAAATAACTCTGAAAAATTTGTGGATAATGAAATTCGCTTGTATAAAAGGAATTGATGGAAATATAAATGATGTGATTGAGGATGAATTAAATGATGTAAAGGATGGAAATATGGATGAGGTAAATTGAGGATGAAATATAAATGGGGAATTAAATTCCTATTTTATAATAAAGTTCTTATGAAAAACAAATAATCGGCTATGTGAAGTGATGCCTTATTTGATTTAATCGGAGATGTACAAGGACCTTATAAGATCAATCTCTGTACAAGGCATCACTAGATGAAAAGTTGAAAAATGATAGTCATAAGATGATAATGATTTGAACTAGATAAAATTATCACGAGTTCCTATTGAGGTTTACAAGGTTAATGAAATTCCTTACAAGATATATATAAGCCTAATGAATGAGGCATCCATACATGGATAAAGTGATGAGATATTGATATGTCAAAGACATCAATGGAAAATGAGCAGCATAGTGGTGTGACCCTACGGACTCTTAAAGACTATGATCTATATGTTAAGTATGGCAAATAAAAGATTTGGCTAGACAGTATCTCTTTCTAAGATATATGATCTTGAATGACAGAGTGACGTAGATCTGTCTATGATGAAGAGATAATGATTGAGATACGAAATGTACTGAGTCTAGCTAAATACTATTGCCAGTTTATGGAGGAGTTATTGGGTTAGCTGCTCTACAGATGTGATCGATAAGTAAGGAAGTTGAGGTCGGTGAATAAGTAAGAGTAAATATAGTACTCAAAAAGGTTAAAAGAGTTTAATAGTGGAATACTTTACCCCAGATGAAAAATGAGCGAAATGATGATGAAAGAAAAGATGAATATGTAATAAGAGGATAAGTACGTGATAAAAAGGGAATACGAATATGAGGCAGTTCCCAAAGTTAAAAGCTAAAAGTAATTTTGTGGTTATCACATAATTATGGCTAGATGTAAGATCGAGCCAAAACTAAATAAAGGAAAAGTAATCATACTCAAAGGAGTAAAGAAATGATCTACATTTTACTGCCAGTAATGTAAATGGAAAATGATATATATATATATACATATACCACCTCGAAATGATGGAAATAATGGATTTATATGGATAATGAGATGATTAAATTGATAATTATAGATTCAATGATGAATTTAAATAATGAGGAGATTAAATTATAATTTGATTATGCCATAATGGAATCTAAATTATCAAAAGAGTATATTCTCAAGTATATTCTAAAACCTAAGTGATATAGAGTATACCATAAGAATAAGAGATGTAATAATGAGATTACATGGAAGTAGATATGGGGAGAAAATGATTGTCTCCTGATTAAATATGGTAAAAGGTAGTAAATAGTAAACTCTGCAAATGAACTGCAGCAGTTGATGAAGTAAATATGAAGAGAGTATTGGGGATAATAATGAAGAATCTAAAAGAGATATGATAATATAGAAGTGATTATAGACGGATAGTATAATGAAATCACTTCTCCATTATCAAACTCTTAGATTCTTTAGTGCCATAGTCGAAATATGATTATAAAATGAAGAGAATGTATGTGAAGTTCCAGTGAGCCTTATATGTGATGGGAATATCTGAGTAGCTATATGTTTATGGGAAATAGCAAAAGGCTATGAGATTCCAAATTTATAGACAGCACCGCTCCGTACATGATGTAAAAAAAATGTTTGAGCGTAATACGAAAACGCTCGATGATATGTTGAGTGAGCGGATGCACGAAATGTGAAAGCTACTGGACCATTACATACTATTGATTTAAATCGGTAAATGATAATTATTGAAATGTATCGACTTGGCACCAAATAAGAAAGATGGATGATGAAACAGTATGAATAATATGTGATATGAAAAGGAGTGCAAATGGATAACTCCCAATCGATAAGAAAGTTAAGGGAGTATAAATATATGATGAAAGATGATATGTAATGATATGTGAGGTGATTATGATGTTAAAGGTATACTGGCAGTATAATTTAAAAGATGATCAAAGGTCAAGAATGATAAATATACAAGACTATAAGTATACAGGATGCTACCACCTTATGAATTAAGTTAAATTCGGAGGACCGAATTTCTTAAGGTGGGGAGAATGTGATAACTGCAAATTTTCTATTTTGGAAAATTAATATTTAAGAAAATAGATAAGAGGAAATAAATAAATAAAAGTAAATAAATAAAATTTAATTACGAGATGGGAATATCGTTGAAATTCCCGAAATGAATGAAGAGAAGAAGGAGAAAATTAATTTGGATAAAATTGAGGAAATTTAATTAGGATAAATGGAAATCCAAATTAAATAAGAAATGAAAAGGAAAATTAAATTGGAATAAGAAATGAAGAAGGAAATTTAATTTGGATAAAAGTAAATCCAAATTAAATAAGAAAAAGGAGAAAATAAATTGGATATTAAGAAATCCAATAATTAAATAAAAATACATATGTATATATATATTAAATATAGTATATATTATAAAATGAAATATATACTATTTTGTCTTAAATAAATACATATGTATATTTTTATATACAATTATGTATATAAATAAATATGTATATGTATGTAATATACATATTAATTAATTTAATAAAGTGTAAAATATATATACTATTAGTAATATAATTATATATATAATAATAAAAAATATATAAAAAAAAATTTAAGACGGAAACGGGATCGGGACCCGTTTCGGTCTCAAAAACAAAGGAGACAGAAAACAAAAGCAGAGGCGAGGCCGGCCACCGACGGCCGGCCAAGAGAGGAGGAGAGAGAGGGGAAAACGCCGCCGGCGATGCGAGAAAGGAGAATCCGGCGACGAAAGAAGGAAACGGAAAGCGAAACGGAGAAGCGAAGTGCAGTGAAACAGAAAGGAAAACGGCGAAGCCGGAAGAAGAAAAGAAAAATGGCAGACGGCGGTGCCGGCCGATCCAGGCACCGCCACTGCCACAGAAGCACCGTCGGAGGGAGAGGAAGACGATGGAGGCCAACCGAGGCGTGGTGAACGGCGGAGGAAGGCCGGCGAAGAGGCGGAAGAAATCGAAGCTAAATCGAGTCGATTTGTTGCTCTGCTGTCGATCCAGGGTAAACGGAGGGCACCGGTAGCTTCGCCGTGCCATCGGCCAGCTGAGGAGCCAGTGAAATGCCGGAGAACCGGCCGCCGGTGAAGAACCGGCGAGGAAGAAGGCTGAACCGGCCAACGGGAAAAAGGAAAAGAAAAAGAAAAAGAAAAAGAAAAAGAAAAAGAAAAAGAAAAGAAAGAGAAAGAAAAGAAAAGAGAAAAAGGAAGAAAGAAAAGAGGAAAAGAAGAAAGAGAGAGAGAAAAAGAAAAATTTTCGAGAATTCGGAAAATTCTCGGGAACTCGAGAATCTTGGGAATCGGTAAGAAATCCGAGAAATTATTAAAGATAATTATTTAAATAAATTATTTATTTAAATAATTTGAGAAAATTCTAAAATTTAGAATTTAAATTCCAGAAATTATTCTCGACGATCGAGATGAGGAATCAGGAGAGATGGAGTACGGGCGCGACCGATAAGAGGAAGTCGCCGACCCGGAAAAGGTAAGGGATGCATGTGTAGCACTGTAAGGATATTCAGTCTGCATGTTTTAATTACGAAATATTTTATGGAAATATTTTATGAAATTATTATGATGAATGATTGGTTGGAATTTGGAATGAAGTACTGGCTGAAATTATAAACTGTATTTTTTGTGCAGGAGGCTAGCCGATCGGCAGCCGTTATACTGCCGAAAAATTACCGAAAATTTCTAGTTTTTATAAAATCATAATAAATGATTTTATTTCATAAGAAATGATTTTCAACCACGAAAATTGAGAAAATGAATATTTTCCATAAAAACTTGAATAAAATTAAAGTGATTTTAAAATATTCATATTTTTGAGAATGGTGATAATGAAATCACCGAAAATTCTCCTGATATGTAAATTACATGTAATACTAGATGGAAAATGAAAAGAAATAAAGTGAATATTTTTATATATATTTCTTAAATATTCACTAAATGATTTTATAACCTTTATGGTTTGAAGTTATGAAATTATATATTTTATAAATTCCATAAAGGTTATTTTATGATGAAAAATACGGTTTTGAGACTAGATGGAAACCTTATCATGCTGATATGTGACATGTGATATGTAATATGTAATATGTGATATGTGGTCCCGACCGACACCTGATCAGTGATCCGCCGAGGACAATTATAGACTATGACCATAGATCTGACATGATTATTCATACCCTTCGGGGTCTATAGCATGATATGAGTAACGACCCAGTGGACGGGCTGGGCGTGTGTGCCTAAGTCTCCATATGTGAAAATGTTTTACATGATATGTGATAAGTTAAATGAAAGTGATTTACAGCATTTTACAAAATGCTTATTTCAGTACTGATTTTAGTACTACGAGATGATTTTTCATATGACATGTGATATGAACATGTAATATGTTTTCAAAAGGAAAAAGAGTTTATAAGTCTAATATTCTTACTATGATTTTTAAATTGAATATTAGATTTAAATGATATATATGTTATACGAAAAGGATTTAATAGCTGATTTTGCTATTTAAAGTACTATGCTAATTATGGTTGTACAGTAAAACATGAAATGAGTTTTAAATGAGAATGATGAGAATTTAACTAATATTCTTTTCAAAGAAAATATGAATATTAGTTATTTTATTTAAATGCTTTATTTCATAAAAGCATTATTTTGAAAAAGAATATGAAAATGTTACGGAATAAAAAGGAAAGGATTTGAATTTCAAAACAAGAAAGAATATTACTCTATACAGTTGCTTCTAGGTTCCTGAACAAGATAGGTATTTCAAAATACCTATCTTACTCCATCCGGATCCCTAGCCGACTGTAGTATCCTTCCTACATGCGAGCCTAGAGCCCCATAGGAAAAAATGAAAAAGATTTTCAGCATATAGGAAGCTGAATATCAAGTATGCATATAATTCCCTTACAGAGCCGTGGTTTGCTCACCCCTTAATTTTAACATTTCAGGTTTTCGAAGACTGAGAGTTTAGCACTTAAAGGATTTTTGACTGCGCATTTGGGGACGATGCGACATGTCGATTTATTTAATAAGGTATGATCATTTATTTTCTGTATTTAGACTTATCGACAGTATTACTTTCTTATGAAGTAGAAATCGAGGGTGTAATTCATATTATAATTTAATATGAAATTGTGTATATGTAAAAGAAAAGTAAAGTATCGCAGACAGCCCAACCAAATAAGATGTATAGAATAAGTTGAAAAATAGGGTCACGGGCTGTGACAGGCTCGCATGTAGGAAGGATACTACAGTCGACTAGAGATCCGGATGGAGTAAGGTAGGTATTTTGAAATACCTATCTTGTCCCGGAACCTAGAAGCAACTGTAGAAAATAATTTCCTACTTGTTTTGAAATTTAAATCCTTTTCCTTTTTATTTCATATCGTTTTCCTATTCCTTTTCAAAATAATGCTTTTATGAAATAAAGCATTTAAATAGAATAACTAATATTCATTTTTTCTTTGAAAAGAATATTAGTTAAATCATCATTATTTTCTTTTAAACTCATTTCATGTTTTACTGTATAATCATAATTAGTACAGTACTTTAAAATAGCAAAATAAGCTATTTAAATCTTTTTTGTATAACGTATAAATCCTTTAAATCTAATATTCAATTTAAAATTAACATAAGAATATTAGATTTACTTTCCTCCTTTTTCCTTTTGAAAACATATTACATATTCATATTACATATCATATGAAAATCATCTCGTAGTACTAAAAACAATACTGAAATAAGCATTTTATAAAAATGTTATAAATCATTTCATTTCACATATCACATATCATGTAAAACCTTTACATTCCACATATCACATATCATGTAAAATATTTTCATTTAAAACATATCATATATGGAGACTTAGGCACACACGCCCAGCCCGTCCACTGGGTCGTTACTCATAACATGCTATAGACCCCGAAGGGTATAAAATCATCATGTCAAATCTATGACCATAATCTATAATTGTCCTCGATGGATCACTGATCAGATGTCGGCCAGGACTACATATCACATATCACGTATCCCATATCACATATCACGTATCACATATCAGCCTGATAAGGTTGCCTACTAGTCTCAAAACCGTATTTTTCATCATAAAATAACCTTTATGGAATATATAAAAATATATAATTTCATAATTTAAAACCATAAAGGTTATAAAATCATTTAGTGAATATTTAAGAAATATATATAAAAATATTCACTTTATTTCTTTTCATTTTTCATCTCGTATTACGTGTAATTTATGTATTAGAAGAATTTTCGGTGATTTCATTATCACCATTCTCGAAAACATGAATATTTTAAAATCACTTTCATTTTATTCATATTTTTATGAAAAATGTTCATTTTCTTGATTTTCGTAGTTGAAAATCATTTCTTGTGAAATAAAATCATTTATTATGATCTTATGAAATTTTCTAGAAATTTTCAATAATTTTTGATAATTTTTCGGCAGTATAACGGCTGCCAATTGGCTAGCCTCCTGCACGGAAAATACAGTTTATAATTTCAACCGGTACTTCACCACAATTTTCCAATCAATCATTCATCGCAATATTTTCATAAATATTTTCATAAAATATTTCATAATTAAAATCATGCAGACTGAATATCCTTACAGTACTGCACATGCATCCCTTACCTTTTTCGAGTTGGCGACTTCCTCTTACCGATCGCGCCCGTATTCCATCTCTCCAGATCTATCGTCTCGATTGTCGAGAATAATTTCTGGAATTTATAATTCTAAATTTTAGAATTTTCATAAATAATTAATTTAATTTTACTCGAATTAAATTTCCGGAATTCTTACCGAAAATTCTGTAATTTTCGAGTTGCCGAATTCCTGGGAATTTTTGAATTTCCCGAAGTTCTCCTTTTTCCTCTTTTTCTTCTTTTCCTCTTTTCTTTCTTCCTTTTTTTCTTTTCTTTCTCTTTCTTTTCTTTTTCTTTTTCTTTTTCCTTTTTCTTTTCTTTTTCTTTTCCTTTTTCCTCTTCCTTTTCCTGTCAGCCGGTTCAGCCTTCTTCCTCATCGGTTATTCACCGGCGACCGGTTCTCCGGTGGCTCGGTGGCTCAACAGCTGGCCAGCGTTGAGACGAAGTTGCCGGTGGCCTCAGCTCGACTTGGATCGCCGGCACGGCGGCGGATCTACTCGGTTTACCTTCGGTTTCTTCTCCTCCTCCGTCGGCCTTCCTCCACCGTTCATCGTGCCTCGGGTGGCCTCCATCATCTTCCTCTCCCTCCGGTGGTGCTTCGGTGGCAGTGGCGGTGCCTAGATCAACCGGCACCGCCGTGGCTCTTCTTCTCTTTTCCTCCCGGCTTGCGTCTTCGATTTCGCTTCCTGTTTTTCCATTTCAGTTTTTCGTTTCCTTCTCTCGTCGTAGCCTCCTTTCCTCACATCACCGGTGACTTCACCTCCTCTTCTTCTTCCCTCTCTGGCGGCCGCTAACGGGGGTGGCAAATCTGTGTGGTTAACACAGAAACGGGAAATCGGGTATTTCCCGTTTCTATTATTTCCTTCATTCTTTTTTTTATATTATATATATATAATTATTTCTTTATATCAATATATATAACATTTAATAGTAATTAATATATATATATATATACATACTTATTTATATAGTATATATATATTTTGTGTATAGTTTAAATAAATATCTATACACTTAATTTAAAATTAATATATATATTTCTCATATATTTATATACTTTTATTATAAGCTATAATATATATATATATATATATTTCATATATATATATATATACATGTAATTATATAAAACATATATAATTTATTTAAAAATATATTTATATAATAATATTAAATAAATATATAAATACTCACATTTATATTTTTTATAATTTGGATTTCTTAATATCCAAATTATATTTCCCCATTTTCATTTCTTATTTAATTTGGATTTCCATTTATCCAATTTAAATTCCTCCTTTCCTTATTTTCCATAACTCCGACTTTATATTTTTTTTCATTTTATCTAAAATTTAAATTCCTCACTTTCCTTAATTTCGGGAATTTCAACGATATTCCTGTCTTGTAAATAAATTTTATTTATTTACTTTAATTTATTTATTTCCTCTTATCTATTTTCTTTAATACTAATTTCCAAAAATAGAAAATTTGCGATTATCACATTCTCCCCACCTTAAGAAATTCGGTCCTCCGAATTTAACTTAAGTTAAAGGTGATGCCATTCTGTATACTCATCATTCTTGACCTTTTGATCATCTTCCGTATTATACTGCCAGTATACCTTTAAGATTAAAATCACCTTTTACACCATTATATATCATTACTCATCATATATTTATACTCCCTTAAATTTCTTATCAATTGTGAGTTACCATTTCCACTCCTTTTCATATCATATATGATTCATATTTTTCATCATCCATCTTTCTTATTTGGTGCCAAGTCGATACATTTCGATAATTATCATTTACACACTGTATTCAGTAGTATGTAATTGTCCCAGTAGCTTTCACATCCGTTCATTCAACATATTGTCGAGCGTTTCCATACTACGATCAGATATTTACATCATGTACAGAGCGGTGCTGTCTATAAATTTGGAATCTCAAAGCCTTTTGCTATTTATCATAACATATATAGCTACTCAGAAATTCCCATCACATATAGAGCTCACTGCAACTTCACATACATTCTCATCATCTCATAATCATATCTCGACTATGGCACTAAAGAATCTAAGAGTTTGATAATAGAGAAGTGATTTCATTAGACTATCAGTTTATAATCACTTCTATATTATCATATCTCTTTTAGATTCTTCATTATTATCCCCAATATTCTTTACATATTTATTTCATCAAATGCTGCAGTTCATTTGCAAACTTTACTATTTACTATCTTTTACCATAATTGAATTAGGAGACAATCATTTTCTCCCTATATCTACTTCCATGTAATCTCATCATTACATCTCTTATTCTTATGGTATACTCTATATCACTTAGGTTTTAGAATATACCTAAGAATATACTTTTTTGATAATTTAGATTCCATCATGGCATAATCAAATTATAATTTAATCTTCTCATTATTTAGCTTCATCATTGAATCTATAATTATCAATTTAATCATCTCATTATCCATATAAATCCATTATTTCCATCATTGCGAGGTGGTATATATATATCCTTTTTGTTCCATTTACATAACTGGCAGTAAAATGTAAATCACTTCCTTACTCCTTTGAGTATGATTACTTTTCCTCTATCGAGTTTGGCTCAATCTTACATTTAACCATAATCATGTGATAACCACAAAATCACTTTTAGTTTTAAATTCGGGAACTATTTCATATTCGTGTTCCCTCTTCATTATGTACTTATCCTCTTATTTCATATTCATCCTTTCCTTTATCATCATTTCGGTCACTTTTCCTCAGTGGTAAAACATTCCACTATTAAACTCTTTTAACCTTTTGTATACCATCTTTACATTTATTCATCCACTGACTTAAACTTATTTAATTTTAAGTCACATCTGTAGAGCAGTTAACCCAATGACTCTTCCATAAACTGGCAATAATATTTAGCTAGACCTAGTACATTTCGTATCTCAATCATTATCTCTTCATCATATACAGATCCACATTGCTCTGTCATTCGAGATCATAAATCTTAGAAAGAGATATTGTCTAGCCCATCTTCTATTTGCCAATCTTAACATAGATTACTATCTTTGAGAGTCCGTAGGGTCATACCACTGTGCTGCTCATTTTTCATTGAAGTTTTAGACTATATCAATATCTCATCACTTATCCTTATATGGATGTCTCATTCATTAGGCTTATATACCTCATAAAGAATTTCATTAACCTTGTAAACCTCGTAAAAATTTTATCGAATTCTAATCATTATCATCTTACGACCATCAGTCTTCATCTTTTATCTGATGATGTTGTATACAGAGATTGGTCTTATGAACTCCTTACACATCTCTGATTAAATCAATTAAAGTGTCCATTTCATACAGATGATTATCTGTTCTTCATAAGAACTCATAAATTAATAGGAATTTAATATCTCATTTAATTCATCCTCAAATCATATCATCTGTATTTCCATCATTTATCCTTATATAAGTGAATTTCATTATTCACATATTTTCCAGAATTATTTCTTAAGCTTTTCGGATTCTTCTATGTTCTCTGATATAAGCTTAAAATAGATTTTATATTAATAATCGAGTCAATATTAATTCGATCTCTTAATCTATATTACTCTAAAAATTTATCGGGAATCACATCAGATACTTTCCTTAATCACACACTCTTACTGTGTTAGACATTTCATCTCTATGTCTTACCATTTCACTCTATATTCTCAAGGCAGAGACATTTAACATTTAAATCATTTTAACATCTACTTCGCCTTGATTCACTTATTTCCTTATATTTCACAGCATATCGATCATCTTAATTAGTATGCTATATCAGTATAGTAATTTCATTAACACCTTTCACAGCTAATCGATTTATTATTACTGTAATTTACTTTTACAATCATTTTCATTTAATAATTCAAGTTAGCTGTTATCTTCCTCATCTCTTATCTTTACTTACTGTCCTTATGCATATTCTCTAATTCATATACTCTATACAGTACATCATTCTATAAAACATATTTCAAAATATTCTGGCTCTATAATTATCTATTTAATACCTCAAAAATAGTAGGAATACGTAGAACCAGAATTTACAGTACTGATATAGATTTCATCATCTATACTGATCTCTTTGTCAGTCATCTCTAGCAATCATATTACTTTTCACCATATCCAATGATTTCGTAATAATATCCCGTTAATACACTTTTAACTCCGACCCTTAAGAATAAAAATAGAGTCGCTCATCCTGCCTCTTCCCTATAACCATTCGGATCATATCAGCACTCTACATGTAGGTGAAATTTATAATCAGGATCGTTATATTCATATTACATCCTCTATGCCATCAATAACTCCATTACTATCAATGGATTCAAGATCAACTTGGTTTTATCACTATTCAGAACATAGCCCAACATAAGGGTGTTTTAGTCATTTCAACATTTAATTCTCTCTCCTCAGTATACATTTAACCCAAGGATCTTATTATCTATGTGCAGATAGTGTCCTTTCTCCTACTACTACCAGCAGTTTAAAATCTTTTTTTTTCTTTTTTGACAGAGAAGTCCACTAGGATCCATAATTGGATTATTTTGCATGAAATGCAACTTTACATCATCAATTTCTCTGCCAAATCAATCAATTCCAACTTCTGTTGGTTTATTTTGACTCTAGGAAAAATTTTGGAGGTAGGGGTATTTTGGTTATTTTTGCCAAAAATTTTTTCTCTCTTCAAAATACCTTCAATCGGTAATCTTAAGGTCTATTTAATGATGATATTTCATTCCCTTCCTTTATATCATCACTTTCAGGTCTTAGTTCGATCCGGATAGAAAAGTATTGGTGGGGCCCTCACCGAGTCCATTTCTGTTCCTTACCGAACCGACCTTCATTTAGACTATAAAATCACCATTTCAGGTAACATTCTTGAGCCGTTTTCCCTTTTTGACATCTTTAGCTCATAATTCTCACTCCTTTCTAAACACTTAACTCAATTTACAATCATTTATTTTCTCTACCTATTTAGACTACACAGTACTACAAGGGATGTTAACATTTTCAACATGTTTCTTTTCCAATGTATCGACATACATCAGGCCAACCCTGCTCTGATACCATTAAATCTGTCACAGCCCGTGACCCTATTTTTCACCTTATTCTATACATCTTATATGCTTGGGCTGTCTACGATACTTTACTTTTCTTTTACATATTAACAATTTCATATTAAATTATAATATGAAATACATCCCCTGTCTTACTTCATAAGAAAATAGTACTGTGAAACTGTCTAAATACGAAAAATAAATGATCGTACCTCATGTCATAAGTCGAGCTGTTGCATTGTCCCCAAATGCACAGCCGAAGTCCTTTAGATGTCAGACTCTAAGTCCTCGAAAACCTGAAATGTTAATATTAAGGGGTGAGCAAACCACGGCTCAGTAAGGGAATTATATGCATACTTGATTGTGAAATCCCCAATTTTCATGTAATTCCTCTATGTTTGTAAAGTATTTCAATCTAATATGATTAAATGAATATGAAGTTGATGTGTAATTGATGTATGAATGATGTATGCATGATGTATGAAGTATGGAAGAAATAAGAAAGTTGAATGTCAAATAGTCAAAGAAGTAAATTATGATATTACGAGAATGCTTATAGTATGGCAAAATAAATGTAAGATTTTGTACAATTAAATATCAAAAATTAAGTGTAATTAAAGACAAGTGTTATATGGAAGAAAGGAAACCAATTAAGTGAATGGTCAAATAAGGATGGTCAAAGGTTAAGGGCTAAGATGACGTAATTTAATTGGATGAAGATGAAACAACTATCAGATTTCCTAATTTGATGATATATGTGGCTAATAGGAGGAAAGAGAAGAAAAGGAAGAGAATTAAGGGTCAAAAGGTCAAAAGCATGGTCAATGGCTGAGATGAATTATGGATTTGCATGCATTTAATGCATATTGCATGAGTCACCCTTCAGCCATCATCACCCCTACGGCAGTAATTCTTTCCAGCCCTCTCCCTCTCGTTCTCTCCATTTCTCCAAGTTTCCATAAACTTTCAAGTCTCATTCCATAGCTACCTTGACAAGCTACCTTATTCCTCCATCGATCCCTTTAGCTAGTTGAATGAAAATTGATCCTTGTCACTAGACTAAGTGATATCCGAAGTTTGGTAGATTGAATCCAAGTATTGGAGGAGATCTCAAAGTTTGAGATTTTGGTCACTAGCGAAAGGTAAGAGAAGAAGATGATTTGTTCAATTATGTTCATGGTATGGTGTTGTACTGAATTAGTATAACATGTTTATGGCAAATTCTTAAAGGTTTGCTTTGATATGATGATTTCAGATTTGAAGAAGAAAAAGGTTAGGGTTGGTGAACCAAGTGATTTCATGTTCTCGAAGTAATCGAGGTAAGAAATTTATGTAACGGACGTAAGGCGGCTATGTCCGCATGTTTTATGATATATGTAAGTGATTTGGAAAGAAACACCATCTGATTTCATGCAAGAAAAATGACATTTTCGGACTTGTCTCCTAGTACCAATTAGGCTAGGGGCAGCCGACTGCCTTAAAGGGAAGTCGACTGCCTAGAGACAACTAAAACGCCGTTTTTTGAAAACCGACTCAAACCAATCGACTGTTATGTAAGCCAGTCGATTGCTATTTACCCAGAAGCATTCTGTTTGAAAACCAGTCGACTGCTATATAGGACAGTCGACTGCTATTTGCCAAAAGTGTATTCTGTTTGAAAACCAGTCGACTGCTATATGGGACAGTCGACTACTATTTGCCAAAAATGCATTCTGTTTGAAAACCAGTCGACTGCTATATGACCAGTCGACTGCTATTTGCTAAGAAGCATTCTGTTTGAAAACCAGTCGACTGCTATATGGACTAGTCGACTGCCCTTATATGTTTTCAAAGATGAAAATATCGGAATTTTAAATGAAAATAATTTCGATAAATGAAAGATGAAGCAGCAGCCGACTGCCCTATGAGGCCAGTCGACTGCCCTGTTTTGAAAATAGGTTTTCAAACCTATTTTCAAAAAGTATGAAATGTCATGGCAAGAAGCTGTATGGCTTATGTTTTGAGATTATGCACTTTCGTGTTTCTAGTAGGGGCTCTGATCAAGTCCTGAAGTGATGTATGTTTGGCTGAGTAACCATAAGTCAAGCCTCAATCGCTACAGAAGGACGCCTGACTAGTGTTAACTGTAGCCACCCTTAGTTGGCCAATCTGTCTATATTTCATGTTCGGCTAAGGGAGGATTCCTGGCCCTACGGGGTACGCCACATGATGATGATGATGATGACGATGATGATGTAGTGCATAACTCCATAAAAGTACAAATAGTTTTTATGTTATCAAAAACTATATGTATATGCAATTTCGAAGAATAAAGAAATCGAAAGTACTTGGTGTACTTGTATAAGAAGTTTTAAAAGAAGTATATGATGTATGATTTCAAGAAAGTATAAGATGTTTTAAGAGAAGTATGTATGTATGTAAATGATATTTGAAAGAAGTACTTGAAGTATGTTTTGAATGAAGTATATGACGTATGTTTTCCATGATGATTTAAAAGAAGTATACGATGAGTGTTTGCATATGCTACTTTAAAGAAGCACATGATTTACTTGATTTATAAGCATATGCTATTATGAACTTTCTATATTTGATGAAAGTACACGAATATGCTTTATAATGATTTACATGACATTATAGAGCCAAGTAGGAAAAATGCATATAGAGGCATAACACGCTCTTTTACATACTTTTCTTACTGAGCGTAAACTCACCCTTTTATGACCATTTTTCCTACAGATTACCTGAAGTGAATCTCGCTCCGATTAGAGGAGCTTATTTTGAAAGATTGCAGTGTACTTTCTTGATACGCTTCCCGGTTAACATAGAAGGTATACTCATATGCTTATGTATAGTTAATTGTAATTCAGTTATGGTACAGTACAAGTAGAAATTATATATATATGATGTCGGGGATGTAAGTTAAGATGATGTGTAAGATCCTGTGGAATAGAATGATATTTATATATATCATTTTATTTTTATGGAAAGTAAATAAAATTGTGTGAGCTATTAAATAATTAGCTTAAGGGTAAGGAATGGATGACACTGATGAACTAAATCAATTAAAGTCGGATAAGATAATAAGAAAAAGTTAAGTGATAAGATGAAGTGGCGGGGACGTCACAAAGTGGTATCAGAGTGATTTGATTTGGTAGTTATCAGTGTCAAGAAGCTAGAAATAGAGTGTATCCCTAATGTACTGTACTTGTTTGAATACATAAGTATAGTATAACTGTCGGTAGTTATACTAAATAGCTCAACTTTGTGATTTTATCGACAGAATGAGCTCAGGTAGAAGTGGTATTAAGAAAGGAAGAGGAAGGGGTTATGTAGAACAGTCCCCAACACAGTCTCTTTTTCCATCTCCACCGCATAGACCGAACACTAGGTTAGCGAAGATGGAGAAGCATGTGGAGAATATGAACACCATGTTTACCCAGTTTATGGCGAACTTTCCAAATGTGGTCACAAGTGTACCATTCGCTATTCCTATAGTACAGCCACCACCAGTACAGACAGAGTTACCCCCACCAGTCCCAGTTATTGAAAGGCGGGATCTCACAGCTTATTGCAGTGTGACCTTAATTAAGGAATATAAGAAGCTGGATCCGCCTAAGTTTAAGGGGGATAAGGACACGTTGGCCGCAGTGAATTGGGTGAAGGCGGTTACTAGATCCTTCGAGTATATGCTATGTTCCGAAAAGGAAAAGGTGGGTTTGGCTGCGTATCTATTAGTGGACAATGCAGAGTATTGGTGGCAGTCCACTCGGGCCATTTTGGAGGCTCAACATGTTGAGGTTACGTGGGATAGATTTTTAGAGGCCTTTACTGAGTAGTACATCCCATGCACCGATCAGACTAGGTTAAAGATTGAATTTTTGAAATTGACTGAAGGGACAATGTCAGTTAATCAATATGACTCGAAGTTTATTTCTCTAAGCGGATTCGATCGAGAGACCATCAGGAGTGAAGGATATAAGATATACAGATTTATAGAAGGACTGAAGTCTCCTATCAAATCCAAGTTGTATACTATGGGTATCATTACTTATAATGAGACAGTCCGTAAGGCTCAGTTGTGTGAGCAGGACTATGAGTTTCATTATGATGATTTTCGAGCCCAAAGTAAAGGCAAAGGACCAATGAAGCGGAAGTCAAAAGGTAAAGCCTCTCGTGACAGATATCCATCTGGAAGAAGTAAGCCATATAAAAGAGCCTCAATAGGTAAGCAAGTAAAGTATAAGAAATGATGATTGTTTTAATTAAATGGTTATATGGAAATATATATTGAGTTGGGAGTATTATGATGATTATGGTACAAGGAATCCTAGAGCTACTGGGATCAAGATAAATGATGATAGATCTCGACATTCAGCTAGTAGTACCGTTAGCTCACCTAAGAGTACATGATAAAGGTGTGAACATTGCAGAAAGTTCCACAGATCACAGCCATGTTGGCTGGTAAGTGGCGCATGTTTTAGATATGGTGAACAAGGACATATGATCAGGGATTGTCCCAAGAGGGACTTGAGGACACCCGAGGAATTTGAGGAGACCCTTCAACCACAACACAAGGCCACTACTGAAGAGAAGGGAAAGACACCTATTAATTATGATGTAAATGTTGAAGATGTCTAATGTAAAAGTATGTGGTATTATCTGACTCATTGTAAATGAAGTTAGTGGAAAGTATATATGATTAGGTAAAGGATTTCTAGCTTACATTGTAGAATAGCAAAGAAAAGTCCTGAACTAAATGAAAAACCATAATTGATCAGAAACGATAGTTGGAATTCTGAAGTACTCTTTGGTATAAAGTTTTATGATATATAGTGATATGTGAAAGGAGTTTAAATGAGAATGATGATTGACTTTTATTAGTCGATTTTACTTAAATGTTTTATTCTATGAAAGCATTAGTTTGAAAAGAATATGAATTAATATGAGAGATGGATTGTCTCAACGACGGTAATTATTCCCTATAGTCGCTTCTAGGTTTCGGAACAAGACAGGTATTTTAAAGTACCTTCCTTACTCCATCCGAATCCCTAGCCGACTATAGTATCATTCCTGGTTGATCCCTAGAGTACCATAGGGAAATGAGGACATTCATTCATTTGGCATGTTTGATGCTATGGGAAGAAAATATTTTGGATACGAGTTAAAAGAACTATGCTAATAGTTTAAAATGTGATCAGTATATGGGTATTTAGAGAGCAAAAGAAAGAAATTATGGATAGCCATTGTGAATAAATTATGGCTATAATTCTAATTAAAATAGAAGAGATGACTCGAGTTTTTAAAGGATTGTGAAGGTGAAATTATACCACATAAGGAAAGCCGTTTTGGTGGCAAATGTTCTGAACCGGAAGCATGAAGTAATAATGATTTATATGAGGACAAGGAAGTATGAATTATTAAAGTAAATCACAAGCCTTAAATTGAATGTTATGCTTTCAAAATAAATTTGGAATGATGACTAGTATAATGATGGAGCCAAAATTTATGGACAGATTTATTAAGTCGGCTCACTTCCTACAGATAAAGTCTACAGACACACTTAGTGCTTTGGCAGAATGTATGTAAAAGAATGTTGTTAGACTACATGGAGTTCCAGTGAGCATTTCATTTGATAGAGATTCCAGGTTCACTTCTCACTTGGGAAGAATTTCAAGAAGCCATGGAATCTAAGACAAAAATTTTGCACAGCTTTTCATCCAGAGACTGATGGGCAGTCCTAGCGTATTATTCAGACGCTCGAGGATATGTTGAGAGCTTGTGCTATGGATTTTAAAAGCTCATGGGACGACCATCTGCCATTGACTGAGTTTACTTATGATAATAGCTATTATACAAGTATCCAGATGACACTGTATGAAATGTTATATGAATAGAAAGTGTCAATCTTCGAATTGGTGGGAAGAAGTAGGCGAGTGAAAGTTATCAGCTCTCGAGTTAGTCGAGCAAACATCTGAAGAGGTTAAGTTGAGTTGTCAAAGGCTTAAGATAGCTCAGAATAGACAAAAAAGGTTATACAAATGCTTGACAAAGACTCATTGATATTTTGGTTGGAGAATGGGTAATTTGAAAGTTCTCCATCCAAAGAAATTATAAGAATTGGCTGACGAGGTAAGTTGAGTCCTCGCTACATCGATCCAATTGAAGTCTTAGATCAAATTGGAGATATCGCTAATAAATTGACAATACCACATTATGGAAAAGATTATATAAAGCTAAATAGCCTGATGAAAGAGTAGTATCCGGAACAATTTGAGACATGACCTGATTCGAATTTGGAGGACCAAATTTTCTAAGGTGGGGAGGATGTGAAATCCCCAATTTTCATGTAATTCCTCTATGTTTGTAAAGTATTTCAATCTAATATGATTAAATGAATATGAAGTTGATGTGTAATTGATGTATGAATGATGTATGCATGATGTATGAAGTATGGAAGAAATAAGAAAGTTGAATGTCAAATAGTCAAAGAAGTAAATTATGATATTATGAGAATGCTTATATTTTGGCAAAATAAATGTAAGATTTTGTACAATTAAATATCAAAAATTAAGTGTAATTAAAGACAAGTGTTATATGGAAGAAAGGAGACCAATTAAGTGAATGGTCAAAGGTTAAGGGCTAAGATGAAGTAATTTAATTGGATGAAGATGAAACAAATATCAGATTTCATAATTTGATGATATATGTGGCTAATAGGAGGAAAGAGAAGAAAAGGAAGAGAATTAAGGGTCAAAAGGTCAAAAGCATGGTCAATGGCTGAGATGAATTATGGATTTGCATGCATTTAATGCATATTGCATGAGTCACCCTTCAGCCATCATCACCCCTACGACAGTAATTCTTTCCAGCCTTCTCCCTCTCGTTCTCTCCATCTCTCCAAGTTTCCATAAGCTTTCAAGTCTCCTTCCATAGCTACCTTGACAAGCTACCTTATTCCTCTATCGATCCCTTTAGCTAGTTGAACGAAAATTGATCCTTGTCACTAGACTAAGTGATATCCGAAGTTTGGTAGATTGAATCCAAGTATTGGAGGAGATCTCAAAGTTTGAGATTTTGGTCACTAGTGAAAGGTAAGAGAAGAAGATGATTTCTTCAATTATGTTCATGGTATGGTGTTGTACTGAATTAGTATAACATGTTTATGGCAAATTCTTAAAGGTTTGCTTTGATATGATGATTTCAGATTTGAAGAAGAAAAAGGTTAGGGTTGGTGAACCAAGTGATTTCATGTTCTCGAAGTAATCGAGGTAAGAAATTTATGTAACGGACGTAAGGCGGCTATGTCCGCATGTTTTATGATATATGTAAGTGATTTGGAAAGAAACACCAGCTGATTTCATGCAGGAAAAATGACATTTTCAGACTTGTCTCCTAGTACCAATTATGCTAGGGGCAGCCGACTGCCTTAAAGGGAAGTCGACTGCCTAGAGACAACCAAAACGCCGTTTTTCAAAAACCAACTCAAACCAGTAGACTGCTATGTAAGCCAGTCGACTGCTATTTACCCAAAAGGATTCTGTTTGAAAACCAGTCGACTGCTATATAGGACAGTCGACTACTATTTGCCAAAAGTGCATTCTGTTTGAAAACCAGTCGACTGCTATATGGGACAGTCGACTACTATTTACCAAAAATGCATTCTGTTTGAAAACCAGTCGATTGCTATATGACCAGTCGACTGCTATATGGACCAGTCGACTGCCCTTATATGTTTTCAAAGATGAAAATATCAGAATTTTAAATGAAAATAATTTCGATAAATGAAAGTATGAAGTAGTAGCCGACTGCCCTATGAGGCCAATCGACTGCCTTGTTTTGAAAAAAGGTTTTCAAACCTATTTTCAGAAAGTATGAAATGTCATGGCAAGAAGCTGTATGGCATATGTTTTGAGATTATGCACTTTCATGTTTCTAGTAGGGGCTCTGATCAAGTCCTGAAATGATGTATGTTTGGCTGAGGAACCATAAGTCAGGCCTCAGTCGCTACAGAAGGACACCTGACTAGTGTTAACTGTAGCCACCCACAGTTGGCCAATCTGTCTATATTTCACGTTCGGCTAAGGGAAGATTCCTAGCCCTACGGGGTACGCCACATGATGATGATGATGACGATGACGATGATGATGCAGTGCATAACTCCATAAAAGTACAAATAGTTTTTATGTTATCAAAAACTATATGTATATGCAATTTCGAAGAATAAAGAAATCGAAAGTACTTGGTGTACTTGTATAAGAAGTTTTAAAAGAAGTATATGATGTATGATTTCAAGAAAGTATAAGATGTTTTAAGAGAAATATGTATGTATGTAAATGATATTTGAAAGAAGTACTTGAAATATGTCTTGAATGAAGTATATAACGTATGTTTTCCATGATGATTTAAAAGAAGTATACAATGGGTGTTTGCATATGCTACTTTAAAGAAGCACATGATTTACTTGATTTATAAGCATATGCTATTATGAACTCTCTATATTTGATGAAAGTACACGAATATGCTTTATAATGATTTTACATGACATTATAGAGCTAAGTAGGAAAAATGCATATAGAGGCATAGCACGCTCTTTTACATACTTTTCTTATTGAGCGTAAACTCACCCTTTTACGACCATTTTTCCTACAGATTACCTGAAGTGAACCTCGCTCCGATTAGAGGAGCTTATTTTGAAAGATTGCAGTGTACTTTCTTGATACGCTTCTCGGTTAGCATAGAAGATATACTCATCTGCTTATGTATAGTTAATTGTAATTCAGTTATGGTACAGTACAAGTAGAAATTATATATATATGATGTCGAGGATGTTAGTTAAGATGATGTGTAAGATCCTGTGGAATGGAATGATATTTATATATATCATTTTATTTTTATGGAAAGTAAATAAAATTGTGTGAGCTATTAAATAATTAGCTTAAAGGTAAGGAATGGATGGCACTGATGAACTAAATCAATTAAAGTCGGATAAGATAATAAGAAAAAGTTAAGTGATAAGATGAAGTGGCGGGGACGTCACATTGATATTCAGCTTCCTATATGCTGAAAATCTTTTTCATTTTTCCTATGGGCTTTAGGCTCGCATGTAGGAAGGCTACTACAATCGGCTAGGGATCCGGATGGAGTAAGGTAGGTATTTTGAAATACCTATCTTGTCTCGGAACCTAGAAGCTACTGTAGAGAATAATTTCCTTCTTGTTTTGAAATTTAAATCCTTTTCCTTTTTATTTCATATCATTTTCATATTCCTTTTCAAAATAATGCTTTTATGAAATAAAGCATTTAAATAGAATAACTAATATTCATTTTTTTCTTTGAAAAGAATATTAGTTAAATCATCATCATTTTCTTTTAAACTCATTTCATGTTTTACTATACAATCATAATTAGTACACTACTTTAAAATAGCAAAATAAGCTATTTAAATCTTTTTTGTATAACGTATAAATCCTTTATATCTAATATTCAATTTAAAATTAACATAGGAATATTAGATTTACTTTCCTCCTTTTTCCTTTTGAAAACATATTACATATTCATATTACATATCATATGAAAATCATATCGTAGTACTAAAAACAATACTGAAATAAGCATTTTATAAAAATGCTATAAATCATTTCATTTCACGTACACATATAATGTAAAACCTTTACATTTCACATATCACATATCATGTAAAACATTTTCATTTAAAACATATCATATATGGAGACTTAGGCACACACGCCCAACCCGTCCACTGGGTCGTTACCCATATCATGCTATAGACCCCGAAAGGTATAAAATCATCATGTCAGATCTATGGCCATAGTCTATAAATGTCCTCGACGGATCACTGATCAGGTGTTGGCCGGGACTACATATCACATATCACGTATCACATATCACATATCACATATCACATATCGGCATGATAAGGTTGCCTACTAGTCTCAAAATCGTATTTTTCATCATAAAATAACCTTTATGGAATTTATAAAAATATATAATTCAAAATTTAAAACTATAAAGGTTATAAAATCATTTAGTGAATATTTAAGAAATATATATAAAAATATTCACTTTATTTCTTTTTAGTTTTCATCTCATATTACGTGTAATTTATGTATCAGGAGAATTTTCGGTGATTTCATTATCACCATTCTCGAAAACATGAATATTTTAAAATCACTTTCATTTTATTCATATTTTTATGAAAAAAGTTCATTTTCTCGATTTTCGTAGTTGAAAATCATTTCTCGTGAAATAAAATCATTTATTATGATTTTATGAAATTTTTTAGAAATTTTTGATAATTTTCGATAATTTTTCGGCAGTATAACGGCTGCCAATTAGCTAGCCTCCTGCACGGAAAATACAGTTTATAATTTCAACCGGTAGTTCACCACAATTTTCCAACCAATCATTCATCGCAATATTTTCATAAAATATTTCATAATTAAAATCATGGAAACTGAATATCCTTACAGTGCTGCACATGCATCCCTTACCTTTTTCGGGTTGGCGACTTCCTCTTACCGATCGCGCCCGTATTCCATCTCTCCCGATCCATCGTCTCGATCGTTGAGAATAATTTTTGAAATTTATAATTCTAAATTTTAGAATTTTCATAAATAATTAATTTAATTTTACTCGAATTAAATTTTCGGAATTCTTACCGAAAATTCCGTAATTTTCGAGTTGCCGAATTCCTGGGAATTTTTGAATTTCTCGAAGTTCTCTTTTTTCCTCTTTTTCTTCTTTTCCTCTTTTCTTTCTTCCTTTTTTTTTTCTGTTCTTTCTCTTTCTTTTCTTTTCTTTTTCTTTTCCTTTTTCCTCTTCTTTTTCCCATCAGCCAGTTCAGCCTTCTTCATCGCCGGTTCTTCACCGACGACCGGTTCTCTGGTGGCTCGGTGGCTCAACAGCTGGCCGGCGTTGAGACGAAGTTGCCGGTGGCCTCAGCTCGGCCTGGATCACCGGCACGGCGGCAGATCTACTCGGTTTACCTTCGGTTTCTTCTCCTTCACCGTTCACCGTGCCTCAGGTGGCCTCAATCGTCTTTCTCTCCCTCCGGCGGTGCTTCGGTGGCAGTGGAGGTGCCTGGATCAACCGGCACCGCCGTGGCTCTTCTTCTCTTTTCCTCCCGGCTCGCGTCTTCGATTTTGCTTCCTGTTTTTCCATTTCAGTTTTCCGTTTCCTTCTCTCGTTGTTGCCTCCTTTCGTCACGTCGCCGGCGACTTCACCTCCTCTTCTTCTTCCCTCTCCAACGGCCGCTGACGGGGGCAGCAAATCTGTGTGGTTAACACAGAAACGGGAAATCGGGTATTTCTCGTTTCTATTATTTCCTTTCTTCTTTTTTTTATATTATATATATAATTATTTCTTTATATCAATATATATATATATATATAACTTTTAATAGTAATTAATATATATATATATACATACTTATTTATGTAGTATATATATATATTTTGTGTATAGTTTAAATAAATATCTATACACTTAATTTAAAATTAATATATATTTCTCATATATTTATATACTTTTATCATAAGCTATAATATATATATATTTCATATATATAAATGTAATTATATAAAACATATATAATTTATTTAAAAATATATTTATATAATAAAATTATATAAATATATAAATACTCACATTTATATTTCTTATAATTTGGATTTCTTAATATCCAAATTATATTTCCCCATTTTCATTTCCTATTTAATTTGGATTTCCATTTATCCAATTTAAATTCCTCCTTTCCTTATTTTTCATAACTCCGACTTTATATTTATTTTCATTTTATCCAAAATTTAAATTCCTCACTTTCCTTAATTTCGGGAATTTCAACGATATTCCCGTCTTGTAAATAAATTTTATTTATTTACTTTAATTTATTTATTTCCTCTTATCTATTTTCTTTAATACAAATTTCCAAAAATAAAAAATTTGTGGTTATCACATTACATTTTTCAAATATGTATATACTTGTATATACATACGATGTTATATTTATATACATATGTATTCGTATAAAAATACCTTTATATAATATATAATTATATAAACACATTTCATATTTATTCTTCATTTCCATATTTAATTTGGATTTCCATTCTCCAAATTAAATTCTCTCGTCATTATTTTCCATACTTCATTCTTATTTAAAAATTTAAATGTCTTTCACTAAATTTCTAATTTTCATCACTTTCTTAATTTCGGGAATTTCAACGATATTCCCATCTCGTAAATAAATTTTTATTTATTTACTTTTATTTATTTATTTCCTCTTATCTATTTTCTTTAATATTAATTTTCAAAAATAGAAAATTTACGATTATCACAATATATATGTACTATTAATTTGACTGATTTAAATGATAAATGATTGATAACAATTGTTTACTATACAATATTGTCACTGAAAGATTTAAGAGTTTTGACCTTGATTTAATGAATTCCTTCTCTGTAAAAATATCATAAATTCCCTATAATTAGACTTAGGGACCAAGACAAGTGAGTTGCTCTAAAGTATCATTCTGTACTCATGTGACAATCCCTTAGTCTATTACCTCGTGTAATTATTCATGTTGAATTTTTAATTATATTAAAAAAATTATCCTTGTTATTTTGGGGACAGATTTTGGACGATGAAGGTGTCAAGATAATTTCGATAGGACTTTGGGATAAGGATAAAAAGGGAAATTCTCGGTTTAAGATTTAATTAGATTTTTATATTCTGAAAAATGGAGTAATGTGGCATGAAGAGATTAAATTATGAGATTAGTGCATTTTCAAGTGATTTCGTAACCTTGTATATGAGATATTTAATATTTTTCATAAAATATGAATATATCGAAAAACATTATTTAAATATTCGTGTTATTGAATTCAATTAAAGTAAAGTTACTGAAAATTGCTCTTAAGTGTTTTACAGTGTAATAAGTGGTTTATAAAGTGAAGTGTTGAAAAGTGAATAATTTGTAAATTATTTTCATTATAATATTCACTGTATTATAAATTAACCTTTATGGACTGACTAAAAATTTTACCTATTTTATTGATTTCCATAAATGTGATACTACTGTGTGAATATTGTTTTGAGACTGATAGGCCCCGTATCATGCTGATGTACTAATGTGTATTATCTGTGTGAAGCTGTTGATACTGATCCTATCTTTAGCGTCCCAGTTGACACCTAATCAGTGTACGACTGAGGACATTTATAGACTATGGCCATAGATCTCATGTGATTATTATTATACCCTATGGGGGTTATAGCATGATATATTTTGGGTGATGCCTGGTCTCCACCATTTATTGTGATATTAAACTGTTTTAATTGAATTATGATATTAAATTATAAGTGATTATCAATGTGTTTTCGATGAAATGAGTGATTATTTATAAACAGTTTACTATACTAAACTGTGTACAACACTATTTATGAGACTTTGATCGATATATGTGAAATGTGTTCAAATGTGACTTTTGTGATTTCTTAATCTAATATTCTAATTGTGATTAAATATGAATATTAGATTATTTAATTAAATACTTAAATTTATGGAAGTATTGATTTGAAATTTAATTATGAAATGTTATGGAAAGGTGTTTTATTTCAATTATCAATACTTACTCCCTATAGTCGCTTCTAGGTTTCGGGACAAGACAGGTATTTCAAAATACCTTTCATACTCCATCCGGATCCCTAGCCAACTATAGTATCCTTCCTTTATTGTCCCTAGTGTACCTATAGGGAATTAAATTATTTTATTGCATATAGATTTCGTAATATCAAGTTCTGCATACAATTCCTTTGCTAAGCACATGTAGCTCACCCCTTTATTTTTCACATTCATAGATTACTTTCAGTGACAGTGTGATTTACCTATCTGAAGATTTTGTCTGCGCTTTCGATTACCCCAAGGCAGCATAGTGTGGATCCTGGAGGTATAATCATTTTCTTGATATGTTCAGACTTATTTTACAGTATTATTATGTTGTAATTACGAATAGGGGATGTAAACGATAAACAAATATTGATATGTAAATATTCGTGCTTATGTAAATTAAATTAAATTAAATTAAATTACTGTTATAAAGTGTTTACTGTTTAAAGAAAGTGAAAATAAAGGCATTACAGATAGCCCAACCATTACTGTATGTGTGGAAATGTGTGAATTACTGTATATACGGACTGTGACATGCCGTGAATCATTTGGGAAAATCTTACTGTGACATGCCATGAATCACTTGGGAAAATCTTACTATCTTAAGTGGTTCTAGGCAAAAAAAAAATGGAAAAGGGAAACCGTAGGGCCTTTTCACATTAAGCATGCAACACTTATGATGAGTAGTCTAAACAAAACCATGTGCTACTCATCAATCCTCATTGTTACTAATGTCCTTGCAAAGAGGAAAAGGATGATGAGGCACTCGGTTGGGTAAGTCTGAGAAAGAAATGTTGAAACAAAGTAAATTTTGAGAGGAATTGTGAAGGATAGCTCACGGGTTTGAAGAAGAAAATATAAGAAGTTTGAAATTTTCAAGCAAATCGAGAGGTAAGTGAAGGATTTTGCTTGGCTTTTGCTAGATTTCTACATTTCAAGATAATTTAATGAGTAATATGCTTGCATGTTGAAATTGGTGCAACGAAAGGAGAAACCGTGAGGCAACAAACAAAAGGAAGTTTTTGGTTCAGTGAGAGTAAGGTAAAATCTTGAATTTCTGGTGTGAATTGATTTTTAAAGATGAGTAATCTAATCTTAATGTTGAGTTGCATGAAAAACTTGGCTGAAATAAGGTAGGAATTGAAATTTGAGTGAAGGAGAGAACACTCCATTTCCAAATGGCTGCTGTGTGAATTGATAAATCAAAATTGAGATTGGGAACAAGCATTGGAGCATTTGACCAAACTAAATTAAGGTAGGGAAGTTCAAACTCTTGCTAGAAAAGTGAAAATTTATGAATACCTTGATATTAGAAGTGCCATGGATGAATGATTAAATGAACTTAGACTTGATGTTCAATCCAGGAATTGATGTTCTGTTCAGGGTTAATATTAAAATAATTAGTTTAAATGTTATACAGTGAGATAAATTCTGGAAACCTTATGGTAGATAGCCTTTCAAGTTAGGAGAAATTCAGTTTTGGAATTTCTTGATTTGGAGTTCTATAACTTGAGATATGTACAAATGAATACAGGGTCCTCTGCCAGAAAAACGTGAATCCCAGTTCTAAGTTTGAAAACTTGTAGAAAATAGCCCAAATTGAGTTAGGTTGCAACCTTTGTATTTCCAGAAAGGTAATTGAGTTAGGATTATTATGGTTTTGAGTTTGCACCAATTGGATATTACTATAATTAGATATGAGATAATTTGTGCAAATTGGTCAGTATTATACTGTGTCAAAAAACTGCTGAACATACTGAAAGTTCGGAAAAATTCTGGTGTTGATCTAGGAAGAGTTAAATTTAAACCTTACACTTCTAGATAGGGAAATGAGCTAATTTTCATATAGTATTAGAATTTCTGGATTTGGAATTTTGTGGCTTAAAATATGTACAAATGAATGCAGGACACTCACTGTTGGGGACAGATTGCCTAGTGTCAACTTCAAAATTTCATAAAAAATAGCCCAAATAATTGCAAACTTTACATTTATAGAAAGGTAAATGAGATAGGATTAATATGGTTTTGAGTTTACGCAAATTGGATATCCCTGTATTGAGATATGAGACAGTTTGTGCTTAAAGGTCAAATGACCATACTGTTTGATTGTACTTGTACATAAGGTAATTTTATGAAATTACTGGATTTAACTTGGAAATGATAAAATTGTGAAATCTACCTTTCTACATAGGGAATTGAATTAGGTTTCACATAGTCTTGGATTCATAATTTTTGGACACTCCCATAATTATTATTGTAAATTTTAATGCACTAAGGTTAGGAAATCAATTTGCCCAACGTGCCAAGAATTGATAGAAATTTAGAAATTTATTGGGAACAGTACATATTGAATTAGAAAATGACCATACACTTCCAAATAGTGATTTAAGCTAGGTATCATACAAAAATTTTCGATTTGACAATTGGATTATAAATTTTTTGAGTAGGGCCAGAATAGTGCTGAAAGGTCAGATTTACATGTATATAGTGGGATTTTGTAGTAAATTCTATTGCTCGACAAAAAAAATGACTAGTACGATTAACATAAATTCAAGGAACTAATACATCGCATAATTCTTTCTTGTATCTTATCGTCAAGCTACGTAGCAATTCACGCGGAATTAGAAAATGTGGGCCCAGTGGTGCAATTGATATATATATATATATATATATATATATATATATAAGGGTAAATGGAAGTATAAGTAGAAATTGCATGATTTGAAATATTTTATAAGTTCCTATTTTGATCATGCTTTGATACGTTGATTTTTATGTAAAGTGTGCTTGATTGATTTACGTCATGATTTATTTAAAAGGACATAACAAACTTGTAAAATAATTACCCCAGTGTTTATTTAAGATGTTCGCATGCCTATAGAGTTTTGATTTATAAACTAATTATGAATTATACTTTAAAAGAAATAAAATTAATTTTAGCATGCTTTTCCCATACTTAGCCGAATGTGATGTTTTTATATAAATTTTTATATGAATTTAACGATTAAGAGAGGGATAACAGGGTTTTGAGATAAACGATATGTTTTCAGTACACTATGATTTTCAATCATAGTCCAAGTAGTGTTGGGATCAGATCCCTTCATGGTGATTTTGTGAGAATAGCACTTTTAAATTACTAAAGCAAGTATTAGGTTTGATCCTACCATAAGAGGATCTGTATTTGGTTTGGTCCTATCGCAAGAGGATCGATATATATTGTCAGGTACTGTCTGATCAATGGCCTTGCAAGCTTATGTGCAGATAAGTAGGTTCTTAGAGAGGAACAGTTCTTAGAAAGGAACAAGTAGGTTCACTGATAGCGCTACAATGATTCGGTGATGATGATATGAGCTTTAGGCATGAGACTGATGGGTGCAACCTCACAGTCTTATGTATATGCCAGACTTGTTTCCTGAAACGATATTTTAGTATGATTTCAAAATTATGATTTATAAGTGCATATACGGCTATGTTATTTCTGATGATTGCATAGCGTACTTTAAATGTTATGATTGTGGACCATGATTCATTGATTTCACATCTAATAATTTTTTATACCATTTATAAATATGATTTCTAAAGAACTGTATAGTGTTCTTTATTGTGATTTCCAGCATGTAGGGTTTTATAAAGGTATCATTAACTTAGTTTTGATTTTTACTGCTTAAATTTTCCCTTACTAAGCCTCCCACGCTCACCCCCTTCCTTTCCTCACAGATTAGCTCATGATAGTCCCGAGTGGACTACAGTTAGGTCGATACTCCGAGACGCTTGGTAGTTAGCTTGAGGTATTGATAGCGACATTATATTTTATTTGTACATATATGTATATATACACAGATTATGCAATCATGCACAATGTAGTAGTTGTATATATGTTGATCATCTGGGATGTATGATGATGTTATAGTTTCATCAGCTATGATATGCGTTTTGGTATCTATATGATGATGTTTGCAATTATGCCAATTTGGAAGAGCAAAATAGTTGTATGAAAAAGAATGGTAGCATGTTGGATGTTGTCCATTGACAATAGTTATGATATTTTGAGTTGCTTTTGTGGTGAATATATTTTGGTTGGGGTTGCGTTACTGTTGTGTTTACCTTGCAGGAGGGTTAGGTTAGTAATGAGCTGTTATGCTGCCGGATTTTGTAAGAAATCTATGACTTGATGAATCCAAATTATAATTATTTATTAAAGCAAGCTTGAGCTGATGCCTATACTATACACACTCAATGGCATAGCAAAGGATTCAATCAATTAAAAAAAATTTTCTGGCCCTAATTTCGACTTCCATAGAACAAAGTGATGTATCGAGTTGTGACAGCTTTTGGTATCAAGCTTGAGTTTAACTGTGTTTGTGTGGGTAATAACTGTTAGCATACATCGCACTGCACTATGCATATATCTGATGTATATATATGTAAGGTACTTGCCGCCTACTTTGTTGACGAGGTTGTTTCTGTGTAGGAGTGAGTGATCATTATGAGGATGCGCGGATAGTCATCGTCTCCACTGCCCACACGGCCCACTAGTCTCAATACTCGAATGTGACAGATGGAGGGAACTATAGAGCAAATAAGGCAGACAATGCAATAGTTACAGTAGACAGTACAGAATTTAACTACTCTGCTAGCCTAACAGATACAGGGTGCTCAGACTTAGGCACCATAGCAAGCCCCATTTCCTAATTCGCCTCCTCCAGTTCTAGTTGCTTTGCCATAGCAGCAAGCTGCACCACCACCACAACCCGAAAATCCACCACCAGCTGCTCCCGTGCAGCAAGTACCACCTCTACAGCCTAGTGATGCAATTGATTAGAATAGGAATAGACTGCGCCATTTTCAGAAGATGGATCCTCCTACATTTCAAGGGGTGAAGGATTCGGATGAGGTCGAATCTTGGGTAAAACAATTAGAGAAGATGTTCAAGTATTTTGGTTACAGCTTGATCGAGAGAGTTGCTTTGGACTCCTTCATGTTCAGAGATAAGGCCCAAATTTGGTAGGAGTTTGCTGAGAAACTCCTGCGAGATAAGAATCCTGAGATATCATGGGATGACTTTCTGAATAGTTTCTATAAGCAGTACACTCTAGAGCCTGCGAGATGAAAGAGGCGAGCTGATTTTTTGCGGTTGACTTAAGGGAATATGACCGTGGATGAGTATGATTTGCAGTTTACCACAGTCTGTCGGTGTGACTCTCTGGTGTCCAAGGATGTAAAGACTGCAAAACTTTGTACCATATTAGTGAATAAATAAGAGACATAAAATAAGCTAAGTACTGAGCTACACTTTGTAATTATTATTACTTCAAGTAATGAGAATGAAGTTTCAAGTTTAGTAAATTTAGTAATAAACGATTGATATCTTGGGATAATTTAGAAATTTTATAAATAAATTCAAGAGATATAAAGAACAAATAGATACATATATTCCACAATATATATGTATATTTGTTTTAATAAAACAAAGGACACAAGTATGCTAAAGGAAATGTAGTGTACATGAACATTAAAATATTTAAAATAAAATAAGTAAGAAATACATATATATATATATATATATATACATATTGAGTATTAAATATGTATATATATATATATGTAAATTTTAAAATAAAGGATGAATATATATATATATATATATATATACACACACACACACACATACCTCCACTAAAAATATATTAGATATGAAAATATATATATATAGATACATGCATGTATATATTATATATTTAATGTTTGAAATATATATACATATACATATTAGATGTAAGGAATATAACAAAATAAATAAATATATATGAATATATATTAGTTATATATATAAAAATATATTATTATGCAAAGATAATTATAAATTATATAAATATAGATATTTGAGATAGGTATAAAAATTTAAAATAAAACAATTTGAAAATGATAAAATAAAATAAGTTTAAAATATATGTTAGTGGAGTTTGATGGGACTTCCTCCCACCAAACCCCACTAACCAAGCCATCATCGTCCAACAAAAAAAAATGATGGAAAAGAAATGAAAAGGAAAGAGAGGAAGAAAGGCACGAGAGAGAGAGCTGAAAACTGAACCAAATCGGAAGAAAAGAGAGGTGAAGCCGAAAGGAAAGAAGGGAAGAGAAAGAAGACAAGGGAAAGTGCAACTGCTGCCTCACCACCGTGAGCAGCAGGGGACGGCAGCAAAGGAGGAAGATACAAGTGGAAACTTGACAATGTCAGTGGTGATCTGGAAGGTCAAACCAAAACGCTAGAGGCTGGACTTCATAGGTGTCGGACAAGGGAAGAACAGTGAGAAATTAAAGTTGCAGCAAGGAATCACGTTGTATGGCTTTGATGCCAAAATAGGAGCTAGTTTTTGGGTAGCCATTTTTGTTAAATGCAAGTTGTATCAAGCGCTCAACATAAAGTGATTTCTGCTGCCATTGTGTTTAGTTAGACAGTGGCTATCTAGGGCCATTAACTATGGCTGTGTAAAACGAGGTTGTGGCCACTTATGGTAGTGATGCATGGCTGTAGTTGAATCGGTGATCAAGGGCTGATGTGCATGTGAAACAAGGGTCTTAAGGTGCTGTTATAGAGGCGTGAAACAGAGCACATTTTGGGCTAAAAATGGAACAGACCGAGGGGGAACTATAAGGTAGTTTTCATGGTAGCCTTAAGCACTGCTTGAGAGACCTTGAGGACTGACTTCAAGGCTTAAATAAGGGCTAAACATAGCAGCCAACCAAGAGGTTGAGTTGAGGCACGGTTTTGAAGGTAAATTTTTAAGAGTAAGGGCTAAGTTCTGATGTAAAGGTTGTATAATTTTAAGTATACAATTTAATATAATATGTTTGGAAAATGCCTATATGTGTATGAGTGCATAAACATGGATACGATGGTGTATAACATAAATATATATATTTATATATAGATTCCATGGGCATAAGGATGAAGAATAAAATGCGATCATTTATTTTTACACATATATGCATTTAGGTACATAAAGATGTAAATGTATATACCATGAGTTCGACAAGGATGAACAAATTGGTTTTAAATTAAATGGTTGCACTTTGATGCAATATGAATAGATTGGGTGCTTACTGATACCCAAGTACTACTAAATAAGAAATTGAGGAATGAAACTTTGGTGTAGGAACTGATTTGGAAACATTAAGGTGAATGTTTAGTACTAAATCAACTAAGGAAAATTTTGAGATAAGGATTAAATCCCTCTTAAAGATTAATATATATAAGGATGAATATATATATACTCTTTAGAGTAATAATGAGATCTTAATTATAGGCATGATATCAAGCCTGAATATATGTGTGTAGTTTTAAATTATGCGCCTTAAGTTCAGTATTTAGCATGATATGAGTAAATGATTGAGACAGTATTAGAATGATTGTAGTGACTTTGACTGGAGCAAAGGAGTGAATTCCAATTCGGAGGATCGAGGAAGATACTCGCTAAGGGTATAAGGTAAGTGGGTTAAATAAACCTTACTAGTATCATCTTGTAAGAGATGAAAGAATCTTTATTCAATAATTATCTAATTTCATATCAAGTTTGGTGAAATATCACAGAAAAGACTATGAGAGTAAGTCTTGGTATTATACAAGTTTGACTTGATGTGATCATGAATAGCATTCGTCTGGAATGAAACCTTATTAGTGACTTGTGTGTTATGTGTTATGACTTGTTTATGCTCATTGAGCATGTAAACTTGTATAAAACGTAGTTGCCTACATCATGAGAAATGCATGTGAATTATTTAATTCGCACCAAGTGAGCATGATAATATATTGCGATACTTTGAGAATGTATATGTGAATTAGTGTCCGATATATATAGCTCACGAGGTTGAACTTATGGACCTCAAATAGCACTTAGTTGTATTCATCGAAACTAGGAAATGGAATTGTATGACAACTGATGTATATACGTGACTCGAGGACTTGAATGATTTTTAGAACATTACTACTAGAAACATACGCCAAAGTGGCAATCGAATAAGACCTATTCTTTTTGGGACTGTGTGAGCCACCTCTAGAGAACTCAAAAGAACTACGTGCTACGCAGATTTCTTCAAAACTGTGAGAGCCACCTCTAGAGTCCTTTGAGAGCTAAGTGCTACACGAGTACCTATGAACTATTAGAAAGCATGCACCAAAGAGACAAATCTGAATAAGACCCATTCTTTTTGGACCGTGTGAGCCACCTCTAGGGAACTCAAAGGAACTACGTGCTACATAGATTTCTTCGGAACTGTGGGAGCCACCTCTAGAGTCCTTTGAGAGCTAAGTGCTACATGAGTACCTATAAACTATTAGAAAGCATGCGCTCAAGAGGCGAATCCGAGTAAGACCCATTCTTTTTTGACAATGTGAGCCACCTCTAAAGACCTCAAAGGAACTACGTGCTATGTGAATTTCTTCGGAACTGTGGGAGCTACCTCTAAAGTCCTTTGAGAGCTAAGTGCTACACGAGTACCGATGAACTATTAGAAAGCATGCGCCAAAGAGGCGAATCCGAGTAAGACCCATTCTTTTTGGACCGTGTGAGCCACCTCTAGAGTACTCAAAGGAACTACGTGCTACATGGATTTCTTCGAAACTATGGGAGCCACCTTTAGAGTCCTTTGAGAGCTAAGTGCTACACGAGTACTGATGAATCATTGGAGATCATATGCCAAAGAGACAAATGGATAAAACGGTTATGACCTTGTGACGTTGTATCCATCACTAGTTAGGATGGATGTTATACATATGACAGTGAGTCGGAATAACTGTTGAACTTTATTTGTATTATGCTATAACATCATGTGCTATTTGAAATGGTTAGTTACTTTACGCTTAACCATATTGATGAAAGAAATGAAAAGGATGAAATTGTGCAAGTTAAAGATATGAGGAAAAAGTTGAACGAGCCTATACAATCTGTTATTGGTTATATGTGAGTAGCAATTCATGGTAGAATGCATACATGGTATTTTATATGGTACATGCATGTATGATCATATTTTACGACATGAGCCTAGTCTGTATTTATTTAAGCTACTTACTGAGCTGTGGATTGATCACCCCTTAATTTAACATCTGCAGATCACACTAGTTGAAATCCAGCTTCAGGCTTCGTATAGGCTTTCTCGGGAATAGTATGTAGTTGTGGTACTCGTCTATGTTCTTCGAGGTTTGCTTTTGTACTTTTGAGGTATATGAATTGTATATCATTTTGATAATCATGCAAACTTTAATTTCACAGTACTAGGAAGTAAAATGGGATGTAACTTTGGATCGCACTAGATTATCGTATAGGTTTATGTGATTATCGAGTACGATTTGGGATAAGATTATATTTTGAAGTGTGTATAAACTGCAAAAATGTGGAATTATTATTGTGTTGGATTTGAGAAACATGAGATGCATGATGGTATGAATTGTGGAAATTAAAGCTGGCTGTATTGTGAAAATTAAAAATGTATTTGTAATGCAGGTAATTTACTGGGGAAATTGATAAAATACAAGGGGGAGGTTTTCGACCCATTTCTTTTGGGATAAGTGAATATGAGGCTAAAACAATTATATTCACTTTGAGATTTATGATATAGCTAAAGAAATAATATTATTAAGGCAAGATTTGGTTTAGTTACTACACTAACGCTGAATACAAACCGTAAATGGAAAAAGAAAAATTTAGTTCGTAATTTTCTAAGTGAAATAAGGTAAGTGTTAAGTGAATGTCATAGCCTTCGGGTTGTGACAAATTTAATGGTACAGAGCAGAGTTTGTCTAGTATATTTTAGTGTAGTTAAGATCGTCTATGATGTTACATCCCATGTACTGTGAAATATATGTTTGGAAAATTATCCATTTATTGACTTATACTGAGATTGATCTGCTCTTGGTATAGGCAATCTTAAGTCGATTAGAATGAGGAGGACTGGACGTAGAGGTGGGCTCGGAAGACCATCTCGGAGTCGACAATACCACCCTCAACTCCATCACCCTCTGCACCTCAATTGCCTCCACATCCGACTCCTCCATATCCAACTCCTCCACCCTCGGACAACATGGAGGCGAGGATGGCTAGAACAGAGCAAAGTTATGAGGTTATGACAGCTTTGCTACAACAACTGGTAGCCAACCAAACTAGTACACCTTAGGCTCCAGTGCCTCGACCTGCACCTCCAGTGCCTCCACCTGCACCACCATAACAGGTGCCACCTCCATGAATTTCTGTAGAGTCACAGGCTGCTCCTCCTCCAGTTATACTTCCAGCAGCTGTGCCTCAACCAGCTACTATCCAGATTGGGAATCAAGTAGATCGGAACATGACCCTCCTTAAGCAATTTCAGAAAATGAATCCTTCGCAGTTCAAGGGGGAAAAAGATCCATCAAAGGCTGAGGAGTGGATAAAGGAAATGGAGTTTCTCTTTAAGTATATAGGCCGCAACTCCACCAAAAAAGTATCTCCAGCCGTGTACATGATGAGAGGTGAGGCTCAAAAATGGTGGAAGACTATTGAACCATTAGTATTGGCCAAAGATCCCATTATTACATAGGAGAAATTTGTTGAGACCTTCATGAGCTACTATGTCCAGGCAATAGTTAGACGGAAGAAAAAGAAAGAGTTCCTTGGACTAACACAAGGGTCTATGAAGGTTGATGAGTATGAGTCCTAATTCACTGCCTTAGTCAAATACAACACTAATTATGCCAATAATGATGAGAAGAAGGCAAAGAAATTTACTTTGGGTTTGAGGCTAAACGTTAGGGGTAGAGTTAGCCCCTTTGAGCTCGTGGAGTATGCTGCCGTTGTGAGGAAAGCCCTAACAGTTGAGCAAGAACTTGAGACTTCTCAGGCTTAATATGAAGCTAGGAAGCAGCCTAAATCTAAACAGCCCACTGATAAGAGATTGGATAGAAGGAGGCCAGAGCAAAGCAAATATCAAGGTCCTAGTAAGAGGCAGAGGTTTGTTGCGCCTCAATCACAGGCTGTTAGGCCTACTGCTACGGCTATTCCTACTACTCGAGCCATAACCACAGCACCCACTGTTACTTTTCAGCTTTGTACTACTTGCGGTAGATATCATAGGAATCGACCTTGTTATAGGGCTATGGGAGCTTGTTTCAAGTGTGGTAAGATAGGCCACATAACTAAAGATTGCCCTCAGCTTAAGGCCATTGAGAAATAAGATGATAAACAACCAGTGGCACAACAAAGAAAGACTCAAGATAAAAGCAAGAGACTCGTGGAGCATGGTAGGGTGTTTGCACTTGACCAAGAGATGGCTGATGCTTCAGGTTCAATTATTAAGGATAAGCTCACTATCTATGATTTAGAAGCATTTGTACTCATTGATCCAGGCTCAACTTACTCTTTTATCTCACATACATTTGCTAGCAAATTGCATATAGAGTCTGAGCCCTTAGGTTATCTATTACATATTATTACTCCTTTCAAAGAATTTCAAATGACTGAACATGTGTATCGCCAGTGTAAAGTGAAGTTGGGAGATAAGTACTTAGTAGCAGATTTGGTGTTATTAGACATGTATGACTTTGATGTAATACTAGCCATGGATTGGCTAACCAATCATCATGCTAGTATAGACTGCTATAGGAAGTTTGTCACTTTTTCCTTACCTGAAAAGCTTGTACTACACCTTGGAAATGATAAATAGAATGTTTATAATTTTATTGGTGTCTCACTAATATGAGATTAATTTGTTTATGAAGGCTATCTCGCGTTTGTCGAGGATGCCGAAAAGAGCCATTCAGAACTGTCTGACATTCCAATTGTTAAGGACTTCTCCGATGTGTTTTCAGATGACCTACCAGGGCTACCTCCGAAAAGAGAGACAGAGTTCGCTATAGAGCTGCTCCCAGGCACTCAACCTATATCTAAGCCTCCATACCGAGTGACTTTGGTTGAGTTGGAGGAACTGAAAAAGCAATTGCAAGACTTGTTGGACAAAGGGTTTATAAGACCGAGTGTGTCACCATAGGGAGCTCCAGTGTTGTTTATGAAGAAGAAGGATGATAGTTTGAGGTTATGTAAGGATTATAGGCAGTTGAATCAAGCAACGGTGAAAAATAAGTATTCTCTGCGTAGGATTGATGATTTGTTGGATCTGCTAAAAGGAGCCCAAATATTTTCAAAGATTGATTTGAGATCGGGGTACCACCAACTAAGGATTAGAGGGGAAGATGTACCAAAAACAACCTTTAAAACTCGTTATGGCCACTACAAGTTCCTAGTTATGCCATTTGGTCTAACGAACGCCCCTGCAGCATTCATGGGATTAATGAATGAGGTGTTTAAGCCCCACCTAGATAAGTTTGTCATTGTCTTCATTGATGACATATTGGTGTATTCTCGATCCCGGGAAGAACATGAACACCACCTTCGCACGGTACTCTAGACCCTTCGAGAGAAAGAACTGTATGCAAAGTTCAGTAAGTGTGAATTCTGGTTAGAGCAAATCAATTTTTTGGGGCATGTAGTATCAAAGGATGGTGTATCATTGACCCAGTTAAGATAGAGGTCGTGATTAATTGAGAGAGGCCTAGGACAGTGACTGAAATTCATAGTTTTTTAGGGCTTGCAAGATATTATAGGAGATTTGTAGAGGGATTCTCCAAGCTTGCTGCTCCATTAACCTAACTCACACGCAAAGATGACAAGTTTGAGTGGAGCGATGCGTGTGAGCGTAGCTTTCTAGAGTTGAAGCATCGATTGACTACAGCTCTTGTGCTAACAATTTTGAGTGGATCCGGGGGATTTGCAATATATAGTGATGCCTCTCTACAAGGTTTAGGGTGTGCATTGATGCAGAATGGTAAAGAAATTACCCTACCCATGATCTGGAATTGGCAGCGATAGTGTTTGCACTAAAGATATCGCGCCACTACTTGTATGGTGAACGGTTTCAAATTTACACGAATCATAAGAGTTTGAAGTACTTATTCTTGCAAAAGGAGCTGAACATGAGGCAGAGACAATGGATAGAGCTATTGAAGGACTATGACTGCGAGATTTTGTACTATTTGGGTAAAGCAAACTGAGTGACTGATGCATTGAGTAGGAAAAGTGTGGGTTTGATTAGCTACATAATGGTCTGAGAGTGGGATTTGATGGAGAAATTCTTGGAACTGAATCTAAACCTAGAGCCAAAAGTTGAGTGTTTGATGGCTAGTTTGAGGATCGAGCCTAGCATTATTGATTCGATCAAACAAGCCTAAAGAGAGGATCCTAGACTTATGGAGATTGGTAGTAGAATACAACAGAATCAAGATTCAAATTTTGGGATTAAAAATGATGGGTTGTTGAGATACAGGGGCAGGATTTGTGTTCCAAATAATGAGATGTTGAAGAGGCAAATTATGGAGGAGGCACATAACTCTAAGTACACTATGCATCCAGGTAATACAAAGATGTATTAGAACTTACGCAAGGTGTATTGGTAGGCTGGTATGAAGAAGGATATAGCGACCTTTGTGTCCAAATGCTTACTATGCCAAAAGGTTAAGATTGAACACCAGCGGCCAGCGGGCTTACTAAAGCCTTTACCCATACCTACGTGGAAATGGGAGCACGTGACTATGGACTTCATCATGGGGCTCCCAAGGACTCATAGGAATCATGATACAATCTGGGTGATAGTTGACAGATTAACAAAGTCTGCTCACTTCCTAGCTATGAAGGCTACTGATTCACTTAGTGCCTTAGCAACTATGTATGTCAAAGAAATAGTGAGATTACATGGGGTCCCAGTGATCATAGTTTCAGACAGTGATTCTCGATTTACTTCTCGTTTTTGGGAACACTTCCAGGATGCCTTGGGAACTAAACTGAGTTTTAGCACAACCTTTCATCCTCAAACCGATGGGCAATCAGAGAGGACGATTCAGACCCTTGAGGACATGTTGAGGGCATGTGTCATGGATTTTCAAGGCTCATGGGATGATCATTTGGCACTAGCTGAATTTGCATATAACAATAGCTTTCACTCACTAGCTGAATTTGCATATAACAATAGCTTTCACTCTAGCATTAGGATGGCACCTTACGAGGCATTGTATTGGCATAGGTGTAGATCCCTTATTGGCTGGAAGGAGGTAGGTGAAAGGAAGATATTTCCCCAGAATTAGTAGAAAAAGCTTCTGAAGACGTGTGGTTGATATGTGATAGATTGAGGACAGCCCAAAGTAGACAGAAGAGCTATGCAAACAATCGAAGAAGGCTTTTAGAATTTCAAGTTGGGGATAAAGTGTTTCTGAAGATATCTCCGTCTAAAGGCATAATGAGATTTGGTAAGAAAGGGAAGATGAGAGTTCGGTATATTGGTCCGTTCGAAATATTAGAGAGGATTGGTGACGTAGCGTACCGACTAGCATTACCACCAGAGCTATCGGGTGTGCATGACGTTTTCCACGTGTCAATGATAAGGAAGTATCATCCGGACCCCACCCATGTTATTGAGTATGAACCTTTGGAAATCAGGGAGGACTTGAGCTATACTGAGAGACCTATTCGGATTCTGGACAGAAAAGATAAGATATTGAGGTCTAAGACAATCCCTTTGGTTAAAGTGCTTTGGCAGCATCACACTTCAGAAGAAGCAACATGGGAGTTAGAGAACTTGATGAAGGAAAAGTACCCTCACCTATTTCAGATGGACATGGAAAATTTGGAGGACCAAATTTCCTAAGGTGGGGAGGATGTAAAGACTGTAAAACTTTATACCATATTAGTGAATAAATAAGAGACATAGGATAAGCTAAGTACTGAGATGCACTTTGTAATTATTATTACTTCAAGTAATGAGAATGAAGTTTCAAGTTTAGAAAATTTAGCAATAAATGATTGATACCTTGGGATAATTTAGAAATTTTATAAATAAGTTCAAGAGATATATAAGAACAAATAGATACATATATTCCATAATATATATGTATATTTGTTTTAATAAAATAAAGGACACAAGTATGCTAAAGGAAATGCAGTGTACATGAACATTAAAATATTTAAAATAAAATAAGTAAGGAATACATATATATACATATTGAGTATTAAATATGTATATATATATATATATATGTAAATTTTAAAATAAAGGAGGAATATATATATATATATATACACACATACCTCCACTAAAAATATATTAGACATGAAAATATATATGTAGATATATGCATGTATATATTACATATTTAATGTTTGAAATATATGTACATATACATATTAGATGAAAGGAATATAACGAAATAAATAAATATATATATGAATATATATTAGTTATATATATAAAAATTTATTATTATGTAAAGATAATTAAAAATTATATAAATATAGATATTTGAGATAGGAATAAAAATTTAAAATAAAACAATTTGAAAATGATAAAATAAAATAAGTTTAAAATATATGTTAATGGAGTTTGATGGGACTTCCTCCCACCAAACCCCACTAACCAAGCCATCTTCGTCCGTCATGGTCATCACCATTAGTAGCTTAACAAAAAAAATGATGGAAAAGAAATGAAAAGGAAAGAGAGGAAAAAGGCACGAGAGAGAGAGCTAAAAACTGAACCAAACCGGGAAGAAAAGAGAGTTGAAGCCGAAAGGAAAGAAGGGAAGAGAAAGAAGAGAAGGGAAAGTGCAGCTGTTGCCTCACCACCGTAAGCAGCAGGGGACGACAGCAAAGGAGGAAGATACAGGCGAAAACTTGACAAAGTCAGTGTTGATCTGGAAGGTCAAACCAAAACGCTAGAGGCTGGACTTCTTAGGCGTCGGACAAGGAAAGAACAGGGAGAAATTAAAGCCGCAGCAAGGAATCACGTTGTATGGCTTTGATGCCAAAATAGGAGCTAGTTTTTGGGTAGCCATTTTTGTTAAATGCAAGTTGTATCAAGGGCTCAACGGAAGGTGATTTCTGCTGCCATTGTGTTTAGTTAGACAGTGGCTATCTAGGGACATTAACTATGGCTGTGTAAGATGAGGTTGTGGCCACTTATGGTAGTGATGCATGACTGTAGTTGAATTAGTGATCAAGGGCTGATATGCATGTGAAACAAGGGTCTTAAAGTGCTGGTATGGAGGCGTGAAACAAAGCTCATTTTAGGCTAAAAATGGAACAGACTGAGGGGGAACTATAAGGTAGTTTTCATGGCAGCCTTAAGCATTGCTTGAGAGACCTTGCGGACTGACTTCAGGGCTTAAATAAGGGCTAAACATAGCAGCCAACCAAGAGGCTGAGTTAAGGCACGGTTTTGAAGGTAAATTTTTAAGAGTAAGGGCTAAGTTCTGATGTAAAGGTTGTATAATTTTAAGTATGCAATTTACTATAATATGTTTGGGAAATGCCTATATGTGTATGAGTGCATAAACATGGATAGGATGGTGTATAACATAAATATATATATATATATTTATATATAGATTCCATGGGCATAAGGATGAAGAATAAAATGCGATCATTTATTTTTACACATATATGCATTTAGGTACATAGAGATGTAAATTTATATACCATGAGTTCGATGAGGATGAACAAACAGGCTTTAAATTAAATAGTTGCACTTTGATGCAATATGAATAGATTGGGTACTTACTGATACCCAAGTACTATTAAATAAGAAATTGAGGAATGAAACTTTGGTGTAAGAATTGATTTAGAAACATTAAGGTGAATGTTTAGTACTAAATCAACTAAGGGAAGTTTAAGATAAGGATTAAATCTCGCTTAAAGATTAATATATATAAGGATGAATTTTCGAATTTTGATAATAATTATTCGAAAATTTAACTTAATGCAAGAGATAAATTAAAGTAAATAAATGAATTTATTTACGAAAAAGGGAATATCGTGGAAATTCCCGAAAATAGATGAAGTGATAAATTTGAGGAATTTAATTTGGATAAACTGAAATCCAAATTAAATAAGAAATGAAAATGGAGAAATATAATTTGGATATTGAGAAATCCAAATTATAAGAAATACAAATGTGAGTAATTATATATTTATATAATTTTATTATATAAATATATTTTTAAATATATTATAAATGTTTTATATAATTACATATGTATATATATATGAAATATAGAATATATATTATATATGGATATATATTATTTTATATCATTAAATAAATACATGTGTATATTATAAAATATATATTTATATATATATAAATATATATATGTATATATATATATATATATATATATGAAAAATATATATACACTATTATTTCAAATAAAAGTATATAAATATATATAAGAAATATATATTATTTTATTTTAAAATGATGTGTATAGATATATATATATATATATAATAAATGGGCGATATAAATATATATATCTATAATTATATATATAATTAAAAGAAATAATTATATATATAATATAAAAAACGAAAAGAAAATGGGAATCGGGATATACCTGATTCCCTATTTCTTCTCTGTTGTAAAACAGAGGAGAAATAAAGAAAAAGCAGAGAAGCCGGCCATGCCGGTCGACCGAAGGAAAAGAGGAGAGACGAGCTGCCACCGGTCGATGGTAGGAGTGGAAGACCACCGGTGACCGCAAGAGGCGAAGAGAAGAAACAGAAAGTAGAAGCAAATCGAAACAGGGGAAAACAGAAAGAAAGCGGAACGACGGTGCCGACCGATCCAAGCACCGCCACGCCTACCACGACACCGGTGAAGGCGAACCAAAGGGAGAGGAGCCACCGGCGGTGGAAGAGAAGGCGGAAAAGAGGGAGAAAAAGAGAAGGAGGAGGCCGAAACCCAAGCCTCCAGATCTGGCGCCGTCACCGATGATGGGGAGAAACAAAGGCCAGATTCGGCATCCCCGCAACATTCGCCAATTGTGGGAAGCATGAACCGGCGGAAATGGTTGCCACCGGTGGCCAAACAGGTCGAACCGGTGGGATGGGTCTGAACCGGTCCGAACCGGTTCAGACCAAAAAAAGAAAAAGAAAAAGAAAAAGAAAAAGAAAAAGAAAAGAGAAGAAAAAGAAGAAGAAAAAAGAAGAAAAAGAGAGAAAAGAAAATTTTCGGAATTCGAAAATTTCGAAAATTCGGAGATCCCGAAAATTCGGAGATCCCGAAAATTCGGTAGGAAATTACGGAAATTATTTCGATTATTTAATTAAATAAATTATTTGTGAAAATTATAAAATGTTAGAATTTGGTTTCCAAAAATTATTCTCGGCGAACGAAAGGATGGAATCGGAAGAGATAGAGTACGGGCGCGACCGATAACGCAGAAGTCGCCAACCCGAGATAGGTAAGGGATGCATGTGCAGCATTGTAAGGATATTCAGTTTGCATGTTTTTAATTATTAAATATTTTATGAAAATATCATGATGATTGATTGGTTGGAAAAGTGTGATGATGTACTGGCTGGATTTATAAACTGTATTTTTCGTGCAGGAGACTAGTCAATCGGCAGTCGTTATGCTGCCGAAAATTTTTAGAAAATTACGTAAAATCATATTAAATGATTTTATTTCCGAAAATCGATATTCAATCACGAAAATGAGAAAATTATTATTTTTCATAAAACATGAATATAATGAGATTTAATTTTAAAATATTCATGTTTTAGAGAATGGTGATAATGAAATCACCGAAAATTCTTTTGACATGTATATTACACGAAATACGAAATAGAAAATGAAAAGAAATAAAGTGAATATTTTTATAAATATTCACTAAATGATTTTTAACCTTTATGCTTTTAAATTATGAAATTATATATTTTTATAAATTCCATAAAGGTTATTTTATGATAAAAACACGGTTTTGAGACTAGTTGGCCCTTCATCATGCCAATATGTAATACGTGATATGTGATATGTGATATGTAACATGTGATATGTAGTCCCGGCCGACACCTGATCAGTGATCCGCCGAGGACAATTATAGACTATAGCCATAGATCTGACATGATTATTTTATACTTTCGGGTATTATTGGATGTTAGGACTCGGTGATTGCCACTGTCTCCATATATTATTTGTGATTTGTTAAATGAAAATATTTATATGATACGTGACATGTAAAATGAATATGTTTTATATGATATGAGAACAAAATGAAATGATTTATAGCATTTTTTATAAAATGCTCATTTCAGTACTAATTTTAGTACTACGAGATGATTTTCATGTGACATGTAATATGAATATGTAATATGTTTTCAAAAAGAAAAAGGAGGAAAATAAATCAATATTCTTATTTTAATTTTTTAAATTGAATATTAGATTTAAACGATTTATATGTTATATGAAAAAGATTTAAATAGCTTATTTTGCTATTTAAATTACTGTACTAATTATGATTGTACAGTAAAACATGGAATGAGTTTTAAATGAGAATGATGCGAATTTAACTAATATTTTTTTCAAAGAATATATGAATATTAGTTACTTTATTTAAATACTTTATTTTATAAAAGCATTATTTTGAAAAGAATATGAAAATGATATGGAAAAAAAGGAAAAAGATTTAAATTTCAAACAAAATGAAATTTATTACTCTCTACAGTTGCTTCTAGGTTCCGGGACAAGATAAGTATTTCAAAATACCTGCCTTACTCCATCCGGATCCCTAGCCGACTGTAGTATCCTTCCTACATGTGTGCCTAGAACCCCCATAGGAAAAATGAAAAAGTTTTTCAGCATATAGATAGCTGAATATCAAGTAAGGCATATAATTCCCTTACTGAGCCGTAGTTTGCTCACCCCTTAATTTTAACATTTCAAGTTTTCGAGGACTAAGAGTCTGACATCTAAAGGACTTCGGCTGTGTATTTGGGGACGATGCGACAACTTGATTTATTTAATAAGGTATGATCATTTATTTTTTGTATTTAGACTTATCTACAGTACTACTCTCTTATAAAGTAAGATAGGGAATGTAATTCATATTATAATTTAATATGAAATTGTATATATGTAAAAGAAAAGTAAAGTATCGCAGATAGCCCAACCAAATAAGATGTATAGAATAAGGTGAAAAATAGGGTCACGGCTGTGACAATATATGTGTAGTTTTAAATTGTAAGAGCCTCACTCGATCACTAGGCCGTCGGCGAGCATCCCCTAGGTGACTCCTTCACCCTAGATTTACCCTTACACGTGAGCTAGGCGATCGCCCATTCTCACTTACGTATTGTCCGCTTCGGTGGTCGCCTATCTCACGCCTTTATTCCAAGGGTCTTGAAGAACTCAAGAATAATCCTTTGAACGTGTTTTCCTCATGAGACGCTTGAACCCTGGCATCCTTAGATACTCGAGCCTTACACTCATGTTACCATTGAGACAACTTGGAACAAAGTCGTGAGGTGGGCGACCACCGAAGCAGACAATACATAAGTGAGAATGGGCGATCGGCTAGCTCACGTGTAAGGGTAAACCTAGGGTGAGGGAGTCACCTAGGGGATGCTCATCGATAGCCTGGTGATCGGGCGAGGCTCTTACAAAAGACCATCAGAGTTTAGACCATGGGCTAAAGGGCCCAAGAGATCACAACCTTGCCATAAGTGTGGTCGTAATTATGGCTCCAGACTTTGCTACTTTGACAGGGGTGCTTGTTTCTTGTGTGGTAAGCAGGGACACTATGCCAAAAATTGTCCAAATCAGAAATCAATTGCCAAGTCCACTGAGCAATCGACGAGTGACAAAGGAAAGGCTGTTGATAAAGGCAAGTAGCCGACGGTTTAGGGGCATGTCTTCGCCTTGGACAAGGCATCTGCTAAAGGTGCTGCTTCAGTTGCTAAGGGTAAGCTTATTATTACTAATTTTGAAGCTGTCGTGTTAATTGACCTTGGTTCTACTCATTCATTCAGAGCTCCATATTTTGTTGCAAAAATTGATGTAAAGCCTAAATCTTTGGATTATTCACTGTATGTTAGTACAACCCTTAAGGAAACACAAGTAATTGACACTGTGTTTAGGGCATGTAAGGTGAAGGTAAGGGATAGAGAATTAGAAGCTGGTTTGATCATGCTTAATATAACTGATTTTAATGTAATCCTAGGTATGGATTGGCTAGCTAAGTATCATGCTATGTTAGATTGCCGTAAGAGGATAGTTACCTTTCACATGCCTAAAATTGTTGTAATATCTTTTGATAAAAAGTAATCATACTTGAGTTGTGTACTTAATATGGATTGGCTGAACTATTTTGATGCGTGTGCTATTGTGAAGGGTACTTGGCATTCATGGAAGATGCAAATAAACAACAACCAGAGTTGGATAGGATTCTAATTGTGAGGGAATTCCCTGATGTGTTTCCTAATGATTTGTCGGGGTTACCTCCTAATAGAGAAGTTGAGTTCACAATAGACTTGGTACCTGGTACTCAACCAATTTCAAAGCATCGTATAGAATAGCTCCAATTGAGTTAGAAGAGTTAAAGAAGCAATTGCAAGAGCTATAAGAAAAAGGGTTTATACACTTGAGCGTATCACCTTGGGGTGCTCCAGTTCTCTTTATCAGAAAAAGGGATGGCAGTCTTAAACTTTGCATCGACTACCAATCATTAAATAAGGCAGCTGTGAAAAATAAGTACCCCTTACCTCATATTGATTATCTATTTGATTTGTTGAAGGGTGCACACGTCTTCTTTAAGATTGATTTGCGGTCTGGTTACCACCAGTTGCGGATCAGAGGGGAAGATGTACAGAAGACAGCTTATTGAACTAGATACAAACACTTTGAATTTTTAGTGATGCTGTTTGGATTAACCAATGCACCAGTAGCATTCACGAGTCTGATGAATGAAGTTTTCAAACCGTATCTAGATCAATTCTTTATAGTATTTATTGATGATATATTGGTCTATTCTACATCATGCGAAGATCATGACTTTCATCTGCGTACTATTCTCCACACCCTCTGAGAGAGGAGACTATATGCTAAGTTCAGTAAATGTGACTTTTGGCTCGATAAAATTTCCTTTTTGGGGTATATTATATCGAAGGACAGGGTGTTAGTAGATCCATCTAAAATAAAGGTAATTGTGAAATGGGAGAGACCTAAGACAGTGACTGAAATTCGTAGCTTCTTAGGCCTCGCAGGGTATTATGGAAGGTTTGTGGAAGGATTCTCTAGAATTGTTGCTCCATTAACTTGTCTTACTTAGACAGGAGTAGACTTTGTGTGGTCTGATGCATGTGAGAATAGCTTCCAAGAATTAAAGCAACGGTTGAGCTTCGCACCTATCTTAACCATTCCTAGTGGTTCTGGAGAATTTGCTATGTATACCGATGCCCCTCATCAAGGTCTGGGTTGTGTTCTCATGCAGCATTTGAAAATGGTAGCCTACGGGTCTAGACAATTGAAAGATCATGAGAAGAACTACCTGACACATGATTTAGAGCTAGCTGCAATAGTGTTTGCCTTAAAGATTTGGTGCCATTACCTCTATGGAGAGACATTTCAAATCTTTACTGACCACAAAAGTTTGAAGCATCTCTTCTCACAAAAAGAGCTAAACATGCACCAACGTCTTGGATGGAGCTACTTAAAGACTACAATTGTGAAATACTTTACCATCTGGGTAAGGCAAATGTCGTAGCCAATGCACTAAGCAGCAAGAGTTCAGTAATGGTCTCGGTGATGATGGTACAAGAGTGGCAGATATTAGACCGATTTGCAAAGATGAATTTGAAAGAGGAATCTATTATCGAAGGATTTGTAGTTCCGAGTATGAGGATAGAGTTGAATTTGATTGATTTGATTAGACAGGCACAAAAGGAAAACCCTTGAATTATAGAGATTGTTTGTGAAAATGAAGGAAATTGAGATATGGGATTTGATTTTAGAATTGGCAGTGATGGGTTACTCCAGTATAGAGGCCGAATCTATGTGCCTATAGATGAAAGACTGAAAAGACTTATTCTCGAAGAAGCTCACAACTCTAAGTATATTATGCACCCTGGTAGCACCAAGATGTATCGAGACTTGTGTAGTCTATACTATTGGGCTGGAATGAAAAAGGACAACGTTGAGTTTGTTGTCGGATGTCTAACTTGTCAAAAAGTGAAGGTTGAACATCAGAAGCTGACAGGTTTGTTACAACCTTTGACAATCCCAACTTGGAAGTGGGAACATATTACCATGGACTTTGTGCTAGGTCTTCCGAGGACCAGGAGATAGCATGATGCCATTTGGGTAATTGTTGATCGTCTCACCAAATCAGCTCACTTCCTAGCTATCAAAGCTACCGACTCTCTCAGCACATTAGTAGACTTATACGTCCGAGAGATAGTCGGACTTCATGGGGTCCCAGTGAGTATTGTCTCGACAGGGATTCTAGATTTACGTCCTGATTTTAGGAGAAGTTTCAAGAGGCTATGAAGACTCAGTTACATCTTAGTACAGCTTTCCATCCACAAACCGATGGACAATCAGAGAGAACCATTCAAACACTTGAAGATATGTTGAGAGCTTATGCTATAGATTTCAAAGGTTCTTGGGATGACCATTTGCCTTTAGCCGAATTTGCTTATATGGACGGAAATGCAGGTCTTGTGCTATAAACTTTCCACTCAAGCATTAGTATGGCACCATATGAAGCTTTATAAGACAGAAGTATAGGTCCCCAATTGGATGGGAAGAGGTTGGTGACCAAAAGGTATTTGCCCCAGAACTAGTAGAATAAGCCTCTGAAAGTGTGAGATTGATTTGTGACAGGCTTAAGACTGCCCAGAGTAGACACAAGTCATATGTTAATAATCGTAGGAGACATTTTGAGTTTGATGTGGGTGACTCGGTGTTTGTAAAAGCATCTCCTTCGAAGGGCATCATGAGATTCGGGAAGAAAGGCAAGCTTAGTCCGAGGTATGCAGGACCGTTTGGAATCCTTGAAAGGGTTGGTGAAGTTGCATATAACCTAACCTTACCACCATAGTTAGCAAGTGTGCACAATATTTCATGTGTCAATGTTACAGAAATACCACCCAGATCCTTCTCATGTGGTAGGCTATGGAGAGTTAGACATTTGGGATGATCTTTCATATAAAGAGAAGTCAGTTCGAATCTTAGATCACAAGGAGAAGGTACTGAGATCTAAAACTATCCCACTGGTGAAAGTTTTGTGGCAAAGACATTTTGAGGAAGAAGCTACATGGGAAGTAGAAAGTCTCATGAAAGAAAGATACCCGCACCTTTTTTTATATAGCCGTATTCAAATTTGGAGACCAAATTTCCCAAGGTGGGAAGAATGTGACAATCCCTTAGACTATTACCTTGTGTAATTACCCATGTTGAATTTTTAATTATATAAAAAATTATCCTTGTTATTTTGGGGGTAGATTTTGGATGATGAAGGTGTCAAGATAATTCCAATTGGACTTTGGGATAAGGATAAAAAGGAAAATTCTTGGTTTAAGATTTAATTAGATTTTTATATTCTGGAAAATGGAGTAATGTGGCATGAAGAGATTAAATTATGAGATTGGGAATTATAAATATCAGAATATAGAAAATATCAAGTGTTATGGGAAATAAGAACAGAACAGTAAATATGGATAAATTTATAGTTAGTGGGAAATCCCAAGAAAATAAATAAATAATTAAATTTTTGCACAAGATAATGGGGGATAAAGGGGACATAATGTAAACATTATGTGTAACATTAATCATTTGCATGTGATAGTAACCCATTTTTTGGCAATAAAATACATTTAATTAAATTAAGAAAAGGCTAACTATGAATGGTTAAAGAGGGAGCACCATCCATGTTTTGCCCTGAACCACTTGGGAAAATCTTACTATCTTAAGTGGTTCTACGCAAAAAAAAAAAATGGAAAAGGGAAACCACTGGGCCTTTTCACATTAAGCATGCAACACTTATGATGAGTAGTCTAAACAAATACGTGTGCTACTCATCAATTCTCATTGTTAGTAACGTCCTTGCAAAGAGGAAAAGGATGATGAGGCACTCAGTTGGCTAAGTTTGAGAAAGAAATGTTGAAACAAAGTAAATTTTGATAGGAATTGTGAAGGATAGCTCACGGGTTTGAAGAAGAAAATATAATAAGTTTGATATTTTCAAGCAAACCGAGAGGTAAGTGAATGATTGTGCTGGGCTTTTGCTAGATTTCTACATTTCAAGATAATTTAATGAGTAATATGCTTGCATGTTGAAATAGGTGCAAGGATAGGAGAAACCATGAGGCAAGAAACACAAGGAAGTATTTGGTTCAGTGAGAGTAAGGTAAAATCTTGAATTTCTGGTGTGAATTGATTTTTAAAGATGAGTAATCTGATCTTAATGTTGAGTTGCATGAAAAACTTGGTTGAAATAGGGTAGGAATTGAAATTTGAGTGAAGGAGAGAACACTCCATTTCCAAATGGTTGCTGTGTGGATTGATAAGTCAAAATTGAGATTGGGAACAAGCATTGGAGCATTTGACCAAACTATATTAAGGTAGGGAAGTTCAAACTATTGCTGGAAAAGTGAAAATTTATGAATACCCTGATATTAGAAGTGGCATGGATGAATGATTAAATGAACTTAGACTTGATGTTCATTCCTGGAATTGATGTTCTGTTCAGGGTTAATTTTAAAATGTTTAGTTTAAATGTTATACAGTGAGATAATTCTGGAAATATTATGGTAGATAGCCTTTCAAGTTAGGAGAAAGTCAGTTTTGGAATTTCTTGATTTGGAGTTCTATAACTTGAGATATGTACAAATGGATACAAGGTGCTCTGCCAGAAAAACGTGAATCCCAGTTCTGAGTTTGAAAAATTGTAGAAAATAGCCCAAATTGAGTTAGGTTGCAACCTTTATATTTCCAGAAAGGTAATTGAGTTAGTATTATTATGGTTTTGAGTTTGCACCAATTGGATATTACTATAATTAGATATGAGATAATTTGTGTAAATTGGTCAGTTATACTATGTCAGAAAACTGCTGAAAATACTGAAAGTTTGGAAACTTTCTGATGTTGATCTAGGAAGAGTTAAATTATAAAGCTTTCACTTCTAGATAGAGAAATGGCCTAGTTTTCATCTAGTTTTGGAATTTCTGGATTTGGAATTTTGTGGCTTAAAATATGTACAAATGAATGCAGGACACTCACTGCTGGGAACAGATTGCCTAGTGTCAAATTAAAAATTTAATAGAAAATAGCCCATATGAAGTTTGATTGCAAACCTTATATTTCCAGAAAGGTAAATGAGACAGAATTAATATGGTTTTGAGTTTACGTAAATTGGATATCTTTGTATTGAGATATGACACAGTATGTGATTAAAGGTCTAATGACCATACTGTTTGATTGTACTTTTACATCGGGTAATTTTACAAAATTGTTGGATATAACTCGAAAATGATAAAATTGTGAAATTTACCTTTCTAAATAGAGAATTGAATTAGGTTTCACATAGTGTTGGATTCATAATTTTTGGATACTCCCATAATTATTATTGTAAATTTTAATGCACTAAGGTCAGGAAATCAGTCTGCCCAACATGCCAAGAATGGATAGAACTTTAGAAATTTACTGGGAACTATACAAATTGAATTAGAAAATGAGCCATACACTTCCAAATAGGGATTTAAGCTACATATCATTCAAAAATTTACGGTTTACATGTATACAGTGGGGTTATATAGTAAATTCTATTGCTTGACAAAAAAATGACCTAGTACGATTAACACAAATTCAAGGAACTAATATATCATATAATTCTTACTTGTAGCTAATCGTCAAGCTACACAGCAATTTGCGCGAAATTAGAAAACGTGGGCCTAGTGGTGCAATTGACATACATAAGGGTAAGTGTAAGTATAATTAGAAATTGCATGATTTGAAATATTTTATAAGTTCTTGTTTTGATCATGCTTTGATACCTTGATTTTAATGCAAAGTGTGCTTGATTGATTTACGTCATGATTTATTTAAAAGGACATGATGAACTTGTAAAATAGTTACTGCAGTGTTTATCTGAGATGCTCACATGCCTGTAGAGTTTTGATTTATAAACTAATGATGCATTGTACTTTAAAAGAAATAAAATTAATTTTAGCATGCTTTTCCCATACTTAGCCGAATGTAATGTTTTTATATAAATTTTTATATGAATTTAACGGTTAAGAGAGGGGTAACAAGGTTTTGAGAAAAACGATATGTTTCTAGAACACTATGATTTTCAATCATGGTCCGAGTAGTGTTGGGATTGGATCCCTTCATGGTGATTTTGTGAGAATAGCACTTTTAAATTACTAGAGCAAGTATTAGGTTTGATCCTGCTGTAAGAGGATTTGTATTTGGTTTGGTCCTACCGCAAGAGGATCGGTATATATTGTCAGGTACTGTCTGATCAATGGCCTAGCAAGCTTTTGTGCACATAAGTAGGTTCCTAGAGAGGAACAGTTCCTAGAAAGGAACGAATAGGTTAATTGATAGCGATGCAGTGATCCGGTGATGATGATGCTCTAGGCATGAGATTGATTGGTGCAACCTCACACTCTTATGTATATGCCAGACTTATATCTTGAAACGATATTTTAGTATGCATTCGAAATTATGATTTATATGATTTATAAGTGCATATACGGCTATATTATTTCTGATGATTGCATAGCGGACTTTAAATGTTATTCTTGTGGACCATGATTCATTGATTGCACATATAGTAATTTTCAATACCTTTTATAAATATGATTTCTAAAGAACTGTATAGTGTTCTTTATTGTGACTTCCGGCATGCAGGGTTTTATAAAGGTATCATTAACTTAGTTTTGATTTTTATTGCTATATTTTCACTTACTGAGTCTCCCAAGCACCCCCTTCCTTTCCTCCCAGATTAGCTCGTGATAGTCCCGAGTGGACTACAGTTAGATCGACACTTCGAGATGCTTGGTAGTTAGCTTAAGGTATCGATAGCGGCATTATATTTTGTTTGTACGTATATGTATATATACACAGATTATGCAGTCATGCACAGTGTAGTAGTTGTATACATGTTGAGCATGTGGGATGTATGATGATGTTATAGTTTCATCAGCTATGATATGTGTTTTGGTATCTATATTAATGGGGTTTGCTATTATGCAAATTTCGAAGGGCAAAATAGTTGTATGAAAAAAATGGTAGCGTGTTGGATGTTGTCCATTAACAATAGTTATGAAATCTTGAGTTGCTTTTATGGTGAATATATTGTGGTTAGGGTTGCGTTATTGTTGTGTTTACCTTGCAGGAGGGTTAGGTTAGTAATGAGCTGTTATGCTATCGTATTTTCTAAGAAATCTATGACTTGACGAATTCAAATTATAATTATTTATTAAAGCAAGCTTGAGTTGATGCCTATACTATACACACTCAAACGGTACAACAAAGGATTAAATCAATTAAAAAAAAAAATTTGCCCTAATTTCAAGTTTGGTAGAACAAAGTAATGTATCAAGTTGTGACAACTCAGCTTGGTACACATAACTGATTATAGTATCTTTTCCAATAAAGTGCCCAAACACTGCATTTTGATAGTGACTGTAAGTGCATGAGCATAATTTGGATACACGCATATAGTTATGAGTAGTATCGATTTTTTATATATATAATTCTTACTGGGGTAAGCTCACCCCCTTCCATGTTACAAATTATATTTGCAATAGTAGCTGTCCTAGTTAAGGAGGGATTCTGATTGAATTCCTACGAAGCTTGGATAACATACCTTGAAGGTATAATTAAATAGTTACTTTATTGTAAAGTACCATAGTATGTAAAGGGATGTAAACTAAAGGAGTCCGAGTATCACTTATTGTCTTTTGATACTGTATACTTATATAGTTTAGGTGGTTTATTCAAGTATAGTTAAGAAGCACTTTAACTCGAATTGATGTAATTGAGACAAAAATTTAAATAAAAGTAAATACATACTGTAAATGATTATACTGGGACCAATCTGAATAGTTGAATAATGATTTAGCTAAGTAAGTTTAGCTTAATATCGGAGTGATGACATGAGCACAGCCCAACCGAATGAGTGAAAAGGAAAAAGTAGTCCTAAATTTTATGGTTTGGGACATGATGCCGTGTTTTGAACTTATGTGCATAGTCACTATGTTTTAAACTTATGTACATAGTGACTGTGTTTTGAACCCATGTGTATAGTGATCGTGTTTTGAACTCATGCATAGTGGTTGTGTTTTAAATTAAGTGTATTAGAAATTTGTTTCGTTATTTGTATCAGTTTTCAATGTTTTGAGACTTTATTCTTTTTGGTAAAGACCACAGGTATCCTCATCCGTTTTAACGGTTTGAGATTAATCCTTTTCGGGGTTTAGTCACAGTTAAGGCTCTTTACCCCTCCCCAAGGATGTGTTTAGTGGGAGTCGAACCTGAGAGCTCTTCCCACAAACTCAGCCTGCGTTGCTAACTAAGTCACAACCCTTGGGTGTTTTAAAACTTTATTCTTAAACTTATTGATTTTTCAGTTTTAGTACGATTATTGATTTTGAACTATATGTATCAGAAAATCTATTTTGTTATCAGTATTTGGTTTTAGAATTCAAAGGCTTTAGGCCTAACTTTATCAATTGTCTGTTTAGTACATTTATCTGTTTTGAACCATGTGTTTAAAAAATCTGTTTTATTATTAGTATCAATTTCAATATTTCGAGGCTCATGCCTAAATTGATTAGAAATCTGTTTTGTACTAGTGTATAGTGATTTTGTTTTGAACAAGTATACTATGAATTTGTTTTGAACTATGTGCATATGGATTCAGTTTTGAACTAAGCCCATTACTTATTGCAGTGTTGTGCATTCTGTTGACATTATAGTATTGTGGCGAGTGACCATGTCTTTTCAGCATCGTGTTTAGGCTTAGGAAAATAAAGTACCTAAGGTATCCTTTCAACTAATACCTAGTACAGCCTTAACCTTGAGCTGTGAGTCCTGATAGATAGATTTGGCATCAAGACATAGTATCATGTAAACAAATCACTTTATTTTTCTGCTCATGCATACACGTGCATGTAGATCGACATGAGCCTAGTATGCATTTACTTAAACTACTTATTGAGTTGTGAATTGCTCACCCTTTTTTCTACCCCATGAAGACTACTTAAGCTAGGCTATAGTATTGAGCTTCTGTATGGGCCATTGGGGACCATACCTACTCTAGGTACATACTAGTGTCCTTCGAGCCATACTTTCACTAATTTTTGAGGTATACAAATAGTGTATTAATGTGTTTATATACACATTCTATATTGTTTACACAATACAATTTGTGTCCTGGGATGTTACTTAGGATCGTTTCAGATTTTTTTGTGACTAATATGATAATCAAGTGCAAGTTTGGAATATGATTTATATATGAAATGTAATTGGTGATTAGTTGTGGATATTAGGATTGTTGGGTATGATTGAGCTAAGATAAATGAAAATAACCTGTAGGTAACTTATATGAGGAAAGTCTTAAAATAGAAGGGAAAATATTTTTAATCTATTGTCTAAGCAAGAATATCTTATGGATTAGAAATGATTATTCGATGCCTTAGAAAAATATTTAACTCACCTTTGGATCAAAGACTAAGTAAAGTTGAATCGAAATTGAAAAGGATAAATGAAAAATGTTTAGTGACACACTGACACCGAATATAAACCATAATTCGAAAACAAAAATTTAGTTCGTAAATTTGTTAAATGGAATAAGTGAATGTGTTAAGCATACTTCATGGCTTTCGAGTTGTGACACATGCACACGTAGATACCTATATCTAACTTTTCAGAAATTTTTTGAACTTCTACAACAAGGCGAGGTTAGGATATGTCTTACTCAGCCTATAAAGAGAAACAATTTGTATCCCTAATAGCGGAATATATCAGTGTCCACATCACAATCACTTTCATATATTTCTTATCATCAATTCATATACTCATTCTCATGTCATATCATATATACTTCTCATATCAAATCACATTAACAATCATATACGCAATCACATATCAATACAGTTACATTCAATTCACGTAATCGATAGGTAAGTAAATAGGCCTAGATTAGCATACTCACTTCCAACATACTTATTCACATTAATATTATTTCATTTGCTTCATATGCCTTACATTTACTCTGTATATCACTAATTGTAGCTTACTTAGGACACTTACCTTATAAGCTACTACTCGTAGCTTGCATAGTAACTTACCAAAAACAAGGATTAAGCTCGCTTGTTCAAGCTTGGCAATCCGCATTATGTACACCACAAAACTGTGTCTTTACCACTATAAACACATATAAATACTGTCACTCACCACCTTACACTTACACATACTCATTTAACATTTACAATTCATTACTTTCATTTAGGTGCACATTAGTAGTAACATGACAAAAGTCATTTTTCAATTTTTTTTTATCGTTCCCATTGCACAATTCACATTAATACTCATATATTATTCATTTACCAGTGTCATTTCATCTTAAAAGTGAAATTACCTTATTGACTTTCATTAGGCCAAATATACAACTTCTCTTATACATGTCTAATTTATACTTTTAGGCTTCCATTACATTTCATTCATGCTTATTAACATGAATTACACTACTAAGGACAAAATCACCATTGAATTAACACAATTACCCTTTGAAACCCTATTGGCCAAATCTATTTCTTGTTCATACAGTCATAATACTTTAAATTTTACATCATATTATTCATCCACACATCACTATATATATCAAATTGTAACAAAACAACCTCACCTAACTCTTTTTTCCCTTGTCGTCGAATCCACCTCCTCACCTTTGAAGGGGTTTTCTTCAATCTAAACACATAGAAATATCACATATTAACCCTTGTTCAACATAGTAAAAGTTGGTAGAAAACAAGCCAAAACATCTCTACAAATATAGCTTGAACTAATTTTGACATACCTTTAGTATGTCTAGGAAAAACCGATCCAAATAGAAGAGTAAGGCTACCAAATTTGGATATGTTATAGAGGAGAAGATGTTGAGCAACTTTGATGGGAATGGAAGCACATAAAACAACTGGAAAAGGGAGCACAAAGGGTGGCAAAATTAGGTTGTTAAGGTGACTTACGACTTTCTTTTAATTTCCTTAGCTTCCTCACAGATTTTACTTCACTTAAACACTTAATTGTTTAAAAAAGGTGGCCGATCACTTAATGGAGAAGCATCCATAATATAATAGTATTTAATAAATTTAAATCCTTATCTTTAATGCTTTTTCCACTAACTATCTTTACTTTTTCACTTAATTTACTTAATTACTTTATTTTTCTATTTTCTCATTGGTTATTTGATTTTTGTTGTGATTTTATGTAATTTCATCCAAGTCCTATTCATATAGACAAAATAGAATCCTTGGCCATCCATGCTAAGGGTTTATAAGGTTTTAGTCTGATTTAGCCTTTTTCGATCTTTTTTAGTCTCACTATAAAATCTTTTGACTTAGGGTCTTACATATCGATTTGACACACTAACATACTTCAATATGTGAGAATCGTTTATATTATATTGTACAGGTGTTAAATGTAAACTTATTAATTAAATTTCATGTACTTTGTAAATTATAAGTAAAATAGTGATGTGGGCCCCACTTGCTTTAGAGTGCCTAAATGTACATGAGACTGATAAAACAATGTATGGAGGATTAAATAAATATACTGTGAAAATTTTGAGCCTAAAATATCATATTTAGATTATTTTTGGGAACCGTGCAAACAAATTAGAAATTGACGATTAAGGACATAGCTCGGTAGCATTTTCATAAATTGTGCCCAAATTAAAAGGAATTGGATGAAGTAAAAATACCATGATATTCTACATGAAAATCAGTCCAAGGCTATGTCAATAGATTTTATCAAATCAGTGGTTAAATCTGAAATTTACGCAAGCGACTTGATAGGGGTAATTTCGTAATTTCACATTTTTGGTGAATCGTGCGTCAACGAAACCACCATGATTCTTCAAAATACATCTAATAAGAATTTTTGGTGATGAAATTGAATTTTTGGTGTACAATTATATAGTTATAAAAATTACGAACGCTTAATGGCAAAATTGTTTGAAAATCTCATAAATAGGGGCATTTTCATCTTTTTACCCCCTTCTAGAAGACTCTTCATATTTCTTCATTCCTCTTGGCCAGCCATTATTCACTTTCTTCCTCATCCAACCTCACGCCATTGAAGAAGAAAAAGAAGAAAAGAATAGAAATCCAAGAAAACCTTATCAAATCTTCACTTTTTCACCAAACTTATAAATAGAAAATTATTCTACTCATTCTCCTCTCTTCGTCTATAACCATAGTTCCTTGAATAAGTGACAAAACAAGGAGAAAGGAGGAAGGAAAGTTTCAGCCAAGGTACCTCTCTCTATACATTATGTTTCTTTTAATTTCAATAGTGAATTTTAGCATTTCTAAGTGTGTTAAGCATGTTTATGGTATCAGTTTGAATTAAATCAAGCTAAATCAAAAATGTGCCATTAAAGTGGGTTTTGGCTAAGCATGGGATCTCATGCATTCATGTGGTTTCAAGTATGAAATTGATGCCAAAATGATGCATGAACATGGTTAAACACATGAATGTGATGTTATTTTGTTGAAAAACAATGAATTTGGCAAGGACGTAGATTTGGCCATGGCAAGGGGACATGCTTTCATGGATGCATTTGATGAGTTTAATATGCTAAAATAATGTAGAACTTATAAGGAGTCAATCGGTGCAATCGGATTTAAATTCAAACTTAAATGGAGAAGTTAGGTTCTACTACTAGTAGAAATTATACTGAATTAATATTTGAAGTATACAATGTGGCTGCAATTAAGCATGAAAAGTAGCTTAAAAATAAGTGATAAGAGAGCTAATATTTTGGTAAATTTATTTGCAGCCAAGGAGAAATAGTCTACGTGTGGTGCTAGCAAGAAGCCCGATAACACTAGACAGGTAAGGGATGAGTGTGTAGGCCGTACGAATATTATGAATGCATAGTTTCAATGAGAATATTTTTATAATAATATTTTTGTATTCAATTGCCTTGGAAACTGTGCAAATTATGGTGTTTGGCTGTTTTGTGAAACTGTGTTTAAGTGCAAGAAGGCTAGGCAAATAGCAGCCATTATGTTGCTAAATTTTCTTAGAAAATAATCTAAAATATCATGAAATATTTTAAATGCATAATTGTGTAATTTCTATCCTTGGAAAATATTTATTTAATATTTTTCATTAAATATGCATTTATTGAAAAATAATATTTAAATATTCTTGAAAAAGAATTTTATTAAAATAAAGTTACCGATTTGTTCGTAAATGTGTTTTATAGTGAAATAGAGTGTTTGTGAAAATTATTATCGGAATGTGAATATTTTTATTTTACAGAATGTTTGCTGAAATTGTGTATAATGTAAAAATTATATTCCTTTATGGATAAATATGGAAATTTGATGTATTTTAATAAAATCCATAAAGGCCCTAATATTGTTTTTATACTGTTTTAAGACTGATAGGCCCCGCATCATGGTCATGTGTTAATATGTATTATCTGTGTGAAGCTATCGATACTGATCCTATCTTCAGCGTCCCAATCGACACCTAATCAGTGTATGACTGAAGACATTTTATAGACTATGATCATAGGTCTCATGTGATTATTATTATACCCTATGAGGATTATAGCAAGATTTATCTTGGGTGATGCCTGGTCTCCACCGTTTTACTGTGATATTAAACTAATTTATTGAATGGTGTCATTAAATCAGAAGTGTCTATCAATGTGATTTTTGTGAAATATGTGACTATTTCTAAACAGTTTATTGTACTAAACTGTGTGAAATACTGTTTATGGAAATTTTATCGATATATGTGAAATGTGTTTAGATGTGATTTTGTGATTTCTTAATTTAATATTTTAATTGTGATTAAATGTGAATATTAGATTATTTATTTAAATACTTTAATTTTATGAAAGTATTTATTTGAAATTCATTCATGAAATGTTATTAAATATTGTTTTATCTCATTATCAACACTTATTCCCTACAGTCGTTTCTAGGTTCCGGGACAAGATAGGTATTTCAGAATACCTTCCATACTCCATCTGGATCCCTAGCGGACTATTGTATCCTTTCTCGATTGTGCTTAGTGTGCCTTTAGGAAAAATAAACGTTTTGTGCATATAGAATTTTGTAATATCAGTTTCTGCATACGATTCCTTTTCTGAGCATATTTTGCTCACCCCTTATTTTTCCACCTCCATAGATTATTTCCAGTGATAGCGTGATATACCATCCGAGGATATCGGCTACATATTAGTTACCTCGAGGCAGCATTTTGTCGATCCTGGAGGTATATTTATTTGGCTTAATAGCCAAATGTGTCCTTCACATTTGCCACAAAATGGAATTAAGTCCTCAACGTTTAAATGCATGGAAATAAGTCCTAAACGTTACAAAATAATTGAATTAAGGACATTTCCGTTAAATCCTTTAATTTTCGTTAAGTTTTATTACTGTTAGGGGTAACGAAAATTAAAAGATTTAACGAAAATGTCCTTAATTCAATTATTTTGTAGCGTTTAAGACTGATTTCTATGCATTTAAACGTTGAGGACTTAATTCCATTTTGTGGAAAACGTGGAGGACACATTTGGCTATTAAGCCTATTTATTTTCTTTATATGTTCAGACTGTTTGTACATCACTACTATATTGTAATTATAGACAGGGGATGTAAATGTTGAATTAATTATAGTTATGTGAATATTCGTATATGGTAAATTAAATAAATTTATTTTTATAAACTATTGTGGATTAAGTGTAATGTGGAAATAAAGGCATCGTAGACAGTCCAACCATCAATATGAATGTGTAAATATGTGGTATTACTGTATATTTGGATCGTTACACAATATGACCTTTTAAGTCAAATTATAGTGTTGGCTTAGACCATTAGTTCCGACAACCAATGACAAAACTATCATTTTTGCATTTGTTTTTCAATTTTCACTAAAATTCTGAATTGAGCTTAAATCGATGTAAAAGCATTAAATTGACTTATCTAAGGCCATAGATCATTAATTTATGATGATTCAAATGCCACTAGGAAGGTACGCACTCCTAAGGGGCACATGAGCTTGATTGTACAAAAGTTCAAACTATAGGCACCTAAAACTGAAAATTATCGATTAAACCTCTTTTCGCTATTCACATAGGTCGTATCAATCATATACTTATAAAATTGTGATTCTTACACTTATAATCATTATGTCTTGGAATAGTTGACCAAGATGGTGAAGGGAAACTTTTCATGTCACTTCTTTAAGTGAACATGTTTTTCTATGGTATCATGACTCCTACCAAGTGAGTTGGCTCTAAGGCATAAACTAAAAAAGCTTACTTTAACTTCCTTTTCCACAAACCCCATTCTCACCCTTAATCCTTGTAAATTTGTTATGCTGTCTTCTTTGGATTGTAGAATGATGAAAAAACTTTATATTTTTATAATCCATAGGCAACCAATTTATTTTAGCTCATTGATACCAATACCTTTCCTCCCTTCCCAAAGCTCTTTAAATTTACTTCTAATCTCTCCCAACTCACTGAAATATTCTACACTAGTACATTACACTGAATTCCTCTTTTTTTAATCAACTCTTCCACCAAATTTCAATTATTAGAAACATTTCTCCAACTCCACTTCTTCAATAACCTTTTATATTTTTTAAGTTTTTCCAATACTAGCCAAATTTAATTGCCATTAAACCATCCCTTCCACCCTTCCTTAACAACCTCCTCAGACTTTTTTTCTACCATCCAGTTTACCTCAAATTTGAACTTCTTGGAATTGCTTCTTTTAACAACATCCAAATCCACCACTATAAGAGAATGATCCAAACCTATAGAAGGCAAATTAGTAACAAACATATTTGGATACACCTCCAACCATTCAATATTAACCAAAGCCATTTGATCTCCCTTTCACAATCTCATCATCTCTTTTTCTAAACCAAGGAAAAGCTTACCCATTAGAAACCACATCATTTAATCAATATATCTAATGAAAACACTAAAACATTCTTTTCTCCTTTATTCTTCCTTCCATTTTCTCCTCATTACTCAAAATATTATTAAAATCACCAATATATAGGTTTCTTAGGTCATGCATAGGCGGATCATATATGAATGATCATAGTTAAACACAATAGAAATTAAAAATTTTACCTCAAGAAACCAATCTCAATGGATCTCTTTGATCAAAAACACTCAAATCATGTAACTAATTATCAAGAATCATAAAGATGTTTCAAGAAACATACTGTCACATCCCGTGATCACATTATTTCATGTTTTTTCACACATCTTATATGGTTGGGCTGTCTATGATGTCTTTACATACTGTTCATCTACAACAATAAACAAATTAGACATTATTTATTTATTGTCAATTAATATTCACAACTTTAAGATGTTAGTTTACATCCCCTGAAATTAAATTTTTCAGCCAGTAGTACTGTATAAATAGGACTAAATATACAAATGTAAACATGATACCTCGAAAATCCATCATACGATACTCCGAGCTACTCAAAGCGTAGCTAGTCCATGGGTTGGTACTTCATCTATTTCTTACCTCAAATATGTGATGATAAAAGTAAAGGAGTGAGCAAACCACGGCTCAGTAAGAGATTTGTATGCAAATTTTGATATCTCGAAGACTATATGCAGTAAAATCCTTAATTTCCTATTGGCATGCTGGCACACTAAAAAGAAAGGATACTATAGTTGGCCGGGAAATCCAGATAGAGTATGAAAGGTATTTTAGAATACCTATCTTGTCCTGAAAACCCAGAGCGACTATAGGGAGTAAGTGTTTATTTTTTCTATATAAAACACTTTTCCATATCATTTTGAAAATAATTTTCAAAGCTATGCTTTCATATAGTAAAGCATTTAATCCAAATAATCTAATATTCATAATAATTAACCAAAGAATATTAGATTTATAAAATCACCTTTTTCCATAACAATTCATATTCATTTCAAATCAGTACTTTCAACATATAAAACATTTAGTCCCAAAATCTAATATTCAAATTTGAATCATAAAAGAATATTAGATTAACAACTTTCCATTTCCTTTTTAAAAACATATCACGTGTCACATATATCATTGAAATCTCATAAATAGTATTGGACTGAATTCAGCACCGTAAACTGTTTAGAAAAATCATCATTCATTTCATTCAAAACATATAATAAATGTTCATCTTATCATGTCATCATTCTTGTAAAATTATCGCTTTTCATGTCATAAAAATAGTGGAGACTAAGTCAACACCCAAATGATATCATGCTATAAGTCCCGTAGGGGATACAGTACACGTGAGATCCATGTGGGGACAATATAATAAACACATGAGATCTATGGCCATAGTCTATAGGTGTCCTCGGTCGTATATTGATTAGGTGTCAACCGGGACACTGAAGGCAGGATCAGTGTCAACAGCTTCACATATCACATATCACATATCACATATTACATGTCACATATCAGCATGATACATGGCCTATCAGTCTCAAAACAGTATATGTGAAATCTCGTTACCTTTATGGAATTAAGTAAAATCAATAACATCTTTCAGAAAATCCATAAATGTATAAATCACAGTATCTTGTATGGTGAAAACAATGTTATAAAATAATTAGATTGTAGTAGGAAATCTCATAAACACTTCATTTTACCGTAAACACATATACTCATATTTCCATGCTTTCCTTTCAAAACATTAATTCAAGATACTAGAAAACATTTCCTGTAGTTTCATATTTTATGGAAAATAGAAATATTTATTTTTCCAAAATTAATAATAATTCCACCAAACACATTTCTCATTATAGAACACATGTAGAGACATTTTAGTCTTAAAATAATATTTACACAGTGATAAAACCTTTATGAAAATTATTACACGTGATAGAATTTATTTTGTTCATAAAGGAAAATCATAAATAAAATAGTGAATATCATACTGAAAATAATTATAAAATATTCACTATTCACCATTTCACTTCACCATTCACACCTTTCACTATAAAACACGTGGGATGAATTTTCAGTAGTGAAACCTTTACCGAAATCAGTATCATGAATATTTAATCACTACTTTTCGAAAGTTCCACCATTTATGAAAAATAAATAATTTATCACTTTTGAGGCTAGGATAAATACAAATGATGTATTAAAAATATTTAATAATATTTTTGAAAATATCTTTAGTAAATTTCAGCAGCATAACGACTGCCAGAGTCATAGCCTCCGTACACTTTCAAACACAGTCTCAACAGCTAGAAACCTCAATTTCATAGCATTTCAAGGCAATTCAATATCCAATAAATCTTATAAAATTCATAGCATGAAAACCATGCATTCGGATATCCTTACAAATTCACACACGCATCCCTTACTTGTCTAGCGTAGTCTACCTTCTCTACTGTACCACTCGTAATCCGATACTCCCGGGCTGCAGATAATTTTACCAAAAATATCAACTCACTTAATACTTATTTTTAAGCTATTATTTATGCTTATATGCAGCCATATTGTATATTGCAAATATTTTTGCAGTATAAATTATACCGGTAGTATAATATTACTTCTTACTTGTTTAAAATTCAATATTACACATAGAAAATATGCTTAGCCAAATATTCCAATTGGATCCAAAATTCGTATTTTCCCAATTTTAACTATACAATAAATCTCAATTTATCATTAAAAAAATTTTATATTTACCTATTATTAAAAATAATCACATTAACATTTTTCTTTTCTTTTCTCTTTAGCTTGATTTCTTTTCTTTCACTGCCGGGAGCACAACTTATTTCCTTACATGGCCGGCAGCCTCCCATGTCTTATTCTCATAGTTTTCCATTCCTTTCTCAACTCTTATTTCATGAACTCTCCCTACTCATTCAAAACTTTCATTAAACATCTTAAATTCATCAAATTTAATCACCATTGTGCAGCCCTTGTTCTTGATCGAGACCACCATGTTCACCGCACTTCAAGATCTTGACAAATTATCATCACAACCATAGTCCAACCAAGGTCTATTCATCATCTACCACTAAATTCTACCCAACATATATCAAGATCATCAAAATTTCTCCATTTTCTTTCCATAACCGAACCTTACATATTTCTTTACATTTCATTTTAATTCTATTTAAGGCATAGAACAAGTCATTCATGCTTAAATAAATCATAAAACCAAGTTAGGAATTAAAGAGCATCATCACTTCTCACCTTCACTTCAATGCCTAACGATATTGCCACAAACCAGCCTGGTTACGTGAGTTTCTGTTCTTCATTTCCCATCTTTAATCAGCTCCTAAGATGAGGAATAAAGATTATTAAAGATGTGTGGCGAGTAAAGGGGCTGAAGGGAAGGTTTCCATGGTGGAAAATGAGAGAAACATGAAGAAACGAGAGAAGAATTGAGCTGCATCATAAGTTGGTTTAGCAGCAAAATACAAAGCATAAGTCAGTGAATGAAGACTCAATTAGCTGAGTTTCAAGCCCCTTTATTCATGTTTCAGCCAATAACAAATTGCCACATGTATATTAATCAATTCTACTCTCTTTTCTCTCCTTTTTATTTTCTTTCTTTGCTTTTTAAGTTAGCAGTCAGCCCACGTGCAGGTTATGGAGCTAAAATGGCTGAGCAATTGTCTTCTTTTATTTATTTTCATCCAATAAAATTATACCATGTAGTCCCTCATTTAATTTCCCTCTTTCTCTTCTTTGTTCTTGTCTTGCTTGGGTCTTATATAGACCTCAATTCATGCAGCAAGCTTCCACGTGAAGCTTGCTGCGTTTTCTTCCCCTTTTTTTATAAATATTTTATAAGTATATATTTTCTATTAACATACATTTATAAATATGTATTTACAATTTTATATGTATACACATATCCTTGGCATATACTATATTTTATATACATATATATCATCTTTAAAACATTAATCCCATTTTTCTAATTGCTTTACTACACTTATAACCAACTTTAAAAATTCACCGAGATCAATCCAAAAAGTATAAAAATATGAGCCTGGCCGGAAAGGTCTTCAAGTTAACTTTCCAACACAATTTAAATCACCTTAATCAGAGTTCCCTATAAAATATTATGTACGACTTTTTACTGATTGCTCAATTGTAAATTCCCTACATGTAACGTGAATGTAGGAATTTCTTGTTGTTAATCTATAATGAATTAAAATATGAGCCTTATATGGATAAAAAGATAATTAAGTTAACTTTCCAAAGAATGTTACGGTTTATCAATTGGAAACTCCGATCAAAAATTATAATCAAAACAGTATCAATTGGTCATTCAAGCCTTATGATATTTTTATCCTCACAATTTCCAATCCTTAATTCAACATCCAAAAATATATTTTCTCACTCATATCATCGTCTGAGCATCGAAATCTAAGTGGGGCCCACATAGCTTTTTATTTAATCTTTGTAAAAATGTACAAAAATAATTTATTTATTAATTAAAATCTACATGTTCGTACATGTACAGTACAGTAGAATTGGATCTCACACATACCTAAGCTTCAGATATCATAATCTAAATAAAGCTTACTCCTTGATAATGATGTTTGATCTTCCTGTCTTAAATCACAAATATAAGCTGTCCAAATGTCTAGCCTTTAACGATAATCTAAACAAGTAACAAAAGAACCTTCAGGAAGATTAGATTGTATCACAACCATCACTTCGTTAGAATGGTTTAAGTTTTAGAAACTCACCATAGTTTCGCAATCTTTTAATGCTCACAAACATGAATAAAACCTTTTTCTTCAAGCAAGCAAGAGAGAAAATAGAAGACTAGGGTGGGCAGGAAAGACTCTACCAGGTCCTGCCACCAAACCCAGTAAAAGCCAGCTTGTTAGACACCATATCATTCAACTGACAAACACGTATCATCTCTTTAAAACACTTTAACATTCTTTTCTCCTTTCCTTTTCCTCACTCCTTTTCATTAGTATCATTAAATCACAAATATATAGGTTTTTTAGGTCATGCATGAGTGAATCATACACGAACAATCTAAGGTTAAACATAAAGAAAATTAAAAATTTCACCTCAAGAAACCAATCCTAGTGGATTCTTTGATCAAGAACATTTATATTATGCAAATAATTATCAAGAATCATAAAGATGTTTCAAGAAACATACCTAAGCTTCAGATATCATAATCTAAATAAAGCTAAGTCCTTGATGATGATGTTTGATCTTCTTGTCTTAAATCACAAATATAAGTTGTCCAACTATCTAGCTTTTAACGGTAATCTAAACAAGTAGCAAAAGAACCTTCAGGAAGATTAGATTGTATCACAACCATCACTTCGTTAGAATGGTTTAAGTTTCAGAATCTCACCATAGTTTCGCAATCTTTTAATGCTCACAAACATGAAGAAAACCTTTTTCTTGAAGCAAGCAAGAGAGAAAACAGAAGACTAGGGTGGGCAGGAAAGACTCTACAAGGTCCTGCAACCAAACCAAGTAAAAGCCAGCCTGTTAGACACTATATCTTTCAACTGACAAACACGTATAATCTCTTTAAAACACTTTAATATTCTTTTCTCCTTTCCTTTTCCTCACTCCTTTTCATTAGTATCATCAAATCACAAATATATAGGTTTTTTAGGTCATGCATGAGTGAATCATGCATGAACAATATGAGGTTAAACATAAAGAAAATTAAAAAATTTCACCTCAAGAAACCAATCCTAATGGATTCTTTGATCAAGAACATTCATATTATGCAAATAATTATCAAGAATCATAAAGATGTTTCAAGAAACATACCTAAGCTTCAGATATCATAAGCTTCAGATATCATAATCTAAATAAAGCTTACTCCTTGATGATGATGTTTGATCTTTTTTCTTAAATCACAAATATAAGTTGTCCAAGTGTCTAGCCTTTAATGATGATCTAAACAAGTAGCAAAAGAACCTTCAGGAAGATTACATTGTATCACAACCATCACTTTGTTAGAATGGTTTAAGTTTCAGAATCTCACCATAGTTTCGCAATCTTTTAATGCTCACAAACATGAAGAAAACCTTTTTCTTCAAGCAAGCAAGAGAGAAAATAGAAGACTAGGGTAGGTAGGAAAGACTCTACAAGGTCCTACCACCAAACCAAGTAAAAGCCAGCTTGTTGGACACCATATCATTCAACTGACAAACACGTATCATCTCTTTAAAACACTTTAACATTCTATTATCCTTTTCTTTTCCTCACTCCTTTTCATTAGTATCATTAAATCACAAATATATAGGTTTTTTAGGTCATGCATGAGTGAATCATACATGAACAATCTGAGGTTAAACATAAAGAAAATTCAAAATTTCACCTTAAGAAACTAATCCTAATGGATTCTTTGATCAAGAACGTTCATATTGTGCAAATAATTATCAAGAATGATAAAGATGTTTTAAAAAAAATACCTAAGCTTTAGATATTGTAATCTAAAGCTTACTCTTTACTGATAATGGTTGATCTTCTTGTCTTGAATCACAAAGATAAGTTGTCCAAGTATACAGCCTCTAAGTGTAATCCACACACGTACAAACAAAACCTTTGAGAATGTTGGGTTGTATCATGACCATCACCTCACTAGAACAATTTGAGTTTCATAAACTCACTATAATTTATTTAATCTCTTAAAGCTCACAAACATGAAGAAAACCTTTTCTTGAAGCATGTAAGAGACAAAAGATAGAGAACTAGGGTGGGCGACAATGAGTCTACAAGGTCTTGCCACCATCCATAAAAATCTTAATCCCTAAAGTGTAGTCGTCCTTGATTATCTATTTATAGGTTAGGGTAAATGTATTTTATTAATTGGTATATTTACCTTTTAGCCCTTGAACTTATTTTAATTGCAATTGGGTCCTTCTCTTCATTAAACTATTTAATTAGAGGTAAGGCCCAAATTACAATTAAAGGTAAGGAATTGTAACTTGTTTAAACTCTTTTAACTAAGTCTACTTAACCAAACATTTTTAGTTAAGTCCAATAATCCCTTTTAATTATAATTTGGTCCAATAACTTAATTAAAACATTTTTAATTAAGTTTAGTTAATTAAACATGTTTAGTTAAGTCCTTTATAATTCGATCCAATATGTCCAAATGGGAAATTTCAAATTTCCCTAGATCAATCGATTTTCATCCATTGGCTACTTTTTTATGTATGTAACCCATTTGGCTCCTAACAACATGACAATAAACTTAAATTGTAATTCAAATTCATAAATCATGCTATGCATCGATCTATGCAACATGATCACCCAAATGTTAGAAATGCTAAGAGTGGTTCTCAACTTGAAGCTTTTCAATGATAAGTCTCTCGATGTAATTAATATCCTTCTATCGATCATATCGCAAAGAATTAATAGGCATAGTGAATGTTTACTTATAAATTCATCATATTAGTTCTTGCAACATCAAGATTAACTTTAATAATTCCTATGAAACCAATTTCATCAAGGACTCATTATGCTATGGCCATGGACTCGCACAAGAAAATCTCAAGTTAAAACCAATCGAGATATGTTCCCTAAATTCACTTGGAATGATGGATTCTCACTTTACTACTTATCCCCTTTCATATGATCTGGGCCATACCTTAAACCACCCTAATTAGGTCTTTGGCAATATGAACTTGTAGGGGTGAAATCAAAGTATGATGCTTCACATATAAGATGACCAGGTGTCTCAAGTCAAAGGATCACTTACAAGACGATCACATGACAATGTTTCCATAGTCACTTAAGTGAAACTACCAAATGGACTTCTCACATGTGGTCATGTTCAATGAACTCGTTCCCTAACAAGCATCCATATGTGTCACACTTCAAAGGACAAGACATTTTCTATAACAAAAAAGCGGAAGTATAGATTTTTGGGGAAAACTTTTCCTTTTACTTTAACTCTGGTTTGTGTAGCGAGTAGTCTAAATCTTTCAGTTTTAGGTTACTATTCACCTGATCTTGGTTAAAGTTTGATTTCCCTGGTCCCAATTCATTTCATAACTTAAATCCACTTAAATTTCAATTTTGACAGCATTTATACTTAACTACGATAAACTCCTTATAACACATTTCAGACAGCATAGCAAAATACTATTCATTTCCCGAATCTTTGGCCCGAAACGGCCTATCGCACTTTCATAGAATCTAATAGTATATTCAAAAAATTTTCATAATTTTTGGATAACTTAAAGGTCGTTAAAAAAATTTATCAACCAAATATTATATTATTTTTAGCACTATTCACATAAAAAGATGACAAATATTTGTTTAAATCCCTATTTAACTTGGTTTTCAAAAGTAATCATATATTCACACATATCACATCTCACTTTTCAATACTACACAAAATCATCAATTTTTGAGTACGTATGAATAGTAAACTCATATACCGAGCTATAAACTACAGTATGTCGCTTAGGTTGAAACGTCAAAATAAGATATTGCATGTCGCCATCTCAGCTTAGATTATGGAGAAAAATGAAAGGGTGAGCTTGGGGAGCTCAGTAAGCCACTACACAAGTGCAGAGATAGTAACAAGCAAGATATAGTACAACTAATGCATGCAACACATGTGTCTCATCATATCACATATCAATAATTTGTTTAAACATCACATGTGAGAACCCCATTTCCTCAATACCTAATATAAGTTAAAGAGTGTAGAAAACGAAAAGCTAGAGTTGGTCACTAAGATTTTTAAATAAAGGGTTTGTTAAGTAAAGATTAGGAAAGTATTCAATGTGGGCCCCAAAAGGAATTTTATCATTCAGATCTAAATAAGACCTTACAGAAATGATATTTAAAGTAAAATATTTAGATTGCAAGAATTTTCATCTCAAAATTCTCTCGTTTGGGCATGTTTTGAAAAGTGTGCAATAATTTTGAAAATGGTGGTTACCTCCATAGGCCGAAAAAATTTTGTAAATAACGGTCAAGCTAATTTGATTGATGACCAACTGATAGCCATAGATGAATCCTCGTATGAAGAAGTCTTATGTGATTCCAACTCATAGGTTGAATCACACGAAAACACTAAAAAGAAAGCAAATGAGCAATTAAGGGTACTTTAGTAATTTTACCCTTTTTCCTCATCAAACGTTATCAAAGGCTTATCCAATGATTGGAATGAGTTAAATTGATGTGTTTTATGATTGAATGAAATATTTTGAAAGTTAGATTGATTATTTAAATAGGAATTAAATCGTGAAGGGCAAAATTGGAATTTTTGGTAAACACAAAGGCATTTTAGTATTTTGCCTTAAAAGATATTTTAAATTTAGAATTTTCTACACTTTTCTTCCACTTTTGCTGGCCATCTCATTCCTTTTTCATTTCCACCATTGTTGTTAAGAGAGAGAGAGTCCCTAAAACACTTGTAAAAGCACTCCAAAACCGAAAACTGCCTTCACCAAACTTTTTTAGCTCTCAGAGCTCTACAACATACTACCAAAATCAAGTGTTAAAGTGGTCATTTTCATGGTAAACCATCCTCCATAAGATTTGGCCAAGAAGAAAGGTGAGAGAAAGCTTGAATTTTTCGTGATTTATTAACTTTAAGCTAAGTGTTTAAGATGTTTAAGCATGTATTTAGGCTTGAGTTGCATTAAAACCATGAGATGCACTCCCTTAGGGTTTTGGCCAACCCTCCTCATGGATGAATATGCTGTTGTTCAATATGAAAATGATGTAGAATTAATGTATACAATGTGTAGAACATGAATTTAAGCTTAAATTGAAGAAATGAGGTGTGTAGGAGAGAGAACCCAATTCAGCCAAGTGAAAGGCATGGTGAAACCATGCTCAATTCAATGTAATTTGGGTCCTAGAATACTATATAAATTAATACAAGACTATTGGTGAATTCAGAATAGAAAATGGAGATGTTTTGACGATAATTGCAGTGTTAGCATTGTTATGAAATAGACCGGCATTGCAGCTACTGTAGGCAATGTAGTAGGTCTTAAGGAGTTAAATACTTGTTATAACTGAAGTGTGATCAATTGACTGTGTTTTGGTATTGTTTTGCAACTCCGAAGTAAGTTGCATTAAGGAAAACGATAAGCAAATATATGATCGCTTTTCTACATTGCTTAATTGAGTTGATTTGGTATACTGCACTATAACTGAATTTGGTAAGGGATATATATAAGACGTAAGGATACTGTGACTACACTGGTATGATTGAAATCTTGCATAACTGAACAATGAAACTGCTTTGAGATCGATTTATTGGACTGAGTGATTTGAATTGATTTACTAAACTAAGTGATTGACATTGGGATTGATTTACATTGAGAAACTGGAATTGGGGCTTTTGAACGTGTTTTAGTGCATGAGGGTTAGGGTAAATAGTACCGTTATGCTGTCAAAATTTCGTAAAACGATCCTAAGCCCCTAAACTGTCAATAAGAAATTCTGTCATTTATTTTATAGATTTATAAATTAACTGAAGATATGTTTTGAGGAAATATTGTTGAAGTATTTTCCAACAGGTTTAGGAAATGTATTATCTAAAGTTTGAATGATTGACTGAAACGAATGTCTTAAATTGATTAACTCTATTTTACTAAAAGTTTTAACTGTCTAACTGAAGTTAATGTTTCGAGTGTCTAACTGAAGTAGACGCTTTGAATGTTTTGAACTAACTGACATGGCTTTAGTGAAAGTGTCTATTTTCTGACTTAAGATAATGATTTAAATGTTTTGAATTTAAGTGAACATATTGAATGAAATGTTTTGATTTCTAAACTCTATGATTTTAAAATGAAACTTAGTTCTCAAAAGTTTATATTTTCATTACGAAGGTTGCAAATCCCTTGCCAATCCAGGCACTGCCAGGCCCTGATAATAAAACGTACATTTATACTATTGTATTATGTTTTGAAAACATAAAGTATGGTTTGATTGTTTTCATGGGAACCGAGTAAATGTTTTGAGACTTTGATTCCCCATAGTTACCTTCGGGTAATCTTGCAGTATTTTTGCCTTTGATTATGATTCTGAACAGCTATTAACCCTAAGCAAGTCTATAGCTGCCTCGGTATCACCTACTCATTAGTACTATAGGGTGTCTCTGATTCTGAATGCTGTATCGACTCTGACTCAGTCATCAACGTCTATAGTTCTCACATGGTCAGTGTACACTGCGGGCTCTTTTATGATAATAGCCAGATGTCTACAATTCTCCTTTTATGGGATCTGGATGGCATGATTCTATTGGGATATCGCCAGGTGTGAGGACCGTTTATACTGTTACTGTATATGTGTAAACATTTATTTATTAATTAATTTATGTATATTTTGTAAATTATAGGTAAAACAATAATTAGGCCCCACTTGATTTATGGTGCCCAGATGTCTATAAGACTAAGTAAAACAGTGTACGGAAGGTTTAATAATCCTTATGTGAAAATATTGAGATCAAAATCCTTCATTTATATTATTTTTTATAAGTATGGCAACAAATTAGAAAATTACGATTTTGTCCCGAAGGTATTTTTGTAAATTAGGACCAAACTAAAATGAAATTGGATGAAGTAAAAATACAGTGTTATTCTAAATGAAAAGAAGTTTAAGATAGTGTCAATAGATTTATCAAATCGGTAGCTAAATCAGAAATTTATGCGATTCACCCGATAGGGGTAATTTTGTAATTTCACATTTTTGGTGAACCGCGTGTCGATGAAACCACCATGATTCATCAAAATACATCCAATAAGAATTTTTGGTCATGAAATCCAAATTTTTGGAGTGCAATTACATAGTTGAAAAATTATGGAAGCCTAAAGGTAAAATTGTTCAAAAATTTCATAACAAAGGGCATTTTGGTAATTTTTTCATATTCTAGAACACTCTATATTTTTCCCCTAAGAGCTGCCGGCCACTATTCATCCTCCCCAACCTCTTCCATTCACGCCACCATAGAAGAAAAGAAAAGAAAGAAAAAGAAAGCTTCCATACCTTTTCACACATACCTTATCTCACAAAAATTTCTTTTACAAACCTCTTCCACTCTTCAAGTTCTATCTACCCATGCCCATAGTTCATTGAATAAGTGACAAAATAAGGAGAAAAGAAGCCTTGAAGGATTCGGCCACAAGGTACCCCTTACTATCCATGTAGTTTCAATTGATTTTAATAGTGAATTTTAATGTTTTCAAGCATGATAAGCATGATTATGGTGTTGGATTCAATTGACTTCAGCTAAATCATGATTTACCATTAAAGGGGGGTTTTGGCCAAGGGTAGAAGTCAATGGAAACTTAGTGTTTCATACATAAAAATGATGCCAAATTGAAGAATAAACATAGTTAAGCATGAAATGCAAGCTAGATTATTGAAATTTCATAGATTATGCAAGAGGGAGAATCCGGCCTAGGCAAGGAGACATGCATTCATGGCTGCAATTGATGGTTTTAAAGTTCCATTAGATTGTAGAAATTATAAGGAGTTCACCGGTGCAATCGGATTTAAAACAGGCTTAAAACAAATAAGTTATGTTTTAGCACCGGTAGAAATTATATCGAATTAATATTCTTAATGTACAATATGGCTGCAATTATTAAAGGAAATTAGTTTAAAATTTTAATTAAGGTTAACAAATATTTTTGTTGAATTTATTTGCAGCTCGAGAGTATCAAATTACGAGTGGTGCTATCAAGGAAGCTGAATAAATTAGCTAGGTAAGAGATGCGTGTGTAGACTGTAGGGATATTATGGATGCATGGTTTTGATGCAAATAATTTTATGAGAATAATTTGGAAATGAAATGCCTTGAAACTGTGTAAATTGAGTTTTTCAGTGGAAATTGAACTGTGTTTAAAGTGCAGGGAGGCTAGGTCAATAACAGCTGTTATGCTTCTGAAATTTCTAAGAAATTTTCCTAAAAATATCATGAAAATATTTTAGTGCATTATAGAGTAAAATTCTAGCCTTAGAACTTAATTAATTGATATTTTCCATTTATGGTGAATCACGCGTCGGTGAAACCATCATGATTCATCAAAATACATCCAATAAGAATTTTTGGTGATGAAATCTGAATTTTTGGGGTGCAATTACATAGTTAAAAAAATTGCGGAAGCTTAAGACCAAAATTGTTCAAAAATTTCATAACCAAGGGCATTTTGGTAATTTTACCCTCTTCTGGAACACTCTATATTTTTCCCCTAAGAGTTGTAGGCCACTATTCATCATCCCCAACCTCTTACATTCACGCCACCATAGAAGAAAACAAAAGAAAAAAAAAAAGAAAGCTTCCATACCTTCTCACACATACCTTATCTCACAAAAATTTCTTTTGCAAAACTCTTCCTTTCTTCAAGCTTTATCTACCCATACCCATAGCTCATTGAATAAGTGACAAAACAAGGAGAAAAGAAGCCTTGAAGGATTCGGCCACAAGGTACCCTTTACTATCCATGCAGTTTCAATTGATTTTAATAGGGAATTTTAATGTTTTCAAGCATGATAAGCATGATTATGGTGTTGGATTCAATTGAATTTAGCTAAATCATGATTTACCATTAAAGGGGCGTTTTGGCCAAGGGTAGAAGTCAATGGAAACTTAGTGTTTCATACATAAAAATGATGCCAAATTGAAGATTAAACATAGTTAAGCATGAAATGCAAGCTAGATTATTGAAATTTCATAGATTATGCAAAAGGGAGAATTCGGTCTAGGCAAGGGGATATGCATTCATGGCTGCAATTGATGGTTTTAAGGTACCATTAGACTGTAGAAATGATGAGGAGTTCACCAATGTAATCGGATTTAAAATCGGACTTAAAATGAAGAAGTTATGTTTTAGCACCAGTTAAAATTATACCGAGTTTATATTCCCAGTGTACAATATGGCTGCAATTATTAAAGGAAATGAGTTTAAAAATTTAATTAAGGTTGATAAATATTTTTGGTGAATTTATTTGCAGCCTGAGAGAATCTAATTACAAGTGGTGCTATTGAGGAAGCTGAATAAATTAGACAGGTAAGGGATACGTGTGTAGATTGTAGGGATATTATGGATGCATGGTTTTGATGCAAATAATTTTATGAGAATAATTTGGAAATCAAATGCCTTGAAAACTGTGTAAATTGATGTTTTTGGCTGAAATTAAACAGTGTTCAAAGTTCTGGGAGGCTAGGTGAATAACAACTGTTATGCTGTTGAAATTTCTGAGAAATTTTGCTAAAAATATCATGAAAATATTTTAATGCATTATAAACTGAAATTCTAGCCTTAGAAATTAATTAATTGATATTTTCCATTTATTGTGAATCGCGCGTCGATGAAACGTCCATGATTCGGCAAAATACATCCAATAAGAATTTTTTGTGATGAAATCCAAATTTTTAGAGTGCAATTACATAGTTAAAAAAATTACGGAAGCTTAAAGGCAAAATTGTCGAAAAATTTCATAACCAAGGGCCTTTTGATAATTTTGCCCTATTCTAGAACACTCTATATTTTTCCCCTAAGAGCTGCCGGCCACTATTTATCGTCCCCAACCTCTTGCATTCACGCCACCATAGAAGAAAAGAAAAGAAAATAAAGAAAAAGAAAGCTTCCATACCTTCTCACACATATCTTATCTCACAAAAATTTCTTCTACAAACCTCTTCCTCTCTTCAAGCTCTATCTATCCATACCCATAGCTCATTGAATAAGTGACAAAACAAGGAGAAAAGAAGCCTTAAAGGATTCGGCCACAAGGTACCCCTAACTATCCATGTAGTTTCAATTGCTTTAATAGTGAATTTTAATGTTTTCAAGCATGATAAGCGTGATTATGGTGTTGGATTCAATTGAATTTAGCTAAATCATGATTTACCATTAAAGGGGGGTTTTGGCCAAGGGTAGAAGTCAATGGAAACTTAGTGTTTCATACATCAAAATGATGCCAAATCGAAGAATAAACATAGTTAAGCATGAAATGCAAGCTAGATTATTGAAATTTCATAGATTATGCAAGAGGGAGAATTCGGCCTAGCAAGGGGACATGCATTCATGGGTGCAATTGATGGTTTTATGGTACCATTAGACTGTAGAAATTATAAGGAGTTCACCAATGCAATCGGATTTAAAATCGAACTTAAAATGAAGAAGTTATGTTTTAGCACCAGTTGAAATTATACCGAGTTTATATTCCCAGTATACAATATGGCTGCAATTATTAAATGAAATTAGTTTAAAAATTTAATTAAGGTTAATAAATATTTTTGGTGAATTTATTTGCAGCCTGAGAGTATCTAATTACAAGTGGTGCTATCGAGGAAGCTGAATAAATTAGACAGATAAGGGATGCGTGTGTAGACTGTAGGGATATTATGGATGCATGGTTTTGATGCAAATAATTTTATGAGAATAATTTGGAAATGAAATGCCTTGAAAACTGTGTAAATTGAGGTTTTCGGCTGAAATTAAACAGTGTTTAAAGTGCTGGGAGGCTAGGTGAATAACAGCTGTTATGCTGCTGAAATTTCTGAGAAATTTTGCTAAAAATATCATGAAAATATTTTAATGCATTATAAAGTGAAATTCTAGCCTTAGAAATTAATTAATTGATATTTTCCATTTATGGTGAATCGCGCGTCGATGAAACGACCATGATTCAGTAAAATACATCCAATAAGAATTTTTTGTGATGAAATCCAAATTTTTAGAGTGCAATTACATAGTTAAAAAAATTACGGAAGCTTAAAGGCAAAATTGTCCAAAAATTTCATAACCAAGGGCCTTTTGGTAATTTTGCCCTATTCTAGAACACTCTATATTTTTCCCCTAAGAGCTGCCGGCCACTATTTATCGTACCCATCCTCTTGCATTCACGCCACCATAGAAGAAAAGAAAAGAAAGACAAAGAAAGCTTCCATACCTTCTCACACATACGTTATCTCACAAAAATTTCTTCTACAAACCTCTTCCTCTCTTCAAGCTCTATCTATCCATACCCATAGCTCATTGAATAAGTGACAACACAAGGAGAAAAGAAACCTTGAAGGATTCGGCCACAAGGTACCCCTCACTATCCATGTAGTTTCAATTGCTTTAATAGTGAATTTTAATGTTTTCAAGCATGATAAGCGTGATTATGGCGTTGGATTCAATTGAATTTAGCTAAATCATGATTTACCATTAAAGGGGGGTTTTGGCCAAGGGTAGAAGTCAATGGAAACTTAGTGTTTCATACATCAAAATGATGTCAAATTGAATAGTAAATATAGTTAAGCATGAAATGCAAGCTAGATTATTGAAATTTCATAGATTATGCAAGAGGGAGAATTCGGCCTAGGCAAGGGGACATGCATTCATGGATGCAATTGATAATTTTAAGGTACCATTAGACTGTAGAAATTATGAGGAGTTCACCAATGCAATCGGATTTGAACTCGGACTTTAAACAAAGAAGTTATATTTTAGCACCAATAGAAATTATACTGAGTTAATATTCCCAGTGTACAATATGGCTATAATTATTAAAGGAAATTAGTTTAAAAATTTAATTAAGGTTAATAAATATTTTTGCTGAATTTATTTGCAGCCCAAGAGTATCGGATTATGAGTTGTGCTATCAAGGAAGCTGAATAAATTAGACAGGTAAGGGATGCGTGTGTAGACTGTAGGGATATTATGGATGCATGGTTTTGATGCAAATAATTTTATGAGAATAGTTTGGAAATGAAATGCCTTGAAACTGTGTAAATTGAGGTTTTCAGTGGAAATTGAACTGTGTTTAAAGTGCAGGGAGGCTAGGTCAATAACAGCAGTTATGCTTCTGAAATTTCTAAGAAATTTTCCTAAAAATATCATGAAAATATTTTAGTGCATTATAGAGTACAATTCTAGCCTTAGAACTTAATTAATTGATATTTTCCATTTATGGTGAATCACGCGTCGATGAAACCACCATGATTCATCAAAATACATCCAATAAGAGTTTTTGGTGATGAAATCTGAATTTTTAGGGTGCAATTACATAGTTAAAAAAATTACGGAAGCTTAAGTTCGAAATTGTTCAAAAATTTCATAACCAAGGGCATTTTGGTAATTTTGCCCTCTTCTGGGACACTCTATATTTTTCCCCTAAGAGCTGCAGGCCACTATTCATCATCCCCAACCTCTTACATTCACGCCACCATAGAAGAAAAGAAAAGAAAAAAAAAAAAGAAAGCTTCCATACCTTCTCACACATACCTTATCTCACAAAAATTTCTTTTGCAAAACTCTTCCTATCTTCAAGCTTTATCTACCCATACCCATAGCTCATTAAATAAGTGACAAAACAAGGAGAAAAGAAGCCTTGAAGGATTCGGCCACAAGGTACCCTTTACTATCCATGCAGTTTCAATTGATTTTAATAGGGAATTTTAATGTTTTCAAGCATGATAAGCATGATTATGGTGTTGGATTCAATTGAATTTAGCTAAATCATGATTTACCATTAAAGGGGCGTTTTGGCCAAGGGTAGAAGTCAATGGAAACATAGTGTTTCATACATAAAAATGATGCCAAATTGAAGATTAAACATAGTTAAGCATGAAATGCAAGCTAGATTAATGAAATTTCATAGATTATGCAAAAGGGAGAATTCGGCCTAGGCAAGGGGACATGCATTCATGGCTACAATTGATGGTTTTAAGGTACCATTAGACTGTAGAAATTATGAGGAGTTCACCAATGCAATCGGATTTAAAATCGGGCTTAAAATGAAGAAGTTATGTTTTAGCACCAGTTGAAATTTTACCGAGTTTATATTCCCAGTGTACAATATGGCTACAATTATTAAAGGAAATTAGTTTAAAAATTTAATTAGGGTTAATAAATATTTTTGGTGAATTTATTTGCAACCTGAAAGAATCTAATTACAAGTGGTGCTATCGAGGAAGCTAAATAAATTAGACAGGTAAGCGATACGTGTGTAGATTGTATGGATATTATGGATGCATGGTTTTGATGCAAATAATTTTATGAGAATAATTTGGAAATGAAATGCCTTGAAAACTGTGTAAATTGAGGTTTTTGGCTGAAATTAAACAGTGTTTAAAGTGCTGGGAGGCTAGGTGAATTACAACTGTTATGCTACTGAAATTTCTAAGAAATTTTGCTAAAAATATCATGAAAATATTTTAATGCATTATAAAGTGAAATTCTAGGCTTAGAAATTAATTAATTGATATTTTCCATTTATGGTGAATCGCGCGTCGATGAAACGTCCATGATTCGGCAAAATACATCCAATAAGAATTTTTTGTGATGAAATCCAAATTTTTAGAGTGCAATTACATAGTTAAAAAAATTATGGAAGCTTAAAGGCAAAATTGTCCAAAAATTTCATAACCAGGGGCATTTTGGTAATTTTGCCCTATTCTAGAACACTCTATATTTTTCCTCTAAGAGCTGCCGGCCACTATTTATCGTCCCCAATCTCTTGCATTCACGCCACCATAGAAGAAATGAAAAGAAAAGAAAGAAAAAGAAAGCTTCCATACCTTCTCACACATACCTTATCTCACAAAAATTTCTTCTACAAACCTCTTCCTCTCTTCAAGCTCTATCTATCCATACCCATAGCTCATTGAATAAGTGACAAAACAAGGAGAAAAGAAGCCTTGAAGGATTCGGCCACAAGGTACCCCTAACTATCCATGTAGTTTCAATTGCTTTAATAGTGAATTTTAATGTTTTCAAGCATGTTAAGTGTGATTATGGTGTTGGATTCAATTGAATTCAGCTAAATAATGATTTACCATTAAAGGGGGGTTTTGGCCAAGGGTAGAAGTCAATGGAAACTTAGTGTTTCATACATCAAAATGATGCCAAATTGAAGAATAAACATAGTTAAGCATGAAATGCAAGCTAGATTATTGAAATTTCATAGATTATGCAAGAGGGAGAATTCGGCCTAGGCAAGGGGACATGCATTCATGGGTGCAATTGATGGTTTTAAGGTACCATTAGACTGTAGAAATTATGAGGAGTTCACCAATGCAATCGGATTTAAAATCGGACTTAAAATGAAGAAGTTATGTTTTAGCACCAGTTGAAATTATACCGAGTTTATATTTTCAGTGTACAATATGGCTGCAATTATTAAAGGAAATTAGTTTAAAAATTTCGTTAAGGTTAATAAATATTTTTGGTGAATTTATTTGCAGCCTGAGAGTATCTAATTACAAGTGGTGCTATTGAGGAAGCTGAATAAATTAGACAGGTGAGGGATACATGTGTAGACTGTCGGGATATTATGGATGAACGGTTTTGATGCAAATAATTTTATGAGAATAATTTGGAAATGAAATGCCTTGAAAACTGTGTAAATTGAGGTTTTTGGCTGAAATTAAACAGTGTTTAAAGTGCTAGGAGGCCAGGTGAATAACAGCTGTTATGCTGCTGAAATTTCTAAGAAATTTTGCTAAAAATATCATGAAAATATTTTAATGCATTATAAAGTGAAATTCTAGCCTTAGAAATTAATTAATTGATATTTTCCATTTATGGTGAATTACGCGTCGATGAAACGACCATGATTCAGCAAAATACATCCAATAAGAATTTTTTGTGATGAAATCAAATTTTTAGAGTGCAATTACATAGTTAAAAAAATTACAGAAGCTTAAAGGCAAAATTGTCCAAAAATTTCATAACCAAGGGCCTTTTGGTATTTTTGCTCTATTCTAGAACACTCTATATTTTTCCCCTAAGAGCTGCTGGCCACTATTTATCGTCCCCAACCTCTTGCATTCACGCCACCATAGCAGAAAAGAAAGAAAAAGAAAGCTTCCTTACCTTCTCACATATACCTTATCTCACAAAAATTTCTTCTACAAACCTCTTCCTCTCTTCAAGCTCTATCTATCCATACCAATAGCTCATTGAATAAGTGACAACACAAGGAGAGAAGAAGCCTTGAAGGATTCGGCCACAAGGTACCCCTAACTATCCATGTAGTTTCAATTGCTTTAATAGTGAATTTTAATGTTTTCAAGCATGATAAGCGTGATTATGGTGTTGGATTCAATTGAATTCAGCTAAATCATGATTTACCATTAAAGGGGGGTTTTGGCCAAGGGTAGAAGTCAATGGAAACTTAGTGTTTCATACATCAAAATGATGCCAAATTGAAGAGTAAATATAGTTAAGCATGAAATGCAAGCTGGATTATTGAAAATTCATAGATTATGCAAGAGGGAGAATTCGGCCTAGGCAAGGGGACATGCATTCATGGATGCAATTGATAGTTTTAAAGTACTATTAGACTGTAGAAATTATGAGGAGTTCACCAATGGAATCGGATTTAAAATCGGACTTTAAACAAAGAAGTTATGTTTTAGCAACAATAGAAATTATACTGAGTTAATATTCCCAGTGTACAATATGGCTATAATTATTAAAGGAAATTAGTTTAAAAATTTAATTAAGGTTAATAAATATTTTTGGTGAATTTATTTGCAGCCCAAGAGTATCAGATTATGAGTTGTGTTATCAAGGAAGCTGAATAAATTAGACAGATAAGGGATGCGTGTGTAGACTGTAGGGATATTATGGATGCATGGTTTTGATGCAAATAATTTTATGAGAATAATTTGGAAATGAAATGCCTTGAAACTGTGTAAATTGAGGTTTTCAGTGGAAATTGAACTGTGTTTAAAGTGCAGGGAGGCTAGGTCAATAACAGCAGTTATGCTTCTGAAATTTCTAAGAAATTTTCCTAAAAATATCATGAAAATATTTTAGTGTATTATGGAGTGAAATTCTAAACTTAGAAATTAATTAATTGATATTTTCCATAAAAATGGTGATTTACCAAAAAACAATATTTAAATATTCATGTTATTGATTTTAATTAAAGTTAAGCCACCGAAAATTTCCTATAAATGTTTTACAGTGTAATAGATGGTTTATAAAATATATTACTGGAATGTGAATATTTTATAAATTGCTTTCATTGAAATATTCACTGTATTATAAATTAACATTTATGAATTGACTGAATATTTCTACTTATTTTATTAATTTCCATAAAGGTGAGACTACTGTTTAAATGCTATTTTGAGACTGTTAGGCCCCGTATCATGCTCATGTGATTACTGTACTGTTGATACTGATCATATCTTCAGCGTCCCGGTGTCACCTGATCAGTGTATACTGAGGATATCTATATACTATGACCATATGTCTTACGTATTTGCTATTACTGTTCCGTACGTGGATTATAGCATCATATATTCTAGGTGTTGCCTGGTCTCCACTACTGTTACTGTTTACTGTGCTATTTTTACTGAGCTATATTGTTACTGAAACTGTATACCGTACTGTGTACTAAACTGTTTACTATATTGAACTGTTAACTGTACTATTTATTGTGGTTTATTAAACTGTGAAAGGATATTTTAAAGTGAAAGTGAAATTATTTCTTAAATAATTTATTTAATGGTTTTATATACCATTTTATGTGATTTACTATATATGGGAATTTATGAAATGATATTTATATTAAATTTCACTTCTACTCCCTATATTCGCTTCTAGGTTCTAGGATAAGACAGGTATTCTAAAATACCTTCCATACTCCATCCGGATCCCTAACCGACTATAGTATCCTTCCTTTACTGTCCCTAGTGTACCTATAGAAAAAATAAATTTCCTTTTATGCATATAGATTTCATAATATCAGCTCTGCATACAATACCTTTACTAAGCACCTTTAGCTTACTCCTTTATTTTCCACATCAACATATTATTTTCAGTGACTGCGTGAGTTACCTATCCGAGAATTTCGGCTGCCCTTTTGGTTACCTCGAAGCAGCTTAGTGTTGATCCTGGAGGTATAATCATTTTTTATATATTAAGACTTATTTTGCGGTACTACCATGTTGTAATTATGAACAGGGATGTAAACGATAAACAAATACTGAATGTAAATATTCTTGTGTATGTAAATTTAAAATAAATTATTGTTATAAAGTGATTACTGTTAAATGAAGTGGGAAATAAAGGCATCGCAGACAGCCCAACCATTACTGTATATGTGGAAATGTGTGAATTACGGTATATGCAGACTGTTACAGTATTTATTAGTATCAGAGCAAGGTTGGTCTAATGTCTGTCTATGTCTTTATGATACAATGGTTAACATCTGCTGTAGTACTGTATAGTCTTGATATATAAATGAGTGACTAACCAAAAATTGATAAACTATTTGCCGAAAATTGATAAACTATTTGTGTTATGTAAAAATGAGTGGACGATGGATAACTCGAGTTAATAGGGGTCGAGGTAGAGGTAGGGTGGAGCAGACTCCAGAACCAGTACCGGAGCTCGCCCAGGACCTAATCACCTATCGCAGCCAAAGAGCCCAAATACTTTGATGTCATGCTTGGAAAAGATGTTGGCGGATTTTATCATCATGTATCACGCTGATCGAGCTGCTGATCGGACAGCTCCAACAGCTCCACTAGTAGCACCACCTCCACCACCTCCTGCACAGCCAGCTCCTGAGCCTCAGCCTACTCCACAGCTAGCACCACATGCACAGGCCGTACCACCATCATCAACAGTACAGCCGCCTCGAGACGTAGAGTCGTATTGTGATGTTGCTTTGGTGCGGCAGTTTACGAAGTTGAACATACCAAAATTTAAGGGAGATAAGGATCCCCTGGTGATAGAGTAGTGGGTGACAGCTATAGAGAAATTATTCAGATACATGAGTTTGGAGATCGAAATAGTTGGGTCAACAATATTCCAGCTGACAGACAATGCGGAGCACTGGTGGAAGTCTGCTCAAACTATTTTGTTTGCCCAGCATCCAGTGATTACATGGGAGATATTTGTAGATGCTTTTCGTCGTCAGTACATCCCCGATACAACTCAAAAGAAATTACAGCAGGAGCTTTTAGAGTTGGTTCAGGGGAGCATGACAGTGGATCAGTACGAGTCGAGATTTACTACTCTGAGCAGGTTTATCCACTAACTCGAGTGGATGAGCGGCATAAGATAGAAAGATTTAAGGCTGGGCTGAAACCATCTATTCGGACGAAGCTAGCATCGTTCGATATTCAGACATACGTTGAGGTTGTGAGACGTGCTCAGTTATGCGAGCAGGATTATGAGCAGTTCCACTCAGAGCCAGCATCTAAGACTAAGGCGAAAGGTAAAGGCATGGTGAAGAGGGGTCTAGATGATAGAGTATGTAGAGAGCAGCCTAAGAACGCTAGGTTTTCGAGCATATAGATTTCTAAGGGGTGATTTACTAGATCAGTTGCCGCAGCCCCTACTATTGGCCCCACCTCGACACCGAGGAGTACCGTGACCAGGTGTGTACATTATGGATGGTTACATGGTACACGACCTTACTACTTGTTGACGAAGGCCTGTTTTAGATGTGAGCAGACAGGACATTTGGTGAGAGACTGCTTGATGCTGCAAGAGTCAGCTGCATCTATTGCTCCAGCCCTAGTTCCTCCTGTACTGGCAGCAACAGCTTTAAGTGAATCGGAAAAGGCTATACCCTCATAATCGAGATTGGCCACCACAGCAGAGAAGGGTAAGAAGGCTGTGACTTAGTGACAGGTTTATGTATTGGATCAGGAGACTGTTGATGATTTGCGAATATGATTAAAGGTAAAATTTATATTTTTTATATACCTGTAATTGCATTGTTTGATCTTGGTTATACTCATTCATTCGTGTCTCCTGTTTGTGCTAACAAATCCTAGTAGAGCTGGAGCCTTTAGGGTATACACTACAAATAAATACCTCATTTAGAGAATCGCAAATTATGGATGTTGTGTATAGAAACTATAAATTGACTATAAGAGAGAAGGAAACGACAACTAACCTAATTTTGTTATGCATGTATGATTTTGATGTAATATTGGAAACGGATTGGTTAGCTGTGAACCATGTTAGTTTGGACTGTTATACTAAGTTTTTTACCTTCTCTCATCCTGAACGCTATACTGTAAAATTATTTGATAAGTTATAATGAAAGTAATGTGTTTACTAAATTGTTTAAGTGTTGTGTGAATGTGTTGAAGGTTTTATTGCCTATGTGGAGGACGTGGAAAAGAAACGTCCTAAGCTACACGAGATTCCTGTGGTGAGGGATTTTCTGGACGTATTTCCAAAAGACTTACTAGGGTTACCACTGAATTAGGAAATCGAGTTCACCATTGATTTGGTACTCGGTACGGAGCCCATTTCTAAGCCCCATATTAGATGGCATTAACAGAGTTAGAGGAGCATAAGAAGCAACACCAGGAGTTATTGGATAAGGGATTTATTCGTCCCAATGTGTTTCCATGGGGTGCACCGGTATTATTCGCTCGGAAGAAAGATGGCAGCTTACGGTTGTGTATAGATTATCGGATGCTGAATAAGGTTACCATCAAGAACAAGTATACCCTCCCCAGGATTGATGACTTATTTGATCAGCTCAGGGGTGTCGTAGGTGTTCTCTAAGATAGATCTCCGATCGGGCTATCATCAGCTTAAGATTCAGGAGTCGAATGCTCCTAAGACAGCATTCCAAACTTGATATGGGCACTATGAGTTTCTATTAATGCCTTTCGAATTGACGAATGCCCCTGCAACATTTGTAGGCTTGATGAATAAGGTGTTTAAGCCCTATTTGGATAAGTTTGTGATTGTATTTATCGACGAGATTTTGGTGTATTCTATGTCTCTAGAGGAGCATGAGTAACACCTTTATATAGTTCTGCAAACCCTCAGGGACCGAAAGATATATGCTAAGTTCAATAAGTGTGAATTCTATCTAGATCACATTACTTTTCTAAGACATGTAGTATCGAAGGACGGGGTGTCTGTTGATCCGTCCAAGGTAAAGGCCATTATACAGTGGGAGACCTAAGACGGTGATAGAGATATGGAGTTTCTTGGGTTTAGCTTGATACTATCACCGGTTTGTCAAGGGATTCTCCAAACTAGTTACTCCACTGACACGACTCACACATAAGGAGGTTAAGTTCGAGTGGATAGATGCGTGTGAGCTTAGCTTCCAAGAGTTGAAGAGGAAACTAACTACTTCTCTTGTATTAGCCCTTCCAAGTGGATCAAAGGGATTCTTGGTGTATACAGATGCTTCCGCACAGGGTTTAGGGTGTGTTTTGATGCAGAATAGTCGGGTGATTGCCTATGGTTCTCGACAGCTAAAAGAGCATGAGAAGAATTATTTGACTCACGATCTGGAGATAACTGCTGTGGTGTTTGCATTGAAGATATGGCAACATTATCTCTATAGAGAAACATTCCAGATATATACAAACCATAAGAGTCTTAAGTACTTATTCTCGCAACAGGAATTAAATATGAGACAGTAGAGATGGATGGAGCTATTAAAAGATTACTACTGCGAGATATTGTACCACACGAGGAAAGCAAATGTGGTGGCAGATGCACTGAGTTGGCAGTATATGGGCATGGTATCATACATGATGGTCAGGGAACACAAGTTATTGGAACAGTTCTCAAGCCTCAGTCAGAATGTGGTTTCCTTTGAGAGATATGGATTCACGGCTAGTTTTAAAATTGAGCTAGATTTGATGGACCGAATTAGGGATGCTCAGAGGATTGATGCCTATTGTGTAAAGGTTGCCAGTCAGGTACAGATGGTAGTACAGTCAGTGGAGATGGATGGAGTTGTTAAAAGATTACAATTGCAAGATATTGTACCATACTAGGAAAGAACATGTGGTGGTAGATGCACTGAGTTGGCAGCATATGGGCATGGTATTGTACATAATGGTCAGGGAACACAAGTTATTGGAACATTTCTCAAGCCTCAGTCTGAATGTGGTTTCCTTTAAGGGATATGGATTCACGGCTAGTTTTAAAATTGAGCCAGATTTGATGGATCGAATTAAGGATGCTCAAAGGACTGATGCCTATTGTGTAGAGGTTGCCAGTCAAGTACAGATGGGAGAATAGTTTGATTTTGGAATTGGCACCGATGGTATTCTAAGGTTCAAAGGCCGGATTTGTGTTCTCGATAATTGAAGGCTTAGAAATCAGATTTTGACAGAGGCCCTCACCTCTAGGTACACTCTGCACCCAGGCGGTACTAAGATGTACCAAAACTTACGAAGAGTGTATTAGTGGCCAAAGATGAAAAGAGACGTCGTGGAGTTTGTTGCTAGATCTCTTACATGCCAGCAGGTTAAGATTGAGCACCAGAAGCCTGCAGGTCTATTACAGCCTCTACCGATTCCTACGTGGAAATGGGAGCATATCACGATGGACTTCATCATGGGTTTGCCAAGGACCTGGAGAAATCATGATGCCATATGGGTGATTGTAGACAGGTTGACGAAGTTCACCCACTTCTTAGCCATCAGACCTACGGATTCCTTCAGTGCCCTAGCCGATTTATATGTACGGGAGATAGTGAGGTTCCATGGTGTTCTAGTAAGTATCACTTCTGATAGGGATTCCCAGTTTAAGTCTCACTTTTGGGAGAGATTTTAGGAGGTTATGGGGTCCCAACTGAATTTTAGGACTGCCTTTCATCCGCAGACTGATGGACAATCCGAGCAAGTGATTTAGACGCTCGAGGATATGTTAAGAGCGTGTGCTTTGGATTTTAAGGGCTCTTCGGATGACCACTTGCCACTAGCTAAGTTTGCATATAATAATAGCTATCAAGCTAACATCGACATGGCACCATACGAGGCTTTATATGGTAAAAGGTGTAGATCCCCAATTGCATAGGAAGAAGTGGGAGATCGAAAATTGTTAGCTCCTGATCTAGTAAAGCATTTTTCGCAAGATGTATAGATTATTTGTGAAAGATTGAGAACCGCTCAGAGTCAGCAGAAAAGTTATGTAGACACAAGGCGCCAACCACTAGAGTTCTCTGTTGGTGATTTAGTATTTTTGACAGTTTTCCCATCTAAGGGCATTATGAGATTCGGTAAAAAGCGAAAGTTGAGTCCTCGATACATCGGATCATTCGAGATCCTAGATCACGTTAGAGACGTGGCGTACAGATTGGCACTACCATCGAAATTATTAGGAGTGCATAATGTATTCCATGTCTCGATGCTTAGGAAGTATCATCTAAATCTGTCTCACGTCATTCAGTACAAGCCATTTGAGATCCGAGAAAATATGAGTTACGTGGAGAGACCTATCCGGATTCTGGATTGGAAAGATAAGGTATTGCGGTCTAAGATGATTCCGTTAGTAAAAGTGCTCTGGTAATACCATTTCGAAGAGGAAGCCACATAGGAATTAGAGAGTTTGATGAGGGAGAAGTACCCAGAGTTATTCTAATGATTGGTTCGGACGAAATTTGGAGGATCAAATTTCCTAAAGGTGGGGGGGAATGTGAGAACTGTTTATACTGTTATTGTATATGTGTAGACATTTATTTATTAATTAATTTATGTATATTTTATAAATTATAGGTAAAATAATAATGTGGGCCCCACTTGATTTATAGTGCCTAGATGTATATAAGACTGAGGAAAACAGTGTATGGAAGGTTTAATAATCATGATGTGAAACTTTTGAGATCAAAATCCTTCATTTATATTATTTTCGAAAAGTGTGGCAACAAATTAGAAAATTACGGTTATGTCCCGAGGGTATTTTGTAAATTCGGCCCAAACTAAAATGAACTTGGATGAAGTAAAAATACCATGATATTCTACATGAAAAGAAGTTTAAGATAGTGTTAATAGATTTATCGAATCAATGGTTAAATCAGAAATTTATGCCATTGACCCAATAGGGGTAATTTTTTAATTTCACATTTTCGATGAACTGCGTGTCGATGAAACCACCATGATCATCAAAATACATCTAATAAGAATTTTCGATGATGAAATCCGAGTTTTTGGAGTGCAATTACATAGTTATAAAAATTATAGAAGCTTAAGGGCAAAATTGTCCAAAATTTTCATAACTAAGGGCATTTTGGTAATTTTGCAATATTATAAAACAATCTATGTTTTCCCCTAAGAGCTACCGGCCACTATTCATCATCCCCAACCTCTTGCATTCACCCCACCATAGAAGAAAAGAAAAGAAAGAAAAAGAAAGTTTCCATACCTTCTCACACATACCATATCTCACAAAAATTTCTTCTATAAACCTCTTCCTCCCTTCAAGCTCTATCTACCCATACCCATAGCTCATTGAGTAAGTGACAAAAAAAGAAGAAAAGAAGCCTTGAAAGATTCGGCCATAAGGTACCCCTTATTATCCATGTAGTTTCAATTGATTTTAATGGTGAATTTTAATGTTTTCAAGCATGATAAGCATGATTATGATGTTGGATTCAGTTAAATTCAGCTAAATCATGATTTACCATTAAAGGGGGTTTCGGCCAAGGGTAGAAGTCAATGGAAACATAGTGTTTCATACATAAAAATGATGCCAAATTGAAGAATAAACATAGTTAATCATGAAATGCAAGCCAGATTATTGAAATTTCATAGATTATGCAAGAGGGAGAATTCGGCCTAGGCAAGGGGACATACATTCATGGCTGCAATTGATGGTTTTAAGGTGCCATTAGACTGTAGAAATTATGAGGAGTTCACAGGTGCAATCGGATTTAAAATCGGACTTAAAACGAAGAAGATATGTTTTAACACCGGTAGAAATTATACCGAGTTAATATTCCCAATATACAATATGGCTACAATTACTTTTATTAATTGAATTGTGATAAGATGAAAAACTTCATAGTCTTTTCCATATATTCTATTTTTATTCTCCATTAAATAATTTATACAGAACAATGGCAGTATTTGTTGGATTATGCCCTTAGAACCATTCATTAGATGATTGACTTTGGCATTTTTTATGTATCATGACATTTTATTTATTATAGTTCATTATTATATTTGTCTTATAACTGCGTAATATAATCTTATATGATAATGTCCTTAGAATAGTAATAACACACTATTCTTAAAATATCCCTAGTCAAGTATTATTGTGAACAAGGATAACAATGATACGATAAGACTAGTATGTGGTTGACTGATGACCATTGTCATGGATATAGGATATCAAGTCATCACATAGGTACATGTTAGAGAACTATGTACTGGATCGACCCTCCATGAGAACGCTACATGGATTGTTATATGAGTGTCATAAGCGATTCTCATAGTGATGATGGTGTATGTGATCCTTTGACTTGAGATCATCAGAGATCCCAACATAGAGAATTGCATACTTTAATGCTGCTAGATGTCATTCGTAACAGGATGGACTATAAAGGTAGTAATTGGGTATGCCTTGATCTATGTAGAGGGATGTTGAGTGATCAAGATAGGATTTATCCCTCTTATATAACAAGAGTGATGTCTTGGGCCCTTTGATAGAGTGAGACTAAGAAATGCATGGCCGTGCTCGAATAAGTCAATATGAGATATTGATTTTATTTGATTAATTAGTCTACTCAGGAATCAAGAAATGCTGATTAGACTATACAAGTGTGACACATTCCATGACTTGTGTCTAATCAAGACATCAAAGGATAAAGGGATTAGACTACACGGTAACATCTATCACGAGTAAGGTTATGTCGAGTCATTGACATTCTCGTTACATGGGTAGCAATGATGTGTTGCTAGATACCGTTCATTGCCTGTGACAATTTTGTCATTGCCATTGTTTTGAGAACCTATTGGGTCGCACACTTAGAACGGATCAATGAGGAGCTTAATTAATCCTATTCTGAATTGGATTAAAGATATAACTAATCCTATTCTGAATTGGATTAAGGATACAACTAATCCTATTCTAAGTAGGATTAGAGTTCTGTTTGACAGTAAATTTTAGGGTAAAATTTATTGCCTATAAAAGGATGTTTTGTGTTTTCTAAAAGAGAGCTGCATAAAAACAGAAAACAAAATATTCTTTTAATCAAAGCTAGTAATTCGGTTATAACGAATCAAAAACGCTCTTTAAGGCTTCTGATCGTGAGACGTTCAAGAGTCGTGAGATCCGTTCGTGTGGATACCATAGAGGCAGGAACGAAAAGTTGTTGCTTGTGACTCGACCAACAACAGAAAATCAGACAAAACGTTAGGTAAAATCTCGAAACCCTAATCAAGCAACTCTCTGAATCGATCCTGGTGGAGGCCGAATGATTTAAATTCCGCTGCGTGTTTGTTTCGGTTTCCTTCAGTATTGTAAACTTCTATGTCTACAATAGGTAGTAGCTGGTAAGATTAAAGTAGGCTATGCAACAAAGAGGTTTTGATGTTGGGCAACTGTGCTGATATAGCAACTCAGGACAATGAAGTGGTTGACATATCAGTGCATCCTCCTTTCATTCTTTTGGCTTTCTCTCCCCGTTCACCCTAAAATTGTGTGTCTATAATTATTAAAACACTATTGAAGTAACACACATCCTTCATGTGTTCTTGCTAAAAGCCTAAAACCAAGAAATGATGAGTTACTCTAATCTTGAATGGCCATAAGAATGTTACTTGTGCAAACTCTTGTGACATTTGAGATAGGAATCACTGTAGAACCAGTGAACATCACCAGGAGTTTGATGACCAGTTAAATTAGGTAGTATTAATCAACAACAGTTTAACTCTTCACATATAATGGCATGGAAATCAAATCTGGGCTCTAACAATTTCACTCATGCATATTCGGATAGGATGCAGCGAGACAATTTCAGAATGATGTGGTCAGTAAGGACATGCAATAAAAATATTTTAAAAAATGGTAAACATTATGAATTCATGATGCGGCTACCAGTTGTTTAGACATTTGGACATAGACATACAGAAGCAATCAATGTTCTCATTTTGCTAAATGTCAAAACAAAACATGGAGAATTTGATCCTCATATCAGACCACATCTCTTCTCACTTGTCTCTAGTGGTAAAACCACTTTCCCTTCATGAAAGCAAAAGACTAGAAAGTTCCAAACAAAACTTACTTGGCCACAGTTTTCATTAAACATGTTTTGTACATAACCTGATAGTTCAAAGCCATGAAATTCAGCATAAAGGAAATTAAAGGGTTCTGTTATTACATATAAAGAGTAAAGAGTTTGAATTCTTACAAAAATCTTGCCATCACGAGTCTCTCCAATCCATACTTCCTAATCATCTTTTCTATTACAGCTTCCACGTTTGGTAGGATTATCATTTAGAAATGAACATGGTATGAATATATCAATGTACTACCAATTCATTCATATTTAAGAAAAATGACTTCAAATTATATATATGTATATACCTGGTCCTTGCTCACCACAATCTCTATCTTCACTTTAGCAACAAACTTGTCTTCAGAAAATTCAGAGCCTACAGAACAATAAACATGAAGAAAATTTGGTGAAAAAGGAGAATATTGGCAAACTGAAGTCAGCCTAAGAAAGAGTGGATAAATTGAATAAGATAAACCAACAAAAAATCTGCTAAATTCCTCAATCACCATCCAATAGATAATATATTTGAGAAGGGAAAAAGATAAAAATAAAGAAGAAAGAGGTAACCTTCAAGACTTCAACCACTTGTATACGATGAAAGCTTACCACCATGTCTCTTTGTTGATCCTCTTTGAGCACCGAAGCCTCAAACTCAAAGGGGCCTGAGGAGATATAAAAACAAGCTTAAAGCTTCAAAACTATGACAAATAAATTATTGTTAGACAAAGAACCAGTTGTTTGGCCAAAACCAAAGCTCTTTAATATCAACCAATATGCATTTACACACTTGTTTATTAAGTCTAATAATCTCATCTTTTGGAAAAGTGACAATGCAAACCCGTATTTGACCAGACTCTTTTGGAAGTCAACAAGAGGAAGATTAAGCACGAGTTATTAGATAAATTTAAACATGCATATTTTGTGATAATTTGGTTTTTATCATCTTTTGGTACAAAACCATCCCAATTCCAATTGAATCACTTTCCTCCCCTCTCATCTTATGCTATCATAGTAAAATTATTCCAATCTTTGTCCTACGAACTATCCCCTTGCTATTAATACAGGCTTAACACTTCTGCAGAAGCATACCTTGACTTGGAAGAGCACTGAAAGAATTCCCCACCACTATAACGAGGTTTATGATTTGCAGTTAAACTTAAGCAAGACTTAGCAAAAGTAATGCTAGAAACATCAAAGTAATGCTCGAGATATATACTACTAGCATACTAGAAAGTAGAACAAAGGCGTATTTTTCAAAGTAACATTTGCTACATACATTGCCACTATTATTAGTACTATCTACTGAAAGGACAGTAACACAAAGCAAAATTCGATTATATATTACAATGCATACATCACTTGTGAAGTTTTAGTAACTTTTACCAAAGAAACATCTTGGATCCACTAGGGCCTTTTCTGTTAAAAAAATTTCAGCTTCTAGCTTTCTGCTTTTCAACTAACGCTTGAAGTTGAAGCTTTGAAACCCTTTATATAGGTGGGATATATATTACATGAAAGAAACAAAAAAGCCCACAAAAGGAAAGTTGGACTAAAACCATTAAGCCTAGCTGTTAGGGTCGTACACTGGAGAACACTCGGCCATCACCGCTGATGCCACCACAGCCGTTGCTACTGCCTACTGCTAAAATGGAAGGGATGGCTGCAAGTGCAGAGGAAGAATTTGTGTACAAGATTAGCATGACTGAGGAATGGGAAGCTTTGCAAAAGAATGGGTTGGTTTTTGGTGGAGACCTTGACAAATCCTCTGGTTTCATTCACCAAAGCTCGCTTCATCAGGTCTCCTTCCAATCCCTATATTTGGGGGTTTATTATCATTATTATTATTATTATTTTTATTATTATTATTATTATTATTTGTTTATACATGTAATTAGATCATGTTTCCATTTGATTATCAACTATTGCAGGTGAAGCCAACACTACAAAATTTTTTCTTTAACGTCATGGTAGATTTGTACCTTCTTTAGATTGATGCTAAGAAGGTAAACACATATTTGCCAAAGAATCCCTCATTGCTAATTGCTACTTGGTCTTGGGAATCAAGTTGAAAGGAACATAAAAATAAAATTGATAGGGCATGGGCCTACACAGCATGGTGTTGTACTGTACAAAATATGTATGTGAAACTCACGAGTGCACTTGCAATTATGGTTATCAAAGAAGCAAGAGTATTAAGGTTTAATTGTTCATTTCTGTGAATGATAGGAGAGATCTGTTTTTGTTTAAAACATGAGAAATGTCTTAAAATCTTTTGCAGCAATATTTTTAGTTGATCATAAAAAGTATAGTAGTTGTGATGCTTAATATGAAAGATGAAGAATAAGGGGGAAATACTAGCAGAAAATTTTACACTTTAGATTTTGCACAATAATGTAGTTAGGCTAATAATGAATATCTTGTGTTGTTGCCTGTCTATAACAATTAATTTCTTTGATGTAAAAATCTCAATCTTTATTTCCATCTATCTGTCAAGAACTCTGCAAAAAGAAGAAAAGATCAGAGAGAATAAAAAATCAGAGAGATGTGGGAATCTAGTCCTACGTGCACTCCAATGCTTAAGTCAAAAAAATGTGCCAAGTTTTAGTCAGAAAAATAGTCATTTATTGAAAAAGGGAATTGTTTGACGTACTATTTATAGAGGTAGATTATCACCGTAATTCCTTCTTACCCTTTATTCACATTAATTTAAATTTAATGTATGGGTCCCGCTGAATATAATCTAGTAAATTATCAAATAATTAAAGCCCAAATGCATGTTCTGGCCTCGCACTAGGCGTGAGAGTGTTCCACGCGAGAGAGGGTCCCGCGTGGGAGTCCATGCCCCCGTGGCCTAGTGTGCGGCACAATATGCATGACACAGTGTGCCACACGCACTGTGCCTTTTTGCAATAACATAGTGTGGCCACCTTTTTTTAATTTAGTTATTTAATTTTATTTTTAATAATAATAAAATTAAAATTATTATTCATTTATGTTTCTTTTTATTTTATTTTTAATTAATGTACTGCCCACATCAATTGCTCCCCAGTTTTTTGTGACAGAATATAGTCTTTTACAAAGTTACACATTTATTTTACATGTACTTAAACTTGTATTTCATAATAAGTGGACTTACCTTGTGCACTTTTCGCTTCAAATTCTTACAATGCATGTGAATGACTTACGTCTCGAATTTTTTGCTTCAAGCCTGGGCACTTTCACGTACATGGCTTATGTTGCGCATTTTTCACTTCAAGTCTGTACTCCTTTGTCTTCATGCATAACTTTGTGTATTTTTTGCTTCAAGTCCATGCGTAGTCTACTTCGCACATTTTTCTTAGCTTCAGGCTTTTTTCTTCGAGTGCATAGCTTACCTCGTACATTTGTCACTTTAGGCCCTTGCAATTTTGTCTTCACGCATAACTTACTTCACACATTTTTTTGCTTCAAGTCCATGCATAGAGTACTTCACGCATTTTTCATTTTAGGCCTTTTTGCAGATAGCATAGTGTGGCCACCTTTTTTTAATTTAGTTTTTTATTTTTATTTTAATTATAATAAAATTAAAATTATTATTCATTTATGTTTCTTTTTATTTTATTTTTAATTAATGTGCTGCCCACATCAATTGCTCCCTAGTTTTTTGTGACAGAATCTAGTCTTTTACAAAGTTACACATTTATTTTACATATACTTAAACTTGTATTTCATAATAAGTAGACTTACCTTGTGCACTTTTCGCTTCAAATTCTTACAATGCATGTGCATGACTTACGTCTCGGATTTTTTGCTTCAAGCCTTGGCGCTTTCACGTACATGGCTTATGTTGCGCATTTTTCACTTCAAGTCTGTGCTCCTTTGTCTTCATGCATAACTTTATGCATTTTTTGCTTCAAGTCCATGCGTAGTCTACTTCGCACATTTTTCTTAATTTCAGGTTTTTTTCTTCGAGTGCATAGCTTACCTCGTACATTTTTTGTTTTAGGCCTTTGCAATTTTGTCTTCACGCATAACTTACTTCACACATTTTTTGCTTCAAGTCCATGCATAGAGTACTTCACGCATTTTTCATTTTATGCCTTTTTCTTCAAGTGCGTGGCTTACCTTGCGCATTTTTTGCTTCAAGCCCTTGCACTTTTGTCTTCACGCATGCTTACTTGTTCACTTTTCACTTCAAGTTCATTTGTAACCTACTTCGTGCATGTAACGCCCTCAGAAGCTGGGATTTTCGGGCTAACTTTTTCCTTTATTTGCTATGTTTGTCACTCGCTCAGTGTAGCTAACACCTAACAAGTAAATTTCTACTCATTTAATTATTTAAGACTAGTTGTGTAAGGTGCCAAAAATGAAACTGAAAAATTCCCCCTTAATTTGAACTATTATCCATCCTCATACACAATACATCATCATTTCAACTTGTGGCACAATACATTCTCAATATACCATCTTAGATACCTCATATTCATTAATTTATAATATTGAGAGTACAACTCAATCACAAGGCACAATTTGTTTATAGACTCGATATTCTCCTAGTACTTACATCCCAAATCCTATACATTGTGTATACAAAAGAATTTAGTCTGGGATATAACAAAAGAACAAGAGGATTATACCTCAATCCAAGAATATAGCCTTGTGGAACACGTACAAAAAGCTCTTGGTGCCCCACTCTCGTGCCTAGACTACTAAAAGTAATCTGTGAGGTGGAAGAAGCGGTGAGCCAAAGCCCAGTAAGAAAATATACGCTAAGTGATGCTAGGCTCCTACTATGCTCTATGCATGTTTATGCATAAACAAATGCACAAAACTCATGTCTCAAAGCAGTTTATCAAGAATAGTGCAGTGTCGATGTACTTTTGTTCATAAGATATAAAACATTTATATCGATCAGTTCTAAACATATTAGTGCCCATGTATTTACAAAATCAAGATACAGTAGAAATAAAAATGATAAACTCAGTTTCACAATAGAACCAAGATACATATTCAAAAGTAATACATGAGACATGCATTAATTTACTAGATTCGGCACTGTAACCGGGATCTTTGGAAATATAACCAATAAGCTTTCTATGAAAGCATCAACTGTAGCTAGCAGTGGTCACAGTCCTAAACTAGGGCTCTATTCATGATTATGAATCATCCCAGCACCAGTGATCATCGAGTAACTAAGGTACATGTCACTACTAGTTGTCGGATGCCTAGAAGATCACAAAAAATCTAAGATGTTTCACAATCCATATATATACACAGATATCCACCAACACACAGGAGGAATCTGAAATGTGTATACATAGGTAGGCGCCTCAATCCTACACAACCATACCAAATGCCACATAGGTAGGTTGACTGCCACACAGGCATAACGAGTGTCACACAGGCAGGTTGAATGTCACGACCAAAAACGTAAACTTTCGAACCAAATTTTTCTTTTTGAAACACTTATTCACATTCAATCAATTACAGTCGTTTAGTTTGCATTTGGTGTCAGTGTAAGTTCACCTTATAACTTTTAATATCTATTAATCTTTATACCATTAGAATAATTTATCTATGATTATTAAATAAGAAATCAAAGTATAAACCACAATATAAAATTTATACTTTCATTAATATCAACTTATGACAAGTATATTTTAACTAGTTCTTTGACACTCTTTGACCTTATGCTATACGATTTACATCCTGGACTATCAATACAATTACTGTGCATACATGTGTCTAAATATAAAAGCATAACACTTAAGATATACCTGTTTACTTGATCGTTGGGACTTCTAGAAATTTTCTTCATTCTACCGTATAAGAACGATTACCACGTGTGTTGCTGAGTTATCTGAGATGGTGAGTAAAAGGGGTGAGCTTAGGGAAGCCTAGTAAGAAATATATCAATACAATTACTGTGCATATACGTGTCTAAATATACAAGCATAACACTTAAGATATACTTGTTTACTTGATCGTTGGGACTTCTAGAAATTTTCTTCATTCTACCTTACAGTAACAATTACCACGTGTGTTGCTGAGCTATCTGAGATGGTGAGTAAAAGGGGTGAGCTTAGGGAAGCCTAGTAAGAAATATATATATATATATATATATATAAGAAAGAATATCATGTTAACTATATGTAGGAATCCTATATACGCTTCTCTACATGACAATACAAAGTCAATACAATTCTTTCGGTTATAATTTATTAAATACCGTTAGCTTTAAATTGACAAGTATTTTGAAATGAGAAAAACTTAAGTAAGCTCAAAATAATCTCAATGTAAATTTGCTCAAAATGAACTCAATGATTGAAAATCTTTTAGACAAAAGATTGGACTATGATTTCAATTTGAAAAGTTAGTAAATACTCCTATAAAAGTGATAGAATACTTTGAACTGACTTAAAATCACAAAAACCCATCAAACCATCCCAAAATTGTTCACAAGTATGCAGTTTGGACATGAGGGATTGATCCCTTCTGACAAGGGATCGATCCTTAAGTGGTAGAATGGTTTTCAAAGGCTAAGAAGGGTCCTCGAGCAAGAACCAAGCATTCTGGAGAAAAGGAATTGATCTGTTTGTAAAGGGATCGATCCCTTTGCACGAAAATTGAGCCCAACACTAGTTTTTGAGGGTTTCAACGAGAGGATTAGCATTAAATGCTTCACCAACCGTTCCAATCAGTTGGTGGACTATAAATAGAGGCATTTATGAAGATTGGATGTAGAACAAGCACTTAGAAATTCTTCAAGCTTCAAGAGACAAAATCAAATCTGAAAATTCATTATTTGTCACTCCATTAGTGTGAATTCTTATTGTACATCACCCACTCACTCAAACTTCTGATATTCAAGGGGTGTGTTAGCCTCGTAAGAGCAGTTATTGTAAGAGTGTGGGTAGTATTACAAGAGGAGAGACTTAGAAGATTATTTCTAAATCTTCAAGAGAAGTTATAAGAGGTCTCACCACAACTTAAAGTGGTTTATAAGAATTCCAAAGGAAGAGTGGAATCAATACCTTGACAAGAGGATCAAAGAGAGAGGACGTAGGCAAGAGATTGGTCGAACCTCTATAAATTTGTGTTTGCTTCTCTTTCCCTTACTTATTTATTGCATTTATTTCATTATTGCTTTATTAGTTCTATTTGTGCATTAAGCTTTAAAAAAATAAAAATTAATAGAAAAACCAATTCACCCCCCTCTCGGTAGAGCCAACAATTGGTATCAGGGCTTGAACTCGAGAATTGATTAGGAGTAATTTCCTTCCAGTAGAAACGATCTAGATGGCTCAAACTAGTGTATCTACACCTTTAGTAGGAGAGGGACACTCTATGGTTAGGCCACCACTCTTCAATGGTGAAAATTATGCTTATTGGAAGATTAAGATGATGTTATTCATTCAAGCTAATGATTATGAAGTATGGAGGATTATAGTTAAAGGTCCTCTTGTCCCTATTAAGAAAGTAGATTGAGAAGATGTGCCAAAGAAAGAGGATGAGTGGGACACAAACTATGTTAGAATGGCACAACTAAATGCTAAGGCAATGCACACATTATTTTGTGCATTAGGACCAAATGAGTATAATAGAGTTTCACAATGTGAGAATGCTAAACAAATTTGGGATAAACTAGCCATTACACATTAGGGAACCACATAAGTTAAAGAAACTAAGGTAGGCATACTCACTCAGGATTATGAATTATTTAAAATGAAGAGTGATGAATCTATTAGTGACATGTTTACTAGGTTCATTGACATTATAAATGGCCTTAAAGCCTTAGGAAGAACATATTCTAATGTAGAAATGGTGAAAAAGATCCTTAATAGCTTACCTAAATCATGGGAAGCTAAAGTTACAGCTATTGAGGAATCCAAGGATCCCCATACTCTTTCACTAGATGAACTCATGGGATCTCTACTCACCTATGAGATGAAGATCAAGAGAAATCAAGATCCTCCTAAAAAAGTTGGAGTAGCTTTAAAATCCGCTATGATTGAGGAGTCAAAAGACAATCATGATGAGAGTGGTGATGATGAGGATTTAGAAATGGCCATGTTTGCAAAGAGGTTCAGTAGATTCATGAGGATGAGAGGTAGTGAAAATTCTAGAAGACCCCATAGGAGAGATTTTAACAAAGGTGAAACAAGTAGGAAAGAAAAGGACCAAATTATTTGTTATGAATGTAAAAAACCTGGTCATATTAAATTCGATTGTCCTTTTTATAGAAAGCAAAATGAGAAGAAACCAAAGAAGAAGGCAATGATGGCTACATGGAGTGAAAGTGATTGCTCCGATGAAGAGAATGTAGAAGATGAAGTTGCCAACCTTTGCTTTATGGCCATTGAAGATGAGAAGGTAAAATCTAACTCATTTGATACAAATGAATATACATTTGATGAATTACAAGATGCATTTGATAAGTTAGCAAATGAGTTTGAATGCATGAATATGAAATATAGAAAATGATCTCAAAATTGAAAAAGGAAAATGAAATGCTTATGAATGCTGAATTAAAATATGAGAAGAAATTAAAAAATGCAAATCTAGAAATAGAAGAGTTAAGTAAAAAGAACATTAATTTGCAAAATTAATTTTCTAGATTTCACATGGGTCAACAAAAACTTGATCATATGTTAGAGACCCAAAGAGCATTTTTTGATAGAGAAGGAGTAGGTTACAATGCATCAAACAAAGAAACTTATCTTAAAAATTTCCATGTTAAAGATAGAAAATTTGTCTTGTGCACCTTATGCAACAAACTAGGACACTCTTCACAAGCCTACACATCTAGGAGGACCATTAGTAGAGGAAAAATGGTTGTTAAGATTTGGGTGCCAAAGCATGTTTTAAATTCAAATGATGAATCATTAAGAATGAAATGGATCTCTAAAGGATCAAAAATTATTAGTATCAACTCTCAAGGACCCAAGAAAATTTGGGTACCTAAGATAAAGGTTTGATGTATTTGTGTGTAGGAGGAAGAGCATTGCTACAAGGCTAAGTCCAAAGAGCATTGGTACCTTAATAGTGGATGCTCAAGACACATTACCGATGACAAAAGCCAATTCAAGTTCTTAAAGCCTAAAAGTGGTGGAGAAGTCACGTTTGGAGACAACTCCAAAGGACAAATTGAAGGAATTGGCTCCATTGGTAACTCTTCCTTAACCATTGAAAATGTCTTGTATGTTAAAAGTTTAAAACATAATTTGCTTAGTATTAGTCAATTGTGTGATAAAGGTCTTAAAGTTGTGTTTGATGCTTTATGTTGTAATGTTGTTGATGCTAAAACTAATCAAATTCTTTTTATTGGACATAGACAAAGAAACATTTATATTGTTAATTTAGATGAACTAAATAGCAAAAATGTATGCTTTATGGCCACTAGAGAAGATGAACCTTGGTTATGGCATAGAAGACTAGGTCATGCTAGCATGCATGTTTTATCTAAATTAGCCAAAGGAGACTTAGTGGTAGGTTTGCCTAAACTTCAATTTGAAAATGATAAAGTTTGTGAGGCATGTGTAAGAGGAAAACACAAGAGAAAATCATTCAACTCTAAGAAGTGTGTTACAACCTCTAGGTCACTTCTACTTCTCCACTTAGATCTCTTTGGACCAACTAGAACCACTAGTTTAGGAGGAAAACACTATGGATTTGTCATAGTTGATGATTACACTAGGTTTACTTGGGTGTTCTTTTTAAGTGTGAAAAATGAAGCATAAGATAAATTCATTATTTTTTTCAAAGCTTGTTCAAAATGAAAAAGGTTACTCTATTACAAGCATTAGGAGTGATCATGGAAAAGAATTTGAAAATCTTGGTTTTGATACATATCGTAATGAAAGTGGTATTAGCCATAACTTTTCAGCTCCTAGAACTCCTCAACAAAATGGGATAGTTGAAAGGAGAAATAGAACCTTAGAAGAAATGGCTAGAACCATGCTTTGTGAAAATAATTTGCCAAAATATTTTTGGGCTGAAACCATAAACACTGCTTGCTATGTTAAAAATAGAGCTATGGTTAGGCCTATTTTAAAGAAAACTCCTTATGAACTTTATAAAGGAAAAAGGCCTAACATAAGCTATTTTCATCCATTTGGATGTAAATGTTTTATTTTGAATAATGAAAAAGATAACTTAGGAAAATTTGATGCAAAAAGTGATTAAGGCATTTTTCTTGGTTATTCTTCAAATTCTAAGGCATATAGAATTTTCAATAAAAGAACACTTATTGTAGAAGAGTCAATTCATGTGATATTTGATGAGTCAAATACCTCTATTAGAACCAATATTGATGATGAAGTAGAGATTTTTGATGAACCTATAGTTGATCCATCTCAAGATAAGGATATTAGAGAACAATTAGAAGATCTTGATGTTAATAAGAATGAGGAGTCCATGGAACAAAATATAATTGGGAAAGAGTCTAGGTGTCCTAGAGAACTTAGATATGTGAAGGATAATGACATTATTGGAGATCCAAATATTGGTGTTAGAACTAGGTCAACTTATAGAAACATATGTCAACATGTAGCTTTGTGTCACAATTTGAGCCAAAAAATGTGCATGAAGCCTTGAAAGATGAAAATTGGATTATGGTAATGCAAGAGGAATTAAATCAATTTGAAAGAAGTAAAGTATGGACACTAGTGGAAAGACCAAAGGATTATCCAATTATTGGAACTAAATGGATATTCAAGAATAAGATGGATGAGAATAGCATAATTGTTAGAAACAAAGCTAGACTAGTGGCTCAAGGATATAAGCAAGAAGAGGGGATAGACTACGATGAAACATATGCTCCGGTAGCTAGATTAGAAGCCATTAGGATGCTACTTGCCTTTGCATGCTACAAGGATTTTAAACTATATCAAATGGATGTTAAAAGTGCTTTCTTAAATGGTTACATAAATGAAGAGGTTTATGTTGAGCAACCTCCCGATTCTGAAAATCCAAAGTTTCCTAACCATGTTTTCAAACTATTAAAAGCTTTATATGGATTAAAACAAGCTCTTAGAGCTTGGTATGAAAGACTTTCAAAGTTTTGATTGAAAAAGGTTTTGCAAGAGGCAAAGTAAACACAACCTTGTTTATCCAATCTAAGGGTAGTGACTTATTAGTAGTTCAAATTTATGTGGATGATATCATTTTTGGATCTACAAATGAGTCATTGTGTAAAGATTTCTCTAAATTAATGCAATGTGAATTGAGATGAGTATGATGGGAGAGCTAACCTTCTTTCTAGGACTTCAAGTTAAACAATGCAAAGAGGGTATTTTTATAAATCAAGCTAAGTATACTAAAGACTTGCTCAAGAGATTTGGAATGGATGCATCTAAACCTTACTCTACTCCAATGAGCACAAATATCAAGCTTGATAAGGATGAAGGAGGAAAATGTGTAGACACTAAACTATATAGGTCTATGATTGGTTCATTGCTATATTTCACTGCTAGTAGACCCGATATAATGTTTAGTGTGTGCTTGTGTGCTAGATTTCAATCATCTCCTAGAGAATCACACTTACAAGCTATAAAAAGAATCCTTAGATACCTTAAAGACACTTCTTCCCTAGGACTTTGGTATCCTAAAGATTCTACTTTTGCTCTCCATGCTTATTCCGATGCGGATTTTTATGGATGCAAAGTTGATAGAAAAAGCACATCTGGAATCTTATGAAATAGGCTCATTTCATGGTTCTCTAAGAAACAAAATAGTGTAGCTCAATCCACAACTGAAGCTGAATATATTACTTCTGAAAGTTGTTGTGCTCAAGTATTGTGGATTAAACAACAAATGAGTGACTATGGAATAGAAATAAATCAAGTTCCCATCAAATGTGACAACACTAGTGCTATCAATCTTACCAAAAATCCCATCCAACAATCTAGAACTAAGCATATTGAGATTAGACACCATTTTATAAGAAATCATATGCAAAAAGGTGATATAGTTCTAGAATATGTAGATACCTTGCACCAACTAGCTGATATCTTTACAAAACCCTTAGATAAGGAGCAATTTTTCACACTTAGAGGTGAACTAGGTCTCATGAATGCTCCTTGAATTAAATTGATTTTGTATGAATGGATTAAGTTGGCTGTGATGATTGCAAGTAAGAAATTTAGAAAATGTATTGATCACTTGCTGTTCATAACCTTAACTTGCCATATTATTATTAGTCTTTAGGATAAATTGTTGAAATATGTGTGTTTGATCATGTTAAATCCTTATCTTTCAGCTTCATTAACTGAAACTCACTTCTCATGATTAAGACTTTCTCACAATCATGCCAAAATAGCCTTCAATGATTCTCTGCATGTTCTAAATATTTTTCTGCATATTTTGGTCTTTTTTCAAGTCACATCTCATGTTTTCCAAATTGTCCAAACATGATTTTGATTTTAAAACAGAGAAAAAAGTCTTCTGTTTTCAAATCATTTTTCTACATCAAAACTAAGGCAATTGACTGAGGGGTCAATTCCTCCAAAAATAGGATTGCTTATCAGATCATTCAAGCCAAAATTCTGGGTTTCTACTATAAGGGATCGATTCCTTTCACCATGGGATCGATCCCATAGCTCCAAAATGGCTAGGAAGGGTTTCGACCAAAAAGGGATGAATCCTTTCCTTAAAGGGATCGATCCCCTGGGGCTAGAAACCGTTCGTGGCCCTTGTTAAAATCGTGACTCCCTCTCTTTTGCAATACTATTCATCTTCCCCATCTACAGACCCATGCTCCCTCCATTTTTCCTTCATCAAACTTCAAGATCTAACCCATTTCTCCACCAAATCACTTCATTTCTTCAACATTCTTTATCTTTTCTCCATCTTTTTCACTTCTCATCATTATTTCATATCAAAACCTCATCATTTTTGAGTTCCTCTTTTCACCTTGGTGTTCAACACTATTCACGCCCTACATACCAATTGTAAGTGTTTCTTCATCAATTTTCATCATTTTTCTTGCATTTCTCGTTTATTTCATCATGTTTTGTAAACCCATTTACATTTTATTGCATAATTTCTCTTGTTGTCTCATTTTCAAGTATGAACAAAACCCATAGTTTTATCTAAGTTCTAGATCTCATAACTTTTGATTCCTTGCATATTTTCTCACTAGTCCTTTATCAATGTTGTTGTTTGGTCTGCAATCTGTGGGTATATGCTGTTGGTTAGCCTTCCATTGCCCCATACACTCATCCACACTCTACCAAACATGTGCTCACCACTTGTTCGATAGAATTGCTCAAAGACCTTTACTTTATTTCTCATAAGCAAACCTCAATCCAAATGGCTCCTAGAATGAAACACACTGCTCCAAAACGAAAAACCCCTGCCTCTTCCTCCTCCTCCGTGCCAACCACTTTTAATCGGTGTTTTCGAAATACCGAGGAGAAAAATAGATATCAAAAGAGCTTTGAAAATATGAACATTATGCATTGCCGTCCAATTGATTTTGATTTCCTAGAATCAATTAACTTCCCTTATTTGGCCAAATTCAACGAATTCCATTGGACTCAGTTTTTAAAAATCAACACACCGGTTCCTTCCAACATCATTCGAGCCTTCTTTTCAAATGTCGAACTTATCATGTCTCCAAATGATTCATGCAAGGTGGTGGGAATTCAATCATTTGTCATAGGCAAAGATGTTGAAATCACCAAGCAATCCCTCTCGCATGTCTTTCACGTTCCCGACGATGGTATTATGTTTGAAACTATCCAAGTTCCATTAGAGTTTAACGTCGTCAATGATCGTTCGGGTGACCTTCCCATCTTTGCACGACTTCTTCACATCATAATTTCCTGGAATCTTCGCCTATTCGGCACCAAATATTCACAACTCCAGCGATTTGATCGTTTCTGGCTCCACGAAATTCATTCCCCTGATGGAGATCGGCAAGACCTTCTTCATTTTATTCTCCAAGATTGGCTGAAGATTGTTCGTGACAAGGTCCAAAAAATTGTCTTCCCTCAACCGCTTGCCTTTTATCTTCTCGTTCAAGGCATTGATTGTTCGTGTGAGGTTGATGTCCTTTCGGACTCAAGTACCACCATCAATCTCACTACACTGCATAACCTTGGGTGGTATTCCCGTCAGCAAGGTGATATTATAATCTGGGAGAAGAGTCGTGGTCCTCCTGCATCTCCCGAGCATGATAGCGAAGAGGAAGCTCTTGCCGAACTTTTTTCTTTTGCACCTTTGGGATCCACTTCGGCCTCTCTTGACCAGATCATGCTATCGCTTCAAAACTTACAGCAGATCGTTACTCAACGCTTTGATCAGCTCGATGCTCATTTTGGTCAGCTTGATGCTCGTCTTGACACTATGGAGGAGACACAGACTGCCTTATTCGATGAAGTACAAGACATTGGCATGCAGCAAGAGGACTTCATTAAGCAGTATCACTTGACATTTCCTAAGCCCCGTTGACCAGACTCTCTCTGCTTATTATGACTTATGTTTCGGACTTGATGTTTATTTGTTTGTTGTGAACTTTCCTAGTTATGTTTGTGATACTTTACTACCTTATTGTAGACATCCCATTTTGTCCGGGGTCTTTTAATATTAATTAGACGATGAATCTAATTTTTGTATTACTACCTTGTTTAAATAAAAAATAATAATAATAAAAAAAATAAAATGAAAAGAAAATGAAAAAAATAAAAAAAAGATAATAAAATAAATAAAATAAATAAATAAAGAAAAAATAAAGAAAAAATAAAAAAAGATAACAAAAAATAATGAAGTGATCAAAGAAGGGAAATTTGGAAAGGAAAATCAAGATCTCAATATAGGGTAAGTCAATGAGAAATCAATGAAACGAATTTAGATGGTATCAAATTGAAAAATAAAAAAATAAACCATGTCAATTAAAACCAAGGTCAATTTGGAAAGAAAATCAACAGAAAATTTTGAGGAAGGATTTGAAGGAAAATTTTGGAAATTAAATCAAACAAGTCACCTCCAAAATTGTGCAAAATTGGAAATCAACATCAGAATGAAGAGATTTGATACACAGCATTAATAAAAGTTTTCCAAAAATAAGGTAAAAAAAAAGAAGGAAAAATCAAGAATAAAAGGGAGAAGAACCCTAGAGAAAAGGGGGTTGGAGGGGGAAAACCCTAGAAAAGAAAACCAAAGGAAAAAACCTTAAAAAAGTTTCCACGGTTCTTAGTCACGGGAGAACCTTCCCTGGATGTGCTCACCGTAACCTTTACTGCCACCCTACACCTTACTTGTCGAACGGTGCCCTGCTTCACAAACAAAAACCCGAGAGAGGGGTCCCATTCTGATAATAGGTGATGCCCGTTTGTCTCTACCTGGTTCCAGGAGGGTTCGATTTTGGTTTTCTGCTGCACATCGTCACCTCCATCTTTGCTGCTACTACATGAACATAGCTAAAGCATCACTGTACCTTGCACGTTGCAGCCATACCACCTCGCATCGCTTCCCTGCATGTTGGCATTGTGACCAAGCCTCTACGTTGGTTACTGGTCACCGCACCACTGCCTGTACTGCTTTGTTCTTTGCTGCCTTGCACGTTTTGCCCTTGCTGCACCACCGTCCATCATTGCATTTTGAAACTACCGTAGAAGCCACGTCCTGCCACTGCGTACCTCACTCTATTGCAACCCATTTGCTGTTGCATTATACCTGTTCTTGCACCATACCTGCTGCACTTTCACGCCACTCCCATGCATAGTCACTACTGCTCACTCCCATTGCACCGTCCAAGTCCAAGAAAAGAAGAGGAACGTGTTCTACAAAGGAAATAAGGAAAGAGCAAAGAAAAAACAAACTAGGGCAATCAATAAATTAAATTATTATCGTATGAAAATGAAACCATCCCTCTTTCTGTCATCTTCATTTATAAGTGTTGGCTCTATAACTAAACCGAGAGGAGGCTGAATCGATTTTTCGCTACTCTTTAGTTCGTTTTCTGGTTCTTCTAAATTCTCTAGCCTATATTGAATTTTCTAAATTCTCTAGGCTACACAAGCATGCAATTCAAGTTCAATTCAACAATCACAATATAAATGCAAATAAGTAAAGAGAGAAGGGAAAGAGAACTGTACACAATCGATTTATAGAGGTTCAACAACCTTGCCCATATCCTCTACCTTGAGTCGCTCCCAAGGATTTTTTCCAAATTCACTAACTTGAATTTGTCTTTACAATCCCTCTTTTTCACAAGCTCAAGAGTAACCTACCTTTTTTTCTAGGCTTAAGAGAAGCCTCCCTCTTTTTCAAGGCTTAAGAGAAACCTATCATCTCTTTTTTCCGAGCTCAAGGAGTAAACCTTATCTACCCAATCCTCACTTACAATAATGCACTCAAGGGTACTCTCCCCTTTACAAATTGTGATTGGGTTTACAAAGGGTGGAATCAAGGAAAGCCTCTAGGTAGGCAAATGATTATAAAGGTTAAGTACAAAAGAAATCCTATACAATATTTGTGCTATTCTATATAAGAAAGATGGGAATGATAGAATATGAAGAGTTTGTAGCACTTGAAATGTTGTTGAGGCTTTGAAGAAATGAAGAATAATGTTACTCAGCCGTTCCTCTTGCTTTCTTGAGCTTTCGAGTCTCTATTTATAGTCCCTTGGATGGATTCTTGAAGTGTGGTGAAGCCAAAATCGAATATGACTATTGTATCTCATAAAACTAGTCGGTGGAGGCTTTTCACGTGTTAGGGGATCAATCATATGCCATAGGGGATCGATCCTGTGCCTCTTGCCATGCTTCTTGAGCATTCTACCATGAAGGGATCGAACCCATGCTTCAATTTTGCCTCCTAGGAGCATTTTGCCATTAGGGGATGGATCCCTTAACATGAGGGATCGATCCCTTATGCTTTTCCTGCACTTTTCTAGGCTAATTTGGGTTAGAAATGATATAAACTTTGATTTTAATTCACCCCAAAACATTTTTTGAATTTTGTGAAAATATTTCTTGACTTTCTCTAAAAACTTATTAAGTAATTTTCTAACAATGTATTCTATATTGTCTTGAGAAAATTACTTATGAAAATATTCAAAACCATTTTATAAAATATTAAGACCAATAAGAGTAATCAATTAAATCATGGTCTTATTTTGATAAACACATTTAAGATGGTTTGAGAAAATCATATAATTGGTAAAGCAAAATTTACAATATATAATCAAACACTTAATATTACTTAAGTTCTTGTCATTTCAAAATACACATGCCAATTTAAAGCTAACTGTCACGACCCGAAGGCTAGTGACGTCCGCTTAACACTTACTTTATTTCTTTTGAAAAATTACGAACCTAATTTTTCTTTTTCTACTTGCGGTTCGTATTCGATGTTAGTATAGTATCTAAATCAAATCTTATCTTACTAATATTATTTCTCGAGCTATGTCACATTTCTCCAGATAATTTTTATGATTTTAGTCTTATTTTTACTATTCCAGAAGAAACGAGTTGAAAACCTCCCCCTTGTATTTTATCAATTTCCCCAGTAAAATAAACTGCATTAAACAATTCACACAATCATGCATCTCATATTTCTCAAGGATTTAACCATTAATAAATCCACATCTTGCAGTTTATACAAAATTCAAAATATACATCTTAATTCGGATCGTAATCGATAATCACCTAGACTCACATAATAATTTAGTGCAATCCAAAGCTACATCCCATATTCTTTCCTAGTACTGTGAAATTTAAAGTTCGTATAACTATCAAAATGATATACAATTAGTATACCTCAAAAGCACAAAAGCTAGGCCCGGAGAACGTAGACGAGTACCACAACTAGGTACAGTTCCCGAGAGCCTGTACAACGTCTGAGCGGGATATCAACCCGTATGATCTACAGATGTTAAATTTAAGGGGTGAGCAAATCCACGGCTCAGCAGTAGCTTAAATAAGTACATACTAGGCTCAAATCGTAAAACACGATCATACATGCATGAACTCTATAAAATAGCATGTATGCATTATGTCGAGATTAGCTACTAACTTGTATGTACAATAGATTTTATAAGGTCATTCATGCCTTTCTTCATTTCTTTAATTCACAGAACATCATTCTTTTTGTCACTTTTTGTCGATATAGTTCAGTAAGAAAAACACAACCATTTCAAATAATATATGGTTCTATAGCACAATGTAAGTAAAGTTCAATAAGTATTTCAATTCTCAATCATATACATAGTATCTATCCTATCTAATGATAGTTGTCACATTCACAATTCACAATCATTTATTCATTGCCTCAATGGCATATGATTTCCCATAATTCATCAGAACACGTGTAGCACTTAGCTCTTAAAGGATTCTAGAGGTGGGTCCCATAGTTTTCGAAGAATCTATGTAGCACGTAGGTCCCTTGAGTTTTCTAGAGGTAGCTCACACGGTACAAAAGATCGAGTCTTTACTCGGGTTTGCCTCTATGGCTTATGTTTTCAAATGGTTAATCGATACACGTGTAGCACTTAGTTCTCAAATGACTCTAGAGGTGGCTCCCACGGTTCACGAAGAATCTGTGCTACACGTAGTTCCCTTGAGTTCTCTAGAGGTGGCTCACACGGTAGCACATTCTTTCTAATGGTTCATCGGAACTCGTGTAGCTCTTAGCTCTCAAAGGACTCTAGAGGTGGCTCCCACAATTCACGAAGAAAGCTGCGTAGCACGTAATTCCTTTGAGTTCTCTAGAGGTGGCTCACACGGTACAAAGAAATGAGTTTTACTCAGATTTGCCTCTATGTGTGCATGCTTTTTGACGTTTCATCAGTACACGTACAGCACTTAGCTCTCAAAGGACTCTAGAGGTGGCTCCCGCAGTTCACAAAGAAAGCTGCGTAGCACGTAGTTCCTTTGAGTTCTCTAGAGGTGGCTCACACAGTACAAAGGAATGATTTTACTCGGATTGGCCTCTATAGCACATTCTTTCTAATGGTTCATCGGAACTCATGTAGCACTTAGCTCTCAAAGGACTTTAAAGGTGGCTCCCATAGTTCACGAAGAAAGCTGCGTAGCACATAGTTCCTTTGAGTTCTCTAGAGGTGGCTCACACGGTACAAAAGGTCGAGTCTTTACTTGGGTTGGCCTCTTTCCTAGTTTTCGACAAACACGACTAAGTACTAATTGATGTCCATGAATTCAACATTGTAAGTAGCATATATACTGCACATTATTTCAAGTATTCATTCTCAAGGTATCATAATACATTAGCATGCTCAATAAACATAAATAAACTATAACGCATAGCACGCAAGTCACAACTAAGATTTCTCTGCAAGCAAGTATTATTCACGATCACATCATGTCCAATTTATATCTTACCATACTTACTCTATTAGTCTTATCCGTAATGTCCCACCAAGCTTGATATGAATTTAAACAAATATTTAATAAGATTTCTTTTATCTCTTGCAAGATGACACTAGTAAGGCTTACTTAACCCACTTACCTCGAGGCTTAGTAATTATCCTCCTCACGCTTCCGAGTCTGCATTCAAACCTCTACACCGTTCAGCTTCGCTACACATAATCCATTAACATTTCGATAAGTTTACATCATCGTGCTTAATCACGTACTTAAAATAAGGACCTTAAACGCTATTAATTTCGAGTAACTATTAATCTAAGGCTACCTCCTTATCGTCAATTATGACAAACCCATGGTACGAGTCCTTACATACATATATATATATATATGTTTTAAGCATCTTTGTGTTTATATCTATATGTATATTCCAATATATATATTATAGATATATATTTGTTTATCTATGCTCATCCCATTTTTTCTTAGTTCTTACAAATATACATTATGCATGAGCATATGCATTTAGACACACACATATATATATATATACACATATATATGTGTACTTAGACTTTAGACAAAACATTACAAAGCCTTACTTTACCTTGAAAACCCTTTAAAACATCCTTGTTAGCCTTTTGTAAAAATTTTAGAATCTAATCGTCAAGCCGTAAATTTACATTACTTCAAACTCAGTTCCCTATTCGGAAGTATAAGGCTTACTTCTTAATTCATCTTATTGTTGGATTATGCCCTTAGAACCATTCATTAGATGATTGACTTTGGCATTTTTATGTATCATGACATTTTATTTATTATAGTTCATTATTATATTTGTCTTATAACTGTGTAATGTAATCTTATATGATAATGTCCTTAGAATAGTAATAACACACTATTCTTAAAATATCCCTAGTCAAGTATTATTGTGAACAAGGATAACAATGATACGATAAGACTAGTATGTGGTTGACTGATGACCATTGTCATGGATATAGGATATCAAGTCATCACATAGGTACATGTTAGAGAACTATGTACTGGATCGACCCTTCATGAGAACGCTACATGGATTGTTATATGAGTGTCATAAGCGATTCTCATAGTGATGATGGTGTATGTGATCCTTTGACTTGAGATCATCAGAGATCCCAACATAGAGAATTGCATACTTTAATGCTGCTAGATGTCATTCGTAACAGGATGGACTATAAAGGTAGTAATTGGGTATGCCTTGATCTATGTAGAGGGATGTTGAGTGATCAAGATAGGATTTATCCCTCTTATATAACAAGAGTGATGTCTTGGGCCCTTTGATAGAGTGAGACTAAAAATGCATGGTCGTGCTCGAATAAGTTAATATGAGATATTGATTTTATTTGTTTAATTAGTCTACTCAGGAATCAAGAAACGCTGATTAGACTATACAAGTGTGACACATTCCATGACTTGTGTCTAATCAAGACATCAAAGGATAAAGGGATTAGACTACACGGTAACATCTATCACGAGTAAGGTTATAAAGGGATTAGACTACACGGTAACATCTATCACGAGTAAGGTTATGTCGAGTCATTGACATTCTCGTTACATGGGTAGCAATGATGTGTTGCTAGATACCGCTCATTGCCTATGACAATTTTGTCATTGCCATTGTTTTGAGAACCTATTGGGTCGCACACTTAGAACGGATCAATGAGGAGCTTAATTAATCCTATTCTGAATTGGATTAAGGATATAACTAATCCTATTCTGAATTGGATTAAGGATATAACTAATCCTATTCTAAGTAGGATTAGAGTTCTGTTTGACAGTAAATTTTAGGGTAAAATTTACTGCCTAGAAAAGGATGTTTTGTGTTTTCTAAAAGAGAGCCGCACAATTAAACAGAAAAACAAAATATTTTTTTTAATCGAAGCTAGCAATTCGGTTATAAAAATAAAACGCTCTTTAAGGCTTCTGATCGTGAGACGTTCAAGAGTCGTGAGATCCGTTCGTGTGGATACCATAGAGGCAGGAATGAAAAGTTGTTGCTTGTGACTCGACCAACGACAGAAAATCAGAGAAAACGTTAGGTAAATCTCGAAACCCTAATCAGGCAACTCTCTGAATCGATCCTGGTGGAGGTCGAATGATTTAAATTCCGCTGCGTGTTTGTTTCGGTTTCCTTCACTTATGCCATTTCTAATAATTTTCCAAACTTTGGTCCAACTCTGGCACATTAGGTAGGATAGTTTCCTGACATCTGTTCATTAAAATTTATATTACTAATTATAGGGATATGTAATTTGTACAAACCTAAAACCATATCAATCCTGACTCATTTACCTTTTTGAAAATGTAAAGTTTGCAATCAAACTCCATCTGAATTATTTTCTAAGAATTTTTGAAGTTGACACTAGGCTGTTTGTACCTTGCAATGAGTATCTTGCATTCATATGTACATAGCTTAAGCTACATAATTCCAAATCCACAAATTCCAAAACTAGATGAAAGCTAACTCATTTCCCTATCAAGAAATGTAAGGTTCATGATTTAATTCTTCCTAGATCAACATTAGCAATTTTCCAAAGTTGCACTATCTTCCAACAGTATTCAGGCACAGTGTTACACTGACCTACTTGCACAAAATACTCTATATTTAATTATCAGCATATCCAATTGGTGCAAACTTAAAACCATAATAATCCTAACTCCACTACCTTCTATAAATGTAAGGCTTGAAACCTAACTCAATTTAGGCTATTTTCTACAATTTTTTCAAAGTTAAGACTGGAATTCACGTTTTTCTGACTGAGTACCCTGTACTCATTTGTACATATCTCAAGTTATAGAAATCCAAATCAAGAAATTCCAAAACTGACTTTCTCCTAACTTAAAAGGCTATCCACCATAATTTTTCCAAAATTTTCCTCCTTGTATAACAATTAAACTGAATATTTTAATTACAAACCAAAACAAAACATAGATTCCAGATTTGAACATCAAGTTGGAATTCAATCAATCCTTCATCCATAGAGTACCCATTTGATTCAGTTTATCATAATTTCATTTTCATACTTAATAAATAAATATTGTAAGGTTAGAAGAATGTCTCATTTACCCAAATTTTCTAGCAGCTCTTCCTTTTCTCTTCTTTCCCTTTCGGTTTTACATTTCCTTTCTTCCTTCCTTCTCGGCTTCAGCTTTTCTTTCCTTCTCTTCTTTTCACCAAACAATCCAAGCTTCAGCCCTCTCTCTCGTTTCAGTTCTTTCTTTTCTTTGCTTTTGATTTTTCAAAGCTTCTTCAAGAAGCTTTTGTTTTTGTTGTTACCCGAGAATTGCTAGTGGAGTTTGATGGGAGAAAGTTCCATCAAACTCTACTAACTCTTATTTAATTTATCTAATTTTTGTTTTTGTTTTATATTTTAAGTTTTCTATTCTCTTTTTAATTATTTATAATTCATACAATTTTATAATTGTCTTTAAATAAAATATATATTTATTTATACACTAACATATATTCATATGTATTATTTATTTTATTATATTCTTTATATCAAATAAGTATATGTATCTATATTTAAAAATCTTAATTATAAATGATATATACATTCACATGTCCATATATATTTATATATGTATAATTTATATATATATATATATATATATATATATATGTTTTCATGTCTAGTGTACTTTTAGTGTAGGTATGTGTATATATATATATATATATATATATATATATATTTATAAATATATTTCCTTTCTTTTAAAATTTACATATATATATATATATATATGTATACATATTTAACACTCAATAAACACACACACACACACACACACACACACATATATATATAAATATATATATATATGTATTCCTTATTTATTTCATTTTACCTATTTAATATTCAAGTATACTATATTTCCTTTAGCATACTTGTGTCCTTGTTTTATTTAAAAAAATTATACGTATGTATTGTGGAATACATGTATCTATTGGTTCTTATATATATATATATATATATATATATATATATATATATTTATATATATCTTGAACTCATTATAAAAAATTCTAAACTACTTAAAGTATCAATCATCTATTGCTAAATTTGCTAAACTTGCTAAACTTGCAACTTCATTCTCATTACTTGGAATAATGAAAATTACAAAGTGTATCATAGTATCAATCTTATTCTATGTCTCTTATTTATTCACTAATATGGTACAAAGTTTGTAGTTTTTACACTAACAATCTCCCTCTTTTGATATGACAAAACTTAAGGTAAATTTGCTTTGAAAATTCTTTAACAAAATACTCCCCCTCCAATAAAGCATGGTTATAAATATAAAGCTCCCTCTTAATATGAGCATGCTTTTCAAAAGAATTTTTCATATCTAAAGAATTTTCCCAATCCCATTGTTTCTCCCTTTTTTGTCATAGCAAACAGAAGGGAAAACAAAAATTGTGCTCCCCCCTAAAAATTTGGCTTAATAAATGTGAGAACAAAGAAATATGCTCCATCTAATAAGAAATAGGTTAGTACATGGGACTAATAGCACAAATAAATAAGTCAATGTTCATAAAAAAATATGAGATGTTTGTGCATGCAAAGGACATAACTTATGTTCCTATATCAATTGTTTATAAATAATTTTGCAAGAATTTCCCAATTGGTAAGCAATAAAGCAAGCTGTTATCTACTAAGTTCTATAACTTACTCATTTCAATTCTATTAAGCACCTAGGTATATCAATTGTTCTCTAAGGTCCAACTAAAGTGCATATCAATACATCATGCTTATGAGCTGAACTTAAATGACATATTATATGCATTGAGCTCATAAACCATTTTCAAGAAAGAATGCGCTTAAAATTAATACATATATCAATTAATCATAAATTCTAGCATAATAATGTCTCATGCAAAAGTGTCCTAAATAAATTCTTTCGTATTTGTCATTTCAATTTAAAGAGAATGAGAAGAATTGTCAATTTCAAGCTCATACCAATTGTTACTAATTGTTGACTTGACCATTTTGCATGAATTCAATTATTATGTGTGGTGTGTTCAAGTCAAGAGAATAATCAAGTCAAACATACAAGAACATAATCACACACCATCAAATATGCATATGGATTAATTAAACATTAGCATACTATCATGAAACATTAATCTATATTCATAATCACAAATCTAATTATATGAAGATTCAAAAACTCATGTCAATCAAGCACACACATTTTCTTCCATAATTACAAAAGCAAGAAATCCTACGCTCATTTTCTAATTCAAGAACTTAACCAATTATGAGTAAGGAAAGATTTCAATATCACCATTTTAATCAATTCATAGCAATATCCCTAGTCGATTTTATCATTTAAGGTTCTAAAGGGTATATACCATTTTAATTAAAATGGTTTTACCTAAATGAATCAATATCATCAAGTTAAAGATTATTTTAACATCAAATTTCACAATCTATGGGTGAGGTCAAGTACATAATTTCATGAAAACGAATTTTCTCATCACATAGACATGATTATTGATTCAACTTAGGTGATCATGGAAGATTAAACAATCAAGAATCAATGCATGAAAATCAATCAAAGTGTATTTGTTCAAATTTGCATTTATCTTTGAATGTTGATGTTGTCATTAATGCTTAATTTCTTTGGAAATTTGGCCATAAGAAAGATCTAAGTTTATGGATGACAAATTTTCATGCATTTGAACATTTAAGATCCATTTATCATCACAAATTGTAGGCCAAGGATAATTATAACTCTAGGTAAAGCTTTTTGTATCTCATGTATTTCATTCGCTTAAGTCATGTTTGAATTCTATCATTAAGGTCAAGTTATGATCATTTTATCATTCAAGCATATGTATATTGACCATTAATTATTTATATTCCACTAAAAAATATATCATGATACCTAATTGGAATATGTGAGTCAAGCTATGAGATAAAATCCTCTAAGCATGCTTGACTAAGATGAACAAAAGGTATGAACAACATCTATCATGCACAAGTTCATCAAATTCTTAAGTCAATACACAAATCATTGAAATAACTTTCAAAATTATGTTAAATCATTGAAAATATATTTCAAGATTATTTCAAGATTTATGCAATTCATGAATGTCTTCAACAAGAAAAATGATTTTACACTTGTAAGTTCAATGAACAATGATATTAATTGTTGAAGATAATACCAATTGTTGAAGTTGAGGCATGATACCAATGAAAAATGATTTTTCATATTGAAAAGATAATAAAAAAGAAGTTAAAATAATAAATTTTAAGCTTAAAAAGAAAGATAGTATGAAGTCAATGCAAAATCCTTCTCAATTTCGGTATAAATAGTGCAGAGAAGGCATGTTGCCTTGGGAGGATCGATCCCTCATATGCAAAATGCAAATTTTTTGCATTTTGGCTAAAGGGATCGATCCTTACCTATGAGGGATCGATCTTCGATCTAAAATTTGCAGAATTTTGGTCGAAAATTCAACTTTTGAGGACCAAAGTTCTGATTTTGAGTGTTTTGAGTCCAAATAAAAGTTTAAACATTTGTACAACATGATTTTAGACTTGTATAAATGAAAAATACTGATGAAAAATCATTTGACAATATTTTTTGCAATTTTAGAGTGATTTTTACCAATAAATGCATTTTTGGTTACAAAGGGGGTTGTTTTAAAAGTTATGCATATTTTGACAAAAACCAATACATTGGAAAACACAAATATGTCAAACAAATATGTTCACAGAGATTTTAAGCACATATATTATTAAATCACACAACTTGTGAATAGCATGCCATGATTTCTAATATGCATATTCCTCATTAATCCTCATGACATGACATTTTGCATATATAACATATTTGACATTTTTGGAGCAAGTGAATATGTTATCAACACATCTCATACTTGCTCAAATCACACAAAATCATTTCAAAATCATTAAACATACTTTTCATTCAATCATCAAGAATTGTCCACCACATAATCAATTATCATTTATCATGCCTTTTTATTCATTCATGCATTAAAGATCATCAACAAAATGCCTCATTAAATTATACAAATAATTTTAGTAAATATGAGTTTTGAGAAGATAAAATTTAAGCTTACAAAACTCCTTTGCTTGAGAATGCTTTGCCTTGATTTGTTGAATCCATCTTGAGCTATCCTTTAATGAATTGTTGTGACCTTGCTAAGGATGGATTCTTAAGCTTTTCTTTTTCTCATTGGCATAAGCAAACTCCATGGAGGTGTGTAGAGCATTTGAACTTCATTGTTTCATTGTAACTCCATGCCCTAACACTCCTACACCAAACAATTTCAAACATGTTTTGGTACCCAAATTTTCTTGGCTCCACGAAAGTTAGTGCAAATAATTTTTGATCTTTTAGGGATCCATTTCAAACACAGTGTCGTAACGATTTTCATCCGGGGACTAGATCGCTAGACGATTTTGGAAAACACAAAATGGAGTCGCCACCAATCTTTTTTTGACTAGGTGTGATTGGCCACTTAAAATTATTTATCTTTTTAATAAAATCTTAAAATTAATTAAGTTTTCTCAAAAAAATAATTTTTGGTCTGCGAAAACAAAGTTTGGGTTCGGGAGTTCGGTTACGCGTGGGGAAGGATTAGCACCCCCACAATGCCCGTTAAAAAAAACGGTACCACTTAATCATGTCTTATCTTTTAATCTTAATAAAATGGTCTTAATTAAACATTTAAAAAGAAATTCATTTATTTTGAAATCATATTTGCATATTATTTGAAATATTAAATTTTATTTATGTTAAATTTATTTTTTATTTGAAATAAATGAGAATCTTTTATATTGAAAATTATTCTGAAGTACCCCAATACTTTTGGTAGCATTTCGGATAATTTCCTCACCTAGAGATTTCTTAAGAATCGCTACTTGCGATTTCTATAGAATCTCATCCTCGGGAGATTCACACTTATTTTGAAATTTCATGGATGCAAATGATGCAATCAAAATACAGATTATGCACATGAGAAATCCATTATTCATTTATACTTATATTATTTTGTAATTTATTTATATTTATAAAATCTTATTTTTATTGAAAAATCATACTAAATATTCCAATACGCTGGTAACATTTAGCATATTTCTCTCACCTAGAGATCAGTTAGGAATCACTACTTGTGAATTCCATAACATCTCATCATCGGAAAATATTTAAAATGTATATCTTGTTTATTTTTCTTTAATTATTCTTTTTTCTTCGTCATTGTTATTGTTATTATTTATTCCAAAAGATTAATTGTAACAATTTTATATTCTTGTTTACTTATTTGTTTAAAAAATTTTATTTATTTATTATTTATTTTTAAATATTAATTTTATTAGAAATATCAATATCGAACTAAAATTATTTAAATACCCCAATACGCTAGTAATATTCAAATATTTTATTTCGATCTTAAGGATTATCAAAGAATCACTACTTGTGATTTCTAAGAAATCCTATCATCGAAAAATCTTTAATATTTAAGATGTGTATTTATTATGCACATTAAAATCACTAAATTATTAAAAACTAATTTAAGTTAGCATGTAAATGACAAAATCAATCAATCATGCACATAATTAATATAGCAAACTACCTCATATGAACCCAAAAACTTTAGTTTTTATTCTAATACTATTGTCAGCCTCTAAAAAAATAAAGTAAAATAAAGTAAAATGTAAACCTGGCAAAGGATTACTTTCTTTCTTTTCTTGTTTCTTTATTTTCCTGCTACAGTTCCTTTTTTATTCTTTGCTTTCTTTCTCTTTCACGTAGCTTTCTTTCCCTTCTTTTCTTCTTCTCTCTTTCTCCTACGCAGCAGCTTAGTGGTATAATGTATGCAACAAGAACGCAGCAAAGGGAACCCGTGGTAAGCAGACTCAACGCAACAGTAAGGATGCAAAGGGGAGGAGGTCTGGGCAGCGGTTGGAAACTTGCTGGAGCAGTGGTGTAGTCGACAGCAACGTTCAGCAGTGAAGGCAGAGGTTCAAGGAGCTATGCGATGGTGATGATGATGTGAGAACAGGGGCATGCGTGAGGAGCAGAAGCAATACCAGACTTGTGATCCAACGGTGATGTGAAACAATGTCTGGCAGCAATCAAGAAACAGGAGCGACAATAAAACTGGTGATGATGCAGACAACAGCAGGGGTGATAGTGGTTCGATGATAAGGCTGTGATCGGTGCAAGCTTGAACAGTGGTGGACAAGGTTTGATGGCTGTGTAAGTGATGGTGCATGGTGACGGTGAAGAAGATAGAAGCTTGGTGATGAGGATGGCATAGTGATGATTGTGGTGAGTTGGGGCATGGGTTGAAGAGGCTTGATTCGGTGGCTGTATGTCCTCTCCAAGGTTTTCTAGGGTTTTCTCTTCCGTGTCCCTTTTTTCGACGTGTTGTTCCTCCCCTTTATATCATTTTTTTATCATTATATTTTTATTTATTATTTTTTTTAAAAAGGAAAACAAAATCAAAGGCTCTTTATTGATCCCATGATCATGGGATTTTTCATTTATTTTCTTTGACTTTCCTCCTTTTTATTTTATTTCCATTTCATTTTTTTATTTTTGGTAATCAATCTTCAGATTTTATTTCACTGTGATTACTTCTTTATTATTACTATCTTTCTTATGACAACAAATCATTGAAGTCAACTTCCTTTCTTTTTATCATTTTTTATTTTTTTATTTTTTGATTTTTTTAATTAAAAAAAATGTTCGGACAAAACTAGGTGTCTACAGTTACCCCTCTTTGCACTTTGCTGTGAAACAGTAATGGTACAAAGACAGAGACAACCATTTTGTCCGAATACAAGACCTATCAATGATTTTTTTTTTTGTAAAATATGATATTTCCTAGCCATCTCTCACATAAAGCTAAGGAATAAATGCCAAATGAAATTTCCTAATCTTTTTCTCTTATAAAGATTAGGGAATGAATGCAAAATGAAGTTTCCTAGCCTCTTCTATCATAAGACTAAAGAAATGAATGCAAAATGGAATTTTTCTAGTCTTTCTATCATGAGACTAAAGAATGAAGTTTCCTAATTATAAGATTAAGGAATGCAAGAATATGAATTTTCCTAGTCTTTCCTATCATAAGACTAAGGAAATGAATGTAGAATAAGATTTCCTAATCTTTTTCTATCATAAGATTAAGGAATGCAAAGTGAAATTCCTAGTCTCTCCTATCATACGACTAAGGAATGCAAGACAAAATTTCCTAGTCTCTCCTATCATAAGACTAAGGAATACGGGATGAAGTTTTCCTAGTCTCTCCTATCATAAGACTAAGAAAATGCAAAAGAAAAATGAAATTTCCTAATCTTTTCTATCACAAGATTAAGGAATGCAAAGTGAAATTTGTAGTCTTTCCTATCATAAGACTAAGGAATGCAAGATGAAATTTTCTAGTCTCTCCTATCATAAGACTAAGGACTGTGAAATGAAGTTTTCCTAGTCTCTCCTATCATAAGAATAAGGAATGAAAGATGAAATTTCCTAGTCTTTCCTATCATAAGACTAAGGAAATGAATGTAGAATGAGATTTCTTAATCTTTTCTGTCACAAGATTAAGGAATGCAAAGTGAAATTCCTAATCTCTCCTATCATATGACTAAGGAATGCAAGATGAAATTTCCTAGTCTCTCCTATCATAAGACTAAGGAATGCAAAATGAATGGGATTTCCTAATCCTTTCTATCACAAGATTCAGGAATGCAAAGTGAAATTCCTAGTCTCTCCTATCATAAGACTAAGGAATGCAAGATGAAATTTCCTGGTCTTTCCTATCATAAGACTAAGGAATGCAATTTCCTAATCTTTTCTATCATAAGATTAAGGAATGCAAAAAATGAAGTTTTCCTAGTCTCTCCTATCATAAGACTAAGGAATGCAATTTCCTAATCTTTTTTATCATAAGATTAAGGAATGCAAAAAATGAAGTTTTCCTAGTCTCTCCTATCATAAGACTAAGGAATGCAATTTCCTAATCTTTTCTATCATAAGATTAAGGAATGCAAAAAATGAAGTTTTCCTAGTCTCTCCTATCATAAGACTAAGGACTGTGAAATGAAATTCCTAGTCTTTCCTATCATAAGACTAAGGAATGCAAAAAGATCATGAAATAAAAGCTCCTCTCACCAGAAGCTATAGGACCATTGAAAACAAAGTGCCTCTCAACAGAGGCAATGAGACTTTGAAAACATAGAGCTCCTCTCAACAGAGGTAATGAGACTTTGAAACAAAAAGCTCCTCTCAACAGAGGCAATGAAACTTTTGAAGCAAAAAGCTCCTCTCACCAGAGGCAATGAGACTTTGAAAAATAATCTTGTGCTCCTCTCACCAGAGGCATTGGAACTTTGAAAAATAACCTTGTGCTCCTCTCACCAGAGCCATTGGAACTTTGTGAAAAATAAAGAGCTCCTCTCAACAGAGGCATTGAGACTTTTGAAACAAAGAGCTCCTCTCAACAGAGGCATTGAGACTTTTTGAAAAATAAAGAGCTCCTCTCAACAGAGGCATTGAGACTTTTGAAAATAAAGAGCTTCTCTTAACAGAGGCTGTGAAACTTTTTGACAAATAAAGAGCTCCTCTCAACAGAGGCGTTGAGACTTTTAACATAAAAATTTCATTTCAGGATACCAGTTAACATGGTTTGACTGGGCTTGACTTTCATCTTGATACCAAAAATATTAGACTTCATCCTCCTCTAAGGTGTCAACTAAACTGGACTTTTGCTCTCATCTAAGGTTTTTCAAAAAGTATTTTTCTCATCATCTTCTCATACCTCATCATTTTTTCAAATTACCATCTCTTATATTTTCTCTTTTCCTCAAAATTTTAATCATTCAAAACTTCTTATCCTAATGTCTTAACATATAGTTCAATGTCAAAATACACTAATAAAATGTCATGAATTTAATGAATGTCATGAATACCATGGATGCTATGAATGTTATGCACATGTCAATGTCATGCCCCCTGAATTATTTCATGAATATATGAAAATGCAATCTCAATTGTGGTAACAAGATTCTCAAGCTCATCTCGTTTTCCTCAAGTTCCACAAATCTGCTGGATTATTCTTATTCAAATCTTCTTTCATTTAACGTCCCATCTTTTATTGAATCCTAATCCAATTATGCCCGAAGACTAGCTGCCATGCTTTCAGATTTATATTTTCATCATTCACTTTTGTTTCTTTCTTTTCTTTTAGTAATGCAAGATTTCTCAAAAGAATATTTTTTTCAAAAATTTACCCAAAAAGGTTACCAATGTTTATTTATTTTCCTTCCAACTCGACCACCAATGTAATGCACTTATGCATATTCTCAATTTATTGTAGGGATGGAATAAATTTAAAATAATCATGAGAGATATGGGTATTCATTCTTAGAAAAGGAACATGAAATCAAGAAAAATCAATGAGACAGCTTGTTTGGAATAAGGTTTTCAGTATCCATTTAATGTACATTATGACAATTTCAATCAAGTCAATCTAAAATTCTTTTCCAAAAGCCCACTCTTATTGATACGTTCTTTCATGTAGTGTTTGTCAATCTTGCCCTTTGTATCAAAACTGTTGGTGATGACCTTCTTCCTAAGTCGCCCTTTCAGGTTTTCAACTTAGGTGCCCCCTCTTTTGATCCAAACTGCCTTTTCAGGTTTTCAATTTGAATCCTCCTTTGTCTTTTCCTTTTTCTTTTTTTTCTTTTTTTTTTCATTTTCCTTTTTTTTTCTTTTTTTTCTTTTTTCATCTATTTCTTTTTTTTTTCATTTCAACTTCATTGGCTTTGACAAACTTCAACCTTCAGTGCTCAATCAAAATTCATGCCCCTAATAGGCGTTCTTGATTTCTATCCAAGATATCTTCCAAAGCTCATGGGTTTCTTCTTTCAACTTGATCTACTTCCTTCAAAGGATCATTATCTCATTGTACAAGTATGTTTTCATTCAACGCATGATTCTTCAATTCAAGCATTTACATTTGATCAAAATGGGCTTTTAAAGGCATGTAATGTAGGCTCAGGTGAGGGTTTATGAAAGAAAAGGATAAAGCAGGCTCAAAATGTGTTTCAGGGTTTATAAACCAAGGGATCACTTTTTTTTTAACAAATAAAACACTTAAGCATTTAGTACCTTCCTAGTTCCCTCATTTCTTTTCTTGCTTTTTTTTGGGGTTTTCTTTTTGAATTCAAACCCTTTTCTTTTTTTTTTCACAAAAATGGGCCCTTTTTTTTTGCCCCTTGATTCATCGTGAACACTTTCATTTTTGCCCCCCAAAATTTTTTATTTCATCTTCCTTGCCCCCAATGTGGAGGGTGATCCTTGGTGGGTTATATTACAAAAATATAGTAGGCTCAAAAGGGGTAATCAAAGGATAATTTTACTCACGCTTGAAGGATAGTGAAAGAAGGCCATTTATCATTTCAAATGCAAACACTCTCCTTGAAGATCATTTACTGAACAAATAGAAACTTGTCAGAAACTTCTATAAGAGATTCACCTTTTCTTACACCATCAAATTGGATGAAAATTGTGAACAAATTTTCTTCTTTCTTACTTGGACACCTTGGCAGATTGACAATCCATTAGCAAAAGTGGTTCTTTCAAAATTGAATTCCAGATTTATTGACATCATTATCACCATGTTCATTATTTGGATACTTATGAAAGAAAGATATGATGAGTATGTGGGTAATGACCAATGAACATAGAAAATAAGAGAATGATAGTGCATCACACTAGTTGCTTTATTGAAAAGAAACCAAATAAAAGTTAGCCCATACATAAAACTTTATTCTGTGCTTATGAGCTTAAGCACAAAAAACTGTCTTGCATTACTTAAAGGAAATAATAGAAAAAAAATTCTAGTAAATCTTCAGACTTGCATGGCTTAAACTCCTTTCACCTCAAAAGAATCATCCCTCCTTTCCATGGTTGGGCAATGGATTCGCATTTACAGCCGGTTCCCCCTTTGTTTCAAAGTGCAATATGCCGGCTTTTATCAAACCTTGCACCCTATACTTTAAAGCAGTGCAATTCTCCATGGAGTGACCTGGATTCCCAAAATGATACTCACATCGAGCATTCTCATTATACCATTTTGGATATGGAGGCTTGAAAGGCTCCATATAAACTGGGGCAATGAGTTGCTCTTTGATTAGCTTTGGGTACAACTCAGTATAGGTTATGGGAATTGGGTCAATGAGAGTTTTTGGTCGTTTTGGCCATGCCTCCTTGGGATTGATTTCTTGTTTGTTAGATTGGGAAACTGATTGGGTATTTGGTGCAGGTGTTTGAGGGTGAAAGTTAGGCTGAGCATTAATTTGCGGCTATGACTGGTAAGGGTATTGAAAAGGATAACATGGTTGTGGCATGGGATAAGAGTGTCGTGGAGTGTATCGTCCATGTTGCCCCCCATGTATAACAGCATGGGCATCTTCTTCCCTCCTTCTGTTGGCTCCTCCTTTCTTCTCAGTATTGTTAGGAACTTCGATCTTGCCACGCTTGATCGCATTCTCGATGATCTCCCCGGATAACACCATATCAGCAAAATTCTTGGTGGCATTGCCTATCATCCTATCATAATATGGAGCCTTTAAAGTGTTCACAAATAGGATGGTGAGCTCCTTTTCTGAAAGAGGAGGTTGCACTTCTGCAGCTACATCGCACCACCTTTGCGCATATTACTTGAAGCTTTCATTGGCTTTCATCTCCATGTTTTGAACTGATAAACGGTCAGGGGCCATATTAGCAACATGTCAATATTGGGCCGTGAATGCCCTTGCTAAGTCATTCCATGTGGTAACCCGGGTTTTGTCTAATTGATTGTACCACTTGGTAGCAGATCCAGTGAGACTTTCTTGAAAAATGTGAATAAGGAGCTTATCATCTTGAGCAAAAGCAGCCATCTTCCGACAATACATAATAAGATGAGACCTAGGGCAAGAAGTTCCATTGTACTTCTCAAACTCTGGTGCTTTGAACTTGGGTTGAATAACCAGGTCTGACACCAAGCACAACCCAGTAGCATCCATGGAACCATAAAAGTCTAAGCCTTCAATAGCTCGAATCCTTTCCTCCAACATATTAATCTTTTGTTGTGACTTCGCCTCATCTTTCTCTTCTACTTGTTTGGCTTTCAACTTCTCAATTTCCCTTGGGTCATCTAAGTCGGGCACCTCAATGGAATCAGTAGATTTTGTGCCTTGGGAAGGATGGGTGGGTCCTTGGAATTGAGCTTGTCCAAACACTTGGGGTATAACAGCGTAAGCAGGTGGATATCTTCTTTCTTGAGATGTTTGACTTGGGAATGGACCGAATCCAGGAGGATAGATAGGATCTTCCATACTGTGTTGTTGAACCCCTTCTTGGATTGCAACTTCCTCTACTACTCCTTTGCCCTTGCTTAGATTTTTCAATAATTCTGCAATTTGGGCCAGTTGCCCTCTCATTTCCTCTTGAGCTTTTTCCATCTTCTCCATGTGCGCGCTTGATTCTTCTTCCATGATCTTAGCTCGATAACGAGTGTTGTGTGAACGAACTTTTGGTCGAGCTATCTTCAAATCTTTATTACCACAATTAAGAATTTATCATTTCACATGTGGTGACGCTTGAAAAAAAATGAATGAAGATGAATGGATGAACAAAATGCTACATGTGTTTGGAAAAAATCATGCATGGAAATGTTTTGCTAAAGAACCTATGATTCCCTATTAGTGTCTCACATGTCAAACAAAAGCAAACATACATGATCAAAGATATGTCCTAAGTAATAGGGTTAACATGACTCTATCCCAAGTTGGTCCTCTTAAGTTTACTATATGTATGCTTTGGAGTTCTAAAGGACAAAAGGTTCCCAAATTGTTCCTTACTAACATCCATACTAGACTAGTAAGGCACCCCAATCCTCACCCATGATAGGCTACAGACGGAAAGGGTTCAATTTGAGTGAGAGTATTTCACTTGCCATTGCGGAGGTTATTACCTCACGAGAGCAAAGGTACTCTACTCTCTCCTAAAAGGGACAAACCAGGGTGTATGGTTGATGTATGCAATGAATATGCAAAGGAATAAAATTTAAGATGCATCCCAACAAAACACAAATGATGAAAATGATTCACACATTTTTTGTTTGTATCTTTTTGTTTTTTTTTTTAATTTTTATGAAGAGTTTTATTAAATATTTATTAAGACCATTAATTAAGATTTTGGATAAGACATGATTAATTATGGTTCGACTCTCTAACTTCCCCAGTGGAGTCGCCAAGCTGTCGTAACGATTTTCGTCCGGGGACTCGATCGCTAGATGATTTTGGAAAACACAAAAATGGAGTCGCCACTAATCTTTTTTTGACTAGGTGTGATTGGCCACTTAAAATTACTTATCTTTTTAATAAAATCTTAAAATTATTTAAGTTTTATCAAAAAAATAATTTTTGGTTTGCGAAAACAAAGTTTGGGTTCGGGAGTTCGGTTATGTATGGGGAGGGATTAGCACCCGCACAACGCCTGTTAAAAAAACGGTACCACTTAATCATGTCTTATCTTTTGATCTTAATAAAATGGTCTTAATTAAATATTTAAAAAGAAATTCATTTATTTTGAAATCAATTTTTTTATTTGCTTATTATTTGAAATATTAAATTTTATTTATGTTAAATTTATTTTTTATTTGAAATAAATGAGAATCTTTTGTATTGAAAATTATTCTAAAGTACCCTAATACTTTTGGTAGCATTTCGGATAATTTCCTCACCTAGAGATTTCTTAAGAATCGCTACTTGCGATTTCTATAGAATCTCATCCTCGGGAGATTCACACTTATTTTGAAATTTCATGGATGCAAATGATGTAATCAAAATACAGATTATGCACATGAGAAATCCATTATTCATTTATACTTATATTATTTTGTAATTTATTTATATTTATAAAATCTTATTTTTATTGAAAAATCATACTAAATATTCCAATACGCTGGTAACATTTAGCATATTTCTCTCACCTAGAGATCAGTTAGGAATCACTACTTGTGAATTCCATAACATCTCATCATCGGAAAATATTTAAAATGTATATCTTGTTTATTTTTCTTTAATTATTCTTTTTTCTTCGTCATTGTTATTGTTATTATTTATTCCAAAAGATTAATTGTAACAATTTTATATTCTTGTTTACTTATTTGTTTAAAAAATTTTATTTATTTATTATTTATTTTTAAATATTAATTTTATTAGAAATATCAATATCGAACTAAAATTATTTAAATACCCCAATACGCTAGTAATATTCAAATATTTTATTTCGATCTTAAGGATTATCAAAGAATCACTACTTGTGATTTCTAAGAAATCCTATCATCGAAAAATCTTTAATATTTAAGATGTGTATTTATTATGCACATTAAAATCACTAAATTATTAAAAACTAATTTAAGTTAGCATGTAAATGACAAAATCAATCAATCATGCACATAATTAATATAGCAAACTACCTCATATGAACCCAAAAACTTTAGTTTTTATTCTAATACTATTGTCAGCCTCTAAAAAAATAAAATAAAATAAAGTAAAATGTAAACCTGGCAAAGGATTACTTTCTTTCTTTCTTTTCTTGTTTCTTTATTTTCCTGCTACAGTTCCTTTTTTATTCTTTGCTTTCTTTCTCTTTCATGTAGCTTTCTTTCCCTTCTTTTCTTCTTCTCTCTTTCTCCTACGCAGCAGCTTAGTGGTATAATGTATGCAACAAGAACGTAGCAAAGGGAACCCGTGGTAAGTAGACTCAACGCTACAGTAAGGATGCAAAGGGGAGGAGGTCTGGGCAACGGTTGGAAACTTGCTGGAGCAGTGGTGTAGTCGACAGCAACGTTCAGCAGTGAAGGCAGAGGTTCAAGGAGCTATGCGATGGTGATGATGATGTGAGAACAGGGGCATGCGTGAGGAGCAGAAGCAAGACCAGACTTGTGATCCAGCGATGATGTGAAACAATGTCTGGCGGCAATCAAGAAACGGGAGCGACAATAAAACTGGTGATGATGCAAACAACAGCAGGGGTGATAGTGGTTCGATGATAAGGCTGTGATCGGTGCAAGCTTGAACAGTGGTGGACAAGGTTTGATGGCTGTGTAAGTGATGGTGCAAGGTGACGGTGAAGAAGATAGAAGCTTGGTGATGAGGATGGCTTAGTGATGATTGTGGTGAGTTGGGGCATGGGTTGAAGAGGCTTGATTCGATGGCTGTATGTCCTCTCCAAGGTTTTCTAGGGTTTTCTCTTCCGTGTCCCTTTTTTCAACGTGTTGTTCCTCCCCTTTATATCCTTTTTTTTTATCATTATATTTTTATTTATTATTATTTTTTTTAAAAAAAAGGAAAACAAAATCAAAGACCCTTTATTGATCCCATGATCATGGGATTTTTCATTTATTTTCTTTGACTTTCCTCCTTTTTAATTTATTTCCATTTCATTTTTTTATTTTTGGTAATCAATCTTCAGATTTTATTTTACTGTGTTATTATCTTTCTTATGACAACAAATCATTGAAGTCAACTTCCTTTCTTTTTATCATTTTTTATTTTTTTATTTTTTTATTTTTTTTAATTAAAAAAATGTTCGGACAAAATTAGGTGTCTACACACAATTCATCATTATTTACAGCATGTTTTGACATCCACATTTTTCTAACTACTCTTCCTTTAAATGAAGTTTTTCTATATGTGCATGCTTGTGAGGTGTGACCTATCCTATTGCATAATAAGCATGTAAGAGATGTATCATGCACAGAATTTTTGCATGCAAGAAAATTCTTTAAGATGAGTTTCCTTTTTATTTGCATTATATCCTAACCCATCTTTATCAAAGAAAGCTCTTTGGGTTTCTAACATATGATCTAGCTTTTGTTGACCCATGTAGAATCTAGAAAATGAATTATGCAAGTTTATGTTCTTTTTCTTTAATTCATCAATTTCTAGATTTGCTTCTTCTAATTTCTTTTCAAATTCAAGTTTGGCATTTAATAGCATTTCATTTTCTATTTTCAATTTAGCAATAATCTTTTTATACTTGGAATTCATGCATTGAAATTCATTTGCTAATTCATTAAAGGCATTTTGTAGTTCATCAAAGGTATAATCATTATCTTCACTAAAACTAGAACTAGAACTAGCCTCATCTTCACTAATGGCCATAAAGTATGAGTAGGCTACCTCATCATCTATGATTTCATCATCGGATCTATCACTATCGCTCCAAGCAACTACAAATGCTTTCTTCTTAGGCTTCCTATCATTTTCCTTCCTAAGTAAGGGGCAATCTAGCTTTGTATCATTACACTCATAGCACACTTTGGATTCTTTTTCCCTCCTACTTGACTCTCCTCTCATTACTTCTTTTCTTTGATGTCTCCTATCATTCTCTCTCTCCTTTATCCTCATAAATCTATTAAAGCTTTTGGCAAATATTGTCATTTCCTTTTCTTCCTCATCTCCACTCTCATCACTATCATATCTAATGTTCTCATAAGTGGAAGATTTAAATGCTACCACTAGTTTCTTTGAAGGCACTTCATTTCTTTTCAATTTCATTTCACGAGTAAGTAGGGAGGCCCATAAGCTCATCTAGAAACAAGGTATTAGAATCCTTAGACTCTTCTATTTCAGTTACCTTTGCCTTCCAAGATTTAAGCAAGCTATTCAAAATTTTCTTTACCATTTCAACATTGGAATAGGTCTTGCCTAAAGCCTTAAGTCCATTAATTATATTATTAAACCTAGTGAACATATTACTAATGGACTCATCTTCTTTTATTCTAAAAAGCTCATAATCATGTGTATGCATACCTACTTTGGTTTCTCTAAGTTGATTTGCTTTCTTAGGCTTCCTATCCTTTTCCTTCCTAAGTAAGGGGCAATCTAGCTTAGTATCATTACACTCATAGCACACTTTGGATTCTTTTTCCCTCCTACTTGACTCTCCTCTCATTACTTCTTTTCTTTGATGTCTCCTATCATTCTCTCTCTCCTTCATCCTCATAAAACTATTAAAGCTTTTGGAAAATATTGTCATTTCCTTTTCTTCCTCATCTCCACTCTCATCACTATCATCCCTAATGTTCTCACAAGTGGAAGATTTAAATGCTACCACTAGTTTCTTTGAAGGAACTTAATTTCTTTTCAATTTCATTTCATGAGTAAGTAGGGAGCCCATAAGCTCATCTAGAGACAAGGTATTAGAATCCTTAGACTCTTCTATTACAGTTACTTTTGCCTCCTAAGATTTAGGCAAGCTATTCAAAATTTTCTTTACCATTTCAAGATTGGAATGGGTCTTGTCTAAAGCCTTAAGTCCATTAATTATATTATTAAACCCAGTGAACATATTACTAATGGACTCATCTTTTTTCATCCTAAAAAGCTCATAATCATGTGTAAGCATACCTACTTGGGTTTCTCTAAGTTGATTTGTCCCTTCATATGTAATGGCTAATTTGTCTCATATTTGCTTGGCATTCTCACATAGGGAGACTCTATTATATTCACTGGGACCTAATGCATAAAAGAGAGTGTGCATAGCCTTGGCATTCAATTGTGTCAACTCATGTCATTGGTGTCCCCACTCATCCTCACTCTTAGGGACATCCTTTCCATCTACTTTCTTCATTCGAATTTTGGGACCATTAACTATAACTCTCCACATTTCATAATCATTTGATTGCACAAATAACGTAATTCTAGTATTCCAATATGAGTAATTCTCTCCATTGAAAAGTGGATGTCTAGCTAATGAGTGTCCCTATTCTCCTAGGTGTGTACCTATGTTTAAATAAATCATTTATGATCATTTTACTCGATGGATGTTAATCCAAATCAATCTCAAGCCTAAGCTCTGATACCAATTGTTGGATCTATAACTAAACTGAGAAGGGGATGAATCAGTTTTTAGCTACTCTTTAGTTCATTTTTCGCTTCTTCTAAATTCTCTAGCCTGTATTGAACTTTCCAAGTCTCTAGGCTACACAAGCATGCAATTCAAGTTCAATTCAACAATCACAATATAAATACAAATAAGAAAAGAGAGAAGGGAAAGAGAAATGTACACAATCGATTTATAGAGGTTCGGCAACCTTGCCTACGTCTTCTACCTTGAGACGCTCCCAAGGATTTTCTCTAAATTCACTAACTTGAATTTGTCTTTACAATCCCTCTTTTTTGTATGCTTAAGAGTAACCTCCATCTTTTTTTAGACTCAAAAATAACCTCTCTCTTTTTCAACGCTTAGGAGAAACCTATCACCTCCTTTTTCCGGGCTCAAGGAGTAAACTTTATCTACCCAATTCTCACTTACAATAATGCACTCAAGGGTACTTTCCCCTTTACGAATTGTGATTGGGTTTACAAAAGGTGTAATCAATGAAAGCCTTTAGGTAGACAAATGATTACGAAGGTTAAATACAAAAGAAATCCTATACAATATTTGTGCTATTTTATACAAGAAAGATGGGAATGATAGAATATGAAGAATTTGTAACACTTGAAATGCTATTGAGGCTTTGAAGAAGATGGAGAAGATGAGGAATAATGTTCCTTAGCCATTCCTCCTACTTTCTTGAGTTTTCAAGTCTCTATTTATAGTCCTTTGGATGGATTTTTGAAGTGTGGTGGAGCTAAAATCGAATATGACTGTTGTATCTCACAAAAACTAGCAATTGGAGGCTTTTCACGTGTTAAGGGATCGATCCTGTGTCTCTTGCCATGCTTCCCGAGCATTCTGCCATGAAGGGATCAATCCCTTCCCCTAGGGGATCGATCCCATACTTTAATTTTGTCTCCTGGGAGCATTTTGTCATTAGGGGATCGATCCCTCATGCTTTCCCTGCACTTTTCTAGGCTAATTTGGGTTAGAAATGATGTAGACTTTGATTTTAATTCACCCCAAAAATTTTTAAATTTTGTGGAAGTATTTCTTGACTTTCTCAACTAAAGACTTAGTCCAAAAATTTATTAAGTAATTTTTTAACAATGTATTTTATATGAAAAATTATCCTATACACTGTCAGTGGAGTTTTTTAACTTCACAAGCAGGGTTAGGATGATGACATGTGTCCCATTTTATTTATTTTTTATTTTCTTAATATTTTAAATGACACATGTAATCATCCTAATCTCGCTTGTGGAGTTAAAAAACTCCACTAATAGTAGATAGGATAATAATCCATTTTATATTGTCTTAAAAAAATTACTTAATGCAAATATTTAAAACTATTTTTTAAAATATTAAGACCAATAAGAGTAATTAATTAAATCATGATCTTATTTTGATAAACACATTTAAGATGGTTTGAGAAAATCATATAATTGGTAAAGTAAATTTACAATATAGAATCAAATACTTAATGTTACTTAAATTTTTATCATTTTAAAATACATATATCAATTTAAAGCTAACAATAAGCATAAAATTCATAATTAAAATCTAGTCAATAAATCATACAAGAAAGGAACAAGCAGCGGATGTAAAAAATCTGGGCACGTGGGTCCTACGCTTACTAAGGACCACAAAAAACACGCTGTCTGACCTGTTGTCTGAACTCTGAAGCAACAAACCTGACCTAATCCTTTGTTCTACCAGCCACGTACTCGAATCAAGATAATTTAAAAGCTTTCTGTTCCACGTTAAACAAGCGGGCTCTTTTACGCAGCCCCACCTCTTGATTTTTCTTTTCCTGCTTTGTCAATGAAATTGAATGCCGGATTTCGTTTCAAAAAAGAATCCTCTTCTAATTATTTTCTCAGGAAACTTCAAAACTCCAAAAGTTTGATCATTAACTACAATACAATACATGATCATTTAAATTTAGTACTCCGATAATTAACTTTATCTGTTAATTAACAATCTTTTGAACAATAGAAAAGCTGAAGGAAACTAAAGGGTGAGCTTAAGATCTAATCCATCATCTTCTTCTTGCTTTTTCTCGTCATCTTTCTTGTTATATGGGCTTGGAAAGATGATAGGTAGCCTCCGAAACTCAATCTCCTCAGTAAAATCTGCCCATTCGAAAGCTGGAACCCAACTTGATTGCTCATTATCTAACCTCCGTATCTTGCTTTGCTTCTTATTCTTATTCTTCTCCTCCCTTTGTCTCAGCTCATCTTTTATCCTATTACGCGCCTCCTGAAAGTTCCTTATCAGGGCGAAGAACTGCTCCATGTTCTGATCCTCTTGCTCCTCATCTTCACCATTGCAGACATGAAAACTCTTCTCGGTTGCCATGTGAAAATGAAAGGAACAGAAAAGAAAAAACAGGGGAAAGATTCAAAAAGACTTTTTTTTTCCCGATCAATGATAACAGTAGGCTGAAACAGCGTGTTTAAGTTTTTCCGGTGTTTTCTAGTTAACAAATTCTTTCCAATTTGCTCACCTATTTATGCAGCGAGGGGATTTCCAACTGGGGCAGATTTAAAAAGACTTATTTGCCCTGCCGGCCAAATTGATCAGATTCAGGGTAAGGTTGATTATGTCTGCATCACTTAGAGAACCCAGCGCACGCCGTGGGCATAAGAGTAAAATGAGAAATGGCGCGTACGCTGAAGTTGCAACAGCTGGTGACGTGGGTGGGATGTCGGTGGCATGGCAACGTAAACCTTGACAAGCATGTTGACGTAACTCAGATGACGCAATTTCAATCCTTCAGCAAAAGCAGGCATTTGGTGCTACCCAACGCAGACTACTGATGGCTGATTTGTAAATTGGAAATAATTTTGACCACTATACCAACTATGGCACCACATGCCCTTGTACCCACGATCTACTACTCTTTTACCGTTTATTTAGGTTCCATTTGGTGCGACACGGTAAGAAGTCTTACTGCACGATTTATTTAATTTAATTTTTTATATTTTAATTTAAATATAATATCTTTAAAAGTTATTATTTTTTTATTATATTTATCAGTAACTGCTATAATTGCATTTAAATATATCTTCTTTCCACACCAATCTAACTATTACTGTTATTTTATAAACTAATCTTTAAAGAAGTGTTGAGATTAATTATCAAAAATGATGAAATTAAATATTATAACAGTAAAATTAAAATCAATGATAACATATATTTTCGGATGCAAATACAATAGTGATAATAAAATTAAAAATAGAGAAAAAATAATAATTAAAAACATTATATTAAAATTTACATAAAATCAATTTCTATTTCAAACGAAAACTTAAGGCTGGTTTGGTATACCGACGTGGTACGTTTAGCATCGATAATAGAAAATTTTCACTAAAAACAAAAAAACAAAAAACAAAAAAACAAGTAAAAATAATTTTTTATCTATTTTTTTAAATATTTTATTATAAAATTTATACTCATAGTGATCATTTTTTTTTTTAATCTCACCGAAATTAATCGCACCACTCATTCAAAATAACTCTTAGTCATTTTCTGTTAGGAGTGCGGTCAAGAAAGCATATAATAAAAATCCAAGCTTTTTTGAAACTACGTATTTATATGAACCTTTGAAAAGATATTTAGATGAACAAATTACGTATTTATAAAGTCAATTTTTTTATAAGATATAAATGAAAAGAAGTCACTCAAATATTTAATTTGATAATTGATGTTTTATATTTATTTAAATTGTTTTAATTAGAAAATTAAAACAGGTATAAGTTTAAATGAATAATCTAAACACAAATGACAACATAACTCGTGATTGTTTCCAAGAACTAATTTCATCTCCAAAGCCAAGGTGACAGTAATCATTTACCGAATGGAAGATCCTTATGAATTCAGATTTTCTAGGCATAACTTAGTATATCATTGAGAATTTTTTATATGGATGATATTAACCATGGTAATGGGTTTCATATGGCTGATTGATTTTCGAAACAGGATCGATGACAGCGACTGCATACCTAAAAGGCTTATCAGAGACATGCGATTACTCTAGAGGTTAGGAATTTTTGGCATCTAAGCTAAAAGTTAGAGCCTTGAAAGCTCAATTGTTAATTCAATTAATTTCGAACAAAATTAACTAAAATTGAGTTAATCAAATTATGTAATGTTATTTTCATTAATCGAATCAAATTGATAATTTTAAAATATAATTGATCGAATTTAATTCAATTAATTTTTGAATTAATTGAATAATAAAAAACATTTAAGTTATTATATTTTAAAATTTTAATTTCTCATATTTGAAACAAAGTAGATAAAATAATCCAACAAAATATTCAAATGCAGAAGTACTAAGTAAAAAAATCTTATAACATTAAACCTATGCAAATATTTTTAGTTTCATTTTTGAATTTTAATATTTCAATTAAAATTTTGATTAATTTAATTATTTAGTTTTTGAAGCCAATGAAACGAAGATCTAACTTCTTTCAAGATCATTTTTGTTAACAGACCGAAATTAATTTGACGATTAATTGAATTAAATTGGTTCAATCAATTAATTCAATTAAAATCGAAATAAAAACACCCCTAGAATTTATAATCACTATTTTTATGCAAAAAATTAAATTCTTTGTTCATTTATATTTTAGTAGGCAATGCATAGGGTATATGGTATTTTTGAGATCTTTATATCCGAATTCGATTGTTTTTCGTATTATCCGAACTCAATAAATATTTTGATATATTTCTATTGTGGCTCGAAACAACAATAATGTATTGCTTACATGAGAACCTTGATCTCTGTTTCCACATGTTACCAACAGCTCTGCAAGAAAAGAAGATGATCAAAGGACACAGGGATGTTTTTCTATGAGCGTACTTCGATGCTTAAGTTAGATAAGATTTTAACCGAGTCTTAATAAGAAAAATAGATTAATTAAATTTAGAATGTTCCTGCCACTTATTTATAAGGGTAAATTAGTACATAAATTCCCTTTTAACTGTGAGTTAATGATATCGCCTACGTGAGTCCCACTTTGTCAATTTGTATCGTAAACATCATCAAAGAGGTGGACCCAAGCAAGCATCTAAGTCCCACATGCACATTTGTGTTTTGGCAAGAGAGTCGTCTATTAGATATTTTAATGACCCATGTGATTAATGTGACTCTTCGGTCAAATGAAATGAGATGATAAATTAATGTGACTATTCAGTACCAATACTTATCATCAGAAATGAAATATTACGAGATACATTGAATTGATAGAATCTAAAGGGTTACACTTGATGGACGTGTATTCCATTATGATAAAATTAATGTTTTACGAAAATGTGAAAAGGTATGTTGCTTTTCATGAAAAGACTCCTCCTCTCATTACGTGATGGAGACCCATCAAGCTCACATAGCTCAAGTCATGTTCATGATATTCGTGATCCTTTGAGCATCCATGGAGGTCCAATTACAAGAGCTAAATCAAAGATATTGCAACAAGCCTTGGCTGGTTTCATTAATATCACTAGAGAGAAAGCCCAACAAAGCTTGAGCATGGAGGATGATAAAGTCTTCTACAACATGATCCAAGCCCAAGTTCAACCTTCTTGAAGACACACACACAAGTATTGGGCCAAAATGCAATTAGGCTGTAAGCATATTTTATTTAGTTAAGTATTATTGGGCTGAACGTTGTCTTAATTTAATTTAAGCCCAATTCCTTTTTAAATAATATATTTTGTAGGACTTCTATTACTTGTTTTGCAAGTTAGGAGAGTAGGATTCCTATTGCTTGTTCTGCAAGTTTGCTATTTCCTATTCTGCAAGTTAGGAAAGTAGGATTCCTATTACTTGTGCGGCAAGTTAGCTAGTTGCCTATAAATAGTTATGTAACCCTTTGGGGAGAACACAATTGATTTTAGTAATAAAATTGAGAGACTTCTTCTCTTTGGTTCTCTTGAGAACTCTTGAACTTATCAAGGTCTTTCTCGTGGCGTTCTTCTACCTTCCACCAATATATACCATAGGTTCTTGCTTTTCTAAGCAACGGGTCTTGGTCCAATACCATAGGTTCTTGTGTTTCTACACAACGGGTCTTGGTTTTATATACCTCTAATTTTTGTTTTCCTTTGCTGCGTTTTTTAACTTGTTATTGTTTTCTCTTCAAGTGTTCTTCGTCTTTTTCATTGAACCTCATCTTCTTTCGGTGAGGTCCACATCATTACCTCTATAAAAAGTATCTTTCTCTCCATCACGAAGATACACTAAAGAGTACAAGAGGTCAAGTGAGAGAAATAAGTTCTTCTCAAAATTGTCTTTAAGAATTTGTTAAAATTATCTTCAAGAATTCATCATGGAACAAGGTATTTTTTCTTTTAATTAAGTAATTGTAAAAATCATTCTGTTCGAAGAATTTGAGAATTATGATTATGCAAAGTCATTATTTATTTGCTTAGTATTTGCATAATATGATTTAATTAACATGTGGTATCAGAGCGAGATTAAAGAACTAATGATTTTCTCTTAAAGAATTACTTTTTACTTAAACTATAACTATGTGATTTAAAAACTAATTAGGAAAATAGAAATAGTGAAATTATCTTGTTATTGTTTAATTGTCATGACTATGATCAATATCTTAATGATATTATAATGATTACGAATTATAATGCGATGATGATAGCGTGCAATATTTATAATTTTGAATAACTTTATTTTATATTATGTTTAATGTCAATATCATGAATATTATATTTTGACGTTTATATAAGTAAGTTATTAATTTGTGAATGATGAGCAAATATTGTATGATTATTTTCTGAAAGGTCTACTGCTATTTGTGCAAAGTTTTCGGTATTCTATATAATTTTGCATATAAGTGTTTATAAAAAAAATTAAAGTTTAATATTTATTTATTTGCTCATTATGATTTAATGTTTCTTTGAATTTAGTATGATATAAGTATGATATTCATGAATTATGCCAGTTTGTTAGTCACCAAAGTGGCCAAACTTTAAGGTTTTATGTATATGAAATTAATGATCATTTTCAATTACTCATAATTTAAGGATGCTAATTAATAGAAATAATAAGATTATTGTGAGTAATTGAAGTTCATAATTATGAGGCATTTCAGGATCGCCCAAAGGTTGATTAGTTGTCTTATAATTTATGAACATGATGATGGTAATTAGTTTAATACTTTAAATTTGTTTTGTTTGTCCAAAGATAGCAAACTTGTTTAAATGTAATATATTTAATTACCAAATTATGTTAAATATTAGCATCATTATGGGTTTTATATGTATGTTGTAGTATCACCCAAAGGAGATCTTAAGATACATACTTATGATGTTTGTATCTGTATTATGTGTAACTCAAGGCATTAACGTATGAGCATTTCATGTATTTGCAGTATCTGCTTCTGTTTCTCTTCATTCGCAAGTCTCGTCTGTTATAAAGTTTAATGCGCTTAATTTTACTGAGTGGTACGAACAAATCCAATTTCATTTAGGTGTTTTGGATCTTGATTTGGCACTCCTAACTGATAAGCCTATTGCTATTACTGATTCTGGCAGTCCTGAAGAAAGATCTTTTCATAAAGCTTGGGAAAGATCGAACAGACTGAGCTTAATGTTTATGCGGATGATAGTAGCGAACAACATTAAGACAGCAATTCCTGCCACTGATAATGCTAAGGAATTCCTAAAGTTTGTAAAAGATATATCTCAATCCAAATCTGTAGATAAGTCACTTGTTGGGACATTAATTGGTACGTTAACCACCATGAAGTTTGATGGTTCACTATGCATGAACATGTCACTGAAATGATAAATATAGCAGCAAGATTAAGATCTATGGGAATGGAAGTGAATGAAAGTTTCCTTGTACAGTTTATCAATAACTCCTTGCCTTCTGAATAAGGTCCATTCCAAATCAATTATAACACCATCAAGGATAAATGGAATGTGACTAAGCTGCGATCTATGCTCATTCAGGAGGAGACAAGACTTAAGAAGCGAGGAATTCACTCTGTTAATCTCATAGCAATCAAGGAGCTAAAAGTAAACCAGGAAAGACGTATGGAAAGGGCAATAAAGGACCACTAAAAAGGAACAAAAGAAAGATAAGTGTCATTTCTGTGGAAAGCCTGGACACTATCACACTATTAGAAAGACTACCTGAAACGTAAAGCTTGGTTCGAAAAGAAAGGTAAGCCTAATGCTTTCGTATGTTTTGAATTAAATTTGGCAGAAGTTCCTTATAATACTTGGTAGATTGATTCTGGTTGTACCACTCACATTTCAAATACGATGCAAGGATTCATTACGACCCAAACCATAAGCCCAAATGAAAAGTTTGTTTTTTATGGGAAATAGAGTTAAAGCTCCAGTTGAAGCCATTGGAACTTATCATCTGATTTTAGATACTGGACATCATTTGGATCTTTTTGAAACTTTTTATGTTCCCTCTATTTCTCAAAATTTAGTTTCTTTATTTAAACTTGATGTAGCTGGATACTCTTTTAAATTTGGGAATGGTTGTTTTAGTCTTTTTAAGCATAACCATCTTATTGGTTCTGGTGTTCTTTGTGATGGTTTATACAAATTAAAGCTTGATAACCTTTTTGGTGACACTCTAATAACCTTGCATCATAATGTTGGCACTAAACGTGGTTTAATGGATGAAAGTTCAGCTTGCTTGTGGCATAAATGTTTGGGTCATATATCCAAAGAAAGAATGCAAAGATTGGTAAAGAATGAAATCCTTCATGAATTGGATTTTACTGATCATGGTACTTGTGTGGATTGTATTAAGGGAAAATTCACAAAACACACAATTAAGAAAGCAGCCACAAGAAGCACACAGCTCCTTGAACTTATACACGCCAATATATGTGGACCTTTCGATGTTCCATCTTTTGGTGGAGAAAAGTATTTTATCACCTTTATTGATGATTTTTCAAGTTATGGCTATGTCTATTTGTTGCATGAAAAATCTCAATCTGTAAATGCCTTAAATTTGTTTATTAACGAGGTTGAGAGACAACTAGATAGAAAGGTGAAAATTGTCAGATCTAACAGTGGTGATGAATATTATGGAAGGTATGATGAAATTGGACAAAACCCAGGTCCATTTGCTAAATTCCTTGAAAGACATGGTATTTGTGCTCAATACACAATGCCAAGAACACCACAACAAAACGGTGTCGCAGAAAGGCATAATCATACTTTAATGGATATGGTTAGGAGTATGTTAAATTATTCATCTTTACCCTTATCCTTGTGGATGTATGCTTTAACAACCGCCATGTATTTGTTAAATAGGGTTCCTAGTAAGGTAGTTCCAAAAACTCCTTTCGAATTATGGACAGGAAGGAAACTTAGTTTAAGGCACCTGTATGTTTGGGGTTGCCCGGCGGAAGTACGAATTTATAATCCACATGTAAAGAAACTGGATTCAAGAACAACTAGTGGTTTCTTCGTTGGTTATCCAAAAAAATCTAAAGGGTATAGATTTTATTATCCTAGCCATTGTACAAGAATTGTTGAAACTGGAAATGCTAGGTTCATTGAAAATGGTGAAATCAGTGGGAGTGTTGAACCACGTAAAGTGGAAATTCAAGAAGTTAGAATGCAAATTCCTTTACCTATAACTTCTTCTCAAGTTGTTGTTCCTACAGTTGTTGAACCGCTTAACAACTTACAAGAACAACAAATAAATGATCACACATTCCATAATGAAGTTGATATCAATGAACCTATAGTGGATGAACCACATGAAATAGCATTAAGAAGATCTCAAAGACAAAAAAGATCTGCTATTTCTGATGATTATCTAGTTTATCTACAAGAGTCAAAATTTGACTTAGGAATTGATGAAGACCCAGTTTTGTTTTCACAAGCCATTGAAAGTGCTAATTCTAATGAATGGTTAGATGCCATGAAAGAAGAGTTGAAATCAATGGATCAGAATGAAGTTCTGAAGGTTGTAAAAAAGTCGGGTGTAAATGGGTCTTTAAGACCAAGTATGACTCAAAAGGCAATATTGAACGATACAAGGCTAGACTTGTTGCCAAAGGTTTCACTCAAAAAGATGACATTGACTATAAAGAGGCTTTTTCTTCAGTTTCGAAAAAAGACTCTTTTAGAATTATTATGGCATTGGTGGCTCATTATGATCTAGAGCTATACCAAATGGATGTGAAAACTGCCTTTCTGAATGGGAATTTAGAGGAAGAAGTTTACATGGATCAACCTGAGGGTTTTTCAGTTAAAGGAAAAGAAAATATGGTGTGTAAACTAAAGAAATCAATATATGGACTTAAACAAGCTTCCAGGCAATGGTATCTTAAGTTTAATGATACTATTCTTTCCTTTGGATTTAAGGAAAACATTGTTGATCGATGTATATATCTGAAGGTAAGTGGAAGAAAGTTTATATTTCCGATTCTGTATGTTGATGATATCTTGCTTGCTACTAATGATCTTTGTTTATTATATGAGACCAAGAAATTTCTCTCTAGGAACTTTGAAATGAAGGATATGGGTGAGGCATCCTATGTAATTGGAATAGAAATATTCTATGACAGATCACAAGGATTGTTAAGGTTGTCTCAGAAAGCATATATTAATAAAGTTCTAAAGAGATTTAAGATGGAAAAGTGCTCTGCAAGTGTCGTTCCAATTCAGAAACGGGACAAATTAGGTCTTATGCAATGTCCAAAGAACGAATTGGAACGTAAACAAATAGAACAAATTCCTTATGCATCTATTGTTGGCAGCTTAATGTATGCCCAAACTTGTACCAGGCCAGACATTAGTTTTGTTGTTGGAATGCTTGGTAGATATCAAAGTAATCCTAGAATCGATCACTGGAAAGCTGTAAAGAAAGTTCTCAGATACTTGTAAGGAACAAAAGATCACATGCTCACTTACAGGAGATTTGATCATCTTGAGGTGATTCGATATTCAGATTCAGATTTTGCAGGTTGTGTGGATACCAGAAAATCCACATTTGGTTATTTATTTCTTTTAGCTGGAGGAGCTATATCATGGAAGAGTGTGAAGCAGTCTGTAATTGTTGTATCCACTATGGAAGCTAAATTTGTGGCATGCTTTGAGGCCACTATTCAGGGTTTATGGCTGCGAAACTTTATTTTAGGACTTGGAATTGTTGATAGTATTGCCAAGTCGCTGAAAATTTATTGTGATAATTCTGCAGTAGTCTTCTTTTCTAAAAACGACAAGTATTCAAAGGGCGCTAAACATATGGAATTGAAATACTTTGTCGTTAAAGAAGAAGTTTAGAAACAAAAAGTGTCAATTGAGCACATTAGCACCAACCTTATGATTGCAGATCCATTAACGAAAGGGTTGTCACCTAAGACAAGTAAGGAACATGTCGAAAGGATGGGCATTATTGAAAACCCTTATTGACATTATGCTTTTTATGTACTAGACACTCTGAGCTCTTTTAAGTGTTGTTTCTGAAATTTTAAAACATCCTGTTACTTTATGTAACTGTATATACATGACTGAATTTTGTGAATTGTAATAGGATTTGTCTTTGATAAAGACATTATTGTTGAATTGTATCTCTTATTACGATTAATGATGAGTAAGATCTAATATTGCGATACATAGAAGGGACTATGTCGAGTTAATGACATACAACCGCTATGATTTGTATTGGTTTCTACTCAATAATGATTTATGATTTGACCAATTACAGAATGATTTAATATTTTGCGCATTATGTTATTAAATCCTAAAGCTGAGTCATCTCACATGGGCCAAGTAGGAGAATATTAGATATTTTAATAATCCATGTGATTAATGTGACTCTTCGGTCAAATGAAATGAGATGATAAATTAATGTGACTATTTGGTACCAATACTTATCATCACAAATGAAATATTACGAGATACATTGAATTGATAGAATCTAAAGGGTTACACTTGATGGACGTGCATTCCATTATGATAAAATAAATGTTTTACGGAAATGTGAAAAGGTATGTTGCTTTTCACAAAAAGACTCCTCCTCTCATTACCTCTATATAAAGTATCTTTCTCTCCATCAAGAAGATACCCTGAAGAGCACAAGAGGTCAAGTGAGAGAAAGAAGTTCTTCTCAAAATTGTTTTTAAGAATTCGTTAAGATTATCTTCAAGAATTCATCATGGAACAAGATATTTTTTCTTTTAATTAAGAAATTGTGAAAATCATTGTGTTCGAAGAATTTGGGAATTATGATTATGCAAAATCATGATTTATTTGCTTAGTATTTGCATAATATGATTTAATTAACATAGTCTTCCGCCTCTAGGCCTATTGCATACCCTGCGAGAAAGTCTCCTGCAGGGTGGGACAAAGCCCTATCGCATAGTAGGGGCCCTCCCGCTATAGCCAAGAGCCTTATGCGGCAGAGTCTCTCACTACTATGAGAGACTCTCATGAGTCTGCCGCATGCCATGTGGCATGTCCTGGTGCTACCATGAGGCCTTCTTTGGTTGGTCCTTATTGTCATGTAACACTTGTAAGGCCTATAGAGACACATGGCACTCCCAGATGTTGCCACATGGGCTTCTTTTATTGACTCATTGTGTCAACTATGGGCTCTCTCTTTTTATTTGGGCCTAGTTCACTTTTAAGCCTACTGGCACTGGAATGACCCATATTAATTACTTCCTGCTCTTTTGTACGGTATACTCGATGGAAGAGTATATGTATATATAAGAGATTTTTGGTATTTACAAAGCCATTTTTGGTCCCCAAAACTTTTTGTAGTTTCTTTTATGACAACTAATTTTAAATTGTATACGACAGACTCTTCATCTTCTGCAAGGGTGACATTTCGGCTTCCATAGTTGTAGCTATATAAGGTGACAAAGCTTCCTTTTGCTCAGAAATTTGCGAACATACTCTCTCGCACACCCTATCGCGCACTCTCTCACATACTCTGCTACACTCCTATAGACCTTGTCCCAGACCCTCTTGTAGACCCTGTCATGTAGAGAGTAAGTCTATCACAGCAACGTTGTTGCACTAACTGTGTCGCATACTCTATCACTAGGTTCCCTTAACGTCACTCCTATTTCCCTCATTTAGCATGTTTTAGGTCCTTTAACTTATTACTTTACCAATAGATACACATGGTAGTGGTAAACAAATCAACGTAGGTCTTAACTCTAGTTTAATTGCGTCAAACTTAGAGTAGATTAAGAATGCGTATCCTCCTCCTGACGGTTACGCTTTACACTACAAAAAAATAGAGTAACAGAGAAGGAATTTCTGACAGAATATTCGTCACAAATACTTCAATTCCATCACTAATAACCTTTAGTGACCGATTTGAGACAGAATTTTCTGTCACAAATTCTATATGTAAATTTGAAGTAGCTGAAAGTCATTCCATCGAAAAGCCTTTTTTCCTTCGGAAATCGTTACAAATTTGCAATGGAATTTGTGTCCAAGTTTTGTCTTTGAAACCAATTTTTTCGTTAGAAAACAAATTTTAAAAAAAGAAAAAAATCGATTTTTTACAAAAATATTTTACTTTTAGCATCGAATTTTACAACCGATTTTATGTCGCAATTTTTTCAACAAAAATTTCGATACAAAATCCGTTACAAATAGTGATAGAAATTTCATCTTTAAAATCAATTTTTTGTCACAAAAAATAAATTTTTCAAATTTTTTTGAAATTTTATTTTTAAATTTTTTTTTCAAGTTTGTGATGAAAATTTCATAAGAAATTCTGTCTCAAATAAGTTACAACAAAAAATCCAATACAAATTCTGTCGCAATCTGCGATTGAATTCCGTCTGTAAATCAATTTTTTTTGTCCAAAAATATTTTGTGATGGAAAATTTGTTACATATTTGGTTACAAATTGCTATGGAATTTCTGTTACAAATTCTATCAGAAATTTGTGACAAAAAATTTGTAATAAATTATGTCACTAATTGTGAGAAAAAATCCATTTTTTTTATTTTACGTTGCAAAAATCATTTGGAAAATGAATAATAAATTATAAATTACATCCAAAATTCATTTTACCAACAAAAATTTTGTCACTGATTTGATTTATTCTGTTGCAAATATGATATATTTCATAGCTATTTAAATTGTTGAATTTCGTTACAAGAACAATTAAATTTGTAATCTAAAATCTATTTTCCATCTAAGTACACCTAAAATAGATTTCACTTAATTTACAATATGGTTTAACAAAAATCCATGTAGACACCCTATTTTATTCGGGGCCTTAACTTGTAAACATAATTAATTGGGTTAAATGACATTGTGTTTTAATTTAACAATTTAGGATTAGGTTAGAATTAAATTAGGATTTTTTTAAAAAATTAACATTAATTAGAATAAATTTAAAATTATGATAGAAATAGGATTTAGGAATAATTAATAAATAAAATAAAAAATTAGAATTAGCTTGGGATTAATTTAATTAAAATAATTTTTAGATTAAAGTTATTCTTAGAATAAAATTAGACCTTTTTAGAATTAGAGTTAAATTAAAATTAGTCTAGGAGTTAAATAGATAAAATATGAAAATGAAGAGATAATTGATAGAAAGTAGAGTTGTATTAAGACTTAGTTAGATTTTTTACTATAAAAAAGGGTTAAAACTCCATAGTAGTGGGGAGGAACAATCAAGCTTCTTTAAACCATACTAACATTCTCATTATAAAAGAAGAACTTAGTCTCACTTTGCCTGCTTACAGCGTGTCAAGGCCCAGCCTGTTTCAATGGACCATCGGTTGGCATCCCCTTAGCACTTTACCCCAGGTTTACCTTGACTCAATCGTATTGTCTGCTTTGGGGTGTACCCATTGGGCCACCGCCCCTCACGGTTTTGTCGGAGTACAACCTGTAGGCTAGTTTCTCCAATTCGCGTCCGAAGTGACTTGAACCCTAGACTTCCTCAAGTGTTAAGTTACTCCTAACCAATTGTCCTAACGTTTTATTGTAAGACCCCAGTTCACTAAGCAGAGTCACCTCACTTACCTATACTATCTGCTTTGGGTCCAAATCACTTAGCAAGACCCTCACAGTTTTCTTTCATGTCCAGAAGGGTTCAAACACTTAACCTCATGTAAGTGTTGAACCAGGACAGGCTACAATCCTTATTATAGTTATTTTAAAGTTTGCTACGGAATTTCCGTTGCAAAATCTGATTCTAAATTTAGAGATGGATTTTGCTACGGAATTTTCGTAGCAAAACCCTTTCATTTATTCTTTTTCATTTTTTAAAAAATTAATTTTATGAAGTTTTTTTAGGTAGAATTTCTGTTACAAAATCCGTTTCTAAATTTAGAATCGGATTTTGCTACAAAAATGCCGCAGCAAATCCTTATTATAGTTAATTTAGAATTTGCTATGGAATTTCCATTGTAACATTTGATTCTAAATTTAGAGATGGATTTTGTTATGAAAATTTCGTAGCAAAACCCTTTCATTTATTCTTTTTCATTTTTTAAAAGTAATTTTATGAAGTTTTTTGAGACGGAATTTCCGTTACAAAATTCGTTTCTAAATTTAGAATCGGATTTTTCTATGAAAATGCCATAGCAAATCCTTATGATAGTTATTTTAGAGTTTGCTACGAAATTTCCGTTGCAAAATCTATTTCTAAATTTAGAGATAGATTTTGCCATGGAAATTCGGTAGCAAAACCCTTTCATTTATTCTTTTTCATTTTTTAAAAAGTAATTTTATGAAGTTTTTTGAGACATTTCATTACAAAATCTGTCTCTAAATTTAGAATCGGATTTGCAATGAAAATTCCATAGCAAATCCTTATTATAGTTATTTTAGAGTTTGCTACAAATTTCCGCTGCAAAATCCGATTCTAAATTTAAAGACGAAATTTCCATAGCAAAACCCTTTAATTTATTCTTTTTCATTTTTTTAAAAGTAATTTTATGAAGTTTTTTGAGACGGAATTTCCGTTACAAAATCCGTCTCTAAATTTAGAATCGGATTTTGCAACGGAAATTCCGTAGCAAATCCTTATTATAGTTATTTTAAAGTTTGCTACAGAATTCCGTTGCAAAATCCGATTCTAAATTTAGAGACGGATTTTGCTACGGAATTTCTGTAGGAAAACCCTTTCATTTATTTTTTTTTTCATTTTTTAAAAGTAATTTTATGAATTTTTTGAGATGGAATTTTCGTTACAAAATCCATCTCTAAATTTAGAATCGGATTTGCAATGGAAATTTCGTAGCAAATCTATAGAAATTCCATAGCAAATCCTTCTTATAGTTATTTTAGAGTTTGCTACGGAATATCTGTTGCAAAATCCGATTCTAAATTTAGAGACAGATTTTGCTATGGAATTTTTATTGCAAAACCCTTTCATTTATTCTTTTTCCTTTTTTTGGCCAAAGCTTTTTCATTTTTTTAAAAAGTAATTTTATAAGTTTTTTGAGACAAAATTTCCGTTACAAAATCCGACTTTAAATTTAGAATCAGATTTTGCTGTGGAAATTCCGCAGCCAATCCTCATGATAGTTATTTTAGAGTTCGTTACAAAATTTCCATTACAAAATCCATCCCAAAAACTTTTAGTATCAGATTTTGCTACAGATTTTTCTGTAACAAATTCTTGTTTTATTTTTATCATTCATGACGGATTTTTCCGAAACAATTTCTATTTCTAATTCCCTAATTTGCAATTTACGACAGAATATCCATTGCAAAATCCTTAGAAAATTTTGGTGGGTATCCATTATTTATGCATGCTCTTTTTTTTTCTTTCGAAATTTGTAATGAAATTTTTTTCGCTGCAAATTTGCAACAAAATTCCATAGCAAATCTTTCACTAAATCTGTTGTTGAAATTTATTAGCATTCCGTCACAAATCCATTGTAAATTCGTCACAAAACCCATGAAAATTAGCAACGAAAAATTCTATCACAAAAAATCTGATTATGACAGTGCAATTTCTTTTGTGTTAGGCTCCCCAGCCCAAATGAGAGGTCTCCTTCTCAAGTTTACAACGGGATAACAGTCCACAAGGCTTTGGTAGAACTCTAGCTCTGTTTTCCTTGATCCAACTTCGGGATTGAGTTCCTTAGGGACCAAGAATCATCTCATCCCAACTCCATCCACATACGTGGGCTCAGCCAGTGGGTTTCACCATCCTTTGTTACAGCAAGGGCGCAACACCCTTGTTTTGAAACACCCTTGGAAGCTGGAAATTTCGGGCTAACTTTTTCCTTTACTCATTATGTTTGTTACTTGCTCATTGTAGTTATTACCTCACAAGTAATTACTACTTGTTTAGTGTTTGAGATTGATTCTCTTAGGTCCCATTAAAGCTTCCTCGTAATACATGCCAAAAAAAAACAAAATTGAAAAATTTCGCCGTCAATCTAAACAATTATCCATCCTTATACGCAATATATCATCATTTCACTTATGGCAATTACAATCTCAATATAGTATCTGAAACATTTCATATCCATCCATTTGTAATAGCGAGGGTATAACTCAATCACAAGGCACAGTTTGTTTACAGACTTGATATTCTCCTAATACTTACATCCCAATTCATATACACTATGTACACAAAAGAATTTAGTTTGGGATATAAACAAAAGAACAAGAGGATTATACCTCAATCCAAAAATATAGCTTTGTGCAGCACGTACAAAAAGCTCTTGGTGCACCACACTCTCGCCGAGCCCACCAAAAGTAATCTATTAGGTGGAAGAGAGGGGTGAGCTAAAAACCTAGTAAGAAAATATACGCTAAGTGATGCTAGGCTCCTACTATGCTCAATGCATGTTTATGCGTGAATAAATGTACAAAAACTCATGTTTCAATGCAGTTTATTAAAAATAGTGCAATATCGGTATACTTTTGTTTATAAGATTTAAAACATTTATACCCCATAGTTTCAAACATATTAGTGCTCACGCATTTATAATATCAAGATACAGTAGAAATAGAAATGATACATCCATTTGTTTTGGTAACAGTATCGAGATACACATCCAAAAGTATTTTCATGAGATAAGCATCAATTCGTGAGGTTCGGTAACGTAACTGGGATCTTTGGAAATATAACCAATAGGCTTTCCATGAAAGCATTCACTGTAGCTGCCAGTGGTCTCAATCCCATACCAGGGCTCTATTCATGATCATGAATCATCCCAACACCAGTGATTATTTAGTATCTGAGGTACATTTCATGACTATTTGTTAGACAACATATGTAATTATCGCCACTCATTGGCACATAAGCAGAATCCATGACGCAATTACATACACGGTGCCTCAATGCCACATAAGCTTAATAATTGCCACATAGGCTTAATAATTGCCACATAGGCTTATTAAATGCCACACAGGTATAAAAAATGCCACACAGGCAAGTTAAGTGCCATACAGGCATAAAGTGCCACACATGCAAGTTAAGCGCCACACAGGCAGGTTAAATGCCACACAGGCATTACACAGTGCCTCATGTCTCATATGTCAAAACCCATACAAAGATAGCTTTTAGAACATGATTTCGGTACTGAAAACATGGTGCATTTAAACACTTGTAGTTTGTATCATCAATGTATGAAATCATGTTTGTTAAAACCTTTATATCAATAAAAGACTTTATCTTGGCAAAGCTATCATGACAATAATAACTTTATTTATTTAACCACTTGACACCTTTATAAAACCATATACTACCTTGCCTCAAGCATGCGAGTCTCAAAAACGAGTAGTGTTTTCTAAAATGCATGAGGTAAAAATTAACTATATAAGTTTAAACCAATCCTAAAGACTATGTACATCAATTTCCAATGAAAATCTGGTATTATGACGGCATAGGTAAAACACTACCCAACATCATAATCACAACCAATTAACTTGCATAAAAACTCCAACAAGTAGTATAGTTTATACACCAATCCATACAATCCCAATCTCAAACATTATACATTTTAGGCTCAATCCAAACATATTTTGAAATTGAAACAAAATGCATTTAAACCTATGATTATTAAATAACATTAAATTATACATACATGAACACAGAGAACTAACAAGTGTTTAACATACATTCCCTTACCTATGGTACCAATGCTTGGTACTTAGCAAACCACACCTGCACACCTTGGCCTATTGGTTTTATTTCACCTCCTTGGATTTCTTATACCACCAATACACATCACAATTCACTATCAAATATTCGCCAATGTATTATTGATCTAGATAAATGTTATACTTGTACTACACTTCCTTCTATGGACCAAAAGGCATTAATTTACCTTTTGGATATTACCTATTTATCACCATTTGGATATTACTTCATTACTACCATCATCCTTCTTTATAACATACACATGTATATATATATATATATATATATATGTTCACTTGACTATTAATGTGTGTATATTTATATGTATATCTATATTTTTATATGCCTTCACTCAAAATTTAGCATACATATATATTTAGACCTATATATGTTTCAGTTGGTGTAATTTGCTCACCCAAAATCTCTTCTTCTTGCTGCTGTACTTATTCAATTTCTTAGTCCATCATCACTACTATTTTTGCCTTTATTTTCCTTTCCCTTCACCGATCACCAGCCAAACCTGAAACTTTCACACATTAGTCAATTCCACCACTCAACCCATTCTTCTAAGCATCCCGAATGGTGTCGAACTCCCTGGTTGCCCCACGATTTTGTCATAAGCTCAGTGCCTCACCACATATCTCCCTTCCATCGACTTCCTCCCCTCTCTCTTTCTCTTCTCTCTTCACCGTACCTTGTTCCGTCGATCACTGGCCCTCGTCGCCCCTCTCTTCCTTTCATTCTGTCCTCTTTTTCCTTTTTTTTCCTCCACTCTTTCTCTCTAGTCAACGAGGAATCTCTCACTCACTCCTCTGTTTTGTTTTTTTCCTTTTTTTTTAATTTCAAATCCTACAATTGTGGGAAAATAGGTGAAGCCGATTGGCTTCTTGAAGAAGCCAATAGGTTTCAAATATATTTTTTATTTTATTTATTTTTTTTATAAATGTATTTATATATATATATATTATATTTAACATATAATATATTATATAATCATATACACACACACACACACATATATATACATACATATTTTTTTTATCAAGATTAGTATATATATTTGAAATATTTATTTATATTAACATATATATATGTAATGTATAACATATATCTATACATATCGGTTTCAAATACATATTTTTATTTTATTTATTTTTTTATAAATGTATTTATATATTTAAAATATAATATATTATATAATAATATACACACATATGTATTTTTTTATCAATATTAGTATATTTATATTTGAAATATTTATTTATATTAACATATATATAATGTATAACATGTATCTATACATAATAACTCACTTATTTTAGATTTGATAAATCTATTAAATTCAAATTTTAAATAAATTTTCCACTCATTCTTTTATTAATTATAAAACATTACAATCAACCTTATGAACTCACTTAGTTGGTTTAAATAAGTTCTAGATCTAAGAAAATTCATAGGCTTGCTGTAGCTTGTCTTGTCCAAGCTCGAAGTAGACAAGATCTCAGTTTCCCCAAAATGTATGTGTTGTGCTGAGAGGTTCGTGTGTCTATATATCCTTATATAATCATTTAAATTTGTTTATATCAATTATAGAATTTATATTAAATAGTAAAAAATTAAATCAAGGTTGGAAAAATTTTTTATTATTACATTCTACCCACCTTCAGAAATTTGGTCATTCAAAATTCTATGCTTGGTTGGAAGAGATGAGGGTACTTCTCTTTCATTAGGCTCTCAAGTTTCCAAGTAGCTTCTTCAGATGAATGATGCTGCCAGAGAACAAGTACTAGGGGAATGAACTTTGATCTCAACGCTTTCTCCTTCTTATCTACAACTTTGATTGGCTTCTCTACATAATTTAGGTCCTCTCTAAGCTCAAGTGGTTCGTATGCTATCACTTAAGAGGGATCCGGATGGTATTTCCTCAACATGGAGATATGGAAGTGTAACGCCCTTGGAAGCTAGGATTTTTGGGCTAACTTTTTCCTTTACTAGCTATGCTTGTCACTCGCTTAGTGTAGGTAAAACCTAATAAGTAGATTACTACTTGTTTATTTGTTTAAGACTCATTGTCTAAGGTCTCATTCAATTGCCTTGTAATGTGTGCCAAAATCAGAACTGAAAAACTCCGTCCCTTTATACATACTTATTGTCCAACCACACTTTATAACATAACAATAATCCAACCTGTGGCACAATAATCATCTCAAGAAACCATCCAAAGTATCACATTTTCATCAAGATATACTATCGAGACACTATTCATTGCAAGGCGTAATTATATATAATTCTCAATACGGTCCTAATACTTACATCCCAATCCATGTACACTGTGTATACCAAAAAGAATCTTATCATCTAGGATATAAATAAAAGTAATGAAAGGTTATACCTCAATATATAAAGCAGTAACTTAGCAACGTGTAAGTCGAGCTCTTAGTGCAACACTCTTGCACTCAAGCCTATCTGATGTAACCTGTGAGGTGGAAAAGAGGGGTGAGCTAAAACCCAGTAAGAAAATATAAGCTAAGTGATGCTAGGCTCCTACCATGCTTAATGCACGTTTATGCACGAATAAATGTGCAAAAACTCATGTTTCTATGCAGTTTATCAAAAGTAGTACAAAGTCAGTATACTTTTGTTTATAAGATATAAGACACTTATACCGAATAGTTTCCAAACATATTAGTTCTCACGCATTTATAAAATCGAGATACGGTAGAAATAGATACATTCTTTCATTTTTGTAACAATATCTAGATATACATTCAAAAGCATTTTCATGAGACATGCATCCATTTGTGTGATTTGATAATGTAACCGGGTTCTTTGGAAATATAACCAATAAGCTTTCTACGAAAGCATAAACTATAGCTAGCAGTGGTCACAGTCCCATACCAGGGCTTTATCCATGATCATGAATCATCCCAACACCAGTGATCATCTAGTAGCTGAGGTATAAGTCACAACTAGTTGTCGAATAACATACGTAACTATCGCTGCCCATTTGCCACACAGGCGGGATCCATAACGCAATTATGTATACGGTGCCTCAATGCCACACAGACTCAATAATTGCCACATAGGCTTACTAAATGCCATACAGGCAAATTAAGTGCCACAAAGGCATAGAGTGCCACATAGGTATAAAGTGCCGCACAGGCTAGGTAAGTGCCACACAAGCACAGTGAATGCCACAAAGGCATAAAGTGCTACACAGGCAGGGTAATGCCACACAGGCATTACGTAGCACCCCATGTCTCATATGTCAAAACTCGTACAAAGATAGCTTTACAATATGATTTGAGTACTAAAGGCATGAATCATTTTAAACACTTTAGTTTTGAAAACCTCATCGTATGAAATCATGCTTAAAAACCATTATCTCAATGACAAGTAATGATGCTTAAAGTGTATGAGGTTTTAAATGCATTATAGAGATCTAAACTAATACCACGAAATCCACTTAACGATTTCTAACGAAATTTCGGTATTATGATGGCATAGGTAGGACACTGCCCAGCGTCACAGCTAGAACCAAATAACTTGCAAAAAACTCCAACAAGCAGCATATTTTATATACCAATCGAACACAAATCCAAATCTCAAACATTATACCTTTTAAGCTTAATCTAACATATTTTGAAATCCGATCAAAATGCATTTAAAACCATGAATGTTAAATAACATTAACTTATCCATACATAAACATAGAGGACTAACAAACATTTAACATGTATTCCCTTACCTTATGTTGCACGACACTAAGATTGGTGACACTACACTCGCAAGCCTTACCACTTTAGCATTTTCTCAGAATCGTTCTTCACTTAACCTACACTTAAACCAATATCTTTAGCCTCGCTATACTAAAACCAACATTCATAACAACCTACATTATTCAATTTATAAACCGTGTTCAAGAGCAAGCTTATCACCTTTTTTAAGGCTTTTTTGAGAAAACTGAGTACCTTTGTAGCCGTGTTTTTCCTTAATTCATTTCTACATTTGAAACATCGTTATACCACATTTCAACATTATTTTCAAGAAATTCTATCAATATATATACAATCAATACTTATGCATATTCTAAACAAATACCAAAAATGTTCTAGCGACAATATCTAATAATTCCGACATCTTCCCAAAAGCTATTGTATTGTATAAGTTAGCGGTCTAACAATTCTATACTAATGATTTGATATTAATATATTATTTGTATAAAATTCCTTACTTTATAATGCATAATTCTACGACTAACAATATAAGCATAGTAACAGTCTTTTATATAAAATCTTACCAAGGAGTAACAATGTTTAGTACTTAACACCACACTTTCCTTGGCCGATTGGTGCTCCTCACACCTTTGTCATTTTGTTAGCCGAGCCTTTTTACTCCTTGATTTCTCTCACATTCCTTCACAGCGTACACATTCCGTTTCAGGCCGAGAATACCCTGTGTTTTAGTCATGTTATAGCCTGACCTAACCCTTCACGCCCTTGCTGTATTCTAGTCTAAAAACTCCTTGTAGTAGGCCTTCATTCAGCCCATAAAAGCCACATTATCTCCTCTATTTAAGGCACCTTGGTCAGCTCTAAAATGCCAAGTTTTCCCATCCACAATGCCTCTAATTCCAGTAGTTATTTCAGCCCCAATCAATTCCCAAAAGAGCAACATTTGGCATCCAAATGCCCCTAATCTCATCCAAAAGCCTTGGTGCTTCTCTACCGATTTATAGCCACAAATGTTGGTGCTCTCTATCATTTCTTAACACAACCTTCTTCCCTTAGCTCAGTTGGTTGCACAACCATTATCCATTTCAAAAATGCACAACAGTGAAGCCTTCATTTGTTTCAACATTCATCAGTTGAGAGAGGTAAGGTGTTAGGCTAGGTTTTCTGCCTCAAATACCCGAGGTAACACACTTTCTTTAAGCCATGCCTGATGCTTCTTCATGCCACTATTTCTGTCCAAAAACTCAGAAGGGTTACTATGAGGCTTTCGATTTAGCCTTCAATTCTCCCTTGAAAAGTTGATAATCTCAACACTTGACTTTAGGATTTATCTGTTTCTATTTTGTCCTTTTCCCTTATCACCGAAACAGCCCTTCGACTCCCTTCAAAATACCAGACAATGAAATGCCTTGACTATTCTGTTTTCTGGACCAAGAGGTCCTTCTCTTCAGATATTTCTTTATCCTTGTTTACCAGCCCTTAGACCTGAGAGAAATAGCCCCTTGATAGCCGAAAGCTTTAGTTTCTATTCTCTTCTTTCCTCTACCTCAAATGCAACTCACAACTTCTACCCAAAGCCTTGTCTGCTCTGGTTGAAGCCCCAAAATGCAACTTGAAACTCTTGGTTTGGCTATCCCTACACTCACTTACTCTCTTTCGCATCACTTTCTTCAATCCCAAGAAGTACCTGCTACTCCCATGCCCTGTATTAAACTTATTTCTCCTTTTCACCCCTCTTATCTCTCTTAATCTCCTTCAAGTTTCCAGGCAAGTTGCCTTCCTTGAACAATGTCTGACCAGCCTCTATATTCGCCACCCAAAATAGCCATTAGGCGTCCCTCAACTCCTTTTTGATTCCAGCAGTAGCCACACCATATTCAGCCTCGAAAAGCCCTATTTCGCCTCTATATTTATTATTTTTGCACTATTTTAGCCTCTTCTCTGCCCTAATTGCAAGCCTCTACCCCTATCTACAGGCACCTCAGACAGCACTAATGTAACAGTCCACAGTACAGTAAATAATATATTTTACACATAATTTTACGGTTGGGCTGTCTGTGATGCGTTTAACACTTGCACAATACAATAATGAATGATAAACTTTTTTTATTTAATTAATTTGGAATATAAAATTATTACAATATTTTGTACACTTTACATCCCCTGTTTTTATTTTACAGAAAAGTAGTACTGAATACATATGTCTGAATATAAAAGAAATGTGACTGTACCTTTAAAATATGACGCATTTTGCCCCTGTGTGCGAATTCATAGCTCTGTTATCTGAGAAAGCTCTCAAATCATCCTTGAAATTAATCTGAAATGTTGGAAAATAAAGGAGTGAGTGAATCATGTGCTCAGTAAAGGAGTTGTATGCTGCTTGATATAATGAAATCTATATGCAGCACAAACACTTATTTTCCTAACGGTGAACTAGGCACTGTAAGGAAGGATATTATAGTCGACCGAGAAATCCAGATGGAGCATGGAAGGTATTTTGAAATACCTGTCTTGTCCCGAAAACCCAAAGCGACTATAGGAGTAATTAAATAATTTGTTTTATTTTAAAACAAATTAACTTCCATTTCTCATCAGTAATAAATGGTATAAACCATTTAACATTTCTTTTCAGTAATCCTTTTCAAAACACATGATAGTACAGTGAAACAACTGTACAGTGAACAGTCACTTTAAAACTGTAGAAACAGTAAATATCTTTTCAATTCAGTAGCTTATATAAAATCCAAATCACTAGATAAACAGTGCAATAATTACTTCTATTTTAGAAATACTTTTCATAGTGTTCTTTCCCAATAAACACTAGTTCTCATCTTAGTTCGGTAAATAATATTCAGTACGGTTCGGTTCAGTAAACAGTATTGCATAATGCAGTTCAATACAGAAGGACAGTATTCAGTAAAATTCGTTTCAGTAAACGATGAAAGGTTTTTAGTAAACCTTTTTAGTTTAGAAATAATAAAATGTTCATTTTGGAACATTTTAAATTTATATAACACTAAAATCCAATAGAACAGTAACAGTAGATGTAAAACTGTAGAAACAGTAATAATCATATATGGTACTGTAATTTCCAAATATCCAAATAATGGATTAAACAATATAATAATTATTTCTATTTTATAAATAATGTCCATAATTCTTTTCTCTAGTAAACAGTGGTGCTTATTTCTTTTCAATAAGCAGTAAACAGTACTTTTCAGTTCAGAAATTCAGTAAATTCACAATACAGTATAGTAAACAGTAATTTCATTTCACTAAACAATAAGTTCTCATGATTCCTTTCAATAAATGGTAACGATTTAGTAAAACGGCTAATAATAGTTCTAAGTTCAATAATCGTAAACCGTAATTCAATAAAATAGAACTTGTAGTTCTCAGTTCGATTAAGCACTAAACAATGAATCACAGTTCAGTAGTAATAAACAGTAGTTCACAGTTTCAGTAAAACATAATTAGTGATTGTAGACACCTAATTTTGACCGAATAATTTTTAAATGAATAAAAAAAAAATTTTTTTGAATGACTTGAAGATTGATCATCAAAAATAAAATGGAAATGAATAAAAGCAAAAGAAGGAAAGTCAAAGAAAATAAATGAAAAAATAAAGGCATTTGATTTAGATGTAAAAGGGGAGCCGAATTTTACATTCACACACCATGACCATTTAAACAGTTGACTTGGTTGATTTGTTGCCAAAAAATGAAGATAATAATTTGCAATATAAAGGAAATAAATCAAGAATATGAATTTCATGATGACAGCCACGATTTAAGCATCAAAAGGGGGAAGTTTGTTTCCTTTCTTAAAATATTACAAGCTGAAATGGTTATAAAAGCAAAGGGAGAAAACCTAGAGGGGGGGGGGGGCTAACAACACAAAAAAGGAAGAAAAAACCTAGTTGGAGAAGAAAAAACCTAGCTAGTGAACCTGTGCCTAGCTCACCACAATCATCACGAAGCCGTCATCATCACCAAACTTCCATCTTCTTCACTGTAACCTTGCTGCATAGACTTATCACCGAGCCTGATCACCATCAACATCTTCATTTTTGCATCCTCTGCACATCATCACCGCCAGGCCACTTCCATCACTACCATGGCACTTCATCACCGTCGCTCATCATCTTACAAAACACCATCCCTTCTGCTAAGACCTCTGCCACATTGACCTACACCATCGAATCACTTGGCCACCATTTTCTTCACTGAACTTCACCAGCTTCACTAATCGGGGTCACCACCTAGCTTGCTGTCTGTTGCCAATTTTATACCTGCTCAAGTCTGCCAGTTACCACTTCAGTGCCGCTTCTTTTCTTCTTGTCATCGTCACCAAGCTGCTGTCGTCTTATTGCAGTTTGCTGTAAAAAAGGGAATAAAAAAAAGAAGCTGCCATTGTAACTTGCTCTTCAACGTTGGTCCTGCTGTTGCAACATTATTGCAGTGCTGCAGTTTCTTCTTGGAGTCGCCCTTGAACCAGCCACCACTACCACCCCATTTTTGCATCAATTTACTTCATCTCGTGGCCTTACCATCTCCATCGCTTCTGCTCTTGCGGTCTCTGCATCATCACATCATTCCACCCTGATGCTCACTACTGGAGCTGATTGTTACGCTGCCGTTCACCGTCTTTTTGCATCAAGATATGCTGGAAACGGTGCTGGAGATAAGAAAGGAAGGAAAATATAAACACACGCAGCAAGGGAAGAATTAAAGAGTTGCTAGAAAAGACTACTGCTATCATTCACGCCGCTGCTTACTGCTGTTTGCATCGCCATTGCACCCATTGCCTAGCTGCTGCTGTTCCATACCAAGTTGCTGCTGCGTTTCGATCCTTACTCATCATCCTCTGCTGCACCATCATCACGTGAAAGAAGGAAGCTATCAGAAGGAAGACAAGAAAGAAACGTGAAAAAAAAAACAGAAGGAAAGGAAGTGTAGCAAAGAAAGATCAAAAGGAAAGAATAGAAAACAAAAGAAAATACAAGGGAAGAAAAGGAAGGTGACGTGAGCTCGCTGCCTGCAACCATACTGTCTCTGTTCCTCACCGATCGTCCCTGCTCATCGTCGTTGCTGCTTCTTCTTCAACGCACGCCCCTATCCAGTTGCTCCTCGCTTCACGCCTCCTCTGTGCTGTGTTGTTTCTGTTTTGGTTCACTGCTGCTGCGTGGCTGATGGTGCTTGCATGAAGTGGAGACACGTCTGGAAACGGAGGAGCATGAAGGCAGAAGACTGACCAAGAAGCTGCTCCACGTTCCTGCTTTTGTACGTAGAACAGAGATTGGAAGCTATTAACTCTCTTTTCACGTAAGTTTAATTATGTTTGATATTTTATTGTTTTCTTTTTATGCTGGCAGCTTTACTTCATAGGCTTGTGGCTTGTGTTTAGATTTTATTTATTTTATTAGTCATAAATGGTTCCTTATAGATTCTTTATCGTGATGATTAAATTTTAAGAATTTAGAATAGGTTTTAATCATTTAGCAATATAAAATGCAACTAAGAAAAATCATAAGTCACGATTGTTTATTAGAAGTTTATGGTAATTTAAATTTTGAGAAATAAAATTATAAGAAAAATGGAAATATGAAATTCTATGTAGTAAAGTATTCGTAAATCATGAAAAAGAACAAAAAAATATTCCGATGATGAGATTCTAAAGAGTCACAAATGGTTGACATTTGGAAATCTCTAGGTGAGAAAATTTTCTTAAATCTTGCCAGAATGATGGAAGATTTAGGTAAAATTTTCAATAATAGATATTTATTTTTTCGAAATAATAATAATGATAATAATAATTTAAATAATAAAAGAGAATGAGGAATACATAAAAATAACTCCTATGATGAAATTCCAAAGAGTCACAAATGGTTGACATTTGGAAATTTCCAGGTGAGAGAATTTTTCTTAAATTTTGCCGGTATGTTGGAAGATTTAAGAAATGTTCTCAATATTTTAAAATAGTAATAATAAAAGGTAAATTATAAAACGTTTATAAAAATAAAAATAAAAATAAATAATAATAGATGGATATAGGATTAATAATGTATAATAATAATTAATAAAAAATTATTCCAATGATAAGAGTCCAAAGAGCCACGAATGGTTGGCATTTGGAATTCTTTAGGTAAGAATTTTTCTCAAAGTCTTGCCAGAATGATGGAAGACTAAGAGAGTTTTCGATATTAATAATCTAAATTTATTTCTCGAATTAAATAAAATTAAACAAAATAATAAAAGAGATAAATAAAATGAAAATAAATATTAGTTTAAAATAAGTTGAGAAAATTTTGATCCGACGATGGAATCTTCAAGCAAGTCAAATGGTACTACTTGAAAACTCTTGAGGTGAGGATAAATTTTCAAGAAATTCCGCCAGAATGATGGAGAGTTTCTTAGAAAATTTACCAATATTTAATTATTTGGAATAAAATAAAAAAATACGACAAATTAAGATTATTCAAACAAAACCGTCTTAAGATAGCACAAGATTAATTAGGTACCATTCTAGAATGGGCGTTGTGAGGGTGCTAACACCTTCCTCACACGTAATCGACCCCCGAACCCTAAATCTGAAAAGAAGATCAATCCTTATCCTTAAATGAGGATAGGTGACCAATCACACCCAGGCTTAAAATGATTGGTGGCGACTCCATTGAATTCATGTCTAGCGGTTAGGTCTAGGGCCTAAAGTCGTTACGACAGCTTTGGCGACTCCGCTGGGGACTTAGAGGATCAAGCCAATAATTAATCTTGATGCTATGCTAGGTTTTGTTTGAATAACTTTGATTTGATTGATATTATTATGTTTGTTGAATGGCATGTAAAAAAAAATTATCACACACACCATCACATGCATATCATGACATAAGCTCTATACCCGAGCTTGTCCCTTTTAGGAGGGAGTATAGTACCTACGCTCTCGTGAGGTGGTAACCTCCGCAATGGCTAGCGAAATACTCCCACTCAAATTGAACCCTTTCCGTTTGTAGCCTGTCATGGGTGAGGATTAGGGTGCCTTACTAGTCTAGTGTAGACGTCAGTAAGGAACAATTTGAGAACATCTTGTCCTCTAGAACTCCAAACCAAACATATAGTAAACTTAAGAGTGCCAACTTTGGATAAAGTCATGTTAACCCATAGAAAATACCTATTGCTCAGGACATATCTTTGATCATGTATGTTTGCTTTTGTTTGACATGTGAGACACTAATAGGGAATCATAGTTTCTTTAGCAAAACATTTCCATGCATTATTTTTCCAAACACATGTAGCATTTTGTTCATTCATTCATCTTCATTCATTTTTCAAGCATCACCACATGTGAAATGATAAATTCTTAATTGTGGTAATAAAAGATTTGAAGATAGCTCGACCAAAAGTTCATTCACACAACACTCGTTATCGAGCTAAGATCATGGAAGAAGAATCAAGCACGCGCATGGAGAAAATGGAAAAAGCTCAAGAGGAAATGAGGGGGCAACTGGCCCAAATTACAGAATTATTGAAAAATCTAAGCAAGGGCAAAGGAGTAGTAGAGGAAGCTGCAGTCCAAGAAGGGGTTCAACAACATAGTATGGAAGATCCTATCTATCCTCTTGGATTTGGTCCATTTCCAAGTCAAACATCTCAAGAAAGAAGATATCCACCTGCTTACGCTGCTATACCCCAAGTGTTTGGACAAGCTCAATTCCAAGGGGCCACCCATCCTTCCCAAGGCGCAAAATCTACTGATCCCATTGAGGTGCCTGACTTAGATGACCCAAGGGAAATTGAGAAGTTGAAAGCCAAACAAGTAGAAGAGAAAGATGAGGCGAAGTCACAACAAAAGATTAATATGTTAGAAGAAAGGATTCGAGCTATTGAAGGCTTAGACTTTTATGGTTCCATGGATGCTACTGGGTTGTGCTTGGTGTCAGACTTGATTATTCCACCCAAGTTCAAAGCACCAGAGTTTGAGAAATACAATGGAACTTCTTGCCCTAGGTCTCATCTTATTATGTATTGTCGAAAGATGGCTGCTTTTGCTCAAGATGATAAGCTCCTTATTCACATTTTTCAAGAAAGTCTCACTGGATCTGCTGCCAAGTGGTACAATCAATTAGACAAAACCCGGATTACCACATGGAATGACTTAGCAAGGGCGTTCACAACCCAATATCGACATGTTGCTGATATGGCCCCTGACCGTTTATCAGTTCAAAACATGGAGATGAAAGCTAATGAAAGCTTCAAGCAATATGCGCAAAGGTGGCATGATGTAGCTGCAGAAGTGCAACCTCCTCTTTCAGAAAAGGAGCTCACCATCCTATTTGTGAACACTTTAAAGGCTCCATATTATGATAGGATGATAGGCAATGCCACCAAGAATTTTGCTGATATGGTGTTATCCGGGGAGATCATTGAGAATGCGATCAAGCGTGGCAAGATTGAAGTTCCTAACAATACTGAGAAGAAAGGAGGAGCCAACAGAAGGAGGGAAGAGGATGCCCATGCTGTTATAAATGGGGGGCAACATGGACGATACCCTCCACGACATTCTTATCCCATGCCACAACCATATTATCCTGTTCAATACCCTTACCAGTCATATCCGCAAATTAATGCTCAGCCTAACTTTCACCCTCAAACACCCGCACCAAATACCCAATCAGTTGCCCAATCCAACAAACAAGAAAGCAATCCTAGGGGGGCATGGCCAAAACAACAAAAAGCTCCCCTTGATCCAATTCCCATAACCTATACCGAGTTGTACCCAAAACTAATCAAAGAGCAACTCATTGCCCCAATTTATGCGGAACCTCTCAAGCCTCCATATCCAAAATGGTATAAAGAGAATGCTCGATGTGAGTATCATTTTGGGAATCTGGGTCACTCCTTGGAGAATTGCACCGCTTTAAAGTATAGGGTGCAAGGTTTGATAAAAGCCGGCATATTGCACTTTGAAACAAAGGGGGAACCGACTGTGAATGCGAATCCATTGCCCAACCATGGAAATGAGGGATGATTCTTTTGAGGTGAAAGGAGTTTAAGCCATGCAAGTTCGGAGATTTATAAGAATTTTTTTTTTAGTAATGCAAGATAGTTTTTTTTTTAAAAGATAGTTTTTTTTTTTAAAGTGCTTAAGCCCATAAGCACGAAATAAAGTTTTATGTATGGGCTAACTTTTATTTATTTCCCTTTCAATAAAGCGACTAGTGTGATGCACTGTCATTTTCTCATTTCTATTCATTTGCCATTTCTCACATACTCACCATATCTTTCATTCACAAGTATCCAAATAATGAACATGATGATAATGATGTCAATAAATCTGGGATTCAAATTTGAAAGAACCACTTTTGCTTATGGATTATCAATCTACCAAGGTGTCCAAGTAAGAAAGAAGAAAATTTGTTCACAATTTTCACCCAAATTTGATGGTATAAGAAAAGGTGAATCTCTTATAAAAAAATTTCTAACAAGTTTGTATTTGTTCAGTAAATGATCTTCAAGGAGAATATTTGCATTTGAAATGATAAATGGCCTTCTTTCACTATCCTTCAAGCGGGAGTAAAATTATCCTTTGATTACCCCTGTGAGCCTATTATGTTTTTTGGTAATATAACCCACCAAGGATCACCCTCCACACTGGGGGCAAGGAAGATGAAATAAAGAAATTTTGGGGGCAACAAAAAGAAATAGCCCATTTTTGTGAAAAAAAAAAAGAAAAGAAAAGGGTTTGAATTCAAAAAGAAAACCCCAAAAAAAAAAAGAGAAGCAAGAAAAGAAATGAGTGAATTAGAAAGGGGCAAAATGCCTAAATGATTTACTTCATAAGAAAGTGATCCTTTGGTTTGTAAACCTTGAAACACATTTTGGGCCTATTTTATCCTTTTCTTGTAAACCCTCACCTGAGCCACATTACATACCTTTAAAAGCCCATTTTGATCAAATGTAAATGCTTGAATTGAAGAATCATGCGTTGAATGAAAACATACTTGTACAATGAGATAATGATCTTTTGAAGGTTCAATGGAGATAAAAGAAGTAGATCAAGTTGAATGGAGAAGTCCAAGAGCTTTAGAAGATATCCTGGATCAAAATCGAGAATGCCTATTAAGGGGCATTAATTTGGATTGAGCACTGAAGGTTGAAGATTGTCGAAGCCAATGAAGTTGAAAATGAAGAAAAGAAAAAAGAAAAAATATGAAAAAAAGAAAAAAAAAGAAAAAAAAACAAGAAAAAAGAAAAAAGGAGGATTCAAATTGAAAATTCGAAAAGGGCAGTTTGAATCAAATGAGGGGGCACCTAAGTTGAAAACCTGAAAGGGCGGCTTAGGAAGAAGGTCAGCATCAAAAAGTTTTGATACGAGGGCAAGATTGGCAGACACTACATGAAAGAACATATCAATAAAAAGTGGGCTTTTGGAAAAGAATTCTAGATTGACTTGATTGAAATTGTCAGAATGTTTATTAAATGGATACTGAAAACCCTATTCCAAACAAACTGGCCCATTGATTTTTCTTGATTTCATGTTCCTTTTCTAAGAATGAATACCCATATCTCTCATGATTATTTTAAATTCATTCCATCCTTATAATAAATTGAGAAGATGTATGAGTGCATTACATTGGTCGTCGAGTTGGAAGGAAAATAAATAAATGTTGGTAACCTTTTTTGGGTAAATTTTTGAAAAAAAATATTCTTTTGAGAAATCTTGCATCACTAAAAGAGAGAAAGAAACAAAAATAAGAAATGATGAAGATATAAATCTGAAAGCATGACGGCAGGTCTTAAAGCATAATTGGACCAAGACTCAATAGAAGGTGGGATGAGCAGCGAAGATAGAAGATTTGAATAAGAAAAATCCAGCAGATATGTGGAACTGGAGGAAAATGAGATGAGCTTGAGAATCTTGTTACCACAATTGAGATTGCATTTACATACATTCATGGAATAATTCAGGGGGCATGACATTGACATGTACATAACATTCATAACATTCATGGTATTCATTGGCATTCATTATATTCATGATATGCATGACATTTCAACAGTGCATTTTGACATTGAAATATTTAAGACATTGGGATAAGAAATTCTGAATGATGAAAAATTTTGAGGAAAAGAGAAAGTATAAGAGATGGTAATTTGAAAAATGATGAGAAGATAAAAAAAAAACTTTTTGAAAAAACCTTAGATGAGAGCAAAGTCCAGTTTAGCGGGCACCTTAAAGGAGGATGAAGCCCCATGTTGTTGACATCAAAATGAAAGTTAAGCCCAGTCAAGCCCATGCTAACTGGCATTCTGAATGAAATCTTTATTTTTCAAAAGTCTCATTGCCTCTGTTGAGAGGAGCTTTATTTTTCAAAGTCTCTTTGCCTCTGTTAAGAGGAGCTTTTTGTTTTCAAAGTCTCATTGCCTCTGTTGAGAGGAGCTTTTTGTGTTTCAGAAGTTTCAAAGCCTCTGTTGAGAGGAGCTTTTATTCCATGATCATCTTGCATTCCTTAGTATTATGATAGGAGAGACTAGGAATTTCACTTTGTATTCCTTAATCTTATGATAGAAAAGATTAGGAAATCCCATTCACTTTGCATTCCTTAGTCTTATGATAGGAAAGACCAGGAAATTTCATCTCACATTCCTCAGTCTTATGATAGGAGAGACTAGGAATTTCACTTTGCATTCCTTAATCTTATGATAGAAAAGATTTGGAAAATTCATGTTTGCATTCCTTAGTCTTATGATAGGAGAGACTAAAAAAGGAATTTCACTTTGCATTCCTTAGTCTTATGATAGGAAAGACCAGGAAATTTCATCTTGCGTTCCTTAGTCTTGTGATAGGAGAGACTAGAAAAATTTCATCTTGCATTCCTTAGTCTTATGATAGGAGAGACTAGGAATTTCACTTTGCATTCCTAAATCTTGTGATGGAAAGGATTAGGAAATCTCATTCTACATTCATTTCCTTAGTCTTATGATAGGAAAGACTAGGAAAATTCATGTTTTCGCATTCCTTAATCTTATGATTAGGAAATTTCATTCTTTAGTCTTATGATAGAAGAGGCTAGGAAACTTCATTTTGCATTAATTCCTCAATCTTTATAAGAGAAAAAGGTTAGGAAAATTCATTTGGCATTTATTCCTTAGCTTTATGTGAGAGATGGCTAGGAAATATCATATTTTACAAAAAAAAAAATCATTGATAGGTCTTGCATTCGGACAAAATGGTTGTCTATGTCTTTGCGCTTTACAGTTTCACAGCAAAGCGCAAAGAGGGGCAACTGTAGACACCTAATTTTGACCGAATAATTTTTAAATGAATAAAAAAAAATTTTTTTTGAATGACTCGAAGATTGATCATCAAAAATAAAATGGAAATGAATAAAAGCAAAAGAAGGAAAGTCAAAGAAAATAAATGAAAAAATAAAGGCATTTGATTTAGATGTAAAAGGGGAGCCGAATTTTACATTCACACACCATGACCATTTAAACAGTTGACTTGGTTGATTTGTTGCCAAAAAATGAAGATAATAATTTGCAATATAAAGGAAATAAATCAAGAATATGAATTTCATGATGACAGCCACGATTTAAGCATCAAAAGGGGGAAGTTTGTTTCCTTTCTTAAAATATTACAAGCTGAAATGGTTATAAAAGCAAAGGGAGAAAACCTAGAGGGGGGGGGGGGGGGCTAACAACACAAAAAAGGAAGAAAAAACCTAGTTGGAGAAGAAAAAACCTAGCTAGTGAACCTGTGCCTAGCTCACCACAATCATCACGAAGCCGTCATCATCACCAAACTTCCATCTTCTTCACCGTAACCTTGCTGCATAGACTTATCACCGAGCCTGATCACCATCAACATCTTCATTTTTGCATCCTCTGCACATCATCACCGCCAGGCCACTTCCATCACTACCATGGCACTTCATCACCGTCGCTCATCATCTTACAAAACACCATCCCTTCTGCTAAGACCTCTGCCACATTGACCTACACCATCGAATCACTTGGCCACCATTTTCTTCACTGAACTTCACCAGCTTCACTACTCGGGGTCACCACCTAGCTTGCTGTCTGTTGCCAATTTTATACCTGCTCAAGTCTGCCAGTTACCACTTCAGTGCCGCTTCTTTTCTTCTTGTCATCGTCACCAAGCTGCTGTCGTCTTATTGCAGTTTGCTGTAAAAAAGGGAATAAAAAAAAGAAGCTGCCATTGTAACTTGCTCTTCAACGTTGGTCCTGCTGTTGCAACATTATTGCAGTGCTGCAGTTTCTTCTTGGAGTCGCCCCTGAACCAGCCACCACTACCACCCCATTTTTGCATCAATTTACTTCATCTCGTGGCCTTACCATCTCCATCGCTTCTGCTCTTGCGGTCTCTGCATCATCACATCATTCCACCCTGATGCTCACTACTGGAGCTGATTGTTACGCTGCCGTTCACCGTCTTTTTGCATCAAGATATGCTGGAAACGGTGCTGGAGATAAGAAAGGAAGGAAAATATAAACACACGCAGCAAGGGAAGAATTAAAGAGTTGCTAGAAAAGACTACTGCTATCATTCACGCCGCTGCTTACTGCTGTTTGCATCGCCATTGCACCCATTGCCTAGCTGCTGCTGTTCCATACCAAGTTGCTGCTGCGTTTCGATCCTTACTCATCATCCTCTGCTGCACCATCATCACGTGAAAGAAGGAAGCTATCAGAAGGAAGACAAGAAAGAAACGTGAAAAAAAAACAGAAGGAAAGGAAGTGTAGCAAAGAAAGATCAAAAGGAAAGAATAGAAAACAAAAGAAAATACAAGGGAAGAAAAGGAAGGTGACGTGAGCTCGCTGCCTGCAACCATACTGTCTCTGTTCCTCACCGATCGTCCCTGCTCATCGCCGTTGCTGCTTCTTCTTCAACGCACGCCCCTATCCAGTTGCTCCTCGCTTCACGCCTCCTCTGTGCTGTGTTGTTTCTGTTTTGGTTCACTGCTGCTGCGTGGCTGATGGTGCTTGCATGAAGTGGAGACACGTCTGGAAACGGAGGAGCATGAAGGCAGAAGACTGACCAAGAAGCTGCTCCACGTTCCTGCTTTTGTACGTAGAACAGAGATTGGAAGCTATTAACTCTCTTTTCACGTAAGTTTAATTATGTTTGATATTTTATTGTTTTCTTTTTATGCTGGCAGCTTTACTTCATAGGCTTGTGGCTTGTGTTTAGATTTTATTTATTTTATTAGTCATAAATGGTTCCTTATAGATTCTTTATCATGATGATTAAATTTTAAGAATTTAGAATAGGTTTTAATCATTTAGCAATATAAAATGCAACTAAGAAAAATCATAAGTCACGATTGTTTATTAGAAGTTTATGGTAATTTAAATTTTGAGAAATAAAATTATAAGAAAAATGGAAATATGAAATTCTATGTAGTAAAGTATTCGTAAATCATGAAAAAGAACAAAAAAATATTCCGATGATGAGATTCTAAAGAGTCACAAATGGTTGACATTTGGAAATCTCTAGGTGAGAAAATTTTCTTAAATCTTGCCAGAATGATGGAAGATTTAGGTAAAATTTTCAATAATAGATATTTATTTTTTCGAAATAATAATAATGATAATAATAATTTAAATAATAAAAGAAAATGAGGAATACATAAAAATAACTCCTATGATGAAATTCCAAAGAGTCACAAATGGTTGACATTTGGAAATTTCCAGGTGAGAGAATTTTTCTTAAATTTTGCCGGTATGTTGGAAGATTTAAGAAATGTTCTCAATATTTTAAAATAGTAATAATAAAAGGTAAATTATAAAACGTTTATAAAAATAAAAATAAAAATAAATAATAATAGATGGATATAGGATTAATAATGTATAATAATAATTAATAAAAAATTATTCCAATGATAAGAGTCCAAAGAGCCACGAATGGTTGGCATTTGGAATTCTTTATGTAAGAATTTTTCTCAAAGTCTTGCCAGAATGATGGAAGACTAAGAGAGTTTTCGATATTAATAATCTAAATTTATTTCTCGAATTAAATAAAATTAAACAAAATAATAAAAGAGATAAATAAAATGAAAATAAATATTAGTTTAAAATAAGTTGAGAAAATTTTGATCCGACGATGGAATCTTCAAGCAAGTCAAATGGTACTACTTGAAAACTCTTGAGGTGAGGATAAATTTTCAAGAAATTCCGCCAGAATGATGGAGAGTTTCTTAGAAAATTTACCAATATTTAATTATTTGGAATAAAATAAAAAAATACGACAAATTAAGATTATTCAAACAAAACCGTCTTAAGATAGCACAAGATTAATTAGGTACCATTCTAGAATGGGCGTTGTGAGGGTGCTAACACCTTCCTCACACGTAATCGACCCCCGAACCCTAAATCTGAAAAGAAGATCAATCCTTATCCTTAAATGAGGATAGGTGACCAATCACACCCAGGCTAAAAATGATTGGTGGCGACTCCATTGAATTCATGTCTAGCGGTTAGGTCTAGGGCCTAAAGTCGTTACGACAGTGATTCACAGTACAGTATCAGTAAACAGTAAGTTGAGACTAGGCATCACCTTACATGGTATCATGCTACAATCGTCCACTAGGGACACAGTATCATCCACTAAGGGACACAGTACACTAACAGTCTAGATCTATGGCCATAGTCTAAGGGTAGTCCTTGGGTACACTTACTAGGTGATTCCGAGATTGCTAATGACTTGGCGATCTATCAATGTGAAATCCCTAATTTCCATGTATTCCTCCATGTATGTAAAGTATTTCAATTCAATATGATTAAATGAATACGAAGTTTAATGTATGAATGATGTATGCATGATGTATGGAAGAAATAAGAAAGTTGATAGTCAATAAGTCAAATAAATTATGTTGATATCAGGAAAATAATTGGAGTAGGAAAGAAAATAAAATCAAAAATTTAATTAGACATGTGGTTGTGGAAGAAAGGAAAAGAGGAATTAATTGATGGTCAAATGGTCTTGAGTCAAAGGGATGTTAATGGCTGAGATAAATGATGAGATGAGCATGCATTTAATGCAATGGCATGACTAAGCATCTTCATCTCATCACCCCTACGCCAGCGCTTTCCCAGCTCTCCCTCACGTTCTTCCTCCATTTTTCCTAAGTTCCCAACTCAAGTTACCTTGATAAGCTACCCCAATTCTCTAGCAATTCGTTAAGTTCATTAAACGAAAATCGATCCTTGTCATTAGACTAAGAGATATCCAAAGTTTGGTGGATTGATTCCAAGTATTGGAAGAGATCTCAAAGTTTAAGATTTTGGTCTCTAGTGAAGGTAAGAGAAGAAGATGATTTAGTCAATTTGGTTCATGGTTTGGAGTTGTACTAAGTTGATATGATGTATGTATGATGATTATTTAAAAGTTGTGTTGTGATGATGTTACAGCTTTGAAGAAGTGAAAAGCTAAGGTGACGCATCAAGTGATCTTGCGTTCTCGAAGGAGTCGAGGTAAGAAATTTATGTAACGGACGTAAGGCGGCTATATTCGCATGTTTTATGATGTTTGTATGTGGTTTGGAAAGAAACACCCACTGATTTCATGCAGGAAAAATGACATTTTCGGACTTGTCTCCTAGTACCAATTAGGTTAGGGGCAGCCGACTGCCTTAAAGGGAAGTCGACTGCCTAGAGACAACCAAAACACCGTTTTTCGAAAATCGACTCAAACCAGTCGACTGCTATGTAAGCCAATCGACTACTATTTACCCAGAAACATTCTGTTTCAAACCAGTCGACTGCTATATAGAACAATCAACTGCTATTTGCCAAAATGCATTCTGTTTCAAAACCAGCCGACTGCCTATGAGACCAGTCGACTGCTAGATTTCCAAAAGCATTCTGTCTCAAAAACAGCCGACTACTATATGACCAGTCGACTGCTATTTGCTAAGAAGCATTCTGTTTGAAAACCAGTCGACTGCTATATGGACCAGTCGACTGCCCCCATGTATTTTCAAAGATGAAAATATCAGAATTTTAAATGAAATTAATTTCGAGAAAGGAAGTTATGAAGCAGCAGCCGACTGCCCTATAAGACCAGTCGACTGCTATGTATGAAAAGGACTTTCAAAGTTTACTTGATTTAAACACAAAAGTGTTTTCGGAAAAAGTATATAATAAATGTTTTGAGACTATGGACTGCGTAATAATTATGCATTTCTGATGGCTGAGAGACCCTGATCAAATCCTCAGTCTTATTATGTTAAACGAGGAACCCTAGTCCGGTCCTCAATCCCACATGTGACACATGACTAGTGTTCAATGTGGATTACTAAAGGCAGGAGAGAATCGCTGACCTATACAGAGTGCACTACTGTACTAATGCATGATTAGAGTCATATAAATGGGAATGAACGATTTATATGACGATGAAATCGCTTAAATAATTGTACATAGTCTCCATCTATTTCAAAGTACAAGATGTATGTATGAAGAAGTATATGATGTATGTTTTAAAGTATGATATGAAGTATGATGTTTTAAAATAAGAAGTTTAAGTATGATGTTTTAAAGAAAGTATTGTCATAACGTTTCCTAACGTTAGGACGCTAGACATTAAATAAATGGAGTCGCCACCGATCTTTTTTTAACCTAGGTGTGATTGGCCACCTAATGACTCTAAAAACTGGTCTATATTTTAAGTTTTTGGGTTCGGGAGTTCATTTACGTGTAGGGAAGGTTATAACACCCCTACAACGCCCAATATTGGTACCATTTTAAACTTGTGTTATTTTAACTTAGTCTTAATTATGTGGTCTTTTAATATTTCATATTATTGTTTAAATATTGAAAAATCTTTTAAGAATCCTCCATCATTCTGAATGAACTCTAAAAAGATTCTTCTCACCTCAAGAGTATTCAAGGGGTACCATTCGACTCCCATGAAGAGGCTTCCATCGTCGGAAGTATTTTAGAATTTTATTATTCCTTAATTTAATTATTTTATTACTCTTATTTATTTATTTTTAAATATTATTTTTATATGTATTATTTATTAATATTTTTAGGATTTTCGTACTTAATATTGAAAATATCTTCTAAATTTTCCATCATTTTGGATAAACTTAGAAGAATCCTCTCACTTAGGAATTCCTCGAATTTTACTCATTCGCAATCACCTTGAAGATTCCATCATCGGAATTAATTAATAATTTATTGTTTATTAACTTTATTTATTATTTATTATTTTATCTTTATTAGAATATAAATTTTATTATTTATTATGTTTTTATCTTTATTTATTATTTGTTTATTTTGAAAATGCCTTCTAAGTCTTCCATCATTTTGGATAAACTTAGAAGGATCTTCTCACCTAAGAATTCTTCAAGTGTTACTCATTCGCAATCGCCTTGAAGATTCCATCATCGGAATTAATTAATAATTTATTTATTATTTATTATTATCTTAAAAATTTTACTATTATGTTTATTATATATATTTTATAGTTATGATTTTTTACGTGTTATTCTTTTTTAATTATTTGGAGAATACAGTTTAACCTTCATTTTTTGAAAATCCCTTTTAAATCTTCCATCATTCTGGACAGACTTAAAAGAATTCTCTTACCTAGGAATTCCTCGAGTGTTACTCATTCGTAATCGCCTCGAAGATTCCTTCATCGGAAAGGTCTACATCATCCTCAACATTTATTATGCCATTATCTATTAATTAAACATCTATCTTAATAACTTTTATTTATTTATCTTTTTAATTATTTTTTTATTTTTTACTTTTACTCATTTATAGTTTGTTGTCTTATTTAATTAAATTTTAACTTTATTTATTTTTCCTATTTTTGTTATTTATTATTCTTGATTTTTTTAAGTTTTAAACTCCTATATTTTATTATTTTAATTATCTTTATTATGAGAAAAGCAACCTTTTTTTTTGAACAATATGAGAGAAAGCAACTTAAAGTATCAAATTCAACGATTAACCATTAATAACAAATACTAGACGTGGCATCATAAAAGTGCAGGAACAATACTTACCTTGTAATTGGATTGGCCAAAGTAAAATAGTTTGAGCTTTGTAGACTAATTACATGATTTGCTCTTGGAATTGATGGCCGAAAAGCAACCCCTTTAACTCGATCCTAGCACTGCTTCGTCTGCCTTCCTTAGCTTGATTCCTCATTCTTCCTTGTCGTCGCTGGTGCTACTGCCTTGTATATTTTTTGTTATTTTCTCTCAAAATTGTTCCCCCCTTCAGTTATGGGGTTTAACCCCTTTTTATAGTCATAAATTTGTTAGAGTCCTAATACAACTCAATCTATTCTATTAATTATCTTTTATTTTTAATATTTTATCTATTTAATTTTTATGTTAATCCTAATCTAACTCTATCAACTTTAATATTAATCTAAATAATTATCCTAAAAAATCTAATTATCCTATCCTAAAATTAATTTTATTTTATTTTCTTTTCTTATCTCTTCTCTTTTTTTTATCATCATTCCTAAATCCTATTTTAATTTTAATTTACTAATTAATGTTAATTCTAAAATCTAAAAAATTCTCATTTAATTCTAGCCTAATTCTAAATTGTTAAATTAAAATACAATGTCATGCAATCCAATTAATTATTTTTACAAATTAAGACTCCGGACAAAATAAGGTGTCTACAGCTGCCCCTCTTTGCACATTTTCTGAAAATCAGGAATTGTGCAAAGACAATTAGATTACTATTTTGTCCGGATTTATTTATTTATTTATTTGGTTTTTTTTCTTTTTCACAAAATATTTATAGTTTTTAAGAAACATTTAGTTCCTCTCACCAGAGGCTGTAAGACTTTGAAACATAACCTTGTGCTCCTCTCACCAGAGGCATTGGTACTTTGAAAAAATAACCTTATGCTCCTCTCATCAGAGGCATTGGAACTTTGAAATATAACCTTGTGCTCCTCTCACCAGAGGCATTGAGACTTTTTGAAAATAAAGAACTCCTCTCAACAGAGGCATTGAGACTTTTGAAAATAAAGAGCTCCCCTCAACAGAGGCATTGCGACTTTTGAAAATAAAGAGCTCCTCTCAACAGAGGCATTGAGACTTTTTGAAAATAAAGAGCTCCTCTCAACAGAGGCTTTGAAACTTTTTGAAAAATAAAGAGCTCCTCTCAACAGAGGCTTTGAGACTTTTGGAAATAAAGAGCTCCTCTCAACAGAGGCTTTGAAACTTTTTGAAAAATAAAGAGCTCCTCTCAACAGAGGCTTTGAGACTTTCGAAAATAAAGAGCTCCTCTCAACAGAGGCTTTGAAACTTTTTGAAAAATAAAGAGCTCCTCTCAACAAAGGCTTTGAGACTTTTGAAAATAAAGATTTCATTTCAGAATGCCAGTTTACATGGGTTTGACTGGGCTTAACTTTCATTTTGATGCCAACAATATTGGGCTTCATCCTTCTTTAAGGTGCCAGCTAAACTGGACTCTGCTCTCATCTAAGGTTTTTTTCAAAAAAGTATTTTTCTCATCATCTTCTCATACCTCATCATTTTTTCCAAATTACCATCTCTTATATTTTCTCTTTTCCTCAAAATTTTAATCATTTAGAACTTCTTATCCTAATGTCTTAACAAATAGTTCAATGTCAAAATGCAATAGTGAAATGTGATGTATGTTATGAATGTAATGAATATCATGAACATCATAATGCCCTAAGTGCTATGAATGTTACCTGAATTATTCCATGAATGTATGTAAATGCAATCTCCATTGTGGTAATAAGATTCACAAGATCATCTCATTTTTCTCAAATTCCACATATCTGCTAGATTCTTCTTATTCAAATCTTCTATCTTCACTTCTTATCCCATCTCCTATTGAGTCTTGGTCCAATTATGCTCGAAGACTTGCCATCATGCTTTCAAGTTTATATTTTCCATCATTTTTTATTGTTGTTTCTTTCTCTCTCTTAGTAATGCAATATTTCTCAAAAGAATATATTTTTTCAAAACTTTACCCAAAAAAGGTTACCAACATTTATTTATTTTCCTTCCAATTAGACTACCAATGTAATGCACTTATGCATATTCTCAATTTGTTACAGGGGTGGAATAAATTTAAAATGATCATGAGAGGTATATGAAATAAAGAAAAATCAATGGGATAGTCTGTTTGGAATAGGGTTTTCAGTATCCATTTAATAAACATTCTGATAATTTCAATCAAGTCAATCTAGAATTCCTTTCCAAAAGCCCACTCTTATTGATATGTTCTTTCATGTAGTGTCTGTCAGTCTTGCCCTTGTATCAAAACTTTTTGATGATGATATTTTCCTAAGTCGCGTTTTCAGGTTTTCAACTTTGGTGCCCCTTATTTGATTCAAATTGTCCTTTTTGGGTTTTCAATTTTGAATCCTCCTTTTTCTTTTTATTTTTATCTTTTTATCTTTTTTTTGCATATTTTTATTTTTTCTTTTTTCTTCATTTTCAAATTCATTGGCTTTGACAAACTTCAACCTTCAGTGCTCAATCCAAATTCATGCCCCTATAGGCGTTCTTGATTTCGATCCAAGATATCTTCTAAAGCTCATGGGTTTCTTCATTCAACTTGATCTACTTCCTTCAAAGGATCATTATCTCATTATACAAATATGTCTTCATTCAATACATGATTCTTCAATTTAAGCATTTACATTTGATCAAAATGGGCTTTTAAAGGCACGTAATGTAGGCTCATGTGAGGGTTTATGAAAGAACGGGATAAAGCAGGCCCAAAATGTGTTTCAAGGTTTATAAACCAAGGGATCACTTTTATCAAGTAAAACATTCAGGCATTTTGCCCCTTTTCAATTCACTCATTTCTCTTCTTGCTTCTTTTTTTTCTTTCTTGGGTTTTCTTTTTTGAATTCAAAACTCTTTTTCTTTTCCTTCTTCTTTGCTTCTTCACAAAACTAGGCTATTTCTTCTTGCCCCTCGATTCATCATGAACACTTTCATCTTTGCCTCCAAAATTTCTTTATAAATGATTTTCATCTTCTTTGCCCCCAGTGTGGAGGGTGATCCTTGGTGGGTTATAATACAAAAATATAATAGGCTCAAAAGGGGTAATCAAAGGATAATTTTACTCATGCTTGAAGGATACTGAAAGAAGGCCATTTATCATTTCAAATGTAAATACTCTCATTAAAAATTGTTTATTGAACAATGACAAACTTGTTAGAAGCTTCTGTGAGAGATTCACTTTTCTTGTACCATCTATCAAGTGCAGATGGTGAACAACCTTTCCTTCATTTTCTTGCTTTCACCACATTAGTAGACTAGTAATTCATCAACAGTAGTAGTTCTTTCAAAATTGAATCCCAAATTTATTGACATCATTATCATTATGTTCATTATTTGGATACTTGTGAATAAAAGGTAAAGGTGAGTATGTGGGAAATGGAAAATGAACAGAGAGAATGAGAAAATGACAGTGCATCAAACTAGTCGCTTTATTAAAAAGAGAATAAATAAAAGTTAGCCCATACATAAAACTTTATCTTGTGCTTATGGGCTTAAGCACTTTCAAAAACTATCTTGCATTACTTAAAGAAAAGAAAGCAAAAACAAAACTAAAATTTATAAATCTTCAAAATCGCCAGGCTCGAACCCTTTATGCCCCCACAAAACTCATCCCTCATTGGTATGGTTAGGCAATGGGTTTGCATCCGTAGCCGATTCCCCTTTCGTTTCAAAATTCAACATGCCAGCTTTTATCAATCCTTGCACTCTATACTTTAGCACAATGCAATTCTCTAGAGAGTGACCCACGTTCCCGAAGTGATACTCACATCGAGCATTCTCATCATACCATTTCGGATATTGAGGCTTGAGAGGTTCCGCATAGACGGGTGCGATGTGTTGTCCTTTGATCAATTTTGGATACAACTCAGTGTAGGTCATGGGGATTGGGTCAATGGAGTCCTTTCTCTTTGCAGCCATGATCCTTTAAGATTGCCCTCATGTTTATTGAACTGCGTAGCTGACTGAGTAACTGGTGCAGGTGTCTGAGGAATAGGTTGAACATTAACCTTGGGGTATGAATGGTAAGGATTCTTAGTAGGATAGTAAGGTTGTGGCATGTGATAAGGGTGTTGTGGGACATAGCCTCCATATTGCTTTCCACATGCAACAGCATGGACTTCTTCTTCCCTTTTTTTGTTAGCTCCTCCTTTCTTCTCAATATTGTTGGGAGCTTCAATCTTTCCACTCTTGATTGCATTCTCAATTATCTCACCAGACAATACCATATCAGCAAAATTCTTAGTGGCATTACCGATCATCCTATCGTAATATGGAGCCTTCAAAGTATTAACGAACATAATGGTAAGCTCCTTCTCTGAAAGTGGAGGTTGCACCTCCGCAGCCATGTCACGCCACCTTTGGGCATATTGCTTGAAACTCTCATTAGTTCTCTTTTCCATGCTTTGGAGTGACAGACGATCATGGGCCATATCAGCAACATGTCGATATTGAGCCATAAATGCTCTTGCCAAGTCATTCCAAGTGGTGATTCGAGTTCCATCCAATTGATTATACTACTTCGCTGCAGACCCAGTAAGGCTTTCTTGAAAGATGTGAATAAGAAGTTTATTATCTTGAGCATAGGCAGCCATCTTTCGACAGTACATAATGAGATGAGACTTAGGGCAAGAAGTCCCATTGTATTTTTCAAACTCCGGGGCCTTAAATTTGGGTGGGATGATTAAATTAGACACCAAACACAACCCCATAGCATCCATGGGACCATATAGGTCTAAGCCTTCAATAGCTCGAAGTCTTTCCTCTAACATATCGATCTTTTGTTGTGACTTCGCCTCATCTTTCTCTTCTACTTGTTTGACTTTTATCTTTTCAATCTCCCTCAGGTCATCCAAGTTAGGTACTTCAATTGGATCAGTAAATTTTGTCCCTTGGGAAGGGAGAGTTTGTCCCTGAGCTGGGCCAAACATTTGAGGTATGGTCGTATAAGCAAATGGATATCCTCCTACTTGAGATGTTTGACTTGGATGAGGACCGAATCCAGGAAGGTATATGGGATCTTCCATGCTACGTTGTTGGACCCCTTCTTGGACAATAGCTTCTTCCATTACTCCTTTGCCCTTGCTCAAATTCTTCAATAATTCAGTTATTTGAGCCAACTGCCCCTTCATTTCCTCTTGAGCCTTTTCCATCTTCTCAATACGGACACTTTGCTCTTCTTCGATGATCCTAGCTTGATAACGAGTGTGATACGAATGGACTTTTGGTCGGGCTATCTTTGAACCTTTATTACCACAATTAGAGTTTATTATTTTTTGTGTGGTGATGCTTGAAAAAGTTTGAAATTGCTTTGTTTGAAAACAATGATTGAAGATGAACAAAATGAGATGATGCTACATGTGTATGAATGGGATGGTATGGTAAAAAGTTGCCATGTAATAATAATGGATGATTGATGCATGAAATTATTTGGTGAAGAACACATGGTACCCTTTTTGTGTCTCATGTAGAAATCAAAATCAAACAAACTTGATCAAAAATGTGTCCTAAGTAATGGGTACTTTCTATAGCATGGGTTGATATGGCTCTATCTTACAGTTGGTCTTCCTAATTTCATTATATGCATCGCTTTAGATAAAAGGGCTAAAGGTTCCCAAATTGTTCCTTACTATCATCCACTCTGGACTAGTAAGGCACCCTAATCCTCACCTATGACAGGCTACAAGCGGAAAAGGTTCAACTTGAGTGGGAGTATTTTGCTAGCCCATGCGGCGGTTATCACCTCACGAGAGCGGTAGGTACTCTACTCCCTCCTAGAAAGGACTGAGCTTGGGTCGAGAGCTTTATGCATGCAAATGCAAAGTGTGGTGTGTGAGAAGGAACTTCATCTTATTAATTTCCACAAAGCACTCAAGAAATCAACAAAAGAGCATCAAACAACATCAAAACTTTCCAAATTTAGACCACCAAACTTAGACTTAGTATAACACAAGATTAAATTATGGCTCGACTCTCTTAATTGTCCCCAGTGGAGTCGCCAAGCTGTCATAACGTTTCCTAAGGTTAGGACTAAGGTTAGGACGCTAGACATTAAATAAATGGAGTCGCCACCAATCTTTTTTTAACCTAGGTGTGATTGGCCACCTAATGACTCTAAAAACTGGTCTATATTTTAAGTTTTTGGGTTCGGGAGTTCATTTACGTGTAGGGAAGGTTATAACACCCCTACAACGCCCAATATTGGTACCATTTTAAACTTGTGTTATTTTAACTTAGTCTTAATTATGTGGTCTTTTAATATTTCATATTATTGTTTAAATATTGAAAAATCTTTTAAGAATCCTCCATCATTCTGAATGAACTCTAAAAAGACTCTTCTCACCTCAAGAGTATTCAAGGGGTACCATTCGACTCCCATGAAGAGGCTCCATCGTCGAAAGTATTTTAGAATTTTATTATTCCTTAATTTAATTATTTTATTACTCTTATTTATTTATTTTTAAATATTATTTTTTTATATATTATTTATTAATATTTTTAGGATTTTCGTATTTAATATTGAAAATATCTTCTAAATTTTCCATCATTCTGGATAAACTTAGAAGAACCCTCTCACCTAGGAATTCCTCAAGTGTTACTCATTCGCAATCACCTTGAAGATTCCATCATCGGAATTAATTAATAATTTATTGTTTATTAACTTTATTTATTATTTATTATTTTATCTTTATTAGAATATAAATTTTATTATTTATTATGTTTTTATCTTTATTTATTATTTGTTTATTTTGAAAATGCCTTCTAAGTCTTCCATCGTTTTGGATAAACTTAGAAGGATCTTCTCACCTAAGAATTCTTCAAGTGTTACTCATTCGCAATCGCCTTGAAGAATCCATCATCGGAATTAATTAATAATTTATTTATTATTTATTATTATCTTAAAAATTTTACTATTATGTTTATTATATATATATTTTATAGTTATGATTTTTTACGTGTTATTCTTTTTTAATTATTTGGAGAATACAGTTTAACCTTCATTTTTTGAAAATACCTTTTAAATCTTCCATCATTCTGGACAGACTTAAAAGAATTCTCTTACCTAGGAATTCCTCGAGTGTTACTCATTCGTAATCGCCTCGAAGATTCCATCATCGGAAAGGTCTAGCTCATCCTCAACATTTATTATGCCATTATCTATTGTCATAACGTCTAGGTCCATGAACCTAACTGCTAGACTTTAAAATTCAAGGAGTCGCCACCAACCATTCAAACCTAAGGTGTGATTGGTCACCTACTCTTGTCTAAGGATAAGACATGGTCTACGTTCAAAGAATCTAGGGTTCGGGAGTACGGTTACATGTGGGGAAGGATTAACACCCCCACAACGCCCATTCTAAAATGGTACCACTTAGTTTTAAGTTTAGTCTAAATTTGCCTTTATGTTTGTATTAGTTTTGATAATTAAATATTGGGAAAGTTTCTAAGACTATTCCATCAATCTGGCTCAAATCTTAGAAAACTCCCCTCACCTCAAGATGTTCAAGTAGTACCAATCGACTTTCTTGAACTCCATCGTCGGATTGATTGAGTATATTATGGAATTCTTATCTTTAAATATTTTCTAAGCTTATTCTTCTTATTGTATTATTTTAATTCTATTATTTTATATTTTGAAAATAAACATGACATATGGGTTATTGACAATTCTTCTTAAGTATCCCATCAATCTGGCTCAACCGAAGAAGAATCCTCTCACCTAGAAATTCCAAGGAGTACCAATTGACTTTCTTAGAATTTCATCATCGGCATATGTCATACTTACTTCCTTTATTTAAAGCATATTATTATCCTATTCCCTTATTATTGTGTTATTTTATATTCTTTATTATTATTATTATTTTATTATTATTATATCCTTAAAATGAACATGGATTATGTTTTTTTGAAAATTCTCCTCAAGTATTCCATCAATTTGGCTCAACTCAAGAAGAATCCTCTCACCTAGAAATTCCAAGGAGTACCAATTGACTTTCTTGGAGTTTCATCCTCGGCATAATCTATATTCATCAATATTTTTATTTGCTAAGCCTTATTACTATTTATTTAAATATTTTATTTTATGAAGTTTTATATTTATCTTGCTATATTTCCCTAAAAAAAATTATTACCGTGAATATCCAAATAATTGATCATGCAAAAGTAATTTAAATCAAGAATTAAATTTAATTATCACGCAAACAAATTAAATTATGCAAACTCACATATACAATACATCAAATTACCAATTATCATGCAAGTCTATGTTAATTAACTATCATACAAGTAGTCATACATATCAATTTTTAGTTATCCTACAAACTTTACAATTATTAAATCAATTATTATTAACTTTCCCAACTATTAAATTATTAGATCAAGTTATTTAATTAAATCATCTTATTATTAAATTGATCAATCAAATAAATCATATTTATTACTAAATTAATCAGTTAGTTAGTTAGTGGAATCATACCTTGGACAATACCTTCCTTTTCTGCCTTGATTTCTTTGTTAAAAATTTTTTGTTCTTTCCTATCTTCTTACACGTCCCTTTCTTTCCTTCAACCGGGCTTCACTTGGCTTTCTTTCCTCTTGTAGTTGACAGCAGCCCACGGTTTAGTAAGGGTGAGCAAGAACCAGCATGTGCAATAGTGATCCGGTAGAGGAGTGGCAGTAAGCAACGGTGAAGATGCAGGCTTGTTGCGGGACAGAAACGCTGCAGCTGGAACGAAACTGGAAGTGGAGCAGAACCGTGGCTAAGGCGCTGAAGCAGATGATGATGACGCGGCTGTATGGAGCGATGGTTTGGTGACTCGGTGAAGATAATGGAACCTCAGCGTCGGGCAGCAAAGTGGGAGGAAATGATGGCGTTGACTGAAACAAAGGCTGTGATCGGTGCAGTATTGCAGTAGACTCAGGACGTCGTAAAGCAAAGAATCGGGAAGTAACTTCGCAGCGGTGGAGGTTGGTGCAAGTACCGACAGCAATGGGAACAGTACTGGGCAAACAAATGGAACTGGGGAACCGTTCAGCAAGCAGCTAAGGTGGCGTGACTTCTGATTCTTGGCAGCAGCTTAAGGTGTAGCGTGAAGATGAGGATTAGATAAAAAGATGCAACAGCTAAGGTGATGGAGGATAAGCAGATGAGCAGGAAAGCAGGGATTAGTAGAGAAGCTTGATGGTAGTGACGTGAGGTGATGTACGACGATGATGATAATGGCTGATGAATATTGCAAGGATGGAGATGATGATGGTGCGAGGCAGTATGGCTCGATACTGATAGACAATGGCAACAATTTGGTGTGGCTATGAGAGGAACAAGATGATGAGCGCTGTCTTTTGAAGATGGCAAGGGTGGAACTGAGGAGTTGCGTATGGTGATGACGATTCGGTTGTGACTGGGCGAAGAGGATAGCGGAGAGAAAATGCAGTAGCAGGTTTCAGCGACAAAGTTGGTAGATACAGGAAGACAGGGACAACAATGATGATTCGGCAATTGCAGATGATGAGGGTGAGTAATGCACTTCGACGATGAATGGCAGAGCAGTGGGTGCGGTGGAGAAGACGATGTCAAAGCTTTGTTGTATATACCAAGCTGTGACGTGAAGGTGATGGGTGATGTTGGCCGAGATCCCCCTTTCTGAAAGGCTCCCTTCCTCCTTTTATATACACAAGTAGTATCTATCCTAGCCTAAGTTAATCTTTTTATTTTTATCTTATTTTTATCTTGCTTTAATAATTATCTAACTCTAATTCTAATCTATCATAAACTCTAATAATATAAATCATAATTTAAATAATTATCCTAAAAATCTAATAATCTAATTATCCTATCTTAAAATTAATTTTATTTTTTTTATCTTTTCTCTTTCTTCTTTTTATTCCTAAATCCTATTTTAATTTTAATTTCCTAATTAATGTAAATTCTAAATCTAAAAATCCTTATTTAAATTGTTAAATTATTTAAAATACAATGTCACCCAATCCAATTAATTATTTTTTTACAAGTTAAGACCCCGGACAAAATAAGGTGTCTACAGCTGCCCCTCTTTGTGCATTTGCTGTGAAACAGTAGTTGCACAAAGACATAGACACCTATTTTGTTTAACTTCTTCTTTTTTTTTAATTTTTTTTTATTTTTCAAAAAGCTCCCTCTAAACAGAAAGGCAGTCAAACTTTAAAATCTTGTCTAATAGCTCCTCCTAAACAGGCAGGCAGTCAAACTTTAAAATCTTGTCCAAAAGCTCCCCCTAAACAGGCAGGCAGTCAAACTTTAAAATCTTGTCCAAAAAGCTCCCCCTAAACAGGCAGGCAGTCAAACTTTAAAATCTTGTCCAAAAAAGCTCCTCCTAAACAGGCAGGCAGTCAAACTTTAAAATCTTGTCCAAAAATTTGGAGGAATCATGCCCGAAGGTCTTATAGATTGTACTCAAGGAACTTTGTCTATAATTTTTCTTTTTTCTCATGCAAAGCATCATGTGTGCAACTGTGCATGCATTCTATCCTATCTATGCAATGTCATTTGTGTAATGTCATTCATGCAATATTACTCACACACTCTATTCCATTCATGCAATGTTTTCTTTGAAAAGCATTTCAACTTTAACTGTGGCAAAAACAAGGTTTTTCTGTATCAGTCCATCTCATGCATTCTTCTATTTATCATCCTGTCCTTTTATTTCCTATTTCTTTTCTCATTTTCCTTCTTCCATCTTTCCCAATGAACCTCTTGTCTTCGTGCCCTCTACATCTTATCTTATCCCTTGTTTCTTCCTTTATTTACCCTTTTGGTCATTCATTTGTTCATTAAAATCTTTACTGAGACCTCATCATTCATTCTTTCTTTTTCATTGGTTTTTCTTGATTTCCAATTTTCATTCATTCACAAGTTTCCCTTTTATTTCATTTTCCTAAATAATATAGGAGTCTTTCACATATTTTGCTAAGCAAACATTCATTATCATTCCAATTTCAAAATCAATGCAATGCAATTTCTCAATCCCTCAAGGTAAGGATATAGCAAAGAAATGATAAGTGAAATGGAGAGAGTGGTACTATTCAATATCTGGAAATATTACAAAGGTAGCCAAGTGCGAAGGCAAAGCAAGGTTGAAAGAAAAACAAGGATTCTAGGATTATTTAACCGGGCTTTGGGCAATCATTCAAATAACTCTGATCAATTAATACAAAATTCTCATTCTCTTCAAGTCATCTGACCATGTAAAGTCCTATCAAATCACATTGGTGCTTCTGTATCATGACCCTTTAATGCCTTTTCTCCTCATACCTAAGTCGCCTTTTCAGGTTTTCAACTTAGATATGTCTCCTTGATTCAAGCCGCCCTTTACGGGTTTTCAGTTTGAATTTACCCCCTATTGACTCAAACTGCCCTTTTGGGTTTTCAATTTGAATCCTCCTTTTTCTTTATCTCTTTTTTCTTTTTCTCTTTTTTTTCTTTTTCTTTTTTTTCTTTTTTTCTTTTTTTTTCTTTCTCTTGTTTTTTAGGCATAATACTTCTTCACAGCATCTGAATTTATTGGGTTTGGCAAATCATCTCCATCCATATCTACCAAAAGTAATGCCTCGCCAGAGAATGCCCTTTTCACAACATAAGGACCTTCCCAATTTGGAGCCCATTTTCCTCTATTGTCTGGTTGATTTGGGAGAATCTTCTTCAGGACCAATTCTCCTTCTCTGAATTTTCTTGGCCGAACCTTCTTATCATACGCTTTCATCATTCTCCTTTGATACAGTTGGCCGTGACACAATGCGGCCATTCCTTTTTCCTCAATGAAGTTGAGCTGCTCGTAACGATCTCTCACCCAATCAGCCTCTTCTAACTTTGTTTCCATCAAGACCCTTAAGGATGGAATTTCAACTTCAACGGGCAGTACAGCTTCCATCCCATACACTAGTGAAAATGGTGTTGTCCCAGTAGAAGTGCGAACAGATGTTCTATAAGCATGTAGGGCAAATGGCAACTTCTCATGCTAATCTCTATATGTCTCAACCATTTTTTCCACTATCCTCTTGATGTTTTTATTTGCTGCCTCTACTGCCCCATTCATCTTTGGACGATATGGCGCTGAATTATGATGCTTGATCTTGAACTGAGTACATACATCTTCCATCATCTTGTTGTTCAAGTTTCGAGCATTATCAGAGATAATTCTTTCTGGAAGCCCGTATCGACAAATTATCTCCCTCTTGATAAACTTGCAAACCACTGCTCGTGTTACAGTTGCATAAGAAGCAGTTTCAACCTATTTGGTAAAGTAATCAATCATCACAAAAATGAACCTATGCCCGTTCGAAGCCTTGGGAGTGATTGGTCCGATCACATCCATGCCCCACATTGAAAAAGGTCATGGAGGTGCTAACACATTTAGAGCATTTGGAGGTGCATGAATTTTATCAGCATAGATCTGGCACTTGTGGCATTTTTTAGCATAGTTAATACAATCTCTCTCCATAGTTAGTCAGTAGTAACCTGCTCTCATGATCTGTCGGGCCATCATGTGACCATTAGCATGAGCTCCACAAACTCCATCATGCACTTCTTCAAGAATTTTAGTAGCTTCAGTTGAATTCACGCACCTTAACAGTACTTGATCTCGACTTCTTTTGTACAAAATTTCTCCATCTAAGAAGAATCCCATAGCCAATCTTCTTATAGTTCTTTTGTCATTTTCAGTAGCATGCTCAAGATACTGCTGATTTTTTATGTATTGCAGAATATCGTGATACCAAGGCTTTCCATCTATTTCCTCTTCAACACTCAAGCAGTGTGCTGGGGAACTCTTCACTTCCATCCTAATTGGTTGGATCTCTGCATTTGCATCCAACTTGAACATTGCTGCTAGGGTGGCTAAACATCAGCTATCTGATTTTCCTCTCGTGGCAAATGTTCGAACTGGACATTTTCAAAATAATCAATCAACTCAACGATATACTTTCGGTACTGGATTAATTTTGGATCTCTGGTTTCCCATTCTCCTTTTAATTGATAAATTACCAGAGCTGAATCACCATACACCTCAAGTATCTTGACTTTTCTTTCTACGGCCGCCTGCAGACCCATGACACATGCCTCATACTCAGCTACATTGTTCGTGCAATTAAAATCCAATTTAGCGGTAATTGGATAATAACTACCTTCAGGAGATATAAGAATCACTCCTACCCCGTACCCCAGAGCATTCGACGCCCCATCAAAACACATCTTCCATGGTATTTTCTCACATTTTTCTTCTACAAACATCAAATCTTCATCTGGGAACTCCATCTTCATTGGTTCATAACCATTCGTATTGCGATCAGCAATAAATTCTGCAATTGCACTCCCTTTGATGGCTTTTTGGGCCACATATGTGATATCATATTCGAAAAGCATTACTTGCCACCTTGCGATCCTTCCAGACAATGCAGCCTTTTCAAAGATGTACCTGAGAGGATCCAATTTTGTGATTAACCATGTGGTATGATACAACATGTACTGTCTGAGTCTATGAGCCGTCCAAGCCAACGCGCAACACTTTTTTTCTAACTCGGTATATTTAGACTCATAATTTGTGAATTTTTTGCTCAGATAGTAAATTGCATGTTCTTTCTTCCCAGATTCATCTCTTTGCCCCAACACACATCCCATTGACTTCTCGTAGACTATCAAATACAAAATCAAAGGTCTTCCAGTTACTGGTGGTACCAACACAGGAGGGTTCAACAAATATTCTTTGATTTTTTTGAAGGCTTCCTGGCATTCTTCATTCCATTCCCCGGGATCTTTCTTACGAAGCAACTTGAACATTGGATCACATTTGAGGGTGAGTTGAGAAATGAAACGAGAGATATAGTTTAATCTACCCAAAAATCCTCTCACTTCCTTTTGGGTGCGTGGAGGAGTCAGGTCTTGAATAGCCTGTATCTTATCTGGATCCACTTCTATCCCTTTTTCACTGATCATAAAGCCTAATAGCTTCCCAGATTTAACCCCGAATATGCACTTAGCCGGATTCAGCTTCAATTGATACTTCCTCAATCTATCAAATAGTTTTCTAAGACTAGTGACATGATTCTCCCCTTTACGCGATTTTGCAATCATATCGTCTACATACACCTCTATCTCTTTATGCATCATGTCATGGAAAAGAGTCACCATTGCTCTTTGATATGTAGCTCCAGCATTCTTCAGTCCAAAAGGCATAACTTTGTAACAAAAGGTTCCCCACATCGTCACAAATGTGGTTTTCTCCATGTCTTCGCGAGCCATTTTTATTTGATTATAGCCTGAAAATCCATCCATGAATGAAAATGTGGAGTATTTGGCAGTATTGTCCACAAGTGTATCAATGTGGGGTAAAGGAAAATTATCCTTAGGACTAGCTTTGTTCAAGTGTCTATAGTCCACACACATTCGCACTTTCCCCCCTTTCTTCGGAACTGGAACTATATTGGCTACCCATTCAGGGTACCTGGCCACCTCCAAGAAACCAGCATCAAATTGCTTCTTAACTTCATCTCTAATCTTCAATAACATATCAGGCTTCATGCGTCTTAACTTCTGCTGTACAGGCTTACATTCAGGCTTTAATGGCAACTTGTGCTCCACAATTCTAGTATCGAGTCCAGGCATATCTTGATAGGACCAAGCGAACACATCTACATATTCATGAAGTAGCTCTTTTAATTCCTCCCTTTCATTGGATGGCAAGGCAGTTCCTATCTTCACCTCTTTTTTATTTTCATCATCTCCCAAACTTATTATTTCTGTTTCTTCTTGATAAGGTTCAATAGGTTTCTTTTCTTGATCCACCAATCTTAATAACTCAGAAGGCACAATACAATCCTCAAGGTTCTCTTCATGATCAGATTCATTAAATTGAACAAGATTCTCAAAATTAAATTCTGAATTATTGTCATTGTTATCATCATTTTCATTGTCTGGATCCCTGAAAATTGGTAAAAATGAAGAATGTGGATAATTGTGTCTTGGATAGAAAACGAGATTTGCACTTAAGGAATTGAAGAAAATGCATTTTACTAATCTTTTTATTGAAATGAAAATGAATGAAAGTTGGCCCAATACATAAAAGAAAATCTCAGTGCTTTTGGGCATAAGCACTCCTACATTATTTAAGAAACTGAATGATCCTAAGAAAACCTAGAACAAATGCAAATAAGAAAATAAGGAAAATCCATTACTCTTGGGTGGCATAAACAACTGGCATCTCATAAACAGTCCAATTTCCTAACTCTGTGTTTGAAGGGTACACGAACCGATCAACGTCAAACCCTCCACTTCCTTCTTTATCAACCACGGAGATAGATAAATTTGCAAAAACCTTCAACAATCCATTTTCAGTCACCATCATTGGATCTAGATGAATATACCCTGCTGAGTGAAACGAATCATATAAGTGTGGTATGATTAACCTCTTGGACTCAAAATCACGGCCATGCAAACGAGCAATTCTCCTCTCTTTCTTTTCAATCATCGCCTTCATTTTTTCCATCCTTGTCGGTCTGTACCCTAACCCAAATCTGTCCTTATTTTCGATGATCTCTAGTGGCTCTAACATTCCCTGCAGGTTTTTGCCCAACCCAGAACCAGGACGCCATCCTTTCCACACTATTTGCTTTACGACCATACCAGTGGTATTTGACAAGCGAGGAGTACACAGACTTGACCCTTCATCCACATATAGAGCATTTGCCACCTCGAAGGATCTGTACGAGCATTCCAAAGCTTCATCTCCAATGTTCACATAAGGTGTAGCGCAAGTTTGAGCTACCATCATGTCTTTTTCTCCTGAGATAATAATTATTTGGCCGTCCACCACAAATTTTAGCTTTTGGTGAAGAGAGGAAGGGACCGCTCCTGCCATATGAATCCATTGCCTTCCCAAAAGGCAACTATAAGATGGTGTAATGTCCATCACCTGGAATTGTATATTGAAGGTACATGGACCAATCTGCATTGGAAGCTCTATGTCTTCCACAACTTCTCTACGAGCTCCATCAAATGCCTTTACCACCATATTACTTGGCTTCATGTGAGATTCATCTATCGGCATCCTTGTCAAAGTAATCATCGGCATGATATTGATAGATGAGCTATTATCAATCAACACTCTACCAATTGTGATGCCTCTGCATTTTGCACTTATATGGAGAGCTTTAGTACTCCCTCTTCTTTCAGCTGGAATTTCATCGTCACTAAAGGATATGAAATTATCTACCACCAAATTGCTCACTAGATGGTCTATCTTTTCTACAGATACATCGTGCACCACATAAGCTTGATTCAACACCTTCAACAATGCCTTCCTATGAGGTTCAGAGTTCAAGAGCAGAGACAATAATGAAATTCGAGCCGACATCTTGTTTAATTGTTCTACCACACTGTACTCACTATGCTTAATGAGTCTCAAGAATTCACAAGCATCTTCGTCTGTTACCGGCCTTTGTCGGTTCTCCTCAGGATCTGGGACTGGTGCCACTTCTTCTTCTCCCACTTTGGCCTTATCTTTTCTTGTTTGTTGTAGCATCTCAGGGGTATAGCAACGTCCACTACGTATCATCCCCCAACTCCAGCTATATTGGCGGAATCAGGACTATCCACCATTAGTTCAACATTTGCTCCATCTTTGATTATTGCATCATACCCATACCTCCAAGGTACGGCTTTGTCACTCTTGTATGGGAATGGAGTTGGCACCTCTATCACTACCTTAGGCCCTTGAACTGATGGCGTAGGTTTCTCTTCATAAAGCACTTTCAATGGTTTTAAAACAAACTCCTTATCAATGGCATGAACTCCTTCATCTTGAACTTCTTCATAGAACTCTACGCAGGATTCATCAATTAGTTCTTGCAACTTCCTTCTAAAATCCTCGCAATACTGAACAGAGTGCCCTATTGCTCCACAATGGTATTTGCATGTCATTTTTCTATCATATTGCCCTTTATAAGAGCCTGCGACAAACATCACTGGTTGTAATGAGTTAGATTCCACCAGAACCTCAAACACCTTTTCTAATGGAGTTTTTATTTCGGCAACAGTCCTCTTAATTTTACCTCTCCTTGGGTCCTCAACCGCATTTACCGTTGTCCCAGCATGATCGGGCAATGGGTTTGCATTAACATCCGGCTCCCCTTTCTTCCCAAAACTTAAGAGTCCAGCTTTGACGAGTGATTGGACTTTCACCTTCAAGCCCATACAATTCTCGATAGAGTGACCAATATTACCATTATGATTGGCACATTTTGCATTGGGGTCATACCATTTTGGGTAAGGAGGTTTCAAAGGTTCTATATAAATAGGGGCAATGAGATGACCTTCCACCAACTTCGGGAATAGCTCAGCGTATGTCATGGGTATAGGGTCTATGGCAATATTTCTACTAAGTTGGGTGTACCTTTGGTCATTAGGTGGGAAAGTAGGGTTTGTTGAAGTTGTAGGAGTTTGTCGATGGAAAACAGGTTGATAGGTGTTTTGGGGATGAGTTTGTAGGTAAGATTGAGAATAGGTGTAGTTTACTGAAGGTGGGTGAGGGGTATAAGGGTGACGCGAATTGTTTTAGACGGCTTGTGCATCCCCTTCCTTCTTCTTCAAGAATCCACCCTTCCTACTATCATTCACAAGTGCTTCGATCTTACCGCTCTTGATGGCATTCTCAATAGCTTCACCTGTTAGCACCATATCTGCAAAGTTCTTAGTTACGCTGCTAAGCATACGCTCATAGTAAGGTGCCTTGAGAGTATTCAAAAAGAACATAGTGACTTCCTTTTCAGTTAAAGGAGGTTGAACTTGCGATGCCATGTCCCTCCATCTTTGGGCATATTCCTTGAAGCTCTCATCTTTCTTTTTTTCCATACTTTGGAGAGACAAGCGATCAGGGGCTACATCAGACACATGTTTGTATTGAGCTATAAAAGCCCTTGCCAATTCCGACCAAGAGGAAACTTTGCTCCTTTCTAATTGGTTATACCACTTAGCAGCTGACCCAGTCAAGCTATCTTGAAAAACATGAATTAATAGCTTGTCATCCCATGTATACGCTGCCATCTTTCTACAGTACATGGTGAGATGATCCGTTGGGCATGATGTTCCATTGAATTTTTCAAATTCGGGCACCTTGAACTTTGGTGGAAGGACAACACCCGGTACCAAATACAACCTTTTAGCATCAATGGGTCCAAAATAGTCAACTCCTTCCATGGCACTTAGTCTTTCCTCTATCAAGCTCAGCTGGGCTTTAGTACCACTATATTCTTCCTTATGCTTCAACTTTTCTAGCTCTATGGGATCATCTAAATTTGGCACCTCCACTGGGTTTTGAACTTGTATTTGTGGAGGTGTTGGAGCTTTGACAGTACTTCCTTCGAGAACAAAAATGGGGTTGTCTCGCATGCTTGGTTGAGCCTCTTGGATAGACTCCTCTTGATTACCCATCTTTTCCTTTCCTTTAATCATGGCTTTTAGCAATTGAGTAATTTCACTTAATTGCCCCTTTATCTCTGTATTTTCCTTTTCCAACTTTTCTATCCTAATATTTTGATCCTCTTCCATTATACGGGCTTGATACCTTGTGTGGTATTTATGGAGGGCAGACCGTCTAGTAGATGCAATTTTGATACCTTGAGTGCCACAATTAAGTTGAAATTATTTCATGTGGTGATATGTTTATGCACAAAATGAATGCACATGGAATGCCCTTAGGTCTAGCAATCTCTCCTAACAATTAAAAGTGTGTTCATTCTCATGATAAGACAGGTGCAAACTTACATGAATGATATGTTATGTGATGCAAAATGAAACACAATTATGCATGACTTAATGATATAAACAAACTCTTTTTTTTGTTTTTTTATTTTAAAAATGAAAAAAAATATATTTTTTTATTTTTTTTTTGTAAAAACAATGTAAAAAAAAGGAAGTAAAACTTATTCCTTCATGTGTCCTATCTTGGGTTTGAGTCTACACTTCAATCTAGTATGGTTCCACCCTAAGGCTAAGCCTTATGTTTCATTACATGCTGGGTTTGGATAATTCAAGTTCTAGAGGTTCCCAAATTGTTCCTCACTATCATCCACACAGGACTAGTAAGGCACCCAATCCTCACCCATTATAGGTTACAAACGGAAAGGTTCAATCTGAGTGGGAGTATTTCGCTAGCCTATGTGGAGGTTATTACCTCACGAAAGCGTAGTTACTTTACTCCCTCCTAAAAAAGGAAAAGCCCGGGCTGAGGGCTTATGCAAATGCGAGTGATGTGTGTGTTGAAGGAATGAATTAACATTTTATTATACATTTTCCAAATACTTCTAGGCAAACTTAAACTAATATTCAAACTAATCTTTGGCCTGACTCTCTAAAGTCCCCAGTGGAGTCGCCAAACTGTCGTAACGTCTAGGTCCATGAACCTAACCGCTAGACTTTAAAATTCAAGGAGTCACCACCAACCATTCAAACCTAAGGTGTGATTGGTCACCTACTCTTGTTTAAGAATAAGACATGGTCTACGTTCAAAGAATCTAGGGTTCGGGAGTACGGTTACATGTGGGGAAGGATTAACACCCCCACAACGCCCATTCTAAAATGGTACCACTTAGTTTTAAGTTTAGTCTAAATTTACCTTTATGTTTGTATTAGTTTTGATAATTAAATATTGGGAAAGTTTCTAAGACTATTCCATCAATCTGGCTCAAATCTTAGAAAACTCCCCTCACCTCAAGATGTTCAAGTAGCACCAATCAACTTTCTTGAACTCCATCGTCGGATTGATTGAGTATATTATGGAATTCTTATCTTTAAATATTTTCTAAGCTTATTCTTCTTATTGTATTATTTTAATTCTATTATTTTATATTTTGAAAATAAACATGACATATGGGTTATTGACAATTCTTCTTAAGTATCCCATCAATCTGGCTCAACCGAAGAAGAATCCTTTCACCTAGAAATTCCAAGGAGTACCAATTGACTTTCTTAGAATTTCATCATCGGCATATGTCATACTTGCTTCCTTTATTTAAAGCATATTATTATCCTATTCCCTTATTATTGTGTTATTTTATATTCTTTATTATTATTATTATTTTATTATTATTATATCCTTAAAATGAACATGGATTATGTTTTCTTGAAAATTCTCCTCAAGTATTCCATCAATCTGGCTCAACTCAAGAAGAATCCTCTCACCTAGAAATTTCAAGGAGTACCAATTGACTTTCTTGGAGTTTCATCCTCGGCATAATCTATATTCATCAATATTTTTATTTGCTAAGCCTTATTACTATTTATTTAAATATTTTATTTTATGAAGTTTTATATTTATCTTGTTATATTTCCCTAAAAAAAATTATTACCGTGAATATCCAAATAATTGATCATGCAAAAGTAATTTAAATCAAGAATTAAATTTAATTATCATGCAAACAAATTAAATTATGCAAACTCACATATACAATACATCAAATTACCAATTATCATGCAAGTCTATGTTAATTAACTATCATACAAGTAGTCATACATATCAATTTTTAGTTATCTAACAAACTTTACAATTATTAAATCAATTATTATTAACTTACCCAACTATTAAATTATTAGATCAAGTTATTTAATTAAATCATCTTATTATTAAATTGATCAATCAAATAAATCATATTTATTACTAAATTAATCAGTTAGTTAGTTAGTGGAATCATACCTTGGACAATACCTCCCTTTTCTGCCTTGATTTCTTTGTTAAAAATTTTTTGTTCTTTCCTATCTTCTTACACGTCCCTTTCTTTCCTTCAACCGGGCTTCACTTGGCTTTCTTTCCTCTTGTAGTTGACAGCAGCCCACGGTTTAGTAAGGGTGAGCAAGAACCGGCATGTGCAATAGTGATCCGGTAGAGGAGTGGCAGTAAGCAACGGTGAAGATGCAGGCTTGTTGCGGGACAAAAACGCTGCAGCTGGAACGAAACTGGAAGTGGAGCAGAACCGTGGCCAAGGCGCTGAAGCAGATGATGATGACGCGGCTGTATGGAGCGATGGTTTGGTGACTCGGTGAAGATAATGGAACCTCAGCGTTGGGCAGCAAAGTATTGCAGTAGACTGAAACAGAGACTGTGATCGGTGCAGTATTGCAGTAGACTCAGGACGTCGTAAAGTAAGGAATTGGAAGTAACTTCGCAGCAGTGGAGGTTTGTGCAAGTACCGACAGCAATGGGAACAGTACTGGGCAAACAAATGGAACTGGGGAACCGTTCAGTAAGCAGCTTAAGGTGTAGCGTGAAGATGAGGATTAGATAAAAAGATGCAACAGCTAAGGTGATGGAGGATAAGCAGATGAGCAGGAAAGCAAGGATTAGTAGAGAAGCTTGATGGTAGTGACGTGAGGTGATGCACGACGATGATGATAATGGCTGATGAATATTGCAAGGATGGAGATGATGATGGTGTGAGGCAGTATGGCTCGATACTGATAGACAATGGCAACAATTTGGTGTGGCTATGAGAGGAACAAGATGATGAGCGCAGTCTTTTGAAGATGGCAAGGGTGGAACTGAGGAGTTGCGTATGGTGATGACGATTCGGTTGTGACTGGGCGAAGAGGATAGCGGAGAGAAAATGCAGTAGCAGGTTTCAGCGACAAAGTTGGTAGATACAGGAAGACAGGGACAACAATGATGATTCGGCAATTGCAGATGATGAGGGTGAGTAATGCACTTTGACGATGAATGGCAGAGCAGTGGGTGCGGTGGAGAAGACGATGTCAAAGCTTTGTTGTATATACCAAGCTGTGACGTGAAGGTGATGGGTGATGTTGGCCGAGATCCCCCTTTCTGAAAGGCTCCCTTCCTCCTTTTATATACACAAGTAGTATCTATCCTAGCCTGAGTTAATCTTTTTATTTTTATCTTATTTTTATCTTACTTTAATAATTATCTAACTCTAATTCTAATCTATCATAAACTCTAATAATATAAATCATAATTTAAATAATTATCCTAAAAATCTAATAATCTAATTATCCTATCTTAAAATTAATTTTATTTTTTTATCTTTTCTCTTTCTTCTTTTTATTCCTAAATCCTATTTTAATTTTAATTTCCTAATTAATGTAAATTCTAAATCTAAAAATCCTTATTTAAATTGTTAAATTATTTAAAATACAATGTCACCCAATCCAATTAATTATTTTTTTACAAGTTAAGACCCCGGACAAAATAAGGTGTCCACATCTATTAATTAAATATCTATCTTAATAACTTTTATTTATTTATCTTTTTAATTATTTTTTTATTTTTTACTTTTACTCATTTATAGTTTGTTGTCTTATTTAATTAAATTTTAACTTTATTTATTTTTCCTATTTTTTTTATTTATTATTGTTGATTTTTTTAAGTTTTAAACTCCTATATTTTATTATTTTAATTATCTCTATTATGAGAAAAGCAACCTTTTTTTTGAACAATATGAGAGAAAGCAACTTAAAGTATCAAATTCAATGATTAACCATTAATAACAAATACTAGACGTGGCATCATAAAAGTGCAGGAACAATACTTACCTTGTAATTGGATTGGCCAAAGTAAAATAGTTTGAGCTTTGTAGACTAATTACGTGATTTGCTCTTGGAATTGATGGCCGAAAAGCAACCCCTTTAACTCGATCCTAGCACTGCTTCGTCTGCCTTCCTTAGCTTGATTCCTCGTTCTTCCTTGTCGTCGCTGGTGCTGCTGCCTTGTATATTTTTTGTTATTTTCTCTCAAAATTGTTCCCCCCTTCAGTTATGGGGTTTAACCCCTTTTTATAGTCATAAATTTGTTAGAGTCCTAATACAACTCAATCTATTCTATTAATTATCTTTTATTTTTAATATTTTATCTATTTAATTTTTATGTTAATCCTAATCTAACTCTATCAACTTTAATATTAATCTAAATAATTATCCTAAAAAATCTAATTATCCTATCCTAAAATTAATTTTATTTTATTTTATTTTCTTTTCTTATCTCTTCTCTTTTTTTTATCATCATTCCTAAATCCTATTTTAATTTTAATTTACTAATTAATGTTAATTCTAAAATCTAAAAAATTCTCATTTAATTCTAGCCTAATTCTAAATTGTTAAATTAAAATACAATGTCACGCAATCCAATTAATTATTTTTACAAATTAAGACTCCGGACAAAATAAGGTGTCTACAAGTATGTTTGCCATATCATTGAAATAAATATGCATGATTGCAAACAATGCATGAAAGATGTTTATGATGCATGCTTTATAATGCTTTACATGACATTATAGAGCCAAGTAGGAAAAATGCATATAGAGGCATAGTACGCTCTTTTACATAATTTTCTTACTGAGCGTAAACTCACCCTTTTATGACCATTTTTCCTACAGATTATCTGAAGTGAGCCTCGCTTCAAATAGAGGAGCTTGTTTTGGAAAGATTGCAGTGTACCTTTTCAATATACTTCCCAGTTAGTATAGAAGGTATACTCATATGTTCATATGTATAGTAAATTTTAATTCAGCTACGGTACAGTACAAGTAGCCATTATGTATATAGGATGTCTGGGGATGTCAGATAAGATGATGTATGAGATCCTGTGGAAATTGAATGGCATTTATATATATCATTTTTACGCTTATGGAAATTGAATAAAATTTTATGAGCTATTTGATAATTAGCCTAAAGGTAAAGAAAGAATGACACCGGATGAATTAAATCAAATGATGTCGTATAAGAGGTGAAGAAAAAAAATTTTAAATGATAAGAGGGAGTGACGGGGACGTCACAGAGTAGTATCAGAGCGATTTGATTGGTAGTTTGTCAGTGTCAAGGAGTTAGCAATAGAATATATCCCCAATAGTACTGTACTTGTCTGAATACAGATATATAGCATAACTGTTGATGGTTATACTAAAGTGCTCAATGATGATTATAATTACAGTATGAGCTCTCGAAGAAGAGGTACCAGTAGAGGAAGAGGAAAGGGTCGCGAAGAAGAGCCCCCAGTTCCATCTCCTCATCCATCTCCACCGCATAGCCCGAATACAAGGCTAGCTAAAATGGAAAAGCACATGGAGAACATGGCCACGATGTTCACCCAATTTATGTCGAACTTCCCAAATGTGGCCACGAGTACCTAAGCAGCTGCACCTGCTATTCCTCCTACAGAAGTAACCCCACCAGTCCCAACTATGGAAAGGCGGGATCCTAGGGCCTATTGCAGTGTGTCCTTGATAAAGGAATTCAAGAAGTTGGATCCGCCCAAGTTTAAGGGAGAAAGAGATCTGCTGACCGCAGAAAACTAGATGAAAGCGATCTTGAAATCCTTTGAGTATATGCTCTGCTCCAAAAGGGAGAAAGTAGGCTTGGCCGCCTATTTGTTGATTGATGATGCCGAATATTGGTGGCAAGCCACTCGGACCGTGTTAGAGGCCCGATATGATGAGGTCATGTGGGACAGATTTGTGAAGGCTTTTAATGAATAATACATCCCACGCACGGATCAAAATAGACTGAAGATTGAGTTCCTAAGTTTGACTCAAGGTATGATGACGGTGAATCAGTATGAATCTAAGTTCACCACCTTGAGTAGATTCGATCCAGAGGTCCGAAGCGATGAAGGGCATAAAATTTACAGGTTCATCGAAGGATTGAAGTCCCCAATTAGATCTAAACTGTATCCGATGGATATCACCACCTATGGAGAAGCGGTCCGTAAGGCTCAATTGTGTGAGCAGGACTATGATCTACATCATGCTGACTTCCGAGCCAAGGGTAAGGGCAAGGATCCGATCAAGTGAAAGTCGGATGAGAAGGCTCCGAGTGATAGGTATCCACATCGGAGAAATAGACGATCTGAAGGAGTTTCGATAGGTAAGTAAAATATAGAAAGGTGATCTTTAAGTTAATTTAATGGTTATATGGAATTATATTGAAATTGGAGTTATGATGATGATGATGATAATGATATAGGTACTCCTAAAGGTACCGGGATCAAGATAAGTGATGAGCGATTTCGAAATCCAGCTGGAAGTACCACTAGCTCTCCGAAAAGTACAATACAAAGATGTGAGCAGTGCGGGAAGTTTCACGGATCACAGCCATGTCGCTTGGCGAGTGGCACTTGCTTTAGATGTGGGGAGAAAGGACACATGATTAGGGATTGCCCTCAGAGAGATCCAAGGATGCCTGATGAATCTGATAAGACCCCTAAATCGCAACCTAAGGCCACTGCTGCTGAGAAGGGAAAGAAAGCTGTGACCCAAGGACGATTGTGTGCCATCGACGAAGAGTCTGCCGATGCCTCATCCAAAGTGATTAAAGGTACAATTTACTTGTTTGATATAAATGTCATGGCATTGTTTGATCCAGGCTCTACGCATTCATTTGTGTCTCCTAAGTTTGCTATGAAAATACCTGTTGAGCCCGAGACTTTAGAACACCCATTAAAGATAAGCACACCACTTAGGGAATCACAAATGACAGAGTTAGTGTATAGAAACTACAAGCTACGGGTAGGAGAAAAAGAATCGATAGCTGACCTAATCCTACTAAATATGTATGGATTTGATGTTATTTTGGGGATGGATTGGTTAGCTAATAATCATGTTATATTAGACTGTTATGCTAAGAGTGTAACCTTCTCTTCACCCGTTAGCTATATTGTAAATTTTGCAAGTAATTAATATGAAGTCTGTTTGGTTCTTGATTTGAATTCATATGAAAGTAATGAGAAGCATGCATGGTTGTATGAAGGATTTATTGCTTATGTGGAGGACATAGATCAGAAACGTCCCGGACTCAATGACATTCCTATAGTCCGAGATTTTCCCGAGGTATTTTCAAATGATCTCCCAGGACTTCGTCCGGATAGAGAAGTGGAGTTTACGATCGATTTGGTGCCAGGGACTGAGCCCATTTCGAGAGCTCCCTATCGGATGGCTTTGGTAGAACTGGAAGAACTTAAGAAGCAGCTTCAGGAGTTGCTAGACAAGGGATTCATACGACCCAGCGTATCCCCTTGGGGTGCTCCTGTGCTTTTTGTCAGGAAGAAGGACGGTAGTATGAGGTTGTGCATCGACTACCGGTGGTTGAACCAAGTGACGATCAAGAATAATTACCCTCTTCCCAGGATAGACGACCTCTTTGATCAGCTCAAGGGTGCACAAGTCTTTTCCAAGATAGACTTGAGGCCGGGATATCATCAGTTGAAGATCCGAGATGAAGATATCCCTAAGACTGCATTCAGGACACGGTATGGCCATTATGAATTCTTAGTGATGTCGTTTGGATTAACCAATGCACCCGTAGCATTCATGAATTTGATGAATGATGTGTTTAAGCAGTACCTAGACCAGTTTGTCATTGTCTTCATCGATGACATCTTGGTGTACTCGAGGTCACGGGAAGAGCATGAGCAGCATTTGAGGATTATTTTGGAGACCCTCAAAGATCGAGGACTGTATGCCAAGCTAAGTAAATGTGAGTTTTGGCTCAATTATATCTCCTTTTTAGGTCATGTGATCAGTAAAGATGGAGTTTCAGTTGATCCATCAAAGATTGAAGCAGTGGTCCAATGGGAGAGACCAAAGACTGTAACGGAGATTAGGAGTTTCTTGGGTTTAGCTGGCTAATATAGAAGTTTGTAGAGGGTTTCTCGAAGCTAGCTGCTCCACTAACGCGCTTGACGCGCAAGGAGGTGAAGTATGAGTGTAATAAAGCCTGTGAGTGTAGCTTCCAAGAGTTGAAGCGCAGGCTAACGACTGCACCGATCCTTACCATCCCCAGTGGTTTAGGTGGATTTGCGGTGTATAGTAATGCCTCAGGGCAAGGTTTGGGATGTGTGTTAATGCAGCATGGTAAGGTAGTGGCATATGGTTCTAAACAGTTGATGTGAGAACTCGTTAAATTGTACTGTACATGTACGGAATAATAAAAATATTTTTACATAAATAAATAAATAAACTTTTGATATTTTCTAAATATTGAAATTAAGGTGAAATAGAATTGAAAATTTCGATATTGTACAAGAGTAAAATTAGTTTTCTCATGAAATGGTCAAAGTAGACCAAATAAGCTATAATTTGACTTAAGAAATAATTAAAATAACTAAAGTTTTAAATGGAAAAATGGGCTGAACCAGAAAATGCACTGTGCAGTGGCACAACTTGGTAATATCTCAATATTGTGAAGGTATTTTGAATAGTTTAAGTGTTAGCTGAAATTGTTAAACGAAAAGAAAATTATTGACCAATGGAGAGGAGACAACACAACATAATTTAGCTTGTATTTTCGGCAAACTCCACCGCCTCATGATATTGCATTCTGTTTCAGTTTCGTTTCCCGATTTCTCTAATTCTCCAAGAGCTCTCTCGGTTCTTCCATAAAAAAAAAAAAAACCCTCTTCCTTTCACTTAATCGATTAAGCCTTTTTATAAAAGTTGTTCCCTACTTAAAAAGCTATTTAAACATTTTCAAACTTCAGCCAAAACGTGTAAGAAACTAGCAACACAAATCTGTTTTGCTTCTGTCAGTAACGCCTAACACCAGGTAAATATCCACCTTAATTTTCTGCCTTTGTATGTTGGGTATAGTTGAATTAAATGAATTGTGGATGTGGATAATGTTTGTTTTGAAGGAAAATTGTTAGAGTGTATTGTTGGATATAAGTTGTAAAATAAATTCTTGAAGAAACTAGAATTGAAAAACTAAAAACAAAAACTAGATGTATGTGTGGCGTAGACAACAGAAAATAAAAACTAAGGTTGTGTAGGTGTGTGCGTTGGCCTGGCTGACATGAAACCAAGAGTTAAACATGGAAAGGAATTTTGTATATACAGGGGATATGCTGTCAGTTAGTAAACGGTTAATAGACGTGGAAATAGAAAGTAAAGACTCAACCGAATAGGAAGAAAGAAAACTGAAAACGTGAATGATGGAATATGAGAAAAAAATTAAATAGATATGGGACCCTACTACTACGATCAATCAAGAGAGTTTTAAAGTAGTAAATGTGGTATTTTGATGGTGCAAACAGAAAGTAAAAGTTGAACAACCGAACAGAAAATATTGGCTGGAACCGAAACAGAACATGTGAAATTTAATTAATGTTGACCGAATGTGATGAGGGTTGAATTGGTGAAGAATGACTAAATGAAAATGGTCAATAAAGGAGGCTAAAGAAACGTGAAAAGAGAGAAGAATGAGGGGTGAAATGTAGTGTTGACAGAATAGCAAAAATGGTAACATGATTAGTAAATAAAGTGGGCTGTTAAGATGCGAAAATAAGAAAGAAAATGAGAAAGTATTGGCTGACTTTTGTGTGTGAATGTGGAAGATCTTGGCAGCCTAAATTGTACTAGGTACAGATATAATGTTGAAATAAAATATAAAGCCAACGTGGGCTGAAAACAGAAAACAAAGAAATGAGCTTTCGGTTTGGATAACAAGCAGCAAAAAAAAAATAAAAGAAAAGAAAAGAAAGAAAAGATAGGTTGACTTGAATACATTGGTGGAATAAAATGATAATTATAGGTGATATATATATATATATATATATATATATATATTTATATATATAAATAGTTAAAGGAATAAATCACCTACTCCTAACCAAGGCCATTCAGCCAGAATGAGACAAGGAAAATAACGTGGTTTGATGTAGAAAACGAGAGGAGATAAATTGACTTAAGGGCTAGAAAAGATACAAAGATGATGTGTGTGTATATATATATATATATATATATATATATATATATATATATATATATATCTATATATTAATGATTGAACGTGATTTATGAGTTCATGCATATGATATGTTATATAATTTTAGCTCATAATCATGATGTATTACCATGCACCTTAGTTGGACTTTAGAGAACAATTGATACACTTAGGTGCTTAATAGGATTGAAATAAGCAAGTCATAGACCTTAGTAGATATTTATACTCAACTTGCTTCATTTCTTACCAATTGTGAACTTCTTTCAAAATTATTTATAAACAATTGGTATAGGATCATAAGTCATGTTCTTTGCATGAATATTTCATACTCTTTATGAACAGTTGACTTATTTATTTGTGCTATGAGTCTCATGTACTAACATGTTTCTTGTTGGATGGAGCATATTCTTTTATCTCTTCTCACATAGCCATGATTTTAGGGGGAACATATTTTTTATTATTTTTCCTTCTTTTTGCTATGACAAAAAGGGGGAGAGATATATATTAAAAGGGAGAGATATAAAGGGGGAGAGATAATTGGGGAGAAATAGTTTGAAAATTCATTTTCAAAACTCATGCTTATATTAAGGGGGAGCTCTATAAAATCCTGCTTTATTTGAGGGGGAGTATTTTATTAAAGAATTTTCAAAGCAAATTTACATTAAGTTTTGTCATATCAAAAAGGGGGAGATTGTTAGCTTTAAATTGCCATATATATTTTGAAATGACAAAAACTTAAGTAAGCTTTAATGTTTTAATTCATATTGTAAATTTGCGTTATCACACATGATTCTCTCAATCCATTTTCAAGTGATCATATCAAACTTAAGACCATGATTTATCGATACACTCTTATTGGTCTTAATACTTTATAAATGTTTTTGAATATTTTAGAAAATCACTTGATGAATATTTAGACCATGTTTTTATCAAAGAGAGTCAAGAAAAACTCCCACAAAAGTGCCAAAATGTTTTGGGTTGAATTAGGATCAAAGACCACATCATTTCTAACCCAAAAGTGCAGGAAAAATGCCCTTTGGAAGAAAAAGATCGATCCCCTAGGGAAAGGGATTGATCCCTTTTTGGCAGAATGCCTCAAAAGCCCAGAATGAGGAAAAGGATCGATCCCTTTGGTAAAAGGATCGATCCCTTTATGCCAGAAAGCTCCCAACGGCTAGTTTCTGTGAGATACAACGGCTAGTTTCTGTTTTGGCTCCAACCAACGTCCACAAACCATCCAAGGGACTATAAATAGAGGCCTAGAAGCTAAAGGAAGTAAGGGGAACTACTCAATCAACTCCAATACTCATTTTCCTCAAATCCTCAAGCCTCATCAACAAATCAAGAGCTACAAAGTCTTCATCTTCCATCATTCACATATCTCTTGTATTGTTTAGCACAAATCTTGTATAGGCTTTTACTTGTGCCTAATTTCTGTAATCATTTGCCTACTTAGAGGCCTTCTTTGATTGCACCATTTGTAAACCAATCCATTTCTTGTAAAAGGGGAGGTTTCTCTTTAGCCTAAGAAAAAGAGGGAGGTTTCTCTTTAGCCTAAGAAAAAGAGGGAGGTTCTCTTGAGCCTTGAAAAAGTGAGAGGTTTCTCTTGAGCCTAGAAAAAGAGAGAGGTTTCTCTTTAGCCTAGAAAAAGAGGGAGTGTAACAAATTCAGGGATAGTGAATTTGGGAAAATCTTTGGGAGCGTCTCAAGGTAGAGGACGTAGGCAAGGTAGCCGAACTTCTATAAATCGATTGTGTAAATCTCTCTCTCCCTACTCTTTATTTACTTGCGATTATATTATGTTTATTGCATTGAACTTGGATTGCATGCTTGCCTAGCTTAGAGAACTTAGAAAATAATCAAATATGCTAGAGAATTTAGAAGAATCGCAAAACGAGCTTAAGGGTAGTTAAAAACCGATTCACCCCCCTCTCGGTATAGCCTATAGAGCCAACAGAACGGTATAAAGACGGTCACTACAACTAATCTGGAAAGTAGAAAAATAAAGAGTGAGCCAACGTACTCAGTAAGAGAATCATATGTAAAGACTGATACTATGAAATCTATATGCTAAAAATATTTAATTTCTTATTAGTTCACTAAGGCACCAAATCAGAAAGGATACTATAGTCGGCTAGGAAACCTGATGGAGTATGGGAAGTATTTTGAAATACCTTTCATGTCCCAGCTCTTAAAAGCGACTATTGGGAGTAATTGTAAAAACTACAAAACTTTGTACCATATTAGTGAATAAATAAGAGACATGAAATAGGCTAGGTACTATGATGCACTTTGTAATTATCATTATTTCAAGTAATGAGAATGAAGTTGCAAGATTAGTAAATTTAGCAACAAATGATCCTTGAGGTAATTTAGAAATCTTATAAGTTCAAGAATTATATAAGAACAATAAGTGCATATATTCCACAAAATATATATGTATACTTGTTTTAATAAAAACGAAGGTACAAGTATACTAAAGGAAATGTAGTATACTTGAATATTAAAATAGTTAAAAAAATAAAATAAATAAGGAATACATATATATGTATATATATTGAGTGTTAAATATGTGTGTGTGTGTGTGTGTGTGTATATATATATATATATATATGTAAATTTTAAAAGAAAGGAAGAATATATATAAATATATATATATATACACATACCTACACAAAAAAAAATATACTAGACATGAAAACATATATATTGTATATATATATGGATATGTGTATGTATGTATATATATATATATATATATATATCATTTATAATTAAGATTTTAAATATAGATACATGTACATATTTATGTAAAGAATATGATAAAATAAATAAATACATATGGATATATATTAATATATAAATATATATATATAGAAACATATTATTTTGTAAAAGATGACTATAGATTTTATAATTAGAAATGAATGAAATAAGAATAAAAATATAAAAAAAACCTAAGATTAATATAAAAATATATATTGTATATTAATATATAAGTTGTTAGTGGAGTTTGATGGGACTTTCTCCTATCAAACCCCACTAACATCACCCATTGGCATCAACCAAAGCTTCCCAAAGAAGCTTTACAATTAAAAGAAAAGAAGTGAGGGAGAGGAAGAGAGGCTCGGGTAGAACCAGAAAAGAAGGAAAGAAAAACTGAAACCGAGAAGGGACGGAAGAAAATAGAGGTGAAGCTGAGAAGAAAAGAAAGAAAGGAAAAGGTAAGGCCGAAAGGAGAAGAAAAGAAAAGAGAGAGACGTGGGAATGGAAGGAAGAAGAACTGCAGTTATGCAGTAAAGAAACGGAAAAGAAAGGAAATTCCTGATGTACAAGAGAACAAATCTGGTCTGATGAAAAGGGGGCTCTTTCGGTGATAGCAGCTGGAACCGTGAGCTGAAGGAGGAGAGTTTATGAACGATGCCTTGGGAAATTAATGGTGTAACAAGGACATCATTCAGAGGTCATTGGTGCGAGATTTTGGAGGCTTGAACAGAAATTTAATCAAGGAATCGAAAAGGTAAGGAGCTATTGGCATGAGAGTGTCATTTAAAATTCTGTTTGAACCTATTATAATGGGCAAACAATGGCTGATTGTGTAGGGTAACACAGGATCTTAGTTTAACACACCTTGGAGGAAAAGGAGACTAACTTCGGATAGACAAGAGGCAAAACATGTGACACATTGGATGGGGACAGAGTGAAGACCGAACTAAGGCTGCTGTCACCCTCGAAGAAACAAGGAAACAGCAGTGAAATGGAGGCTGTAAGGAATGAGGCGGGTCATGGTTTTTGGTGGCTTAAATGGTAGAGGATTGATGGTTTAAGGGAGACTTATGGTGGCTGTTCTATTGCATGAAACAGAGAAAGGAATTGAAGTGTTTGGTTGGGCGTGAAGGCTGGTAGTGTCAGGGGCTGATCCACGTCTGAAATAGGTAAGATTTTGGTGATTTTAAACACTGAAAGAGGCACCAAATGTGAGGCATTTGAACTAAACTAGATGGTGTGTCTTGGTGGCAAAATTAAAGGCTAGAAAGTGAGTGGACAAGAGGCTAAAGGGGATGGCATAAACAATAACCAAATCTAAGATTTTGAAGCAACAAAAAAAGGGTAGCCATTTGAGAGGCTAATCGAGAGGGTAAGAAAAATCTCTTTATGTAATAGAACAAATATATATATATATATATATAAAATAAAATGGGTCTGTTAGTGTAAGCAGCAACAACTTATGAGATCAAAAGGCTAACAAGGATGCTTTAAAGGGTTTTCAAGGTAAAGTAAGGCTTTGTAATGTTTTGTTTAAAGTGTACATATATATATATATGTGTGTGTGTCTAAATGCATACTATAGATATGATGATATTGGGAGATATGCATGGATGTATATATATAATATAATTACATGTCGTGTAGATATAATAAAGGATGAATATGGTAATGTATATATATACGTATAAATATGCGTATAAATATACATTAATATGAGAAGTATTGTTGATGGTTGATACATGGGTATACTAGAGGATGAGAATGATAATAGAGGTATAAACATATATATATCATGATAAATCAACATGTTGACATATCATTAAAATGATATATATATATATGTATAAATACATATGCTCATGCACAATGTATATTTGTACGGAGAAAGAAAAAGAGATGAGCATAGGTAAATAAATATATATCTATAATATATACATATTGAAATATACATGTGGATACAAACACATAGATGCTTAAACATATATATATATATGTATATAAGGACTCATACCATGGGTACGTCGTAATTGACAATAAGGGGGTAATTTTAGATTAATAGTTACTCGAAATTAATAGCGTTTTTCTAAGGTCCTTATTTTAAGTACGTGATTAAACATAAAGATAAAAACTTATCGAAATGTTAATGGATTATGTGTAGTGAATCGGAACGGTTGAGAACTTGATTTCGGATTCCAAAAGGTCAGAAAGAAACGATTAAACCTCGAAAGTGGGTTAAATAAGCCTTACTAGTATCATCTCGTAAGAGATGAATGAATCTTTATTAAATACGTATTTAAATTTGCATCAAGTTGATGGAATACTACGAAAAAGACTATAAGAGTAAGTATGGGTGAAATACAAGTTGGATTGAAGTGTTCGTGAATAGTTTCGGATTATTGTGAATTATGTCTGGCGTGTTATAACTTATTGTGCTCACTGAGAATACGAACTCGTATAAAACATAGGTGCCTATGTCATGAGAAATGTTTGTGATTTATTTAAGTTGCACCTAGTGAGCATGCCAATACATTGTTACACTTTAAAAGTGTATATACGGATTACTGTACAATATGTATACAACCTACGATATTTAGCTCAAAGAACTCGAATAGCTCCTAGTGGTATTATCGAAAAGCTAAGACATTAGAATTGTATGACCACTGACGTGTATATACAACTTGAGGACTTGAATGATGGTGGAATATAACCATTAGAAAGCATGGCCATATAGGCCAACTCGAGTAAAACTCATGCCTTTGTACCATGTGAGCCACCTCTAGAGAACTCAAAGGAACTACGTGCTACGCAGCTTTCTTCGTGAACTGCAGGAGCCACCTCTAGAGTTCTTTGAGAGCTAAGTGCTACACGAGTTCTGATGAACCATTTGAAAGCATGCGCCATAGAGGCCAACCCGAGTAAAACTCATGCCTTTGTACCATGTGAGCCATCTTTAGAGAACTCAAAGGAACTACGTGCTACGCAGCTTTCTTCGTGAACTGCGGGAGCCATCTCTAGAGTCCTTTGAGAGCTAAGAGCTAAACGAGTTCTGATAAACCATTTGAAAGCATATGCCATAGAGGCCAACCTGAGTAAAACTCATTCCTTTGTACCGTGTGAGCCACCTATAGAGAACTCAAAGGAACTACCTGCTACGCAGCTTTTTTCGTGAACTGCAGGAGCCACCTCTAGAGTCCTTTGAGAGCTAAGTGCTACACGTGTATCAATGAACCATTTGAAAACATAAGCCATAGAGGCAAACCCGAGTAAAACTCGATCTTTTGTACCGTGTGAGCCACCTCTAGAGAACTCAAAGGACCTACGTGCTACATAGACTCTTCAGAACTGCGGGAGCCACCTCTAGAATCCTTTGAGAGCTAAGTGCTATACGTGTACTGATGAATTATGGGAAATCATATGCTATTGAGACAATGAATAAATGCTTGTGATCTGTGGATGTGATGACTATCGTTAGATAAAATAGATCTTATACATAAGACAGAGAACGGGAATAATTGTTGAACTATACTTATATTATGCTATAGAATCATGTGTTATTTGTAATGGTTGTTTCTTTCACGCTTAACCATATCGATAAAAAGAGACAAAAAGAATGATATTGTGTGAGTTAAAGAAATGAAGAAAAGCATAAACGAGCTTATAAAATTTGTTGTACATACAAGTTACTAGCTAATCTTGATATAAGGCATACATGCTATTTTATGGAGTTCATGCATGTATGATCGTGTTTTACGATATGAGCCTAGTCTGTATTTATTTAAGCTACTTACTAGCCGTGGATTTGCTCACCCCCCTTAAATTTAACATCTACAGATCATACGGGTTGATATTCAGCTAAGACTTCATATAGGCTCTCTCGGGAACTGTACCTAGCTGTGGTACTCGTCTACATTCTTCGAGCCTTGCTTTTGTGCTTTTGAGGTATACAATGGTATATCATTTTGATAATTATGCAAACTTTATTTTCACAGTACTAGGAAGAAATATGGAATGTAACTTTGGATCACACTAGATTATTATGTAGGTCTATGTGATTATCGAGTACGATCCGGGATTAGATATATATTTTGAAGTATGTATGAAAATGCAAAATGTGGAATTTCTAGTGAAATGAATCTTAAGATATATGAGATGCATGATTGTGTAAATTGTGGGAAATAAAAGCTGGCTGTATTATGAAGTTTAGAATGTGTTTTAATGCAGGTGCTTTTACTGGGGAAATTGATAAAATACAATGGGGAGGTTTTTGACCTGTTTCTTTTGGATAAGTGAAAATAAGGCTAACATGATGAAAAAATCATTTTTGAGAAGTATGACATAGCTAGAGAAATAATATTATTAAGACAAGATTTGATTTAGTTACGACACTAACACCGAATACAAACTATAAATAGAAAAAAAAATTTGGTTCGTAATTTTCCAAAGCAATAAGGTAAGTGTTGAGTGGACGTCATTGGCTTTCGGGTCCTGACAATTTAAATTTGATATTTAAAACAATATGATATGCTATTAAAATCATTATAGTACAATAATTTAATAAATAAATGAATATTTCGTTTCAACAATAATAATATTCACTTCAATAACAGTAAACACAGTACGGTAAACAGTTAAGTGAATGATAAATAAACAGTTCAATTTAAGTGGAAATTTATTACCAACAAACAGATCAGTAAAATAGTATAATAAGCAGTAGCAATAAAATGGAGACCAGGCAACACCCAAATATATCATGCTATAATAAGATCCCAAAGAGGAAATAACAGTAAACACGTGAGACATATGGCCATATTCTATAGGGTCCACAGTGTACACTTGCCAAGTGCCACTAGTGGAGGTCGAAGACTTGGCGAGTTTATCAGCACAATAATAGTAATAACAGTAACATTACATGTGACACGTGAGCATGATATAAGGCCTAACAGTCTCAGAACAGTAAGTATACAGTAGAAACAACATTTATAAAATCCCTTTCACTGAAATTATCCTCAGTCAATCCATAAATAAATGTATTTAAAATATATTCAATTTATGAATAAAAAGTCCTAATAAATTCATGCTTTAGTATTATTTACTGAAAATGCTCTATTCATCTGTAGAACAGTAAATAACATATGCTGGTACTTTCACATGATTAAAATTCATTGACATGAATATCTAAATAATGTTTTTCGGTAAATAATAAAATAATGCAATTTAATTAAATTCCATGGAAATTCCTTGAGATTCTATTTAATTCTATTGTTTAAAATATTAAAACTTATTTATTAAAATTTTTTATAAATTTCAGCAGAATAACGGCTTTCTTTAAATTAACTTACTTACACGGAAAAGACAATTTATAAAACAGCCAGTAACCACAATTTCACCAATTTCAATGCAAATAAATTCCAAAACACTTCATAAAATTTATTTGAGGGAAATCATGCATTCATAGTATCCCTACGCATCACACACTCATCCCATACCTGTCTAATTCCTCCGCCTTATTCGATAGCACCACTCGTAAAAAAGTTCTCCCAGCCTGCAAAACATTACACCACTATTATTAATTTACCTCACTTTAATTTATAAAATATTTTTCTTCACTAAATGCAGCCACATTGTCTACAGTAATTATTGTACAAGTCTAAATTACATCGGTAGTAAAACATAACTTCTTTTACACAACTTTGATTTTAATTCCGACTTCACCAACAGTCTCCTTATAATTTCTACAGTATTTTAGCACTTCAAACTCATCAAATGCAGCACAATATCCCCTTTTAATAGCCATGGCCGAAAATGACAAGGTGGCATATTCATGGAATTTCAACAATTTCATCTCTACCATGTTTATCTATATTCATTCCATCATTTAACACCATTATCATGCAAGAATCAACATGGTCTCCTTATGTTCTTCACATGGCCGAATACATGGGGTAGGGATTGGGTGAGATTCAAGCAATGCTAGATTCAAGTTTAACATTTAAATTAAAAGAAATGAAAAGTATATAAAATCATCACCTTGGCTGAATTCCTTGGGCTGATTTTCCTCTTGATTTTTTCACTTTTACAAAGAAATATTGGTATGGGTGAAGAGAGGATGAGGAGGAGGATAAGTTTGTAGAAGAAATTTTCTTGTTTTAAGCTTGATTTAATGGTGATTTTATGAAATTTTTGTTTTGCTTAAGGTTGGCTATAGCGTTGGCGTGCAAGAGGTTGAAGATGATGAGGTGCGGCTGGCTGATAAATGTGTAGAAATATTTAGAAGCTGCCCCAAACAGTAAAATGACCATTTTGCCCTTGGTTATGAGATTTTTGGATATAAAAGCTCTTAAACTTTCACAATTTTTCTATGTAATTTAACTCCAAAAATTCATATTTTATCATTAAATATTATTATTAAACATATTTTAATGAATAAAGGTGGTTGGATTCCGGTTTGACCGATCATGAAGGTGAAATTACGAAAATACCCCTATCGGGTAAATCGTGTAAATTTCTGGTTTTATCACCAATTCGATCTATCTATGGGCATAGCCTAGAACTTATTTTTATGTAGAATATCATGCTTAAATCTCCAAATCAAAATTCCATTTAGTTTGATCGCAATTTACAAAAATGCCACTGAGATATGTCTTTAATCGTTATTTTCTAATTTGTTGGCATGCTTCTCAAAAATGACCTAAATAAAGGATTTTAAGTTCTGAATTCTTACCATAAGCTTATTGGACCTCTCGAATAATATTTGTTCGGTCTCATGTCCATCCGAGCATTGTAAAGCCTGCGGGACCCACCTGTCTGTATTAGGTCATACATGCGAAATACACAGGAAAGGAACAGTGGTGAGTATCCCTACATATACAACAATACCAGTATACACGGCTCTCACACTTGAGTGTTAGGTGGTGTTGGTGGTGGAGGTGCATGTCACGCCTTGGAAACATGGAAGTCTTAGGCTAACATTTTCATTTTGTAACTTAATTTCTTACTTAGGTTGCATTCTTGCCAGTGTAGGAATTTTACATTTTCTTTTTTAGAAATTTCGATAGCATAATAGCTGTAACTATCCTAACCCTCTATATGAAAACATAATTTATATTTCTCAAATCTAGCCAAATTTCCAATACAGTTCATTTCAAAGTACATATTTATAATCCTACAGCAGTTGATTTTATTTATGTTTTCTTAACTGTAACCATAAGATTCCATAAAACTTATACAACATTCATAATATTTCAATTTTCATAAATACCCATCACATCATTGATTTATACCTCGGAGTAACATTTACATACATACAATATTGACAATATCCCAAAAATATCGTTTATATTCAAATATCTGTGTTGTACTGGATGTCTAGTATCAAAATAAAAGTATACCTTATGTGTGTACAAAAAGTAGCTTGAGGAGAAGCACGTCCCTCAGCCTACGTTGTGTACACAGTAGGTAAAGGAATAATCACTGCAAATAATCTGGAAAGATAGAGGAGGTGAGCTTTTGGAAAGCCCAGTAAGAAATGCATTTAAAGCAGTCACAATATCAATACATGCAGAAAAACGAGATGCCATAAAAATGCATTTCATACTTTAAATCATCATATGAAATCTTTAAAATTCATACATATCTTTAAAATTCATACTTGTTTCAAACATACGTCATACTTTAGAAACTTAACATCATAATTAATAAAACTTATCATAGAGTTTATGGAGACTAGGCTGGACCATATAGCCAGTATGTGGGTCATGACTAATCATCCTCTGAAGAGGGAACTAAGTATCAAAGGCCATGGTAGGGGACCGTAGACTTGATCAGGGTCGTATAGTGAACATGCACCACGAAGGACCAACATACCCATAAGGGATAGAAGCATGCACAATGTGGGCGAGAACTTGCACGATGTGGGCTAAACATATGCCACAAGGGACAAGAACATGCACAATGTGGCAAGCATGACAGACAATAACAAAAACTACAAGAGGGCCTTAGTCTCAAATTTTACTTACTTTTACAACTTCTTAATTAAAAACTTGCTACGAAAATGGTAAGAACTGAGAGTGCCTGGGTCGTGTTAGCCAGGGATTTACCATCCCAATCACGGTTTCAAAAAATGTACTTATTTACTTTCATACTTAAAACATTATTGGAAAATCATGCATAAAAATCATAAGTTTCCTTTTCTTAGGCATTCTTAGTTAACATAAAACATGAACTTCGGTTTTAAAGCGATAAACTCTTCTTTTAGAAATCGGTTTGTATGTCCAGTTAGTTTTCGAAAACTTTGAAAATTATCTTCAAGACGTAATTCATACTTCAAACATTTCGGTAAAAATTAATATGAAAGTAAGGGACACCATCACAACTTTAAATAACATCCCTTACCTATCGGATCTCAGGGCAGCAACAGTCCTCAAGTCTCAAACATCCCACGGTTTGCGTGGCTTCACCACTCGCTACCCAAAACAATTTCGAAACCATCAATACATACTCATACTTATCTTAACATACCTTAATATATCTTAAGTAACTATAAACATCATTAGAGTTGGCCTTATTTACTAACTTTCCTACTTGCTCGATTTTATTGATAAACGTGCCATTTCGATATATTTGTATTCTTTAGACTTAAACTCACCAAAATAATGTTTTACATGTTCTTTTAATACTTTACATAATACTTCAAGACTAGTTAAATTGCCAAATTCTATCATTTCATCGTTTTCGATTAAACCGAATCTTAAACCGAACATTTCTGTATTAAACTAATACCATACAATCATCAACCAAGCAAACTTCACCATTTTCATATAGAACCTTGGCTGTCGAAAAGATAGCCTAACCATAGAAAATCCATTTCAAAATTCTACTTTAGACAAAATCATGCAAATTCAACATACATCAATCATATCTCAACTTCATCTTCTTCCAACAATTTTACCTTAATGTTGACTAACTTTGACCAAAGATTCATCCACTAACAATCACCCTCAACTGTAAATCAACATATATACAACTTAGAAACACCATAAACAAGCTTAAAAATCCATCAAAGAAGTAAGGAAATCACTTTCTCTCACCTTGCAAAACAGGGTAGTTCTATCCAAATTTCTTCTCACTAACTTTTCACTAACCAAATGACCTTTGTTTTGACTGAATTATTTCTTTATGTGTAGGGGACTTATGGGGGAACAATCGATCCTTCTTAGCCGAATTCTAATTCAGCCTGAAATGTGGTCGAAAACACCCCACAAGATGAAGCAGGTGAGGACGCTTATGGCAGGTTGAGAGGGGAATATCTTTCTGGTTCGTTCGACTTACAGAGCCTATAATACCATTCTGGAGACGACATTGGGTCTACCTTCTTGGGATAAAATTACAGATCCAGACTCCAGTCCTAGCCCTTTTAATTTGACCCAAAACCGGAGCCTAGCAGTGAGCAGAAAATCTGGCTGCTAGCTGGCCTACACCAATAAATCCATAAAAATTATTTTCCGGCCCACTTTTGTGATTTGGCCACTTTTCAAGTGTTCTATTATGTGTCTAGTGTATTTCCATAAAATTTGGCACCCTCGTGTTTGGGAAAAATTTCCTGTTGGGCTCGTTTTATGTGATTTAGTCATTTTCGACGCTAAACTACTAAAGTTTTCGGTTTTCTTCTAAAATTTACTTAAATGTCTTAACCTCAAATTTTCCACCCAAATTTAATTCTCTAAGTTAATTATACCTTATATTGACTTACCATGGGGTCGGAACAATAAATTTTTTTTTACGGATTTACGAGATTTATTCGGTTACTTGGTTAACTTTCTCGGTTTAGTTCTAACTTAAAATTTCATAAACTTTTTCACTCCAACCCTTTCAATTCAATCTTCCAAACATCAAATCATACTTATTTTAATATAAATCCTCAAAAAACACTTTAATTCAAAATCTTACTTCAGGTTTCGTGCCCCAAGCTTTGTGCCCCTAATCTGAGCTCCTCAGTTCTTCTAGGCCTTACATAAACTCCAAATCCATACATTGAAATTCCTTCTAGTTTTCAATTAAATAATAATATGAAAATTTTGGGTTTCACATTCTCCCTATCTTTTAGGAATTTGGTCCTTCAAATTCAGGTTGGTTCTTTAAATAAGTGCGGGTACTTTTCTCTCATGAGGCTCTTTAGCTCCCACGTAGCTTCCTCTGTTGTATGATACTGCTAGAGAATCTCAACCAGTGGAACAGTTTTAGATTGAAGTACCATTTCCTTTCTATCAAGGATCAAGACTGGCTGCTCAACATAGCTCATATCTCCTTGAATATCCAATGGTTCATACTCGATAACATGGGAGGGATCCGGATGATACTTCCTCAACATGGAGACGTGGAAGTCGTTATGTATCCCAGAAAGCTGTGGTGGCAAAGCTAACCGGTAAGCAACATCCCCAACTCTCTCCAATATCTCAAATGGACAAATGAAATAAGAGCTCAGCTTTTCTTTCTTTCCGAAGCGTATGATACCCTTGCTCGGAGATACTTTCACAAACACATAGTCCCCAACGTGAAACTCAAGTGGCCATCTATGCACATCGACATAACACTTCTATCTAATTTGGGCAGCCTTGAGTCTATCATAAATAATTTGAACACCCTTAGCTGCCTCCTTAACAAGATCAAGGGCTAAAATCTTACAGTCACCAACTTCTTCCTAAGCCACTGGGGACCTACATCTCCCGCCATATAGAGCCTCGTATGGTACCATCCCGATGCTGGTATGATAATTGTTATTATAGGCAAACTCTGTAAGGGGCAAGTGGTCATCCTATGAACCCTTAAAGTCTAGTGCACACGCCCTCAACATGTCCTCTAAGGTCCAAATAGTCCGCTCGGACTGACCGTCTATCTAAGGATTGTAGACGATGCTCAAATGTAATTGAGATCCCATGGCTTCTTGAAAATGAATCAAAAATCGAGAGGTGAACCTAAAATCTCTATCAGAAGTGATGCTCACGAGAGCCCCATGTAACTGAGCAATCTCTCTAACATACAAGTCTACCAAAGTACTCAGTGAATCTATGCTCTTAATGGCTAGGAAGTGGGTACTCTTAGTCAATCTATCAATAATAACCCAGATTGCATCATGACCTCTCCGAGTCCTTGGTAAGCCCATAATGAAATTCATCGTAATGTGCTTCCATTTCCATCAAGGCACCGGTAAAAACTTAATAGCCCTACTGGCTTCTGGTACTCAGCCTTAATCTACTGATAGATCAAACATTTGGCCACAAACTCTACCACGTCTTGTTTCATAACAACCCACCAATACACCTTACGCAGGTCATGGTACATCTTAGTACTGCCTGGGTGCATAGTGTAGCAAGAACAATGGGACTCTCTCAAAATCCTCTATCTTAGGGTATCATCACTCGGAACACATATGCGACCCTTGAACCTCAATAACCCATCATCACTGAGCATAAAATCTGACTGCAAGCCTTGCTCTGCTTGGCTAACCATGTCCAATAATCTCTTATCATTTCTCTGCCCTGATCTGATTTGATCTAGGATACTTGGTTCAATATGAAGGCTAGCCATAAACCTGACATCTACTGTCTCAACATTTACACTGAGCTTGGTGAACTGCTCAAGCAATTCCCATTCTCTAACCATTATAACAGAAACCATACTCTTCCTGCTCAGAGCATCTGCAGCTACGTTTGCCTTGCTCAAGTGGTACATAATCTCGTAGTCATAATCCTTAAGAAGCTCTACCCAACGTCTTTGCCTCATAATAAGCTCCTTTTGATCAAATATATACTGCAGACTCTTATGGTCAGTGAAGATCTGGAACTTCTCACTATAAAGATAATGCTGCCATATCTTCAGAGCAAAAATCACTGCGGCTAACTCTAAATCATGCATAGGGTAGTTATGCTTATGGTCTTTAAGTTGGCGTGAACCATATGTGACTGCTCTACCATGCTACATTAGCACACAACCTAGACCTTGATGGGAAGCATCACTATATACAGAAAAGCCTCCGAATCCACTCGGAATGGTTAGGATTGGTGCTGTAGTCAATCTTCGCTTAAGCTCTTGAAAACTTTGCTCACACTGATCTGACCATTCAAACGGAACCCCTTTGCGTGTAGGCCTAGTCAACGGAGCTGCAATCCGAGAAAAACCCTCAACAAACCTCCAGTAGTACCTTGCCAATCCTAGGAAACTCTGAATCTTAGTCACTGTCTTCGATCTCTCCCACTGGAGTACTGCCTCAACCTTGGACGGATCAACTGACACCTTGTCCTTAGATACTACATGACTAAGGAAAGCTATCTGATCTAACCAAAATTCACACTTGCTGAACTTCCCATAAAGCTGCTTATCTCGAAGAGTTTGGAGCACAATCCTCAGATGATGCTTTGTGCTCCTCCCAGGACTTAGAATAGATTAGAATATCATCTATAAAGATAATCACAAATTTATCCAGATACTTCAAAACACATTATTCATCAAATTCATGAAAGCGGCAGTGGCATTGGTTAAACCGAAAGGCATCACCAGAAACTCGAAATAGCCATATCAGGTTCTAAAAGCTGTCCTTAGTACATCTTCCTTCCTAATCCTCAACTGATGATAGCCTGATCTCAAATCACTCTTAGAAAACACTGAAGTCCCTTTTAACTGATCAAACAAATCATCTATTCTTGGCAGGGGATACTTATTTTAATTGTAGCCTTATTCAGTAACCTGTAGTCAATACATAACCGGAGACTACCATCTTTCTTTCTCACAAACAGTACTGGAGCACCCCACGGAGATGCACATGGTCTAATAAAACCCTTATCAAGCAACTCTTGCAACTGTTTCTTTAATTCTCCTAATTCAACTAATACCATCCAGTAAGGAGGTTTAGAGATAGGCTGGGTATCTGGCATTAAATCAATAGTAAACTCCAGCTCTTTCTCTGGTGGTAATCTCGGTAACTAATCCAGAAACACATTGGGAAACCCACAAACCACTGGTATATTTATATATGGGGAGGTTCCTGACACATATCGAAGACAAAGGCAATATAACCTTTAGACAAATAAATTCATTTGTAATTTCAAACATATAAACGTTATACAACTTCACCGAACATAACATCGTATATTTTATTCCTTAATGGCAAAAATACCTCAAATTTGTCAGGTAAAAAGAAGGTTACAGTCTTAGTGTAGCAGTCTAGACTTGCGCGATTTGTGGCTAGCCAATCCATGCCTAAGATTACATTAAAGCTATACATGTTTTATAAAACTAGATCTACTAACATCACCCTACCTCCTACCTTAATTTCACAATTCTTACACACCATATCTATAATTTGAGATTCATACATAGGTGTGCTAACATGCAATAGGTGACCTAGAGGCTCAGGTTCTAAATGCAAATTACGTGCAAACTGTGGTGATATAAATGAGTGCGTGGACCCTAGGTCAAATAAAACATGCGCCTCATGATTACAGACAAGAAGATTACCTCTAATAGTCTCGGAAGAGGTGTCGGCAGTCTCTTTGTCTAACACAAAAACACACCCCTGGATAACAAGCTTCTTACCCTTCTCAGCTACAGTAACCCATTTCTGTAGGGCTTGTCTCTGTGGAGCCCATGTCTTTGGATGCTATCACGGTGGCTCTTAAGGTTGTGTGGTCTTATCCTACATCTGTGGGCAATACTTGATCACATGACCCTTTTCACCACACTTAAAACAACTACCAGTAACCCAGTGGCATGGCCCACTATATGTCCTACCACAATCTCTGCATCGTCTAACAACCCTCTGGGAGCCTCTGGTGATCTCAACTGTATCAGTAGGAATCTTGGGCTTATCAGCCTTCGCTCGAGACTTATCAATCCTCAGTGTCTTAGGCGAACTCCGCTTTTGCTTTGATCGGGAACTCCTATCCTCTTGCCTTTACCCATACTCTTACTTCTAGACCCATACTATGCTTGTGTAATATCTAGACCCTTCTCTATATCCTGAGCCCGTCCAAGAGCATCCTTAAACTCATTAATATGGAACCTCAATAATCTATCTCGGATGGTTGGTCTCAGTCTAGACAAAAACCTCTCTGTACGGTGCTCCTGATCTCTAACTGTCTCGAGGTCATATCTCATAAGGGTCGTAAATTAGTTCTCATACTCATCAACTGATATCTGTTTGCATCTTCTTTTGGGTAGTACGGGGAACATACTGGGCCCTGAAGACTAATAGAAAAGTATCACAACTAATCACTGGGTGTCAGGTAGTCAATTGTCTCTTAGTGGCTCTCTACCAGTGTCCTGCCTAACCCTTCAACATATAAGTACACATACTGACTTTCTCAGCATTTATGCACCCCAAGTAATCAAAAGTTGTCTCTAACTCTAATAACCACTCCTCGGCCTTAACTGGATCCTTAATCCCCTTAAATTCTGGGGGATTCATCTTAAGAAAGTCCCGTAATCTGCCCGCATCTTTGTCATCTCTGGGCTGTGGGACTGGAGGCTGATGAGCTGAGGGTGGTAGAAGAGCCTATGTAGGAGGAGGTGGTGAAGTAGGTATGGGCACTGTGGCATCTATAGCTGAGGTGTTTGCCCCGAAATGTTGAGCAAACATAGCAGTCATGTTGTCAAACCCCTCTTTCATACTTTGTTCGAGCTTGTTTATTCTAGTATTTGGGCTCTTTGGCTGGGGAACAGGTGGTGGAGGTGGCTGAGCCTACCTATGAGGGTGACCTCGTCTCCCGCTCATGGTTTGTGATCAAATACCTGAGTGTAAACCATGGGTTTTAACCAGAACTTTAACATATATACTCAATTTATATCCAGACAAGCACAGATGCTTGGGATGTAATCTTATTCGAACTACCGACACTGACAGTACTAGACAACTCTTACTCTAATACCAAGAAAGACTGTTACCCCTCCCTCCCCCCCCCCCCCCCCCGAAAACATGAAAGTTTAGGCTAACCTTTTCATTTAGTAACTTAATTTCTTACTTAGGTTGCATTCTTGCCAGTGTAGGAATCCTACATTTCCTTTTTTTAAAAATTTCGATAGTATAACAACTGTAACCATCCTAACCCCCTATATGAAAACATAATTTATATTTCTCAAATCCAGCCACAATTCCCAATACAGTTCATTTCAAAGTACATATTTATAATCCTACAGCAGTTGATTTTATTTATGCTTTCTTAACCGTAACCATAAGAATCCACAAAACTTATACAACATTCATAATATTCCAATTTTCATAAATACCCATCACATCATTGATTTATACATTGGAATAACGTTTACATACATAAATATCAACTACTTTCCAAAAGTATCATTTATATTCAAATATTTGTGTTGTAGAAGATGTCTGGTATCAAAATAAGAGTATACCTTATGTGTGTACAAAAAGTATCCTGAGGAGAGACGCGTCCCTCAGCCTATGTCGTATACGCAGCAGGTACAGGGATGATCATTGTAAATAATTTGGAATGATAGAGGGGGTGAGCTTTTGTAAAGCCTAGTAAGAAATGCATTTAAAGTAGTCACAGTATCAACATATGCAGAAAAACAAAATGCCATAAAAATGCATTTCATACTTTAAATCATCATATGAAATCTTTAATACTTATCTTTAAAATTCATACATGTTTCAAACATACGTCATACTTTAGAAACTTAACATCATAACTAATAAAACTTATCATAGAGTTCATGGAGACTAGGCGAGACCATATAGCCAGTATGTGGGTCATGACTAATCATCCTCTAAAGAGAGAACTGAGTACCAATGGCCATGGTAAGGGGTTGTAAACTTGATTAGGGTCGTACAATGAACATGCACCATGAAGGACCAATATACCCACAAGGGACAGAAGCTTGCACAATGTGGGAGAGAACATGCACGACGTGGGCTAAACATATGCCATAAGGGATAGGAACATGTACAATATGGCAAGCATGACAGAAAATAACATAAACTATAGGAGTGCCTTAGTTTCAAATTTTACTTACTTACTTTTACAACTTCTTAATCATAAACTTGGTACGAAAACGATAAGGACCGAGAGTGCCTAGGTCATGTTAGCCAGGGATTTACCACCCCAATCGTTATTTCGAAAAACATACTTATTTACTTTCATACTTAAAACATTATTGGAAAATCATGCATAGAAATCATAAGGTTTGTTTTCTGAGGCATCCTTAGTTAACATAAAATATGAACTTCGGTTTTAAAGCGATAAACTCTTTTTTCAGAAATCGGTTGGTATGTCCAGCTAGTTTTTGAAAACTTTGGAAATTAACTTCAGAATGTAATTCATGCTTCAAACATTTCTGTATAAATTAATATGAAAGTAAGGGACACCATCATAACTTTAAATTACATCCCTTACCTATCGGATCTCGGGGCAGCAACAGTCTTCAAGTCTCGGGCATGCCTCGGTTTGCGTGGCTACACTACTCGCTGCCCAAAATAATTTTGAAACCATCAATACGTACTCATACTTACCTTAACATACCATAATATATCTTAAGTAACCATAAACATCATTAGAGTTGGCCTTATTCACTAACTTTCCTACTTGCTCGATTATACCGATAAACATGCCATTTCAATATATTTATATTCTTTAGACTTAAACTCACAAAAATAATGTTTTACATGTTTGTTTTAAAACTTTACATAATACTTCAAGACTTGTTAAATTGCCAAATTCCACCATTTCATCGTTTTCGATTAAACCGAATCTTAAATCGAACTTTTCGGTATTAAATTAACACCATACAATCATCAACCAAGCAAACTTCACCATTTTCATATAGAACCTTGTTTGTCGAAAACATAGCCTAACCCTAGAAAATCCATTTCAAAATTCAACTTTAGCCAAAATCACGCAAATTCAACATACATCAATCATATCTCAACTTCATCTTCTTCCAACAATTTTACCTTAATGTTGACCAACTTTCACCAAAGAATTATCCACCAACAATCACCCTCAGCTGTAAATCAACATATATGCAACTTAGAAACACCATAAACAAGCTTAAAAATCCATCAAATAAGTAAGAAAATCACTTTCTCTCACCTAGCAAAATAGGGCAGTTCTATCCAGATTTCTTCTCACTAACTTTTCACTAGCCAAATGACCTTTGTTTTGGCTGAATTATTTCTTTATGTGTAGGGGACTTATGGAGGAACAATCAGTCCTTCTTGGCCGAACTCTAATTCAACCTAGAATATGGTCGAAAACATCCCACAAGATGAAGCAGGTGTGGACGCTTATGACAGGTTGAGAGGGGAATATCTTTTTGGTTCCTTCGACTTACAGAGCCTATAATACAATTCTGGAGACTGAATTGGTCTACCTTCTTAGGTTAAAATTCCAGGCACAAACTCCACTCCTAGCCCCTTCAGTTTGACCCAAAACCAAAGCCTAGCAGTGAGCATAAAATCTGGTTGCTAGCTGGCCTACACCAACAAATCCATAAAAATTATTTTCCCGCCCATTTTTGTGATTTGGCCATAGAGCTGTTAGTGGGCTGGTCCGGGTCGGTTCTCACCGGTTTCGACTCACTAACAGCTTAAACCGGTCTAAACCGATTGTGAATCGGTCTGAGCTGGGCCGGTTCGGTTCATGGACCGGTTAGCTGTTAAACCGGATTGAACCGATTTAAACCGATTCTGTCCATTTTTTAATTTAAATTTTTTATTTTTTTTAAATTTATATTAATTTATTTTAATAAAAATAAATATATATTAATATATTTTTATAATTTAATCTAATAAATTTTTTTTATAATAAATAATGTTAATAGTTTAATTTAACAACAATTTATTATAAAGTTATTATAATTTATTTAATTAATGTAACAATAATGTAAATATAAATTACTATAAAATTATGTAATAAAACTATTGTTATAATAAAATAAAGTTATATTATGAATATGATATTATAATAAAATTATTATGACAAAAAGAAAAACGAAATTTAGATAAGAAAATAATGATATTATAAATTTGGAATAAGAGAATTTAAGTGAATTTGAGAGAGTTTGAGTGATTATTAAGAGAGTATGAGTGAGTATTAAGAGAATAAGAGTGGATGAGTGTTTAGATTTGAGAGAAAATATGAAAGAAAATGTAAAGAAAAATGAAAGGAAATGAATTGGTATTTATAAAAGAAAAAATGAAAATTTAAAATAATTAAAAAAATAAATAAAAAAAAGAGGGAGGGAGTTACAGAGTTGATGGGCAATGGCCGCCGTTGCCCATCAACACAGGTAGTAACCTTTGCAGGCTACTGCCTGCGTGCATGCAGCCTGCCATTGCATGTGTAGTGGCAGGCTGCTTTTTATTTTTTTATTTTTATTTTTGTTGAACCAGACCAGTTCAACATGAACCGATTCGGTTCGTAACCTGGCCAGGATATTTCGGGCCCTTAACAGCTCGATTCGAACCCGGCATTATCCGGGTTCAGTTATCTGGCCGAATTAACCCGATCCGGTTTCGAATAGGGTCGAGCCAACCCGGCCCAATAATCACCTCTATTTAGCCACTTCTCAAGTGTTCTATTAGGTGTCTAGTATATTTCCGTGAAATTTGGCACCCTCTTGTTTGGGCAAAATTTCCGTTTGGGCTCGTTTTATGCAATTTAGTCATTTTCGATGCTAAACTGCTAAAGTTTTCAGTTTTCTTTTAAAATTTATTTAAATGTCATAACCTCAAATTTTTACCCAAATTTAATTCTCTAAGTTAATTATACCCTATATTGACTTACCATGGGGTCGAAATAATAAATGTTTTTTACAGATTTACGAGATTTATTCGATTACTTGGTTAACTTTCTTGGTTTAGTTCTAACTTAGAATTTCATAAACTTTTTCACTCCAACCCTTCAATTCAATCTTCCAAACATCAAATCATACTTATTTTAATATAAACCCTCGAAAAACACTTTAATTCAAAATCTTACTTCAGGTTTCGTGCCCCTAGCTTTGTGCCCCTAATCCGAGCTCCTCGGTTCTTCTGGGCCCTACATAAACACCAGATCAATACATTGAAATTCCTTCTAGTTTTTAATTAAATAATAATATGAAAATTTTGGGTTTCACAGTGCTTAAGGGTGTAGTGGGGGTTAAAGGTGTTGTGGAAGTGGTGTTTCGGGTATTGGTGGCGTGGGTCGTTTACTTCCATATTGCTGTGTGAAGAGCACAGTAAGGGTCTCCAAGTTGTGCCCTACTTTAGCTAGACGTGCATTGGGGTTGTCTGACTGTGAAAGTGGAGGAGGTGGAGGTTGCTATGCTCTTCAGTTCTTTCGGGGTCGTCAACGTGTTCTGCTTATCAAGAACAATACCCTATTCATAATACATGCTTTAGTATCATGCTTCAGCACAATTCACAGTTTATATCTAGACAAACACAATTATATGGGATGTAAGTCTAATTTTAGTCTATCTACACTGACACAAGACTAGACAAATAGTGCTTTGATACCATTTTGTAATGCCCTCGAAAGCCAGAAATTTCGAGCTAACTTTTTCTTTTACTCATTATGTTTTCACTCGCTCAGTGTAGTTATCACCTAATAAGTAATTACTACTTGTTTAGTGTTTAAGACTGATTGTTTAAGGTCTCATTAAAGTCTCCTCATAATACACACCAAAAAAAACAAAATTGAAAAATTTTGCCCCTAATCTAAGCTATTATCCATCCTCATACGTAATACATCATCATTTCACCTATGGCAATTACAATCTCAGTATAGTATCTTAAACATTTCATATCCTTCCATTTGTAATATTGAGGGTACAACTTAATCACAAGGCACAGTTTGTTTACAGACTCGATATTCTCCTAGTACTTACATCCCAATTCCTATACACTATGTACACAAAAGAATTTAGTCTGGGATATAAACAAAAGAACAAGAGGATTATACCTCAATCCAAAAATATAGCTTTGTGCAACACGTACAAAAAGCTCTCGGTGCACCACACTTGCACCGGGCCTACCAAAAGTAATTTGTGAGGTGGAAGAGGGGGTGAGCTAAAGCCTAGTATGAAAATATATGCTAAGTGATGCTAGGCTCCTACTATATTAGAGGCATGTTTATGCGTGAGCAAATGCACAAAAACTCATGTTTCAATGCGGTTTATTAAAAATAGTGTAATGTTAGTATACTTTTGTTTATACAATATAAAATATTTATACCGAATAGTTTCAGACATATTAGTGCACACACATTTATAAAATAGAGATACAGTAGAAATAGAAATAATACATTCATTTGTTTTCATAACAGTGTCGAGATACATATTCAAAAGTATTTTCATGAGACAAGCATTAATTCTTAAGATTCGGTAATGTAAACGGGATCTTTGGATATGTAACCAATAAGCTTTCCATGAAAGCATTCATTGTAGTTAGCAGTGGTCACAATCCCATACCAGGGCTCTATCCATGATCATGAATCATCCTAGTACCAGTGATCATCTAGTAGCTGAGGTACATGTCATGACTAGTTGTCAGACAACATACGTAATTACTGCTACCCATTGCCACACACGCAGGATCTATGACACAATTACGTATACGGCTCCTCAATGCCACACGGGCTTAATAATTACCACACAGGCTTACTAAATGCCACATAGGCATAATAAAAGCCACACGGGCATAGAGTGCCACATAGGCATAAAGTGCCACACAAGCAAGTTAAATGCCACACAGGCATTATACAGTGCCCCATGTTTCATATGTCAAAACTCGTACAAAGATAGCTTTTAGAACATGATTTGGGTATTGAAAACATGGTGCATTTAAACAGTTGTAGTTTGTAACATCAATGTATGAAATCATGTTTGTTAAAACCTTTATCTCAATAAAAGACTTTATTTTGGCAAAGCTATCATGACAACAATAACTTTATTTATTCAACCACTTGACACCTTTATAAAACCATATACTACCTTGCCTCAAGCATACGAGTCTCAAAAATGAGTAGTGTTTTCTAAAATGCATGAGGTAAAAATTCAATATATAAGATTAAATCAATCTTAAAGACTATGTACGTCAATTTCCAACGAAGATTTGGTATTATGATGGCATAGGTAGAACACTAATTAGCGTCATAATCACAACCAGTTAACTTGCATAAAAACTCTAACAAGCAGTGTAGTTTTTACACTAATCCACACAATCCCAATCTCAAACATTATACACTTTAGGCTCAATCCAAACATATTTTGAAATTTGAACAAAATGCATTTAAACCTATGATTATTAAATAACATTAACTGATACATACATGAACACAGAGGACTAACAAGCATTTAACATACATTCCCTTACCTATGGTACCAACGCTTGGTACTTAGCAAACCACACCTGCACACCTTGGCCTATTGGTTTTATTTCACCTCCTAGGATTTCCTATACCACCAATACACATCACAATTCACTATCAAATATTTACTTCACTAATGTATTATTGATCTAGATAAATGTTATACTTGTACTACACTTCCTTCATGGACCAAAAGGCATTAATTTACCTTTGTTGTTTTCTCCTTAATATTACCTATTTATCACCATTTGGATATTACTTCATTACTACCATCATCCTTCTTTATAACATACTCATGTATATATATATATATATATATGTTCACTTGATTATTAATGTGTGTATATATATATATATATGTATATCTATATTTTTATATGCCTTCGCTCAAAATTTAGCATACACATATATTTAGACCCATATACATATATATATATATTTCAGTTAGTGTAATATACACTTGTGCATATATATACCTATGTACTTTTACTTATAATTTTAACATATATATATAGGCATTCGGTTGCAATAACTATATATTTGCCCACATATATCTCAACACATTTGCTTATGAATTTAACATATATCTACTTGTATAAAACTTGCAGGTCATGGAAAGCTCACCTTATCGGTTCCTCTCCTTCAATAGCCTCTTCAATTTGGATTAATGGTGAAGGGCCAAAAAAACGCTGGCCATTGCTCTTGTACCAAGACAAAAAAAGGAGGGAAGTCCTCCCCTTGCTGTGGTGCATATCAAGCTGCTATTCCCACAATGGTGGCTACTGTCCAAAATGATCAGGCCTGGGGAAGGTGAACACAAAGGGTGGCTTAGGTGGTTCAACTTTCCTTCTTTCCCCCTCTTTACTCTTTCTTCCTTTTCTTCCTTCTCTCAGCTCAACTCAAAATTGTAGTTTGACAGTCACGGTTTCTAGCTGCTATTCCATGCTCTTCCTTTCCTTGATACCTTACAATTCAACTGCCAATTCCACGCCGAACACAACTCCTAGGTTAGCACCGAAACTCAATTTCTAGCCACTACAATTGCTCCGCCGAATTTTTTTTGCAAACCCCAACTCAGCCTTGTGTGATGCCAATACCAGCCCAGAAGCAATGCCTAAAACTCCAAACACAGCCTATACAATTTGCTCACTCAAAATCTCTTCTTGCTGTTGTACCTATTCAATTTCTCAATCCATCATCACCACTATTTCTGCCTTTATTTTCCTTTCCCTTCACCGATCACCAGCCAAACCTGAAGCTTTCACGCGTTGCGCAATTCCACTACTCAATCAACTTTTCCAAGCATCCCAAATGTCGTCAAACTCCCTGGTTGCCCCATGATTCTCTCATAAGCTCAGTGCCTCACCACCAATCTCCCTTCCATCGACTTCCTCCCCTCTCTCTCTCTCTCTCCCCTCTCTTTACCGTTCCATGTTCTGCCGATCACTGCACCCTTGTTGTCCCTATCTTCCTTTCCTTCCATCCTATTTTCCCTCATTTCTTTCCTCCACTCTTTCTCTCTAGTTGATGAGGAAGCTCTCATTCACTCCTCTGTTTCGTTTCTGTCTTCCCCCCCCCCCCCCCCCCTTTTTTTTCTAATTTCAAATCCCAAAATTGTGGGAAAAGAGGTGAAGCCGATTGGCTTCTTCAAGAAGCCAATCGGTTTCAAATATATATTTATTTTATTTAATTTTTTTATAAATTTTTTTATATATTATATATATTTAACATATAATATATTATATAACAATATATACACACACTCATATATACACATACATATATATTTTTATCAATATTAGCATATACTTGAAATATTTATTTGTATTAATATATATAATGTATAACATATATGTATACATAATAACTCACTTACTTTAGATTTGATAAATCTATTAAATTCAAATTTTAAGTAAATTTTCCACTCATTCTTTCATTAATTATAAAACATTACAGTCAATCTTATGAACTCACTTTGTTGATTTAAACAAGTTCTAGATCTAAGAAAATTCATAGGCTTGCTGTAGCTCGTCTTGTAGAAAAATTAATACAGATAAATACACCCAAGATTTCATGTTCAATCATCAAGAAAAGATTAATACGGAAGCGTACCTGAATCCATTGGAATTGATATCTTGGGATTAAAATCTTCCACGTCTAAACCTTTTGAGAGAATCTGTATCTCACTCAACGATGAGATTTGATTGTGAGAATTATGTTATGTTTAGACTGGGGACCATAACCTATTTATACTTGAAGCATATTTTATTTTATTTTGGCCCATCATGAAAATAAAATAAAATATTAGGTCTTTACACATTGCAAAGCCCATACTAATTGAGATGTCCTAAAGTCCAATAACTTAAACTTTTATTTGATCACTGTTAAGTGGACTAAATAGATAGCTTGTAATATATAATTAATTGATATATGTAGTCCCACTAAATAATTTCCCAACAATCTCTCACTTGGGCCACATATGTCACCTGATAATTGTACATTTTAAAATAACTTTAAGAGCTCTAAACTTGCTATCATGACAAGGCAACATCTCTAAACAATCTGGTCCATCAATTATATTAACATAGGATCAAAGCGATCTTCGTTACATATATTCCGTAACTAAACCCATCAATGGTCACGTATATTAATATAATCAATGACATAGATCAAGTATGGATGTGTAGCATGGAAATTACATGCAATGTGATCCCCTAAACATGCCTATTTCCAACTGGTCCTACTTTCAAAAAACTTTATGCTCAACTGTAATTTGAAAGAATAATACTTTATTTCAATGTTTCAATAATAACAACAATACTTTATTCTGATCAGAAAAATGTCTCAATAACAAATGAATATAAATGAAACAAACTCCCACTATACAAGCATATCATCAAAGTGAACCACACCCATATGAGCTACATGCTCATGAAACACCTTAGGTGGTACACCCTTAGTAAGTGGATCCACAATCATGGAGTTCGTATTGATATATTCAATAGATATCTAAAAACTCTGAACTCTCTCCTTAACAACAAGAAACTTGATGTCAATATGCTTTAACTTCGACGAGCTTATGTTGTTCTTAGAGTATAATTCTGTGGCTTTATTATCACAATAAATCTTTAATGGCTTCTCAATGCCATCGACAATGCATAGTCCAGTGATAAAATTCCGCAACCATATTGCCTGGTTCGATGCCTCATAGCAAACTATAAACTCTGCTTCCATGGTGGAAGAAGCTATGAGTGACTGCTTTACACTCTTCAAAGACATAGCTCCTCCAGCTAACATGAAAACATTACCAGAAGTGGATCTTCTGCTGTTAAGGCAACCAGCAAAATCGGAGTCTGAATACCCAACGATCTCTAAATGGTCTAACCTCCAATATGTGAGCATGTAGTCTTTAGTTTTCTGTAAATACCTCATAACCCTCTTTGCTGCTTTCCAATGATCTATTCCAGGGTTACTTAAATATCTGCCAAGCATTCCAACTATGTACGGAATATCCGGACGCATACAAACTTGAGCATACATGAGACTCCCTACTGCTGAAGCATAAGGAATCTTTTACATCTCTTCCTTTTCAACATTATTTCTTTGGCATTGAAGCAAACTGAATTTATCACCCTTAGCAATGGGCGTGTCTCCTGATGCACAATTTGTCATATCAAATCTGCTAAACACCTTATTGATATAAGCCTTTTGTGATAAGCCAAGTATTCCTCGAGAACGATCTCGATGGATCTATATGCCTAACACAAAAGATGCATGCCCAAGATCATTCATCTCAAATTTATTTGAAAGAAATCTCTTGGTTTCATGCAATAAGCCTATATCTCTACTTGCAAGCAAGATATCATCGACATATAACACCAGAAGAATAAACTTGCTCCCACTAATCTTGTGATAAATACATTGATCACCTTAAAACCAAAAGAGGTGATCACTTGATCAAATTTTCGATACCATTGACGAGATGCTTGTTTTAAACCATAGATGGATTTCTTTAATTTGCACACCAAATGTTTTGATTCATCCGACATGAAATTTTCTGGTTGCTCTATATAAATTGTTTCTTCAATGTTACCATTAAGAAACGCTGTCTTTACATCCATCTGATGTAGCTCCAAATCATAATGAGCTACAAGTGCCATAATGATTCTAAAAGTCTTTCGATGAAACCGGAGAGAAAGTCTCTTTATAATCAATGCCTTCCTTTTGAGTGAAACCTTTGGCAACTAGTCGTGCTTTATATCTTTCGATATTGCCTTTCGAATCCCTTTTGGTTTTGAAAATCCATTTACAACCAATCGGTTTCGCTCCTTTAGGCAATTCGACAAGATCCCAAACGTCATTATCCTTCATTGATTTCATCTCATCTTTCATGGCCTCAATCCATTTATGAGAGTGAACACTTTTTTTGGCTTCATGAAAAGATTTTGGGTCATCTTCTAGTCCTATATCAAACTCATTTTCTTGGAGATAAACAATATAATCATCCGGAATCGTCGATCTCCTTTCTCTCGAGGATCTCCTTAATGGCACTTCCAATTAAGGTTGTTGTTGCTCTTCAATATGATTAGGTGGTAACCCAGGAGTGTCTTGATAATCCGAATTTGCATCTTGAATAATGTCAGACATAATTGTCTGATCATTCTCAATTGCAACTGTAGGAACTGTAACATGTTCTTCCTCAAAGACAAAATTCCTGAGTTTGGCACCTTCATCATATTCAACATCCTCAATAAACTTAGCATTCCCTGTTTTGAAAAAGGATCTATTTAAGGGATCATAAAACTTGAAACCCCTCGATCTTTCTGAGTATCCAACAAAGTAGCAGCTTATTGTTCTTGAGTCCAATTTCCTTTCGTTAGGCTTGTATGGCCTAGCCTCAGTTGGACAACCCCAAATATGTAAATGCCTAATACTAGGCTTCTTTCCTGTCCATAATTCATATGGAGTTTTAACTACTGCTTTGCTTGGAACTCGATTAAGAATGTACACTGCAGTCTTTAAGGCTTCTCCCTAAAGTGAGTCTGGCAAAGAAGAATGACTAATCATACTTCTAACCATGTCCTTTAGGGTCTGATTTCGTCTCTCAGCTACACCATTTTGACTTGGAGTCCCTGGCATGGTGTATTGAGGAACGATGCCACATTCTGCTAAATACTTTGCAAAAGGGCCTGGACGTTGTTCACCTGCTCTGTCGTATCTACCGTAATATTCACCACCACGATCAGATTTAACAGCATTAATTTTTTTACCAAGTTGATTTTCAACTTCAGCTTTATAGGTTTTGAAAATATCCAATGCTTGAGACTTCTCATGAATCAAGTATAGGTACCCATAACGAGAATAATCATCTATGCAAGTAATAAAATACTGTTGACCATTCCAAGAAGCTGTAGGGAATGGACCACAAATATCAGTATGAATTAAATCCAAGACGTTTAAACTCCTGTTAGCACCAGTTTTCTTGATATTTGTTTGTTTTCCTTTAATACACTCAACACAAATTTTGAAATCTGAAAAACCAAGTGAATCGAGAATTCCTTCTGACACAAACCTCTTTATTCTTTGTTCAAAAATATGTGCTAAACGCCTGTGCCATAACATAGAAGAATTCTCATTAATTAATTTGCGTTTTGTATCATAATTATTTGTAATAACCCTTATTTGCGATATCTATCGTAAGTATACTAAAGTAAATTTTAACTGACTTGAGGTTACTTTGAAATTTTGGACAGATTATTGAAGCCGAGAATGTCTTGGTCAGCTTAGTCAAGAAGTGGAGAATCTGTATAAGTAAGTATGTGTGTATTAAGATATACTATAAGAGAATTAAATATATATATATATATGTATAAATATATACATATGTATATAAGTTATGGAAATTAGAATTTTAAAAACCATAGAAAAATGGGAGATATTATATTTTGCTTGAAACAATAGTTATTTATCTACTAATCCATTAATGTTAAATTGGGTTATTAGAAGCTGATGAAATGAGGATTGGAAATACAAGTAAAAGGGTTGGAAACAAGAGTCAAAGGTTGACAAATAAATCAAGGGCTGGAAACGAGAGTCAAAGGTTGACAAATAAATCAAGGGCCGGAGATCTAAGACTAAAGGGCTGGAAAACATAAGTTAAAGGCTGGAAATTAAGGGCTACGTTTTTCTCTTTTGTTTTCCTCCCCAAACCGAAACCAAGAAGAGCAAACTTCTCCAGCAAAATGTCGACAACCCTAGCAAGAAGATGTAAGGTTTCGTTGTCTCGGTTTATCATGTCATACACGAAAATAAGCAGCGGATTAAAATCAACAAAACCAAAATCACCAGGATCATGCAACAAGATTAATTTCGGGATAAAATCTAACCTTTTGGTGTACTCGTGTAGGAATGTTCGACTTCTGAATATGGCAACCCACGAACAGCCCTTGATTTATCGTTAACTCAAGACTCCTAGCTGAGAGAAGCCCTCTAACGGTATCCACACGAGTAGGACGCAAAACAAGACCTTTGCCTGAGACAAGATGTGATCAGAAGCGAAGAGAAGAGGAAGGGAATTGTTTTATGAGAGTGCTAGCTCCAAGAGGTAGAACGGCTATAAAAATATTCTGTTCTTCTTGTGTCTAACTTTTAGACTTAATGTTGTTTTTATAGTGCCTCTTAACAAAACCCTAAAAAGGCCTTAGCCTTAGTCCAACTAAATTGGGCCTTTTGGGCCTTTTAAAATTACTTAATCCAAATCCAGTTAATTGTAGGGCATACTCTAAAAAAAGAACCCCTCTCCCTTTCTCCTCAAGTCCGGCCAAGATATAAGCATCTTCTTCAAACATTCTTCCATTTCACCCAGCCACCCAAACTGATTTAAAGAATCTACATTGTGAAGGAGGCCACAACGAAAATGAAGGAACAAGTTTCATGCTAGAGGTGGCCAAAGAAATCGTGAGCCATGGATGCAATGGGAGCTTTGGTTCAACAAGATTATGGCATTGGAAGTGAAGGAGAAGAAGTGAGAAGAGCTGCCCATTGGTGATTGAAGAAGTGAGGGGTTGAAACCCAAACTACAGCAGATTTAAATTGGGATTTCAGGGCAAGATAAGAAAGGTAGTAAACTGAGGTGAGTTGATGTGTTTTGCTGGAAATTAATCTATGGAAATAGAATGCAATATGTTTATTGGATTGGCATTGATGTGTATAGGTTTGACAGCAAACAAGTTGTGAAGAAGAGACTGAAATGGTTCCAACAGATTCTGTTTGTGCATCAAATTAAGGGGGGTAAGGTTCTAACCCTATAATGATTGATTATTATGCATGAAAATGATATTGTGATGAACTAAATTTAAATGGCTATTGTTAGATAAAGATAAACTGAATATTCTGACTTGATGTTGAATCTGGAATTTGCTGTTCAGTCTGGGTGGAAATTAAAACGAGCAGTTTAATAGTTCTGTATGGAGAAAAATTTTGGAAAAATTATGAATTATGGCCCTTTATGTTAGAGAAAGTCAGTTTTGGAATTGCTTGAATTGGACTTCTGTAGCTTGAGTTATGCACAAATGAGTGCAGGGTGTTCTGTCTAAAAACGTGAATCACAGTCCTGACTTTGAAAAATCATAGCAAATGGCCTAAATTAAATTTGGTTACAAGCCTTACATGTCTAGAAAGGTATTTAAGTTAGGAGCATGATGGTTCTGGGTTTGCATCATTTCGATACTCTTATAACCAAATATGAGACAGTTTGTGCATATTGGTCAGTGTTTTACTATGTCAGGAAACTGCTGAACATACTGAAACTTTGGGAAATTTCTGGTGTTGATATAGGAAGAGTTAAATTATGAATCTTACATTTCTAAATAGGGAAATGAGTTAACTTTCATCTAGTTTTAGAATTTTCAGATTTGAAACTTCATGGCTTAAGATATGTATGAATGCATGCAGGACACTCACTGCTGGGGGCAGATTTTTAATGAAAACTTCAAATATTCATAGAAAATTGCCCAGATCATATATGACTGCAAACTTTACATTTTCAGAAGGATAAATGAGTCATGATTGACATGGTATTGGGTTTGTACAGATCTCATATCCCTATAGTTGGCAGTAAGCATTTTACTGAACACAGGTCAGGAAATTTCCTGCCTACTGTGCCAGATTTGGACCAAGGTCTAAAAATTGATGGGAAATGGCACAAAATGAATTAGAAAATGAGCCTTATATGTCTAAATAGGGATTTGAGTTAGAAGTAATATAAAAATTACGGTTTGATAATTAAGTTCTGAAAATTATACTTAAGTCTAGCACAATACCATAAGGTTCAAAACCTTAAAGGACAGAAATGGACCAAATGGGTCATAAGTAGTTCAAATGAATGAAAAGACAATAAACGGTGCTAGTAACATTTGAATAACTCTGGAAACACAGCCAAGTATTGTTTCTTGTTGAATTATACAATGCTTAATGTTAGCTTATGATTGGAAATACTAAGATCGATGGATGTATAGAGATTGATTCAATTTACTATGTGTTATGTAGAGGGTTGTCCTAAGGACTGAGTTTGACCCGAAATCAATTAATACTCCAAGACTTGTTAGGCGAGGGAGAACTGATTCAGAAGCTAAGAAAGTACTGTAAGTAACCCTAAGCGACTACTTGCATCCAAATTGTTTAATGCTATAAATTCTTGGAATTTGGCAATTGAAATAGAATGAATGCTGCAAATGAGATGTCTTCCCTTAACAGTTGATTTTGCTTTTCTAGAAATGGTTTGTAAACAAATGATGGCTCGCAAGAAATGTACTGTTTAAGCATATTATAAAATCAAGGAATACTTTAAATGTTTTAAAGGTTTAAATTAAATTCGAATTTAATATGATTTTATACCTTGTTGATATTTAAATGCCTTGTGAGCCTTGTTTCATGGAATCACCTTTTTATGAACTACGATGATTGCTATGAGGTTAGGGAAGATTGAATTTGGTTTTTAAGACTACTGGATTTCTGTTTTAGACCCAGGGTATTGAGACCTTAGGGCACTGTACCTTGAGAATTTTATAGACACATTTGATTGACTTAGAGCACTGTTTCTCGAGTATAAGTCTCAGAAACGATCGGCTTGTCCCGTATATTACGTTGGGCAGGTCCCGGTGTCATGTGCACAATGATGCTAGGGGTCTATGCATAGTTACGACCCTTATGGGATGATTGCTACGGTTAGCTACCGTAGATCATTTAGTGTTAGCTCTAAGTAACATCGATTGATACTATGTGGACTCTCTTGGTACTATGATTGGTTTTATTGATCGCACAGCATACTTTATGTATGGTTTGATATTGAGACTTTTAGTCCAATGATGGAACTCTATATTTGACTACAAATTGTTATTGAGTTTCCCTATCGTATTTAAGTTTTAATGCAGCATAATTGATTTGATATAATTGAAAGTGATTTGAATGAGTTTTCATAATTAAGGGATGCTTGGTATTATTTAGTTGCTTATTGTTGTTACCAGACCTAGTCATGGGCGGGCTCGGGCCGAGCCCATGACAGGTAATAAGAATGGTTATTGGTACCCAAGCCCGGCCCGACCCGTAATCTAGGCAGATTTTTTTGCCTAATCCCGTTTTTGTACCATAAGCCCGAGCCCGCCCAAATATAATTTTTTTATTTTTTAAAATTTTTAATTATTTAATTATTTATTTTTTATTATTTATTTCCTTTAAATTTTAATTTAATTTGTCAAAATTTATACGTTAATTTTCATGTTAAATATTTATAATCATGTTTTATTAATCAATAATGTTTTTTTATATATAAAATATTATGCTAAATAAATATATAAAAAATAATATAATATATTTCATTCGGGCTGGACTCGGGCTTTGAAAGTCAAGCCCGAGGCCCGGCCCGATTTTTAAACAGGCCTAAAAATTTTGCCCAAGCCCGTTTTTTCATCAAATTTTTTTGTCCAAGCCCGACCAAATTTCAAACGGACTTTTGGGCTTGGGCGGGTAGCCCGGCCCTTGAGCAGGTCTAGTTGTTACTTACTGAGTTGCAACTCACTCCCCTCTTCTTTCCCCTCCCTTTCAGAGTGATCGATACAGCGATTGTTGATTTTGGCTTGGAAAGCTTCTTGAGAGTGGACTTCCCCGCATAGTCTAAGGTATATGGCTCCCAGCGGTTTGTATAGACATAGATGGATGATGGCACAGTGTATTGGAAATTCTTTTGACTGTATATATATATACTTATGTGATGAGTATGGGATGTAAGCTAGATTATGTATTATTGGAATATGACGATCAGTATACTTTTTGAATTGGCATTATGTATGTTGGTAGATATGCCTAAATATATTAGAGGAGTTATATGAAATTGAGATTGGCCTACATATTCACCTACAAATGAATAGTGATATAAGGGATAAAAAAAATTTCTAATTCCGCAATTTAGGCTTCCGCAAGATATTAAGAAAGATTAGGCATGACATTATTTATATGCAAGGATTCATTAATGTGTGAGGCATGAAGATCTAATTTATATAGATTATCAACTAAAGAACCTGTGCCAATAAGATTTGAATACTGAAAAAGACTAAATTTTCCATTTCCAAATGAACAAGAATATCCAGATTTGTCCAAATAAGAAATAGAAATCAAATTCTGTCTAAATGACGGTACATAAAAAGTCTCTTACAAATCTAAATAGTAACCATATTCTAACTTTAATCTAAATAAACAAACAACCTCAACAGGAGCTCTTTCGCCATTTCCTACATAGATGAATCTTTCAGCATCAATTAGCTTTCTGCTCCGTAGACAACCCTGCATAGTCACACTTATGTGAGTAGTTGCACCTGTATCTATCCACCAAGTGTAATTGGGTACTAAAGCCAAATTAACTTCAGAACAAACAAAGTTAAGAAGTTTACCCTTTTTGGCAAGCCATTTAGCATACTTGGAACAATCCTTCTTCACATGACCACCTTTGCGGCAAAAGAAACAAGTGATCACCTTATCTTGCTTTTGTTGCCCCTTAGGCTGTGAAGTTCCAGTATTTGCAGTGCCTTTTTCTGTGTTCCTTTTTCTCTTTTTGTTGGCAGCAATGTCATTGGAAGAAGATGCTAAGTGAGCACTTTCTATCTTCTCTTGTTTCAACCTCTCTTCCTCTTGCATACACTGAGCAATGAGCTCATTAAGAGTCCATTTCTCCTTTTGAGTATTATAACTTATTTTAAAAGGACTAAATTGTGCAGGAAGAGATATTAAGACTAAGTGCACAAGAATGTCCTCAGACAACTCTAACTTTAGTGCCTTTAGTCTTGTAACAAGATTAGACATTTCCATAATATATTCCCTTATGTTTCCTTTACCGCTATACCGCATTGAAACAAGCTTAGATAGGATGGTGCTTGTTTCGACTTTTTCATTTGCAGTGAATCTATCTGCAATTCGTTGTAGGAAACTCTTAGCATTTTTCTCCTCAGGCATTGCGCCTCTGATGGTATCTGGAATTGAGTGCTTCATGATCATCAGACTCATGCGGTTTGAATGCTCCCATTTTTCATAAAGTGCCCTTTCCGTAGCTGTACTATTATCAGCAGGGGCAGAAGGTTTATCAAACCTGATCCTATAGTCTAGATCCATACACCCAAGCACAATAATAACATGCTCCATCCATTTCTAGAAGTTAGTGCCGTTAAACACCGAGATATTATTCAGATTGGCAGATATAGAAGAAACATTTACTGTAAACAGAAAAACAACAATAATAAGCTCACAATTAACAAATAATAATTTTGGGCCATATAAGATACCAAGCACAATATTAAAATTTAGTCTTTGGATAGAAATTTTAATTTGTAAGCGGTACTCTTAAACTTTATTAGTAAATATTGATAACCAAATCCTTGCCAACAACATGCCTTCCTTTGGGCCGACATATTGCATGCATGGTAAAAATAATTTTATCACATATTTACTACCTTATTGTGTTTGTAATCTGGCCAAAAAAATAACCTTCCTTTGGGCCGATTATTTTTCGCATGGATTAAAAAACACAATCATTTAAATTCTTAAATGACAACCTTAATTTTCAAAATAAATAAATTAACATAAAAGATGTCACTTTGGTGGCATTTTATATTAATTTAATTTATTTTGAACTTTATTTATTTTTAACATATTATGCACGTATACAAAATTTTGAGAGTACACAAATTAATTCACATCAATAGGGAGAGTGAGTACTTTCAATCAACTCAAAACATCATGAAATATTTTATCATGAAATATTTTATCATGAAATAAAATTTCAGAAAAATGTGCATAATATATCAAAAACACCAAAATAATAATGAATATTAAATAATAACTATTAAACGGAGTCAAAAAATTCCATAAAAATCACCAAAAATAAGGAAATAACAAAATATAATGATCTAAAAAAAATGGTGGCCGAGACGCCATTGGAGGTAGGCACGTGGAAATCAAGTGCAACTTCCGCACGTGGGAAATAGTCCTAGACAGGACTGTTTCTCATCTTCTCTGCCTAGCCGGGTCGGGTCGAGTCGACCTGGTAGGCTTCTTGAAAACCCCCGAACGGGTCTGTTCTGGTTTTTCTTCAAAATTTTGACCTATTTTTAGTGATTTTTGACAAAATTTAACCTTTAATCATTTAATTAAGACCTTTTCTACAAAACCCAAGCCAAGAAACAGATCAAAACAACAAAATTGGTGATGAATTTGATCAAGAAAGATACAAGAAAATATCCATGAAAGACCCTTACCCCTTTTCTTAATTTCTTTCAACTAAAACAAAAAATATACCAAAATCGTGACTTTGATTCAACCATATAAGTCACAAGAAACAATTATCATCAATCAATTTGAATTAAAACACATAAAATATTATTGTTTTGGTTAAATTTTAATTTCGGGATTTAAAGAATTTTGAAAATAAAATTCATCAAACATGAGACAAAATTCCATAACTTGTTCACATGATTTTAATCCTTATTCCATGAGGAATAAAAGCCTTTAGGTTCTACACCATAATTTTTAATTCTCAATGATCAAACATGATAGGCTCTTGACACCACTTGTAAGAAAATTAATACAGATAAATACACACAGGATTTCATGTTCAATCATTAAGAAAATATTAATACGAAAGCATATCTGAATCCATTGGAATTAGTATCTTGGGGTTAAAGTCTTCCACATCTAAACCTTTTGAGAGAATCTGTATCTCACTCAACAATGGGATTTGATTATGAGAATTATGTTATGTTTAGACTGGGGACCATAACCTATTTATACTTGAAGCATATTTTATTTTATTTTAGCCCATCATGAAAATAAAATAAAATATTGGGTTTCTACACATTGCAAAGCCCATACTAATTGAGATGTCCTAAAGTCCAATAACTTAAACTTTATTTGATCACTATTAAGTGGACTAAATAGATAGCTTGTAATGTACAATTAATTGATATATGTAGGCCCACTAAATAATTTCCCAACATATCTCGTCCCGGAACGTATGTGTTGTGCCAAGAGGTTCATGTGTCTATATGTTCCTATATAATTATTTAAATTTATTTTTATCAATTATAGAATTTATATTAAATAGTAAACAATTAAATTAAGATTAGAAAAAATTTCGGTTATTACACGTTTCATTTACTTATGGAGACAATATATTTGCTTAGACAACTTATGGAGTGCTTTCGAGTAATGGGTAAAGACCTCCATATGGTCTTCATAGATTTGGAGAAAGCATACGATAAAGTGTCTAGGGAGGTACTAAGGTGGTCCTTAATGAAGAAAAGAGTTCCTTTGAAATATATTAAACTAATTAAGGACATGTATAGAGATGCAAGGACACATGTGAGGACAGGTGAGGGGCAAACAAGTGAGTTTCCTATCACGGTGGGATTACACCAAGGGTCAGCGTTAAGTCCATTCTTGTTTGCGGTAGTTATGGATGAACTGACAAAATCCATCCAGGATAAGGTGCCTTGGTGTATGATGTTTGCAGATGATATTATCCTATGTGAGGAAACTAGAGCGGAGATCAATACAAAGTTGGAATTATGGAGACAAACGTTGGAATCAAAAGGATTTAAACTAAGCAGAGTGAAGACTGAATACATGGAGTGTAAATTCAGTTCTAACCGACTGGAAAAGCATGATGTAGTGAAGTTAGATGGAGTGGCGATACCTAAGCGGGATCATTTTTGATACTTGGGATCAATAGTATAGATGGATGGAGAGATTGATGGTGATGTGACCTATAGGATCCAGGCTGGATGGAGTAAGTGGAGAAGTGCTACAGGTGTGTTGTGCGATAAAGGAATTCCTACATGGTTGAAAGGCAAGTTTTATAGGATAGTTGTTAGACCAACATTGTTATATGGTAGTGAATGTTGGGCGACTAAGAGGCTACATACGCAAAAGATGAGTGTAACAGAAATGAGAATGTTATGGTGGATTTGTGGATATACAGGAAAGGATAGAATGAGAAATGATGATATTCGTAAGATGATTAGAGTGGTACCTATCGAAGACAAAATGTGTGAAAATCGTTTACGTTGGTTTCGACAAGTAAGACGTAGACCTATAGATGCTCCAGTTAGAAGAATAGAGGCTATGGATGTTGAGAGAAGGGTTAAGACTAGAGGAAGACCGAAAAAGACTTGGAAGGAAGTAGTTTGGAAAGACATGGAGGTTTTAGAATTAGATGAGCAAATGACCTTGAATAGGAATCTATGGAGGCAGAGAATACATTTGGACGATCTAACGTGATTTTAGATATTGGTTCATATAGCCTACCCCCATCTATTGGGATAAAGGCTCTGATGATGATGATGATGACATGTTTCATTTACTTGGTGTTTTTTATAAGGTTTGGGTACTAGCTGGAGTGGTATCCTACTCTATTAAGAGAGTTTCTGAAGGAGGCTTTAGGAATAAATTATTTAGGGACATTTAGAATAAGATCTATAGATTTGAGTCTAAAAGGCTCACTGTCTTGATTTTAGAGGGTTTAGGAATCTTTACGCAATGGAGCCTGTATAGGCATAAGGCCACTAAGGACTTGACTCTTTCGTCATTGAGGAGGTCATACGAAGAGCAAATTGAATTGTTATGTGTCGTAAGGGAAAACGAGTTATTCACCTTCTTTACCCCAGAGAACATCTTAAATATTGGCTGTCATAGATGTCAATCCTCCCCCTTCTCTCAGGGACCCTCCTGTCTTAAAACACGAGAACCCTTTACCAACAGTTCCTTTAGTGCCCTAAGGTCTCAAGGCGTGGGAAATCAAAACTTGGAAGGAGAAGGTGATGATTCTTCGAAGGAAGATAATGATTGGAGCCATAGTGAAGCATTTGGAACCCCTTTCTTTGCTTTCCCTCTTAAAAGAATCGCTAGTCAATATATGTAGTTTTTAATTGCTAAAGACTACGGGTTGTTGAAAGCGTAGTTTTTGTGTTATTACGTTTAAGTAAAATGTAGATCTTTTAGTATATTAGACTGCACTTTCTATATAAACATAATCAGAACCTTGAAAAATGTACAAAAACTATGTTTTCTATAATTCCGTAGTCATAAATTTTTTATAAGTATGTATCTATGGTGTCCGAAATTTTTTTTTTTTTACAATTTTAACAATTGTAGTAAAATAAATAATATTAAATTGCAATTGATTTCAGTAATCGTGATCTATTTTTTTACATAATCGTATTATGTGATTTTTTTTTCTAGTAGTGTGAATCAAAATCTGTGGTTAAGTTTTAATATATTAATTTGTAGTGTCATGCAGTTCAAGCTTCAAAAATTTGATTGATCACTCAATTATGCAAACCATATATATATATATATATATATATATATATATATATATATATATGAGGAGGGATCCACTTACACCAGTGTAAAACTAATTAGTTTTACACATTTTTTTAACCATTAGATTGATATAAACTTATGGTTGAGATTAAACCACTATTCTCTTTATAAAACTAATTAATCTCAACCATAAGTTTATATCAATCTAATGGTTAAAAAAATGTGTAAAACTAATTAGTTTTACACTGGTGTAAGTGGATCCCTCCGATATATATATATATATATATATATATATATATATATATATAAGTAGGGATCTATTTACACATGTGTAAAACAAATTAGTTTACACAGTTTTATATCTTCATATAGGATTAATATTTTTGCAAACCAACTGTTGAATTTAACAACCTACTCATATTTATTATGTATGTAAATTTTTGAATCAATCTACTATTTCTATCATTTTAATGAGAATAATATTTTTTCAATATATATCAATGGTTGAAATTTTACGTTATGAAAATAGTTAGACGTATTCGATTAATTTGAAATTTGACATGCATGATCTATGTGAATAGAACATAAAATGCAATGGTCGGATTAAAAAATTATAAATTATATAAAAAGATATGAAAGTGTATAAAGTAAATTTGTTTTACACATGTGTAAGTGGATCCCTCTTATATATATATATATATATATATATATATATATATATATATATATATCTGTCATTGACATATGATGGTATACATCCTTAGGGGTGTGAACAAGTTAAGTTATTGAGCTACTCAAGCTTAACTTTTTTATTTTCGAGCAGAGCTCGAGCTTGAGCTATCCAAGTAACGAGTCAAGTTCTAGTTTTTTAGTACTCGATTCGAATAACTCATTAGTCTTATCGAACTTTTTTTTAATAAATATTTTTAATATTTTATTACTAATACAATTAAAAATTAACAAAACGAGTTTATTGAGTCGAGTTGGAGTGGCTTGAGTATTTTGTCGAAATGAACTCCAACTTCAAAAATTAAGTTTGATTAAGCTCAAATTAAACTTTAAATTAAAATTTTTCAAATTGAACTAAAATCGAACTTAATACTTAATATTCTCAACTCCACTATGTTATGCCCCTTTACATCTTGAACTAAATTCAACTCTACAATTATCTTCCACGACCATTCGCAATTTTCACCCAGTTGCTGCATGTGCTTTCACTACAGCGTTAATCCTGATGGCTAGATAGGGTCGAATGAACGACGTCCAAGCTATGATGATACGTTGAATTATTGATGAAACAAAAGAAATACTAATAATGTACCAGAAATAAAATAATAATAATAATAATAATAATAATAATGCGATTAGACATTTGACGATGAATTACTTTTCTGTTGAGATTGTTAAATGTAGAAATTAAATGTTGTAGTACGGTTATAATGGGGAGCGTAATTCAATTAAATTAAAATAATTTAATACTAAATTTAAAATCGATTTGATTTAAAAATTTAAAATTTAAAATTTGATATATTTAAATTTGATTAATTTTAATTTTTGAAAATCGATTTCGATTCAATAAATTTATATTTGACTCAATAAGTTCAATCCATTAATTTTTTATTATATATTATGAAGATAAAATCATAAACTAATAATAAAATATTAAATATATACTAACAAAGTTTGATAAAGCTTGCAAGTGGAATATTAAGAAGTTCGAACTCAATTTTATTTTTTACTTGAATAGTTCTAGATCGAGTTCGACTTGAAAATAAATTAGTCAAATTTGAATAATAATCGAATCGAATTCAAATAATTTACAAATAACTTGACTACATCACTGATCATGATCATAATTTTTGACATACCTTATAAAACAGCCGTCTACTACTTATGATTAAAAAGTTAATATTTTCGTGGATTGCTTAAATTTTTGCATTTAAACAGTTCTATGTTAGGTGAATATCTTTAAAAATAGATATAAATTTACACATTTGAAATAAAAATTAAAAAAAATCAATTTTTTTTAAAAATTTGGTAGGATAAGAGTAAATGAAATAGATAAAAATTATATCATATTTTTAAACATTAAGATATTGAATTTTTTTTTTCAAGATTAAGATATTGATTTTAGAACTGTGAAAAAGATATACTATCATACAGAAATACTGCTTGGTTGCACAAAATCCTGGGGGTGACGGCTGGTTATGTCTTTTTTACTGTTTAGGTAGAAATTGGCTGCAGACCATTTATTAATCTTTTTGACTTGTGGCTCTTTAGATTACAGCGTCTCTGGCCAACGACTTGAACTCGGAAGACCAAAACACAACCGGTGAAATATAATAACAATATCACAGAGTAAAATCTTTTTAAATAAATTTTTTAAATTAATAAAAATTATGGTTCTAATTCGTCCTAATATAATATAAAAATTAATAATTTGTTTATCGTAATAATTAATAATTTTGTTTTAAATATTAAGATAAAATTTCAATCTCAATTCAACTGTTATATAAATTAATAATGTGATAAAAAATAAAAAATATATTAAATAATATTAAAAAACTAGAAATTATTTTAAAATGTTAATTTGTAAATACTACCATATTTAAACTTTTTTAGTTTAAAAACTAAAAATGTATAACATATATTATGTTAGCTTTAATTTGACAAGTATTTTGAAATGACAAAACTCAAGTAAAACTTAAATAGGTAAATAATTATATTTAATAAGAGTTAATTTTGAGTAAATTAATTTATTTAAAGTTGATTTTGTGGAAATGAATTGAAAATAATTATTACATATTAAAAAGAAAAGATGAGACGTCGTTTTAAATTTTAGTTCTTCGCCAGGCCCTAGGGATTAGCAAAGTGGATGTACCCTGCTATGCTATGATCAAAATCAAACACCAAATTAAGATACATTTATATAGACAACTTCTTGATTTCTCTCTTGAATGATATATATATAAATATATATATATATATATGTATATATATATTAGAAGGGATCTATTTATATTAGTGTAAAATTAATTAGTTTTACATTTTTTTAACCATTAGATTGGTATAAACTTATGGTTGAGATTAATTAGTTTTATAAAAAAGAGTGGTTTAATCTCAGCCATAAATTTATATCAATTTAATGGTTAAAAAAAGTGTAAAACTAATTAATTTTATACTGATATAAGTGTATCCTTCCTCTATATGTGTATATATATATGGATAATTATTACATACACTGATAGTGTAATTTTTTTACTCCACAAGTAGTGTTAAGATCGTAACACATGTCCTGTTTTATTTATTTTAATATTTTTATAAGACACATGTCATGATTTTAACGCTGCTTGTGGAGTAAAAAAACTTCACTGTCAATATATGTAATAATTATCTTTTATATATATATATATATCTCTCTCTCTCTCTCTCACGCCCAAACAACAACTAGTGTACTACAAATTCATGAATATATATTATCCGAAAACTTTTAAGTTCTTAATGTATGAAGGAGATATTAATACTCACTAATTATATATATTAAACTACAGAAAAGACCATGGAAAATGCTTAGCAGCAAAAAAAAAAAAAGCTTGAAAGCTTGATGGTGTCTTCTTACCTTCTAGCGTAGAACAACCAGCCAAATACCTTCTTTGATACAAGCAGTTTGATCCATGCAGATATGGACCCCATCTCCCAAATCCCAATAAACTGCAATTAGTCAACATCCCTGGCCCTGGCTACATTCTTGCATTTCTTCCAAGAACCAGCTTGATTAACCCTTAAAGCGAAAGGCTAAGGTCTAACTCCTCTTTAGCCTGTTCTTTCTGATCACTATCAGTTGTCTCTTGGAGTTGAGAAGGCGTGCTTGCGGAGCTCGTCACAGGGGGTTTCTTCTGCCCTTCAGCCTCTTCCATGAAATCTTCACGTTGAAAAGAGGGCTTCCAAACTACAACTTGCTTCTTTTCTTCAAACTTTTGCTTCTTGGTTTTGTTCTGCTGGCGATCTGCGGCCTCCTTGCTCATGATCAAATGGCCACAAGTCTCGCGTATGCTCTTGATAAGAGCATAGAATTTCTCTATCTTTTCTTCTTCATGGTCGTCATCATCATCCTGGGGAATCTTTCTCTTCTTTGTTGAAGGGCTAGGAGTATCCATGGTTGATTTTTTGCAGATCCAGGGAGAAGGTGAGAGAGAGAGTGTGTGCTGTTTCCTGGTTGCTTCTGCGTTGCTTCCTTGAGTCGAGATATCCTAAATTATGGGCAGGTCAAGGTCAAGCTGTCCGATCATTTTTGTTGCTTGCGCTCGCGTGCGTCCCCTACGCCCTACGGCCTGGAGCACCCATTGCCCATTGGACCAAAATATCCTCCACCCGTTTGGTCTTACTTTTTTGTCCTGTTTTGCATTAATTAAACTTTACAAATTAGCCAAAGGATGAAAAAACTTAAAAAAAAAATCTAACAGTTGAGTTTTTAATTTCTTTTCGCAACCAATGAAGTTTTTAAATTTTACTAAATTAAACTTTTTATGGAGGAAAACTATTAAATTTTTTATGTCTTTGACTATGTGAACTGTACAAATTTAATAATTTTTGTACGAGTTTAATTGTTTTTGTTGGCTCTTATAGGTTATACCGAAAGGGGGTGAATCAGTTTTTAACTACCCTTAAGTTCATTTTTCGATTCTTTTAAATTCTCTAGCCTATATAAATATTTTGTAACTTCTCTAGGTTATTTAATCATGCAATCCAAATTCAATACAATAAGCACAAATATAATTGCAAGTAAGTAAAGAGAGTAGGGAAAGAGAAATGTACGCAAGCGGTTTATAGAGGTTCGGCAACCTTGGCTACGTCCTCTACTTTGAGACGCTCCCAAGGATTTTTTCCAAATTCACTATACTTGAATTTGTTTTACACTCCCTCTTTTTGCAAACTCAAGAGAAACCTCTCTCTTTTTCTGGGCTCAAGAGAAACCTCCCTCTTTTTCTTAGGCTAAAGAGAAACCTCCCTCTTTTTCTAGGCTAAAGAGAAACCTCCCTCTTTTTCTTAGACTAAAGAGAAACCTCTCATTTTACAAGGTGTGTTTGTGTTTACAAGAGATGTAATCAAAGGAAACCTCTAAGTAGGTAAATGATTACAGAAATTAGACACAAAGAAAAGCCTATACAATATTTGTGCTAAGCAATATAAGAGATATGTGAATGATGGAAGATGAAGACTTTGTAGCTCTTGATTTGTTGTTAAGGCTTGAGGATTTGAGGAATAATGAGTATTGAAGTTGCTGAGTGGTTCCTCTCCCTTCCTTTAGCTTCTAAGCCTCTATTTATAGTCCCTTGGATGGTTTGTGGACGTTAGTTGGAGCCAAAACAGAAACTAGCCGTTGTATTTCACAGAAACTAGCCGTTGGAGGCTTTCTGACATAAAGGGATCGATCCTTTTGCAAAAGGGATCGATCCCATGCTTCATTCTAGGCTTCCAGGGCATTCTGCCAAAAAGGGATCAATCCCTTTCCTTAAGGAATCGATCCCATGCTTCTAGAATGAGTTTTTCCTGCACTTTTGGGTTAGAAATGATATGACTTTTGATTTTAATTCAACCTAAAACATTTATAAGCTTTAAGGGAGTTTTTCTTGACTTTCTCAAATGAAAATATTGTCAAAAACTTATAAGTAATTTTCTAAACTTATGTTCAATAATTCTTGAGAAAATTACTTAATATTGAAAATCATTTTATAAAGTATTAAGACCAATAAGAATATCATGGTCTTAATGTTTGATATGAACACTTAAAATGGATTGAGAAAATCATGTGTGTAATGCAAATTTACAATATGAATTAAAACATTAAAGCTTACTTAAGTTTTTGTCATTTCAAAATATATATGGCAATTTAAAGCTAACAATCTCCCCCTTTTTGATATGACAAAACTTAATGTAAATTTGCTTTGAAAATTCTTTGATAAAATACTCCCCCTCAATTAAAGCGGGATTTTATAAAGCTCCCCCTTAATATCTCTCCCTTTTAACAGCTATCTCTCCCCCTTTTTGTCATAGCAAAAAGAAGGAAAAATAAGAAAAAATATACTCCCCCTAAAATCATGGCTATGTGAGAAGAGATAAAAAAAAATATGCTCTATCCAACAAGAAACATGTTAGTACATGGGACTCATAGCACAAATAAATAGTTTAATATTCACAAAGAGTATGAAATATTCATGCAACAAATATGACTTATGATCCTATACCAATTGTTGATAAATAATTTTGCAAGAAGTTCTCAATTGGTAAATGATGAAGCAAGTTGTTTATAAATTATCTATTAATTTTATAACTTGCTTATTTCAATGCTATCAAGCACCTAAGTATATCAATTGTTCTTTAAAGTCCAACTAAGGTGCATGGCAATACATCATGATTATGAGCTGAAATTATATAACATATCATATGCATAAGCTCATAAATCACGTTCAAGCAAGAATGTGCATGGAATCAAATCATATATCAATTAATCACAAATTCTAGCACAAAAGAGTTCATGCAAAAGTGGCTTATGTGAATTCTTCCCCTATTTGTCATTTCAATCTAAGGAGCATGGGAAGAATTGTCAATTTAAAGCTCATACCAATTGACAATTTAGTTTTGGCTTACCAATTATTGAAAATATGATTGCCACTGATACTAATTGTTATTTCAATATAAATACCAATTGTTACTAATGGTTGACTTAGTCATTTTGCATGAATCCAATATTTATGTGTAGTGTGTTCATGTCAAGAAAATAATCATTCTAAATATGCAAGAACACAACACACATCATCAAATATGCATGTGGATCAATTGTTGGTGTTGTCATTAACGCTCAAGTTCTTTAATAATTTGGCCATAAGAAAGATTTAAGTACAAAGATGATAAAGTTTCATGCATTTGAACATTTAGGATCCATTTACCATCACAAATTATAGGCCAATGACCATTACCAATTGTTGAATTTACATTTGAAATGAATACACTAGATGTATAATTATCATGAAACCTAGTGTGGAATTGATAAGTCAAGCTAAGAGACATAATCCTATAAGCATGCTTGACTACAATGAAAAAAAGAATGAAGAATATTCATTATGCACAAGTTTATCAAATTCTCAAATATATCCATAAATTCTTGAAATATTTCTTAAAATTATGTTTAAGCATTCATTGAAAGTATATTTCAAGATTATTTCAAGATTTATGGAATTCATGACCATTTTCAATGAGAAAACTGATTTTGCACTTGTGAGTTCAAGAAAAATGATATTGATGGTTGAAGTGATACCATTTGTTGGAAATGATTCAAATTCATGGAGTTGAGGCATGATATTAATGAAAAATGAATTTTCATAGTTTAAAGTTCATCAAAAAGAAGTTAAAACAATGAATTTTAAGTTGAGAAGAGAGAAAATATCAAAACAATGAAAAGTTCTTCTCAATTTCGGTTGAAAACATACAGGAAAGCCATTTTGGCTTGGGGGGATCGATCCCAAGAAGAGGGGGATCGATCCCTTAGCTCTAGAATCATAGATTCTGCATTCTGTTCAAGGGGGATCGATCCTGCTTGTTGAGGGATCGATCTCTCATCCTTTTTCTGCAGATTTTTGATAGAAAATCCAATATTTGAAGTGCCAAAACTTTGTTTTTGAGTATTTTAAGTCCAAGTAAAGGTTTAAACATGTGTAAAACATGATTTAGGACTTGTATGAATGAAAAACATGAATGAAAAACCATTTAACAATAGATTTTGCAATTTTGGAAGGATTTTCACCAATAAATACATTTTTGGCCTCAAAGGAGGTCATTTTGAGAGTTATGCATGTTTTGGCAAAACTAATGCATTGAATTACATAAATATGTCAAAACAAACTTGTTCACATAGGTTTTAAGCACATATATCATTAAAACATATATCTTGTGAACAACATACCATGATTTCCAATATACAAGTTCTTCATTAATGCTCATGACATGGCATTTTGCATAAATGACATATTTGGTAATTTGAGACAAGTAAATACATTATCAACACATGAAAAACTTGCTCAAAATGCAAAAATCCAATAATCATTTCAAAATCACTAAACATTCCTTTCATCCAATCATCAAGATTTGTTCATCAAACACTCAACAATCATTTATCATGCCTTTTCCTCAATCACAATGCACCATGAATCATTAACCAATTTTCTCATCAGAGCACAAATAATTTAATCAAATAAAAGTTTTAAAGAGTAAGGAATTGAGCTTACAATACTTCTTTGCTAGAAATTGCTTTGCTTTGAATTGTTGAATCCACATTGTGCCTTTCTTTGAAGAATTATTGTGATCTTTGCCAAGGATGGAAATCTCAAGTTCTTCCTCTTTCTCATTGGCATAAGCAAACTTCATGAGGATGTGTTGAGCATTTAAACTCCATTGTTCCATTGTATTCTCATGCTCTAACATTTCTATAATAAACAAATTTATACATGCTTTGGTACCCAAATTTTCTTAGGTCAATGAGAGTTAGTGTAAATAATTTTTGATCTTTTTGGGATCCATTTCAAGCACAATTCATCATCATTTATAACATGCTTTGGGATCCACATCTTCCTAACTACTTTTCCTCTAAAAGTAGTTTTTCTATATGTGCATGCTTTTGAAGAGTGGCCTATCCTATTGCATAGTGAGCATGTGAGAGATGTATCATGCATAGAATTTTTGCTCACTAGGAAGTTTTTAAGATGAGTTTCTTTTTGTTTTGCATTATAGTCTAACCCATCTTTGTCAAAGAAGGCTCTTTGGGTCTCTAGCATGTGATCTAATTTTTGTTGACCCAGATAGAACCTAGTAAATGAGTTATGCAAATGTGTATTCTTTTCACTCAACTCATTTATCTCTAAGTTAGCCTCTTCTAATTTCTTTTGAAATTCTAACTTAGCATTTAATAACTCATCATTTTTCATTTTTAATTTTGTAATCATTTTCTTGTATTTTGAGTTCATGCATTCAAATTCACTAGCTAGCTCATTAAAGGCATTTTGTAAATCGTCATAGGAATGGTCATTACATTCACTAGAGCTAGGTTTCTCCTTTTCATCCTCAATAGTCAAGGAGCTAGGATTTGCTAATTTATCTTTAATGTCTTCTAATTTCTTTCTAGCTCTAATTTCACCTTGGTAAGTTCATCATTCTTTAAGCTTAAATCTTTTATTTTCTCCTCTAACTCAAAATTAGTGTTCATCAAAATTTCATTCTCTTTTCTAAATTTATTTAACTTTTTCTTATATTTTGCATGCATTGATTTATATTCATCACTTAGTTCATCAAATGAATATTCTTCTAAAGTTTGTGAGCTAATCTCAAAATCATCACAGAGAGCCATTTATGATTGTTTTGCTCGATAGAGGTTAGTCTAAATCAATCTCGAGCACAAGCTCTGATATCAATTGTTGGCTCGTATAGGCTATACCGAGAGAGGGGTGAATCAGTTTTTAACTACCCTTAAGCTCGTTTTTCGATTCTTCTAAATTCTCTAGCCTATATAAATATTTTGTAACTTATCTAGGCTATTTAATCATGCAATCCAAATTCAATACAATAAGCACAAATATAATTGCAAGTAAGTAAAGAGAGTAGGGAAAGAGAAATGTACGCAAGCGGTTTATAGAAGTTCGGCAACCTTGCCTACGTTCTTTACCTTGAGACGCTCCTAAGGATTTTTCCCAAATTCACTATACTTGAATTTGTGTTACACTCCCTCTTTTTGCAGGCTCAAGAGAAACCTCTCTCTTTTTCTAGGCTCAAGAGAAACCTCCCTCTTTTTCTTAGGCTAAAGAGAAACCTCCCTCTTTTTCTAGGCTCAAGAGAAACATCCATCTTTTTCTTAGGCTAAAGAGAAACCTCCCCTTTTACAAGGTGTGTTTGTGTTTACAAGAGATGTAATCAAAGGAGACCTCTAAGTAGGTAAATGATTACAGAAATTAGGCACAAAGAAAAGCCTATACAATATTTGTGCTAAGCAATACAAGATATATGTGAATGATGGAAGATGAAGACTTTGTAGCTCTTGATTTGTTGTTGAGGCTTGAGGATTTGAGGAATAATGAGTATTGAAGTTGCCGAGTGGTTCCTCTCCCTTTCTTTAGCTTCTAAGCCTCTATTTATAGTCCCTTGGATGGTTTGTGGACGTTAGTTGGAGCCAAAACAGAAACTAACCGTTGTATCTCACAGAAACTAGCCGTTGGAGGCTTTCTGACATAAAGGGATCGATCCTTTTGCAAAAAGGATCGATCCCATGCTTCGTTCTAGGCTTCCAGGGCATTCTGCCAAAAAGGGATTGATCCCTTTCCTTAGGGGATCGATCCCATGCTTCCAGAATGAGTTTTTCTTGCACTTTTGGGTTAGAAATGATATGACTTTTGATTTTAATTCAACCCAAAACATTTATAAGCTTTAAGGGAGTTTTTCTTGACTTTCTGGAATGAAAATATTGTCAAAAACTTATAAGTAATTTTCTAAACTTATATTCAATAATTCTTGAGAAAATTACTTAATATTGAAAATCATTTTATAAAGTATTAAGACTAATAAGAATATCATGGTCTTAATGTTTGATATGAACACTTAAAATGGATTGAGAAAATCATGTGTGATAATGCAAATTTACAATATGAATTAAAATATTAAGGCTTACTTAAATTTTTGTCATTTCAAAATATATATGGCAATTTAAAGCTAACAGTTTTCGTTTACGAAAAAATTCAATTAAGTAAAAATTAAAATGTAAAAGTTTAATTGATTATGAAAAAAATTAAGCATTAATTGCTAAATTTATTTTTTTGAAAGTTTTTTTTAACCTTTTAATCTTAAAAATTCAATTACTTTTTAGGAAATTGATTAATTATTTAATCAGTGTATCAATGTACATGAATAAGATTATACGTTAATATCTCACTAAACACATCTTTAGGGAGGAGTAAGGAACTTTAATTGTGACTAAGCCTCGAACATAATTAATATCAGATCGTTAAAACGGATAGAGATACATTTGATTTACACCAAAAAAAAAGATTGTATGTTAATAAGGAGCTTGTTAATAAATGAAAAATAATTAATTTTTTTAGGTTGATTTAGCTCTACAGTCGCTCAACTCATTAGATTTACTATTATTTAAGAGTCACTTAATAGTTTCTAAGTTGAAACACACGTACAATTGAGTGTAAATCAATATTTCATTTTTGTTTTTCACCAAAAAAATTTTCTTTTTTGTTGAGAATTTATGACTCAAAAAAGATTTAAAACAAAATAATTAATCGGAGAACAAAAAAAAAAAAGAAAAGAGGGAGATGAAAGGGTTGGTGAGTAAATTGATGGGAACACCGTGTCTAGCGTGAGTGGCACCCCATGCCACGCGATGCCATCGTCAGAGTACATCAGAAACGTGACGCAACGCGTCATCACACATTCTGACGACTTGAAACAGACTCTCTTTCCTTTTGCTTTCATCTAATTGCAACGACGGAGGATGATCGTGGAATCACGCCAATTGTGTCACTCCCTATTTGTTATCCTACTTTTTTTAGGTTTGGTGCAAATTTTCTTTTCACATGCGCCCTTACTTTCTCCTAACTTTTTTTCCTCTAAAATTATAGTGTATGCTGTATGGATTGGATCATTGTGCTTCAATTATTTTTTTACTTCTAAATATATTTCTTTCTTTTTTTTCTTTTTACTTTTTGCTTATAGCTATTATTAATTTTTTATTACTAAAAATTTTAAATATTTACTGCTGGAGGGAGATGTTGCCTAATATGTCATAAACTGAACACACCTTCACCAGATTTCTCTTCACTGTGTATGATCATTATAGAAGTCTAGATGTTGTCCCAAGAATTCCAATTTTGTAAATTTTCGCATATTTTTTAGATTAGACAATGAAATAGCTAATATTGTTGCCAATTATAAGTTAAGTTGTATTGAGACAAGATATTGGGTGAATGATAACCCAATTATATTAAATAAGGTGTTTAGCTAAGAATAAATGAATGAATAAAAAAATGTGATGATTTGATCTTGTTATTGCCCAAAACAATAATGATTGCTTGTTGACGTCGATATTGTCTTCTTTCTCCACGTGTCTCCAGAAAATTTCTGCAAAATAGTTTATGGCTTTTATGATTCTAAGTCAGTTAAAAACTTTCTAACACTTTTCTAAGAGTATTTACTGACTTTTTCAATTGAAATCTCAATCCAAGACTTTGTTAAAATAATTTCTATTATTGAGTTCATTCAAAGCAAATTTACTTAGAGAAAAATCATTTTTAAGCTTACTTGAGTTTTGTCATTTCAAAATACTTGTCAAATTAAAGCTAACAGCATCAATTCTGCATAAATGAATATTCGTTCTTAGTAAGAACTCTATTAAATAATAGAAATTTAATACACAATTATAATTCATCCTCAGATTAACATCATCTGTATTTCCATCAATTACCTTTATACAGATAAATTCATTATCCACAAATTTTCCAGAGTTATTTCTTAAGCTTTTCGAACTCCTTCTATAGTCTCCAATATAAGCTTAGAAATAGATTTCTTATCAATAATCGAGTCAATGTTAACCCGATCTCCTAAATCTATGTTACTCTGAAAATCTATCTGGAATAACCTCCGATACTTTTTTAATCACAAATCTTATACCATTTTGGACTTTTCATATCTATGTCCAACAATTTCACTGTGTATCCTTAAGACATAAACATTTAACATTCAATTCCTTTTAACACATACTCCACCTTGATTCACTTATTTACTCATACTTTACAGCATATAATCATCTTAATTAGTATGCTGTACCAAGTATAATAGTTTAACTAACATATTTCACAGCTAACCTATTCATTACTGTAATTTTTTCTTTAAAATCATTTTGATTTAATAAGTCAGGTTAGCTGTGATCATTCTCTGCTCTTTCAATCACTTTACAGTTCTTATACATGCTTTCCAGATTTATAGTACTCCAAACAGTACACCATTCTGTAAAGCCTGTTTCAAAATATTCTGATTCTATAAATATCTATTTGATACTTCAGAAACAAAATGAATATATAGAACCAGAATTGACAGTACTGACATGGATTTCATCAATTATACTAATCACTTTCTCATTTACCTTCAGTAATTCTATCACTTTTCATAGTATCCCACAATCCCTTACTAAGTACCTCGTTAGTACCCTTTTCAATTCAGGCCCTGAAGAATCAATAACAAGGCCAATCATTCTGTGACTTCCCATTATAAACATTTCAGGTCGCATGAGTAATCTAAGTGTAGGTGGGATTAGTAATAGGGATTGTTATACACGTGTTACATTCCTTATGCTATCATTAGCTCCATCACTATCAATAATTTCAACATAGGGGCATATTTATCATTTCTCCATTAATTTCTCTCTCTTCAAGATACAGTCAACAGGTGATCTTAAGATCTATTTACTGATGATATCTCATTCAACTCTTATATAATCACTGTAAGGTCTTAATTCGATCCGGACAGAAAAGTCCTTATGGGGCCCTTACTGAGTTCCTTTCTGTTACTTACCGAACAAACCTTCATTTAAGATTATAGGATCACCTATTTCAGGAAAATTTTCTAAGGCTATTATCCCTCTTTAGCATCCTTGGTTCATAACTTTCCACACCATTTAAAATCTATTCCCATTTACAGTCACTTATTTCCTTTATATTCAGACTACACAGTACTACAGGTGATGTTAACCTTTTTCGACTCGTTTTATTACAAAAGCATCGACATACGTCAGGCCAACCTTGCTCAGATACCATTAAATCTGTCACAACCCATGACCACATTTTTACACATTTTTCTATACATCTTATATAGTTGGGCTGTCTGTGATGCTTTTCTTTTCACTTTAATTCATTGAAAATACAATATCCGTAATTTCATAAATTAACAGAATTACATAATTACAAATTTTATTTGTAAACAATATTTACATCCCCTTATTAATACAATGTTGTAGTACTGTAAATAAAAAATCTGAACATATAAAATCAAATAATTGTACCTCCGAAATAAATCGAGCGGTCGCATATCATCCAGACGCACAGTCGAGATCCTCGAATGCAAGATCTCGCAGTAACTGAAAATCTAAAATGTTAAAATTAAGGGGGGTGAGCAAACCACGACTCAGTAAAGGAGTTACATGTAACTCTTGATATCCAGATATCTATATGCTATAAAATCTTTTTCGTATTCTTATAAGTACCCTAGGTTCATATAGGAAGGATACTATAGTCGGCTAGGATCCGGATGGAGTTTAAAAGGTATTTTGAAATACCTGTCTTGTCCCAGAACCTAGAAGCAACTGTAGAGAATAATTAATTTCATTTGAAATTTAAATCCTTTTCCTTTACATTTTATCTCATTTCCATTTAATGCTTTTATAAATTAAAGCATTTAAATAAATAACTAATATTTATCTATTCTTTTAAAAAAATATTAGTTTAAATTATCATCATTCTCATTTGAACTTCTTTCATATTTTATTGTATAATTCATAATTTGTACATAACTTTAAATAGCAAAATAAGCTATTAAAATCATTTCCTTATAACATTTACATCATTTAAATCTAATATTCACTTTAAAATTTAATAAGAATATTAGATTTTTAATCTCCTCTTTTCTCTTTGAAAACATATTTAAATCTAATATTTAATTTAAAATCATAATACGAATATTAGATTTATAATCTCCTTTTTTCCTTTTGGAAAGCATATCACATGTTCATGTCACATATATTATAAAAATGATTATGTAGTACAGTACTCAGTATAGTAATAAACACTGTAGAAAAGTACTGTAAATCATTTTTATTTTTCCACATATCGTATAAGACATTTCCTTTGTAACATGTCACACATCATATAAAACATTTCACTTTTTAACATATCACATATCATATAAAATATTTCACTTTTAACATATCACATATCATAGTGGAGACTGAGGCAATCACCCATATCGTATCATGCTATGAACCCAGAAGGGTAAAGAAATAAATATATCAGATCACCGAAATAAATATATCTTCCTCGGTGGATCACTGATTAGGTGTCGACCGGGACTACATATCACGTATCACATGTCACAAATCACATATCACATGTCAGCATGATAAAGGGGCCAACTAGTCTCAAAACAATGTTTTTCATTCTTAAATTTACCTTTATGGAATTTATAGAAATAAATAATTTCATAATTAAAACCATAAAGGTTATATAATCAATCAAGTGAATATTTAATAAAAACATATATAAAATATTCACTTTATCCCTTTTTCATCTTTCATTTCATATCACATGCAATTCATATGTCGGGAGAATTTTCGGTGATCTCATTATCACCGATTTCGATAACATGAATATTTTTAAAATCAAATTCGTTATATTCATGTTTTATGAAAAATCATAATTTTCCTCATTTTCCATGGTTGGAAATTATTTCTCATATAAGAAAATCATTTTTAATAATTTTACATAATTTTCTAAAATTTTTGGCAACATAACAACTGCATATTAACTAGCCTCCTTGCACAAAACAGACAGATTTATATGTTCACAGCCAGCCAATTTCCACAATTTCCAACCAAATCAATTCACCAATCATTTCATAAAATCATGCATATGTAATTTATGCAATCTAGATATCTTTACAGGCTACATATGCATCCCTTACCTATTTTGCGTTAGCGACTTCTCACTAACGTCGCGTGTGTAGTCCACTTCTCCAGATTTCCATCATCTCTAATCTCTGAGTATGATTTTCTACAATTTCAGTTTCATACTCAGTTTAGAATTTTATAAAATTATTTAATAATTTATAATAATAAAATTCTAAAAAATGTTCCTGCCTATTTTCTTCTTTTTCCTCCTTCTTCTTCTTTTTCCTTTTTCTTTTTCTCTTTTCTTCTTTTTCTTTTCTTTTTCTTTTCCTTTTTCTGGTCTGAACTGGTTCGGCCACCATCGGCCGTCATCACCGTCGGTTCGACCACCATCGGCCGTCATCGCCACCGGTTCGGCCCCTCCACGGCGAGCTGGTGTTGCGCTGAAGCCATTTCTGGCCTTTTTATCCTCCCAATTGGCGGCGGCGGATCTGGAACGGTTGCCGGTTCACTTTTCTCCTCATCTTTTCTTCCCCTTTTCTCTTCTTTCTTTTACCCCCGATTGTTCCTTTCACTTGGCCTAACCTCGCCGGTGTCGAAGGCAGCGGTGGTGATGCCTGAATCGGCCGGCACCGCCCCTTTCCTTTTTCCTTTCTTTCCTTTTCTGCTTCGCTTCGTTTCTCTTTTTTTTTTCAGGCCGTTGCTGGTCGCTTCTCCTCTTCCCTCTCATCTCGCCGGCAACGCCTCTTTCTCCTCTTCCTTCTCCTCTCTCGGCCAACGGCGTCGGCATCTCTGCTGGGTTATCCTCTGTTTGCAACAAAGGAGAAAACGGGGTCAGGTGTCTCTTGATTCCATTTTTGTTTCCTTTTTTTTTATTTTCCTTTCTTTTATATTTATATATTTATATATATATAAATATACTATATTAATGTATATAGATATAATTTTTGTATATAATTTTATATACATATCTATATACTTTAATTTGAAATAATATATATTTCATATATATATTTATATATTAATGTATAATAATAGACATATGTACTTATTTAAAAATATATGTATATATATATGGATATATAAATATATATATATATAAATATACCCATTTTATTCCTTATAATTTGGATCTCTTAATATCCAAATTAAATTCCTCAATTTCATCACTTCATCACTTTCCGAAATTCAACATATTCCAATTCTCATAAATAACTTTATTTATTTATTTCTGAGTAATTAATACCAAAAATAGGAAAATTTGCGATTATCACAAAAACTTCCCGTTGAAACCCTCAAGAACTAGCTGTTGGGCACTATTTTCGTGAAAAGAGATCGATCTTTTGCCAAAAGGGATCGATCCTTATCTTCCAGAATGCCTTCCACTGCATTCTGCCAATTGGGGATCGATCCCTTTACAATGGGGATCGATCCCTCAAGCTTTCCTGCACTTATTTGGTGAGAATTTTAGGATAAATTGATAGCTTTTTGTGATTTCAAGTCAGTTCAAAATATTCTGTCACTTTTATAAAAGTATTTTTTGACTTTTTAAATTGAAATCAAAGTCCAAAATTTTGTTTAAAAGATTTTCCATCATTGAGTCCATTTTGAGCAAATTTACATTAAAACATTTAGCCTTAAGTTTTTGTCATTTCAAAACATTTGTCAATTTAAAGCTAACAATCTCCCCCTTTATGATATGACAAAACTTAAGGTAAATTTACTTCATCATCAAGAATTGATTCTTCTACAACTAGTGTTTTTTTGTTAAAAATTCTATATGCCTTGGAATTTAAAGAATAACCAAGAAAAATACTTTCATCACTTTTTGCATCAAATTTTCCTAAATTGTCTTTTCCATTGTTCAAAACAAAGCATTTGCAACCAAATGGATGAAAGTAGCTTATGTTAGGCCTTTTTCCTTTATAAAGCTCATAGGGTGTTTTCTTTAAAATAGGCCTAACCATAGCTCTATTTATAACATAACATGCAGTGTTGATAGCTTCAGCCCAAAAATATTTTAGCAAATTGTTTTCACAAAGCATGGTTCTAGCCATTTCTTCTAAGGTTCTATTCCTCCTTTCAACTACCCCATTTTGTTGAGGAGTTTTAGGAGCAGAAAAGTTATGGCTAATTCCATTTTCATTACAATAAGTATCAAAACCAAAATTTTCAAATTCTTTTCCATGATCACTCCTAATGCTAGTTATATAATAACTTTTTTCATTTTGAACAAATTTTGAAAAGATGATGAATTTCTCTAAGGTTTCATTTTTCACACGTAAAAAGAACACCTAAGTGAACCTAATGTAGTCATCAATTATGACAAAACCATAGTGTTTTCCTCCTAAACTAGTGGTTCTAGTTGGTCCAAAAAGGTCTAAGTGAAGGAGTTGGAGTGACTTAGAGGTTGTAACACACTTCTTAGATTTAAATGATATTTTTTTTGCGTTTTCCTCTTACACAAGCCTCACAAACTTTATCATTTTCAAATTGAAGTTTAGGTAAACCTACCACTAAGTCTCTTTTAGCTAATTTAGATAAAACATGCATGCTAGCATGACCTAGTCTTCTATGCCATAACCAAGGTTCATCTTCTTTTGTGGCCATAAAACATACATTTTTGCTATTTAGCTCATCTAAATTGACAATGTAAATGTTTCCTTGTCTATGTCCAATGAAAAGAATTTGATTAGTTTTAGCATTAAGAACATTGCAACACAAAGCATCAAACATAACTTTAAAACCTTTATCACACAATTGACTAATACTAAGCAAGTTATGTTTTAAACCTCTAACATAAAAAACGTTTTTAATAGTTGAGGAGGAGTTACCAATGGAACCAATTCCTTCAATTTGTCCTTTGGAGTTGTCTCCAAATGTGACCTCTCAATCACTTTTAGGCTTTAAGAACTTGAATTGGCTCTTGTCACCGATCATGTGTCTTGAGCATCCACTATCAAGGTACCAATGCTCTCCCTCCTACGCATAAATACATCAAACTTTTATGTTAGGTACCCAAATTTTCTTGAGTCTTTAAGAGTTAGTACTAATAATTTTTGATCCTTTAAGGATCCATTTCATTCTTAATGACTCATCATTTGAAGTTAGAACATGCTATGGCACCCAAATCTTGATAGCTATTTTTCCTCCAATGATGGACTTCCTAGATGTGCATGCTTGTGAAGAGTGTCCTAGTTTATTACATGAGGTACATAATACAAATTTTTTTTATCTTCAACAAGAAAGTTTTTAAAATGAGTTTCTTTATTTGATGCATTGTAGCCTACTCCTTTTTTGTCAAAAAATGCTTTTTGGGTCTCTAGCATATGATCAAGTTTTTGTTGACCCATGTAAAATCTAGAAAATGAATTTTGCAAATTAATGTTCTTTTTACTTAATTCTTCTATTTCTAGATTTGCATTTTCTAATTTCTTCTCACATTCTAGCTTAACATTCATGAGCATCTCATTTTTTTTCAATTTTGAAATCATTTTCTTATATTTCATATTCATGCACTCAAACTCATTTGCTAACTCATCAAATGCATCTTGCAATTCATCAAATGTATATTCATTAGTGTCAAATGAGTTGGATTTTACCTTTTCATCTTCAAAGGCCATAAAACAAAGGTTGGCTACTTCCTCTTCTACGTTCTCTTCATTGAAGCAGTCACAATCACTCCATGTAACCATCATTTCCTTCTTCTTTGGTTTCTTCTCATTTTGTTTTCTATAAAAAGGACAATCAAATTTAATGTGACCAGGTTTCTTACATTCATAACAAATGATTGGATCCTTTTCTTTCCTACTTTTTCCCCTTTGCTAAAGTCTCTCCTAGGGGGTCTCCTAGAGTTTCCACTAGCTCTCATCCTCATGAATTTGTTATACCTTTTTGCAAACATAGCCATCTCTAGGTTCTCATCATCACCACTTTCATCATCATCCTTATCATCACCACTTTCATCATGATCATCTTTGGATTCCTCATTTGTGGTGGATTTTAATGCAACTCCAACTTTCTTAGGAGGTTCTTGATTCCTTTTGAGTTTCATCTCATAGGTGAGTAAGGATCCCATGAGTTCATTTAGAGAAAGTGTATAGGGATCTTTAGATTCCTCAATAGTTGTAACTTTAGCTTCACATGATTTAGGTAAGCTATTTAGAACCTTCTTCACCGTTTCAACATTGGAGTATGTTTTTCCTGAAGACTTGAGACCATTTATGATATTAGTAAATCTAGTAAACATGTCACTAATTGATTCATCACTCTTCATTTTAAATAGCTCATAATCTTGAGTGAGCATGCCTACTTTAGTCTCTTTAACTTGTGTGGTTCCCTCATGAGTAATTGCTTGCTTATCCCAAATTTGTTTAACATTCTCACATTATGACACTCTATTATACTCATTAGGTCCTAATGCACAAAAGAGTGTGTGCATTACCTTATCATTTAATTATGCCATTTTAAAATCATTTGTGTCTCATTCATCCTCTTTCTTTGGCATTTCCTCCCCATCTACTTTCTTAATCGGAACTAGGGGACCTTTAACTATAATTATCCACACTTCATAGTCGTTAGCTTTAATGAATAACATCATCCTAGTCTTCCAATATGCATAATTTTCACTATTAAAGAGTGGTGGCCTAACTGTAGAGTGTCCCTCTCCTACCAAGGGTGTAGCTACGCTATTTTGAGCCATCTAGATCGTTTATACTCAAAGGAAATTGCTTCTAATTGATTCTCGAGCCAAAGCTTTGATACCAATTGTTGGCTCTACCGAGAGGGGGTGAATCAATTTTACTACTATTTTCGAGTTTTTATGAGCTTAATAAACAGGTAAAGGAAATTATGCAATAACAATAAAATGCAGTAAATAAGGTAAAGGGAAGAGAAGCAAACACAGATTATATACAGGTTCGACCAAACTCTTGCCTACGTCCTCTCTCCTTGATCCTCATGTCAAGGTATTGATTCCACTCTACTTTGTGAATGCTTACAAACCACTTTAAGGTGTGTGAGACCTCTTATAGTTCCTCTTGAAGGCTTAGAAATAAACTTCTAAACCTATCCCCTTGTAAAGCTACCCTTTCTCTTACAAGAAAACCTTCCAAGGCTAGCACACCCCTTTGAATATTAGAAATTTATGTAAGTGGGTGATGAACAAGATGAAATATCACAAATGAGATACAAATGATGAATTTTTCAGCTTGAATTTCTTTCTTGAAGCTTTGAGAGTTTCTGAGTGCTTGTACTGTCTTCAATCTTCATAAATGCCTCTATTTATAGTCCACCAACTGCTTGGGACAGTTGTTGAAGCATTTAAAGCAAAACTTCCCGTTGAAACCCTCTAGAACTAGCCATTGGGCACTATTTTCGTGAAAAGGGATCGATCCTTTGCCATAGGGGATCGATCCTTATCTTCCAGAATGCCTTCCACTGCATTCTGCCAATTGGGGATCGATCCCTTTACAATGGGGATCGATCCCTCAAGCTTTCCTGCACTTATTTAGTGAGAATTTTGGGATAAATTGATGGCTTTTTGTGATTTCAAGTCAGTTCAAAATATTCTATCACTTTTATAAAAGAACATTTTTCAATTTAAAGCTAACAATTAATTTAAGTATTTAATTTATTATCGATAAACATTCAATAATCCAATAATAAAAATTTAAATAATTGTGAGGACTTGAACAAGCAAACAGGCAAGTGAGTGAGCCTCTTAGCATAGACCCCAAGGTAAGACCTATCAAGTCAAACCCTAAAAGGACAAAAATGTAGACCTAAACCCTAATTTGGTTTAAGTAAGACTAATTTCATAGCACATTAGAGAGCAATCTCCCTACTTGCACAAATTAAATTATTTTTAGCCCACTAAAATTAATATAATAAATTAATTATATTTTATAAAATATATGGAGAATGAACAATATTCATTCAAATTACAAAGTGTCATCTAGCTATGTAAGATAAGTGACTATTATAAGTAAAAATAAAGGAAAAGAAAAATTAAAGAACTAATAAGAGATGTAATCACAAATGAATTTCAATTTTCACAACAATTTCATTTAACAAATATCATTATTTGAAAACAAGTAACACAAAATAATATATAAAATAATTTGTAACAAGAAAGCCATTTCTAGCCAACAACCCCCATTAAGCTTTAGTCCTATTATCGGCACAAAAAGGGCAACTGATAGGAGCAATAATAATAATAATAATAATAATAATAATAATAATAATAATAATAATAATAATAATAATAATAATAAATGATATAAATATATAATATATAATAAAAATATAACATATATATTAAAAAAATTTTAAAATCACCGATTGGCTTCTTTAGGAAGCTAATCGGTTAGTAACGTGGGAGCCGTTTGCTTCACGAAATCAAAAGAAACCTATCCTTTGGAAAACGGAAACATAATGGAGAGAGGGACTTTACAAACACAAAATGAAAGAAAGACAGAAGAGAAACGTGAGGGAAAGAGTGAAGAAGCAGAAGCTCTTTCGAACATGAGATAGCACAGTTGGAGCTTAAATTCTCGGGTTACTAGAGCAAAACAAGGGCCTGAAGCAGTGCTGAGTTTAGGAAGATGATTTGGCGGTTGTTGAGCAAGGGTTTTGGGTTGCATTTGAGGCTAGACACGGTGGTTTAAAGGCCAACTTTAGGGAAGCTGAACGGTAGCAATTTCAGGGACCAATGCTTTGTGAGGACCCCACTTCTCATATAAAGTCCTAAGTTAAGGATTTAGGGGAAAAGAACGAGTAAAGGTTAATGGCTAAGATTCCCAAGTAGCGGGAGTGTTGAAGGAAAAAAAAGTGGCCCCATAGGATTACCTTTAACCTAGATGAGGACAAAAGTAGCCAATTGTTAAATTTGAGCCTAAAATACATAACTGTTAAGAAGACCACTTTTGAAATTCCTTCGTTTGAGCATGCCTAGGTTTGCATGTAACAAATTCAAAAATGATGATTTTGTCCATAGGCCGGGAAAACTTTTCTGAATAATGGTTAACTTAGTTTGAACTTTGACCCACAAACTGCCACAAATAAATCCTCGTGTGAAGAAGTTTCACATGGATCTAGCCCGTGAACCGAGTTACGTGAAAATACCAAAAACAACGAGATTGAGCAAAAAAACCTTCATTTAGGGCTATTTTGGTAATTTCACACCATAAGGCCAGTCAAACCATAGCAATAGCCAATCTTTGACCTATATTATTATAAATGAAAATATTAAAATAAAAAATAAAAATGAAAATCAAATTTTAAATAGTAAAATAATAGCTAGGACATAAATGTAAAAAATGAGATTGTAAAGGGGCAAAATGATCATTTCTCAAGTGCAGGTATTTTGAGAGTAATAATGAGCTTTGGAAAAGTGCTTAAAGCCTTGTTTGGATCTTAGAAGAAAAATGGATTTTTGTAGTAGTGAATTTGAGTGAAAAACAAACAAAGCCTTTAATAAAACGAAAAAGTAAGGGGTAAAATGGTAATTTCTCATGGACTGATATTTTAGCATTAAAATAATATAAAAATCAGATAATTTAAGCTCTCCCTTGCCTCATGGCCAGCCAACACTCCCCAAATTAGAGAAAACCATAGAAATGGCGTGAGAGGGAGAGGAAAAGAAAGAGAGGAAGGAAAAACACCATGCTACAAACTTCAAACCCTCTTTCAACCTTAAACAAACTTGTTCCTTTCATCATCTTCTCTCTCATATCTTGTAACCAGCCATGAGAGTGACCCTTTGAAGGTTGTTTTGGTTGCTGGAAGTGGCTGCACATAGAGAGGTAAGAGGAAACAGCCTACTGTTTTGTATTCTCTTGCTTGATTTCGACTATTTCATGGTAGTTTAACATGTATATAGCCTTAATTTGAAAAGAAAATGATTGAATGATATAATGGGGGGTTTTGGCCATAAGAGTTCTTAAGGATTTACTATGGGAAAATATTGTTTTCATGCTAAAAGGGTATTAAATTTGCAAGAAACAAAGTGAAGTGTGAATTTTGCTAAAATGCCCTGTTTTGAGTTCCATGTTTAAATATTAATTTTGGAGGTTTTATAATTAGATAACTTCTAGAAAAATTATGGTAGATAGCCTTATGAGTTAGGAGAAAGGCAGTTTTGGAATTTCTAGATTTGGAGTTGTGTGAGATATAGGCAAATGAGTACAAGATACTCACTACAGTAGACGAGATACCTAGCATCAATTTTGAAATTTTGTAGAAAATAAACCAAAATGAATTTAGTTACAAGCTATACATTTCCAAAAAGGTAATGAGTTAGGAATATCATGGTTTTGAGTTTGCATAATTTGGACAATCCTGCATTAGAAATGGACCAATTCGTGCATAGACGTCAGTAGACAGTTCGCCAGAATGCACATGAAAACAAAGTAATTTTGAGGAATCATTAAAAATGATTCAAGAATGATAAAATTAAGAAATTTGCCTTTTTGAAATAGGGAATTGAATAAAGTTTCACATCATCTCAGATTCATAATTTTTGGATATCCCTATAAGTAGTAACGTAATTTTTAGTGCACAAAGATCAAGAAACCATCCAACAAAATGTACCGAAATTGGACTAAAATTTGAAAGATTCTTGGGAACAGCATATGAGGGATTAGAAAATGAGCCTTACACTTCTGAATAAGGAATTAAGTAGGTTACATACAAAATTGACGGTGCATTAATTGAAATCTAATATTTTCGGTTATGAACAAAAAGGTACCAATAAGTCAAAAAATTTCTTACAAATGGTGAGCTGTTTATATAATGAAATAGTGAAACTTTGGTGTGCATGGTTGGATAAGATAATCGAACTACCAATGAGTATGAATTATAAAAATGTTTTTTTTATATAAATTTTACAACTAAACTTGTATGAATGATTTTATGCAACTTTGAAGTTAGAAGTGTGAAATGGAAAAGTAGGCGAATAAAGATCTATCGATGCTACCAATTGTATTGTTTGAATAAAGTGAGACTAAATAGGTAAGGGATGAGCATAAAAACATAGGGATACAATGGTGCATGTTTTTTTTTAATAAAATGTGCCTTTTATGAGTTTTGAAATGTTGAGATTTGGTGTGGAAATGAGAACTGGTGTCAAGATTATAAACTATGATTTTGTGCAGGGAGGTTAGGGTAAATCATACCATTATGCTATTGAAATTTTGTAAAATGAACTAAACCTTCAAAACCATCTTCTATTAGGGCATTTACACTTGAAATACTTCAAAATTATGATTTTGGGGGGTTAGAGTTTAAAAGTTCATAAATGTGCATAAATTTTATAACTCCATTTTTCGAAGGACTTTTAACGATTTTGATGCTACTAGTGCCATATCTCTGTTCTTATATTACTGTTATGTGTAAATAAAATATTTTAGACAATTGTTTCTAAATTGAGAATATTTGGTGAATTTTTATTCTTCAATTGTACCGATTTATTGATTGGATTGACTAAAGATATATATTATCAAATTTCTCTCTATAAACTAATATGAATTGTTTTATGAACTGTTTTGAGACTGTTGGTCACATAGCTGCTTACGAGCACATGCATCCTACTGTTATTGTTACTGTAGTTGAGTGATCCTAGTCCCATCACTCAGTGTCCCAAATGACACCTAGCTTGTGTACATCTGTGGACAACCTTTTGACTATGGCCATATGTCGTTTTGCATGAGTCTAGTGGGTGATGCCTTGTCTCCACTGATTTGTTTTCACTGGAGTGGTAAATCCCTAGTTAACATAGATCCAGGCACTCTCAGACTTAAATTATATTTTATGATTTGAGAATGTTATGCTTATTAAATATATTTTTTGAATATTATTACTGTTTATAGGAAAATGATATCTATGCTATTTGCGAAGAAAATAATTAAACTATTATTTGAAATGACAAATGAATTGCTAAATATTGTTTATGAACAAATTATGTACGTTTATTGAACTTTGCGCCTTCCATTAGAAATTCCTATAATCAGATTTAGATGCTTGGACAAATGGGTGCTTTAAAGCATCCTTCTGTACTCAGCTGGTCATCTAACCGATTATAGTATCTTTTCCTATACTATGCTTAATTGTATGATGCATGTTTTTATATAAAAGAGTACATTTTGATACCTGCATATAGTTATGCATAGTATCAACTCCTTTATACGATTTTCTTACTAGGCTGCATAGCTTACCCCCTTACTCACTGTCTCAGATAATTTATTAATATACGTGGCAACCGCTACTCCAAGATTAGTCAAACAAGAGTGCTTGAGGTTTAAGGTATCAAATGAGCAGGTATATAATGAGTGTTATATTTTGTATTCAGACAGTATATGCACAGCTAATGTATTCATAGACTGAGATGTAAATCATGTAGTGTAATGTCAAAAAGTGTTAATGGAACTAGTGGGATGTACCTGAATGAAATTAATATAAATGAAGTTATTAAGTATGATATCATAATTCATATTCTATTTTCCTATATATTATTTAATGGTCAATGATCTAATGACATAAAGCTTAAATGGTAATCGAAAGTTATAAGGTGAGCTTACATTGACACCAAATGCAAACCAAATGAGTGTAATTGGTTGAATGAGAATAAGTGTATCAAAAAGAAAAAGTTAGTTCAAAAGTTCACTTTTTGGATCTGACAAAAGGTGCGTTTTTATTGTAAGGACCTCGCGTACCTATCCTTTTTGTGGGCCAGGGATCCACCCCCAGTAGCCAGACCTTACTTACAATGTATTGTCTACTGTGGAAGCCTCCACAAGCCCCCACGATTTTGTCGGGACGTGCCGAGAATACCTGAAATTTGCCACTTTCAATTCGCATTTTGAGCGACTCGAACCCTTAACCTCTTTAAGGGTCAAGTTACTCCTAACCATTTAGGCCAAATGGTTAGAGTGACTTGACCCTTAAAGAGGTTAAGGGTTCAAGTCGCCCCAGACGAAAATTGGGAGTGACGAATTTCAGGTATTTCTGGCACGTCCCAACAAAATCGTAAGGGCCTGTGAGGACTTCCTAAACGGACAGTACGTTGTGAGTAAGGTCTGGCTATTGGGGATAGATCCCTGGCCCACAAAAGGATGGGTACGCCAAGTCCTTACATGCTTGCTGTTACTGAGAGTTGGTTTGGTGACTGATCAAAGGCATTTTGGTTTATAACCAGGGCTATTTCCTTGTTGGAATTTAGGAAGAACAAAGTAGAAGGCACTGAAATAAAAAAAAAGTAGAGAAATTGAAGAAGTGAAAGTGATATTTGCTAAAGCGGAACAGAGGAAGTTGAGAAAATTTTGAACGTGTTGTCCCTCCACTTTTATTATTGTGAAATTTCTAAGTAGAGAAAGGAAGCTTGGCATGCAGTAGCCCATTTGAAGAGGAACGGAGTTGAAGTGATGGCAGCTATGGTCAAGATAGAGTGAAGAAATAAAATGGGAAGGTGAAGAAAACGTGATTTGTGGGATTGGTTCAAGGCTATAAAAACAGGGGCTCATTCTCAAGTTTCCATAGCAGCACAAAAGGCTGGTTAAAGGTTGGAATGAAGGCAGAATAGAGGCTGTACTACATGGCTCTTAGAGTTATTATTGAGGCATGAACAGAAGACTGTTTTAGCTGAAGTAGTGCAAATGGATAGGAGAGGAAAAAGAAAGAGATGAGGAGAAAGGAAGAGGAGGCCAGTCCCCCCCTCCACACATAGTTTCTGGTTTTTGGCTACAGTTATAGGAGTTAAGCCTAGTTGGAAAATATGAGAGAAAGAGGTTATGCTAGAAAGAGAGAGATTTAAAGAAAATTTAGAAGAAGTTGAATTGACCGAGAGAATGTGGAAACAATGAAGTTTCATTCTTGGCCTCCTTAGAAAGGTTAAAATGGGAATTGATTTGGAAATGTTAAGGGGTATGGATGATACGTAGCTCGGTTAAGGAAGGTTTTGAAAGTTGCTTCGACTGAAGGGGGGGGGGGGGGGAGTAAATTTCAATTTAGAGGCTCGAATAAGAGGAAATTATGGTGTCTCGACTCAAGGAAAACTAGTAAGACAAATTATACTAGCTGTTTCAATTTTTAGAAATTTATTAGAGTTTATATGACCGATACTTACTTGATTTCAATATGTAAACATGTCATGCGACGCTAAGGTGACAATTGCGTGTTTTGTTAAGTTTGGTGTATGCGCGCTAAGTTCAGAGTCAGTAAGATGTTTATATAATTTCGAACTAGAAAACCGAGATAGTGTGACGATAATGAAGATTTGCAATTGTGGCTTAATTGGTATATAAATATAGGCTGATATGAGTGTGATATGGTGATGAATCGATAAAAATGACTAAGTGGAAATTGTTTTGAAATATTGTGATACGATAGGAGATTGTGAATGGATACCCTCGACCTAGTGATGATATGAATAGTGAGTGAGAGAGTTAGTGATTGTGGATTGTGTGAATATGTATAGTTATACATCTTTAATATGTGTGATTGATTGAAGTGTTAATGGAATAATGTGTAGTGATTCGGAATGGTGTGAAAGCGTAAGCTTTGACTTGGAGACTTAAAGGAAGTATTTGCTCAGCGTGATGTAAGTGGATTAAGTAAAGTTTCACTAGTATAATCTCGTATGAAATGTTTGATTTTTATAAATAAATACCTACCTTTCAAATTTAAGCGCCATAATGCTATTGATCAAGTTATTAAGGTAAGATATAAGGTATGAATGAACTTCAAATTCGTGATGATGCTTGGGCCTGATTTGAAATTTGTGTTTTATAATTTGTGTGTTGTGATCAGCCAAGCTTACCTGTTGTGTGAAATAAATGTTCAAGTGTTAAGTTATTGCATGAATCTTATCTGTATAGTCTATTTAGGTTAAGTGTACATGTGCATGGTTTGCATTAAAATCTCACTAGGTAACCATGCGAAGTACATAGAGGTACTACTCCATTGATGCAAGTGAATTCACAAGCAACATGTTTGACTCAAACTGCTGTATGCATAAACTTTATAATACCCGGCATAACACTTTGGTTTGAAAAGTATAGTTTTGAGCTAACTCTGTAACAAAGAGCTTTTATTCATTTTTGGAATCCTCAATGCTGTTTTGATTTGTGCTTTGAAAACCATGCACTCAGTAAACATAATGGTGTACCTATGAATTTTGACAATACATTCTATCTTTCTAAGTTAAGTTTTGATCAATGATCCATTTTCTGAACCAAAAGATTTCGAGTAATATGCTGTAATCTGTTTTCTGAACTTAAGGAGTTCGATCAGTATTCAGTAATTTGTTTTCTGAGTGGAAGGATTTTGATTAGTAATTAGTAATCCATTTTCTAAATTAAAAGATTTCAATCAGTACTCAATTTTATACTCTATATTTGATTTTGGGCAGATCCATTGACCTTCGGGTCATTAAGCCTATCGAGCTTTGGTCTAGGTTATATTACTCATTTATCGAGCTTTGTACTTTAGACTTTCAGTATCCATGCCTTATGAGCCTCGTGCTCTAGGTGTTATCAGGCTTGTCTAGAAAACTAGTAGACAAGTTCCAGCACCCGACTGTTCAGCGGCACTAGAGTAACTCTATGGCCATAGGTATTGTGTTGCTTGCGACACTAACTAGGATGACCATCAATATTAGTTATCAAAGATCTTTGCTACACTATATAATTATCAGATTTCAGTGATTAGAGGCTTTATGTCGAAAGTTTATTTGTATCTGTTTTAATTTCAGTTTCAGTTTAGTATTTGAGGCTTTATGCCAAACTTTATCAGTATCTGTTTTGATTTCAATTTCAGTTCGGTATTTGAGGCTTTATGTTGAACTTTATTAGTATATGTTTTGATTACAATTTCAGTTCAATGATTTGAGGCTTTATGCCTAACTGTACTAGTATTTGTTTTGATTTCAACATCAGTTTTCAGTAATTTGAACCATTTTCCTAATTCCATTGAGTATCTATTTCCATAAGAATATTTCTTTTGAACTTAGTGCATATTGATCATGTTTTAAACTCATGTGCATAGTCACTATGTTTTGAATTCGTGCATAGTCACTGTGTTTTGAACTCATGTGCCTAATTATCATGTTTTGAATTTGTGTATAGTCACTGTTTTTAACTCATGTGCGTAGTCATGTTGTTTTGAACTTGCGCACAGTACGATTATGGATTTTGAACTAAATGCATCAGAAAATCTATTTTGTTATCAATATTGGCTTTAGTATTTTGAGACTTTATACTTAACTTTATCAGTTATTAATTCCATACATTATCTGTTTCGAACCATGTGTTTAAGAAATATGTTTTATTATCAATATCGATTTCAGTATTTTAAGGCTCACACTTAAAATGATCAAAAATCTTTTTTGTACAAGTGTATAGTGATTTTGATTTGCACTAAGTCCATCAAGAATCTATTTTGAACTATGTTTATAAGGAATCAATTTTGAACTCCGCCTATTTCCCATTGTAATGTTGTGTATTCTGTTGGCATTGTAGTAGTGTGTCTAGTGATTGTGTCTTTTCATTATCGTATTGAGGCTTGGAAAATGAGGTACTTAAGGTATCCTTTTGACTAATACCCTTTGCAACTTCAACCTTGAATTGTAGTCTTGTAACATCCAGTTTCCCATAAAAATACCACTAACATTTTCGCTTTCTTTTAAAAAGATTAGGCTGTTTGTCAGTATCATTTTCTTTTCTCATATCATATAAACCAATACAATAATCTCATAACTTCAAAATTCAAATTTAAAATCAATAGCAATAAGGTTCCATATCCATTACTAGATATATTCTTATATTCATAACATTTTTCAAATACAATATTCCAAGATCTACTTACTAACACACTACCAATTCTATTAATTTACATCCCCACAATTATTTACGATTAGTGAGTACTGTACACAACGTCTGAAATATATATAATAAAATATAATATACCTTCAATGGATGATACGCACACCCCGAAGGAATATTGTATGCTCCAAAAGTAAGCTTCTCTATTGTGAGCGAAAATTACAGCAAATAATCTGGGTGAAAAAATAAGGGAGTGAGTTTACGCTTAGTAAGGAAACCTATACAAAAGAGCTGAACTATGCTACTATATGCAGATAAAATCATTTAATAAATTTCTATTTGCCAATGATGCAAATCTATTAATGAACACATTTAAAATACAGTTGTACTGTAAAAACAATTCTTTAAAAATCATCTATAATCATCATCTAAATCATATTACATGTAAACAGTAGAAAGTAACAATATAGTAAAATCATTTCATTTAAAATCATCATTTATTGTCATTCACTATAAACATATCTTTCTTTTCAATTCAATCAATTCAATATTTAAATAATTCATAAATCAAATAAGTAGAGACAATCACCATTCAATAGAATCATGCACAACTATAAATAGTAACCAATGGCCCTCGTCGATCAGTCATAGTTCACACTAGTCAGGTGCTTACTGTAGATACCTGTGAGCTTGACTAGAGTCTCACAGTCATAAACCTGCGGATTGATCAGATCTCGCAATCATATACAATATATGCGAACTCAATTAAGGTCTCACAGTCATAAACCTACGGACTTGGTTAGAGTCTCGTAGTCATAAATAATAAACTTGCGGACTTGATTAGAGTCTCGCAATCATAAAAGTATGAATGATTACCAAGGAGTAACCGTCTCAAAAATCATTTTCAATAAATATACAGTCACAATTAGAAAATCATTTCATAAAATTCTCTTCAGTCAAATCATAACAGTAAAATCATTAAGCATTACATTTAACAGTAATAAAATCATTAAAATTCTCAATACTCAACTTGTAAATATCCAATAATATTTCAACACATAATATAGTAGTTTATCTCAAGTAAAAATAATTGAAACAATTCTCATGAAATTAAACCATGTAAGAGTTCATATAAAATAAATTTTAAAATATCTATTTTTCTTTGAAGGAAATCAAGGTAATTAAATAGTTGAATCATAAAAATTAATTTCTAGAATTCATATAGCTTTTCAATTTAAATCCATGCAAGCATGGGTTTCCTAAGCTACTTCTGTATAAGATTCTTTACCTATACTCCTACTCAATATTAAAATCCGGTAACATTACTCACACCTCCTTATCTTTCGAACTTTACACTGCACAATAATTTCAATTATATTTAAAATTTCATGCTATAATTTTTAATGAATAATATTTATTTTCTATTTCCCATTTTATTGATTTCAACAATTTATTTATTGTACTTTCTATTAAATACCAAAACATAATTGCATTTAAATCTTATTCTTTTCTCGAATCCAATTCTTCTAAACTTGGCTGAAATTCATCATGACTTTATTTCCGTTATTTTTCATTTATTCTTTTCCTTCCACTGTAACTTGGAAATTTTATTTAGTCCCCTTAATTTATTCATCAAACCTCCCATATACGTTGAGAAATCATCATCATCACCATATTTTCAACCTATCCATTGGCCGAACACTACCCCTTTCACGCCACTGCATATTTTGTAAGAAAATTCTCACCATTCTTCCATAGCTAAACACCTCTTTTAATAGTCAACCTATAATTTCACAATTTCCCTTAGCATTTTGGCCGTTTTTATTTTCCCCTACACGTCACGCCATACCCATAAAAACCCAAATTCACCTTGTTCTGTTTGTATATCCTCTGTCTAGCCGAACTACTCTTAATCTTTAGATATCAATTTATTTACTTTTCAGCACTTTGTTTTCACTTTACTCTGTATGTATTGCCGTTTTTCATTTTTTTTAAGAATTAAAAACACGTTATTCCTAAATACCAGCCATGGCCGAATGGTATTTTAACACCATACCCATTTTCAGGTTTTTTCCACACTATCACTACAATCATATTTTAACCAAGTTCCCCACGTCACCCGCTACCATCTCCAACCCAACGTGGATTAAAATCACAAAGATTCATCCTTTTCCCTCTCATGGCTGAACCAACGTAGAGCTCCTATACAACGCTTTGATTTAATTCAAAGCTATAAATATGTTTTACTAGTTCCGTACAATCATAATTATTAAGTAGAATTGAGGGAGATGTTTCTTCTCTTACCTTGCCTCACCAAACCGAACAGGGCAGCAAAGAATCAGCCTGAAATTCAGTCATTCAGCCGCCCAAAATTCCAGCTTTAAGATGCTTTTAAGGTGTGGGAGAGATCTTATTAAGATTGCTTGGTCTTTTAGTGATGAGATATGATGAATTCCTTGAGCAAAAGGAATAAAACGAGAGGAAATATGTGCAGCAAAGGTTTAAGTCGGCAAGGAAAAAGGTTGAAGATGAGGTTCTGTCCCGTATTAACATAAATATTTATTTCATTCCAAAAAAAATCTGATGTGGGAACAAAAAAAGACAAATGGCCCTTTAAAATTTTAGTATTTACTTCTTTACCATTTGTGTTATTTTATTGTTTTATAAATTTCAGAATTTATTTTATTTATTTACTTATTTAATCATTTACTATAACCAATATTTCATTATTACATTATATTATTATTTTCTAATTCAAATTTTACCAACAATCTTTATTCATTATTAATATTAATTCACCATTTATTTATATCACAACTACTTCTATTTTTATTAATTTTCAAAATCAATTTACTTTATTTCCTATTAAATAACATAATATAATTACAATTAAATCATTTTCTTTTCCTCCACCTAATTTCTTCAATAATCCTTTTAAACTTAGTATGCATTTCTTTAACCTTTAAATTATGAATTTAACATAAAACCCCTACCATTTTCCTTTTATCTAAATACATACTATTACTCAAACTCATTCTTTTCTAGTTTTAATTTCATTAGTAATCTTTGCTCACTTGGTATATTTATTATATACCTTTTATAATTATAAAAATTACTTCAACCACATACATATTATCCTTAACTGAAGGCTTTTCCCATTTGTACATTATCATGTATATTTCAATTTAATTTCACAATTAATCTTTATTCATCATATATATATATATATATATATTATTCCTTAACTATAACCTTATAAAATTTTTCATGAGAAGCTCATGTATTAGGCCTTGGACGATTTCACATTTATTTTATTTATTTATTATTATTTTTTTAACCATAGCACATAGGGAAATTAATTTCCATAACTCTACTCAATATTTTAATTCAGCACTTTTAATAAGTACAGGAAGAATGGAGAAATTTAGGATCTCACAAGTCCAAATAGATGATCCGGCATCAGGACATAGTATCACATATACATATAATTTTATTTTTCTGTTCATGCATACACGCGCATGTAGATTGACATGAGCCTAGCATGCATTTACTTAAAAATAATTACTAACTTGTGATTTACTCACCCCTTTTTCCACTACTTGCAGACTATTTAAGCTAGGCTATAGTACAAAACTCCTGTGTGGGCCATCGAGAACCATACCTAGCCTAGGTACATACTAGCGTTCTTTACGCCCTACTTTCACTACTTTTTGAGGTATACAAATAGTGTATTATTTTGTTTGCATGCACATTTTATAAAGATTACACAGTATAGTTTGTTTGTGTCATGGGATATAACTTAGGATCGTTTTAAGTTCTTTTGTAAGTGATATGATGATTGAGTGTGATCTTGGAACCAAATTTGTATAGTGAGTGACGTGAATGGATGCTATTATATATGATAATTAGTTGTGGATATTAGGATTGTTGATATGATTGAGTTATGACAAATAAATATGATTTGTATGTGATTTATTTGGTGAAGGTCTTATTATATAAGGGGGGATATTTTCAATTTGTTTTCTAAGTGGAATATGTTATGAATTAAAATGATCATTACATGCCCTAGAGAATTATTTATCTTACCTTTGGATCAAAGAATAAATTAGTAAAGTTGAATTAAAATGAAAGGGATAAGTGAAAATCGTTTAGTGACTAAATTGGCGCCAAATACAAACCACAAGTTGAAAAGAAAAATTTAGTTCATAATTTTGTTAAGTTTGAATAAGTGTAAGTGTTAAGCATACGTCACGACCTTTAGGTTGTGACAGATTTAATGGTACCAGAGTAAGCTTTATCTAGTACATGTTAGTGTAGTTGAGACTGTGATAGTGTTATATCCCATGTACTATGTAATGTTTGCATGTAAATTTGGTTATTATCAACTTATACCAAGATTAGTTTGCTATTGTATGGGTTTTTATTTAATTCGATTTGAAAATGTAGGGGCTGGGTATAAAAGTAGGCTCGAGAGATCTGTTCAGAGACAACAGATTCAATTTCTGACCCTATCAGTCTCATCACCTCCATCATTCCTGCATCTGATTCCTCTCTATCCAATTAGCATAAAGTCGAAGATTGCTAGGATTAAGTAGAATCTTGAGATAATGACAACTCTATTGTAGTAGTTAGTGGCTATTCAAATTAGTGCACACCAGGCTCAACTCCTTTTATTTATCTCAACTGGTCTTGTTAGTAGGTTGCATATACAGTCAAAACCTCTAGGTTATCCATTGCATAATAGCACCCTTGATAAATGACTGTGTCATCTCTGGTGTAAAGTAAAGGTGGGAGATAAGGATTTAGAACGTAGCATATTTAATATTGTTACTCATATGTGACTTTGAAGTTCTTTTGGGAATAGACTGGTTAGTCACCCATCGAGCTAATGTAGATTGCTATAGGAAAACTGTAACCTTCTCTTTACCTAAACCGTATATAATATGCTTTGTTAAGTAATGAAGCCATAAGTGCTTATTTATTCAATTCCGAATGTACTGAAGTGCGTATTTCTTGTTGAAGTTATGTAGAATTTATGCAAAATTCCAATGTGACATGTCTAGAGTTATATGATATAGCCATCGTCAATGACTTTTGTGATGTATTTCCGAATGCGCAATCAAGGCTGCTTCTGAAACGAGAGATGGAATGTGTTATAAAGCTACCCCAAACACTCAACCAACATTGAAGCATCCATATCTATAAGAGCCTCGCCCGTCTCACCAAGCCGTCAACGAACATCCCCTTGGCATTCTCCCACACCCCAGGTTTACTCTTACAACATCGTCAAGGCCTCGCCCGTATCACCAGGCCATCGACGAGCATCCCCTAGGAGTCCCACACTCCCCAGGTTTACCTTGACAGCGAGAGTAGGCGGTTGCCCACACTCACTAAAAACATATTGTCCACTCTGGGCGATCGCCACACTCACGGCTTTGTCCCAAGGCTCTTGAAGAACTCAGGAATAATGCCTTAAGTGTGTTTTCTGAGGCTCGAACCTTGGCACCCTTAAGTACCCGAGCCTTACACTCATGTTACAATTGAGACAACCATGTCACGACCTATAGGCAGTGACAGACACTTAATCCTTTCTATTATTCGACTTACCAAATTTACGAACTAAATTTTTGTTTTCACTTTAAGGTTTGTATTCGGTGTTAGTGTAGTAACTAAACTAATCCTACCTTGATATAATATTATTTCACTAGCTATATCATAAGTCTCAAGGTTGACTATGATTATTTTAGCCTCATATTCACTTATCCAAAAGAAATGGGGCAAAAACCTCCCCCCTTATATTTTTATCAATTTCCCCAGTAAATCACCTGCATTGCAAACACATTTTAATTTTCACAATACAGCTAATTTTAGTTTCCACAATTTGTGCCATCATACATTACATGTTCCTCAAGATTCAACACAACAACACTTCCACATTTTGTAATTTATACACACATCAAAATATGACTTATCTCGAATCGTACTCGATAATCATATGAACCTATATAATGATCTAGTGTGATCCAAAGTTACATCCCATTTCACTTCCTAGTACTGTGAAAGTAAAGTTGCACAATTATCAAAATGATATACAATTCCTATACCTCAAAAGTACAAAAACAAGGCTCAGAGGACATAGACGAGTACCATGACCAGGTATAGTCCTCGAGAGCCTACAGGGAGTTCTGAAGCTGGAGTTTAACTCGGATGATCTGCAGAGAGTTAAATTAAGGGGTGAGCAATCCACGGCTCAGTAAGTAGCTTAAATAAATACAGACTAGGCTCATGTTGTAAAATATGATTACGTATGCATGAACCGTATAAAATATCGTGTATGCACAGTGCCATGGTTAGCTACTAACAATTAATCTATAACAGATTGTATATGTTCATTCAAACTTTTTCTTCATATATTTAACTCACACAATTGCTTAACTTTCAATACTTTAATCGGTATGGTTAGGCATAATGTTTCTAGCCATTACATATAGCTAATGATACTACAGCATAATACAAATAAAGCTTAGCTAGTTATTTTGATTCACTGTCATGTGTATAACATCCACCCTAACTAGTGATGGGTAAAACCTCACAAAGTCATAACCGTATAGCACTTAGTTCCCAAAAGACTCCAAAGGTGGCGCCCACAGTTCCGAAGGTAACTGTGTAGCACGTAGCTCTTTTGGGGTTTCTAGAGGTGACTCACACGGTCCAAAAGTAGTTGGTCTTATTCAGTTGCCTTTTAGGCGTATGATTTCTAATGATTCATAGGTACTCTTGTAGCACTTAGTTCCTAAAAGACTCTAAAGGTGGCTCCTACAGTTCCAAAGGTAACTGTGTAGCACGTAGCTCCTTTAGGGTCTCTAAAGGTGACTCACATAGTCCAAAAGTAATAGGTCTTATTCAGTTGCCTTTTAGGCGTCAGTTGCCTTTTAGGCATATGATTTCTAGTGATAATGTTCTAAATCATTCAAAGTCCTCAAATCACATGTATGCATAAGTTGTCATACAAATCCAATATCCTAGTTTCAATTAATACAAACTATGTGCTATTCGAGGCTCATAAGTTCAACATTGTGAGCTGTATAAATCGTACACTTAATCACACACACATTCTCAAAATATCACAATATATTGTCATGCTCACTTGGTGCAACTTAAGTAGATCACATGTATTTCTCACAATGTAGGCACCTACGATTTATACAAGTTTGTATGTTCACTGAGCATAAACAAGTCATAACACACAAGGCGTAAACAAAGCTTCATTCCAGCCCAAGCGCTACTCGCAATCACATCAATTCGAACTTATATCTTACCAGTACTTATCCTTATAGTCATTTCAGTGATATTTCACAAAACTTAATATGAGATTAAATAAATGTTAGATAAGGATTCATTCATCTCTTACGAGATGATACTAGCAAGGTTTATTTAACCCACTTACCTTGAGGCGTAGAACTTTTCCTCCTCAAGCTCTCAAATCCATACTTAAGCCTCCTTTGTTAAAGTTTGATCTTCCAATTCCAATTGAATCCACTACATTCATTCCAAAATATATAACCAGATCATGCATTATGTACACGCTAAAAAGTATATATCTAAAAGTCCAGATTATTCAAGGTCCATTCCAAATCAAGAACTACATCTTCATTTTCGTACTAATAACACACGTGCACCCATATATATATATATATATATGCGCGCACACATACACATACACTTGTGTGTATATATATATATATATATGTTTTCTATTCAGAATTTTATGTAGACTTTAATCCCATTATACATTTCCTTGCTTCTCGTCAATATATATATATATATATATATGAATTGAGCCTATTCACTAACTTATAGATCTCCAACATTCTCCTTACTGCCACAATTACCTTTTTGCTGTCACTTATCCCATTTCACACGTCTATTGTTAAAGGTATAAACAATTATACATTATAAATAAATAAAAAGTATACAACACAAGGGTCTTACCCCTTTTTGACATTTCCCAATCGAGAGCTTCAAGCTCTCCTTTCCTTCTTTTGCATACAGGGTTGAACCTGACAGTTCACCTTCTTTCTATCCTTTTGTCAGTGCTAATTATCCTTCAAATCATACTCAACATTCAACAACCAATAGTCACACCTACAGCCACCTAACTCAGCCTTCAAAGGCTGTCAAAAAGCCCCTGGTGGTTGTCCTGATCAAGCCACATGTAATGCTTTCATTTTAGCCTCATTCAAGTAGGGATTCGGTCAGGCATAAGGACATCTATACAGCTTTGTAAATTTTATTTCCTGTTCACGCCCTGCTCAGCCCCGAATTTCACCTCATTTTTGGAGTTTGAACGGCCACTCTCAACCTTGAATCTGCTTGCTGTTGAGCTTAAATGGCCACTCCAAATTTATCGATCCTCAGACCTCACTGCTAGCCCATTCCCTTCCCATGTCTCTGATTGCTTCAGCCTTTTCTTCCCTTTATTTTTTATTTCTTGTTGTCTCGGTTTTTCGCCTTAGTTGTTGCCAAATTAATGGCAAAGCCTAGTTGTTCTTCCTCGTAGTGCAACGCTTCTGTCTTTTGCTTCAGCTTCTTCTTCTTTCTGTTTTGGTTTTCCTTTTCCCTTCACTACAATTCGTTCTTACTCTACTGCAGCAGCTTCTCTTCTTCTCTTCATCGAATGACTGCAGCTCATTTCCTTTCTCTCTTTTGATTTGCTATAGAAACCCTCTCCTCTACTGCCTTTCTCACCAACTCTACATTGTCTTTCTCTTCTTTCTTTTCGACACTTTCCCCAAATTTCCTTTTCTTTTGCTTTTTGGTCTGATTTTGGTAGAGGCTTTCCTCTGCTTTTCTTGAGTTTTAGTTTTCCTACTTCCACATTAGTGGGAGCATGTGGGAGGAGCAATCGGGTGGCTTCCAAAGGAAGCCAATCCCGATTTTCCATCCTTTTTCTCTTTTTTTTAATATATATATATATATATAATCTATCTTATCTTTTATATATATATATATATATATATATATATATTTCTTGTCATACAAATATATATACAAAATAGTAAGTCTTATATGTCATATATGGTTTTTATATATATATATATATATTCTTAATATACTCTTGTATATTACATTTAATTTAATGTATTTGTATTCTTTATTTGTTTAAGTGAATATATGTATATATTTACGTATATTTATTTATTCTTTTAATTATCTATGCACTTAGGTTTCATAAGCACATTTATATGATTTATTAGATTTCTTCACAATGTGCAAAATATTACTTATTTTCCTTATTAAACCAATATATATTTATATATCTTGAATTTATTTATCTAAATCCAAAATATATATTAATCATTTATTATTATATGCGCTACACCCACATCGTTGATTTCATTACTCAATAATAGTATTTATTTATTTATTTTTTGTTGTACATCTCACGCTAAGTTCATTTAATTTCTTCATTTATTTACAAACTTAGTATGAAAAATTTACAGTCCTCACATTCTCCCCACCTTAGGAAATTTGGTCCTCCAAATTTTCCTCGTCCATCTAAAATAGGTGAGGGTACTTCTCTTTCATTAGACTTTCTAGCTCCCATGTAGCTTCCTTTGAAGAGTGGTGCCGCCAAAGTACTTTAACTAAAGGGATCGTCATAGACCTCAATATCTTATCTTTTCTGTCCAAGACCCGAATAGGTCTCTCAACATAGCTCAAGTCCTCCCTGATCTCCAAAGGTTCATACTCAATGACATGGGATGGGTCCGGATGATACTTCCATAACATCGACACATGGAAGATGTTATGCACACCTAATAGCTCTGATGGTAACGCCAGTTGGTATGCCATGTCACCAATCCTCTCTAGTCTTTCAAACGGACCAATATACCGAGGGCTCACCTTCCCTTTCTTACCAAATCTCATTATGCCTTTAGACGGAGAGATCTTCAAAAACACTTTATCCCCAACTTGAAATTCTAAGGGTCTTCTCCGACTACCAGCATAGCTCTTTTGTCTACTTTAGGCTATCCTCAATCTATCACATATCAGCCTCACATCCTCGGAAGCTTTCTCTACTAATTCCGGAGAAAATATCTTTCTTTCACCTACCTCCTCCCAGCCAATAGGGGATCTACACGTACGCCCATACAATGCCTCATAAGGTGTCATCCCAATACTAGAGTGAAAGCTGTTGTTATAAGCAAATTCAGCTAGTGCCAAATGATCATCCCATGAGCCTCGAAAATCCATGACATATGCCCTCTCTGATTGCCCATGGGTTTGAGGATGAAAGGCTGTGCTAAAGCTCGATTTAGTTCTTAAGGCATCCTGGAAGTGTTCCTAGAAACGGGAAGTAAACCGAGAATCTCTGTCCGAAACTATGCTCACTGAGACTCCTTGAACCTCATTATTTCTTTGACATACATATTTGCTAAGGCACTAAGCGAATCGGTAGCCTTCATAGCTAGGAAGTGAGCGGACTTTGTCAATCTATCAACTATCACCCAAATTGTATCATGATTCTTACGAGTCCTTGGGAGTCCCATGATAAAGTCCATAGTCACATGCTCCAATTTCCACGTAGGTATGGATAAAGGCTTCAATAAACCCGCTGGTCTCTAATGTTCAATCTTAACCTTTTAGCATACTAAGCATTTGGATACAAAGGTCGCAATATCCATCATCATACCAGCCCACTAATACACTTTATGTAAGCTCTGATACCATTAAAATATCAAATGACTTTGGTTAAGTTAGAGAAAGATAGTTGTTCTGAAATTAGTAGAGAAAGCTTCTTAGAATATAAAACTAATATGTGATCAATTAAGGACAACTTAGAGCAGACAAAAGAGTTGTGCCGATGATCAGAGAAGACATTTAGAATTTTAAGTTGGAGTTAGTATTTTTCAAGACTATTAGAATTTGAAATTATGATTTTGGATTATAGAATTTTGATTTTTGGGGGATTAGGCATTCTTAGTGACCTTCGATATAGTATTATTAGACTTGGCTTATTGGATTGACCAAAAGGAATTTAAAGCCTGTCTACCATGGGTGGTAAGAAAGAAGACTTTTTTTATATGCATCATTGAAAGAATTAGTACTCAATCTCCCTTCAAACTTGAAAAGTGTATGGGAACATGTGCATTTTGGAAAAATATATTTTTTTAAAAGCCCATATACTTTGAAATTTGTACGACTTCGAAAAAACATGCGGACTAGAAAGTATTTTGATCTAGAAATTATATGGACATTGAAATCATTTGACTTTTGAAATTCTACAGTTTGAACCACATGGATTTTGAAAGTTTAATGATTTGTATGATATGGTTTGAAACTAAGAGTTCTGAAAATCCAAGTATACTCCAACCCTTCAACCCTTCAACTTTACGAATAGAGAAGCTTTTATAGAACGGAGCTTGAACAAAAGCATGTTATAGAATTTTAATCTTTGAGTAAATATTGGAGGCATTAGGGCATGTCACGTAAGATGATAAATAAATGCGAAAGTTAGGATTTTCTAAGATAAGGCACCAAGGATCATTTTAATACGATAATTACTCTTAACTTAGTACAATAACTTCTAAAGCATATGTTGAAAAATGTGAAATAATGAGATGTATATAAGTTATGGATTGACCGAATTGTAGAATTTTGAGGTTAATATAAGGCAAATATGATCTTAAAGACAAATAGTAATTTGTGAAGTAGAATTTGAGAATCATCAGACTTTGGATTATTTGGGTATAGAGAATATAATAAAGGGATACATCATCATACGTTTGAAATGACAATGATCAATTTGGAGGATCAAATTTTCTAAGGCAAGGAGGATGTGATAACCGAGATTTTTTACCTTAATTAATTTAAGTACTTAATTTATAATAAAAATTTAAATAATTGTGAGGACTTGAACAAGCAAATGGGTAAGTGAGCGAGCCTCTTAGCACAGACCCCAAGGTAAGACTTATCAAGTCAAACTCTTATTTAGTGGTTAAACCTTAAAATGCCAAAAATGTAGACCTAAAACCTAATTTGGTCTAAGGAAGACTAATTTCATAGCATACTAGAGAGCAATCTCTCTACTTGCACAAATTAAATTATTTTTAGCCCACTAAAATTAATATAAAAAATTAAAAAATATATTATATTTTATAAAATATATGGAGAATGAATAGTATTCATTCAAATTACAAGGTGTCATTTAGCTATGTAAGATAAATGACTATTATTAGTAAAAATAAAGGAAAAGAAAAATTAAAGAACCAATAGGAGATGTAATCACAAATAAATTTCAATTTTCATAAAATTTCATTTAACAAATATCATTATTTAAAAACAAGTAACATAAAAATAATATATATAAATAAAATATGTAACAATAAAGCCATTTTCAGCCAACAACTCCCACTAAGCTTTAGTGCCATTATCGGCACAACAAGAGGGTAACGAATGGGAATAATCTGTTAAGCAACCAGAAATATATATGATATGGCAAAACCCATTTGCACTAGGCTGAGGCCAAAATACCAGAGAGGCTACCACGTGGCATGAACTTATTGGGCCACGTGGCATTCAATGAAAGATAACGCAGAAACTAAAGACAGAATAGAGGAGAGACCCCTTTCGCCTTTGAAGGGACTCTGTCACTGGCCTGTCGCGTCGTAGTCTATCGCATGCGGCACTGCTCATGACCTCCGACGTTGGAGATAGACGTCTCCCGTCAAAGTGTGTCGCATCCGTTTGTGGTCTCCCGCTCGACGACAGACCTTTGCTACATGAATTTGACGAGTTAGAATCGTACTGGAACACGAACTCTTCGAAAATGATGTAATCACCCTCCACGTGATTACTCTGCAGTAATGGTAATTTATTCGCCTATAAATAGGCCATAGGTATTGCTTTTAGCTCTAATTTTTGACTTTTGGCTTTCACGTTTCCCAATACTCAAGAACCTTATGCTAACTTAAGCATCGGAGTGCCTACGCAGGGAACCACCCCCTGCGTTCCTCTGACTTTTTCTGTTTTATAGAGGCTTTTTGGAGACACATGGATAGAAAAGGACAAACATCGACGTCAGCAATAACTCATTGTTGTTTTGTGCAACAACAATTGACGCCGTCTGTAAGAAACGAATTAAAAGCCAATCAAAACTTTCAAGATGGTAAGAACAAGATCAACTAACATGAGAGATAGAGGTTATGAGAATTTCCTGAGTTCTCCTGAACAACCGATTCACCAGAGAAGGTAGGAAAACAAGGAAGAAGAAAGAGCGGCGGTATCTGCGGCAGAGTTCGAAGCTTTGAGGCGACAGAGCGAGGAAACAACTCAGGCGCTGAGGGCTATGGTGGATCTGTTTAAGGGAGTTCTTTCATAGATGAATCTGTCGCAGGCCATACAAAACCTTGTGGGAGAGATGAGTGAAGGTCTGCCGCCTCAGGCGACTGGGTAACAATCCAATCGTCTGGCAACAGACCCCCCACTGCAACAAGAGATGCCACCCACTGGAAAAGCTCACAACCCGCAGAATACGGTAGGACTGGGCATTAATAGGCCTGTCACGACTTCTCAGTGAGAGGCTGAGGATGCGGTAGAGCTGGGACCTACGACAGGGCTTAGGCGACAGAGGCTTGGTGCCTCGCGATAGGGTATTAGGTGACAAGATGTTGAAGCTGCGACAGGGTCTCTCGCTAACTACTATAATCTATCGAATTTCACCGAGTCTGACTTGGGACATGGTGCGGGAGGTGCTGAAAAGAATGGTGTCAATGACGAGAGCACTTGGAGGGTCGGGTCAGAGTTTGACCCCACCTAGAACACACAGATGACATGAAGAGGTGCATCTCATAGTAAATGAAAGGAAATAGTGGTTGTAGACCTACCTGATTCGTCCCATGCTGAAAGGGATAGAAACCAGCTCGTTTTCCCCATGGACATGAAAAAAATAATAGAACATGTGCTGGAAGAGAAGAAGTTGGTGTCCACATAGGAGAACCAGAGAAGAAGGATACCGTTTAATGCGACCATAATGCAAAAACCATTGCCCCCAAAGTTCAAGGTGCCACTGATGACAACATATACAAGAAAGACGGATCCCTACGATCACATGCAAAACTACGAGGCCCTCATGTTATTGCATGGATGGGAGGATAAGATAATGTGTAGAGCTTTTTCGCTCACTCTGACAGGGTATGAGATGAAGTGGTTCAACAACTTACCTGAAGGGTTTATTGTCTCTTTTGACCAGCTACGAAGTGAGTTCCTTAAGGCATTTGTGGTGAATAGCCAGAGGAAGAAGGAGCCAACCTATTTGCTCACCCTGAAACAAGGAAGTAACGAGTCATTGAAGAGTTATGTAAATCGATTTAGAGATGCCACTTTGGAGGTACGTGATTTACAAATGGGAGTAGCCGTGGCTGCCATGTTACAGGGGACCAGGTCTGAGAAGTTGCAGGAGTCCCTGTCGTTAGACCAGCTGACTACAATCTCATATCTATTCTCTCAAGCGAATAAATACATCACTCAGGAGGAGGTAATGAAAATGGTATCCAATAGGGAGCAAAAGGAAGGAAAGAAGTGAGGAAGAGAAATCTCTGAGGGGTCCTTCAGTCGATCAAGCAAACCCGAGAAGGCCCCCATGTTGAAATACACCACCTACACCCCACATATTGAATCTCGGGCTTCAGTACTAGCAGCTATTGAAGGATCTGGCCTTTTATAGCTTCCGAAGAAGACCTCTAAGAATTTGGGTCGAAACTTGGACACATATTGTAACTATCATTCGGCGCATGGACATTCCATAGAGAAGTGTAGGGAGTTGACAAATCAGCTTGAGAAGCTGGCACTAGAAGGAAAGATAAACTGATTTGTGTGGAGGAGCAATAGAAACAACTATCCCGCCGCAACAAGGGGAATTACCCTAGGGACAGAAGAGATGAGAACAGGAGGAATGTAAAAAAAAATGAAGACAATAGGAGAAATGGCGATAGAAGGTTGGGTAGGAGGAATCAAGAGGAAGATAACGAGCCCACGAGGCCAACAATCAACATTATATCTAGAGGAGAATCATTGGCTAGTACTTCCTTCTCGTCCAAAAAATCCTACACTCGGCAAGCTTACCAAGTTAACTTGGTGATGGAACAGAGGCAGAATGAGGAACCAATCACATTCACTCCAGTCGACAAGGGGATATCACTATTCTCCATGATGACCCGATGGTAATATTGACAATCGTGTCAAAGCATCCAATTAGTCGGATCCTTGTTGATAATGGAAGTTCTGTGAACTTGATCTACTGGAATTGCTTTGAGAAAATGAACATATCGGAGGATAGGCTAAAACCGGTGCCCGCACCCTTGTATGGTTTCTCTAGAGAGAAGGTGAAGACAGTAGGGGCAGTTCAGCTACTTGTCATGTAGGGGGAGAGCCCGAGGAGTGTTGTCCACCAAGTACTATTCATGGTGGTGAAGTCATCTTCAGTAGCGTACAATATGATATTTGGGTGACCATTATTGAATGAAATGAGGGCCATGGTGCATCCCTGTTACTTGCTAATAAAGTTCCCAACTCCTCATGGTGTAGGCCAAGTCAGAGGAGACCAAAGGAAGGCCAGGACGTGTAATATCGCGTCAATTACATGCAAGGGAATTCAAAGAAAAGAGACCCTTACAATCAAAGAACCGCCTAAGCCAAAGCCTGACGAGGAGATGGAGGTAGTTCGATTAGATGATGAAGATGAAAAAAAGGTGGTATACATAGGAAGTCAGCTGCCAGAAAAAGCAAAGGAGGAAATAATCTGATGCTTGAAGGAGAACGTTGATGTCTTTGCTTGGACTCCCGACGATATGCCTGGAATTGACCCTGAGGTTGCTTGCCACCAGTTAAACGTAGTCCCAGGAGCCAAACCGATCAAGTAAAAGAAGAGAAATTTTGCTTCAGAAAGGCAATAGGTTATAGACGAGGAGATCCAGAAGCTATTGCAAGCAGGGTTTGTCAGAGAAGTTGATTACCCTGAGTGGTTGGCCAACGTGATGATGGTGAAGAAGGCCAACAGAAAATGGATGATATGTGTGGATTTTACGGACTTGAACAAAGGCTGCCCTAAGGATTCATATCTGTTACCTCGAATTGATAAACTAGTGGATGAGACTTGTGGATATAAGCTACTTAGTTTTTTGGGAGCTTTTTCAGGGTATCACCAAATCATGATACATCTAGATGATGAGGAGAAGACTTCTTTTATTACTGATAGTAGAACATATTGCTATTAATTAATGCCTTTTGGCCTAAAGAATGCAGGGGCAACATATCAACATATGATAAATAAGGTGTTCAAGGACTTGTTAGGAAACACCATGGAAGCATATGTAAATGACATGATCATCAAAAGCCGTAGAGAGGAATCACACGCTGAGAAAATGTCGAAGGTGTTCAAGGTGTTACGGCAGTATAAGATGAAGTTAAACCCCAACAGATGCTCGTTTGGAGTAAAGTCGGGAAAGTTCTTGGGGTTCATGATCACTAATCGGGGAATTAAGCTAACCCCGAAAAAGTTCAAGCCATTTTGGACATGAAGCCGCCCAACACTGTTAGAGAAGTTCAAAGGCTAACTGGGAGGATATCATCTTTGAATTGCTTTTTGTCCAAGTCAGCAGAAAGGAGTCTGCCTTTCTTTAAGGCAATAAAGGCGGGAAAGAATTTCAAATGGATAGAAAAGTGTCACGATGCTTTCAAGAGATTGAAGGATTACTTGAAAGAGTTGCCACTACTGTCTCGACCCCAACCGGGAGACCAACTCTTTATGTATCTCGATGTAGGCGAGAAGGCTGTGGGCGTAGTCCTATTAAGGAAGGATGGAGACAAGGATTACCCGATCTACTATGTGAGCAAAGTTTTGCTCGATGCCGAGACAAGATATCTCCAAGTGGAAAAGGTAGCCTTATCATTAGTAGTGGCAACACGAAAGCTAAGGTCGTACTTGCAGGCCCACTCGATAACCGTCCTAACTGACCAGCCTTTGAGACAAATACTACAAAAACTAGAGCACTCGGGACGTTTAACCAAATGGGCAATTGAGTTGAGTGAATATGATAGACACTTCCAGCCTCGTCAAGTAATAAAGAGGCAAGCATTGGCAGATTTTATTGTAGAATGCACTGGTCGGGAGGTCCAAGAAGAAACAGAATTAGTTTGGTGGAAGTTGTTTGTAGATGGAGCTCATAGTATAGATGGTAGTGGAGCTGGAGTCGTGATGATTTCGCCTGAAGGGGAAATTTATTAATATTCTCTGCGTTTTGAATTTTCAAGCTTAAATAATGTGGCTGAGTACGAATCTTTGTTAGCCAGAATGAAGCTGGCCGAAAAATTGGAAGTCAGCAATTTAATGGCTAATAGTGATTCGCAGTTGGTGGTAAATCAGTTCTCTAGTGAGTATGAAGCACGGGAACCGGCTCTAGTCCCTTACTTACAGAAGGTTCAGTTATTGGCACAATCATTCAAGAGCTTTCAGTTGACCTAGATAAACCGATCAGAGAACAATCATGCAGATGCTCTTTCGAAGTTGGCCTCCTCCAGGGGAATAAAAGGCAGCATAGTGAAGGTGGAATCCCTAGCCAAATTAAGTATTGAAGAGGAGGAAGTTTGCGATGTCGAGATCGAGTGTGATTGGAGAAACCTGATAAGAGATTACATTCTAGAGGGAAAACTCCCCGAAAACAGAGACGAAGCTCGGAGGCTAAAATTCAAAGCGCCAGGTTTACGATAGTAAACGGGTAGCTCTGCAAACATAGGTTTACCATGCCTCTATTGAAATGTTTGGGACCTGAACGAGCTGAGTATATGTTGGTTGAAGTTCACAAGGGTATATGTGGAGAACACCTAGGAGCTCGAGCATTGGCTGCAAAGGTATTGCACAACGGGTTTTATTGGCCAACTTTGAAGAAAGATGCTATTAAGAAGGAGCGAAACTGTGAAAAATGCCAGAAATTTGCTTCCATAATGTCTGCACCAGTGTCTGCCTTCCAGAGTACCCTTCAACCAACGTTGTTCACACAATAGGGGCTCGACATTTTAGAACCCTTTCCTTTAGGCACTGGGCAAAGGAAGTACCTACTAGTAGCCACAGATTACTTCATAAAGTGGATAGAGGTAGAACCTTTAGCTACAATTTCTGAAAAAAAGGTGGAATCGATGGTGTGGAAGGATATCATCTACCGCTTTAGGATCCCTCGAGTGTTTAATGCCGATCATGGAAAACAATTCGACTGTGACGCGTTTCAAAAATTCTATAAAGGCCTAAACATCCAGCTAAGGATATCATTCTTATCCTATCCACAAGCCAATGGGCAAACTAAAGCGAGCAATTGGACGATATTTCACGGATTGAAAACTAGGCTGAATAAAGCAAAAGGAGTATGGCTGGATGAGCTCCCGAGTGTCTTATGGGCTTCAGGACAAGTAGAGTGTCGACGGGAGAAACACCATTTAACTTGGTGTATGGAACTGAGGCCCTTATCCCGGTGGAGATTAGAGCTAAATCGCCTAGACTGACTCCTTATGTTCAAGAAATTAACTCCCAAAGACTAAGAGAGAACCTTGACCTGATAGATGAACTAAGGGACACAGCAATGATGAAGTTGGCCGCCTACCAACAACGAGTAGCAGCTTACTACAATACTCGAGTTAAGGGCAGAGAATTGCAAGAAGGAGACCTGATTCTAAGAAAGTCAGCCATTACAAATGCTGACAGGGAACATGGTAAGTTACGAACTAATTGGGAAGGACCTTACAGAGTCAGAAGGATGATCAAACAAAGCACATGAGCTTTAGAGACTTTACAGGGAAAAAAGATCTCGAAGACTTGGAATATTAATCATCTAAAGTTGTACTTGCAATAAGATAATTGCGTTCTTTACGTTATTGCTTTGTTGCTTTGTTTTCTTGTCTTTATTTTATTCATTACTCTGCGCAATTTGCAAATATCATATGATGTTATTGATTAACTTATGAATAAGAGGCTAGTTATTCATATTTTATGTCTTATACAGTGACGATTTAACTGATAAATGTGTTACAGGAATAACAGTAACAGAAGCAAAAGCTGGTCAAATTCTTAAAGTCCCTAAAGCATAAAATGATGCGAGACGGGCAATGAAAAGTCATTAAGTGAAAAATGCGTGAGACAGGCAAATGAAAAGTCCCTAAGTAAAAAATACGTAAGACGGACAAATGAAAAGTCCCTAAGCACAAATGGTGCAAGACGGGCAAATACAAAGTCCCTAAGCACAAAAGGGTGCGAGTCGGGCAAATAAAAAGTCCCTAAGCACAAAAAGGTGCGAGACGGGTAAATAAAAAATCCCCCAAGCGAAAAATGCACAAAACGAAAAACAGAGCACAAAAGTCCTTAAGCGAATAATGCATGAGACAGGCACATTGCTCAAGAAAAGTTCTTCTTTAGACAAGAAATAACACTATCTCAAAGAAAAACTTAGGGAGCAAGACCGTATGGAACATGACAAAAGGTATGTTATAACTTTTGGAAGCATGTTATGGCTTTATTAGTAAAATACCTTTGTGTTACAACATTTTGACATACTGCGTAGCATTATGGTTATAAAATGCTGAAATTTGAATGAATATGACGATATGTCAAATTAAGACTGAATTGTAATAACATAGCATACATTCTATCACAAGCGGACACAAAGAAAAGAAGCAAGATATGAAAAGGAATTGTAACTTTCATTAAAGGTAAATGAATTATTTACAATTGAACATCATTTGTACAAATTACAATCGAAATGAAAAACAAAATGAAAGAGAAAAGAAAAATATCCTAATCAATCTATTGGAAGGATTGAATCGGTTGGCAGAGAAGGCGCTGTGTCGGCATTAGGATCTTGGGGAGTTGGAGTTGCAGCTTCGAAAAGGGGAACGTCACTTGAAAGCCCCGTAGTATCGACAATCGCGGAGTCTAGCATAGGATTGATGGCAGTAGAGTTAGAGAGTTGAAGCTCGTTGCCATCTAATCCTTGCAATGCCTCGATAGGCTCAAGTTGGTCGCGTGCCTCAACAAGCTCGGGCTGATTGTACGCCTCGACAGACCCGGGCTAATCACACACCTCGATGGATTCGAGCTAACTTTGTGGCTGTCAAGGGGGCCAGGGACCTTCGAAGTGGTCTAAGTCATCCACGACCCTTTCCTCTAAATAATCCTCCGGATCTTTCGAGTCGGGCTTATACTCAGTCTAAGGAGGAGCATTGTAGTACTCAGCCTCTTCAATAAAGAGCAGCTCAGGGAAGGTCTTATTAGGCCTCTGCTTCTCCAGCCAAGCGCGAGTCGGATAGAAGCCATACGTGACAAATCCCCCCATGTATTTCTGCTTCTTTTCAAAGCAGTGTTGAGACAGGCGGTATTCATAGACAACCTCGGCTAAGACCTCTATTTGCCGATCTAGCACATTTTATAGTTCGTCGATGGCCTCGTCCCATTGTGACCTCATGGCCTCAAAATCGTGCACTGCTTTGTTGTAAGCCTTTCGGTACCCATGAAGAGATGCCACCTTCGCTTGCTCTTCTTTCAGCTTCAGTTCGAGGTCCGTATTTTCCTTCCTCAACTCGTCTACTATGCTGGGAAGTGGACAAAGTTGGTTAACCTCGTTCTGAAGCGCCATGTACTTCTCCTGAAGGTCATGCAACTGTTTCTTAGCCCGTTCCATAAGAGTCTGATGCTGTGCATTAATAGCCACCGCTTGCTGAGCAACCTGGCAAAACAAAAAGAAAATAATTTAAAAACCTGACAAAAGAAGTTAAAAGGTGTGTGTCATTATCAAAGAAGGCTGACACTCTCACCTTAATTAAAAGGTAATCAACAGTGTCCTCAGCCTTAGGAAGGCTTTTGAAAATTCCCTTCCCATCGCGAGGAAGGATAGTACTCCAAGCCAGATGAGAAGCTACCCCGGGGTCCTCGATGCTGTCATTATCATTAACACCGAGGTAGGTCTGACAGTCATCCCCATCAACAACCATGCCACCGTCTACTCTATAGCGCCTAAGCGTAGGTGGTGCCATTTTGGGCAAAATCAACCTCGTAACCATCGCATCTTCAATGATCAACCTTTTTCGATACTTACGGCGAGGCTTATGAGGAGCCAGCCTATCCCTAGCAATGTCAAGTTCACCTTATTGAGGAGCGAACTCACTTCGTTAAGACCCCGAGCTCTCGTCACGATCATGGATGAGATGCCTTTTCTGCTTGGTTCTTTCGGCGTCTTACGTAAGGCGATTGGGCTCCCCGATGGCCAGAGGAAGGGGAGTAGGAGCACGAGGATGTTTTGACGTAGATGCCTCAATTCGAGGCTACTTCCGAGGTAGAGGAGCTTTTGGGGGAACTCTTGAAGACACAGTGGTCTGCCTCCTACGCATAGCAGCTTGGAAGCTCATGTCTGCATATCACGATAAGAAAGAGTTAGTGAACCAGGTTCAAAAGACTATAAACATGTATGCTGCGGTAAAGAGAATTATCATTGAAAACATATAAAGTCACCAAAATCATCTATGTTAGCAAAATTTGGATTCGACGAAAAGTCGAAGAAGGGACTCTCAAAGTGCCTTGGTTCCATTTAAGAACTTCCTCGGATGAATCACTGGCATCCGCGGCCCCAGGTGTTTCATCCCCTGAGTCAGAAGAAGATTCATCTACAAGACGACCTATGGGGTTAGTTGGTTCGTCTACGAGAACCGCGGGGGGATGGCTAGAACTAGAACCAGGTCTATGCGAGGTTGTGGGAAAGCTTGATGGAATAGTAGGAGTCTCGGGTAACTCTGCTCACTCCCCAACCGGCCGCTGTAATTTCTCGGGGGTTAAAAAAGGAAAAAGGTTCCGCTCCTCAGTAGAGCAAATGAGTTGTATAGGCTCACCAAAGTGGATCCTTAATGGGCCTATACTAAACCTTCAGAGCAATTAAAATGGTCGCTAGTATCACGATTCCATCTAGTGTGAATTCTCAAATCACTTGGAATCTCAACAACGACTCACTCGCTCTCGAAATTGTGTAATTTATTAGAAAGGTCCGAAAAGATTTTATTGGGAAACCCATCGACCTTTAACCTTTGGAGAGGAAATGTAATCAACCCTTTCAACCCACGAACTCTAAAAAAAGACATTTAGAAGAGGGATGGTGGGAACGATACCTAAACTATGGCATACAATTGAAAATCATACTAATTGAGCCATACAATTGAAAATCATACTAATTGAGCCCATGCATGAGGATGGAGTTGACATGGGACTATATCCTTATACCTAAAGAAAGCTAGAGCAAATTCGAGAAGAGGAAAGCGAAAATTGAAGACTAAGGATTCTTTATGTACAGCTACGCCGCTCCTAACCAAATTAGGTGAAGGTTCCCTATCGGTTGGAAGTCTATATTGGTAACCGAGAGGAAGGAGGAAGCGAGTGTTGATTTCTTCTAAGTCTGCATTTGACAACTTGTACTCAATACCACCCCTCCTTAATGTTTTAACAGCGCTTTGAAAAGACATGACTAAGGATTGACTAAGCAGAGGGACAAATCGCAAGAGCGGTAGACCTAGACTTGCAGGAGACCAAGACCTGCAGGAGACCAAGACCTGCAGGAAACCAAGACCTTTGGGAGACCTAAATGTGCGGCAGACCAAATGAAGTGACAGATGTAAAAACGGCGATAAACTTACTTTTCAGGAATAGATGACGAGCGAGAGGTGTATGTGAGAAAAGCTGCGAGAGACTAAATGTGCGGTAGACTGGTGTTGCGAGAGAGTTAGTGTGCGCGATAGAGTTTTGGTACAGAGGATTTCTTACGCGATTCATAGGATTTTCGCTGTTTATATAGTAGCGACAGAGAATATGAAACGTCCCGCGCTTGGAACATCTCCCGTAGAGTTGTACCTTTCTACCTGCAAAAATACTGAAAAACAACAAAAGTTCAGGAAAAGACCAAAAAATCCCACCTTTAAGTATTTATACTCTATTTATTGGAGAAAATCCAACAAGAGAATGGGGCACAATTGATATGGCAAAACCCACTTGCACTTGGCTGAGGCCCAAATACCAAAAAGGCTACCAAGTGGCATGAACTTATTGGCCCACGTGGCATCCAATGAAAGATAACGCAGAGGCTAGAGACAGAATAAAGGAAAGACCCCTCTCGCCTTCGAAGGGACTCTAGCCTGCCGCGTCGTAGTCTGTCGCATGCGGCACCGCTCATGACCTCCCGCGTTGGCGATAGACGTCTCCCATCGAAGTGTGTTGCATCTACTTGTGGTCTCTCGCCGGGCGATAGACCTTTGCTACCTGAATTTGATGAGTTAGAATCGTACTAGAACACAAACTCTTCCAAAATGACATAATCACCCTCCATGTGATTACTCTGCAGTAATGGTAATTTATTTGCCTATAAATATGCCACAGGTATTGCTTTTAGCTCTAATTTTTTACTTCTGGCTTTCACGTTTCCCAATACTCAAGAACCTTCTGCTGACTTAAGCATCGGAGTGCCTACGCGGGAACCGCCCCCTGCGTTTCTCTAACTTTTTCTATTTTACAAAGGCTTTTTGGAGACACGTGGAGAGAAAAGGACAAACATCGACATCAGCAATAACTCATTGTTGTTTTGTGCAACAACAATATATAAATATAAAATAATAATACATATATATCATAAGGATATAAATATTTAATACATAATAAAAATATAACATATATATTAAAAAAATTTCAAATTACCGAATGGGGCAAACTACTCCCATTAACGTGGGAGCTGTTTACTTCATGAAATTAGAGGAAACTTATCCTCTGGGAAATGGAACACAAGGGAGCAAGGGACATCACCAATAATAAATGAAAGAAAGACATAGGATAAACGCAAGGGAAAAGTGAAGAAGCTGAAGCTCTTACAAACATGAGACAGCAAAGTTGGAGCTTAAATTCTTAGGTTACTAAAGCAAAATAGAGGCCTAAGGCAGCGCTGAGTTTAGGAAGACGATCGGGTGGTTGTTAGAGCAAGGGTTTTGGGTTGCATTTGAGGTTGGACAAGGTGGTCTAAAGGCCAACTTCAAGAGGGCTAAATGGCAGCAATTTTAGGGGCTAAAGCTTGTTGTCACCTCAAGCTGGTTCAGTTACTGATCAAAGGCAGTTCTGGTTTATAAACAGGGTTGTTTCCTTGCTGGAATTTAGGAAGAACAAAGTAGAAGAAACTGAAACAAGAAAAAAAAAGAGAGTAATTGAGGAAGTGAAAGTGATGATCTGTTGAAGCAAATAGAGGAAGTTGAGAGAATTTTGAACATGTTGTCCCTTTGCTTTTATTGTTGTGAAATTTCTGAGTAGAGAATAAAAGCTTGCCACACAGTAGCCTATTGGAAGAGAAACGGAGCTGAAGTAAGGGTTGCTACGGTGAAGATGGAGTGAAGAAATAAAATGAGAAGCTACAGAAAATGTGATTTATGGAATGGTTCAGGACTATAAAAATAAGGGACTCATTCTTGGGTTTCCATAGCAACAAAAGGAGTTAATCAAAGGCTAGAATAAAGGCAAAACAAGGGTTATACTATGTGGCTCTTGGAGCTATTATTGAAGCGTGAACAAAAGACTATTTCAGCTGAAACCCTGCAGACCGAGAGAAGAGGAAAAGGAAAGAGATAAGGAGGAAGGAAGAGGACGCTAGTCCCACACACACCCCCTTGACATTTTCTAGTTTTAGTTGAGTTATAGGAGTTAAACCTAGTTGGAAGTTGTGAGAGAAAGAGGTTGTGCGAGAAAGAGAGAGATCGAAAGAAAATTTGGAAGAAGTTGAATTGACCAAGAGAATGTGGAAACAATGGAGTTTCATTCTTGGCCTCCTTGGAAAGGATAAAAGGGGAATTGATTTGGAAACGTTAAGGAGTATGGATGATACGTAACTCAGCTGAGCAAGGTTTTGAAAGTGGCTTTGACTAAAGTGGGCGAGTAAATTTTGATTTAAAGGCTCGAAGGAAAGGAAATTATGGTGTCTTGGCTCAAGGAAAATCAGTAAGAGAGGTCGTACTAGTTGTTTCAATTTTTAGAAAATTATTAGAGTTTATAAGACAACTACTTACCTGATTTCAATATGTAAACATGTTGCATGATGCTAAGGTGACAATTGCAAGTTTAGTTAAGTTTGGTGTATGCACGCTATGCTCGGAGTTGGTAAGACGTTTATATAATTCTGAACTAGAATTATATTGTATGAGTTTAATCAAGATGGTGTGATGATTAATGACGACTTGCAATTGTGGCTTAACTGATATATAAATATAGACTGATATGAGTGTGTATGGTGATGAATCTATAAAAATGACTAAGGGGAAATTGTTTTGAAATATTGTGATAGATAGGAGATTGTGAATGGATACCCCCAACCTAATGATGATATGAACAGTGAATGGGAGAGTTAGTGATTGTGGATTGTGTGAATATGTATAGTTATACATACTTAATATGCCTGATTGATTGAAGTGTTAATGGAATAATGTGTTGTGATTCGGAAAGGTGTAGAAGCGTGAGCTTTGACTTGGAGACTTAAAGGAAGTACTTGTAAGAGATGTTTAATTTTTAGAAATAAATACCTAGCTTACGAATTTAAGTGCCATAATGCTATTGATCGAGTTATTAAGGTAAGATATAAGGTATGAATGAACTATAAATTTTAGATGATGCTTGGGCCCAGTTTGAAAACTGTGTTTTATGATTTGTGTGTTGTGGCTGGCCCAGTTTGCTTATTATGTGAAATAAATGTTCAAGTGTTAAGTTATTGCATGAATCTTATTTGTTTAGTTTGTTTAGGTTAAGTGTACATGTGCATGGTCTGCATTGAAATCTACCAGGTAACCATGCAAAGTACATAAAGGCATTCCATTGATGCAAGTGAATTCACACGCAGCATGTTTTGACTCGAATTGTTGTATGCATAAACTTTATAATACCTAGCATAACGCTTTGGTGTGAAAAGTATGGTTTTGAGCTAACTCTGCAACAAAGAGCTTTTATGCATATTTGGAATCCTCAAAGCTGGTTTGATTTGTGCTTTGAAAGCCATGCGCTCAGTAGACATAATGGTGTACCTTTGAATTTCAACAATACATTCTATCTTTCTAAGTTAAGTTTTAATCAATGATCCATTTTTTGAACTAAAGAATTTCGAGTAGGATTCAGTAATTTGTTTTCTGAACTTGAGTTTGATCAGTATTTAGTAATCTATTTTCCGAACTAAAGGATTTTGATCAGTAATCAGTAATCCATTTTCTAGATTAAAGGATTTCGATCAGTATATGTTTTGATTACAATTTCGATCAATATTTGAGGCTTTATGCCAAACTTTATCAGTATATGTTTTGATTACAATTTCAGTTCAGTGATTTAAGGTTTCATGCCTAACTTTATCAGTATTCGTTTTGATTCAGCATCAATTTTCAATAATTCAAAGCATTTTGCCTAAATCCATTGAGTATCTATTTCCATAAGATTATTTGGTTTGAACTCAATGTATAGTGATCGTATTTTGAACTCATTTGCATAATCACTGTGTTTTACATTCGTGCATAGTCACTATGTTTTGAACTCATGTGCATAATCACTGTGTTTTAAACTCATGTGCATGGTCACTGTGTTTTGAACTCGTGTGCAAAGTCACTGTATTTTGAACTTGTGCATAGTCACCGTGTTTTGAACTCATGTGCATAGTGACCGTGTTTTAAACTCATGTGCATAGTGATCGTGTTTTGATTTTGGTGTATAGTGGTTGTGTTTTAAACTAAGTGTATTAGAAATCTATTTTGTTATTTGTATCAATTTTTAGTGTTTTAAGACTTTATTCCTAAACTTATTGATTTTTCAGTTTTAGCATGATTATCGATTTGAATTAAATGCATCAGAAAATCTGTTTTGTTCGTGGTTTTAGTATTTTGAGGCTTTATATCTAATTTTATCCGTTATTAGTTTCGTACGTTAATTGTTTTGGACCCTATGTTTAAGAAATCTGTTTTTTTATTAGTATCGATTTCAATATTTCAAGGCTCACGCCTAAAGTGATCATAAATCTATTTTGTACAAGTGAAAAGTAATTTTGATTTGAACTAAGTACATTGTGAATATATTTTGAACTATGTTCATAAGAAATCGGTTTTGAACTACGCCCATTACCCATTGTAGTGCTATACATTTTGTTGACATTGTAGTTGTGTGTTGAGCGATCGTGTCTTTTCAGTATCGTGTTTAGGCTCGAGGAAATGAGGTACTTAAGGTATCCTTTCGACTAATACCCCATACAGCCTCAACCCTGAATTGAGTCCAAATAGATAGATCCGGCATTAAGACATAGTATCACATGTACATATTACTTTATTTTTCTGTTCATGCATACATGCACATGTAGATTGACATAAACGTAGTATGCATATTTACTTAAACTACTTACTGAGCTGTGAATTGCTCACTCATTTTTCCACCACCTACAAACTATTTGAGCTAGACTACAACACAGAGCTCCTGTGTGGGCCATTGGGGACCGTGCCTGGCCTAGGTACATACTAGCATCCTTTAAGCCCTACTTTCGCTACTTTTCGAGGTATACAAATAGTGTATTATTTTCTTTACATGCACATTCTACAAAGATTATGTCAAATTTCAGAAAAACTGTTTGTTTACGTAGCTTCTGGCTTTTGAGACTTTGGTGCCTTAGAGCATGAAAATTAGTGTGCGCACCTAGTCCAAACTACTTAGGAGTAAGTAATGACTATATGAAAAGCAATGGCACCATACCTAGTAATGATACCTACGCACCTAAAGGCAGTGCAATAGTTAGTAAAAGGGAATTTAGCTGCACTTCTAGCCAAAGCAGCATGTATGCATTTTTGTAACTTTGCCATGTCTTATAAGAACTATTTGTTATGTGTATTGAAAAAGTGTGTAATTTATCTGTGTGGAGCAGTAAGGATCCTGAATTGATGCGGATCTTGGGCTAGGCTTAGTGGTATGTAGCTAAGTTGCTTGGAGTACAGTAAGTGAATTATATGTAAACATATTTGGAATGTGTATTTGATAGGAGGACAGCTGAAGATGGGGAAACACGTGGAAGGGTTGCACGTCAACGACAACGACCTGCATGGCAGCAAGACTACATAATGGAATTGGCCGGAAACGAGGCTTTTAGCTCAACTTGAGGATAGTTGGAGATTTCATTAGTTGTCATACCTGTTGAGTTAGTAGTTTAGAAGTTACGATTTGTTAAACTTGTACAGTTGGCAAATAATGATTGGTTGAGGTAGTTAGTTTGATAACAAACTATGAATTGTATAAATACTAGAAAAATAAAGCAGTGGGGCATGAACCATCTTCTTCCAAGAATTTCTCTGTTTCTTCTACTTCGATCTTTCCCTTCTTTTCTGGAGTCCAAGGCAGACTCGAATTTCCCAACCTATCCCTATCAAAATTGGTGCTTTCATTCCCGAAACCTCTCATGGCAGAAGGAACCAGAGCTTCTACTCGTATCGTAGAAGATTGCATGGCCAGAATTAAAGATCATGAAGAGCAGATGACGACCTTTGCTGCATTAATGAAGGAAATAAGTTTGAAATTAATGAATCTAGGGGGACGATGAACAGATTAATCGCAACAGATCTCCAACAACATCAGAAAGTACAACTTCCATTGAGGATCGAGGTAACCAATCTTTCAGTCAATCCAACACCAATCTTCTCAAGGCAATTAAACTAGAATTACCAAGATTCAATAGAACTGATCCACAAGATTGGGTGTATAAGGCGAATCAGTATTTCAACTTCCATGAAGCAAATAATTCACAACGTTTGTCCATTTCTTCCTTCTATATGGACGGGCCAGGATTGGCGTGGTTTCGTTGGCTTAAGAAAAATCGACCTCTGACGTCTTGGCAAGAATTCATCGATGAGTTGTTAAGGCGGTTTAGACCATCTCAGTATCGAGACTTACAAGGGAAACTCTCAAAGCTTTCTCAAACAACGACAATAGATGATTATCTCAACAGGTTTGAAACTCTTTCTAATCAAATATCGGGTGTATCGGAAACATTTCTGCAAAGTTGTTTTGAGTCAAGATTATGTGCGAATATTCATCGGGTGGTCAGAGCATTTCAACCTAATTCCGTAATTAAGACTGCTAGTTTAGCCATGTTAATGGAGGATAAGTTGAATGATAATGTTAGATCTCGTTTTGATAGCACTTTTAGACCTTTACCTAGTCTGTTACCAACACCAGCCATAATGCCTCTCAAACCAAATTCTGTAAACCCAACCTCATTGCCTATTAAGAGATTGACAGTAGCTCAAATGATGGAACGACGTGAAAAAGGGTTGTGTTATAATTGTGATGAGAAATTTCATCGCAATCATGTTTGCAAGGGTCGGTTACATGTGCTACTGATAGAGTCAGGTGAATATGGGAGTAGTGATTCCAAGCTAGTGAGTATAGATTCATCCCTGACAACTTCTACAAATGAAGATGAAGTTACTATAGAAATACGTTGCCACGCATTAGCAGGTCAACATTCACTTAAAGCACTTCGGGTACAGGGCAATATTGGTGGCCACTCTATTCAAATTCTGATAGATGGAGGTTTAACTCATAACTTTGTGCAACATCGTGTATTTCAGAATTTGCATATGCCAGTATTACCATAACTCATGCAAAATTGATGTAATTTAAAACTTTACTTGGGTTTTGAAGTGTAATTAAGTGGAGATGATTTAGTATCAAACTTAAGCTAGGTTTGACTCGAAAATTTGAGGGTTTTTTAAGCTCGAATTCAGCTTGACAAAATACTTGTGAAGCTCAAGCTCGAACTGAACTTGATAGGCTCACTTTGTTAATTTTTAATTATATATAATAAGAGTAAAATAGTAAATTAATAATAAAATATTAAATATATATTAAAAAAAGTTCGATTAGACTCATGAGTCGTTCGATTCAAGTATTAAAATATTTGAATTTAACTCAACTAGTTTTTTGAGCAACTCAATCTTAAGTTTAGCTCAAAATAAATGAGCCAAATTCGAGTAATTATCGAGTCAAGTCACTTATGTCAAACTTAAATAGCTCACAAATAGCTTGACTGATTTATACTTGGCCCCCTTAAATTCAAATGTTAAGATCCGCCACTGCCCAACTTCCAAGCCACAAGATGATCGGTGCTGCCTATAATAGAGCCTCAGCGACAAGAGGCGATGGCCATAATGCCCATGGTGCTACACCACGCCCCCACCACTCCACTGCCGCACTACCTTCATTTCTTTTCAGCTTTCTCTACTTTGCTTCTACAGAGTAAGATTACAGAGTACAAGTTAAAATCTTTCAGCCATGACAAAGTCCCTTCCCTTGATTTCAATCCAGATCTACTTCAAAGGTACCTTCAAAAATCAAAGTCAGGCCAATTGTTGTCTTGTATTGTGAATTGATGTTGAATCGATTGTGTGAAGTTGTGAATTGTTTTAGATTTCTGTTGATGAAGCCATCTGTGTAGAGTCTTTTTGTCATTAGTTTCAATGACCTGTTATTGCCGCTATCATCTGTTACAATGTTTTGTAACGGCCGCTAGTGGCCATTACATGTGTGATTATTCTTCACACCTATTTTTCCTCAATAGTAGTGGCAGCCACCGTCGCTACTGCTAGATAGTGGATGCTATTTCGTTTTGCAGCCGCTATTTGAGACCCTAGTTGGGGTACCTAAGACCTGCATGAACACATAATTCAGAAATAGAAAGAAGAAAAAGCAATGAATGTATAGCAGAATAGGAGGTAGGATAAATCAGAAATCAAGCACTAGCACTGCCTCGCTATTTTATGTTCACTAAATAATGAGAATTTTGAACTAGAGTTACCTTAATAATTTCAACAAGCTAGTCGACACCACTCCCACCAGGAAACAAATGCTGGAGTAAAATGAAAAGAATCATCAGGTGAACTAAAAGGAAAATACATATATAACCAAAAAAATATAGAAGGAAACTATATACCTGTCCAAGCAATAGTTCAACCAGAACACAGCCAGCAGACCAGATATCAATGGCTGTGGTGTATTCGGTTGCACCAAATATCATCTCAGGTGCTCGATGGTACCTAGAACAGATGTAAGATATGTTTGGCTCCCCTTTTACTTGTCAAACTCAAACCAAAATTATGCTCACGAACAATTAGATAGTGTTTGTAGATGCAAATAAAAAGTTCTAAAGATTCTAATGTACTTGCCAAAACTTTTGCACTTCCAAAGTCACACAGTTTTCATGGCATGTTTTTAATTCATTTCGTATCATATAAAATAGTGTTCATATAGTGTATAACACGAAAATTTTATGTCAAAATTCGTATTGACAAGAAAAAAAATCTTATTTTTAGCTTTTACCATATTCATATACGTATTTTTACTTAATTTTAACTTGTATCACCTTCATGTCTTATATTCTTATTGTTTTTGTGTTATGTAATCGTGTTGTGTATAAGATTGTCAGGTAGCTAGTGGGTGTGAGGTTTAACCTGTCACAAGAAACCAATGAAATGATGAGAGTACAAATGAAAGAGATAATGACATAACACATATGATAGAAAAACCCATCTTTAAATAGTATTAGTAAATAAGCAAATAAAATGGCAAAACTAAGTAATTGTTTGGAATTGTTTCTTTTTTTTTATGTTTTCAATTTTTAAAAATTTTATTTTTGTTTTGTTTTCAAAATTCTAAAAACATAAAACATGTTTGGATAATATTGTTACATATTGAAAATAAATATTTAAATGATTTCAGACATAATAATTGAATTTACAAAATAAATTTTAAGAATTAAATAAAAATAATAATTTATTTATTAAATAAATTTATATTATTCAAATAATATTATCCACATAATATTAAATAATATTATTTTATACTATCTGATAGTAATATTAAATATCATCATTAAATCATATTAAAATTCAATATAATTTAAATATTATTATAAATAAAATACTAAAATAAATTTATAATATTAAAATAAAATTGAATCTAATGTTAAATAAAATTATTTAATATTAACTTTTATTAGATGATAATAGAAATTAATAAAATTATAATTTCATATTAAATAATAAAATCAATTAAAAAATTATAAATTATATTTCATGATATTTTCTAATTTACATTTAATACTATTAAATTTAATAAATACTATATATTCAACTAATTAATTTATAATAAAATATATAATTATTAAAATATTTTAAAATTTAAATGTAAAATAATATTACTTAAAAATTATGTATTCATTTATTTACTAATATTAAATTATTTAATACTACCAATGATATATATATATATATATATTAAATTTTAATTGAAAAATACTAATAATACTATTTATGAAAATAATAAATAATTATATTAAGTACTAGTTCTTAATAGTTATATATTAATTATTAACCTATTATAATTATATTAAATGATATTATTTAAAATATTTATAGTATAATCAATAATATTATAAAATTTTAAATTAAATAATATTATAATATTATAATTTAATGCAATTTATGTTTAATTGTTTTGTACTTTTTTCAAATTTTCTATATTCAGATAAATATATCTGATGAGAGTCATACTAAAAGTCATTAGGCCTTGATATAAGTCAGGTTAAAAAGCATAGGGCCTAAAAGTGGTTTGAGCCCAAGAAAAAAAAGGACTTAGAAAGGTCATTTAAAATCTACTAGGTTATCATTTAAGTTATGAGTCTTAACGGTAATTAGGAGCCAAATAGCTTTAATAAATAGGTCACCGGTATCATCTTTATGGTTTAAGCTTTATTTGCTTATCAAAACTCTGCCAAAATTCGATCTGACTTAAATATCAAAGTGCTTTCCCCTACGCCCTATCGATCATTTTCTTTCTTGCAGAGTTCTTTTAGACAAGCTAATGCAAAGATTAAGATTCTTATGTCATCAAAATTTATTATTGTAAACATGCAACAACAATTGGCATTGTCTGTAAGAATCCAATCAAAGTTTTTAGCCAAAAACCTTAGACAAGTGACAAGGATGGCAGACCGTGAGTATCAGACTAGTGTGGCAGACCATTAGCACTAGACCGAGGGCAGCAGACCAAAAAAGCTAGATTGTTGTGGTAGATCGTGAGCGCCAGACTTGTGAGATCCCTAATTTCTCAAATATTCCCTACAACTATTTAATGTGTTAAGATAATATATCAAGTCAAATTATAAAGATTAATTCTTATGGATTTTACAAGAGTCGATAATTTTGCCAAGTGGGTCCCACAGCACAAACCGTAGCTCTGATGGGTTCTAAAGTGGCAAATTGTGAATCGTGGGCTCGAGATACATAGCTGGTAAGAAGATCAATTTTCCTAATTCTTTTTCTTTAGCATAACTCAGTTTACGTGCAACAAATTTAAAAATTACGATTGTGTCCATAGTTTGGAAGAAATTTTTTGAATAACGGTCAAACCAAATTGACTTTGGACACGTTAACTGTTATAGGAGAATCCTCGTATAAAGAAGTTTCATGTGGATCCAACTTGTGAACTAAATTATGTGAAAATGCTAAAAGCAACGCGAACGAAGAGAAAATCACTCCTTTAGGTAATTTAGTAATTTCACTACTCCTACTTGGTCAAACCACCTTGAAAGTCAACTTTTGACCATATTTGACCCAAATATAAGAAAACTAATAACAAAATAAAATACAAAATCAGAAAATAAAAATAGTAAAATAGAAGTGGGACAGAATTGGAATTAGTGAAGTTGTGCTAGGGCATAATGGTTATTTCTCAAGCGCTAGTCAAAAGTAGTAAACTTTTGACTAAGTTGACTCAGAAAATAAATTAAAAAATTGAAAAATTTTGACCTGGATAGAAATAGCACTATGCAGTGGCTTAATGTGTAAATAAGTAAATTTTAGGATGGTATTTTAGACTTTTGGAAATATATCTCATTTTATAAATTAGAAATATAATTAATGACCAATAAAGTGAAGACAACATAACCTATTTCTATCATCTTCTTCAGCCTTCTTCACAGTCTGTTCAGCTACACATTTTCTTTCCTGTTTCTCCCATTTTACTCCAAGTCCTATCTTGTTCAGCCTAGTAGAACTCCCCTTTCCTGAATCTAATCACTTAGGCTCCTAATAATAGTTGTTCTTTACCTCAAGAGCTTCCTAACCATCCCCATAGCTTAGCCTAAAACCTCCATAAGTGAACTGTTTTACTCTTAGCAGAATTGGTTCCTGTACAAGTAAATTTCCAGCATTGGTTTTAGACACTTTTATTCTTGTACATTTGAGTCACCAAAATAAAATTTCCTAACTCTACTATGTAGATAGCGGAGCAAAGGTCGAACCCACAGAAACTGAATTATTTAAGTTAATTACTAAATAAAAAATCTAATTTTAGGGTTTAGGGAAAGAAGAAGAAATTTTGGGGTTTTGTAAACTATTCTAAAATAAAGAAAACAACAATTATTAAATATAAAAAACAAATAGCAAAAAGCTTTAGTTACGAGCCAATCAATCATTCTTGGATTTTGATGTTGATCATTTATTACAAAATACTATTGTCAATTAAATAGTCAACCGTAGCATAACAACAAGCTCTGTTACACTATCTTTCCTTACTGAGTCGATAGTTAAAACAAGCTCTTTAACTAATCTCTAACTACTTAACCTACCTAGAACAAGCTCTCTAGATATAAGTTGTAGCAGCATTAACAACAAGAAAGATATTGGTTGACATTAGATAACAAACACATAAGCTCGGTTTATTTAATCTAAACCTTAATTCTCCTCCATCCCTAGTGATTAACTTCACAAGCAATTACGGACTTATGTTTTTAATCTGGCGGTAGATTATTTAATTTAACTAAATAGTGTGCACCCTATCTAATCAAACAAACAATCATTATAATGTGCTCAGAGAATCTTGGATATTTAATCAACAATTATATAATAGGTTTAAGAATCTCACAACATGCTTTTCCCAAGAATAATCAATTTACCTCATAACTGAATACGAAAACTACTTACTAGACATATTCAAGATCATAAAATTCAAGTTATATATTATAAAGATTACAAATATCATGCAAGAAACAATCAAAGAAACAATCTTTAATAATATAAAATCAGAATTACTAATCAAGATTGTAAACTAGCTAGCAGGAGCACATAAACAATATTAATTTAAATAAAGAAAACAAAATCAGAATTAAAAATAATAAAGAAATTAGCAACTAATTAAAAATAAAGAAAAAAATAAAATTTTTATTAAAAACACTAAAGAAAATCCTACAAGACTAAAAGGGGAAGAGGGATAAGAGGGATGTGAGGGATGTTGTTTATGAGAGCCTTGTGCTCTTTATATAGGCCTAAGGAAGAGTTTAAAAGACTTTCCAAAGCAATGTGGGATTCAGATAAGAGTTTACTTGGAAAACAAGTAATTTGACTAGTCAAACTCTTACCTTTATCTCATCATCTTTTTACAATTATTTTCTAAGTAAAATTCCTAAGGCCTATTTTTATTAATTAATTACAGATCTAAGACAAAATAAAATTAAGAAATTATCTTCTCTCAACAAAATCTGGTCTTGAACTTGCTTTGTTGGAATTTCTTCTCAATTTCGTTTTTCTACCTAGAATTTCGTACTGATTTTGCCTAGACGTTTGACCCATCAAATGAACTCCGATTTTTTCGATCTTGGACATTCTGGAAACCTTGAGAAGTCCTCTACAACTTCCATGAAGGTCACTTCTTGAGATCAGGTCGTTAAATTGGTCAAAAATGTTAATCTTTCAAGTTGGACAGAAAATACTACAGTTTGCTCTTTTTAGCTTCTTTTTATTCCAACTTTGATATTTAATACCTAAAACATAAAATAAACATTAGTAAGCTCTTTTAGGCATAAAACATCAATAAAGAAAATATATTAGCTCATATAAAATTCACAAAATATCATCCTGTCAAATTCCCCCACACTTAGCTTTTGCTAGTCCTCTAACAAAACCTAAACTAACTTCCTAAAGAACTAAATCCTAAAATCCTAACTCACTTTCGTAGGAATCATGATTGTATTTAGCATATGCAATAAGCCTTTAAACCCCTAGGTCACCTCTAGTGGACGAGTTGTGTCTCATGAGGGCATTCAGAAGATATACCCACAAAATCTTTTACTTAAGACTCAATCCTAAAAATTCAAAATAAGACTGAAAAATTTAAAAATTAAGACTCAAAACAAGATTAAGATCATGAACATATTTTCAAATCTTTCAATTCTTAACTCATAACTTCAACAAGAGTCAAATAATCAAGTCAATCATATTCTAATCATTACTTCTCATATTCATGCATACTTCTAAATAAATTCATGCAAAATTCACAATCAACACAATTGAAACATATAATATCAACTTTGCAATTATCCAATTTACATTACTACAAACCAAGTTAATAGATCAAGAACTTTTTTTTGTTTTTCTTTTTTTTTCTTTTGAGGTTTCAATAATGGTTTCCCTAAGTACTTACTTGCCTTTTTACACGAATGTTAATATTGGTGATACCAACACCTGGTTACTCAACAAGTAAACCCTCTTTTAGAGTGCTTTGCATACTCATATTTTAAGTCACTTCAAGAATTTAATCAACAAGATCGAGTAACTCAAAACATTGGAGTAGAATTTAAAGTTTTCAACCTCTATTTTTCTTCTCTTTTTATGTTTTTTTTAATCGTCTATTTATCCTTTGCTTATACCAACTTAAATGAACTAATCACATTATCAATATCATATGAGCAATCATATTTAATCATGAACTCACATAAATTCTTTAAAAAGTACTCACTTCAACAATAATAACAATCAAAATACTCTCAACTTTCCTATAAAACTTTGTTTTAGTTTAGAATCAATCCTTAAAAGAAAGAAAACATATCATGATCTTTAAAAATCTAAAAAATTGGACGTCTTTTTTTTTAATTTCCACTTCCTAAAAAAAAAACTCTATAGACTCATAAACCAATATTCTCCCCCACACTTAAATCTTATTTTGTCCTCAAAGTAAGTCTAGCATGCAAAAAAAAAAAATAAAAACTTAAAAATTAAATGGTAATACAAGTAAAGGAAAGAAATACTCCCTCTTTTTTTTTTTCATCCTTGGGTTGCCTCCCAAGTAGCGCTTTTGTTTAATGTTGTTAGCTCAACCGCTCCACCTTCCATCATCCAATCCCAAACCTCAACTTTTTTATCTGTCACGACCCGTGACCACATTTTTCACCTTATTATACACAACTTAACCGGTTGGGCTGTCTGTGATACTTCACTTGTACTAACTGTTAAACAATTTTACATAACATTATTTATATTATACACATCCCCTATCGAAATTAATCAGATAAGTAGTACTGTTGACATGTCTAAATATAGAAATAAATGATCGTACCTCAAATAAATCAGTCGGTCTGTCACATTGTCCTTTGTGTACAGCCGTGATCCACTATCAACTGATCTCACAATCATGAAAACCTGAAATGTTTAAAATTAAGGGGTGAGCAAAACCACGGCTTAGTAAGGGAATTATAAGCATACTTGATATTCAGCTTCCTATATGCTGAAAATCTTTTTTGATTTTTCCTATGGGCTCTAGGCTCGTATGTAGGAATGATACTACAGTCAGCTAGGGATCCGGATGGAGTAAGGTAGGTATTTTAGAATACCATACTTGTTCCGGAACCTAGAAGCAACTGTATAGAGAAATTTTCATTTCGTTTTGAATTAATAAATCCTTTTCTTTTTTTTATTCCATAACCTTTTCATATTCTTTTCAAAATAATGTTTTTATGAAATAAAGCATTTAAATAAAATAATTAATATTCGTATATTCCTTGAAAAGAATATTAGTTAAATCATCATCTTATTTCTTTAAAACTCATTTCACATTTTACTGTACTCTCTTAATTAGTACCGTACTTTAAATAGCAAAATAAGCTATTAAAATCTATTCCATTTATCAAATTAGCAAAGCAGTAAACACTTCGATAGATTGGTCACTATACACGTTGATAAAGCGGTTACTATGTAAGTTAATAAATCAATCCATACACAAAACGAAAATCCATAAACTTTAAGCGTATAGCTTAACTCATTGAAAACAGTTCTAATATAACCGAATTACTTAATCACTTTAGGCATAAGCTCCAATTCATTGATTCAGTTACGACATCCATCCAAACTAGCAATGGAGTTAAGTGTCATATCGAGGAACTCGTGTAGCACGTAGGTCCTTCGGGATTCTAGAGGTGGCTCCCACGGTCCAACTGGTATCCGTGTAGCACGTAGGTCCCTTGGGATTCTAGAGGTGGCTCCTACGGTACAGAAATCGAGTCTTCACTCGATTTGGCCTTTAGGACACAGACTTTTTACTAACACATCGGAACTCGTGTAGCACTTAGTTCTCAAAGGATTCTAGAGGTGGCTCCCCATAGTTCACAAAGAATCTATATAGCACTTAGGTCCCTTGAGTCTTCTAGAGGTGGCTCACATGGTATAGAAACTTATTACTAACATATCGGAACTCGTGTAGCACTTAGTGCTCAAAGGATTCTAGAGGTGGCTTCCCATAGTTCACAAAGAATCTATGTAGCACTTAGGTTCCTTGAGTCCTCTAGAGGTGGCTCACACAGTACAAAGATTAAGTCTTTACTCGGGTTGACCTTTATGCCATATATACTTTCCACTATCTTATCAAAACTCATGTAGTACTTATAATCTAATATTCCATTTAAGACCATAGTAAGAATATTAGATTTATCATTTCTTCCTTTTTGAAAACATATTACATGTTCGTATCACATGTCTTATGAAAATCATCTCACAATATTATAATCAGTACCGAAATGAGCATTTTGTAAAAATGCTATAAATCAATTGATTTTCTTCTCATATCATATAAAACATGTTCTTTTCACATGTCACGCAATCATATATCACATTTTCCGTTTGACATATTCCATATCATGTAAAACACTTTCCTTTTTAACATATCACCTATCATTTATGGAGTCTAAGATAGACATCAATC